>JASDDO010000001.1:462426636-463676636 GCA_030015575.1 Agapanthus africanus
GAGTAGGGACTCAGTGAAATGGCTGGATGCAATGCGGTCCGAGATGGAATCCATGTACACCAACAAAGTATGGACTTTGGAAGTTGCTCCTGAAGGGGTAAAACCCATTGGGAGCAAGTGGATCTTCAAGAAGAAACTTGGTGTAGATGGGAAAGTGGAGACTTTCAAAGCTAGACTTGTAGCAAATGGTTTTCGTCAAAGACCAGGTGTAGACTACGACGAAACCTTTTCTCCAGTGGCTATGCTTAAATCCATCCGGATCATGCTTGCCATCGCTGCATATCATGACTACGAAATCTGGCAAATGGATGTTAAGACCGCCTTTCTAAATGGTGATTTAGAAGAGTGCGTGTACATGACTCAGCCGGAGGGCTTCGTAGATAGTGGGAGCAGCGGGAAGGTGTGCAAGCTGCTTAAATCCATTTATGGATTAAAGCAAGCATCGTGGAGTTGGAACATCTGCTTTGATGTCGTTATCAAAGAGTTTGATTTCGTCAAAAACCCAGATGAACCTTGTATCTACAAGAAGGTGGCAGGGAGTAAGGTTGTCTTCCTCGTATTGTACGTGGACGACATACTCTTGATAGGAAATGATATTCCTATGCTGCAATCGGTCAAGCTCTTCTTATCACAGAGATTCTCAATGAAAGATCTTGGTGATGCCTCCTGCATATTGGGAATCAGGATCTATAGAGATAGATCCAAATGGATATTGGGATTGTCCCAATCCAGGTACATAGACACCATACTAAAAAGGTTTAGTATGGAAGAATCCAAGCGTGGGAACCTACCCACGATCTCTGGAGTCACTCTCTCCAAAGAGATGTCTCCCAAGACTGATTTGGAGAGAGCTCGCATGCAAGGGATACCCTATGCTTCGGCTGTAGGCTCTATCATGTATGCGATGCTATGTACCAGACCCGATGTTGCATACTCACTAAGTGTAGTGAGCAGGTATCAAGCTGATCCTGGAGAGAGTCACTGGACAGCTGTGAAGAGCATTCTCAAGTACTTACGAAGGACTAAAGAGATGCTCTTGGTGTATGGTAGTGGAGAACTCCAAGTGGAGTCCTTTACCGATTCCATCTTCCAGAGTGATAAGGACGACTCTAAGTCGCAGTCGGGTTTTGTCTTTACCCTTTACGGAGGGGCGGTTAGCTGGAAGAGTTCCAAGCAGGAAACCGTGGCAGACTCGACGATGGAGGCTGAATACATCGCTGCCAACGATGCTGCCAAAGAGGCTGTCTGGATCAAGATGTTCATTACTGAACTTGGTGTGGTTCCATCCATTGAGCATCCAATACCTTTGTATTGCGATAACAATGGAGCAGTGGCTTTGGCCAAGGAACCCAGGTCCCATCAGCGATCCAGGCATATTCTGAGGCGGTATCACCTGATCCGGGAGATAGTTGATCGCCGGGAGATCGAGGTCAGGAGGGTTGACACGAAGAACAACACAGCAGATCCACTCACGAAGGCCATTCCACAGATACAGTTTGAGAGACTCTTCGGGATGCTCGGTATGCGATACTACAGCAGCTGGCCCTAGTGCAAGTGGGAGATTGTTAGTTGTATGTATGCCCTAGAGGCCAGTATTGTACAGATGATGTATATTATATTGGATGCTTGGACATATATAGAGATGACTTTCTTGCTCGATATGATAGTATGCTATCTGGTTGCTCTTTATCTTAACATGTATACTAGTCTCTTTATACTGTCTTATAGTTACATGTTGGTAAAGCCCTTAGGATGTGTACTTGACTACCTGGACTATGATGCAGATCATACTAGTGGGGACATGGTAGTCCATAAGTACATCCTTCAAGGTCCCTAGTCGTGGGTGTATCGAGACGGGGCATCGATATACCAGTGTAGACTAGCGTATACGCTTCTCGACCCATGTGATGGGCGATGGATGATCCCATATCCATTGGTGTTTGACATCAGAGATGGTATACGGGTGCTCAGTGGAGACTGGGTACACTGGACGAACTCGCCAAGAACTCCCAGATGGTATTATACCTCACGTCAGATGGCAGTTCTCAGGTGACACTTGTACAGGTTAGTCTGTAGACCCGAGATCGTCATAGAGTCTTGTGTGATTCCCACTGTGCTTTGATCTCCACCTTACCACGTCCATGAGGGCGTGCAAAACGGTGGTCTTTGGGTACAGTCCCGAGTCACATGGAGGCAATGAGCGATAGGAGGGGTTTCGTCTCTCCCGGTATTGGGAGTTGATGTTGCGCTGTGCTCGATTGGCCGTAGCAGGGAAGTCCCTGGCCAGGGCTGATCAGAGATTTGCTGGTAAGTGTTACCAGTAGTTTCTCGACCCGTTGCGAACCTCACATCGGCACGACTTATCGGGTTATTGGGGTCTGACGTTTACCACCCCTAGACTTGGTATGCGACATATCAGACGAAGAGACCGGACTGTACGGTTAAGTGTTACTGGTCGGATTCGCAGGAGTGTGAGCGGGCTAGCTCGTCGATCTTCTGATCGCTCAATACCCGGATGGCCGTTACGTTTAGCAGACCGCTTGCGGCTTGTGGGTGCTTGATATGATCATCATCTGCTACCGGCGTATTGACGAGTCTTTAGAGTCCTACACAGAGGTTTCCTGGCTCAAGCGAAACGAAATAGGAGCGCATATGAGATATGTGCGGGACAGAGAATGATGCGTGTATATGATACCGTATTTGATTCTCGCGATTAATGTTTCGATTGGTTGTATGAGATATGACCTAGTTATCGAATCATTGATTTGATAAATCGATGCATTGAATACTAGTCGGTTATGTGCGACATGACCGGATAATTGAATCAAGTGTTGATTTAATGATTTAATGTATAATTATATATTTGATATATTACTTTGCATTAACTAGTATAGGTTCACTTTAAACGGATTTTCTCACTTGTTTTGCACATTGTATATGTGATATGCTTTTGTGCACATATTTGTATCATGTTTGATGATGCATACTCATTTGGTTAAGTGTAAAGGATTAAACCTAGGTTAAGTAAGTAATTAGGGTTTTTATTATCCATTCTTTTCATTTATTTATTTTAGAAAAAGAATGGCATATGAATACAAAATGGTTGCTTTCTTTCTTGAACCTTTGTGAAGCTTCATGAAGCTTTGACCCAAGTGACCAATTTGTCTTCATGCTTAACCCTAACCACTCTTTTAACCTTGGTCAATTCTCTACACCTAACCATGGTTCCCATTATGATAAGTATTGTTTTATTATTCATATTTACAAGACTTATCATAATTCTAGCTTCATCTTCTTCTTCACTTCAAAAAGGAAAAGCTTGATGCCATCAATGGCAACTTCATTTCTAGAGTGAGAAATCCAAATCTAAAGTGAACCCACCTCCTATTTCTTCATCCTCTACCTTTTGCCAAGTGGTTTTGGGTGTTTTCTTCATAAGTTTCACAACTTGGTGAAGTCGGAGCTTGAACTTGTGCAACCTCGACGTAGATCGTCTTTGACACGAAGCCGACGACCTTGCTCGCCCGTTTTTCCGATGAAGCCGACGAATGAGTCTAGGATTCGTGATGGACAGCGAGAGCACACCCACGTGGAGCTAAGGAAGTGGGGAACCGGATCTACAAAGGTTGTAGCTTCTAACTTTTAGTTAAGTAGTTAACTAGATTCTCATTTCGCCTAAACATCTAGTCAACGATCCTTGTTAGGGTTTCTCGGCACCAATAATTTTTGAAATTGGCATGGTTGATGCCTTGTGAGACTTCATTAGGATGCCTAGGAACCCTACACTCGGAATCCACACGAGGGTACTTACAAATCAATACATATCGCAATGTTATGAAAACCAAGTCCGGAAAACCGATACGGCACACGGTGCACTCATAGGTTAGAACCTATAGCCTACGCATGCAAAAACGACCAAACAACCCTCGTCGTTGATGTACAAACTGTAAGTCAAAGCCAGCTCCCCAGCCATCAATCCGTGGCCAAAAGCGGAACAAAAACTTTTAAACTTGGCGCTAACGTAACCCTAAAACCCGGATCGATCCATTAACCCTATACTAGTAAAATGTAAAGTGGTTTATGAGATTATACCGATCGATCCATGTCCTTCGGTCTTCAATCTCTGTCCTTAGCATGTTGCAGCTGCCTCGACGATGTTCGCTCTCCGGTCACGCTTGTCGAAGAGGACACATGTCGAGGATTCTTTATACGGGCACCCGCTTCTAAACCGAAGCAACTCGGGAATCCAGTTTGCCAGCCTAGATATCCAAGATAAAGTAGAGATTGTGTGTGAATAGTTTGTCTCAAGGCATCCAAGGATTTGGATGGAGGAAAAATGAAGTTGCCAAGAGGTGAAGAAGATGTGAGCAAAGGATTTTGGCTTCAAGAAGAAAATGGGCTTAGCCAAAAAAAACAAAAACAAAGAAAAGTTCTCTTTGGATTTCTTTAGAATTGGTGAGGTGAGTGTGTTGATTAATTTAACACCAATAATCATTCCCTCCAACAAAATACCCAGCACACACAAATTAAACAGCCCCCTCACAAAAAAAATATCAACACTAAATATCCTAGCCCAAACAAGGAGCATTAATGACAAAAGAATATCTCACCCACTCCAAGCCACCTCACACACTTGCCTATGCTGCCCACGATTTTTCCAGCCCACAAAACTAAAGAAGGGCCACAAAATTTGCTCACTCACATTTGAAAAAATTGCTCACAAGAAAAGAAAAAAAATAGCCACAAGAATTTTGGCCAAAAACCAATGCTCACAATTCCAATAATTATATTTTATATTTTCTGACATGTTGATCAGAATCATTGCAGTCCCATCAATTAATCACACCAGAAAAGAACGAAAATATGTTGTATATATATGCCATCCAGATTCGCCACTGGGTTCCGTCATCACCCGTTAGGTTACTTAACTAACGACAGAGCGAGGAATGGACTAGCGCGGGTGTAAAACATATACAACTTCTACTAGTATATATATAGCAAAATATAATAATTGCTCCATGCGTGATCAATGCAATATCACAAATAAGTAATAAGCATCACAGAATAATACAGATAATCTGGGAGCCTCAGGTTTCCTTTGAGCCATAAGTGAAACCCGACGTTCCCATAGTCATGTGGATGGCATGTGTAATGAAAACCTAGACCCCTACGAGCACGGCAAGTTACTCGCCAAAACCAGAAGCGAGGCAGCCCCCTTCATCAATTGAATAGGCCACCCAGCATTTCATGAAATCCGGTAACTTGAGCATCGCTCCTTGGGTCAACCTGTACCCCCTACGAGTGCGGTGAATAGCCCGCCAATTCTAGAGTGAGGCCCTCTCCTTCTCAACGCCATGAGTTGCAGACACATTGCGCTCCAGACCCCGGCTATCCGTGCACTCCATCGATGGGTAATCCTAGTATAGAAAAGAAAATATGTACAATGGTGACATCGATCTCAACCCGCTCGTGCCCCAAACAAATAATATACAAACAGGCAGTGACGGCAGTCCACATGTCAGACGCTCGCCCCGCAATATCAAATGTACAAATAAAACTAAACTGTACTATCATTGAAACCAAGCTATCCACCATGACGAATCCCCAACAACACAGCACAACACAGAACATGTAGGGTTCCTAGGCACCCTAATGAGGTCTCACAAGGCATCAACCATGCCAATTTCAAATTTAAACGGTGCCGAGAAACCCTAGAACGGATCGTCGGCTAGAATTCTAGGCGAAAAGTAAACTAGTTAACACTTAACTACAAGAATACGGAAATACAACCTTTGTAGATCCGGTCCTCCACCTCCACGGCTCCGTGATGAAGTCATCTCCGCTGTCCAAATCAAAATCCGGGCTCTAGCGTCGGCTTCATCGGAGAAAGAGCGGGCAAGGTCGTCGACTTCGTGCCGAAGATGATCTACGTCGAGGCATCGCTAGATCAAGCTCCACCTTCACCAAGCCATGAAAACTTGTGAAGGAAACACACTCTACTACTTGGCAAGAGGTAGAGGATGAAGAAATAGGAAGTGGGTAGACTTTAGAATTGGATTTCTCACTCATTTCCATCAATCACCATTGATGGAGCTTGCTTTCTTCATGAAGAATGAAGAAGAAGAAGAGCAAGAAGATGATAAGTGTTATATTATCTCTATTCTAAAAAGAATATAATATGAATACTTATCATAAGCCAACCATAGTTTGGTGTAGAGAATAAACCATAGTTAGAATGAAGGGTTAGGGTTAAGCATCAAGACAAAATGGTCACAAGGTCAAAGCTTCATGAAGCTTCAATGTACAAACAAAGAAAGCCACCATTTTCTCTTTATGCAAATTATTTTCCAAAAAGAAATGGATAAATAAATAAGTGAATAAAACAAAACCCTAACCATAATCATGTAACCATGGTTTGATCTTTACACAAACCCTAGTGAGCATGTATCATCAAACATGATACAATCAAGTGCACAAAATCATATCGCATATGGAATGCGCACACCCGAGTGAGAAAATCCATTCAAAGTGAACCGATACTAGTTAATGCAAAGTAATATATCAAATATATAATTATGCATTAAATCATTAAATCAACACTTGATTTAACGATCCGGTCATATCGCATATAACCGACTAATATCAACAGTAACAACTTATCGAATCAACACTTGATCCGATAACCCGGCTATATCACATATAACCGATCAATGTCACAAATCGCGAGAATCGAATACAGTATCACATACTGGTATCATTCTCGGTCCCGCACATATCTCATATGCGCTCCTATTTCGTTTCGCTTGAGCCAGGAAACCTCTGTGTAGGACTCTAAAGACTCGTCAATACGCCGGCAGCAGGTGATGATCATATCAAACACCCACAAGCCGCAAGCGGTCTGCTAAACGTAACGGCCACCCGGGTATTGAGCGATCTGAAGATCGACGAGCAAGCCCGCTCACACTCCGGTGAATCCAACCAGTAACACTACCGTACAGTCCGGTCTGATCGTCTGATATGTCGCATATCTCGCCTAGGGGTGGTAAACGTCAGACCCCAATAGCTCGATAAGTCGTGTCGATATGAGGTCTATAACAATTCGAGAAACTACTGGTAACACTTACCAGTAAATCTCAGCAACCCTGGCCAGGGATTTCCTGTTATAGCCAATCGAACACAGCGCAACATCAACCCCCTATACCGGGAGAGACGAATCCCCTCCTATCGCTCATTGCCTCCATGTGACTCGGGACTGTACCCAAAAACCACCGTTTTGCACGCCCTCTTGGACGTGGTAAGATGGAAATCAAAGCACAGTGGGAACCACACAAGACTCTATGACGATCTCGGGTCAACAGACTACTCTGTACCAGTGTCACCAGAGAACTGCCATCTGACGTGAGGTATAATACCATCTGGGAGTTCTCGGCGAGTCCGTCCAGTGTACCCAGTCTCTACTGAGCACCCGTATATCATCTCTGATGTCAAACACCAATGGATATGGGATCATCCATCGCCCATCTATATGGGTCGAGAAGGTATACGCTAGTCTACTCTGGTATATCGATGCCCCGTCTCGATACACCCACGACTAGGGACTTTGAAGGATGTACTTATGGACTACCATGTCCCCACTAGTATGATCCGCATCATAGTCCAGGTAGTCAAGTACAGATCCTAAGGGCTTTACCAACATGTAACAGAGAGACAATCAGCATACACGTTAAGGTAAAGGGTAACCAGATAGCATACTATCATGTCGAGCAAGAAAGTCCTCCCTATATATGTCCCAGCATCCACTACAATATACATCCTATGTACAGTAATGGCCTCTAGGGCATACATATAACTAACAATCTCCCACTTGCACTAGGGCCATCTGTAGGAGTGGTTGTAGTATCTCATACTCAACCATCCCATAAAAGTCTCTCTCTGGGAACAGGCCTTTGTGAGTGGATCCGCTGTGTTTTCCTCTGAGTCTACTCTTCTATACCTCGATCTCCCTGGAGATCAACCATCTCCATGATCAAGTGATACTGCCTTAGAATATGTATGGATCACTGATGGGACCGGCGTTCCTTGGCATAAGCCACAACTCCATTGTCACACAATGGGAGGAACATAGTTCATCTCATGAACCAATATACACCCAAACAGCCTCTTTGGTAGCATCTTAAGTAGCGATGTATCCTGCCTTTATCGTCTAGTATGTCACGGTATCTAGCTTGGAACTCTTCCAACATACCGTCCCTTTGCTTAGGGTAAAGACAATGCCTGTGACTGACATTCAGTCGTCTTTATCACCCTGGAACCCTTCCAGTGATTCTCCCCAGGATCGGTTGATACCGTCTCACTACAACTAGTGAGAGTCCTAACATCCAATTAGATCTATCTCATAGATTCAAAAACCCAGGATTTAGGAGGTATCACTTTGATCCTATATGGAGAATCTTTGTGATAATCGGAGATTGATCGAGCGTAGCATAGGAAACTACTTCCCTATCAAGAGTATGTCATCCACGTACTCTACGAGGATCGTCACCATACTCCCTACTACCTTTTTGTTTATACAAGGTTCATCTACCATTTTGATGATGTCAAACTCTTTGACTAATCCATCAAAACAGATGTTCCAACTCCGCGATGCCTGCTTTAACCTTATAAAGCATCTTGCATACGTTTCCGCTGCTCCCACTGTCTACGAAGCCCTCTGGCTGTATACTTATAGACGCTCTCTTGTAAAACATCATTTAGAAAAGCTGTCATGACATCCAACCACCAGATATCGTAGTCATGGTATGTAGCCGTGGTAAGTAGGATCTAGATGGACTTAAGCATAGGTACTGAAAAGGTTTCATCATTATCCACGCCTGGTCGATGACGAAAACCTTTAACTAGTCTAGCTTTGAAAGTCTCAACTTTTCTAAGTACACCAAGTAATCTTCTCAAGATATACTTGCTCCTGATGGGGATTTAACCCTTCAGATATAGCAACTAAAGTCCATACTTTGTTGGTGTATAAGGATTCCATCTCAGATCGCTAAACATCCAGCCATTCTTACAGAGTCCCACTCCTGATGGCCAGCTCGAAACTAGTTGGGTCATCATCTTATGATGCAATCCTCGCTCCCACTGTCATAGAGTAACCGAAGTATCTCTCAGGCGGGTGAGGAACCTCACTAGATCGGCGGAGAGGCTGAGGTTCGTTGGTAACTATTGAATCCTTTGGTTCTATCAAATCATCTGCTGTAGTTTGTATAGCTGGAACCTTTCCAGTTCTACATTACAGACTTTGCCTCGAGCTTGTCCGGATTTTGCTTTCAGACATAGGCCGGTCAACCCCAAATCTTAACTATCTTAAGACATAGGCTCTTCCCTTTCCATATCACATATGAAATGGTAGGCAACTGATTTGATTCGAACCCTATTCAATAGGTATGCAGCTTCTCAAGCGCATAACACCCAAAAAGGAAAAAAGGTAACTCAGTATTACTCATCATAGAGCACACCTTATCATATAGGGTGTGATTGCTCCGCCCTGATATACCATCGTGCTATGGTGTATACAGAGGAGTAATGCTGAGAGAGAATCTCATTCTCCTTTAGTATTCTCCAGGATTTCCGTGCACAAGTATTCTCCTCCTTGATCTCATCATAGGACATAATACTTATACCCGTATTGGTTCTCTACTTCTAACTTATATTCTGTGAATATCTCAAAAGGTTCGGACTTATGTTTCAACAGGAACGTATGTCTGAATCTTGAGAGATTATCAGAGAATATAATAAAGTAAAAGAACCGGTCTTGGCATGTGTAGACAGGGGACCTACAACATCAACATGTATCATCCCAAGAGTTCACTAACTCTTTCTCTATTTCCAATAAATGGAGCTATGGTCATCTTATCTTTGTGACATGACTGGCGAGTTTCACAAGATGTAAATTCAAACTGATTTAAATATACATCAAAATGTAACTTCAGCCAGTCGGGTCGCATTGATCTGACCTAGTCTACAATACCTCAAGAAGAATCCGTTCATTTCTGAACTCTTCCTCTTGTGTGTGTTCCATATACTAAGAACTGTAGTTTGATTTAGAACATCAATGCTTTTAGATAACGTGCCTGAACCGATCAACTTTTGATATAGGAAATGTTCAAAACATTATCCAACAATACAAAATTTTACCGTTTCTTTACTAATAAAGAGACAGATATGATTTTGTATATCAGGTTCGGTATCTAATAACATTCATTCAGAATCAATGTATTGTAATACAGGGCGACAGTGACCAACAGACTTGGCTGCAACTCTTGCCCCGTTTTCTGCCTCATGAAACTTATCACCCGTTCTCAGTTCTCTACCTATCTGTAGCCCTATGTAACATATTACATATCTGGGATCCTGATCCGGTATCATATACCCAAGACGTAAAGGATACTGAGAAACAGTTCTCTGTAATGAACACACCCGAAGGAGATGCATTATATGCACTTTCTTCGTTTGGGCGGCACGGGAAATCTGGTATTCCCTAATTTCCTGCTCTGTCTTATAACAATTATAAGTTGGAGCGGGACCAACGTTCCCCAGCTCAGTATAACAAGCGGGTTCGGTCAATAATCCGTATTATTATCTTGATTAAGGCGTGATATGGTCGCTACCTGGAGAGAGAGAGAAGAAAACACTCAGCGTGCGCTCTTGCAAGAATAGATTGGTTATTATTTTATCTAATCAGGATGGCTCCCACTGCTTTTTATCAAATCTTCCTTCAAACCCTAAAAGGAAAGACTAGCCGGGATTAATTGCACACTACAAGTTCGCCAATCTTTCAGCCAGGCCAGTGTCGGTACTTTGAGGGAGGTCCCCCGTGCTTTCGCACGAACCTAATTAATGTAAACCTCGTTTTCCCAGAGGCGTAACCCCGTTGACACCTTTCTAGACACCTACTTGATCGGCTAATTGTAATGTATAAAACTCTCCCAGGAGTAACACTTACTCGCAGCGGGTATCGGGATCCAACTATCTCATAGAAGGTATGCAATCTCATTGCAAATTTCAACACTTGAAATTCCCGATAATATTTTGCCCCTAGCTCGCTATGACCTTGACGCATGCCAAACAACCCATAGTCTGCTAGTCAAGTTCAACCCGTACATTTCTTGATTGAATTAAACCCACCCGCACGACCCTTGATGCATGCCAAACAACGCCGTACGAATACCCTAATCCAATCGCATCATATGCTGGCAGATAAGCACTAGTTAGCTACCGTACACTACGCCTTGACGCATGCCAAACAACCGCAGCACGAATACTAACTAATACTTATCTGAAATGACGGAGGGCTACGACAGGTTTTTCTGAAAACCTATTGCGTAATGAACTTGATATCGTTGTAGAATCAAATGATTTTTAAAATGGAGTGTTTTTGAGGCTTTTCTAGTTTTGCTAAAGGAGTCACACCCGGTGAAGGGATCGTCGGTCCTTTCCTCGTCGAATGAGGTGCGGGATATATCATATATATCACTATGCAAAGCAAAAAATCTTAAAAGCAATCAAAAGACAAACCGATTGTGTAGTATCTGCCAGTTATTGCTAAAGGAGTCACTCCCGGTGAAGGGATCTCGGTCCTTTCCTCATCGAATAAGGTGCAGGATATATCACATATACCGCTGTGCAAAGCAAGAATTGTAGCTACCTGTTTTATTTTGAAATTCGATTCTACAACATCTTAGGTTTCTTTTATTTCATTAATCTCATTAATGAAGTTCCATCATTTAAATCACCTAAACATCACAGATAAATACGACGTACACTTATGCCATCCGCATTCGCCTCGATGTCCCCTCGTGCACCGTTAGGTTAGGTAACTAACGGCAGAGCGGGGCAGGGCTAGCGCGGGTGTAAAACATAAGTAACGTCTATATAATATATCATATATACTATATACTGTATCTATCACAGAACATCACATGATCACATCACAGATATCGCAACAGAGGAATCATATGAAATATTGGATATACTAGGACGTCCGTATTTTCAATACGAGCCAGTATAAAACACGGATTCCACGGTCGTGATGAATAGCCAAACCCACACCCCTAGACCCCTACGAGAGCGGCAAGCAACCCTACCAATTCTAGAGTTAGGAGACCCGGACTCGACTCCTCGAGTTGGTCTCCCACTGGACTCCAGAACCCGGTTACTTGTGCCCTCCTCCTTGGGTCTATCCTAGTGCGGAAAAGTAAATAATATACAACAGGTGACAACTCCCGCAACCTGGAAGTGCCCCAATAAAAAAATATTACATACAAGTTTTTACATGAAAGAAAATGAAAAACACTCATCTCACATAAAAACCCTCGGCTATTCAAACACGACGATCCAATATAACATATCCAGCAACACATAACATCACATGTCATCAACGTAAGTAAATATGTCCATCCCAATTGTCGTTGACATATAGCAACGAAACCGGCGATATCACATATTACACTTACGGTCACAGAAAAAAAAGGTGTAAAACTACAACAGTTGGAATCCGCAACCACCTCAGACATCGCATGCCTGACCAAATGAATTTCTTAGACATCACATGCCTAACAATTATAAACCCCGCATTTTAGTCTCATTATCGAAAACTCTTTTCAATATCAAGTCGGGCAATTCAACAGGATTCCCGACATCCTGATCGAATGCTCGTCGCAAACTTTAGTAGGCGGCCGCACCCCCGATGCTGTCGACGACGTGCACTAAGGCGGAACACCGCTTCCGCGAGCACCCGAACGGATGCTTTCGGCGACGGGGTTCTCCTACAGTCACTTGGTCGGGGCTATGGAGTGAGGCTGTCTATTAAGTTTACCCGGCGAGTATCCGCGTACGCTACGTGATTGCAACGGACTTTTGATCGCATCAAAATTCCGTAGCAACCGATCAAGTGAGACTAAATTGCTAGATTTATAACATTCATTCAGTTATCTCATAACTACTTGTGAATTCCAAGTATTGTATCCCATTCCAGATAATTAGAAAATGTTAAACTTTCCGATTGAACATTCGAACACCCAAGTTTTCCCGATACAGATCAACACATGAAATAAGTCTAACAACATTCAGTTCGTGCCTCAGTACCGACGGTCCAGCCGTAGAAGGGTCAAGCCAACGCCTCACATGTGGCACGCCGTACTGCCCCAAACCCGAAGGTTCAAAGAGCAGTTCAAGACGGTCACATAATCGAGTTAAGGTTTGTTGTCTTCTAGAGGGTCCATCGAGTTACTTGCACTACTTAGAACGTCGTTAAACTACGGAAAAATCCAACACTTGGAAATTTCCCGACAGGGGAAAAATTGGGTATTTATATCCGGTCGAACTTTTTAATATATTCTAAAATTTATCCGGAAATACACAAAGACTAAATTTGATACCCCGATCGAAACACCGAATCCCCAAAACAACTCCAGAAAATTCAACTCTGTAGTCAGATTTAAAATATCCCAGGAAAACCAACACAGAAAAATATGAATTACTGTGCAAACTTTAAGTGCTGATGTGACAAGGAGACCGCGGAACCGCCGCACAAGCCAAGCTTGTGCCGCGGTTCTGCCGCGTATTGGTGGAATCACGTTCTCGAATTCACTGTAATTCATAGAAAAGCCTGCTGATTTTTCTGGATATTTTTATTTTCGAAAAATCCCAGATTTTAGAAAAAGGACAGAGAGCATTTTCCGGGTTGGGTTTTCGGTTCGTTCGGACTTCAAATTCCGTCTAGACTTCGCCTAAGGTTCTAGCTAGGCTCTGATACCACTGTAGGGTTCCTAGGCACCCTAATGAGGTCTCACAAGGCATCAACCATGCCAATTTCAAATTTAAACGGTGCCGAGAAACCCTAGAACGGATCGTCGGCTAGAATTCTAGGCGAAAAGTAAACTAGTTAACACTTAACTACAAGAATACGGAAATACAACCTTTGTAGATCCGGTCCTCCACCTCCACGGCTCCGTGATGAAGTCATCTCCGCTGTCCAAATCAAAATCCGGGCTCTAGCGTCGGCTTCATCGGAGAAAGAGCGGGCAAGGTCGTCGACTTCGTGCCGAAGATGATCTACGTCGAGGCATCGCTAGATCAAGCTCCACCTTCACCAAGCCATGAAAACTTGTGAAGAAAACACACTCTACTACTTGGCAAGAGGTAGAGGATGAAGAAATAGGAAGTGGGTAGACTTTAGAATTGGATTTCTCACTCATTTCCATCAATCACCATTGATGGAGCTTGCTTTCTTCATAAAGAATGAAGAAGAAGAAGAGCAAGAAGATGATAAGTGTTATATTATCTCTATTCTAAAAAGAATATAATATGAATACTTATCATAAGCCAACCATAGTTTGGTGTAGAGAATAAACCATAGTTAGAATGAAGGGTTAGGGTTAAGCATCAAGACAAAATGGTCACAAGGTCAAAGCTTCATGAAGCTTCAATGTACAAATAAAGAAAGCCACCATTTTCTCTTTATGCAAATTATTTTCCAAAAAGAAATGGATAAATAAATAAGTGAATAAAACAAAACCCTAACCATAATCATGTAACCATGGTTTGATCTTTACACAAACCCTAGTGAGCATGTATCATCAAACATGATACAATCAAGTGCACAAAATCATATCGCATATGGAATGCGCACACCCGAGTGAGAAAATCCATTCAAAGTGAACCGATACTAGTTAATGCAAAGTAATATATCAAATATATAATTATGCATTAAATCATTAAATCAACACTTGATTTAACGATCCGGTCATATCGCATATAACCGACTAATATCAACAGTAACAACTTATCGAATCAACACTTGATCCGATAACCCGGCTATATCACATATAACCGATCAATGTCACAAATCGCGAGAATCGAATACAGTATCACATACTGGTATCATTCTCGGTCCCGCACATATCTCATATGCGCTCCTATTTCGTTTCGCTTGAGCCAGGAAACCTCTGTGTAGGACTCTAAAGACTCGTCAATACGCCGGCAGCAGGTGATGATCATATCAAACACCCACAAGCCGCAAGCGGTCTGCTAAACGTAACGGCCACCCGGGTATTGAGCGATCTGAAGATCGACGAGTAAGCCCGCTCACACTCCGGTGAATCCAACCAGTAACACTACCGTACAGTCCGGTCTGATCGTCTGATATGTCGCATATCTCGCCTAGGGGTGGTAAACGTCAGACCCCAATAGCTCGATAAGTCGTGTCGATATGAGGTCTATAACAATTCAAGAAACTACTGGTAACACTTACCAGTAAATCTCAGCAACCCTGGCCAGGGATTTCCTGTTATAGCCAATCGAACACAGCGCAACATCAACCCCCTATACCGGGAGAGACGAATCCCCTCCTATCGCTCATTGCCTCCATGTGACTCGGGACTGTACCCAAAAACCACCGTTTTGCACTCCCTCTTGGACCTGGTAAGATGGAAATCAAAGCACAGTGGGAACCACACAAGACTCTATGACGATCTCGGGTCAACAGACTACTCTGTACCAGTGTCACCAGAGAACTGCCATCTGACGTGAGGTATAATACCATCTGGGAGTTCTCGGCGAGTCCGTCCAGTGTACCCAGTCTCTACTGAGCACCCGTATATCATCTCTGATATCAAACACCAATGGATATGGGATCATCCATCGCCCATCTGTATGGGTCGAGAAGGTATACGCTAGTCTACTCTGGTATATCGATGCCCCGTCTCGATACACCCACGACTAGGGACTTTGAAGGATGTACTTATGGACTACCATGTCCCCACTAGTATGATCCGCATCATAGTCCAGATAGTCAAGTACAGATCCTAAAGGCTTTACCAACATGTAACAGAGAGACAATCAGCATACACATTAAGGTAAAGGGTAACCAGATAGCATACTATCATGTCGAGCAAGAAAGTCCTCCCTATATATGTCCCAGCATCCACTACAATATACATCCTATGTACAGTAATGGCCTCTAGGGCATACATATAACTAACAGAACATCAACGTGAATGTCACGTTCGCAAACCCGTCTAAAAGAACTATACCAAATAGACAAGTTGTACCGCTCTAATGACATTCACGGTCGCAGATAGAAATGTATGTACTGTAAAACTTTAAACAATGTTAGAAATATCGACTTCGAAAAAACCCCGAATAGCCCCCAAACAACTAGATAAAACTATATCCAAACTGGGCTAAACTAGCAATACCACTGAACCAATATTCCAAAGACCAGACCACACCCAAAATACGAAGCCCAAAGTCCTTCCCTAGGCCGGCCGGCTCGGAAATTTTGAACATGTGCTCGGGTGAAAATAGGTGAAATAGGTTCGTATTTGGGGTGAAGTCTAGTGGTCATCCAAGTAGTCTTCTGCAGCTGCTAAAATAATTTTTAAGACTTGGAAAAAAATTATAGAAACTAGAATATATCGGGTATTGTTTCGGAGTTATTTCGGTTTTGTTACTTTAACATTGTCTAAACTAATAAGTATGCGGTTAATGGGTTGTCTCTGATACCATGTAAGGTTATGCCAGCGCCCCGGCCATCAATCCGTGGCCAAACGCGGATCGAAAACTTTTAAAAACCGGCGCTAACGGAACCCTAATCGACGAATCATACCATTAACTGTATAATAGTTCTATGTAAAGAAGTTTAAGAGATTATACCGATCGATACGTGTCCTTTGGTCTTCAATCTCTATCCTTAGCTCGTCGCGGCTGCCTCGAACAAGTTCATTCTCCGGTCTCCTTCGTCGAAGACGATCCACGTCGATAATTCTTACTACGGGCTCCCGCTTCAAAACCGAAATAACTCGAGCATCCAGTTTGCTAGCCTAGATACCAAAGATGAAGTAGAGAGAGTGTGTGAATGCTTTGTCTCAAAACACCCATGGATTCTCAACTCAAGGGAGGGTATGGGTGGAGGTGATGAAGAAGCCATGTGAAGAAAGAAGTGTGAGCTCAAGACTTGGCTAAAAGAAAAACAACCGAAGAAAGTCTATGTTGTTTTTCTTGTGTGAGTGTTGTGAAGTATTGTGAGCAAGTGAAGAAAATAACCAAGTCAATAAAAATATCCGCCTCATGTTCACAAATAATTCACAACCACTACCAAGCCATCAATGCACCATGACACACCATGACACATGCCATGACTCATAAGTGCATGCACCAAAAGTCCAAGCCAAAACTCATGCTCACACTTTCCACCTCACAACAATATTAAACATTTATAAACCCTAAATGTTTAATACAAAGAAAATTAATGGCAACTCTAAAGTAAACTCGTAATGAATTACAAGAATACCCTTCATCCGTATATACATACCCGCATCCGTATTCCGACTGAATACGAATACAACGAGACGAAAATAATCCAACAATATAATAATAGGATATGGCTTAAACCAAAGCCCACTAGTATTATCTGTCCGATCATGATTCGTGCACAAGTGCACAAATATGATCGAATCCTGCCATAAAACCATACGACCTCTACAACGTTTTGCCCAAATCAGGGAAACCCTCTGTGTGGGACTCTAAAGACTCGCCAATATGCTGGCAGTGTGTTTAACCACAAGCACGTCAGTGGCACCAGTTGTACGTAATGGATACCCAGGTATTGAGCGAAAGGGAGGCCAACGAGGGAACTCATTCTGAAACCCACTGAGCCTGACTGTGTCAATATCCGTATAGTCCAGTCCGTTCGAATATGAGTATCGCATATCGAGTCTAGGGGGTGGATAAAGTCAGAACCTTAATAACTTGACATTTAGTGTCGGTATGAAGTCCATCACCATCTAAGAAACTACTGATCCGAATCAGTAATTCTCGTCTACCCCAGCCGAGAATTTCTAGTGATGGCCACTCGTGCACACCGCGACATCAACCCCTAATATACCGGGAGAGACGGATCCCCTGACGATCTGCTCACTGCCTCCATGCGGCTCGGGACTGTACCCAACTAAAACCTGTTTGCACGACTCCTTTGAGCCTTGGTAGGGTAGTAATCAAAGAACAGTGGGAACTCACACGAGACTAATGACGATCTCATGTCGATATACTAACCTGTACACATGTCACCAGGGAACTGCTATCTGACAATAGGTATAATACCAACTAGCATGTTCCCGGCGAGTCTGTCCGGTGTACTCATAACCCAATGAGCACTTATGTACATCTTAGGTGAACCAACCGACACCAATGGCTTATGAGACCGGCCACCGCCCCTCGTCGGGGTCTCGATCCGTATACACTAGTCTACTCTTGGAGTATCGATGCCATGTCTCGAAACTCCTATGACTAGGGACACTTTAAGGATGTGCCTATAGACCACCCAACTCTCACGTATGTGATCGCCATCATACTGCTGGAAGTCAAGAAAGAATCCTATGGGCTCTATCAACATGTAATAGTGATCTGTAATGTCACATGAAGCATGTACACGATGATATAGACAAACCAGATAGCATACTATTATCTCGAGTAAGACTGTTCTACCGGTATAGGTCCTCCCTCAATCATTGCAATCGCGTGCCTGCGATCCAATAATTGACTTGAGGGCACTATAGCCAACAGTTGTAGCCACCGTTGCATTATTTTATTTACTGTTTTTTGCTCCTAGGATAGACCCAAGGTGGAGTGCACAAATTATCGGGTTCTTGAAGTGCCGAGTGGCCTACTCATTTTACTGAGGAAGGTTGCTTCACTTCAGGAATTTGGCGGGTAGTTTGCCGCACCCGTAGGGGTCTAGGGTAGGGGTTTGGCTATTCATCATGACTGTGGAACCCGTCTTTCGTTATGGGTTTAAACGAAACGCGGAATTCCTAATATATTCTATATATTCATCTGTGATTTGGAATGCCTATTATTGCGTGAGACGAATGGATACACACACACACACATACACACATATATAGTAGACGTTGCTTATGTTTTGCACCCGCGCTAGTCCTGCCCCCGCTTTGTCGTTAGTTAAGTAACCTAATGGTGCATGACAGGACCCCGTAGCGAATGCAAATGGCATAAGCGCATGTTGTCTTTTCATTCTTTTTCCTGCAATGGTATGATTAAATGATGGGACAACATTAATTCATTAATGCAAAGAAAAAAACCTAAGCTAAATCGTTGGAACAATTTCCAAACCACTTGGTTTTCTTCAGAAAGAAACTTTTAAATGTGAAGCCTAAACCACTCCTTTAAAAATCTATCATGGTTCTTTCGATTATATCAAGTTCATTAAGTTAACGATTTCACCAAAAACTATCTGTATCCCTCCGTCGTTTCAAATAAACAACACGTCGTATTCATGCTATGATTGTTGGACTTCGTCAAGGCGTAGTGAATGGTAGAAATGTGTTGCTTATTTGTTGTATAGATAGATGCATTAGTTTAGGACAGTCGTACAGCCTTGTTGGCCTTCGTCAATAGCGAGTACGAACGGGTCTAAATTAATCAGGACTAGGACGGGAAGAACTTGACTTGCATCTTATGATTTTTTGGCCTTCGTCAAGGTTATAAGAGCTTGGGGCAAAAATCACATCGGGAGTTTCAAATATAAAGAAAACTTGCAGATTTAGCATACCTTCTGGAGTGTGGTGACTAGAGTGTCTTCCATCTAAGTCATCACACAATGATAATTGGATCCCAATCCTACTAATGAGTATGGTTACTCTCGGAAGAATTTTTCACTTAACAATCAATACTATAAACCAAGTAGGTGTCTATAATAGTGTTAGCGGGGCTACGCCTCCAAGGAAAAGAGGTTATTTAATTGAGAAACTTCACGAAAGTGTTGTAAAACCTCCCTCGAAGTACCGACCCTAGCCTGGATGAATGGTTAAGCAAGTATTATGACGTGCGATTAATCCTGACTAATTCTTCTTTTAAGGTTTGAAGAAGAATTCGAGGAAACAGTGAGAGCCATCCTGTTTAGTTGAACTAATAACCAATCTAAACTTGCAAGAGCATATACTGAGTGTTTCTTTTCTCTCTCTCTGGCAGCTACCATGATGGGACTCAAACTATTACTAGAAAAAATACACCAACTGGGCCAAACTATAAGGATTGGCTGAAGAACGTCAACATTGCACTTACTTATGACAGAGTGGCATATGTCCTCACCAGTACTGCTCCCCTCGTTCCAGGACCAGATTCCTCAGTTGCGGAAAAAGAGGTCCGCAAAACTTGGGATCTGGATTGCGAGAATGCTAAGAGCATCGTGCTGGCGTCCATGAATAATGAACTCTAGAAGCAGCACGAGGATATGGATATCAAATCCATTTTTCTCGATTGCAAGGATTCGTATGGAGAGCACTCTCCTATCGCAAGATACAAGACCTCAAGAAAGTTATTCCAAGATGAGGTTAGCTCTAGGATCACCTGTAGGAGAGCACGTCCTAAAGATGATCAGCCTCATTGAGGAACTCACAAACCTAAGATGCGTGCTAGAAAATGAGTTATACATTGACTTGATTTTACTGTCCCTTCCCCACATATTCTCTCAGTTCGTGCTAAACTTCAACATGAACGATATGGAACCTGATCTTCCAAAGCTCCTCAACATATTGAGGGTAGCGGAGAGCTCCTTGAAAAAGGAGAAGACACCCGTTCTTTATCTTGGTCAATCATCATCTTCCAAATCCAAAGCGAAAGCTAAGGGGAAGAAGAATATGAACACCACCAAACCGAAGGGAGGTGTCAAAAAGGTGTAGGGAACGAACAAAGCGGCGAGAGTAAAAGAGGACAAAGATGAGTGCTACTACTGTCACTAGAAGGGGCACTGGAAGAAGGATTGCAAGGCTTTTAAAGACAAGGACACGAAACAAGCTACTGCTTCTGCTTCAGTTGTGTTTGTAATCGAAAACTGTTTTTTAGTAAACTCTACATCATGGGTACCCGATACCGGTTCTGGTTCTCACATCTGTAATTCTTTGTAGGCTCTGAGAAACCATAGAGCACTGAAAGCAGGTGATATGACCCTCCGGGTTGGCAACGGAACAAGCGTTGATGCTGTTGCAGTAGGCGATTATCACCTGGGGTTGACAAGTGGGCACATTTTGGTGTTGTACAGTTGTTTTTGTATTCCCAGTATGCTATGTAATATTATATCAGTGTCTTTATTATCCAATAAAGGATATAATTTTGCACTTGAAAGAAATGTCATGAACATTCTCCTAAATCAAGAACTGATTAGGTCTGGCACACTGGAAAACGGCATATACATACTTAATCTTTCAATATCCAAAACACACTCAAAATAAAGGCTCCAGATTCAAACCACGCCTTCTTATGGTATTGTAGACTTGGTCATATAAATGAAACAAGGTTGACTATGTTATATAAAGATGGATATTTAGATCCGTTTGAATATACATCATATGCAACTTGTCAATCATTTATCAAAGGGAAGATGACCAAATCTCCATTCATAGGACACGGAGAAAGAGCCACTGAGCTCTTGGGAAGTGTACACAGCAATGTATGTGGTCCGATGTCTACACATGCACGAAGCGGTCACCCCTATTTCATCACTTTTACAGATGATTTCTCAAGGTATGGACATGTGTTCTTAATGAAGCATAAATCCAAGGCCTTTGAGAAATTTAAGGAGTATAAAAATGAAGTGGCAAACAAACTGGTAAAGTGTTAAGACACCTCGATCTGATCGAGAAGGAGAATACTTAAGTACCAGTTTTCTTGAATGCTTAAAGAAGAATGGAATTATCTCTCAGCTTACTCATCCATATACACCTCAGCATAATGGTGTATCAGAAAGGAGGAATCACACGCTACTTGATACGGTGCGTTCAATGATGAGTAGTGCTGAGTTGCCACTTTCCTTCTAGAGTTTTGCGCTAGAATCAGCAGCATATCTATTGATAGAGTTCTAACAAAGTCTATGCTTACCACTCTATATGAAATGTGGAGTGGGAAAAGACCATATCTCAAGTATCTCAAGATATGGGGGTGTCCAGCTTTTGTTAAAAAGCAGAATCCGGACAAGCTCGATGCATGATCGGTTTTGTGCAAGTTTGTGGGATACCCAAAGAATTCAAGAGGATATCTTGTCTACCACACTGAAGAACAAAAGGTGTTTGTCGCTCGCTACATTGTTTTTATAAAAAGCGAATTTCTTGCAAAAGAAATTAGTGGGAGCGCGGTAGAAATAGAAGAAATCCCATAACCTCAAACTACTGCCGAGAACTTAGTAGAACCTCAAGTTTCAATAGAGCCCGACGAACCGACGCCGCTCCACAAATTTAGTAGGCTTTCTCATCCGCCTGAGAGATACTATGGGTTTCTCGTAGATGGGGATCGAGAGGATTGTATTATCGATGATAATGAGCCTACTAATTTTCCGCAGGCTATAATAAGCAAAGACTCGGTGAAGTGGCTGGATGCTATGAGATCCGAAATGGAATCCATGTACACCAACAAAGTATGGACTTTGGATGTTGCTCCTCCTGAGGTGAAACCAGTTGGATGCAAATGGATCTTCAAAAAGAAGATTGGTGCAGATGGACAAGTGGAAACCTACAAAGCTAGACTTGTTACAAAAGGTTTTCGTTAAAAACCAGGATTGGATTATGATGAATCCTTTTCTCCAGTGGGTATGCTTAAATCTATTCGGATCCTACTTGGGGTTGCTGCCTTCCATGACTATGAAATCTGGTAGATGGATGTAAAAACAGCTTTTCTAAATGGATATTTAGAAGAAAATGTTTACATGGATCAGCCAGAGGGTTTCTTAGACAGTGGGAGCCGTGGAAAGGTGAGCAAGTTGTTTAAATCCATATATGGATTAAAATAAGTATCGCAGAATTCGAACATCTTCTTTGATGAGAAGGTCAAAGGATTTGATTTTATCAAAAATATAGACAAGCCATGCATTTATAGAAAGATTGTAGGAGGAGCAGTGGTCTTCCTCATACTATACGTTGATGACATACTCCTGATAGGGAATGATATCCCTATTCTCCAATCAGTAAAGCTCTTCTTATCACAGAAGTTCTCCATGAAAGACTTGGGTGATGCCTCCTACATTCATTGGATTAAGATAGGACTAAAAGAATGTTGGGACTTTCATAGTCGAGGTACATTGACACCATACTAAAGAGGTTTAGTATGGAAGATTCCAAGCATGGTAATTTACCCGCTTGTCACGGGATCACCCTCTCCAAAGAGATGTCTCCAAAGACTGATGAGGTGAGGGCTCGCATGTGCATTATACCCTACACTTCGGAGGTAGGATTTATAATGTATGCGATGTTATGTACCATACCAGATATAGCTTACGCTGTTAGTGTGGTAAGCAGGTATCAGTCTAACCCGGATAAGAAGCATTGGATAGTAGTAAAGAACATTCTCAAGTACAAGAGAAGGACTAAGGAGATGTTCTTGGTTTACGGTAATGGCGACCTCCAGGTCGAGGCTTTTACCGACTCTAGTTTCTAAAGTGACAAAGATGACTCTAAATCCATCTCGGGTTTTGTGTTTACCCTTGTCATGCCCCACTTCCTGATGTACGGGCAGACGACGCGATGGGTCACGCGACGTATTTACTCAGAAGTAAACACACTAAGCGTATCTAAGTAATATAAGGCAAAGTAAACAAGAGACAAGATGTAAATGAATAGCAACTTTATTTATTCAACATTCTTTTTACAATACAGCTGATATGTAAATACATGGAATGAAAGCAATGCCTAAACAATGGCATAACAGAAATGAAAATATGTACAAGTAATCTAGAGCTCTGGGTCGAAGGCTATCTGATCCAAGTCCTCGTTGCTGGGCTCTGTCTCCAAAAGGTCCGATCCACCTGACAATATTCCAAAGAAGAAGAGAAATAGGAATCTCGTCAGCGAACAATCGCTCGGTAAGTCCCAAAGAAGGAGACAAGTAAAATAGACAGAAAAAAGAGTATATCTAGTATAATATTTGATTGTTAGGTTAACGTAGTGTTTGTAGCTTGGTACAGAAGATGCCAGTGTATACGAGAGGATTCCAACTTACACCGTGGACTTTGGTAACCCGTAATACAAGGCTCCGTCGAAAATACCACGGAACAACGGCATGGATGTAATTACGTCTTAAGTGACCACCTCGTGCCACCTTTAACATATTCCATACCAGTCTACCCCTTTATAAACCTCGCGATGTCTTTTGTATTGATTGTATTGTTTTGTTATATAGATGAATGATACCGAAACCATGATATCAGTAAATGGAATGGATATAAATAGAGAGTCGTGTAGACGGAGTATATCCATGGTTCCGTTTAGTCAATATAGATTGAATAGACGGATTCATGTTGAATTGTAGTTTATACTTGAATCATATTCAAGTCAGATTAATTAGATTGAGACTCAGTTTTAGTCAGATACTTTGAAAAAGAACTTGAAATCCTGAATTAGTTTTGATGTTATCGGTAACTACTCCACATGGACGGCAAGATTTGTGTCTTTTCCAAGACAATTACCGTGTTGATAACATCGTTTGTTAGATTGTCTACCTTAAATAGGCAAGCACGCATATCTCCGGCTCCCTGAGGCTCAAGAGACTGGTCCCGCTTAAACCTATGTTTGTTAGGGTCCTTATTGTAATTTAGTATAACTTGAGGTTTTTTTTTTGTAAAAATAGTTTGTTATAATTTTCAAAATACATCTCAAGCATTTAATTATCGTCTTTAGGGTTTTTATAGATGTATATTTTTATACAAGTGAAATTTCTAATGAGTAAAACCTAACGTCATAATATATGATATTTTATTGAAATATTGGAATTGTGTTATATTTGGATGGTATTTTCATGTAATAGTGATTTCATTGATTTAGAAAACTTGGAATATTTATATAATTAAAATAAATATTTTGGTAATAGATATATATATATATATTTAATGAAAATAATTTATTTATTTTCTTGTGGAAATCTCATTTTCTAAAGAAAAATGTATAAAAATTCTATCAAGATCGAATGCTACTTGCGGAGGTCTGCATCTCGCTCTACTAGGCCCGAGAATGTGTGATAATCCGCACCATCCCGAACGGGGTCCCTAAAAGTGGGTTGTAGAGGTGTAATTGCAAGGAATTGTTTAATACATTTTTTTATAGAATGGTTTTGTAAGTTAAAGGTATTTATTTGCAAACCCGTTTATGCCAAGAATAAATTCCCAAAAACTTTATCGTGCTATGATAGAGATGTGTGTTGTGATGAGGTAGATCATTACCTCATGAACTATCTAAAGGTAAGATGTTGTTTATGTCGGAAACTAAAGTATGTGGTATTTTACTGTAAAACTGCGATAAAAATTGCAATATAAATTCTTTTGATGTGAAACTTGTTTAATATGTTTTTTTTAATGTTTATTGAACATAATATGAAAGTTTGGTATTTTCTTGTTTAAGAAAAATAGTATTTTTAAAAAAAAACCGAATCGGAAGTCGGATTAACTCCGCTTCTGTCGGTTTTTATTATTTAAGATTTTTAGAATAGAGGAAGAGAGAGGAAGAGGGGACTTACTAGCTTCAATGAGAGGGAAGAGGTAGGAGAAGGATTGGGAAGCGTCGGGACGTCGTTTCGTCCCCGGAATCTCCTCAGAATTTCGTCGGAGTTTCGCCCTTTGCTAACTCTACTTGTACACAAAAAAGACTTGAATGTTTTTAGGAGTTTTTTGGCAGGGAATTATCAGTGAGAATGTGTAAAATAGGGTGTGGTATTTATAGGGAAAATTAGGGTTTGGTGTGTTAGAGAATGTAATTAAAATTTGCATTAAAATTTGATTAAATAGGTGATTCAATGTTCTCTGGAAAAATTTCGTGAAAACAAACAGTATGAGAGGAGTGGGGTTGCTGAAGAGGAGGAGGGGTGAAGAGATCAAGGCAATCCCGACGGTACCGGCCAAATCATTGCTTTCGCCTGGTCTTTACCGACCAGCGGGGAGGTTAGGGTTTAGACCACGAGTTTGTGTCGCTTGGTTTACTCCCGTGCACATGTTTGATTAATCGGTGTCTTTTTAGTTTACGTGTTGTGCACGTGTAGACCCTTGAGCTTCTAAATGATTAAAAGAAATTAAAATAAAAAGAATGTGTGGCTGATGGGATTTGAACTCGGTTGCTATGTCTCAGCAGTGCAAGGTCTTACCAATGAGCTACAAGCTCCTTCTTGCTGTTCAAAAACAAAACAAATTTATAACTCGTGTTCAGGCTTAGGTGTCTCTTTCTGTATTTTGAAAATAAAAATTCGTACAGAAAGTTAGGGTTGTTACAACCCTCAATGGAAGGGCAGTATGTTGGAATAGTTCTAAACAAGATACCGCCGCAGACTCAACGATGGAAGCTGAGTACATAGTTACTAATGTTGTCGCAAAAGAGGTTATCTGGATAAGGAAGTTCATCTTTGAACTTTAGGTGCTTCTGTCCATTGCCAATCCAATACCTTTATATTATGATAACAATGGGGCTATAGCATTAGCGAAGGAACCAAGGTCCCATCAGAAATCCAGACATATCTTAAGGCGGTATCACCTAATCAGGAAGATCGTGGATCGCCAGGGGATCGAGGTGTGGAGAGTGGACACAAAAGACAACACGGTAGATCCATTTACCAAGTCCATCTCTCAAGTCCAGTTCGAGAGGCTATTTGAGATATTGGGCATGCGGTACGCTAGCAACTGGATCTAGTGCAGAGAGTAGGTACTTATTGCACCAATTACAGGCCTTAGTGCTAGTGGGAGATTGTTGGATATATATGCCATAGAGGCTTTCATTGTATAGGATATTAGGGATATGTATATACAGGATAATCTTGCTCGATATGATAGTATGCTATTTGGTTTGTCTTTATCTTAACATGTGATGTGTTTTACTTTTTATTTCATATCTTCTATGCATGTTGATAAAGCCCATAGGATATTTTCCTGACTACCAGCGTTGTGATGGAAATCATACTTGTGGGAGTTGGGTAGTCGATAGGCACATCCTTAAAATGTCTCTAGTCGATGGAGTATCGATTATGGGCATCGATACTCCAGAGTAGACTAGTGTATACATATCTAGATCCTGACGAGGGGCGATGGATTGGTCCCACAACTATTGGTGAGGTGCACCTAAGATTGTATACAGATGCTCACTGGGTGTGATTTCCCCGGACAGGACTCACCGAGTACTGACTAGATGGTATTATACCTAGCGTCAGATAGCAGTTCTCTAGTGACATGTGTGTAGATAGTCTGTCGACCAGAGGACGTCATTTGTCTCGTGTGAGTTCCCACTGTTCTTTGATTACTACCCTACTACGACTCTTCTGAGTCATACAAACAGGTTTTAGTTGGGTACAGTCTCGAGCCACATGGAGGCAGTGAGCGACTGTTAGGGATTCGTCACTCCCGGTATGGGCAGTCGATGTCACGCTATGATTGCTTGGTCATCACCATAAGTCCCTGGCCAGGACGGATTGAGAATTACAAATGGGCGGACCAGTAGATTCTCAGATGGTCTTGAACTACAGTGACACGACTTGTTTGGTTGTTAGGGGTCTGACATTTTTCACCCCCTAGACCTTACATGTGATACTCTCAGACGAACAGACCGGACTGCATGGATATTGTCACGGACAGGCTCGGTAGGGGTTCGGATGAGTTCGCTCGTTGGGCTTCCTTTTCGAAAGATACCTGGGTAGCCGTTACGTGCATCTAGTACCGCTGACGTGCTTGTGGCTAAACCCATTGCCAGCGTACTGTCGAGTCTTTAGAGTCCCGCACAGAGAGTTTCTCTGGTTCGAGCAAAACGATGTAGAGGCCGTATGGTTTTTACAGCACGGTTTCGGTCATATACGTGTACTTATGCACGGATCATGATTCATACGGATAATACTAGTGGATTTTGGTTTAAACCGGATCCTTGTATTAGATTATCGGATTATTTTATCTCTTTGTATTCGTATTGTTCGGAATACGGATACGGGTATGTATATACGGTGAGCGGTATTCTTGTAATTATGTCAAGAGTGCTTCTAGAAGAAGACACCTCATTAGTTTAATAACCATTTATTTTAAATGGTTAATGAGGTGGAGGGTGAGGTGTTATTTGCAACTAATCAAGCATGGATACTTAGTGACTTATGTAGTGAGTCATGGATTACTATTGAGGCAAAGGAAAATATCTAGATATTTTATGGAAAATATCTAGATATTTTTGTCGAAAGCATCTTTGCCTAAGTATTATCACTATGGTCCATTCTTTATTCATTCTATCATAAACACCCTCTCTCCTCCAAACTCTCTTTTTCTTCCTCTAACCCTAACTTTTCTCATGAGTTGAGAATCCTACGGTTTAAGAGACTAAACAAGTCTTAATCACTCTCTACTTCACTTAAGCTACCTAGATTAGCACACTAGGTTCTTTAGTTATCTCATATTAGAGGTAGGAGCTCAAAGTAGTCACTCTCGGGTGGATCATCTTTGACCCAAGGAAGCTAATGATCAAGCGATCTGTACACTCTCTTCTAGGAGCTTAAGAAGAGGAGGAGGACAGTGAAAGACGAAGGACTTAGTGCGCGAAGGTATAAACTTCTTCCATATTAGATAAAACCTCAAAGTTCTTTTGTTAGTTAAGCTTTATATAAAGTTATTGTTGATTCAAGTCATTGTTGCGAAGTTCTAAAATCGTTTTTTGAATATTCCGCATCCCCGCGGACACGTGGGGTGCACGACATCGACTTACACACCCGCATACTATCTCCAGTATGACGTACTGATGGCTGTGGGACAGACCATCTTCCCTGCTGGGATGAAAAGCGTATACACTAGTCTACTGTGGAATATCGATGCCCTGTCATGATAATCCTACGACTAAGGACCTGTATAAGGATGTGCTTATAGACTACCCAGTCCCCACTAGTGTGACTGCCATCACAACGCTGGTAGTCAAACAAAGATCCTAAGGGCTCTATCAATATGTATTAGCGATACGTTAAACAAAACATATACACATATTAAGATAGAATCAAACCAAGTAGCATACTACCATATTGAGCAAGACTGTCATAATATCCCTGTATATCCCAAGCTTCCAAAATGTAATATAAAAACCAGTACTATACAATATTGGCCTCTAGGGCATATATCACTAACAAGTTGGAGCAGTAGAAATGTATTCAAGTTGATTAAATTCATCTATGGATTAAAGCAAGTATCGCAGAGTTGGAACATCTGCTCTGATGAGACAGTCAAAGAATTTGACTTTATCAAAAATATAGATGAACCATGCATTTATAGGAAAATTGTAAGAGGATCAGTAGTCTTCTTCGTGCTATAAGTAGACGACATACTCCTGATAGGGAATGATATCCCTATGCTACAATCAGTCAAGATCTTCTTATCACAGAAGTTCTCCATGAAAAACTTGGGTGATGCTTCCTATATTCTGGGGATTAAGATCTATCGTGATAGGTCTAAAAGAATGTTGAGACTTTCACAGTCCAGGTATATTGACACCATACTGAAGAGATTTAGTATGGAAGATTCCAAGTGTGGTACCCGCTTGTCACGGGATCACCCTCTCCAAAGAGATGTCTCCAAAGACTGATGAAGAGAGGGATCACATAAGCATTATACCCTACACTTCGGCGGTAGGATCTATAATGTATGCAATGTTATGTACCAGACCAGACGTAGCTTACGCACTTAGTGTGGTAAGCAGGTATCAGTCAAACCCGGGTGAGAAGCATTGGATAGCGGTAAAGAACATTCTCAAGAACCTGAGAATGACTAAGGAGATGTTCTTGGTATACGGTAATGTGGACCTCCAGATCGAGGCTTTTACCGATTCCAGCTTCCAAAGTGACAAGGAAGACTCTAAATCCAAATCAGGTTATGTGTTTACCCTCAATGAATGGGCGGTATGTTGGAAGAGTTCCAAACAAGATACCGTCGCAGACTCAACGGTGGAAGCTGAGTATATAGCTGCTAACGATGCTGCAAAAGAAGCAGTCTGGATGAAAAAGTTCATCTCTGAACTTCAGGTGGTTCCATCCATTGCCAATCCAATACCATTGTATTGTGATAATAATGGGGCTGTAGCTTTAGCGAAGGAACCAAGGTCCCATCAGAAATCCAGATATATCTTGAGGCGGTATCACCTGATCAGGGAGATCATGGATCACCAGGATATCGAGGTGCGGAGAGTGGACACAAAAGACAACACGGCAGATCCATTCGCTAAGGCCATCCTTTAGTCCAGTTCGAGAGACTGTTTAAGATGTTGGGCATGCGGTACGCCGGCAACTGGATCTAGTACAAATAGTATGTACTTATTGCGCTAATTATAGGTCTTAGTGCAAGTAGGAGATTGTTGGATATGTATGCCCTAGAGGCCTTCATTATATAGGATGCTAGGGATATGTATGTACAGGACAATCTTGCTTGCTTGATATGATAGTACGCTATTTGGTTTGTTTTTATCTTAATATGTGATGTGTTTTACTTTGTATTTCATATCTTGTATACATGTTGATAAAGCCCGTAGGATCTTTTGCCTGACTATCAGCGTTGTGATGGATATCATACTTATGGGAGCTGGGTAGTCAATAGGCACATCTTTAAAGTGTCCCTAGTCGCAGGAGTATCGATACCGGGCATCGTTACTCCAGAGTAGACTAGTGTATACATATCTAGACCCTGACGATGGGCGATGGATTAGTCCCGCAACCAATGGTGAAGTTCATCTAAGATTGTATACAGGTGCTCACTGGGTGTGAGTACACCGGACAGGACTCGCCGGGGACTAACTAGATGGTATTATACCTAGCGTCAGATAGTAGTTCTCTGGTGACGTAAGTGCAGATAGTCCATCGACCTGAGGTCGTCATTTGTTTCGTGTGAGTTCCTACCGTGCTTTGATTACTATCTTACCAAGGCTGTACTGAGTCGTCCAAACAGGTTTTAGTTGGGTACAGTCCCGAGCCACATGGAGGCAGTAAGCAACTGTTGGGGATTCGTCTCTCCCGGTATAGGGAGTCGATGTCGCGCTGTGATCGGTGGGTCAAAACTATAAGTCCCTGGCCAAGGCGGATTGAGAATTACTGGTAGTTACACCAGTAAATTCTCGGATAGTCTTGAACCACACTGACAAAACTTGTCTGGTTATTAGGTGTCTGACATTTTCCACCCCCTAGACCTTACATGTGATACTCTCAGAAGAATAGACCGGCCTACACGGAGATTGTCACGGACAGGCTCAGCAGAGGTTCGGATGAGTTCGCTCGTCGGCCTTATTTTCCACACATACCTAGATGGCCGTTACGTACAACTAGTGCCGCTGATGGACTTATGGTTAACTCCACTGCCATCGTACTATCGAGTTTTTAGAGTCCAACACAGAGGGTTTCCCTGGTTCAGGAAAAACGATGTAGAGGCCGTATGGTATTACGGCAGGGTTTCGATCACATACGTATACTGGCTACATGGATGATGTTCGGAAGGATAATACTAGTGGGTTTTGGTTTAAGCCAGATCCTAGTATTATATTGTTGGATTATTTTTGTGATGTATTAATATTTTTCGGAATACGAATACGGGTATATATATACGGTGAGGGCATTCTTGTAATTTCGCAAGATATGCTTCTAGATGGAGACACCTCATTATTGGATTTATCCATTTTTAGAAATGGATTAATGAGCTGGTATTTGGAGATATTTGTGGTATGGTTGATAGCATGGCTTGATCTTCATTTTATTCATTTGGTTGCACTATTCAACTATGGTTGATTATTTTGCTTCTAAAATAATCTATGCTTGAATGATTGGAGAGACTTAGCCGCTCTATTATTTTCACAAGACCTTGCTCATTTTTTTAGCTCACTCTCTCTAAAACGTTTCCTCCTTCCTCATGCACTAACCCTTCCACTACTACAATAAGGGGTTGCCCCTACGGATAACGTTATCCATAGGGCCAAGAAAATGTTGCCCCTACGGATTACTCCTTAGGTCCATGTAGTTTTCCCTACGATGCTATACGAATTAATTTAAAAATATTAAAACGTAATTTATTATTTGGCCCTACGGAGCCGCAAAATAAGAACCTACGGCTTAATCCGTAGGGGCATATATATGGGTTATTAATAAAAAATAAAGCACAAAATACGTAATTTGTTATTTGGACTTATGGAGCAGCAACAGAAGGACCTACGGTTTAATCCGTAGGGGCAGATATATGGGTTATTAATAAAAAAGCACAGAAAAGTCCTCGTTCCTAAAAAAATTACGCTCATCTCTCTCCCGCGCGCGCCTCTTATCGCCACCGTCCGCACCTCGCCGCCACCGCCCTCCCACACACGCCTCTTCGTCCCCAATATCACTGTCGACTTCCTCGTCGGCTTCCTCTTCGCCACTGCCCGCGCCTCGTCGCCGATTGCGCCTCGTCGCCATCGCCTCATCTTCGCTACAGGTTAGTAAAATTATTATTTTTACTTCTAATTATTCAGTTGAAACCGTTTTTGTTGATTAGGGTGAGGGTTAGGGCTAGTGTTAGGGTTCAGTTAGTGTTAGGGTTAGGGTTAGGTTTCGGGTCAGTTATAGGGTAAGGGTTAGGGTTAGGGTTAGGGTTAAGGTTAATTAGTTGTGGTTAGGGTTAGGGTTGTGGTTAGGGTTAGGGTTAGGGTTAGGGTTAGTTTTAGGGTTCATCAGAAAATTTTAAGTTACCAGAGCTTGGGACATCGATAGGGTGTTCTACAGACAATTTGGTTTCAGAATTTATGGGGCTGCGCTCCTCTACTAAGAATTTGAGCTGGGATTTCATGGAACAATCCTTTGAGTTTAATGATATATATGGTTTAATTTGAGCTTGGTGGGTTCTTGCTATAGAAAATCCAAGCAATTAAGTTATTAGTTTTGATGCCATTTGGACTTTTTTAATCTTCTTTTCTTCGCATATCTATTTGTGGATTCTCGGGCTGATGTGATCATGTCGATTGCTTTAGGAAAAGGTTTCCCTTGATCTCCCTTCAGGGCAAATTTTCTTAGGATGAAAATAATCGAGTTAATTTAATTCTCACATAGCTAGAGTGCTTCTATTGATGATGTACTGTATAATTTTTTATATATATAGTCCTACAAACTAGCCTTGTAATCTAATTTATGTGTTTCATTATGTTTTCTTGACGAAACATAAACCAATATAATTAAAGCGCCACTTAGTCAAGTGTGGACAAGTTAAATATTCAAGTTAACGAAACGTAAACGTAAACGTAAAACCTATTCAAGTTAAATGTTCAAGTTAAAACCAATATATGATACTCGATGACAATTTGAAACTTTTATATTCTCATCGATACTCATATATGAAAATCAAAGCGCCACTTAGTTCCCGTCTATCGGTTAACATACGTTCGATGTTCGTCATGACATAGAACTATACGAAGGTTGTTAAATATCGGACGGTATAGTTCGGTACTAACAACCGTCGTATAGTCTATGCGACGAGAAGATTCAATCGTATGATAACCGATAAATTTGTCCAGTATAGACAAGTTAGGAATGTATAAAGCAATCACCTGCATTCACTTGTGTATTCATTCGTTTCGAGTTATTTCATCGGTACTTTTTCGCTGGTTCTCCGTGTACAAAGATAGATTAGATATTCATTTCAACATTGTTTCACAGCTTTGAAATGAATATCTATTTTATTACAGTGTACTCGGAGAATGGCGGAGAGGTGCTGCCGAAATTTACTCGAAACGGTTGAAAGCACAAGCGAATGGGTGTTTGCTTTATACATTCTTAATGGGATAGAAGCCATACCCCCGACAGCCGAAACGCACACATACAACACGAATACACAACAAACGCACACACAACACATACATCCTAACAACCCTACACTTAAGCGAAATCATAAATTGAAACACACATATATAGAATACAACTCATATTTGGGTATTCTTAAATCTAACTTTGTTTATCGATAATTTATTCTTTTCAACACCAAACACACACACAAAGCACATATACAGATTTTCTCCTTTGTTAGTAACCATCCCGTTCTTAGATTTCTTAATATAGTCATCATAGCCTACAATTTATATGTTATACAGTCTAGCATGGCCCATGAGTACATCAGAGTTAAGGACTGGATGTATGTGGATTGGCAACAATGTATGCAACCTAAGTTTGTCGTAGGAGTTGCTGCTTTCATTGAATTTGCATGCACACATAATAAGATCGTGATAGGGAAGATTCTCTGCCCGTGCGATAGATGTAGGAATAAGTACTGGCAGAAGGTAGAATTCACAGAGCTTCATATCTTTAAATATGGTTTTACTAGACTTTATACAAGGCTATATCATGGGGAAGGAGAAGAAGAAAGTAATGCGGCAGAAGAAGAAGGGGAAGACGGTAATGTGGCAGAAGAAGAAGACGGTAATTTCTTTCCGGGAGAAGAAATGGAGGATATGGTAGAGGCTGCCTTAGGTGAATCTATTCGTACCGAAGATAACAATCCTTCCGGTGAAGGACTGCGTGTGGATAAATATGAAAAGCTCATGAATGATGCTAGAAAACTAATTTATAAGAATGCAAAGTATTCCACCCTCTCATGGTTCGTCCAACTTTTCCAGATTAAGTGCCTAAATGGATGGTGCAATAAGTCATTCACAATGCTTCTTTCGTTCTTGAAAGATTCTATGCCCTCGGGAAATAACATGCCCGACAACTGGTATGGAGACCAGAAGATGATATCTGATTTGGGTCTGAAGTGTGAGAAGATTCAAGCATGTCCTAAAAATTGCGTGTTGTACCGGAAAGAGAATTCAAATTTGAAAGTGTGTCCAACATGCGGAGAGGCCAGGTATAAGTCGAAAGATTTTGATAAGAAGTCCGATATACCTGTCAAGAAAGCACGATACTTCCCCATAACACAGAGGCAGCAGAGGCTATTCAGTTGCAAGAAAACAGCCGAGGCAATAATTTGGCATCACCGTGCTCCTCAAAGTGAAGATGGAAAAATGAGTCATCCAAGAGATTCACCGGCAAAGAAGAATTTCGATAGGAGGCACGAAATATTCAGTAGTGATCCTCGCAATGTTAGGCTCGGACTTGCTAGTGATGGCTTCTTCCTATTCAACTATATGGCTGGAAATCACAACACATGGCCCGTTATAATGATAGTTTATAATCTGTCGTCTTGGTTGGTTATGGATCAATCATACTTTATGATGCCTTTTCTTATCGACGGACCAAACTCACCGGGAAACAATATCAACGTCTATCTCCGACCTCTGATTAATGAGTTAAAAAATTTATTCATTGATGGTGTAGAGACTTACGATGCAAACAAAAATACAACCTTCATACCACGTGCAGCTTTAATGTGGACAATTAATGACTTTCCTGCGTATGGAATGCTATCAGGTTAGTCCGTACATGATCATAAAGCATGCCCTTATTGCCATCAATATACAATATCGAAATTCTTGAATTTTAGCAGGAAGGTTTGTTATTGCGGCCATCGATGTTTCCTGCCTCTAGACTATCCCTACAGGTTAGACGCTATTCACTTTGATGGTCATCAGGAGCTTTTTGGACCTCCAGCCCCATTGTCCGGAGAGGAAGTGACTGCTCAGTGGAATGGTTCCAATAATGTGACCTTCGGGATAGATCCGACAAAACAGGTCAAACCACCATTCCAGAACAAGTTAAGCATTTTCTTCGAGCTTCCGTACTGGTCAACAAATTTAGTGCGTCATTGTCTGGACGTCATGCATATAGAGAAGGGAGTATCCGAGCACATACTCAACTTGCTTCTTTGTAAAGACGGGAAATTGAAAGACAAACTCCATGCTCGGATGGATTTACAGGACTGGGATATTAGAAGTGAATTGCATTCTAAACCGATAGCGAGTAAACCAAGCAAGTTTGTACTTCCCAATGCGGCGTATCATATGTCACAACCGGAGAAGAAAAGATTCCTGCAGGTGTTATATGATTTGAAAGTTCCCACAGGTTTCTCAGGATCATTTAGCAAGGAGATAAAAATTGTGAAAGGCAAGATCAATGGGCTGAAAAGTCATGATCACCATGTTATTATGGAGCACCTTCTCTCATTAGCTCTCAGGACTTCCCTTCCCGAATCGGTTGGTCTAGTAATCAATGACCTATGTTGCTTTTTTAGAGAATTATGCGCTAAAACACTGGATGTTGTGACTCTGGAGAAACTAGAAAATTCTATTTCGTTGATACTTTTCAAGTTTGAGCGTATTTTCCCACTGTCATTCTTCGATATCATAATACACCTGATGGTTCATCTTGCAACTGAGGCTAAGCTAGCCGGACCGGTACAATATCGATGGATGTATCCCGTCGAAAGATACGTGGAATTCTTCATTTTGCGCAATTTGTAAAATTATTGTTGTCCTGTATGCCCGTATATATTTATTTAACATATTTTTCTTTAGGTACCTCTACACTCTAAAAAAGTATATACGCATTAGAAATCGACCAGAGGGTTCTATCATGCAAGGTTATCTTCTAAATGAAGCAACCACATTTTGTTCCCGCTATCTGGACGAGAACATTGAGACGAAACTTAACCGATCATGAAGAATTCAGGACGGTCCATATAGTAAAGCTGACTATAAGAGGGTAGACATTATGTTTATCAACAAGATTTATTGCTTTATCCTCCTCAACAGCGCATGTCTTGAATAAATTAGAGGGTAAGTTTTTTTTGGATTAATTGTTATATTTGTGTTTGTGTGTGTATGAAATGATATAATATTAATATCATTTATCATTGTTGAGAACATAATTCATTTTAAAGTGGTACGTGAGGGGCATCCTGATTGGAACGATGAACGATTGGAAAAATATCATCAGAATAATTTTTGCGATTGGTTTGCAGATCATGTAAGTTATTCGAATAATATGTTATTGCTACCAGCTTTAATCTAAACTTATATCGTTATGTATTTGTCATAAAATTTGTTTTGTTAGATTCAGGATCCGAACTTGTCTGCATCATTAGAGAGTGATTAAAGATGTTTAGCTCAGTTTCCTAGCATAGAGGTTGCATATTATAAAGGATTTGGTGTCCTTGGATACAAATTCAAAATTAAGGACATAGAAACATCTAGAACCACTCAGAATAGTGGGATTGCGATGGTAGGATCGGATGGTGTGATTTATTATGGATACTTAAATTGTATACTTGGTATCCAATATCTCGAACGATCAGAACCGTTTTATATATTTCAGTGCACTTGGTACGATACACGAACCTATACGGATAAGTGGAGAAACAATCTCGGGACATAGAAAGATGAATATGGATTGACCAGTGTGAACACACTTCGATTTTACGGTCAGGACAATCCGTTTATCTTTCCGAACCAAGCATTCCAAGTATACTACTCACAGTATTTGAAGCATCCGGGATGGAGTGTCGTATGCCGTTGGAAACCAGGGACGTTTACGATGTCCCAGAATTCGAGGATAGCGATGAGGATGAGCAAGAGAGAAGACTTAGAGTGCTCCGACCGTTTGTTTCAAAAGATGGGTTGTTTTCGGCTGATCATGAAGTTACGTGGGTTAGAAATGATATCGATGATGAAATCTAAGTAGATATGTCTAATGCGTGTATGAAACGAAAAAGGTTATCAGTAACATTATATTATTACTTCACATTTTACGATCTATACATATATAGTCAATGTTTGTAATGATTGTCTAATGCGTCCACGAACCGTTTTATCTAGATTTGATGACGATGACGGAAGCAGTGAGGGGCGGTAGGAGCTCCAGCCGCGACACCAGCAGAGGCAGAGGCAGAGCGGTTTCGCCGCCAGGAGAGCTGTGTAGGGAGCTTCAGAGGGCCGGTCTTACACCCCGATCGGAGACCCCTTCGGATGGCTCCTTCCGTGTGGACTTCGCAACACCTCCAGGTATATTGCACGCTATTCATTTTGAATGTAATATTATAGATATACATGCATATTTATGTCAAAATTACTTATATAGTCAATGTTTGATTGTCTAGCTGTTGGTGGTGCGTCCACATCAGGGACAGAGGCTACTCCCGTACCTCCAAGTATGTTTATATATCCTATAGTGCATGCATATTGATTCAGAATGCTATATCATAAATATACATACATTCTTTTTGCTCTTACGTACTTAGATAATCCTTTTTTAATTGTCTAGCTGTAGGTGGTGCCTCCACATCTTGGGCAGAGCCCACCACTGTACCTGCGGGTATGTTTATATATCCTATAGTGTATACATGTTGATTTAGAATGCAATTACTTATATAGTCAATGTTTGATTGTCTAATTATAGGCGGTGCGTCCACGTCTGGTGCAGGGGCCACTCCCACTTCCATACCCTCCACTCAGTCTGCAGGTTAGTATGAATAAATATAAAATATTTATTCATTTTACATATCCTTTAAGAATAAACATGAACTACATGTAATTTTATCGATATTTATTTTCTAGTTGGAGGGGATGTGTCCACGTCCGGGTCACCGGTTGTTCCTTACCGGAGGAACTATCGTCCGCTCGTGCTGCTGCCCGGGCCCAGGCTCGTGCTTCTATCGCCGGAGGTATATATCACACTTCAATTTTTGTTAAACCTTGATTTCTTAATACCAATTTGTCTTAATTTTGATTGTCTTGATATTTCTTTTAGACGTAGGGCATCCCCATCCCGAGCGGGGGACTCGAGGCCCGAATTAGTCCCACAGGCTGAGGCCCGACAGAGCTAGGGGGAGGCAGCATTCCCCCTCTTCTTTATCCCTGATTATCGCTATACCGGCGATTATACCGAGAGGTTCGGCCGGTATATGGGGGATGAGAGCCGCCTCATGAAGAAGTATCCACTTCACGTTGAGTGGGGCAACCAGCACTGGCGCTCATTCGCTCTCTTCTAGGAGCAGGCTCGGGTATTAATATATATTTTCCTTTGATTTATCCAACACTTTCAATTTAATAGCATTGTTTTTTTTGTATTTGCAGTTGGATTACGATTTTCAGCCTGTACCCGACCTTGATCACCCTGAGAGGGTGCTCGATCTTCACGCTATGTACTATGGCCTGATGAAGAACATGCAATCAAAGGTCCGATACAATAGGAACGAGCTGAAGATTGACTACTATTCCCTATGGATGGCGACCCCCGAGGCAGAGAGAGCGGCTCTCCTATATACTCTGGCCGTTGCGAGAGTCGACGTAGATACATGGCCTCTCTTATGCCAATATTTCGACTCTCAACACAAACAGGTTTGTATTTTAAATGTAATTCGTTGTTTAGTATATAATTTATTTTTTTGTGTTACTTAATTAGAAAACTAAATCTGAATGTGTTGTGCAGAAACAGGCATATCAAAATAAAGAGAATAGAAATTTAGCGAAGAGAGGTCGCCCCACTTATACAGGTGGCTCGAGAAATATTACTCGTGCCATGGAAGCATCAGTAAATTACAATAGATCTACAGTGATATAATGTAATATTAAGAGTTATTTTATAATATATATAATTTTTTTGCGAATTGCAGAGAGCTCAGACCCTGGCGCAGGGTGGTACACCGAGTGTGCTGACCGCGTATCTTGTCGTCCATGGCACCTCGACAGATCCCGCCACGGGGGAGCTTCGATATCCCGACACCGCTACCCAGGAGTATTGCGTAAGTGTTAATATTTATTCAACCCCTATTTGAAATTTTTGTTTTGAAAAGTTCAAATTTAAATGATATACTTATATTTTACTCGTTAATGTGGGTGTAGGAGCGAGTGGTTGAGCAGGCGGAGGCATCAGGGATCGATTTTACTGGACAGAACGATCCGATACTATTGACCCCAGTCTTAGACGCCGTACACGGAGGGCACCATGGAGGTTGGGAGAGACGCCAGGGATTGGATCCTAGCATGGCCCATATGATATTGGACTCCACTCCGGCGATTACTTCCCCTAGAAAGACCTTTTTTTAATAAGGTCTCGGTACCCCCCATCAGTGACGTCTAGAGCAAGATGTTGCCACATTGATGGCCACCATCCAGGAGTTGAAGGAGATGATGGTATGTATACTACTTAATAGTAAAATATTATATCATATTATAGATAGCAACATATCCAATATTAGTACGTAGCCTGAGCTTATTTGGTTGTAGACTTAGCTTTGATTAATCATACATACATAGAACTGTCTAATTAAAATAAACTACGGTTTTCCAAACTAGATATCCAAACGAGGCCTAAGTCCTTAAGTGTTCATAAATTGGGGTTTCGCAATAACCTGATAATGATACAAATTCGACTAATACACAGTTCTTACTTGTTTATTACACACAAAACTGAACAGACGCGACATGGTACTTCGGCTGCGGCTCCATATGCATCTCCTTCGGCTGCGGCTTTACATGCATCTCCTTCGGCTGTGGCTCTGCAAGCTACTACCTCGACTGCGGTTGCGCAGACCACTCCTACAGCTCCACAGCCCGCTTAGACTCCCGCACAGTCCGCATTGGTCGAGTTGTTGACACAGAGTTTATCCGAGGAGCAGATGCGCCAGATTACGGCAATTATCAGAGGTGGAGCTGGACCGAGCTAGGGTAGCTTTTTGATTTTTATATTTTAAATATGTATATACTTATATGATACATATTGTATATATTTTGGATGATATTGGTGGTGTTTGCGTATTCATATTGATTTAGATTGATATCGTATTCTGCTTGTTGATTTCTTTTATATATCATAAGATGTTGATTATAAATACCGCGGTATATATTCTGCTTGTTGATTTCTTTCATATATGATGTATATATTATTATGCACAGGGCGAGGAAAAAACAGACAGCCCTATTTTATAAAAAAAACCTGAGAATCTGTCCCTACGAATTAATCCTTAGAGACAAATGTTGCACTTACAGATTAATCCGTAGGGTACAACTTTTCCCCTACACATTTATCCGTAGGGACAAAATATCAGAATACCTAATATTTTTCCCCTATGGACTCGGTAACAGGTGTTAGACTTGTCCCTACGGATTAATCCGTAGGGGCATAAACTTTGCCCCGACACATTTATCTGTAGGGACAAAATATCAGGATACCTGATATTTTACCCCTACACATTTATCCCTACACATTTTTTCGTAGGGTCATAAATATGGACCTACGGAGGGATATATCTGGACCTACGCATTTCTCCGTAGGGGCATGTATTTGTCCCTAAGGAGTTATCCGAAGGGGCAACTATTTTATTTTATAAACCGATAAATTAAATACATATTTTTTCCCTACGGATTACACCGTAGGGACATATGGACCTTTGCATTAATCCGTAGGCACAATTATTCCTATGTAGGCGCATGTTTAAGGCAAAGACTTGTACCTGCGGCGTGTGCACCTACGGTGTATTTTTGTGCCCCTATGAATATAACCGTAGGTGCAGTGGTTTGCTTCTATGGCTTTATCGGTAGGAGCAACCCCTATTTGTAGTAGTGTTCACATGGGCTGTGATCCATAGAGCTTTAAGACAAAATACTCCATAAATTATTCTCTACATCTACTTAGTAGTTTATTCTAGCAAAGTAGACTCCTTAGTTACTTCTTAGTTGAGATTGAAGCTTGGATTAGAGGCTCTTGGGTGGATCTTCTTTGACGTAAAGAAGACCGGCGACCGAGTTCGTGTGAAGCCACCGAAGTGCTAAGGAGAGGACAAAGAAGGACAATAAAGACCCGAAGGTCTTGATCGGTAAGGTATAAATCTCTGCATAGTAGATTAGAACCCTCCTTAGTTTAGCTAGTTAGAGTTTATGAAATGATCCGGGTATTTAGGTCGATGTTGTTGGTTGAAAAATCATTGTTTGCAAATTTTGCCTCCCCACTTACCATATGGGGTGTGGTATATCGACTTAGAGTAATTTCATAAGAGTGCTTCTAGAAGAAGACACCTCATTTATGATTAATCCATTTATTTAAATGGATAATGAGGTGGAGGTATGAGGTGTTATTTGATCATTATTGAAGCATGGCTACTTCGATGACTCATTCGCTTTGGATGACTATTGAAGTATGGTTTTATTATGTTATTATTAATATTAAAGAGATATGGTTCATAGTCATTAAGTCTTAGCCATTCTTCATATCATTATCACTTCAACACACACTCTCTCTCCTCCTTTGCTTTCTTCTTCTTCCTCAAACCCTAAACACTCTCATGAGTTGAAAACCTAGGGTTAATGAGATAAAATAATCCAATAAACAATCTCTACATCTCCTAAGCTACATAGATTAGCAAACTAGGTATTTTAGTTACCTCATTCTAGTGGTTAGAGCTTGAACCATAGACTTTCGTGTGGATCTTCTTCGACATGAGGTGGCCGAAAACTAAGCTTGATCCGTACATACTAGGAGCTTAAGAAGAGGATAAGAAGACCTGAAGGATTTGGACATGAAGGTATAAATCACTTCATAGTAGATTAGAACCTTTGTTGGTATTGCTAGTTAGGGTTTCCGATACGATCTTGGGGTTTAGGTTGAAGTTGCTTGCTACAAAATTATTGTTCGCTAATTCCGCCTCCCCACAAACCCTGTGGGGTGTGCGACATCGACTTACAACGGATTCGTTCCATTCCCCATGTTGTGAATTCGTTGTCTTGATGGTTTATGCTCGAGATTTGCTTGATAAGCCATGCTTCAAAATCGGAACCATAACAAGAGGAGGGAATACTCATTATCAAGAGAGAGTCGAAGATATCGCGAAAATTCATTCATCTGAACTACAGCCGTGACCATTATAACTTTTGCTTATATTTTCGTATTTCTTAATTTTGTGTCAAACCAACAAACCATATTCTTTTCTCAAAATTGCGATGAAAATTCCTAATCACCAATTCTCTGTGGATCGACCCATATTTACCGGCTAGCTACAATGAGCCATGCACTTGAGATTATAAATTTCAAAACGAGACATAGCTTGCGTGCGCCGCATTTCTAAACTTAAACCGTTCTTTCAAACTAGTGGCGTGCGCGCATGAAGTCCCAAACAAATTTTTGGCACCATTGCCGGGAATGCAGTAGTCATTAGGGATTGTTATTTCAAGTTCATTTTGTATATACAAACTAACATACAAAACCTCACAAAAAATTCAAAAACCAAACAAAAAATTAAATTTTCTAATAAAAGATTCTTTATTATTTTATCTGCTGTTACTTTCAGTTTTATAAAATTATTTAAAGTACAAAAATGGATCAAGAATGGAATTTAGAGCACACTATATAAAGATGGAGCCCTAAATTTTCTTTTTGGCCGACCAAAAATTCATGTTGGCCACCTAGGTCATCCTGTATACAATATTTGGGTCTCGTTTTTCTACAGTTGTTTTCTTGTTCTGTTATTGCTCCAATTTTATACTTTAAATTTTAAAATTATTTAGTTACAGTAGATTACACAGAAACATCGCTTTCTCGCTGAAAATCTTCGATTTTCTATTTTCAGGACTTGATGAGCTAGCGAGCGACAAACATGCAGCGACGATTTGAATTGCAGAGAAAGGAGAAAATTCAAGTTCAGTGCCAAAGATATGGGTAGATGTTCTCTAACAAGCGAACATTCTAAGCACTCAGGATCGACTCGACGAGGGTTTCTTAAGCCAAAACATTCGATACGTATTTTCGAACTCCTTCTCTCTCGGATCCGACGCCTTCCACTATTTCAATCTTCTGCGAAATTCTTCACAAACTTCGCTACAAAAGAATAGAGAATTAACTCGTATTTGTTGCAGCGCTTAAACCTAGAATGAAAAAAATGTTCTTGATTGTTTAATTGATTAAATTCTGTTATTGATTGTGCATTTACATCTTAATAAGGACTTTAAGGTAGGTGAACCCCAACAAGATACGGTAAGGAATTTCATCACCTTTTCCATGGCCCAAAAATCACAAAACTGCATTCTACATTCTCTCGGTAATTTTGAAATAAATTAAAACTCAGCCTCTAAGGATTCATGCTCACTAAGGAAAGTTGATTGTGTTTAGAACACTACTTAAAGGTACAATGTTCAAGTGGTGTTTAGGCAAGTATAGAGTGAGGGTTACTCCAAATTAAGGAAATTTGCAAAAGTGTTTGGAAACCTCCCCGTTCTCTGCACTTACCTGAATTCTTGATCTGTATATCTTAAGCCCGTTTCTCGACACAATTTTACTTCAACATTCAGGTTCTTGAGCATGTCTAGTTGACTTATCGAAACATAGACTGCTATGGGTGTTGTTGGATATAGATGCCCTCAAGTCAATTATTATAATTAAAGAAGGACCTATACGAGAGAGAAATTTTACTCGAGATAATAGTATGCTATCTGGTTTGCCTTTATCTCCCATGTGATGTGTTTTATTTACTATCACATATCGTTTAGACATGAGATAAAGCCCTAATATTTTTCTTGACAATCAGGACGATTATAGAGATCATACTAGTGGGGCTTGGATAGTCGATACGCACATCCTTAAAAGTCCCTAATCGTAGGAGTATCAAGACTAGGCATCAGTACTCTAGTTTAAACTAGTGTGTACATTTCCTGACCAAGCTGGAGGGCGATAGCTGATCCTACAGCTATTGGTGTCTGACATCGAGGATTGTATACGGCTGCTCATTGGATGAGTTACACTGGACGGATTCACCGAGAACTCCTAGTTGGTAATATACCAGTGTCAGGTAGCAGTTCTCTTATAACATGGGTACAGGGTAGCCCCTAAGACCTAAGATCACCATAGTGTCCCATGTGTGTTCCAACTATACTTTGACTTCTACCCTACCATGGCTCAAAAGAGTCGTGCAAACAGGTTTTTTTTGGGTATGGTCCCGAAGCATGTGGAGGCAGTGAGCGGTCGAGGGGATTCATCTCTCCTGGTATAGGGAGTTGATGTCGCGCTATGCAGGACATGACTACAACCATAAGTTGGTGGCCATCGCAATAGAGATAAACTGATAAGTGTTATCGGTTGTATTTTCGGTTGGTTTTGAGTCCTCTATCGCACAACTTAGCGAGTTATTATGGTCTGACAAATTCCAAATCTTAGACCCGATATGCGATACTCTCATACGAAGAGACCGAACTGTATGGTAATGTCACTGAAAGACTTTGCAGGGTTCAAATGAGCTTGCTCGTTGACCTTCTTTCGTTCAATACCTGGGTAGCCGTTACGTGCAGGTAATACCGCTGACGTGCTTGTGGGCTATGGATATGATCCTAAGCTACTGCCAGCGTATTGTCGAGTCTTTAAAGTCCCAGACAGAGGTTTTCCAGCCTATGTGAAAAGATGTAAGGCACGTATAGGGATACGTGCAGGAGTTCAATTAAACATGTATATTTGGTACGTGTATTTTAGTCGGGTGTTTATTGATATTAGTCGGTATATATAATATAGCTGGATTATTAAATCAAGTGTTGATTTAATAATTAAATATATATTTATATATTGATATATATATATATATATTAACTAATATCATGCTCACTTAATTATTTTCTTCTCTTTAAATTAATATTTACATTTGATATAAATAATGAGACATGCATGTTGATACATGTATGATAGGAGTATAAGAATTACATGAAAGAAATAAGAATGAGTCATGGTTGTAGAATTCATGAGTTGATTCTTTTTCATGACTCATTTGTATGTCATTGTTTTATTAATGACTCATTCTTGTTTCTAGTTGATAAGCTTATTCTTGCATATCTTCTTCTCATTCTTATATCCTCCATGCTTCTTCTTCCTCCCCTTGATTTTTCATCAAGTAAGGAATGGAAAAGAAAAGAGAAAAATTAAGTGAGCTAATTATTCAATATCTCCTACTAATCATTCATAGCAAGCTTAATTAGTGGGTTGATTTATTTTGATGAGATCAATTTGAAGCTAAATCTTGTGTTGGAATTATCTCAAGGTGGATCATCTTCGGCAAGAAGATCATCGAGCAAACTTGTTCCTGGCTTTGTGGAGACTAGCTGGAGTCCAAGAAGAGATGACTAACACGCTATAAAGGTTGTAGCCCTCTAAACTCTTGTATTTACCTTACCAGTTTTATGACAAGTTTAGTAGTTCGGTTTGATTCTTGGTTTGGGTTTGCTATAGCTCTATAGATTTTTAAAATTACCACATCCGCCGCACTTTAAACCCTACTAGAGGTGCCTAGCAACCCAATAGTGGTATCAAAACCATACCAAAAGATTATAACTTTTTTTGGCCAATTTTAAATCCAAAACCTTTGAATCGAAGTGAAGTGTTCATTTGTTTTCAAACTTGAACTTAAATTGTTTCCTTTCGGCTAAATTTTTTCATGCCCGGGCTTCTTAGAAATGTTCTAAATTGTGTTAATGACGATGTGAAGAGGGTAGTAGGGGACCAACCTTACACGGGAGCACCGAATATTGCTCTCGGGGGAGGTTGGTGACCCGAGAGCACCCCAAGGGTGCTCTCGGGGAGGTTGGTGACCCAAGAGCACCCCAAGGGTGCTCTCGGGTTTGGGGGTTTCCAGGCCATCGTAAAGATGGACTAAGGTCACCCCACCCCTATTCTGCTCTCATGCAACATTAATTTTCCCCCGAGGTCCACGCGAAGTTTCGGTGCGTTTTGATGCGTTTCCGAGCCAAAAAATGCCGATTTAGTGTCGAGGTGAATAGTGTTTTCAATTTTCGAATTCTTCGCTTCGACTTAGAAAGTTTTTGGATGCTCTACTCATTTGTGATGGTATAAATTAGATTAAAGTGTTTAATATACTTGTATCTTCGGCGTATGCGATACACACGAATTAACAGTTTTCTATGTCAAAGTGAATAATGTTTTTTCAAGTGTTGAATTAACGATTTTGCCTCGATATTTTTGTGATTTGTTAGTCATGGGTGATGAGTTAAGAGGATTAAAGTGTTTAATTGATTTAACTCATCAACGTATTCAATACGCAATGCTTAACGCCGACGAATTGAAGTGTTCAATTCGACGTGGTTGCATAAGTGCTTCTAAGATGTTCTTTGCGATTGATATATGTTGATATATAACTTTTTTGGAATGCGTTGGATTGTCACAAAATGAATAACCCCCGTGCGGAAGTATGATGTTGCGATAAGTGTTATTTCCTTTAATACTTGTAGCCATCTTGTATATTCATTTGTTTGGGACGGGCTCCAACTTCTGGCCCCCGTTTCCGCTTAATATATATTCTTTGTTTCGGGATTTAGCGGTTCACACGTGGCCATAGTCACTGATTGATATATTATTTTTTTGTCGGGATACAATCAGGTTGTGATTGTTGTCTTCATTGTATAATACAGGTTTAGGATTACCCCTCGGGAAAGCGCATGAGCAACCGAATTCTAGATTGCAGCGGGTGACCATCTCGAGGAGTTGAGATCCGGTCGCTCGAGTCTAGGATTAGCGGGTTACTTGTCGTGCTTGTAGGGGGTATATGATAGAGCCGTGGAGGAGTGCTCAAGTCACCAAATTTGAGAAAATGTTGGATTCCCCCCTCATGATGATGATATTGATGGATATGTATGCCCTAGAGGCTATTATTGTATATGTATACATGTGGATGCTTGAACATATGTATGTACATGACAATCTTGCTCGATATGATAGTATGCTATTTGGTTTGTCTTTATCTTAACATGTGCGTATGTTTTACTTGTTATTACATATCATTTATACATGTTGATAAAGCCTGTAGGATCAATGCTTGACTACCTGCGTTGTGATGACAATCATACTTGTAGGAGCTGGGTAGTAGATAAGCACATCCTTAAAGTGTCCCTAGTTGTGGGAGTATTGAGACTGGGCATCGATATTCCGGAGTAGACTAGTGCTTACGTTTCTAGACCCCGACGATGGGCGATGGTTGGTCCCACAGCCATTGGTCTTTCGCAACTAAGATCGTATACAGGTGCTCACTGGGGGTGAGTATACTGGACGGACTCATCGAGAACTTCTAGATGGTACTATACATATCGTCAAATAGCAGTTCTTAGGTGGCATGAGTACAGGTTAGTCTTCAGACCTGAGATCGTCATTTGTCTCGTGTGAGTTCCCACTGTAATTTGATTACTACCCTACCACGGCTCCACTGAGTCGCGCAAACAGGTTTTGGTTGGGTACAGTCCTGAGCTACATGGAGGTAGTGAGCGATTGTTGGGGATCCGTCTCTCCTGGTATAAGAAGTTGATATCGTACTGTGTTCGATTGGCCAGCACCATAAGACCTTGGCCAAGGTAGTTGAGATTTACTGATAGGTTGATCAATAGTTTCCCGGATTGGTTCTGAACCACATCAGCATGAATTATCGAGTTATTAGGGTTTGACGTTTACCACCGCCTAGACCCGTTATACGATACTCTCAGACGAAGAGACCGGACTGTATGGAGATTGTAACAGATAGGCTCAGTAAGGATCCAGATGAGTTTGCTCACCGGCCTTCCTTTTCGACAGGTACCCAGGTAGCCTTTACGTACAGCTAGTGCCGCTAATGTGCTTATGGTTATAGATTTATCCAGTAACTCACTGCCGACATACTGTCGAGTCTTTAGAGTCCCATACAGAGGGTTTTTTTGGTTCAGGCGAAATGATTTAGTAGCTGTTTTGGATACATACAAGGTTCCAATCGATTGATTGTACTACTTACCCGGACTTTCGATCGAACAGTTGATAATACTAGCCGGCTCGGGATTGAGCCGGATTATCAAATCAGGTATTGATTTAATAATTTATATATATATATATATGTATTTCGATATGTATATTCTAGTATTATGTTCTTTGTGTTATTCTATCTCTTTGGCATTAATATTTTGATACGAATACATGTGTGTGTATATAGTAGAGTGTAATCTATATTTATACGGAAAAAATTCTAGATGGTGGACACCTCATTTTAGATTTATCCATTTATCTTTAAATGGAAAATGAGGTGTAAAGATGGTGAGGGGAGTATGGTGAGAACCATGCTTCTATAGTGTTGACAAATGAATATTCAATTCATTTGTGCAAACTATTCAAGCATGGTTGGTATTTTATATTGTAAAATTTGTTTTTCAAAACTATGGTTGGTTTTTCCCTCTCATGAGTGATTCATTATTCTCACCATTTGCTTCACTCTCCTCACTAGTTTTTTTGAGCTCCTCCACCTTCATCTTCAACCTCCTATCTACAATCTCATGTGTTAAGAATCGAGAGAGGTGGTGAGATAGATACACTTAGAACCATACAATACATCCTAGACACTTTAGATTAGTAATCTAAATTCTATAGTTGCTCCACTAGACTCTTAGTGTGGAGCTAGAGCTATGGACAAAATCCTTCGGGTGGATCATCTTCGACGGAGGAGGATCGGTGATCAAGTTCGTTCATGGAGGTCTTAAGGAGATAGAAAAGGCTATAAAGCTCAATCCAGGAGTTCTTAAGGAGCAAGGAAAGGCGATCGAACATATTCAAGGAGATCCCTAGGAGCAAACGAAGAGGATAGAAGACCGAAAGACACAAAACTTTTGGTGAGACATTTCTACGATAGTAGTTAGCTCTCCTCTTTGCTTGCTAGTTTAGGTTTATGGTAGATTCTAGAATGATATTTTCTAACGCCAGTTTTTCAAACCCCAAAATTTTTTGTTCTGCAACGGCCACAGTAGATGGTCAGGGTACTAGAAAATCCTAACATGGTATCAGAGCCACTTCATAAACCCTTACTAGCTAGTTTAGACATGTTTAAAATATCGATCGACAAAATTTTTCCAAATCACAATTTCATTTGATGTGCTTACTGTCGAATTTTAAAATTGTTCAAAAAATTATTTAGAGCATCCTAAAAATACGTGCGGGCGATTTTAGAAGGCCTGAAGAAATTTGGGCACATAAACCTTTCATACGGCCGCGGAACCGCCGCATAACATGCTTGTTGGTGGCGGTTCCGTGGTCGAAGTGGGTCTGTTGTGCACCAAAATTCTGTTTGCACTCTATTATATGAAAATGTGATTTTTGGGATGTATGATTTTGGTCCAGATTTTTTTGAGTACTGGTTAGCACTTGGGGCCAATGCGGAAAAGTTTTAGTCGATCGAAATTTTAAATAAGTGTATATCAGTGCATGTGTTAGTATCTGCAACTGTGAATATCATTGAGCGGTATAACCCGACTAATTGCTATATGTTCTATTAGACGGGTTTGCAAACATGATATTTACGTGATGTTCTGTATTGTGCTGATATTGTGGATGGATTGTCATGGTAGATAGCCTATGGTGGAATGGTAGTAGTACAGTTCAGATTTATTTTTGTATTCGTTATTGCGAGGTGAGTGTCCGACATGTGGATAGCCGTTTCTTCCGAATTCTATATTATTTTCTTGGGGAACGACCAGGTTGAGGTCGATGTCACCATTGTACATATATTTTTCTTTTCTATACTAGGATTACCCTACGGTGGAGTGCTCGAATAGCCGGGTTCTAGAGGGAAACGGGCCCGCATCTCATAGCATTGAGACGGAGGGGGCGTTACTCTAGAATTGGCGGGCTATTCGCCGCACTCGTAGAGGGTATAGACTGACCTACGGAAGGGCACTCAAGTTACCAGATTCCGTGAAGTGCTCAGTAGCCCATTCACTTTGTTGATTGGGGTTGCCTCACTTCTGAGATTGGCGGGCAACTTGCCGCGCTTGTAGGGGTCCAGGGTTTTTCATTGCACGGGCTATCCACACGACCGGGAACGTCGGGTCTCATTTGCTGCTCAAATGAAACCTGAGGCTCTAAGATTATCCGCCATTCTACGTTTCTTGTTGTTGTTCTGTAATGTTGCTAATATCATACCTGGGACAAATGTTATATATATTTATATCTACTAGTAGATATTGTATATGTTTTGCACCCGCGCTAGTCCATACCCCGCTATGCCGTTATTTAAGTAACCTAACGGTGCATGATGAGGCCCCGTGGCGAATGCGGATGGCACATACGTACATTGTATTTTCGTTCTTTTCTGGTGTGATAGAGATTAATTGATGGGACCGCACTAATTTTGATTAATGCAAGATAAGAAACCTAAACGATATTGTTGGAAAAAATTTCGAAAAACTATAGTCATATACTTTTGCTTTGGATAGTGGTATTCGGTTATGAATATCCAGCACCTCATTTGAGGAGGCAAGAGTCTAGATCCCTTCACGGGGAGTGACCTATTGAGAAAAAGTTTATACTGTAGATTACTCGGTTTTCTTCAAAACCATAAGTTTTCAAAAGCGGAGCCTAAACCACTCCTTTTCAAAACTACTCAGTTCCTTCAATAATATCAAGTTAATTACGTTAAAGGGTTTTTCGCCAAAAACCCAGCCGTAGCCCTCCTTCATTTCTTATAAGGGTTACATAGTATTCGTATTGCATGTTTTGACCTAGTCAAGACGTAGTGTTCGGTAGCTGAGTGGTACTTGTTTGTTGCAAGTGTTGCGATTATTTAAAACGACCGTATAACCATTTTGACCAAGTCAAGGGTATATATGCGTGGGTCTAAATTAATCTAGGATAATGACTGGTTGAACTTGACTAACGGTTTATGATATGTTGACCTAATCAAGGTCATAGGCCGTTAGGGGGCAAAAACCACATCGGGAGTTTCAAATATACAGGAAACTTGCTTGTGCGGCATACCTTCTGGAGTGTGGTGACTAGAGTGGCTTCCATCTAGTTTATCATGTAATGATAGTTGGATCCCGATCCCACCGATGAGTAGGATTACTCTTGGAAGATATTTTTCACTTCACAAGTAGCTAACCTATTAAGTGTCTAGAAAAGTGTTAACGAGGATACGCCTCTGTAGAAACGAGGTTTATTTTAATTAGGTCTGTGCATGAGCATGGGGAACCTCCCTCAGAGTATCATCACTCACATGGCTGAATGGTTAGCAAACTTGTAAGGTGTTAATGATCCCATCTAATTCTCTTTTTAAGGTTTGATGGAGAATTCGAGAAAACAGTGGGAGCTATTCTGATTAGATAAATTAATAACCAATCTAATCTTGCAAGAGCACACGCTGAGTGTTTCTTTTCTCTCTCTCCAGGTAGCAACCAATTTATACCTTAATCAAGATAATAAAATATATCGCTTGACCGATCCAAATTCTTATTCGGGGTTGGGGAACGTCGATTCGGCTCTAACTTATCACCACAGTCATGAGAATGAGCAAGAAAAAGAAGATTGCATGAATTCCTTGACGACCCCAACGAAGAAGAAGCATACTATTGTATCTTCTTCAGGTGTTCTTGTTATTGAGAACTGTTTTTCGGTCGGTCATACCTCCTTGGTACTAGATACTGGATCAGGATCTCATATCTGTAATTTATTTGCAAGGACTGAGAAAAAGGAGGATGGTTGGACCTAGTGATATGTCCTTCAGAGTAGAAAACGGATGATAAGTTGATGCTGCTGCCGTCGGTGAATATCACCTAGTGTTGCCAAATGGCAGTACTATGATTTTGAACAATTGCTACTATATACCTTCCATGGTTTGCAACATCATATCAGATTCTTTAATCGATGAAGATGGATATAAGTTTGTTCTTGATAGAAATATCATGAACATTTATCTTAATCAGGTATTTGTTGCAGAATGTATACTGTGTAATGTTATCTATGTTCTAAATCAAAACACAGTTTTCAATGTACAAAACACACGCAGGAGGAAGAGTTCATAAGTGAACGAATCCTACTTGTGGTATTGTAGACTTGGTCATATCGGTGAGAAAAGAATAAGTAAGTTGCATAAAGATATATATTTGAGCACGTTCAAATTTTCATCTTCTGAAACTTGGCAGACTTGTTTTAAAGGAAAGAAGACCAAATCTCCATTCACCGGACAAGGAGAAAGAGCTACAGAGTTCTTAGGACTCATACACAGTGATGTATGTATTAGGTTTGTCTAGCACCATGCCTAGGGTTTGGATTGCATCAAACATGCTATAACAAAAATTTTAGAGGTGCTAGGCAAAACCATCCATGAATCGAACTAGAAAATTAGGGTAACAAGATAAGTATCACATACTACTAGTAGTCTAACACTAAGAAGTGAGTAATACAACCTTTGTAGACCTCCTCATGTGACTCCTTCGATCAACTTGGTGTTTGAACGTGTTCGCTTGAAATCTTCGAAGTCCACGACGATCCACCACAGAGTCCCTTGGCTCAAGCTCCTTGCTTCACTTGATCTAAATGGAAGTGAAGCGAACAACGTACACTAGTGGGCTAGACTAATATAGATTGGTGATGTGGGTTTTGATCTCACTACAAAACCTTTTCATTTTGTGTTCTTCACTCACTTGAAAAGCTAGAGAGCTTGAAGGAGGAAGAAGAAAGAGAATGGCTAAAAATGACTCTTGTGAGAAAAATCAACATAATCAAAAGAGAGAGAGAGAGAGAGGGTTATCTCATCCTAAACCATGGTTACAAAATATCTAGATATTTTGATACTTGAGTTAAGCAAAACAATGGGCAACAAAAAATCATGGGAGATAAAACCATGGTTTTGACTTTAGTCAACACAAAAGAAGAGTGTAGAAAATCAACCATGATTTTATCACCATTTTGTTTTTCTTAATATTCAAAATATATAAATATATTACCACGTGAGTCTTGCATTTCCATCACCAATGTATCATCAACCATGACACATGTTTGCATGCATATGTGCTTCCATATCAATATATACATACACTCACGTATGCATCATAAAGAAATAGGTTTTAATAAATGAGCTAATGGATTTAATATTAAATCAACACTTGATTTAATAACTCGGTCATATCACATACGGCCCATCCAATAGTAAACGCCCGATTAAAATACGGTGTCAAATACACGCATTTAATCGAGCTCCCGTGCATATCCCATATGCACCCCACATCATTTCGCCTGAGCTAGGAAACCCCTCTGTAGGACTCTAAGACCCGTCAATACGCTAGCAGTAGGCAGTGATCATATCACATACCCACAAACCATCAGCGGCACTAGCTGTACGTAACAGCTTCCAGGTATTGAGCGATCAAAAGAAAAACAAGCGAACCCGTCAAAACTCCCGTCGAGCCAACTGGTAACACTTACTGTACAGTCCGGTCTCTTCATCAGATATACTGCATATCGAGTCTAGGAATGGTATCGTCGACCCCAATAACTCAATAAGTCATGCCGGTATATGGCCTATAACAGATCGAGAAACTACTGATAACACTTATCAGTAAATCTCATCAGTCCTGGCCAGGGACTTCCTGTTATAGCCAATCAAGTATAGCGCAACATCTAACCCCAATACCGGGAGAGACGAAACCCCTCCTATCGCTCATTGCCTTCATGTACCTCGAGACTATATCCAAAATCCACCTGTTTGCATGACTCAGTAGAACCATTGTAAGGTGGAGATCAAAGTACAGTAGGAGGACACACAAGACTCTATGACGATCTCGGATCTACAGACTAACCTGTACCAGTGTCACCTGAGAACTGCTATCCGATGATAGATATAATACCACATAGGAGTTCTCGGTGAGTCCGTTTAGTGTACCTAGTCTCCACTGAGCACCCGTATACAGTCTTCGGTGTCACTACACCAATGGATATGGGATCATCCATCGCCCATCATATGGGTCAAGTAACGTATATGCTAGTCTACTCTGGAATATCGATGCCCCGTCTCGATACACCCACAACTAGGAACATTTCAAGGATATGCTTATAAACTACACATGTCCCACTAGTATGATCTGCATCATAATCCCAGTAGTCAAGCAAATATCTTAAGGGCTTTATCAACATGTACCAAATGAGTAAGATGCATGATCAAATGAACATGTCAAGATAAAGTACAACCAGATAGCATACTATCATGTCGAGCAAGAATGTCCTCTGAATATATATACACACACACACACACATACATACCGATACATCCACTATCATATAATGGCCTCTAGGGCATACATATATCCAACAATCTCCCACTTGCACTAAGGCCAATTATTGGCGTATCTTATACCCAACATCTCAAAAAGTCGCTCATGCTGCGGTAGAGGGAGGGCCTTGGTGAGTGGATCCGCGGTGTTATTCCTTGTATCTACTCTCTGAATCTCGATCTCGCAGCGATCAACTATCTCCAAGATCAAATGATATCGCCTCAGGATGTGTCTGGATCGCTGATGGGACCTGGGCACTTTGGCCAACGCCATAGCCTTATTATTATCATAGTACAAAGGTATTGGACCAATAATGGTTGGAACTACTCCTAGTTACGGGATGAACTTCCTCATCCAAACGGCTTTCCTGGCAGCATCATTTGCAGCAATATACTCAACTTCCCTCATGGACTCTGCTACGGTATCCTGTTTGGAACACTTCCAACACACCGTCCCTCCATTGAGGCTAAATATAAACCCTGAGATAGATTTATTGTCATCCTTATCACTCTGGAAGCTCAAATCGGTAAAGGCCTCCATTCGGAGAGCTCCGTTACCATACACTAAGAACATTTCTTTAGTCCATCGCAAGTACTTAAGAATGTTCTTCACTGCTGTCTAGTGATTCTCCCCTGGGTTGGATTGATACCTGCTTACTGCACCCAGTGCATAAGCTACATCCGGGTAAGTACACAACATCGCATATATTATAGATCCTACGGCTGAAGCGTAGGGTATAATGTTCATGTGAGCTTTCTTTTTATCGGTCTTTGGGCAAAAGTCTTTGGAGAGAGTAACTCTATGATAAGCGAGTAAGGCACCCCGTTTGGAGTCTTCCATACTAAACCTCTTTAGGATGGTGTTAATGTACCAGGTTTGGGACAATCCCAGCAACCATTTAGATCTATCCCTATAGATCTTCATGCCCAATATGTCCGGGGCATCACCCAGGTCTTTCATGAAGAACCTTTGTGATAAGAATAGTTTGACCAATTGTGGCATAAGAATATCGTTTCCCATCAGATGAATGTCGTCCACGTACAATACGAGGAATATGACAGTACTCTCTACAATCTTCTTATAAACACAAGGTTCATCCGGATTTTTGATGAAATCAAACTCTTTGATGACATCATCAAAACAGATGTTCCAACTCCGTGATGCCTGCTTCAATCCATAAATGGATTTAAGTAACCTACATGCTTTCCCGCAGTCCCCACTATCAATGAAGCCCTCTGGCTGATCCATATAAATGCATTCTTCTAAATCACCATTTAGAAAAGCATTTTTAACGTCCATCTGCCAGATTTCATGGTCGTAGTGAGCAACAATAGCAAGTAGGATCCGAATGGATTTAAGTATGGCTACAGGAGAAAAGGTTTTGTCATAATCCAGTCCTGGTCTTTGACGAAATTCTTTCGCCACAAGCCTTTCCTTATAGGTCTCCACATGCCCAACTATACGGATCTTTCTTTTAAAGATCCATTTGCACCCTACGGGTTTTACCCCAGAGGGTACAACTTCTAAAGTCTATACATTGTTGGTGTACATAGACTCCATTTCGGATCTCTTGGCATCCAGCCACTTCACAGAGTCACCACTCGTGATGAAGTGTTCTCCATCACCATCAATGAGAAAACTGTAGTATCTCTCCGGTGGGCGAGAATTCCTACCAGATTTACGGAGTGGCTAAGGTTCATAAGATTCAGTTGCAATATCAGGTTCAACCAAGTCGTCATTTGTAACTTGTGTCTCTATAAACTCTTCTAGATCTACCACATTGCCATCAGTATCATTTGGAAAAATTTCATTTTCTAGAAATGTGGCATACTGAGAAACAAACACCTTTTGTTCCTTCTTGTGGTAGAAAATATATCCAAACGAATGTTTTGGATATCCCACAAATATACGCTTAACCGATCGTGTCTCGAGTTTGTCTGGATTCTGATTTTTGACAAAAGCCGGACAACCCCAAATCTTAACTCGTTTAGGAGATGGTCTCTTCCCATATCATATCTCATATAGAGTGGTAGACACGGTCTTGGTTGGAACTTTGTTTAACAGAAATCCTGTAGTCTCCAATGCATGCCCCCAAAAGGAGAGAGGTAACTCAGCATCACTCATCATGGATCGCACCATATCCAATAGGGTGTGATTCCTCATTTCTGACACACCGTTATGCTGTGGTGTGTAAGGTGGAGTGAGATAAGAGAGAATCCCATTCTCTTTTAGGAAGTTCGAAAACTCTGTACTAAGATATTCTCCACCTTGATCTGATCGAAGTATCTTGATGCTCGTTCATGTTTGTTTTTCTACTTCAAGTTTGTACTCCTTGAATTTCTAAAAAGCTTTAGACTTATATTTTAGTAAAAACACATGACCGAATCTTGAGAAATCATCAGTAAATGTTATGAAGTAAGAAAAACCGTCTCTCGCATGTGTAGACATTGGCCCGCATACATCACTATGTATGAGGCCCAAGAACTCTGTAGCTCTTTCTCCGTGTCCAGTAAATAGAGTTTTGGTCATTTTCCCTTTTGATACAAGACTTGTAAGTCGATATCGCGCACCCACATGTTCGCGGGGAGGCAGAATTTGCAAAAATTCATTTTTACGAGCTTCGCAACACCAACTAGAACCAAGGATCGTCCATAAACCCTATATAGCAAACTACTTGAGGTTTAACTAAAGTTAGACCTCACGATACATGTCATTCGGGTCTTCATTGTTATCTATCTCATCGTCGTAGGCTCCAAGGATCGATCCGGATCGTAGCTTCTTCGACGGCCTTCTCGAGTCAAAAACGATCCACCCGAGAGTCTATAGTCCGAGCTCCACCTCAAAACCGAGGTAACTAGGGCAACAAGCTTGCTAAACTTGATGGCCTAGGTGATCTAGAGTATGAAGATGGATTTATTTGTCTCTTGAAACCCTAGGATTCTCAACACATAAGAGCTTTTAAGATTTTGATGTGAGGAAGAAGAAGAGAGCTAACATAAGAGCTCACTTGAGGAAAGAGAAATGCTTTTGATAAATGATAATGATAAATGAAAATGAGATGGCTAACTTGACATGACCATAAGAATGGCATGAAAAATATATCATCAAAATATCTAGGTCACAAAATATCTCACAAAAATATCCAAGTCAAATAGTCAAACCAAGTCAAGTAGTCAAGCCAAGTCAAAAGGTCAAACAAAGTCAAGTAGTCAAAACTAGTAGCCATGCTTCAATTATCATTTACAAAAATAAGAAATACTTTCCTCCACCTCATAATTTTTTTAATCAAGTAAATGGTCAAAACCCTAATGAGGTGTCTCTTTCTGTACACCTCTCATCCGTATATATATACCCGCATTCGCGTTCCGAGAAACACGAATACAAAGAGACGAAGTTGATCCATCAATATAATACTAGGATATGGATTAAACCAAAGCCTACTACTATTATCCACCCGAATATCATACGCGCACAAGTGTACGTAAGTGATCGAAGCCCTGCCGTAAAACCATACGGCCTCTACACCTTTTGCCCAGTGCAGGGAAACTCTCTGTGTGGGACTCTAAAGACTCGACACTACGCTGGCAATGGATTTAACCATAGGTTGCAAGTGGTACTAGCTGCACGTAACGGTCCCCAGGTAGATGTCGATAAGAAGGCCGATGAGGAAAACCCATCCGAACTCCTACTGAGCCTGAATGTGACAATCTCTGTACAGTCCGGTCTGTTCGTCTAAGAGTATCGCATATCGGGCCTAAGGGCGGTAATCGTCAGACCCCTAATAGTGCAATAAGTCATGTCGGAGAGTAGCCCAATACACCCTGAGAAACTACTGGAATACCTACCAGTAAATCTCGCTTGCCTTGGCCAAGGACTTTATGTAATGGCTGTTAGTTATATGTATGCCCTAGAGGCCATTACTGTACATAGGATGTATATTGTAGTGGATGCTGGGACATATATAGGTAGGACTTTCTTGCTCGACATGATAGTACGCTATCTGGTTGTTCTTTATCTTAACATGTATACTTGTTGTCTCTCTATTACATGTTGATAAAGCCCTTAGGATGTGTACTCAACTTCCAGGACTATGATGTAGATCATACTGGTGGGGCCTGGGTAGTCAATGAGTACATCCTTCAATGTTCCTAGTCGTGGGAATATCGAGACGGGGCATCGATATTCCAGAGTAGACTAGCGTATATCTTCTCGATCCATGTGATGGGCGATGGATGATCCCATATCCATTGGTGTTTGACATCAGAGACGGTATGCGGGTGCTCAGTGGAGACTGGGTACACTGAACGGACTCGCCGAGAACTCCCAGATGGTATTATACCTCACGTCAGATGGCAGTTCTCTGGTGACACTGGTACAACTTAGTCTGTTGACCCGAGATCTTCATGGAGTCTTGTGTGTCTCCTACTGTGCTTTGATTTCCACCCTACCACGGCTCTTCTGAGTCGTGCAAACAGGTGGTTTTTGGGTACAGTCCCGATTCACATGGAGGCAATGAGCGATAGGAGGGGATTCGTCTCTCCCGGTATTGGGGGTTGATATTGCGCTATGCTCGACTGGCCATAACTGGAAATCCCTGGCCAGGGTTGCAGTGATTTACTGGTAAGAGTTATCACTAGTTTCACGCTTGTTATGGACCTTACATCGGCATGACTTATCGAGCTACTGGGTTTGACGTTTACCACCCCTAGGCGAGATATGCGACATATCAAACGAACAGACCGGACTGTGCGGTAAGTGTTACTGGTTGAATTCACAGGAGTGTGAGCGGGCTTGCTCGTTGATCTTCTGATCGCTCAATACCCGGGTGGCCGTTACATTTAGCAGACCGCTTGCGGCTTGTGGGTGTTTGATATGATCATCACCTACTGCCGGCGTATTGATGAGTCTTTAGAGTCCTACACAGAGGTTTCCTGGCTCAAGCGAAACAAAATAGGAGCGCATATGAGATATGTGCGGGTCCGAGAATAATACCAGTATGTGATACTGAATTATATTCTCGCGATTTTTATCATCGGACGGTTATATAGGATATAGCCGGGTTACCGAATCAAATGTTGATTCGATATATTGATACACTTGATATTAGTCGGTTATATGCAGTATGACCGGATCATTAAATCAAGTGTTGATTTAATGATTTAATGTATAATTATATATTTGATATATTACTTTACATTAACTAGTATTGGTTCACTTAACATTATTTTTCTCACTTGATTGTGCACATTGTATATATGATATATGTTTGTGCACTAGTTTGTATCATGTTTGATGGTACATGCAAACTTGGGTGTGTGTATGCTTTAAACCATGTTTAGGTTAATGGTTAGGTTTTATATGTTTTATTTATTTTCTTTATTTATATTTGGCAAAAATAAAATGGTGGCTTGCTTTGTTTTATTCTTGAAGCTTCATGAAGCTTTGAAAGTCTTAACCATTTTGTTTTTTCCTTAACCTAACCATTACACCTAAACCCTAGTTTATTCTCTACATGTATTTACTTCACCCATGGTTGCATTATGATAAGATTCACTTGAATTTTCTTTTTGAATTAATTCTTTTTCTTTCTTCTTCTTCCTCTTCTTTATGAAGAAAAGAAAAGCTTGCTAGAAAATTCTAAGTGATGAAATCAAGTGAGAAATCCAAATCCAAAGTGAACCCACTTCCTATTTCTTCATCCTCTACCACTTGCCATGTTGTATAGGGTGTTTTCTTCACAAGGTTCATGACCAAGTGAAGATGGAGCTTGAGTTTGAGTCACCTCGACGTAGATCATCTTCGGCATCGAAGTCAACGACCTAGCCCGATCATTTCTCCGACGAAACCATCGCTAGAGTCCGGGATCCCGATGGTCGCAGCGGAGGGACGTCATCACGGAGCTAAAGAGGTGGAAGACCGGATCTACAAAGGTTGTAGTCACTTTCACTTGTAGTTAAGTTGTTAACTTTCTTTGTATCGCCTTTACCTCTAGTTAACGATCTTGCATAGGGTTTCTTTGGCACATGAAAAAATTTGATTTTGGCATGGTTGATCAGTTGTAGAACCTCATGAGTGTGCCTAGGAACCCTACAATGGCCTTCCGAACACAGCGCGATATCAACCCCTAATACCGGGATAGACGAATCCTATCTAACCGCCATTGCCTCCAAGTGCTTCGGGACTGCACCCAGCTACTACCTGTTTGCATGACTCCTTTGAGCTGCGGTAGGGTAGTGATCAAAGTATAGTGGGAACACTCAAGGGGAAGTAGCAGTGTCAAGTCGACGGACTAAGCTGTACTCATATCACCTGGGAACTGCTACCCGACAATAAGTATAGTACCCACCAACAGTTCCCGATGAGTCCTGTCCAGTGTACTCATAACCTAATGAGCACCTGCATACTATCTCCAGTACGACGTACTGATGGCTGTGGGACAGACCATCTCCTCTTCTGGGATGAGAAGCGTATACACTAGCCTACTGTGGAGTATCGATGCCCCGTCTCGATAATCCTACGACTAGAGACCTGTATAGGATGTGCTTATAGATTACCCAGCCCCCACTAATGTGACTACCATCACAACGCTGGTTATCAAGCAAAAATCCTAAGGGCTTAACCAATATGTATAAGCGATATGCTAAAAGAAACACATGCACATATTGAGGTAGAAACAAATCAGGTAGCATACTACCATTTCGAGCAAGACTGTTACTATATCCGTGTATATCCCAAGCTCCCATTAAGTAATATACAATCCAGTACGATACGATAATGGCCTCTAGGGCATATATCACTAACAATCTTCCACTTTCACTAAGGCCGTATCCTTGCATATCGCAGAACGAAGGTCTCGAATAGCCTCTCGAACACTGTTTGAGGGATGGCCTATGTAAGTGGATCTGCATTGTTGTTCTCCGTATTTACTCTCCTCACCTCGATCCCCTAGGGATCAACGATCTTCCTGATTAGGTGGTACCGCCTCAAGATATATCTGGATCTCTGATGGGACCTGGGTTCCTTCCCTAAAGCTATAGCGCCATATGTTGTCACAATACTAAAGTATTGGACCAACAAATGGAAGGAACCACCTGAAGTTCAACCAAGAACTTCCATATCCAGACTGCCTCTTTTGCGGCGTTTCATGCAGCGAATTACTCCGTTTCCAACGTCGAGTTGCAACGGTGTCCTTCTTGGAGCTCTTCCAACAGACCGCCCCCTCCTCTGAGAGTAAAGCCATAACTTGACATGGACCTGGAGTCATTCTTATCACTCTGAAAGCTGGAGTTAGCAAAGGCCTCGACCTGGAGGTCCTTTTCCGCCATACACCAAGAACATCTCCTTAGTCCTCCTCAGGTACTTGAGAATGTTTTTTACTTCATCCCAGCACTTCTCCCCTGGGTTTGACTGATACCGGCTTACCATGCTCAGTACGTAAGCAACATCTGTTCTGGTACACAACATCGCATACATTATAGAGCCTACAGCAGAAGCATAGGGTATAATCGACATGTGAGCCTTTTCTAAATCATTCTTGGAAGAAATCACTTTGGAGAGGGTGATTCCGTGACAAGCCGGTAGACCACCACGCTTAGAATCGTTCACACAAAATATTTTCAGTATGGTGTTATTGTATCTTGACTGTAAAACTCCCACCATCCTCTTTGATCTATCACGATAGATCTGGATCCCCAGAATGTAGTTGGTATCACCCAGGTCTTTCATGGAGAACCTTTGTGGCAAGAATCCTTTGACTAATTGTAGCATAGGAATGCCATTTCCTATCAAGAGAATGTCATCCACGCACTCAACGAGAAATTCCACAGTTCTTGCTACAATCTTACTATAAATGCATGGTTCATCTAGATTTTTGATAAAGTCGAATTCTTTGACTGTCTCAATAAAAACAGATGTTCCAATTCCGCGATGCCTGCTTTAGTCCATAAATGGACTTAAGCAACTTACGCACTGTCCCGCTGCTCCCACTTTGATTGACACCCTCTGACTGATCCATATAGACACACTCTTCTAAATAACCATTTAGAAAAGTTGTCTTTAAGTCCATCTGCCAGATCTCACAATCTTGGAAAGAAGCAATGGCAAGAAGGATCCGAATAGATTTGAGCATAATCACTGGAGAAAAGGTCTCATCATAATCCAAACCAGGTCTTTGACAAAAAACCTTTTGCAACAAGTCTAGCCTTTAGGTTTCAACCTATCCATCTACACCAATCTTCTTTCTAAAGATCCATTTGCAGCCTACGGGTTTTACCCCTTCTGGAGCAATGTTCAAAGTGCATACTTTGTTGGTGTACATGGACTCCATTTCGGTCCGTATTGCATCCAGCCATTTTACCGAGTCATCGCTTTGAATGGCTTACTAGAAGCTAGTTGGCTCATCATTGTCAATAATGCAATCCTCTCGATCCCCGTCTATGAGAAAACCGTAGTATCTCTCGGGTGGATGAGACTGCCTACTAGTCCTGTGGATTGGCATAGGGATGTCCGGTTCTTTTGAAACCTTTGGTTCTACCATACTTTCAGTAATAGTTTGTGGTTCTGGAATTTCTTCCAGTTCTATTGCGCTCCCACTATTTCCTTTTACAAAAAATTGATTTTCTAAAAAGTGGTCATGACGAGGAACAAAAACCTTTTGTTCCTATACATAATAGGAAAGATACCCCCGGAGTTCTTTGGGTATTCCACAAACCTATATAGTGCTAAGCGTGCCTCGAGCTTGTCCGTATACTGCTTTTCAACAAATGCTGGACATCCATATATCTTCAGATACAAAAGATAGGGTTTCTTCCCACTCCATATCTGATATGGTGTGGTTGGCACAGTCTTGGTAGGAACCGTATTCAAAAGATATGCATCTTATCTAGTGCATAACTTAAGAAGGATCGCGGCAACTCAGCGTTACTTATCATGGAACGAACAATATCCAATAGGGTTCTTTCCGCCTTTCCTATACATCGTTGTGTTGTGGTGTGTATGGAGAAGTAAGCTGAGAGAGAATTCCATTTTCTTTTAGGTAATCCAGGAACTCGGCAATTAAGTATTTACCACAATGATCAGATCTCAGTGTAATGATACTTTTACCTGTTTGTTTTTCCACTTCATTCTTTTATTCCCTGAATATCTCAAAGGCTTCGAATTTATGCTTTAACAAGAAGACATGTCCATACCTAGAGAAATTATCCGTAAAAGTAATGAAATAAGAATAACCACTTCATGCATCTGTAGATATAGGACTACACACGTCGTTGTGTATGAGTCCCAAGAGCTTGCCCGCTCTTATTCCATGTCCAGTGAACATAGTCTTTGTCATCTTTCCTATGAGATAAGATTGATAAGTTTCATAAGACTGATATTCGAACAGATCCAAATATCTCTCTCTATGTAACTTCGACAACCGTCTTTCATTGATATGACCCTGTCTACAATGCCATAAGAAAGTTTTATTTAATTCTGGAGACTTTCATTTAAGTGTGTTCTGGATGTTTGAAAACCTGAGCTTGATTCAATATATACGATACTCTAGTGTACCTGACCCAATCAAAGTTTGATTTAGGTGGATGTGAACCACATCGCTTACAAACTAGACTTGGTACACACAAACCGTTACGTAGAATCAATATCAGCGTCCACACTCATTCCGTTAGCAACCCTGAGAGACATATCACCTGCCCTGATAACTCTACGGTTTCTCAAAGCCTGTAATGAATTACAGATATGAGATCTTGATCTGGTATCTTGTACACAGGAAGTAGAGTTAATTGAAAGACTGTTTTCAATCACTAACACACCCAAAGTAGAAGCCACAACATGTTTCGGATCCTAGATTCTGGCTTTCGAAGCCTTGCATCCCTTCTGCCAATGCCCTTTCCTGTAACAATAGAAACATCCCTCATTCCCTACTGTTAACCCCGAAACTTTTGCTATTCCCTTTTCTTCTACCCTACTAACACCGCCTATCGGCTTTGTGGAGGTTTTCTTCTTCTCACCATTGGCATCCGCCTTAGATCCAGAAGAGAAAGATTCCCCAATAAGCAGAGCGGGTGTCTCCCTGATTTCCTTCATGGTGCCCTCAACTGGAAGTATAACTTTCTTCCCCTGGGCGTAAGTGGGAGGTAGAGACTGTAGAATCAAGTCAGCATATGACTCATTCTCCAACATGGTCTCCGGGTCCGTGAGCTTTTTAATATAGCTGATCATTGTAGGGATGTGGCCCCCTACAGATGACCCGATAGCTAACTTCGCTTGAAGCAAATCCTTCGAGGTCTCATATCTTGTATATGAGATTGCTCTCCATATAAAACTTTGTTATGGAGGAAGATAGAAACTAAGTCCATCTTCTCGTGCTGCCTCTAGTATACACCATCAACTGAGGCCAACACGAGACACTTGGCATTCACACAGTCTTATTCCCTTGACTTGCGGATATCTATATCCGCAACGGTGGAAACTGGACCTGGGACGGCGGGGGCTATGAGTAGTAATGAGGCGGTCCAGCTTGTCATAGGTAATGGACATCTGGACAAGCCTTTGCCAGTCATTATAGTATAACTCAGTCATTTTAATATCTATCTGTAACCTAATCTGATTACCTTGTCGCTGCATTTAGAGAGAGAGAAGAATACACTCAGCATGATGCTCTTGCAAGTTTAGATTGGTTTTTAATTTATCTAAACAGGATGGCTCCCACTGTCTCTCGAATCCTTCCTCAAACCATAAAAGAAGAATCAATCAAGATTGATCTCACCGTACAATTCTTGCTTAACCGTTCGTCCAGGCTAGTGTCGGTACTTCGAGGGAGGTTTTACGACGCTTTCGCGAAGTTCCTTAATTAAATAACCTCTTTTCCATGGAGGCGTACCCCCGCAAACACTGTTCTAGACACCTACTTGGTTTATAGCATTGATCGTTAAATGAAGAATCTCCCGAGGAGTAGCGTATACTCACAGTAGGATCGGGATCCAAATATCATTGTGTGGTAATGCCGAAGGAATCCAACCAACATTATCAAACTCCAAATGGTATCTAGCACTAGCAAGTTTCAGTTTCATTTAAAACTCCCGATGTGGATTTTTGCCCTATGCTCTTATGACCTTGACTAAGGCCAACAAATCATAAGTCACATGTCAAGTTCTATCCGTCATTGTCCAGGTTAATTTGAACCCACCCGTACATACCCTTGACTTAGGCCAACAAAGTAGTACAACTGTCCCAAACCAACGCATTTATCTATGCAACATATGAACACCCAGCAGCTACCAATCACTATGCCTTGACTAAGGCCAACAAACATAGCTTGAATACTATTGAATATTCATATGAAATGATAGAGGGCTACGAATGGTTTTGGTGAAACCGTGAACGTAGTGAACTTGGTATAATCGAAGGAACCTGATAGCTTTTAAAAGGAGTGGTTTAAGCTCCGCGTTTAAAAGTCTCATGTTTTAAAATAATCGAGTGCTTTTTAAAATTTGTTCCAATGATTCAGATTTGGTTTATTTGCTTTGCATTAATGTAATGCAGTCCCATCAATTAACCTACCATTCCAGAAAACAACGAAAATACAACGTACGCTTATACCGTCCGCATTCGCCATGCGGCCCCATCATCACCCGTTAGGTTACTTAACTAATGATAGAGCGGGGGATGGACTAGCGCGGATGCAAAATATAAGCAACGTCTATTATATAATACATATATAATATCCATTTGTCAGACGCAATGATAAGCATTCCAGATCACATATGAACACATTGGATATACTAGGAATTCCGCGTTTGTTTGAGCCTGTAAGGAAAAACGGATCTCACGGTCGTGATGAATAGCCAAACCCCACCGTAGACCCTTATGGGTGCGGCAAACTACCCGCCAAATACCCAAAGTGAAGCAACCTCCCTCAACAATGTGAGTAGGCTACTCGGCACCTCAAAGTACCCGGTAGTTTGTGCACCCCACCTTGGGTCTATCCTAAGAGCAAAAACAGTAAAAGAAATAATACAATGGTGACTACAACCTCAACCCGGATGAGCCCCGCAAAATAATATTACATCACTTTACAAATTTTACATCGAATGAAAGAATGAAAACTCTCATCTCACATCCCTGGCTATTCATCCACGATGATCCAACAAGTTCATATACACAAACCATCACAACAACATCACAGATATGTGCAACCCCGACTAATCGACGTATAGCAATTAGTCGACATTTCCAAACATATATATACAACACAGAGCTTGTAAAGTAACAACGACATTAGAATTCTGCACCCAATTAGCAAACTTAAACAAATTTCTAAGACTTGAAAATCCAGTGAGCTAAAATTCCAAAACTGATAGTTTTGAGCCAATCGGGAGACAAAACGAACTCGAAACCCACCCGAATATTCGTGAAAGTGAAGAAACGAAAATAATTATTGAACTAGGGGCCTTGGGGGGTACCCACCCGTGGGGGACACCACGAGGTAGCCCCCAAACGAAGGCAGACCCGAGAGCACTAATTCCTGGTGCTCTCGGGTCACCAACCCACAAGGCCACCAAGTGGTGGCCTTGGAGGATGGTCCCAGCCATTGGTCTCCCCTGGGGTGTTCCCAGGGTGAGCACGCTTCACCTCACGGCTTCTCGGTTCAAACCGTGAGCCCGCAAGGTGTGCAATTAACTCAAAACCTCACTTTTAAAAACTGTTTTTGTCGACAGTTTTTCCGCGACAAAAATGGCGGAATTTGAACATCGCTACAAGCTATCTAAGATTTATGAGAGGCTCTGATACCACTGTGAGTCGATGTCGTGCACCCCACATGTTCGCGGGGTGGCGAAATTTGCAAAAAATGATTTTTACGAGCTTCGCAACACCGACTAGAACCAAGGATCGTCCATAAACCCTAGCTAGCAAACTACTTGAGGTTTAACTACACGGATACGAAGTTATACCTCATGATACATGTCTTTAAGGTCTTCATCGCTATCCTCCTCATTTTCATAGGCTCCAAGGATCGATCTGGATCGTAGCTTCTTCGACGACCTCCTCAAGTCAAAGACGATCCATCCAAGAGTCTATAGTCCGAGCTCCACCTTAAAACCGAGGTAACTAGGGCAACAAGCTTGCTAAACTTGATGGCCTAGGTGATGTAGAGTATGAAGATAGGTTTATTTGTCTCTTGAAACCCTAATATTCTCAACACATGAGAGCTTTTAGGGTTTTGATGTGAGGAAGAAGAAGAGAGCTAACATGAGAGCTCACTTGAGGAAAGAGAAATGATTTTGATAAATGATAATGGTAAATGAAAATGAGATGGCTAACTTGACATGACCACAAGCATGGCATGAAAAATATCTCATCAAAATATCTAGGTCACAAATTATCTCACAAAAATATCTAAGTCAAATAGTCAAACCAAGTCAAGTGGTCAAGCCAAGTCAAAAGGTCAAACAAAGTCAAGTAGTCAAAACTAGTAGCCATGCCTCAATTATCATTTATAAAAATAACAAATGCTTCCCTCCGCCTCATAATTGTTTTAATCAAGTAAATGGTCAAAACCCTTATGAGGTGTCTCCTTCTGTGCTCCTCTCATTCGTATATACATACCCACATTAGTGTTCCGAGAAACACGAATACAAAGAGACGAAACCGATCCATCAATATAATACTAGGATCTAGCTTAAACCAAAGCGCACTACTATTATCCACCCGAACATGATACGCACAAAAGTGTACGTAAGTGATCGAAGCCTTGCCGTACAACCATACGGTCTCTACACCTTTTGCCCAATGCAGGGAAACTCTATATGTGGGACTCTAAAGACTCGACACTACGCTGGCAGTGGGTTTAACCACAGGCCGCAAGCGGTACTAGCTGCACGTAACAGTCCCTAGGTAGATATCGATAAGAAGGCCGATGAGAAAAACCCATCCGAACTCCTACTGAGCCTGAATGTGACAATCTCTGTACAATCCGGTTTGTTCTTCTAAGAGTATCGCATATCGGGCCTAGGGACGGTAATGTCAGACCCCTAATAACGCAATAAGTCGTGTCAGATAGTAGCCCAATACACTCTAAGAAACTACTAGAATACCTACTAGTAAATCTCGCTTGCCTTGGCCAAGGACTTTGTGTAATGGACTTCCGAACACAGCGCGATATCAACCACCAATACCGGGAGAGACGAATCCTATCTAACCACCACGGCCTCCAAGTGCTTCAGGACTGCACCCAACTACTACCTGTTTGCATGACTCTTTTGAGCCATGGTAAGGTAGTAATTAAAATACAGTGGGAACACACTCGAAGCGAAGTAGCAGTGTCAAGTCAACGGACTAAGCTGTACTCATGTTAACTGGGAACTGCTACCCGACGATAGGTATATACCCACTAACAGTTCCCGATGAGTCTTGTCTAGTGTACTCATAAGCTAATGAGCACCTGCATACTATCTCCAGTACGACGTACTGATGGCTGTGGGACAGACCATCTCCCCTGCTAGGATGAGAAGCGTATACACTAGTTTACTGTGGAGTATCGATGCCCCATCTCGATAATCCTACGACTAGGGACCTATATAGGATGTGCTTATAGATTACCCAGCCCCCACTAGTGTGACTGCCATCACAACGCTGGTAATCAAGCAAAGATCCTAAGGGCTCTACCAATACGTATGAGTGATATGCTAAAAGAAACATATGCACATATTGAGGTAGAAACAAACCAGGTAGCATACTACTATTTCGAGCAAGGCTGTTACTATATCCATGTATATCCCAAGCTCCCATTAAGTAATATACAATCCAATATGATACAATAATGGCCTCTAGGGCATATACCACTAACAAGACTGACAAGTCGCATAAGATTTATATTCAAAAGGATTTAAATATCCATATTTATGAAGCTTGTTTAGTCTTGTTTCGTTAATATGACCATGTTTACAATGCCAAAGAAAAGATTCATTTATATCAGAAAATTTCTTTTATTTGTATGTTGTATGTTGAAAACTGTATGTTGATTTAGGACGTATATCTCGTTATTTAGTGTACCATAACCAATCAACTCTTGATTCACTTTAATGTTCATAATATTATGCTGCAATACAAAATGATATCCTTCATTGTCTAACAAAGAAACATATATTATATTACAAAGCATGCTAGGTACATAATAACATGGGTTCAAAACCAATATACAACCCGACGGCAACCCTAGGTGATACTCTCCTACTGAAACTGCATGTATATTGGAACCATTTCCAACTCGGAGAGTGTGATCACCAGTCTTCAAAACTCTGCTGTTTCTCAAGCCTTGCGCAGAATTGCAGATATGAGAACCCTAACCGGTATCCAATACCAAGAAAGCAGAGTTTATGGAAAAACAGTTTTCAGTCACAAACATACCTGAAGCAGAAGCATCACCATGCTTCTTTTTGTTGAGATCAGTAATATACACGACACAATTCCACTTCCAGTGCCCCGTCTTCTTCTTTTAATATAAACATTCTCCTTTCCCCGACTTCTCAGCCCTGTATTTGTCTCTCCCTTGTGCCTTTTTGATTCCACCTTTCGGTTTGGTGGGTTTCTTCTTATTCCTTCCCTTGGTCTTGGCTTTTGGGACGGAACAGGAAGATTGCCCAACAATCAGAAATAAGCTTGCTCTCCGCACTTCTCAACATATTGAGAAGTTCGGATAGTGACTTCTCCATGTTATGCATGTTGAAGTTCACTATGAATGGAGCAAAGGCAGGGGGAAGAGACTGTAGAATAATATCAACATACTGTTCGTTCTCCATTGTCTATCCGAGGCCTCAAGCTTTTCAATAAGAGCTATCATCTTGAAAACATGATCACCTACTGGTATGCCAAGAGTCATCCGCATCTGAACAACTTTCGAGATGTTTCGTATCGTAGGATACGAGATTTTGCCCCATACAACTCTTTTGTATAGAGAAAGATGGATTGAACATCCATCTGCTCATGCTGCTTTTGATGTGTATTGTCCATTGATGCAAGCGCGAGGCATTTGGCAGTAGCACAGTCAATATCCCACGTTTAGCAGATCTCCTTATCCGGAACAGATGATTCAGGGCCTGGGCTGGGAGGGGCTGAGGAAGTGAGGACATATGATACTTTATCATATGTGAGAGCAATGTTAATGTTCCTCAGCCAGTCTTTATAATTCGGCCCGGTTAGCTTATTTTTCTCTAACAAAAGCTTAAGTCCAGTCATGGTTATCTGCCATTAGGAGAGAGAAAAAAATACACTCAGCGAAAACTCTTGCAAAGATAAGATTGGTTATTATCTTATCTAATCGATGTCTCCCACTACTTATCAAATTTTCCTTCAAACCTTAAAATGAAAATTAGCCAGGATTAATTACATTCTACAACTGCGCTAACCGTTCAGCCAGGCCAGTGTCGGTACTTTGAGGAAGGCCTCCCGTGCTTTCACACGGACCTAATTAAAATAAATCTCGTTTTCCCAGAGGCTCAGCCTCGTTGACACCTTTCTAGACACCTAATGGGTTAGCTAATTGTAAAGTGCAAAACTCTCCTGGGAACAACTCTTTCTTTCAGTGGGATTGGGATCCAACTATCATATAGAAGGTATGCAATCTCATTGCAAATTTCAACTCTTGAAACACCCGATATGGTTTTTACCCCTAGCACTCATGACCTTAACTATAGTCAACATATCATAAATACTAGTCAAGTTCTTCCCGTCATTTCGTGACTAACTAGACCCACCCATATGACCCTTAACTATAGTCAACATAATCATTTGAATTTTCTAACTAATCACATTATATGCTGTGTAGGAAGACATCACTTAGCTACCGTACACTACGCCTTAACTATTGTGAAAATACGCAGCACGAATACTAAGTACTCTACTTCCTAAAATGACGGAAGGCTGTGAATGGTTTTTAAGAAAACCTTTAACGCTTTGAACTTGTTATCGTTGTAGAATAAAAATGGTTTTAAAAGGAGTGGCTTAATCTCCGCACTTTGAAAACTTGCTTTTTCATAAAAAGCCGAGTAGGTTTCAAATCTGATTCTACAACATCTTTTTGGTTTCTTTTTCTTTACATTAATCTCAGTAATGTAGTCCCATCATTTAAGTCTTTAAGCCATCACAGAAAAGAAACGAAAATAGAACGTACGCTTATGCCATCCGTATTCGCTACAGTATTCTGTTATGTACCGTTATATTACTTAACTAACAATATAGCGGGCCAGGACAAGAGCGGATGTAAAACATAAGCAACGTTTATTATATATCATATATATAATACACCATTCGTCTCAGCATATAAAGTGATCACATCACAGAATATCAACAGCAGAAGCACATATATGAAAATATAGGATATACTAGGAGGTCCGTATTTTGTTTTTAGCCAACAACAGAAAATACGGATTCCACGGTCATGATGAATAGCCAAGCCCACACCCCTAGAACTCTATGAGAGAAGCAAGTGACCCTACCAATTCTAGAGTTAGGAGACCCGGTCTTGACTTCTCGAGATGGCCTCGCACTAGTCCTCAGAACCCGGTCACTTGTGCTCCCTACCTTGGGTCTATTTTAATGCGGAAAAGTAAATAATATACAATAATGGTGACATCATTCTCAACCCGGAAGTGTCCCAATAATAGAATATTACATACAATGAATCTTATATGAATGAAAATAAAAACTTCCATCTGACATAAAACCCCCGGCCATTCAATCACAACGATCTTATACATCATATCTCAGCAACACATAACATCGCATGTCATCAACGTAAGTAAGTATGCGTACCCCAATTGTCATTGACGTATAGCAAAGAAACCGGCGATACACCACATACTACACTTACGGTCGCAGAAATGAAAGTGAAAAACTACAGAAATTGGAATCATCACTGCCTTTAGACGTCATAAACCTTGATTATCACATATTCTGGATTTCATGCCTAACGATGCAAATCTTACATTTGGGTCCCATCTATGAAAACATCTTTTCAAAAGAAGCCGGGTAATTCAACAAGATTCCCGATTCCACCCGAGGCCACAATGTTAGATTTACACGCAACTAATTACTTTTCACAAAACTAATTAGTGTATATTCCAATTATTGTATCACATTCACAAAAATCTAGATGATGTTAAACGTTTCAATCGAATCAACAAACACCCGAAATTCCCCGAGAGCACAATGCTTGAGCAAAGTTAATATACCCAAAACATGTCACTGTACCTATGGACTAACCGTATAAGGGTCAACCCTTGCCTCATCTATGGCGCCACGGAACTACGGCAAACCCTATAGTTTGGCCACGGTTCCGTGGACATAGAATCGAGTTAGGGTTACGTTCTTCTAGAGGGTCTATAGAATTACTTGCATGATCTTTCGAATATTTTTTAACTTGGAAAATCCTAACACTTGGAAAATTTCCAGCGAGAGTAATGAGGTGATGCTTGTTCGAACTGTTAAATGTCATCAAGGTTACCTAAAACAATGTTAAAATTATGACTACTAAATACTCCGAATTAGTCCCTTAACAAAATTAACATCACATGAAATTTTAGGCTAAAAAACAATACCTGAAACCCTAAAACATACAGACCAGAGTACCAAAGAAAACCGAGGCTATTATGAAGGGTTTGGACCGGCCAGGCCGGAAAAATTGAGCTTTTCCCCGGGTCAAAACCGGTGGAATCACCTTTTTTTTCTCCAGTGTTCTACATGCATCATATGCAAGCTTCTGAAGTTGCTTAAATAATTTTTGGAGATCATTTAAAAATTGACAGAGAGCAGATTTCAGGGTTTCAGTTTATCGAAATTTCGGAGTTGTTTCAGTTTCGTGATTTATCTAACATCGTCTAAGTTTCTAGCGTAGCTCTGATACCACAGTAAGGTTTGTCTAGCACCATGCCTAGGGTTTGGATTGCATCAAACATGCTATAACAAAAATTTTAGGGGTGCTAAGCAAAACCATCCATGAATTGAACTAGAAATTAGGGTAACAAGACCAGTATCACATACTAGTAGTAGTCTAACACTAAGAGGTGAGTAATACAACCTTTGTAGACCTCCTCTTGTGACTCCTTGGATCAACTTGGTGTTTTAACGTGTTCGCTTGAAACTTTCGAAGTCCACGACGATCCACCACGGAGTCCCTTGGCTTAAGCTCCTTGCTTTACTTGACCTAAATCGAAGTGGAGCAAACAACCTACACAAGTAGGCTAGAATAATATAGATTGGTGATGTATGTTTGGATCTCACTAAAAAAAATTTTCTTTCTGTGTTCTTTAATTACTTGAAAAAGCTAGAGAGCTTGAAGGAGGAAGAAGAAAGAGAATGGCTAAAAAATGACTCTTGTGAGAAAAATTAACATAATCAAAAGAGAGAGAGAGAGAGGGTTATCTCATCCCGAACCATGGTTGCAAAATATCTAGATATTTTGATAGTTAAGCAAAACAATGGGCAACAAAAAACCATGGGAGATAAAACCATTGTTTTGACTTTTGTCAACACAAAAGAAGAGTGTAGAAAATTAACCACGATTTTATCCCTATTTTGTTTTTCTCAATAATCAAAATATATAAATATATTACCATGTGTGTCTTGCATTGCCATCACCAATGTATCATCAACCATGACACATGTATGCATGCATGTATGCATCCATATCAATATATACATACACTCATGCATGCATTATAAAGAAATATGTTTTAATAAATGAGCTAACGGACTTAATATTAAATCAACACTTGATTTAACAAGCCGGTCATATCACATACGACCCGTCCAATAGTAAACGCCCGATTAAAATACGGTATCAATACACGCATTTAATCGAGCTCCCACGCATATCCCATATACACCCTACATCATTTTGCCTGTGCTAGGAAACCCCTCTGTGGGACTCTAAGACTCGTCAATACGCTACCAGTAGGCAATGATCATATCACATACCCATAAAGCGTCAGCGGCACTAGCTGTACGTAACGGCTCCCAAGTATTGAGCGATCAGAAGAAAAACAAGCGGACCTATCAAAACTCCCGTTGAGCCAACTGGCAGCACTTACCGTACAGTCCGGTCTTTTTGTCAGATATGCTGCATATCGAGTCTGGGGTTGGTATCGTCGACCCCAATAACTCAATAAGTCATGCCGGTATATGGCCTATAACAGATCAAGAAACTACTGATAACACTTATCAGTAAATCCCATCAGCCATAGCCAGGGATTTCCTGTTATAGCCAATCGAGCATAGCATAACATCTACCCCCAATACCAGGAGAGACGAAACCCCTCCTATCTCTTATTGCCTCCATGTGCCTCACGACTGTACCCAAAATCCACCTGTTTGCATGACTCGGTAGAGCCGCGGTAGGGTGGAGATCAAAGTACAGTGGGAGGACACACAAGACTCTATGACGATCTCGGGTCTACAGACTAACCTGCACCATTGTCACCTGAGAAATACTATCCGACGATAGATTTAATACCACACAGGAGTTCTCGGCAAGTCCGTTCAGTGTACCCAGTCTCCACTAAGCACCCGTATATAGTCTTTGGTGTCACCACACCAATGGATATAAGATCATCCATCGCGCATCATATGGGTCAAGTAACGTATACGCTAGTCTACTCTGGAATATCGATGCCCCGTCTCGATACACCCATGACTAGGAACATTTCAAGGATATGCTTATAAACTACACATGTCCCACTAGTATGATATGCATCATAATCCCAGTAGTCAAGCAAATATCCTAAGGGCTTTATTAACATGTACCAAATGAGTAAAATGCATGATTAAATGAACATATCAAGATAAAGTACAACCAGATAGCATTTTTGGGTTACGGCAGTGCCCCGACCATCAAACCGTGGCCAAATGCGGAACAAAAATTTACTAAACTGGCGCCGCCATTACCCGATACCCGGATCTACCTTAAACCCTAAACTAGCAAGCTATATATAAGAAGTTAGATGGTTATACCGATTTTATCTGTGTCCTTCGTTCTTCAACCATCATCCCCAAGCTCCTAGTGGCTCCATGATCGAGTTTGGTTGCCGGTATTCCTCCATCTACGATGATCCACCTGAGAGAAACGGCGCAATCTTCAGCCTCGTCGAGCGAGGTAACCGACGCTCCAAGGTTGCTCGCAATGGAGAGTGGAGGTGTAGGAATGTGTCACTATAATTTTCTCTCATCACCTACGCTCAATAGAGAAGCTCAAGAAGATGAAGGAGGTGAGGAAACATGTGGCATGAGCAACTCAAAAAAATTCTAAGTTTTTTGTGAGAATGAGAGTGTAGTCAATGAAGCACGTGAAGAAAAATGACCTAGTCCACACCAAGTGTTGTGTCTGCCCCCTCTCCCTCTCTCATCACAAAAATATCTCATTTCAAATTGCAAATAAACAATTCCAAGCCATACCTATGACCCATGCTCATGCCACCTCACTCCACCTCATTTGTGAAACAAATGAATTTCCAAAAATGGAAAATCATACAAATGAGGTGTCCACTTCTCTAAGCTATTCCGTATAAATACGAAATAAAACCCGATACATGTATCGAAATACATATACGTGTATTCGTACAAAAATACGAATAGCCAAGAGAGAAAATGTATAGTGAACAATAATACTAGAATATATATATATACATATATAAAATATTAAATCAAAACCTGATTTAATATCCTAAGCCACTAGTATTATCAACCGTCCGATTAAAGTCTGCGCAGCATGTACACATATTTAATCGGACACCTATATGCACCAACATACGTCATCTACACCAGATCGCCTGAACCATGAAAACTCTCTGTGTGGGACTCTAAAGACTCATCAATACGCTGGCTGTAGGGTTCCTAGGCACACAATAGAGGTCTCACAAGGCATCAACCATGCCAATTTCAAATTTTATGAGTACCGAGAAACCCTAATACGGATCGTCAAATAGAATTTTAGGCGAAAAAGGAAACTCGTTAACAACTTAACTAAAGATAAGAAGCTACAACCTTTGTAGATCCGGTTATCCACTTCCTTAGCTCCACGTAGTCATCCCCTTACAGTCCATCTCGGATCCCGGACTCTTGTGTCGGCTTCATCGGAGAAAATGAGCGGACTAGTCGTCGGCTACGATGCCGAAGATGATCTACGTCGAGGTTGCACAAGATCAAGCTCCAACTTCACCAAGTTGTGAAACTTGTGAAGAAAACACCCTATACTACTTGGCAAGAGGTAGAGGGTGAAGAAATAGGAGGTGGGTTCACTTTAGAATTGGATTTCTCACACTTTTGCTCAACATGCCATTAATGGTGGCAAGCTTTTTCTTTATCTCATGAAGAAGAAGAAGATCAAGATGATTATGATAAGTCTTTCTTTTAAAATGCAAAAGAAATGAATACTTATCATAATATGAACCATGGTTAGGTGTAGAGAATTGACTAAGGTTAGATGAATGGTTAGGGTTAAGCATGAAGACAAAATGGTCACTATGGTCAAAGCTTCATGAAGCTTCAACAAGCTTCAAGAATAATAGCAACCATTTTGTTTTCTTTTACAATTTCTTTTTAATTAAAAAGATAAAATAATGAATAAATAAAAACCCTAACCATTTACTTAACCAAGGTTTAATTCTTTACACTTAACCAAATGAGCAAGTATCATCAAACATGATACAAACATGTGCACAAAAGTATATCACATATACAACTTGCACATCAAGTGAGAAAATCCATTTAAAGTGAACCAATACTAGTTAATGTAAAGTAATATATCAAATATATAATTATACATTAAATCATTAAATCAACACTTAATTTAACGATCCGGTCATATCGCATATAACCGACTAGTATCCTATGTATCGGCTTATCGAATCAATCCTTGATTCGATATCTAGGTTATATCGCATATAACCAATCGACACGTTCATCGCGAGAATGGAATACGGTATCACATACACGCATTATTCTCGGTCCTGCACATATCTCATATGCGCTCCTATTTCGTTTCGCTTGAGCCAGGAAACCTCTGTGTAGGACTCTAAAGACTCGTCAATACGACGGCAGCAGATGAAGATCATATCAAGCACCCACAAGCCGCAAGCGGTCTGCTAAACGTAACGGCCATCCGGGTATTGAGCGATCAGAAGATCGACGAGCTAGCCCGCTCACACTCCTGTGAATCCAACCAGTAACACTTACCGTACAGTCCGGTCTGTTCGTCTGATATGTCGCATATCAAGTCTAGGAGTGGTAAACGTCAGACCCCAATAACCGATAAGTCGTGCCGATGTGAGGCTCATAACGGGTCGAGAAACTACTGATAACACTTACCAGCAAATCTCTGATCAGCCCTGGCCAGGGACTTCCCTGTTATGGCCAATCGAGCACAGCGCAACATCAACCCACAATACCGGGAGAGACGAAACCCCTCTTATCGCTCATTGCCTCCATGTGACTCGGGACTGTACCCAAAGACCACCGTTTTGCACGCCCTCATGGACGTGGTAAGGTGGAGATCAAAGCACAGTGGGAATCACACAAGACTATATGACGATCTCAGGTCTACAGACTAACCTGCACAAGTGTCACCTGAGAACTGCCATCTGACGTGAGGTATAATACCATCTGTGAGTTCTCGGCGAGTCCGTCCAGTGTACCCAGTCTCTACTGAGCACCCGTATACCATCTCTGATGTCAAACACCAATGGATATGGGATCATCCATCGCCCATCTCATGGGTCGAGAAGCGTATACGCTAGTCTACACTGGTATATCGATGCCCCGTCTCGATACACCCACGACTAGGGACCTTGAAGGATGTACCTATGGACTACCATGTTCCCACTAGTATGATCTGCATCATAGTCCAGGTAGTCAAGTACACATCCTAAGGGCTTTACCAACATGTAACTATAAGACAGTTTAAAGAGACAAGTGTACATGTTAAGATAAAGAGCAACCAGATAGCATACTATCATATCGAGCAAGAAAGTCATCTCTATATATGTCCAAGCATCCAATATAATATACATCATTTGTACAATACTGGCCTCTAGGGCATACATACAACTAACAATCTCCCACTTGCACTAGGGCCAGCTGTTGTAGTATCGCATACCGAGCATCCCGAAGAGTCTCTCAAACTGTATCTGGGGAATGGCCTTCGTGAGTGGATCCGCTGTGTTGTTCTTCGTGTCAACCCTCCTGACCTCGATCTCCCGGCGATCAACTATCTCCCGGATCAGGTGATACCGCCTCAGAATATGCCTGGATCGCTGATGGAACCTAGGTTCCTTGGCCAAAGCCACTGCTCCATTGTTATCGCAATACAAAGGTATTGGATGCTCAATGGATGGAACCACTCCAAGTTCAGTAATGAACTTCTTGATCCAGACAGCCTCTTTGGCAGCATCGTTGGCAGCGATGTATTCAGCCTCCATCGTCGAGTCTGCCACGGTTTCCTGCTTGGAACTCTTCCAGCTAACCGCCCCTCCGTAAAGGGTAAAGACAAATCCCGACTGCGACTTAGATTCGTCCTTATCACTCTGGAAGCTCGAATCGGTAAAGGACTCCACTTGGAGTTCTCCGTTACCATACACCAAGAGCATCTCTTTAGTCCTTCGCAAGTACTTGAGAATGCTCTTCACAGCTGTCCAGTGACTCTCTCCAGGATCAGCTTGATACCTGCTCACTACACTTAGTGAGTATGCTACATCGGGTCTGGTACATAGCATCGCGTACATGATAGAGCCTACAGCCGAAGCATAGGGTATCCCTTGCATGCGAGCTCTCTCCAAATCAGTCTTGGGAGACATCTCTTTGGAGAGAGTGACTCCAGAGATCGTGGGCAAGTTCCCACGCTTGGATTCTTCCATACTAAACTTCTTTAGTATGGTGTCAATGTACTTGGATTGGGACAATCCCAATATCCGTTTGGATCTATCTCTATAGATCCTGATTCCCAATATGCAGGAGGCATCACCAAGATCTTTCATCGAGAATCTTTGTGATAAGAAGAGCTTAACCGATTGCAGCATAGGAATATCATTTCCTATCAAGAGTATGTCGTCTACGTACAATACGAGGAAGACAACCTTACTCTCTGCTACCTTCTTGTAGATACAAGGTTCATCTGGGTTTTTGACGAAATCAAACTCTTTGATAACGACGTCAAAGCAGATGTTCCAACTCCGCGATGCTTGCTTTAATCCATAAATGGATTTAAGCAGCTTGCACACCTTCCCGCTGCTCCCACTGTCTACGAAGCCCTCTGGCTGAGTCATGTACACGCACTCTTCTAAATCACCATTTAGAAAGGCGGTCTTAACATCCATTTGCCAGATTTCGTAATCATGATATGCAGCGATGGCAAGCATGATCCGGATGGATTTTAGCATAGCCACTGGAGAAAAGGTTTCGTCATAGTCCACACCTGGTCTTTGACGAAAACCCTTTGCTACAAGTCTAGCTTTGAAAGTCTCCACTTTCCCATCTACACCAAGTTTTTTCTTGAAGATCCACTTGCTCCCGATGGGTTTTACCCCTTCAGGAGCAACATCCAAAGTCCATACTTTGTTGGTGTACATGGATTCCATCTCGGACCGCATAGCATCCAGCCATTTCACTGAGTCCCTACTCGTGATGGCCTGCTCGAAGCTAGTTGGGTCATCATCCTCCATGATGCAATCCTCGCTCCCACCATCCATGAGAAAACCGTAGTATCTCTCAGGTGGGCGAGGAACCCTACTAGATCGGCGGAGAGGCTGAGGTTCATTGGGAGCTACTGAATCTTTTGGTTCAACCAAGTCTTCTGTCGTAGTCTGTATTGCTGGAACCTCTTCCAGTTCTACCTCCTTGCCACTAATCTCTTTATCAAGAAATTCCTTTTCTAAAAAGGTGGCATGTCGAGAGACAAACACCTTTTGTTCCTCGGTGTGGTAGAAAATATACCCGCGCGAATGTTTGGGATATCCAATAAACTTACACAGAATGGACCTTGCCGCGAGTTTGTCCGGATTTTGTGTTTTTACATATGCCGGACAACCCCATATCTTAACATAATTAAGACATGGTCTCTTTCCTTTCCATATCTCATATGGAGTGGTTGGCACGGTTTTGGTGGGAACCATATTCAATAGGTCTGCAGCTGTTTCCAGTGCATATCCCCAGAAGGAAATAGGTAACTCAGCCGTGCTCATCATAGAGCGCACCATATCTAATAGGGTGCGGTTCCTCCGTTCAGATACACCGTTGTGCTGTGGTGTATATGGAGGAGTCAGCTGAGAGAGAATCCCATTCTCTTTTAGGAAGTCCAGGAATTCATTGCTCAAGTATTCACCTCCTCGATCAGATCATAGGATTTTAATACTTTTTCCGGTTTGGTTCTCAACTTCTTGTTTATATTCTCTAAATTTTTCAAAAGCTTCTGATTTGTGTTTCATCAGGAACACATACCCGAACCTAGAGAGATCGCCAGTGAATGTAATGAAGTATGAAGAACCATCCCTGGCATGTGTAGACATAGGACCGCATACATCACTATGTATCAGTCCTAAGAGTTCAGTAACTCTTTCTCCGTGTCCCGTATACGGAGTTTTGGTCATCTTGCCTTTGAGACATGACTGGCAAGTGTCATAAGATGAAAATTCAAACGGATTCAAATATCCATCCTTATGCAACTTAGCCAGTCGTGTCGCATTGATGTGACCCATTCTACAATGTCACAAGAAGGATTCGTTCAGTTCTGAACTCTTCCTCTTGTGTGTGTTTGTTATGCTCAGAACTGTTGATTGATTTAGAACATAAATGCCATTGCACAACGTGCCTGATCCAACCAACTTTTGGTTACGGAAAATGTTCATAACATTGCCCTGTAATACAAAATTATATCCCTCTTTACTCAACAAAGAAACCGATATAATGTTGCATATCAGGTTCGGCATGTAATAGCATTCGTTCAGAACCAATGTATTACCAGTTGGTAATACAAGGTGATATTCCCCGACAGTCTTAGCTGCAACAATTGCACCATTTCCAACTCTAATGTCTTTATCACCTTCTCCAAGTTCTCTACCTTTTCTAAGCCCATGTAACTGATTACATATATGCGATCCTGACCCGGTATCTAATACTCAGGACGTAAGGCAAATGGAGAAACAGTTCTCTGTAACGAACACACCCGAAGAAAATGCATCATCATGTACTTTCTTCAATCGGGTGGCATGGGAATCCTAGTATTCCCCTATATCCTGTTCATTCCTATAACTCTTATAAGAAAGAACGGAACCAACGTTCCCCAGCACAGTATAACATGCGGGTTCGGTCAATACATCCATATTATTATCTTTATTAGGGCATGAAATGGTCGCTACCTGGAGAGAGAGAGAAGAAAACACTTTAGCGTATGCTCTTGCAAGATCAGATTGGTTATTATCTTATCTAATCAGGATGGCTCCCACTGGTTTTTATCAAATCTTCCTTCAAACCCTAAAAGGAAAGACTAGCCGGGATTAATTACACACTACAAGTTCGCCAATCTTTCAGCCAGGCCAGTGTCGGTACTTTGAGGGAGGTTCCCCGTGCTTTCGCACGGACCTAATTAAAGTAAACCTCGTTTTCCCAGAGGCGTAACCCCGTCGACACCTTTCTAGACACCTACTTGATCGGCTAATTGTAATGTGTAAAACTCTCCCAGGAGTAACTCTTACTCGTAGTGGGTATCGGGATCCAACTATCTCATAGAAGGTATGCAATCTCATTGCAGATTTCAACACTTCAAATTCCCGATAATATTTTTCCCCTGGCGTGCTATGACCTTGACGCATGCCAAACAACCCATAGTCCGCTAGTCAAGTTCAACCCGTACAATTCGTGATCGAATTAAACCCACCCGTACGACCCTTGACGCATGCCAAACAACGCCGTACGAATACCTTAATCCAATCGCATCTCATGCTACAGATAAGTAATAATCAGCTACCATACACTACGCCTTGACGCATGCCAAACAACCGTAGCACGAATACTGAATATTACATATCTGAATTGACGGAGGGCTACGCAGGTTTTTCTGAAAACCATGAGCGTAATGAACTTGATATCGTTGTAGAATCAAATGAAGTTTTGAAATGGAGTGATTTTGAGGCTTTTCTAGTTTTGCTAAAGGGGTCACTCCCGGTGAAGGGATCGTCGGCCCTTTCCTCGTCGAATGAGGTGCGGGATATATCATATATATCACTGTGCAAAGCAGAAACTATAGAAGCAATCAAAAGTCAAACCGAGTGTGTAGCATCTGCCAGTTATTGCTAAAGGAGTCACTCCCGGTGAAGGGATCTCGGTCCTTTCCTCATCGAATAAGGTGCAGGGTATATCATATATACCGCTATGCAAAGCAAGAACTGTAGCTACCTGTTTTATTTAAAATTTGATTCTACAACATCTTAGGTTTCTTTTCTTTCATTAATCACATTAATGAAGTCCCATCATTTAAGTCACCTAAACATCACAGATAAATACGACGTACACTTATGCCATCCGCATTCGCCTGGATGTCCCCTCGTGCACCGTTAGGTTAGGTAACTAACGACAGAGCAGGGCAGGGCTAGTGCGGGTGAAAAACATAAGTAACGTCTATATAATATATCATATATACTATATACTGTATCTATCACAGAACGACACATGATCACATCACAGATATCGCAGCAGAAAATATCATATGAAATATTGGATATACTAGGACGTCCGTGTTTTTAATATGAGCCAGTATAAAACATGGATTCCACGGTCGCGATGAATAGCCAAACCCACACCCCTAGACCCCTACGGGAGCGGTAAGCAACCTTACCAATTCTAGGGTTAGGAGACCCGGACTCGACTCCTCGAGATGGTCTCCCACTGGACCCTAGAACCCGGTTACTTGTGCTCCCTTCCTTGGGTCTATCCTAGTGCAGAAAAGTAAATAATATACAAAAGGTGACAGCTTCCGCAACCTGGAAGTGCCCCAATAAAAGAATATTACATACAAGTTTTTACATGAATGAAAATGAAAAACACTCATCTCACATAAAAACCCCCCGGCTATTCAAACACGACGATCCAATATAACATAACCAGCAACACAGAACATCACATGTCATCAACGTAAGTAAATATGCGTATCCCAATTGTCGTTGACATATAGCAACGAAACCGGCGATATCACATATTACACTTACGGTCACAGAAAAGAAAGTGTAAAACTACAACAGTTGGAATCCGCAACCTCCTTAGACATCGCATGCCTAATCAAATGAAATACTTAGACATCACATGCCTAACAATTATAAACCCCGCATTTTAGTCCCATTATCGAAAACTCTTTTCAATATCAAGTGAGACTAAACCGCTAGATTTATAACATTCATTCAGTTATCTCATAACTGTTTGTGAATTCCAATTATTGTATCCCATTCCGGATAAAATAAAAAATATTAAACTTTCCGATCGAACATTCGAACACCCAAGTTTTCCCGAGACCGTTCAACACATGAAATAAGTTCAAAGACATTCACTTCATACCTCTGTACCAACGGTCCAGCCATAGAAGGGTCAAGCCAACGCCTCACATATGGCACGCCGTACTGCCCCAAACCCGAAGGTTCAAAGGGCAGTTCAAGACGGTCACATAATCGAGTTAAGGTTTGTTGTCTTCTAGAGGGACCATCGCGTTACTTGCACTACTCAGAACGTCCTTAAACCACAGAAAAATCCAACACTTGGATATTTTCCGGCAGAGGAAAAGTTGGGTATTTATATCCGGTCGAACTTTTTAACATATTCGAAAATTATCCGGAAAAACACATAGACAAGTCTTGATAATCTGATCGAATCATCGATTTCCAATGCAACCCCAGAACACTCAACTCTTGAGTCAATTTAAAAATTCCCAGAAAACTCAGCATAATAAAATAGGAATTACTGTGCAAACAGGGAAGGATGACGTCATGATAAGGCCGCGGAACAGCGGCAGAAGCCAGGCTTCTGCCGCGGTTCCGCCGCACTTTGGACTCTTCATTTTGAAAAATTTGCACCGTAATTCTTAGAATTCCTTGCTGAATTTTTTAAGCATTTTTAATCTGGAAAAAACCCAGTTTTTAGAAAAAGTCCAGAGAGCACTTAGGTTTTTAGGGTTTCGGTTCGATCGGGTTTCAAACGTCGTCTACACTTCGCCTAAGGCTCTAGCTAGTCTCTGATATCACTGTAGGGTTCCTAGGCACACAATAGAGGTCTCACAAGGCATCAACCATGCCAATTTCAAATTTTATGAGTGCCGAGAAACCCTAATACGGATCGTCAACTAGAATTTTAGGCGAAAAAGGAAACTAGTTAACAACTTAACTAAAGATAAGAAGCTACAACCTTTGTAGATCCGGTTATCCACTTCCTTAGCTCCACGTAGTCGTCCCCTCGCTGTCCATCTCGGATCCCGGACTCTTGCGTCGGCTTCATCGGAGAAAATGAGCGGACTAGTCGTCGGCTACGATGCCGAAGATGATCTACGTCGAGGTTGCACAAGATCAAGCTCCAACTTCACCAAGTTGTGAAACTTGTGAAGAAAACACCCTATACTACTTGGCAAGAGGTAGAGGGTGAAGAAATAGGAGGTGGGTTCACTTTAGAATTGGATTTCTCACACTTTTGCTCAACATGACATTAATGGTGGCAAGCTTTTTCTTTATCTCATGAAGAAGAAGAAGATCAAGATGATTATGATAAGTCTTTCTTTTAAAATGCAAAAGAAATGAATACTTATCATAATATGAACCATGGTTAGGTGTAGAGAATTGACCAAGGTTAGATGAATGGTTAGGGTTAAGCATGAAGACAAAATGGTCACTTTGGTCAAAGCTTCATAAAGCTTCAACAAGCTTCAAGAATAATAGCAACCATTTTGTTTTCTTTTACAATTTCTTTTTAATTAAAAAGATAAAAGAATGAATAAATAAAAACCCTAACCATTTACTTAACCAAGGTTTAATTCTTTACACTTAACCAAATGAGCAAGTATCATCAAACATGATACAAACATGTGCACAAAAGTATATCACATATACAACTTGCACATCAAGTGAGAAAATCCATTTAAAGTGAACCAATACTAGTTAATGTAAAGTAATATATCAAATATATAATTATACATTAAATCATTAAATCAACACTTGATTTAAGATCCGGTCATATCGCATATAACCGACTAGTATCCTATGTATCGGCTTATCGAATCAATCCTTGATTCGATATCTAGGTTATATCGCATATAACCAATCGACACATTCATCGCGAGAATGGAATACGGTATCACATACACGCATTATTCTCGGTCCTGCACATATCTCATATGCACTCCTATTTCGTTTCGCTTGAGCCAGGAAACCTCTGTGTAGGACTCTAAAGACTCGTCAATACGCCGGCAGCAGATGATGATCATATCAAGCACCCACAAGCCGCAAGCGGTCTGCTAAACGTAACGGCCATCCGGGTATTGAGAGATCAGAAGATCGATGAGCTAGCCCGCTCACACTCCTGTGAATCCAACCAGTAACACTTACCGTACAGTCCGGTCTGTTCGTCTGATATGTCGCATATCAAGTCTAGGGGTGGTAAACGTCAGACCCCAATAACCGATAAGTCGTGCCGATGTTAGGCTCATAACGGGTCGAGAAACTACTGGTAACACTTACCAGCAAATCACTAATCAGCCCTGGCCAGGGACTTCTCTGTTACGGCCAATCGAGCACAGCGCAACATCAACCCACAATACCGGGAGAGACGAAACCCCTCCTATCGCTCATTGCCTCCATGTAACTCGGGACTGTACCCAAAGACCACCGTTTTGAACGCCCTCATGGATGTGGTAAGGTGGAGATCAAAGCACAGTAGGAATCACACAAGACTCTATGACGATCTCGGGTCTACAGACTAACCTGCACAAGTGTCACCTGAGAACTGCCATCTGACGTGAGGTATAATACCATCTGGGAGTTCTCGGCGAGTCCGTCCAGTGTACCCAGTCTCCACTGAGCACCCGTATACCATCTCTGATGTCAAACACCAATGGATATGGGATCATCCATCGCCCATCTCATGGGTCGAGAAGCGTATACGCTAGTCTACACTGGTATATCGATGCCCCGTCTCGATACACCCACGATTAGGGACCTTGAAGGATGTACCTATGGACTACCATGTCCCCACTAGTATGATCTGCATCATAGTCCAGGTAGTCAAGTACACATCCTAAGGGCTTTGCCAACATGTAACTATAAGACAGTTTAAAGAGACAAGTGTACATGTTAAGATAAAGAGCAACCAGATAGCATACTATCATATCGAGCAAGAAAGTCATCTCTATATATGTCCAAGCATCCAATATAATATACATCATCTGTACAATACTGGCCTCTAGGGCATACATACAACTAACACTGGCAGTGGGTTTAACCACAAGCACGTCAGCGACACTAGCTGTACATAACGGCTACCCAGGTATTAAGCGAAAGGGAGGCCGATGAGCAAACGCATCCTGAACCCTTACTGAGACTAACAGTGACAATATCCGTACAGTCTGGTCTGTTCATCTAAGAGTATCGTATATCGAGTCTAGGGGGTGGATAAAGTCAGACCCCTAACAACGCGACATTTAGTGTCGGCATGAAAACCCATCACCACCTGAGAAACTATCGATTCTGGATCGGTAATTCTCATCCACCTTGGCCATGGATTTCTGGTGATGGCCACCCGTGCACAACGCGACATCAACCCCCAATACCGGGAGAGACGAATCCCCGACGATCCAATCACTGCCTCCATGTGGCTTGGGACTGTACCTAACTAAAACCTGTTTGCACGACTCCTTTGACCCGTGGTAGGGTAGTAATCTAAGCACAGTGGGAAATCACACGAGAGAAATGACGATTTCAGGTCGACAGACTGACCTGTACACATGTCACCTGGGAACTGCTATCTGACAATAGGTATAATACCAACTAGCAGGTTCCGGGCGAGTCCGTCCAGTGTACTCATAAACCAATGAGCACCTGTATACTATCTTAGGTGAACAAACTAATACTAATGGCTTGTGAGACCAGGCCACCGCCCCTCGTCGGGGTCTCGATCAGTATACACTAGTCCACACTGGAGTATCGATGCCCAGTCTCGATACTCCCATGACTAGGGACATTTAAGGATGTGCTTATAGACCCCCCAGCTCCCACGTATATGATCGCCATCATAATGCTGGTAGTCAAGTATAAATCCTATGGGCTCTATCAACATGCAATAGTGATCTGTAATACCACATAAAGCATGTACATGATGATAAAGACAGACCAGATAGCATACTATCATCTCGAGTAAGACTGTTCTACTGGTATAGGTCCTCACTCAATCATCATAATCACCTATCTGCGACTATGATAATTGCCTTGAGGGCACTATAGCCAACAAGCATACTATCATGTCGAGCAAGAATGTCCTCTGAATACACACACACACATACCGATACATCCACTATCATATAATGGCCTCTATGGCATACATATATCCAACAATATGTAGTCCAATGTCTATATATGCAAGGGGTAGGTTCTCGTACTTCATTACATTCACTGACGATCTCTCTAGGTTCGGATATGTGTATTTTTTGAAACACAAATCTGAAGCTTTTGAGAAATTCAAAGAATATAAGAACGAAGTAGAGAACCATACTGGCAAAAGTATCAAGATCCTCCGATCTGATAGAGGAGGGGAGTACTTAAGCATGGAATTCCTAGAATAGCTAAAAGAGAATGGAATTCTCTCTCAGCTTACTCCTTCATATACACCATAGCAAATCGGTGTATCGGAGCGGAGGAATCGTACCCTATTGGATATGGTTCTCTCCAGGATGAGTAACGCCGAGTTGCTTCTTTCATTCTGGGGTTATGCGCTACAGAAAGCGGAATATCTATTGAATGATGTTCCATCCAAATCCTTACTTAAGACACCATTCGAGTTATGGAATGGTAAATGGCCATATCTTAAAATATTTAAGATATTGGGTTATCCGACTTACGTTAAAAAGCATAATCTGGATAAACTAGAGGCACGGTCATTTTTATGTAAGTTTGTGGGATATCTAAAGAATGGTTATGGATATCTGTTCTACTACACCGAGGAACAGAAGGTGTTTGTTTCTCAGCACGGCAAATTTTTAGAATGGCAGTTTCTTGAAAAAAATTAGTGGGAGTACAGTAGAACTGGATGAAATTTCTGAACCACAAACTGAAACTGAAGATTTGGTGGAACCGCTAGATTCAGTAGCCCCGGATGAACCTTAGCCACTCCGCAGATCTGGTAAGATTTCTCATCCTCCCGAGAGATACTACGGTTTTCTCATAGATGGGGATCGATAGGATTGCATCTTGGAAGAATATGATTCTACTAGTTTCAAGCAGGACATTATCAGTAGGGACTCTGATAAATGGATGGATGCTAAGCGATCCGAAATGGAGTCCATGTACACCAACAAAGTGTGGACCTTGGATATTGCTCCACCTGGGGTAAAACCTGTTGGATGCAAATTGATCTACAAAATAAAGTTTGGTGTAGATGGACAGGTGGAAATCTATAAGGCTAGACTTGTTGCAAAAGGTTTTTTTGTCAAAGACCAGGTGTGGACTATGATGAAACCTTTTCTCCAGTGGCTATGCTCAAATACATTCGAATCCTACTTGCCATTGCTGCCTTCGATAACTATGAAATCTGGCAGATGGACGTAAAACGGCTTTTCTAAACGGAACTATGGAAGAGTGCGTTTATATGGATCAGCCGGAAAGATTTGTAGACAGTGGAAGTAGCAGGAAGATGTGCAAGTTTCTTAAATCTATTTATAGATTAAAGCAGGTATCACGGAGCTGGAACATCTATTTTGATGAAACAATCAAGAAATTTGACTTCATCAAGAACGATGATGTGCCTTGTATATATAAGAAGATTGTAGGACGAGCAGTCGTATTCCTAGTCTTGTACATGGACGACATTATTTTGATATGAAATGATATTCCTATGCTATAACTGGTCAAGTTGTTCTTGTCACAAAGGTTCTCTATGAATGACCTGGGTGATGCCTCGTACATTCTAAGGATTGAGATCTACAGAGATAGATTTAAGAGATTATTAGGACATTCACAGTCCAGGTACACAGAGACTGTACTAAAGAGATTTAGTCTGGAAGATCCCAAGCGCAGTAACATACCCGCATTGCATGGAATCACCCTCTCCAAAGAGATGTCTCCCAAGACTGATGAGGAGAGGGTTCGCATGAGCACTATACCCTACGCTTCGGCGGTAGGATCTATAATGTATGTGATGCTATGTACCAGACCAGATGTAGCTTACGCGCTTGGCGTGGTGAGCCGGTATCAGTCAAACCCAGGAGAGAACCACTGGACAACAGTGAAGAACATTCTTAAGTACCTGAGAAGGACTAAAGAACTGTTCCTGGTATTCGGTAATGGGGACCTCCAGGTGGAATCCTTTACCGACTCGAACTTCCAGAGTGACAAGGATGACAGCAAGTCTATCTCAGGTTTTGTGTTTACCCTCAATGGAGAGACGGTCTGTTGGAAGAGTTCCAAATAAGACACCGTCGCAGACTCGAAGATGGAGGCTGAATACATTGCTGCCAATGATGCCGCAAAAGAAGTGGTCTAGATTAAGAAGTTCATTACTGAACTTCAGGTGGTTCCATCCATTGTTAATCCAATACCTTTGTATTGCGACAACAATAGAGCTATGGCTTTAGCAAAGGAACCACGGTCCCATCAGAAATCCAGACACATCTTGAGGCGGTATCACCGGATCAGGGAGATCGTTGATCGCCGGGGGATCGAGGTGCGGAGAGTGGACACAAAAGACAACACGGCGGATCCATTCACCAAAGTCTTTCCTCAAGCACAGTTCGAGAGACAATTTGAGATGTTGGGTATGCAATACACCAACAACTGGCCCTAGTGCAGACGTTGGGTACTCGGTACGCAAACATATGGTCTTAGTGCAAGTGGAAGATTGTTGGATATGTATTCCCTAGAGGCCATTATTGTATATGTATACATGTGGATGCTTGGAAATATGTATGTACAGGACAATCTTGTTCAATATGATACTATGCTATTTGGTTTATCTTTATCTTAACATGTGCGTATTGCTTGACTACCTGTGTTGTGATGGAGATCATACTTACGGGAGCTGGGTAATCGATAAGCATATCCTTAAAGTGTTCCTAGTCGTGGGAGTATCGAGACTAGGCATCGATATTCCAGAGTAGACTAGTATATACGTTTCTAGACCCCGACGAGGGGCGATGGTTGGTCCCACAGCCATTGGTCTTTCACACCTAAGATTGTATACAGGTGCTCACTGGGGGTGAGTACACCAGACGGACTCGCCGAGATCTTCTAGATGGTACTATACATATCGTCATATAGCAGTTCTCAGGTGGCATGAGTACAGGTCAGTCTTCAGATCTGAGATCGTCATTTGTATCGTGTGAATTCCCACTGTACTTTGATTACTACCCTACCACGGCTCTACTGAGTTGTGGAAACAGGTTTTGGTTAGGTACATTCCCGAGCCATATGGAGGCAGTAAGCGATTGTTGGGAATTCGTCTCTCCCGGTATAGGGAGTTGATATCGCACTGTGTTCAATTGGCCAGCACCATAAGAACTTGGCTAAGGCAGTTGGGATTTACTGATAGGTTGATCAGTAATTTTCCGGATTGGTCCTGAGCCAAAACAGCACGAATTATCGGATTATTAGTGTCTAACGTTTACTACCTCCTATACCCGGTATACGATACTCTAAGACGAAGTGACCAAACTGTATGAAGATTGTCACAGATAGGCTCAGTACGGATCCAGATGAGTTTGCGCGTCGGCCTTCCTTTTCGATAGGTACCCGGGTAGCCGTTACGTACAGCTTGTTCCGCTGACGTGCTTGTGGTTATGGATTTATCCAGTAACTCACTGCAGGCGTACTGTCGAGTCTTTAGAGTCCCATATAAAGGGTTTTCCTGGTTCAGGTGAAATGATGTAGTAGCCGTATTGGATATATGCAAGGTTCCGATCGATTGATTGTACTAGTTACCCGGACTTTCGATCAGACAGTTGATAATACTAGCCGGCTCGGGATTGAGACAGATTATTAAATCAGGTATTGATTTAATAATTTACATATATGTATTTCGATATGTATATTCTAGTATTATGTTCTTTGTGTTATTCTATCTCTTTGGGTATTCATATTTTGATATGAATACAGGTATGTATATATAGTAGAGTCTAATCTGTATTTATATGGAAAACATTTTAGAAGATGGACACCTCATTTTAGATTTATCCATTTTTCTTTAAATGGAAAATGAGGTGTAAAGGTGGTGAGGGGAGTATGGTGAGAACCATGCTTCTATAGTGTTGACAAATGAATATTTAATTCATTTGTGCAAACTATTCAAGCATGGTTGGTATTTTATATTGTAAAAATTGTTTTACAAAAATATGGTTGGTTTCACTCTCTCATGAGTGATTCATTATTCTCACAATTTGCTTCACTCTCCTCACTAGTTTTCTTGAACTCCTCCACCTTCATCTTCAACCTCCTCTCTACAATCTGATGTGTTGAGAATCAAGAGAGCAGGTGAGATAGATACACACATAGAACCATACACTACATCCTAGATACTTTAGATTAGCAATCTAAAGTCTCTAGTTGCTCCACTAGACTCTTAGTGTGGAGCTAAAGCCATGGACTACATCCCTCGGGTGGATCATCTTCGATGGAGGATGACCGGTGATCAAGCTCGTTCATGGAGGTCTTAAGGAGTTAGAAAAGGCGATCAAGCTCGATCCAGAAGATCTCAAGGAGCAACGAAAGGTGATCAAACATGTTCAAGGAGATCTCTAAGAGCAAATGAAGAGGGTAGAAGACCTAAGAACATGGATCTTTTGGTGAGATATTTCTATCATGGTAGTTAGCTCTCCTCTTTCCTTGCTAGTTTATGTTTACGGTAGATTCTAGAAAGGTATTTTCTAGCGCCAGTTTTTCAAACCCCAAAAATTTTGTTCCGCAACAGCCACGGTAGATGTTTAAGGCGCTAAGAAATCCCAACAGATATTTGGTTGCTTCGTTTCTTGGGTTGCCTGGTAGCTTGCCGCACTCGTAGGGGTCTGCTTTTAGCTGTGCATGAGCTATTCACATGACTGGGGAATGTCGCATTTCGTTTGTGGCTCGAACGAAATGTGGGATTCTTAGGTGATCCGACCATTCCTATTCTATGATGTTCATTACTTGCTTGTGATCTGATTACCTGCCTTTGATGATATTTGTCGCTTGCCTGTAATGATGATTATCTGCCTGCAATGATATATATAGTGATATATCTGATATATGTGATATATAAATAAATGCTATATATATTTTGCACCCATGCTAGCCTTGCCTCTGACCTGTCGTAAGTTAAGTGATCTTACGATGAAGACTCGGGGCCCTATGGCGAATGAGGATGGCGTATATGAGCATTCTATTTTCTTTTCATGCTTTTCTGTGATTGTATGAGAAGATGGTAAGTAATATGATTATATTTTTGATGGGATTGCATTGATTTGGATTAATACAAAGATAATAAATCTAAAACACGTTGTAGAACCAAAATATCAGATATTGTGGTGTTATAGTCGAATCTTTTGCTTTGCACAGAAATATTCACTTAGAAATATCATGCACCTCATTCTATGAGAAAAGAGCCTAGATCCCTTCATAGGGAGTGACCTCTTTGGCAAAAGATTGTATTACTATAAATTTGCAAATTGAATAGCTGTAGTCTTTTGCTTTGCATCGAGATATTCGGTTAGGAATATCATGCACCTCATTCAATGAGGTAAGAGCCCTGATCCTTTCATGGGGAATCCGCACTTAAGCAATAGTCTACGTAACTATAAATATTCAAAACCACTTGGTTCCTACGATGAGATCAAGTTCATTATGTTAAAGGTTTTTTTTAAAACCAGCCATAACATTCTGTCATTTCCGGAAGTAGAATACTTAGTATTTGTGCTGCGATTGTTGATCTCCGTCAAGGCATAGTGTACGGTAGCTAAGTGATGTCTTCTTGTTAGCATAGTCATGCGATTAGTCGGAATAGTCACATAGCCTTGTTGACGTCCATCAAGGGCTTATACGGGTGGATTCAACTTAATCATGAAATGGCGGGTAGAACTTGACTAATGGCCTATGGTTTGTTGAACTCCATCAAGGTCATGGGTCGTTAGGAGTAAAAACCGATATCGGGAGTTTCAAATGTTGAAACTTGCAATGAGATTGCATACATTCTATAGAGTGGGGTGACTTGTTGACCTCCATCAAGGTTACCACACCATGATAGTTTGGATCCCGATTCCCACTGTGAGTAATAGTTACTCTCGGGATATGATCCCGACTAATTCTCCTTTTAGGGTTTGAAGGAGGATTCAACGGAACAGTGGGAGCCATCCTTATTAGATAAATATACCAATCTAATCTTGATAGAGTGCATGATGAGTGTTTCTTTTCTCTCTCTGGCAGCGCTAAGACTGACCTTAAACTAAAACTTGTAAACTAAGTTAACCTAACCAATTTACAATCAATGGTTTTGGAATATCATGATTTCCCTATTTTCAGGACATAGTCTCTTATATCCTTATTCCTCTAACTTCCCATTTTTCTTCCTCCGGAATACTCTGTATCCGATACAGAGATCCATATAATATGGAAGGTCATCGTATAGTTAGATACGACTCAAAGAAATTGTTTCAGTCGAGATGGCCGCTGGTTCTCGAGAAAGTGAATTGTATATGATACAATTCATTTGTCTCTCCTCTCCACTTTATCTCAAGTTTGATAGCTCCTTAAATAAGAAGAATATACCAGTTACACTTGATTTTCTTCCAATCCCGATGCTGGAGCTGAAAGGAAGGGTAAGAAGAAAACCAACTAGCATAAGTTAGGTATACAAAATGTAAGAAAGAGAGACAACAATAGGGGACGAAATGAACGGAAAGGAAAATACAACTACTATTATGACCTTAAGCAATGAAAGAGGCATTACTTGGAATACCCGGCCACCCTTTAAAACATTTTGATATTTCATGTTTTCTATATGATTGTAATCGAAAACTATTTTTCAATTAATTCTGACTCCTGGGTATATAGATAACAGATTAACATCCCACATCTGTAAGTTGTTATAGATATTGAGAAAGATTAATTCTGACTCCTGGGTATATAGATACCAGATTAACATCCCATATCTGCAATTGTTGCTATTGGAGAAATCAAATGGTTTTGCCTTTTGGCAAACTTTTGGTTATGAATATTGTTATTATGAACTAATTTTTTTAAAAACTAATATATCTGTCTCTTTATTTGATAAAGTGGGATATAAATTGTCAAAAATTATGTTATGAACATTTTCCTTTATCATTTGATAATTAGGTACGCGCATTGAACAACAGGATGTACATTCGTAACTAAAATACAGTTTTCAAATTACAACACATAGAGTATGAGTTAGTGAACTCATATGGCTTATACATAATGATGTATGTTGTCTGGTGTACGCTCAGATAAGGGGTTGGTACTTGTACTTCGTTCCATTTTCCTATAAGTTCTCTAGTTTTAGACACGCATTCTTGTTGAAATGCAAAGTTCAAAGATTTTGAGAAGTTCATAAGATATAGGAATAAAGTAGAGAACCAAACGTTGGAAGTATTAAGATTCTTCAAAGTGTTCGAAAATGTGGATACTTATGCTAGGTATTCCGTAGAAATATAATTAAGAATTTGATTCTCTCTTAAGATGACTCATCCATGGGTGTGGTCCATGATGAATAGTGTTGAATCAACTTTTCACTTAAGAGATGCACTAGAAATAGATACATATCAATTGATACTAGGTTCCACTTAAATCAATGCCCCAAATTCTATATGTGATATAGAATGGGTTATCATCTTAAAATTGTTAAGATGTTGAGTTTTCAGGCTTATGCTTAAAAACAAAATCCAGATAAACTCAAGGCACATTTCAGTAATGGCAGTTTGTTGGTTATCCCGGGAATTGTCAAGTGATTAACTTTCTACTATTTTCGGGATCAAAAGTTGTTTTGTTCTGGACATGCCATCTTTTTAGAAAAGGAATTTCTTATAAAAGAAATTAGTGGGTGTATGGTAGAACTGGATCTGAATTTAGAACCACAAATGGTTACTGAAGATTTATGTAGAACCTGGAAATTCAATTGACCCTGACAAACCTTAGCCTACTCTGCAGATTTGGTAGGTGACCTCAGCCACCTGAGAGAAACTTCGGTTCCCTCATAAACGGTGACAGGGAGGCTTGCATCATGTGATGATGACCCTACTATATCACCAGGTCATAGGAAGTAGTGACTTCCGACTGATGGCTGGATGCCTAGTTATCCTAGTTGGACTCCATGCACTGCGACAAAGTGTGGACTTTGTTGGGTGCTCCAAAAGGGATATATCCCATTAGGAGCAAGTAGATCTTTCGAGATAGCTGCAAATGGAAATGTACTGTCCTAATAAGGCTAGACTTGTAGTAAATGGTTTTCATCAAATACCCGAAATAGATTGTGAAGAATCTATTACTTCATTGTCTGTGCTGAAGTCCATATAGATAAAACTTGCCATTGTTGTTTTTCATGACTATGATATCTGGCATGTGGATGACTATAACGTATTTTTAAATTGGATTTAGAAGTGTATGTTTATATGACTTTGTCAGAGGGTTATCTTAGTCAGTGGGAGCAGCGGTAAGTGTACAAGTTGGTTAAGTTCATCTTTAGACTAAAGCAGGCATAACGGAAATGGATCATTTGTTTTGACGTCACAGTCGAAGTATTTGATTTCACCAAAATGAGAGATGAATCCGGTATTTGTAAGAAGGTAGTGGGGAGTGTTGTTAGATTCCTAATATGATAAGTAGATGACATACTCATGATTGGAAGTGATGTTCCTATGCTACAAATCGGTAAAATAATTGTGGTCACATGTGCTTCTTCATATAGGATATGGATATCAGTCAAATCATGGAGAAACATGGGGTAGCAGTGAAGAGCATTTGATATTCATGGAATATGGTAATGGCAACCTCTTGAAGGAGGTGGTTACCGATTCTTGCTTTCCAGGTAACATGGAAGACAGAGTATCTGTCGCGAGTTATAAGTATACCCTCTTTTGAGAAGAGGTATATTAGAAAGAGTTTCAAGTGGGATACTAAGGTATTCGTGGTGCTGGTTGCTGATTGTGAATCAGCAAAAGTGATTGATTTGAAAGAAGTGTTTGTCTTAAATAAAATTAACCGCTATCAATAACGGTATCGTGAGTAGCTGGCCGAGATGTGTACGGGTTGTCCTCACGGATGCGTGGAACTTTTAATCTTGCTTCAGGCGAGTTGATTGAAAGAAGGGTGATTGGTTGTAGATCTACGATATATGAATTTAGAATCTATAAAGAAGAGGCTTGTAGGGTTCATAGAATTTAGTAGTAATGGATGATTAATTAAAGATGACTCCTTTTATATTTTAATAGATTTAAAACTAGATCGATAGTGATGAATGTGGATTATGGTTCTTTTAGAAGAAACTAGGGTTTCCTCTATTCCCTCATAACAAAGGGGGAGAGTAAGAAAGGGAGAAACTCCCCACTATTCGAGTCTCACGTGTTAAACACGTGAGCGCCTATATGCAAGGCATATAGGCGCTGCAATTAAACTACTGATAGGCTGAACAAACCTCTCGTGTTAAACACGTGAGCGCCTATATGCAAAGCATATAGGCGCTGCATTTAAGCAATTGATAGGCTATACAAGCCTCACATGTTATACACGTGAGCGCCTATATGCAAAGCATATAGGCGCTGCAATTAAACTACTGATAGGCTAGAAAAGCCTCATGTGGTAAACACGTGAGCGCCTATATGCAAAATGTTTAGCCACTACAATCAAACAGCTAAGAGGGAAAAATTAAGTCCCACGTGCTAAACCCGTGAAGACACCTCCTTGTGTAAAATTAAATTCTACTTAATGAACCGTTGGATCAAGGATCCAACGGTGATTAAACATAGAATTAAATTCTATTGGGAAGAATATTTTATGTTAAACAGAGAGTTAGTGGATCAAAGATCCAAAATATTTTCTATATATTTCTAAACAGAGAAAGATTATATTCTGTTAAACTGAGCACCCTTGGATTAAAAATCTAATGGTGATTAACATATCACCGCTCGATAGAATTTTATTCTATATATGGGAGAATATCCCCAATCTTGTTAAAAACATGAACAATATCTTCTGTAAAAAAAACAGAAGTCCTTGGATCAAAGGCCAATGGTAGGTAAAATTCCCCAAATCAATTCTGAGACCAATTAAATCAATTGGGATCTCTCAATGAGAGATTTTCTCAGACTTAAACAAACTTCTCTCCACTATATAAAGGACCCGAGACTTTAAGTCTCATACGGAAGCGGGAGAGAGAGAGAGAGAGAGAGAGAGGACTCCCCAGAGGCTTAAAAAAAAGAATATACAGTGAGCATTTGAGGAACAGGAGAATTTACTTCTCAAATAAAAGACTTGCTTCCTTGAAACACTAGGTAAAAAGAAAGCACCTCTCCTTTGCCTCTCTAAGGGTTTAACCCTTCATATAAGAACTCAGTTTTTTCCTCTGGTTGAGATTTGTAGAGGCAAATCTACCCACAAGTTGAGAATTTAATTCTCATCAGGGAGATTTTGCTCTGCAAGATTCAAAATTTAGGGGAAAAGAACTAAATTACATTAAAAAAAAGGGGGAGAAGAAGAACGGGAACACATAGGAATTTAATTCCTCCAAAGATTAAGGTTTAACCCTATATAAAGAACTTAGTTCCTCAATAAAAAAACAGTGATCCAAGATCTCCAAGACCAAATCGTTGGTGCTTAGCACTATTTCGAAACCTAACGTGTTTCCCATGTGAGTGCTTCAAAGAAACAAAGAGAGCAATCAAAATTTCCTCACGTGTTTTCCACGTAAGTGTTAAAGCACCCCAGTATAAAAAAAAGAGACAGGCACGTGCTTTGCATGAGAACTCCTACCAAGTACTTGCACTTATATAAAAAGGGAGAATAAAACCCAAAGGGCATCGCCCATATTTGGGGTGCCTCACGTGTATCACGTGAGCGCCATAAAACTCTAGTGTTTAACATTATTCCAGTGCCCATATTTGGGATGCCTCACGTATGTCACCGAGCGCCATAAAACTCTAGGGTTTAATACTAGTCCAGTGCCTATATTTGGGGGGCTCACGTGTGTCATGTGAGCACCATAAAACACTAGTGTTTAACACTAGTCCAGTGCCCATATTTGGTTTGCCTCACGTGTGTCACATGAGCGCCATAAAACTCAAGGGTTTAACTCTTATCCAGTACCCACGTGAAACGCACGTGAGCACTGTATTCCCCATTGCTTAGCACTGTTGTAGACTCAATCTTAGCCCAAATTGGCTAAGTTTCCTGAGGTTAGCCCTCTTTGATACTGAAACAACCGAGACCATATTGCTTATGTTTTTCCCAAGCTGACCTCAGTCTCAAAAATGACTAGTGGTCTCCCATTGATGATATCCCAAATGATATTCATCTTATATCTCCTTATATAATTTTAGTCTCATATATGGCTAACATTTCTTAGGTCTACAATAGCCCTTTTACCCTCAAATACGGGATTTGGTCTAAGGGTATATCTCTCCACACCTTTGATATATGTTGTTGTAATTCTTCAACGACTTCAGAGAGGTGGCAGATCCCGACAACCAACAACTTTTTGGTGCACTTCCAAATTGACGTGCACACCTCAAATGAGATCGCACCCCAGATTGGGTGAATTCAATATCACCATTGTTCACTCCGTCACGTAATAAATACACGTGCGCGCAAGATGAACAAAGGACTGAGAAGTCCCTAAACTAATATTCGCCTCCAAAATGGCGATAGAGGACCGAGAAGTCCCTAAACTAATATTCGCCTCCAAAATGGAGATGATGGACTGAAACTTCCTTAAACTAAAATAATAGAGCCCAAACACTCTTTTGTTGGTAACTAAATAAAAATGATCCTGAAATCTCGTTAAATGGATCTTAGTCTCAAATTGGACTAATATATCCTTAACAAAAACAAATCGAGCCCTAAATGCTCACATACATTTAAGTCGATCTTAATCTCAAAAAAGATTAACGGTCCTTAAATTAAAACCCCAAATATAAAATATACAGATTTAGACTAATCCACGCCCTATGGGTGAAAACATAAATTAGTCTTCGTATACAATCCACGGGCAACCAAACAAATAAAAACACACACGACACGAAGTGAACTTCCAGAGCAGGAGAAAGTGGTTATCGCGATGCGGTAACGTAATTAACTGCAGGGACTTGCGCCGGTAGGGAAGAGCGTCCCCACAATCAAAAACCCCTCGCAAAACGAGGGGGAATCTGACGAAGTCACGCTACAACGGCCGCATCCATCCAAACCTCCGATATACGGTTCCATAAATCAACTTGGCATCTTCAAAGAGGTGGACGGATAAATCCAAATAGCATCTGCCCCCTAATTCAGGCAGGACGATCCATCCCGGTTCGTCCCTGTTTTCGGTGGTGAACAGATTCTGGCATGCCCGGTGGGACCTTTTCCTCTTTCCACTCCACACTTCGTGTGTCGTGTTTCTTGAACAAAATCACGGTTCGCTATGGTTGCCATTGGATTTGAGGTACTAAGATTTGGTGTCTTGTTCCTGTGTATAAAGAAGAAGTGAACATCAATGGCTTCTAACTGCACAAACTACAACAGCAACTCCCGCTCCACCCCAACTGGAGGAGTGACATACGGGCCAAATGCGGCCTCCATCTTTCCAATGCCTGTGGGACAGGTGACTCAAGCCACCACTGGATTGTTCTTCGGGACCATGCTCCCTCCAGCAAGCTTTAGCACCTTAGTTCCACCACAGGAAGCTCCCAAGAAGTCGGTCTTAGATTGAATTACAACCACCATGGCCCCTCTCCACGGGTCGTCCAAGTCTGCCAACTCAGTCTTCAACAGGTTGAGCCGAAGCTCAAGTGGGCCCGAAAAAAGGCTCGCGATACCTGAAGGCAATATCCCAAAACAGATAGTCCTCCCAACTCCTCCGGCAGGTGAAGTCATAAAAGTGCTTCCCCTACCAGAAAGTCGGCCTTCAAAAGATTGGCCATTCCCTCTCAAAGGATGTCAGTTTTCGACAGGCTGGCACCAACAGCAGCCCCACACCAAAGCAGGGGGGATAACGGAGCCGCTTCCCTAACTGAGGCGGTCCCATCTGCAAGGCACGCTCGACGTTGCCACTGGCGCCGTGTGAGAAGAGCTAGGGGCAGCTCCCCCTCCGTACTCACCCCACCAGCTCCAATGCTGGAAATTGACGCTGCTGTTCCAACCAGGAACAACTTTGATCTGCTTAAAAGGGTGCGCAAGAACTTTCTAACCGTGGTGCTGAAGAAATCTCTTCCACCTGCTGAAAACACGACGTAGGAAAAGCCGGAGCAACCCCCTCAGCGGCTCTCTTCCCAAATTCACAGGGTTTGGCGGAAAGTCCAAGATTTTGTAATTGACAATGACTACTCTCGCCGACTGAAGAAAATAAAGGTTCGGCAGGAGAAAGGCTATCCCTCCATTATACAGCGAGGGACGTCTTCTAAACAGGTGCCTGTTACAACGGCTCCTTCAATTTCAACCTCCTACAAAAGGACAAGGCTGGAGAAAATCCCACCACCGGCGGCTAATTCCAAAGGAGATGGACCCAAACGCCCTAAGTCTGGGGGCATGATCGTTCACACGGTTTACATGGATTACGGAAAAGAGGAAAGCCATGCTTCCATAGGTCGTCGGCCGCAAACACGGTCGTTGACAAAAGCTCAAGAGCAATAACAAAAGCTCCAGGAAATGATGATCAAAATGTCAGCACTCACTGGACAGAAAGAAAGTCCGGAGCCAGCATCTGAAGAGTGTCAAGATCAGGAGACCGATACAGTGTTCCTGCGAAGGGTGCTTGAAAAGAATGATAAGGAGGCCACGGAACAAGTTGCTAACATAAAGCAGATGGCGCTTCTATTCTAGGATATGGTTGGAATAATAATCCAACCAGAACCTCCAGCCGAAGATCCACCGATAATCGTCAAGGATGACAGAGGGGAAACATCGAGCCCTCTTCCGGCTTTATCAGTGGCCAAGGAGGAAACAATCTCCAAGGATGCTCTTGATAATTATATAGCTCAAAAATACAATCTCATCAAGCGAATGAAGTAGTCGGCCAAACCGTCAGAATTGGGCGACTGTATCCAGGCTGGTATGACCAAACCAAGTACCCACCAGGATATACGATCCCCAAATTCCATGTGTACAAGGGGACAAGCAATCCGCATCAGCACGTTGCTTAGTTCAGAGCTCTATGCGGCAATACTGGAGGCGACGACAAACTGTGGCTTCACCAGTTCGTTGGCAGCCTATCAGAGACGATCTTTGAATGGTACTCGGAGCATCCAAATGACTCCGTCAAAACATTCACAGAAATAGAACTACTATTCATAATCGGTTCACTAGCGCAAGAGAGCGCACCCCGATCACGACATTAATCAATGCCATGGTGAAGTCAGGAGAAACCTAGGTCCAATACACGATCCGGTGGCGGAACCTATGGTTGAAGTGCAAACAACGCATCAAAGAATCTCCTTCTGTGGCATGTTCATCGGGATACTAGATCCTCAAATGACGGTGTCCCAGTTAATGACGTTCTTCAAGCTGACTACCTTCCAGGATCTGATTGACAAACTAGCCCAGATGGGCCACGGGCTTTCCTCCTCGAAAATGGACCCGCGAAATGCCTACGGTAAAAGGAAAGTGGCCTTCATTGCCAACACTCAACAGCAACTGAGTGACCCGAAACCAGTTGCTTGCCAAAACAACATGCGTCCGCGCCTATCCCTGGAAGAAAGGCTAGGACATGCTTACTCGTTTCCTCGTGACAAGACGAGGAGACTGTTCGAGCTGGCAGTGCGCAGCAAACTTATCATATTGCCGGACCCACAACGTCCACCGCAACCAGGCAATGTCAACAACCCCAATTACTTCTCTTATCACAGAATGGTGAGCCACCTAATTAAGGATTGCTACATCTTCAAGAACTGGGTCGAGAATCAGTATCAACAGGGGAAGTTCGCGCTTTCTGAGAACTGGAAGGTGAACCCACCACAGAAGCACGCTCCTAAAACGGTGGATATGTCGGGTGCATCATTCTTGCTCGTGGAAGAAGCTCCATGGGAAGTCGTCCTTTCAGCTAAAACTAAAAGAATGCTAAAGGATCTCCAGGCAAGTCCGGCAATCAGGTGGAAGAGCCCGCTTGAACCGGAAATCATCGAAGGGATGCTAAAACCGCGTCCTGTACCGAATACTGTCGATAAAGGACAAAATCCCCAAGTCAAACCTTCAAAGTCTTCAAAGAAAAAAAAGATGACCAAGAAGCCTATGCAACCTGCCGAGTATGACGATAAATGCACAGACTTACAGTGGTACATTGACGCGCTAGAGGAGTACAACCAGAAGACGCGGACACCGGTCACCCTCGAAGAGTTCCTCAAGTATATTCTTAAGAACCAAGAGAGTGACAAAGATAAGGATAATAACTCATCAGAAGAAACCAAAGACTATGTAGAAAGTTGCCACATGGTCTTCCGCTCGTCGTCAAATGGCGAAGAAGCTCCTTTGGCGTCAGAAAACAACGCAGAGGAACTGGGGGTAGGATCGGCACAAAAATCCCCGGAACTGTCAGAAGACCCAATCGATAGGTTGTTAAATGAAGCCTTTCGAAAAAGCAAAGTTGACTGAGAACGCAAAACAGCTATATATGAAAAGGCTAAGCATCGGCGTCAGGATGAAGAAGCTGCGCTAAGGACGAGTCATAAAGTACTGCAACCAAGCCAAAGCATACCTGCCACAAACAAGAGCAAGATCAAAGCAGAGAAGTGGTTCTCCAAAGCCCTGTCAACGGGAATGAAGCTGCCTCCTCTCATGGAATACAATCTCGGGGTCTTGTGCCTTGACGGAGCGGATATACATCCAAACTACTGCCTATACCATCGGAAGGTTACCCACCCCACCAAGGAATGCAGTGCCTTCAATAAGTGGTGGCAAGGATACGTTGCCCATCAACAACACTTCAAGAGGATGAAACGCGAAGCTCATAAACAGCAAAGAAGTTCGACAAGTGCGCGTGAAAAAACGAATAGAAAATTTCATATAGTTGATACCAATCGGGAAAGCAAAAAACTCTAAATTCTTACCTTCGGGAGCGATTCGGAAGACGAAATGACCCTCAGCCTTCTCTTCAAAGAATCCACCTCCGAAAAAGAAGAGGGAGAGAAGAACTGTGAGAACATTCAGCTACGTAGCCGCACGCTGCCTGAAAAGAACTTTGGACCTACAAACAAAGGTTCGAGTAAAAAGGATAAGGGAAAGAAAAAATCCCTGAGGAAATTGCCCTTGACGAAACCCTCCTTATAGAACAACAAAACCTGGAGGCTTATAAGGCAAGGATGATACGGTCATACAAAAGACTGACTAGGCCTAGAACATTTCGCCAAGGCGAATTCGTGCTAGTCGTCAAAAGACCTATGATCCCCAATTGTGCGAAACGGGGTAAATTCAAGCCTAACTATGAGGGCATGTACATCATAGACAAGGTCTACCAGGGTGGGGCCTACCTGCTCATGGATATGCATGGAGAAAGACCCTTCCGGCCAATAAATGGCCGATTCCTCAAAAGATACTACGCCTAACGGGTTACGATTCAGGTCAATGATAGATGATAGCACCTGTGTCTGCTCGCTATCTTCCTGAGTCAGAACCCTGAAAGTAGTATCCAGAAGATCTGTTGCCTCGAAAATGGTAACAGTGGACCACTACGTCCTTAAACTGGCTATGGACCAAGATGTCCCTCAACTAACAATGGACCGAAATGCCCTTAAACTAAAACTTCGGACCAGAATGTCCTTAAACTAGCGTGTCTCCTCAAACACGGCGATAATGGACTGAAATATCCTTAAACTAGTGCACCGCCTCAAACATGGCACATCACCCCAAATACGGCCATATCCACCCTTGAGATCTGTGTTGCAATCGAAGTCTCAACAGCAGAAGTTGCAACTCAAGCCCTACTGACTACACAGTTTTTGCAGCAATGAAGCCACTTCCTAAGTCCCACCAACAAACAGATGGGTCGCATGCAGCGAAACTACTTCCAAGAGTCCCACTGCTTAAAAAAAGATATGTCCACAAGCAAAATGGGCACAGATGAAATCCCGAAAGGGCGCCGTGAGTAAAAACAGAAGAGCTACCGGCGAGTTTGTGAAAACCCGGAAGGGCGCGATCTCGTTAAAAAAACGGTATGTCCACAATCAAAATGGACATAGATGAAAACCCGAAAGGGCTTCGTGAGTAAAAATAGCTGGGCTACCGGTGAGTTTTTGAAAACCCGGAAGGGCGCAATCTCGTAAAATTTTCACTTACGAGATCCTCTCGACTCGTAAGGAGAACTCCCCCTATGATACCCTCACGGCTCATAAGATCAAAAGCCTTAAACTACAGGGATCCAAACCTATTCTTAAGCCATCACATTCCCCAAGTTGCCCTACAGGCGGTCCAATATTGGCCCTTGTATACAATCCACGGGCACAAATAAATACAGCCCTCACCTAGTTCCACCAATGGCGCGAAATGTCCTCATAAGGTGAACAACACTTGTATGCCCTCTCGACTTATAAGAAGAAAACACTCTTGCAAGATTCTTACGACTTGTAAGGGAGAACACACACTTAGGAATCTCCACGATTCCTAAGAAGAAAATACACCTACGAAATCCTCACGACTCGTAGGGAGAAATAACTTTATGAGACCCTTACGGCCCATAAAGTCGAAAAGTCTTAGTCGACAGGATCTTAACCCTGTTTACTAAGCCATCTTTGTTCAAATTGACAAAGGAATATGATGATTCGATCCTGGCAATATTATAGTGGTAGTGATGCAGATGCCTAAACAGGTGTCAAAATCCAAGTCCTTTCATGACACATGATGATTCGCTCCTGGCTATATTCCAGTTGTAGCGATATTGATGCCAAACTTGGTATCAGATTCCAAACTCGCAATAAAAAATTAGCGAGAAAAAACAATGCATATGAAATAGCCGAAATGATGGGGCAACTCGCAAAAAAATAAGCGAGCAAAAAATTATATTCATATGAAACAGCCGAAATGTTTGGGCAACTCGCAATAAAAAAATAGCGAGCAAAAAAAAGATATAGCTAAAATGATAGGGCACCATGGATAAAAAGTCGAAATGATTGGGCAATCGCGACTTTTGCGATATGAAAAACAGAAAAGATAGAGCATCGCGAAAATAAAAAATAAAGTAAAATAAAAGGAAATTTTCTTTGCCCTGCAGGTGAGTCCACATCGACCCCTGTATACAATCCATGGGCACAAATGAAAAGGGAACCATGTTTTCCCATCAGTCTCCGTCAAAAGGAGGGCCAGATTACGACGACAACATCTACAGTCTAGAGATTATCCTGACGTTCCTTCTCGTTACAGCAGACGCAATGTCAACAAAGGCTCCAAATAGCCGAATCAAAAAGGATTGATGGCAAAATCCAAGCTCCAGCTCGACATTCTTCTCGTTACAGCAGATGCAATGTTAACAAAGGCTCCAAGTAGCCAAACCAAACTGGAGCAAAAGCATATTCCTAGCTCCGGACATCAACTGCAATACATAAATCATAGAAGTGCCACAGATGTCTACCCTATTTCAGCAAAGAAACGACACGGCATCGTCAAACAAAAAAATGAATCAACGGCATATTCCCAGCTTCAGGGTCTCGATGACAACTCATATAAAGTCTAAGAGACTATCGGAGATCATCCCATACCAGCGCGGAGTGGTTACGACTCATCAAGGCTCCAAACTGAGCCTAACCTCAAGTAAAAGAGACATGGAAAATTCCTAACGCTTACTCTTCAGACGGTCATATAGTCTAAGGAGATTAGTTGAAGACGTCTTGTCCAGCCCCCAAAAGGATCAAAGATACGGGAGTCTTGGGGCTACTCAAACAACAGCTTAAAGACTGCATATCGAGGAATACATCAGCCAACACGACGGTACCACGGACCAAAGCCCTAGTACCACAAAACCTAACGGATCTCTATCATAAAGAGTAGGGATTATCTATATATAACGTTAGGATAAGTTTGCCTATATACCCAAGGGAGGTAAACTAAACAAACTCCGAAATGAGTCCATAAACTAAACAAGCTCCGAAATGAGTCCATAAACTAAACAAGCTTCGAAATGAGTCCATAAACTAAACAAGCTCCGAAATGAGTTCATAAACTAGAGACTCCGAAATAAGTCCATAAACTAAACAAACTCCGAAATGAGTTCATAAACTAGGGACTCCGAAATGAGTGAATAAACTACAAGCTCCGAAATGAGTTCATAAACTAGAGACTCTGAAATGAGTAAATAAACTACAAGCTCTGAGATGAGTACATAAACTACTTTACATCAAGTCAAGACGTCGAAGGATAAAGAGACACAAGTATGAAATGAAATATGTCTTTTATTCATAAATCAAAATGAATACAAGATGCTTTTATTCAAGAATCAAAATGAATACAAGGTGTAAAAAAGTTTTCTAAGCTGGTGGGCGATTCAATAAGCCAACAAGTTCGTCATTTTTCCCCTGGACTTCTGTTTCGAGCTCTGTCAACGCCGCGAGCCGAGTCCCTGCCTATGTCTGTTGGTTCTGGTATGAAGAAAATTGACTCTCAAGCTCTTTCTCGGTAGCCTTGTGGACCTCGACCATCCCACGTGTAAAAATAACGGCTTTATCAAGGGCCGCCACCTCTGTAATGGCCTCTTGAAGAACCCGCCAAATTTCAAAAGCACGAGTGGCCTTGGCAGTGAGCTGGGCTTGAAGTTCCCCTAAAGCCTTTGAAGCCAACTCTCTTGCCGAAAACTTCCGGTTGAGCCTTTTCTCGCATGACTAGAGATTGGCTGCACATCGGTCGATCTATCCACCTAGGCTCGCCTTTACAGACAAGATGTCAGAAGGAAGATATATGCATTCAATCCCATGTAGGCAAGCCTCCACTCGATGGCAATACTCGACCCAAATACACTATTGTCTCGTCATGATAAGTGGTAAGAAGAGATAAGGAAGCGTTAGCTTCAACGGCGAATTCTTCGGCCGTGACAGAATTACCAGCGCGAAGATCTCCAATGAAAGTCGCCAATGAATGAATGCTCTGTTTTGCCATCCTCTCAAACACGCACCAGGCGTAAGGGCCTGGCGGCATGAAAATCCTGGACTCTAATAGGGTCAGGACTGGAAAAGCTGTAAAGATACATGTGCGGTTAGTTGCCTTCCCAAATATAAAATAAGTAAAAGGATGCCAAGGATAAAGCGTCACATACCCACGACCATGCAAGGAGGGTTTGAGAGCTCCCCAGGTCCGTCAAGAATTTCGACTTCGTCGTCGGCTTCCAGTACTGTAGTTTAAATAAAAGGGCATATCGGCATCATTGTGAAAATATGAAACAAAAGAAGGCAAAAGAATACCAACCTTGGACAGAAGAAAGGACTATGCTTTATGGAGGTATCGCTTGCGGGGCCGCCATATCGAGTAAACACTGGAAGGTTTTCCTCGGAGAAAGATCCACATTAGAAGACGCCAACTCCCGCAATTCTGAGAGAGAGAAAGGTTCAGATATATGGGGGGTCGTTAAACAAAATGTATATGTATGTAAGATTACCTTCGATACTTTGCCCGCTCTGAACCGGAGGGATGGCAGCTTCGGCAATCTCCTCTACACCTTCAGGCGTGTCACTGGAACTATTAGTGAAATTTATAGCTGACGTGGCAGTCTCCAATTGAGGGCCAAAATCCGCCGCTGGAAGCCCCAAAGCGGGGATAGCAGCTTCGACAATCTTTTCTACCCCCTCAGGTGCGTCATTGGAAATATCCATTGAATCTATCACTGATGTGGAAATCTCTGCCGTAGGAACAGAAGCTGTCACCGGGGGCTCCAAAGCAAGGATGGCAGCTTCGGTAATCACTTCTACCCCCTCAGGTGTGTCATCAGAAATATCCATGGAATCTATTGCCGGTGTGGCAATCTCTGCTAGACTGACTGAAGCTATCACCGGGAGCATCACAGCAGGGATAACAGCTTCAGTAATCTCCTTTACACCCTCCTGTGTGTCACGGGAGATAGTCATAGAATCTACATCCATGGCGTGATCTAGGCTCGAGACTACGCCCGCTGCAAAAGGGCTTAAAAATTTTTTGTAAAGATAAAATGAGGTGAAAGTAGTACCAATTAATTACCAAAAGAGATGTAAAATACACACACACACACACACACACACACACATATATGCATACTAATACACTATAAAGCTTGAAGTACGGCCTTCTAGAGTCGTTGCTCTTTTCTGATCAATTGCGCTCGTCGAGCTTCGATCGAAAACAAATGCCTGCCCATCTTCACAGCGGCCTCGTCTTCAGAAACGGCCGAGATGGGCTGTTTCAGAGCCCGCTCTTCTTCCGTCGTTAGAGGACCCATTATTAACCTAGATGATAACGGATCAACGTCATAGAATACGACAGGGGGAAGCCTCCTTTCTTGGGGCGCACATTCTCACTTTCATCATGCGATCGTTTCAAGGCCTCGACCAACTGAGCAGCCTACTCAGCATAGGAAACGGGGAAGAGAAGACTGTCGTCCGGCTCTTGCGTAGATATCGGCTCATCCTAGATAAGGGGCTTAGATTCAAGCAAAGCGTCGAGTAGGTCGGTGACTGATTTCTTTCTCCTTTTAGAGCCTGAGCTAACACCAGCGGAGGGGCGCTTCCTCCTCTTTTGCTCTTTTGCGCGGCACTACCCGACATCACCTTCGATTTCTACCTTTATGGATTCCACAGCTGGTGCTTTATCAGGAGTTGCTGTCTCGGTTCTCGTACGCACCGGTATACCGGTAGTACGGGGGGTTGATTCAGCTTGTGCTACTTTAAGAATAAGCACCGAGCCGCTGTCCTTTAGAGGAGGGCAAACAACCGACTGTGGCCGCAACAAGGCACCGATAGCTTGATCTAGAACATGATCTCTACACTTAAAGAGCACCTGTCTTTCCTCTGCGATGATGGAACCGACCCAATGGCGATACCATCCTTTAATGGGCCCTGCAGGCCTTGGAAGATAGTTAGGCTCCGGGATCATGAAAAGAGAACCAATGTTCAACCGCATGAAATGATGGATAACATCACGGGCTTCCTCTAGAGAAGGAGTAGGCTCATTTAAAAAGGGTTCGAGGAGGACGCCCTGGTTGTAGCCTAACTGTCGGGCAAAGCGATGCGGATTATACCGCATGAAGAGGGTAGCGTCATTAAGACAGAACACCAAATACCCTGGCCTGATTGAGTATAGTGCATGATCTCTTTTGGCTTTAAAGCTGGAGCCTCATTCTTTAATAAATCAAACAATTGTTGAACGGGTCCTGCAGGAGCAGAAAAGACTCGATCACTAAAAACCATCCCGCCTTTGTTTGAATACGGATTGAGTAATACTCGCAAAGCCTCTAGCTAAGTCGGGTTAGGAGCAGAAGCATCAACCAGTCTCATAATCCATAAGAATGTATACGACTCATAGAAAGCAGGCCTCCAGTGCGCGACAAATGCCCCTAACACGTGCATCTCGATCCATGACGTGAAGTAGTGGAGGGAGAAATTCACGGTATCCATACCTGGGTTCGAAGTGTTGACAGCAGAGCTTAACCCGTTGTATAGGTGTGACAATCCCGCAACACCAACAGCCAATCACGCTCCTTCAGCTATGCGATGAGCAGGGTAGAAGGCGGAGGCTCGCATGAAGTGGCGATGCATCGGCATGGCAAACCAGCTAAGCCAAAGACAGATAAAGCCGAAAAAGAAAGTTTCTTCATCCGTCCCAGGAGCAGTGATCGCATCAAAAGCCATGACTGACGAGTTCGAAATATAAAACTGCGGCAGGTCCTCTTCATTGGCCGGCAATTTCTTCAAGCCAAATCCGAAAGGGTCTTCGACCTTCGCGAATTTCAGAGCTTTCTTGGATAAGGCATCTTCACAAAGAATGCAAGAAATGTAAGCATCAAAAGTGGCACCTTGCCCTTTTGATGCAACGAATAGTTTCTCAAAGATACTCAAGGCTTTGATCAGACTTTGATGCTTGTGCCAAACAGCATTCTTGATCGTAAAGCCCTCAAGCTTAGCTGGCACCGTGGAGAATATGTACTCATCAGGAGGCAGTAATTCTTCGTAATGCTCTCCCCTGATCGGCAACCCTGAAATTTCACGAAACTCCTCCAGCAAGATCAAGACTTCACGATCTCCAAGAAAGAACGTGTTCATGGGAAGATTCCATTGATTCAAAAGTCCTTGACCCACCAGACGTGGGGAGCATGATAGTAGAATAGTGACGCATATACTGCTTGGTATAACCCAACTATCTGTAGTCGTGCGCGTTGGGAGGAGAGAATGTATCGGGCCTAAGGAAGGTAGCCTACTGGATGGCATGGGGTAACAACTACCTTATAAACTGCCCCCCGGTTAAGCTTCACCCTGACATATTCGGCGTCCCAAAATATCGATAGCTATCAAGGATTGATTGGGTATCCTTATCTTTGATGGCTCAAGACAGCCTTTAGGGGTCCAATTAGTCGCCTCCACTGCATAAGCAGTCTGCGGGCGCTCTATCAATGATATTGAGCGGATGGGTTCTATTGGTACTTCACAGGTAAAGCTACGGCGGCCCCTGATGATGTGACCACACCAAACCCCCCATAAGAGAAGATTCGTGTTGTCCTTGTCATGTGCCTTGATCATTGCTATAACTTCCTCCTCAGATGGTGACTGTGGAAAAGCGACTTCCGAGCGAGTGTAAGGGAAGTAAGGAAGTGAGGCCATTGTTCCTGAAAATTAGAGGGGAGAGAAGAACCCATTAAAAAACGTGATGTTTATTTCATGGGTATTTAATCCCACTATCAAAAATACTCTCTACTCTTTCTAAGGTCCTAGGTCTAGCACACCAAGCACCTTAGTTACTTCTGGTTTGAGGTTGGAGCCAAAGGTTGAGGCCCTTGGGTGGATCTTTCTTCGGCAAGAGAAGGCGACAAGGAGAACCCGTTCTTTTACTCCAAGGAGCAAGAAGAGAAGGACTTGAAGACCTAGGAATAAACCCCCTTTCCGAGTAGCTAACTCTCTTTAGCTTTGTAGTTCGTTTTGTTTAGCAAAGATCCCTCCTTTAGCATAGTCCATGTTGCCTAGTGTTGTAAAAATCAGATTTTTCATAACGTTTCCGCCTCCCCGCAAGCACCGGGGTGGGCAACGTGGACTTACAGTGGTATCAGAGCCTAGCTAAACACAAACTAACTAGTTAGCTAAGTATCTAGAACTTCGATCGGAAAAAATTGCAAAACTATTTTTCAAAACCCTAAATTTCTGTCAATTTTTATTTCTGCTCTAAAAATAATAAATCATACCTCAAAAATCGGCTCAGGGTTTTGTAAAGAAGCACACCAAAAACGATCCACTGAACCGGTCAAAGCGCCGCGGTTCCGCGGCAAGAACGTGCTTCTTGCCGCGGATCCGCGGCCGAGTTGACTCGGCCATGGACCGAGTTTGGTGCAGTGTTCTTCTGTTGTGGTTTTGGGATTTTTAATATAGTTTGTTTCCACCCAGATTTTCCAGAGAACAAGTTAGTTTTTGGGGTGGTCACAAATCCGTATTTTGATCGAATTTCTTTACACTTTGGCTAATGGGTTATATCTGTGATGTGATATATGTATTGAACGTCTGCTAATCGCTATACGTCGATTAGTGGGAGTTATACATATCTGTGATCTGTAATGTTGATGGTTTGTGTATATGAATTCGTTGGATTGTCGCGGATGAATAGCCGGGGGTTGTGAGATGAGAGTTCTCTTATTCTTTCAATTCTTGTAATATGTAAATTGATGTAATATTATTTGTATGGCCGCACAACCGGATCGGGGTTGTATCCATCATTGTATAATTTCTTTTTACTGTTTTTGCTCCTAGGATAGACCCAAGGAGGGGTGCATAAACTACCGGGTATCTCGAAGTGCCGAGTGACCTACTCACATTGTTGAGGGAGGTTGCTTCACTTCGGATAGTCGGCGGGTAGTTTGCCGCACCCGTAGGGGTCTAGGGTGGGGTTTGGCTATTCATCGCGACCGTGTAATCCGTTCTTCGTTACAGGCTCGTACGAATTGCGGATTCCTAGTATATCCAATGTATTCATCTGTGATCTGGAATGGCTATCATTGCATGTGACGAATGTTTATATATATCTATATGATATCTATTTAGGCGTTGCTTATGTTTTGCATCCGCGCTAGTCCAGCCCCCGCTCTGTCGTTAGTTAAGTAACCTAACGGGTGATGACGGGACCTCGTGGAGAATGCGGATGGCATAAGCGTATGTCATATTTTCGTTGTTTTCTGCAATGGTAGGATTAAATGATGGGACGCATTGGAATTAATGCAAGAAAAAATAAACCAAGTAACAGTCGTTGGAACACTTTCAAAACCACTCGGTTCTTTTCAAAACCAAACTTTTAAATGCGGAGCTTGAACCACTCCTTTTGAAAGCTATCTCGTTCCTTCGATTATATCAAGTTCACTACGTTCACGATTTCGCCAAAACCATTCGTAGCCCTCCGTCATTTCAGTTAAATAGTCAGTAGTATTCAAGCTATGTATTTTGACCTTCGCCAAGGCATAGTGATTGGTAGCTGCTGAATATTTATCTGTAGCATAGATAGATGCGTTGGTTTGGGACAGTCGAACTACAGTTTTAGCCTTCGTCAAGGGTATGTACGGGTGGGTTCAAATTAACCTAGATAATGACGGGTAGAACTTGACATGTGACTTATGATATGTTGGCCTTCGTCAAGGTTATAAGAGCATGGGGCAAAAATCCACATCGGGAGTTTCAAAAGAACTGAAACTTGCTAGCGCTGCATACCATTTGGAGTGTGATGATTCTGGTAGGATTCCTTCAGTTTTGTCACGCGATGATATTTGGATCCCGATCCTACAGTGAGTATATGCTACTCCTCCGGAACTTTCTCACTTAACGATCAATGCTATAAACTAAGTAGGTGTCTAGAAAGGTGTTAGCGGGGCTACGCCTATAGGGAAAAGAGGTTACTTAATTAAGGAACTTCGCGAAAGCGTTGGAAAACCTCCCTCGAAGTACCGACACCAGCCTGGCTGAACGGTTAAGTAAGTATTGTACGGTGAGATTGATCCCGACTAATTCTTCCTTTATGGTTTGAGGAGGGATTCGAGAGACAGTGGGAGCCATCCTGTTTAGATAAATTAAAAACCAATCTAAACTTGCAAGAGCATCATGCTAAAGTGTTTTCTTCTCTCTCTCTTAATTGCAGCGACCCAGTGACCAGACATAGGTTACATCTAGATAATAAAATGACTGAATCTGACTGTTTTGACTGGGAAAGGTCTGTCCAGATGTCCATTTCCCATAACAAGCTGGGACACCACTTGACTGATCCAACCCCTGCCGTCTCAGGTCCAGTTTCCCCTGTCACGGATATTCATATCCGAAAGACATCGGAGAAAGACTGTGCGAAAGCCAAGTGCCTCGTGTTAGCCTCAGTTAATAGTGCATACCAGAGGCAGCACGAGAAGATGGACTTAGTTTCTATCTTCCTCCATAACAAAGATTTATATGGAGAGCAATCTCGTATCGCAAGATATGAGACCTCGAACGAATTGCTTCCAGCAAGGTTGGCTATCGGGTCATCTGTAGGGGGCAACATCCTTACAGAGACCAGCTATTCTGAGCTCACGGACCTGAAGACCACGTTGAAGAACGGGTCAGATGCTGACTTGGTTCTACAGTCTCTACCTTCTACCCTGAAGGAAACCAAGGAAGTAGAAGGAAAAGGAAGGGCAGAAGTTTCGGGACTGGATGTAATAAAAGAGGGATGTTCCTATTGTTACAGGAATGAACATTGGTAGAAGGATTGCAGGGCTTGTAAAGCCAGTAGCCAAGATTCAATGCATGTTGTGGCTTCGGCTTCGGGTGTGTTTGTGATTGAGAACTGTATGTCAGTTAACCCTACCTCCTGGGTATTGGATACCGGATCAGGATCTCATATCTGTAATTCGTTACAGGCTCTGAGAAACCGTAGGGTTATCGGGATAGGTGGTATGACTCTCAGGGTTGCTAACGGAATGAGCATGTACGCTGAATCCGTAGGGGAGTATCATCTTGGACTGACAACTGGGCAGATATTGATTCTGCGTGACTGTTTTTATGTACCAGGTGCGACATGTAATATCATATCTGTATCCTTACTTTCTAAGGAAGGATATGATTTTACTTTTGTAAGAGATGTGGTCAACATCCACCTAAATCAAGTTCTGATTGGATCAGGTACATTAAAAAACGGGATATATGTATTAAATCAAGCTCAGATTTTCAGTGTCCAGAACACACTTAAAAGAAAGTCTTCGGAATTAAATCAGGCTTTCTTATGGTATTGTAGACTGGGTCATATTAATGAGACACGGTTGACAAAGTTACATAAAGAAGGATTCTTGGATCCGTTCGAGTACCAGTCTTATGCCACTTGTGAATCTTGTCTCATGGGAAAGATGACAAAGACTCCGTTCACTGGACACGGAGAAAGAGAAAGCGAGCTCTTGGAACTCATACAAAGTGATGTGTGTGGTCCAATGTCTACACATGCGCGAAGTGGTTATTCATACTTCATTACTTTTACAGATGATTTCTATAGGTATGGACATGTCTTCTTGATGAAGCATAAATCCGAGGCCTTGGAGAAATTTCGGGAATACAAGAATGAAGTTGAAAAACAAACAGGCAAAAGTATCAAGACACTGAGATCTGATCGAGGTGGTGAATACTTGAGTGCCGAGTTTCTGGGCTACTTAAAATATAATGGAATTCTCTCTCAGCTTACTCCTCCATACACACCACAACACAACGGTGTATTAGAAAGGCGGAATCGAACCCTATTGGATATGGTTCGTTCCATGATGAGTAAGGCTGAGTTACCGCGATCTTTCTGGGGTTATGCACTAGAATCAGCTGCATATCTTTTGAACAAGGTTCCCTCCAAGACTGTGCCTACCACACCATATCAGATGTGGTGTGGGAAGAAACCCCATCTTCAATATCTGAAGATATGGGGATGTCCATCTTTTGTAAAAAAGAAGCATGCGGACAAGCTCGAGGCACGCTCAGTACTGTGTAAGTTTGTGGGATACCCAAAGAACTCCAGGGGGTATTTTTTTCTACTACGCAGAGGAATAAAAGGTTTTTGTTTCACGTCATGCCCACTTTCTGGAACATCAGTTTTTAGAAAAATGTGAAAGTGGGAGCGTAGTAGAACTGGAAGAAATTCCAGAACCACAAGCTATTACTGAAAGCTTGGAAGAACCAGAAGGTTCAGGAGAACCGGACATCCCAGCGCCACTCCGCAGGAGTAGTAGGCAGTCTCATCCGCCCGAGAGATACTACGGTTTTCTCATAGATGGGGATAGAGAGGATTGCACCATAGACTATGGTGAGCCTAATAGCTTCCAGCAAGCCATTCAGAGCGGTGACTCGGTAAAATGGCTGGATGCAATGCGGACCGAAATGGAATCCATGTACACCAACAAAGTTTGGACTTTAGACTTTGCTCCAGAAGGGGTAAAACCCGTAGGCTGCAAATGGATCTTCAGAAAGAAGATTGGTGTAGATGGGCAGGTTGAAACCTATAAAGCTAGACTTGTAGCAAAGGGTTTTCGTCAAAGACCTGGTTTGGACTATGACGAGACCTTTTCTCCAATGGCTATGCTCAAATCCATTCAGATCCTTCTTGCCATTGCTGCCTTCCACGATTATGAGATCTGGCAGATGGACGTAAAGACGGCTTTCCTAAATGGAAATTTGGAAGAGTGCGTCTATATGGATCAGCCGGAGGGATTCATTCAGAGTGGGAGCAGCGGTAAAATGTGCAAGTTGCTCAAGTCCATCTATGGACTGAAGCAGGCATCGCGGAGTTGGAACATCTGCTTCGATGATACTGTCAAAGAATTCGACTTTATCAAAAACCCAGATGAACCATGCATTTACAGCAAGATTGTAGGGAGAACTGTGGTATTCCTCGTCTTGTACGTGGATGACATTTTCCTAATAGGAAATGATATTCCTATGCTACATTCAGTAAAAGGATTCTTGTCACAGAGGTTCTCCATGAAGGACCTGGGCGATGCCAACTACATTCTGGGGATCCAGATCTATCGTGATAGATCTAAGAGGATGTTGGGACTTTCACAGTCCAGGTACATCGACACCATACTGAAACGATTCAGTATGGAAGATTCCAAGCGCGGTAATCTACCGGCTTGTCACGAAATCACCCTCTCCAAAGAGATGTCTCCCAAGACTGATTTGGAAAGGGCTCGCATGTCATCTATACCCTACGCATCTGCGGTTGGCTCTATAATGTATGCGATGTTATGTACCAGACCAGATGTAGCATACGCATTGAGCGTTGTAAGCCGGTATCAGTCGGACCCAGGAGAGAAACACTGGATAGCAGTAAAGAACATTCTCAAGTACCTGAGAAGGACTAAGGAGATGTTCTTGGTGTATGGCGGAAAAGACCTCCAGATCGAGGCCTTTGCTGACTCCAGCTTCCAGAGTGACAAGGATGACTCCAAGTCCATGTTGGGTTATGTCTTTACCCTCAATGGAGGGGCGGTTTGCTGGAAGAGTTCCAAGCAGGAAACCGTTGCTGACTCAACTATAGAAGCGGAGTACATAGCTGTTTGCGATGCCGCAAAGGAAGCTGTCTGGATGAAGAAGTTCCTCACAGAGCTTCAGGTGGTTCCTACCATTGTTGATCCAATACCGCTGTATTGTGACAACAACGGAGCTATAGCTTTAGCGAAGGAACCCAGGTCCTATCAGAAGTCCAGGCACATTTTGAGGCGGTACCACCTGATCAGGGAGATCGCAGATCGCCAAGAGATCGAGGTGAAGAGAGTAAATTCGGAAGATAACACTGCAGATCCATTTACGAAGGCCATACCCCAGACTCAATTTTAGCGGCTGATCGAGATGATAGGTCTTCGATATGCCAGTACATGGCCTTAGTGCAAGTAGGAGATTGTTAGTGTATATGCCCTAGAGGCCATTACTGTATCATACTAGTATGTATATTACTTGATGGAAGTTTGGGATATTCACCTTGTATTGACAATCTTGCTCAAAATAGTAGTATGCTACTTGGTTTGTTTCTGCTTTAATGTGTGCATGTGTTTCTTTTAGCATATCGCCTTTACACATTAGTGGAGCCCTTAGGATCTTTGCTTGATTACCAGCGTTGTGATGGCAGTCACACTCGTGGGGGCTGGGTAATCCATAAGCACATCCTTATGCAGGTCCCTAGTCGCAGGACTATCGAGACAGGGCATCGATACTCCGGAGTAGACTAGCGTATGCGCTACTTATCCCAGCTTGGGAGACGGTCTGTCCCACAGCCGTCAGTACGTCGTACTTGAGATAGTATGCGGGTGCTCGTTAGGTTACGAGTACACTGGACAGGACTCGTTGGGAACTGTTGGTTGGTATTATACCTATCGTCAGTTATCAGTTCCCAGGTGACATGAGTACAGCTTAGTCCGTTGACTTGACACTGTCACTTCGCCTCGAGTGTGTTCCCACTGTACTTTGATTACTACCCTACCACGGCTCAAAGGAGTCGTGCAAACAGGTAGTTTTTGGGTGCAGTCCCGAAGCACTTGGAGGCAGTGACGGTTAGACAGGATTCGTCTCTCCCGGTATTGGGGGTTGATATCGCTCTGTGTTTAGGAGAGCCATTACACAAAGTCCCTGGCCAGGGCAAGCGAGATAGACTGGTAGGTTTCCAGTGTTATCTTAGGTGTTATGGGCTACACTCCGACACGACTTGTACCGCTAGTAGGGGACTGATGTTTACCACCCCCTAGGCCCGCCATGTGATGTTCTTAGACGAACAGACCAGACTGTATGGAGACTGTCACATTCAGGCTCAGTAGGAGTTCAGATGGGCTTACCTCGTCAGTCTTCTTATCGGCATCTACCTGGGGACCGTTACATACAGCTAGTGCCGCTTGCGGTCTATGGTTAAACCCACTGCCAGCGTAGTGTCGAGTCTTTAGAGTCCCACACAGAGGGTTATTCGCTTTTAGGCAAAATGAGTAGAGGTCGCATGGTTTTGCGACGGGGTTCGTTCACATCCGCGCATTTGTGTACGTTTGGTGTCCGGACAGCTTATACTAGCGGGCTTTGGTTTAAACCGGACCCTAGTATATGTTTTGTGATTGGTTTTATCTCATTGTATTCGTGTTCCTCGGAACACGGATACGGGTGTGTATGCACAGTTTACTGAGACAGAGGCAGAGGACTTTCATTAGGGTTGATGACCATTGTCATTTTCTTAACCCTAATATTTATGTGTGAATTATTATTTATTAATATTAGTTAATTATAATTGTGCATGGTTAGGGTTGTTGACTATTTGACTATACTTGACTTGTTGACCTAGGTTGACAAGTTGACCATCATCATTCCATATGAAAGATGCTCTTTGATCCTTGCAAAAGCATTTAATGTGAAATGATAATGGTCATTTCTTGATTAACCATGACAATTATCTTAGCCAATTATCTATTTTTCATAATTTACATATATGTGAGAAGGTTGGATTTATTCTTCTCACTTTATCATTCCCATTCTCTCTCCTCCTCTTCGTCTCTCTCTAGCTCTCCCCTCTCATGAGTTGAGAACCCTTTGAGCTTGAGATAAAACCCTAAAAAATACTCTCTACTCTTTCTAAGGTCCTAGGTCTAGCACACCAAGCACCTTAGTTACTTCTGGTTTGAGGTTGGAGCTAAAGGTTGAGGCCCTCGGGTGGATCTTTCTTCGACAAGAGAAGGCGACAAGGAGAACCCGTTCTTTCACTCCAAGGAGAAAGAAGAGAAGGACTTGAAGACCAAGGTATAACCCCCCTTTCCGAGTAGCTAACCCTCTTTAGCTTTGTAGTTGGTTTGTTTAGCAAAGATCCCTCCTTTAGCATAGTCCATGTTGCCTAATGTTGTAAAAATCAGATTTTTCATAACGTTTCCGCCTCCCCGCAAGCACTGGGGTGGGCAACGTGGACTTACAAATCCATACTCGAAAAAGTTCCTTCGAGTTCGTATATAACCATACGATGGATTTATCCAATGGAATTGGATGTTCGTAGTAATACGGAGTGTTCTGGAGAAATACAAAGGTGAAATAGGAGTGGCGATGAAAGTCTTGGTTTGGTCGTGAATAGCAGTCGCATTTTACTTTGCCCTCTTTCTAATCCCTTTATTTGTCTTCACTCCTTTCCTTCTGTACACCACACTTAGGCTAATCGGTTTTCTTCATTCCCTACCTTTCGGTACCTGCCTATGGTTTAGAAGAAGACTATCCAATAAGCATAATAGGTGTACCGTCTCCTAATCCTAGGAGCCCTCATAACCTGAGAGAAGGTAAAAAGAAAAGACAACTAAATAATCCTATTCATTTTCTCCAGAACCAAAAACCATCCTCGAAAAAGTTCCTTCGAGTTCGTATATAACCATACGATTGTTTTATCCAATGGAAGTGGATACACGTAGTGATACGGGGTGTTCTGGAGAAAATCAAAGGGTAAAAGAAGGAGTGGCAATGATGTATGCAACTTTGAAATTCCAAAAGCCAGTTTTTATAAGAAAGTTCGGTTTAACTTGGTCATTGAGTTATAGTCTAGGGTCGGGCCATGGTCGTTATCAGAGAGAGAAAAGAAACACTCAGCGTGCACTCTAACCTAGATAAGAATGGATAATCACTATATCTAATCAGGATGGCTCTCACTGTTTTCTCGAATTCTCCACCAAACCTAAAAGGAGAATTAGTCGGAATCACCCGAAGAGTAATCCTACTCATAAGTGGGAATCGGGATCCAACTATCATCGCATGATAACATGATGGAAGCCACTCAAGTCACCACACTCCAGAAGGTAAGCACATGCCTGGCAAGTTTCCTGTATGTTTGAAACTCCCAATATGATTTTTACCCCAAGCAGCTTATGACCTTGACGGATGCCAACAAATCATAAGTTACAAGTCAAGTTCTACCCGTCATTATCCTGATTAATCTAGACCCACCCGTACTCGCCCTTGACGGATGCCAACAAGGCTGCACGACTGTCCTAGATTAATGCATATCCATGCTACAGAAAAGTAACACATAGCTACCGCACACTATGCCTTGACGGAAGCCAACAAATATAGCATGAATACTAGGCGCTGCTTTTCTGAAATGACGGAGGGCTACGGCTGGTTTTTGGCGAAAAACCTTTAACGTAATGAACTTGATATGGTTGAAGGAATCCAAGTGGTTTTATAAAAATATAGTGGCGAAAACTTTTGCTAAAGAGGCCACTCCCAGTGAAGGGATCTCGGCTCTTTCCTCGTCGAATGAGGTGCAATATATTCCAAACTGAATACCACGATGCAAAGCAAAAAGTAATCAACTATAGTGAAGTTATTACGTTGACGCAAACTTCTGCCCAAGGGGTCACTCCCAATGAAAGGATTTCGGCCCTTGCCTCGTCGAATGAGGTGCTGGATATTCATAACCGAATACCACTGTGCAAAGCAAAAGAGAACGTCCGTAATGTCAGTTTTTAAAATCTTGGTTCCAACAACATCATATATATATATGTTTGTTTTCCTTGCATTGATAAGAATCAACGCAGTCCCATCAATTAATCACACCAGAAAAGAACGAAAATAAAATGTACATATATGTCATCCGCATTCGCCACTTGGTCCCGTCATCACCTGTTAGGTTACTTAACTAACGACAGAGTGGGGACTGGGCTAGCGCGGGTGCAAAACATATACAACATATACTAGTATATATAAATATACATAACAATCGTCCCAGGCATGATAAATGCAACATCACAGAAATGTAATAAGCATCACAGAACATTACAGATAATCTGGGAGCCCCGGGTTTCCTTTGAGCCACAACTAAAAACCCGACGTTCCCCTGGTCGTGTGGATAGACTGTGCAATGAAATCCTAGACCTCTATGAGCGCGGAAAGTTACCCGCAAAAACCTGAAGCGAGGCAACCCCCTTCAACAAAGTGAATGGACCACCCAGCATTTCACGGAATCCGGTAACTTGAGCACTTCTCCTTGGGTCAACCTATACCCCCTATAAGTGCGGCGAATAGCCTGCCAATTCTAGAATGAAGCCCTCTCCGTCTCAACGCCATGGGATGCGGGCCCGTTGCCCTCTAGAACCCGGCTATCCGTGCACCCCACCGCGGGGTAATCCTAGTACAGAAAAGAAAATATATACAACGGGTACATCAACCTCAACCCTGTCGTGCCCCAAAAGAATAATATACAAACAGGCAGTGACGGTAGTCCACATGTCAGACGCTCGCCCCGCAATATCAAATGTATAAATAAATCAAAACTGCACTACCATTGCACGCAAGCTATCCACCACGACAATCCGCAACATCACAGCACAACACAGAATATCAGCGTGAATGTCACGTTCGCAAACCCGTCTAAAAGGACTATGGCGATTAGATAAGGTGTACCGATCAAATGACATTCTTGGTCGCAGATGCTAAACTAAGTACTGAAAATTACACAGTTAAAATTTCGATTGATTAAAATTTCCGTCTAGCCCCAAGTGCAAACCAGTACTCAAGAGAATCTGGGCTAAAAAAAACATATCACAAAAATCATTTTTCCTTGTCAGAGAGTGCTAGAAAAAATTTGGAAGCAATTGGCCACAAAAGCGCGGCGGAAGCGCCGCCAAATGGCATGTTTTGCGGCGGTTCCGCGGCCAAAAAATTGAATCAAGCTTCCAAATTTCTTGTAGTGCTCTATGTAGGGTTCCTAGGCACTCTTGTGAGGGTCCATAAGGCATCAAACATGCCCGAATTAAATTTTAGACGTGCCGAACAACCCAAAGCCGGGATCTTTGCTAGATTATTAGGGTTTAACATGCAAGTAAACATCTTTACCACTAAGTGTGAGGGATTACAATCTTTGTAGTCCGCTCCTTCACTTCACAAGCTCCTAGTAGAAGTCCCTTCGCCGCGATCCATGATCTCCCAGACTCAAGAGAGGCTCCACGACTCGAACGATCCATGAAAGCTTGTCGTATTCCTTTTCTCCGATGATCTACGTCGAAGTTGCAATAGCTCAAGCTCTCTCACTCTAATGAGGTGAACACCCTAATTTAATGGGCTAGATTAGATGAGAATGGTGGAGTAGTATTTATGCTTCCTTTTTATATCATTTTCTCACAAGAAATCATCACAAAAGAAATCACAAGTGAGCTCTCTCAAAAACTCAAGAGAGAAGAAGATGAAGAATAATGAGATAATTCCTTTTGTGATGAATAGTAGATAAGAATATATGTTTTATTATGGAACCATGGTCAAGGATGAGAGGCTTAACCTATGTAGAGAATAAACTAGAGCTAGGGTTTGGTTAGGTTAAGAATGAGTCATGGATAAGTATCAACCATAATATCTTAACCAAGACAAAAGGAAATCCTTTTAGAATAAATAAGAAGGAGCTAACCCTAATCAAACCCTAATCTCTTTTTATCATCCCTAAACATGTTTCATAATAAATCATATCATGTCACAATAATATATATCACATATATATTATATATTTGCAACAAAAGAAAATAATACATTTAACATATATCGCATATATATCAATGTATTAATCCGGTGAGAAAATGAAATAATAAAGCGAACCAATATTAGATAATGTAATACAATATATCATATATATCATTATACATTAAATCATCGAATCAACACTTGATCCGACGATCCGGCTATATCGAATATAACCGACTAATATATCATGTACCGATTCATCGAATCAACACTTGATCCGATATCCCGGTTCATATCTAAATATCACGAGAATATAGTACGGTATCACATATCACATTATCCTCGGTCCTGCACATATCACATATGTGCCTCTACTCCGTTTTGCCTGAGCCAAGAAACCTCTGTGTAGGACTCTAAAGAATCGTCAATACGCCGGTAGAAGGTAATGATCATATCAAACACCCACAAGCTGCAAGCAGTCAGCTAAACATAACAGCCACCCAGGTATTGAGCGATCAGAAGACCAACAAGCTAGCCTGTCCGTTCTCCTGTGAATCCAATCAGTAACACTCCCGTACAGTCCGGTCTATTCGTCTAATATGTCGCATATCAAGTCTAGGGGTGGTATACGTCAGACCCCAGTAACCGATAAGTCGTGTCGATGTGAGGCTCATAACAGGTCGAGAAACTACTGGTAACACTTACCAGTATATCTCTATATCAGCCATGGCCAGGGACTTCCATTCATTGCCAATCGAACACAGCACAACATCAACTCCCTATGCCGAGAGAGACGAATCCCCTCCTATCGCTCATTGCCTCCATGTGATTCGGGAATGTACCCAAAAGCCACCGTTTTGCATGCCCTCTTGGACGTGGTAAGGTGGAAATCAAAGCACAGTGGGAATCACACAAGACTCTATGACGATCTCGGGTCTACAGACTACCCTGTACCGGTGTCACCGGAGAACTGCCATCTGACATGTGGTATATCACCATCTGGGAGTTCTCGGCGAGTCCGTCCAGTGTACCCAATCTCCACTGAGCACCCATACACCATCTCTGATGTCAAACGCCGATGGATATGGGATCATCCATCGCTCATCATATGGGTCAAGATGCGTATACGCTAGTCTACTCTGGTGTATCGATGCTCTGTCTCGATATACCCTCGACTAGGAACAGTTATAGGATGTGCTCATCGACTACCGTGGCCCCACTAGTATGATCTCATCATAATCCCAGTAGTCGAGTACAGATCTTAAGGGCTTTATTAACATGTGAGAGAAAGACAGTAAACCAATACGAGTCAACATGTTAAGATAAAGTGAAACCAAATAGCATACTATCATGACGAGCAAGAAAGTCCTCTCTGTATATATCCAAGCATCCATCATAATATACATCATATGTACAACAATTGCCTCTAGGGCATATACATAACTAACAATCTCCCACTTGCACTAAGGCCAGCTGCTGTAGTATCTCATACCTAGCATCCCGAATAATCTCTCAAACTGTATCTAGGGAATGGCCTTCGTGAGTGGATCCGCAGTGTTATCCTTCATATCTACTCTCCTGACCTCGATCTCCCGGCGATCAACTATCTCCCTGATCAGGTGATACCGCCTCAGAATATGTCTGGACTTCTGATGGGACCTGGGTTCCTTGGCCAAAGCCACAGCTCCATTGTTATCGCAATACAGAGGTATTGGATGCCCAATGGATGGAACCACACCAAGTTCACTAATGAACTTCTTCATCCAGACAGCCTCTTTGGCAGTATCGTTGGCAGCGATGTATTCAGCCTCCATCGTCGAGTCTGCAACGGTATCCTGTTTGGAACTCTTCCAACATACCGCCCCTCCATTGAGGGTAAAGACAAATCCCGAGTGCGACTTAGAGTCGTCCTTATCACTTTGGAAGCTGGAATCGGTAAAGGACTCCACCCGGAGTTCTCCTTTACCATACACTAAGAACATGTCTTTAGTCCTTCGCAAATACTTGAGAATGTTCTTCACAGCTATCCAGTGACTCTCTCCAGGATCTGCTTGATACCGACTCACTACACTTTGTGAGTATGCTACATCGGGTCTGGTATATAGCATCGCATACATGATAGAGCCTACTGCCGAAGCATAGAGTATCCCTTGCATGCGAGCTCTCTCCAAATCAGTCTTGGGAGACATCTCTTTGGAGAGAGTGAGTCCAGAGATCGTGGGTTGGTTCCCACGCTTGGATTCTTCCATACTAAACCTCTTTAGTATGGTGTCAACGTACCTGGATTGGGACAATCCCAGTATCCTTTTGGATCTATCTCTATAGATGCTAATCCCCAATATGCAGGAGGCATCACCTAGATCTTTCATTGAGAATTTTTATGATAAGAAGAGCTTGACTGATTGCAGCATAGGAATATCATTTCCTATCAAGAGTATGTCATCCATGTACAATACGAGGAAGACAACTTTACTCTCTGCTACCTTTTTATAGATACAAGGTTCATCTATATTTTTGATGAAGTCAAACTCTTTGACTACAACATCAAAACAGATGTTCCAACTCCGCGATACTTGCTTTTACCCATAAATGGATTTAAGCAGTTTGCACACCTTTCCGCTGCTCCCACTATCTACGAAGCCCTCTGGCTGAGTCATGTACACGCACTCTTCTAAATCACCATTTAGAAAGGCGGTCTTAACATCCATTTGCCAGATTTTGTAGTCATGGTATGCAGCAATGGCAAGTAAGATCCGGATGGACTTAAGCATAGCCACTGGAGAAAAGGTTTCGTCATAATCCACACCTGGTCGTTGACGAAAACCCTTTGCTACAAGTCTAGCTTTGAAAGTCTCAACTTTTCCATCTACACCATATTTCTTTTTAAAAATCCACTTGCTCCCAATGGATTTTACCCCTTCAGGAGCATTTTCCAAAGTCCATACTTTATTGGTGTACATGGATTCCATCTCAGATCGCATTGCATCCAGCCATTTCATAGAGTCACCACTCGTGATGGCCTACTCGAAACTAGTCGGGTCATCATCTTCCATGATGCAATCCTCGCTTCCACCATCAATGAGAAAACCGTAGTATCTCTCAGGTGGAAGAGAAACCCTACTAGATCGTCGGAGAGGCTGGAGTTCGTCGGGTACTACTGAATCTTCTGGTTCCAACAAATCATCAGTTGTAGTTTGTGGTGCTGGAACCTCTTCCAGCTCTACCTCTTTGCCACTAATTTCTTTTGCAAGAAATTCCTTTTCCAAAAAGGTAGCATGTTGAGCAACAAACACTTTTTGTTCCTCAGCGTGGTAGAAAAAATATCCTTGTAAATTCTTTGGATATCCCACAAATTTGCAAAGAACTGATCGTGCCTCGAGTTTGTCCGGATTTTGCCTTTTGACATAGGCCGAACAACCCCATATCTTAACTCATTTAAAATATGGTCTCTTCCTACTCCATATCTCATATGGTGTGGTAGGTACAGTTTTAGACGGAACTAGATTCAATATGTATATGGCTGTCTCAAGCGCAAACCCCCAGAAGGAAATAGGTAACTCAGTTTCGCTCATCATAGAGCGCACCATATCTAATAGGGTCTGATTCCTCCGTTCCGATACACCGTTGTGTTGTGGTGTATAAGGAGGAGTAAGCTGAGAGAGAATCCTATTCTCTTTTAGATAATCCAGAAAATCATTGCTCAAGTATTCTCCTCCTCGATCAGATCGAAGGATCTTAATACTTTTTCCCGCTTGGTTCTCTACTTCATGCTTATATTCTCTGAATTTCTCAAAAGCTTCAGACTTGTGTTTCAACAGGAACACATGCCCGTATCTAGAGAGATCATCAGTCAATGTAATGAAGTAGGAAGAACCGTACCTGGCGTGTATAGACATGGGACCGCATACATCACTATGTACCAGTCCTAAGGGTTACGTAACTCTTTCTCCATGTCCACTAAACGGAGCTTTGGTCATTTTTCCTTTGAGACATGAATGGCAAGTATCACAAGATGAAAATTTGAATGAATTCAAATATCCATTTTTATGTAACTTAGCTAGCCGTGTCTCATTGATATGGCCAAGTCTACAATGCCACAAGAAAGATTCGTTCATTTCTGAACTTTTCCTCTTGTGTGTGTTTTGTATATTGAGGACTGTATTTTGATTTAGAATGAATATGCCATTATGTAACGAGCCTGATGCAATCAACTTTTGATCTAGGAATATGTTCATAAAATTATCCTTTATTACAAAATTATATCATTCTTTACTTAATAAAGAAACTGATATAATGTTGCACATCATGTTCGGTATATAATAGCACTCATTTAGAATCAGTGTATTACGACTTGGCAATACTATGTGATATTCGCCAACTGCTTTAGCTGCAATACTTGCACCGTTCCCTACTTGAACGGAATGATCACCTTTTCCCAGTTCTCTACCTTTACTTAGCCCATGTAACAATTTACATATGTGGGATCCTGATCCGGTATCTAATACCCGGGACGTAGGGTGAACTGAGAAACAGTTCTCAATAACTAACACACCAGAAGAAGATGCATCAACATGCATGTTCTTTTGGGCGGCGTGAGAATCTAGATATTCTCCTGTTTCCTGTTCAGTCTTATAACTCATATAAGAAAGAACGGGTCCAACGTTCCCCTGCTCAGTATAATAAGCGGGTTCAGTCAATACATCCATATTATTATCTTGATTATGGCCTGACATGGTCGCTACCTGGAGAGAGAGAGAAGAAAACACTTTAACGTATGCTCTTGTAAGATTAGATTGGTTATTATCTTATCTAATCAGGATGTCTCCCACTGTTTTTATCAAATCTACTTTCAAACCCTAAAAGGTAAGATTAGCCGGGATTAATTACACCCTACAATTTCGTCAATCTTTCAGCCAGATCAGTGTCGGTACTTGAGGGAGGTTCCCCGTGCTTTCGCACGGACCTAATTAAAGTAAACCTCGTTTTCCCAGAGGCGTAACCCCGTTAACACTTTTCTAGACACCTACTTGATCAGCTAATTGTCCTGTGTCAAACTCTCCCAGGAGTAACACTTACTCGCAGTGGGTATCGGGATCCAACTATCTCATAGGAGGTATGCAATCTCATTGCAAATTTCAACACTTGAAATTCCCGATAATATTTTGCCCCTAGCGATCTATGACCTTGACTAAGTCAACAAACCATAAATCGCAAGTCAAGTTCAACCCGTACATTTCCCGATTGAATTAAACCCACTCGTATGACCTTGACTGAGTCAACAAGGCCGTGCGAATACCCTAATCCAATCACATCTCATGTTTTAGCAGATAAACACTACTTAGCTACCGTACACTACGCCTTGACTAAGTCAACAAATATAGCACGAATACTAAATAATATCTATCTGAAATGACGGAGGGCTACGCAGGTTTTTCAAAAAACCATGAGCGTAATGAACTTGATATCGTCGTAGAATCATGTGAAATTTTGAAATGGAGTGTTTTTGAGGCTTTCATTAGTTTTGCTAAAGAGGTCACTCCCGGTGAAGGGATCTCGGCTCTTTCCTCATCGAATAAGGTGCAGAACATATCATATATATCACTGTGCAAAGCAAAACTCTAAAATCAATCAAAAGACAAACCGAGTTTTATAGCATCTGCCAGTTTCGCTAAAGAGGTCACTCCCGGTGAAGGGATCTCGGCTCTTTCCTCATCGAATAAGGTGCAAGGTATATCATATATACCGCTATGCAAAGCAAAACTGTAGCTACTCTTTTTATAAAGTTTTGATTCTACAACATCTTTTAGGTTTCTTTTCTTTTTATTAATCTCATTAATAAAAAAATCCCATCAGCTTATGCTTCCTAAGCATCACAGAAGAAACGAAAGCAGTAATATTTATATATCAGCATATATATATATAGTATAAGCATTCGTCTCAGGCAGTAATATGATCTCATCACAGAACATTGCAGCAGAAGAACATATATGAAATATTGGATATACTAGGACGTCCGTGTTTTCAATACGAGCCTGTATAAAACACGGATTCCACGGTCGCGATGAATAGCCAAACCCACATCCCTAGACCCCTACGAGAGCGGCAAGTAACACTGCCAATTCTAGGGTTAGGAGACCCGGTCTCGACTCCTCGAGATGGCCTCCCACTGGACCCTAGAACCCGGTTACTTGTGCTCCCCTCCTTAGGTCTACCTAATGCGGAAAAGTAAATAATATACATTGGTGACATTAACCTCATCCCGGAAGTGCCCCAATAAAAGAATATTACATACAATTGAATTTTACATGAATGAAAATAAAAACCCCCATCTCACATAAAACCCCCGGCTATTCAGAACACGACGATCCAATATAACATATCACAACAACACATAGTATCACATATCATTAACGTAAGTAAGTATGCATACACCGATCGTCGTTGTCGTATAGCAACGAAAACCGGCAATACAACTACATACTACACTTACGGTCATAGAAAAGAAATTGTAAAACTACAATATTTGGAATCCACAATCACTTTAGACATCGTAAATCCGAAATATCACATACTTCGCATTTCATGCCTAACTCTATGAATTCCACATATTGTATCATATTCCAGATAAATAGACAGTATTAAACTTTCCGATCGAATAATTAATTACCCAAGATTTCCTAAATAGCTCAACACTTGAGCGGAGTTCAAAAGTTCCAGAATACGTCACAGTAGCAACGGTCCAGCCGTAGAAGGGTCAAGCCAACGCCTCACATGTGGCACGCCGTACTGCCCCAAACCCGAAGGTTCAAAAGGCAGTTCAAGACGGTCACATAATCGAGTTAAGGTTTGTTGTCTTCTAGAGGGTCCATCGCGTCACATGCACGTTTTTCCGAAAGATTTAAACCCGAGAAAAATTCAACACTTGAATGTTTTTCGTGCCGGGAAAAATTGAGTTAATGATATCCGTTCGAACATTTTAACAGTTTCTAAATATCCGGAAATAATAACGAATTTAAATATTCCGATCGAATCTACGATTACAAAATAAACCCCAGAATATTCAAAACTTCAGTTAGAATAAAAAATACCCTGAAAATATACAAACAGCAAAAAGAATTACTGTGAAAACAGAAGTGTCTTTTCAAACAGTAGTGTCGCGGATCCGCGGCCCAAACAAGGTACGGCCGCGGTTCCGCGGCGCTCTGTAGGGATGACGTCATCGTTTTTCACATATATTCTTGAATTTACCTGCTGATTTTTTTTTAGGTCTTTTTAATTCAGAAAAATCCCAGTTTTTAGAAAAAGTCCAGAGAGGGGTTTTATTTTGTTGGTTCGGGTTCGATCGGAGTTTTAACTTCGTAAACATGTCGCCTAATGCTCTAGCTAGGCTCTGATACCGCTGTAGGGTTCCTAGGCACTCTTGTGAGGGTTCATAAGGCATCAAACATGCCCGGATTAAATTTTAGACGTGCCGAACAACCCAAAGCCGGGATCTTTGCTAAATTATTAGGGTTTAACATGCAAGTAAAAATCTTTACCACTAAGTGTGAGGGATTACAACCTTTGTAGTCCGCTCCTTCGCTTCACAAGCTCCGAGTAGAAGTCCCTTCGCCGCGATCCATGATCTCCCGGACTCAAGAGAGGCTCCACGACTCGAACGATCCATGAAAGCTTGTCGTATTCCTTTTCTCCGATGATCTACATCGAAGTTGCAATAGCTCAAGCTCTCTCACTCTAATGAGGTGAACACCCTAATCTAATGGGCTAGATTAGATGAGGATGATGGAGTAGTATTTATTCTTTCTTTTTATATCATTTTCTCACAAGAAATCATCACAAAAGAAATCGCAAGTGAGCTCTCTCAAAAACTCAAGAGAGAAGAAGATGAAGAATAATGAGATAATTCCTTTTGTGATGAATAGTAGATAAGAATATATGTTTTATTATGGAACCATGGTCAAGGATGAGAGGCTTAACCTATGTAGAGAATAAACTAGAGCTAGGCTTTGGTTAGGTTAAGAATAAGTCATGGATAAGTATCAACCATAATATCTTAACCAAGACAAAAGGAAATCCTTCTAGAATAAAAAAGAAGGAGCTAACCCTAATCAAACCCTAATCTCTTTTTATCATCCCTAAACATGTTTCATAATAAATCATATCATGTCATAATAATATATATCACATATATATTATATATTTGCAACAAAAGAAAATAATACATTTAACATATATCGCATATATATCAATGTATTAATCCGGTGAGAAAATGAAATAATAAAGCGAGCCAATATTAGATAATGTAATATAATATATCATATATATCATTATACATTAAATCATCGAATCAACACTTGATCCGACGATCCGGCTATATCGAATATAACCGACTAATATATCATGTACCGATTCATCGAATCAACACTTGATCCGATGTCCCGGTTCATATCTAAATATCATAAGAATATAGTACGGTATCACATATCACATTATCCTCGGTCCTGCACATATCACATATATGCCTCTACTCCGTTTTGTCTGAGCCAAGAAACCTCTGTGTAGGACACTAAAGAATCGCCAATACGCCGGTAGCAGGTGATGATCATATCAAACACCCACATGCTGCAAGCGGTCAGCTAAACATAACAGCCACCCAGGTATTGAGCGATCAGAAGATCAACAAGCTAGCCTGTCCGTTCTCCTGTGAATCCAATCAGTAACACTCCCGTACAGTCCGGTCTGTTCGTCTGATATGTCGCATATCAAGTCTAGGGGTGGTATACATCAGACCCCAGTAACCGATAAGTCGTGTCGATGTGAGGCTCATAACAGGTCGAGAAACTACTGGTAAAACTTACCAGTATATCTCTATATCAGCCCTGGCCAGGGAATTCCAATTATAGCCAATCGAACACAGCACAACATCAACTCCCTATACCGGGAGAGACAAATCCCCTCCTATCGCTCATTGCCTCCATGTGATTCGGGACTGTACCCAAAAGCCACCGTTTTGCATGCCCTCTTGGATGTGGTAAGGTGGAAATCAAAGCACAATGGGAATCACACAAGACTCTATGACGATCTCGGGTCTACAGACTACCCTGTACCTGTGTCACCGAAGAACTGCCATCTGACGTGTGGTATATCACCATCTGGGAGTTCTCGGCGAGTCCGTCCAGTGTACCCAGTCTCCACTGAGCACCCGTACACCATCTCTGATGTCAAACACCGATGGATATGGGATCATCCATCGCCCATCATATGGGTCAAGATGCGTATACGCTAGTCTACTCTGGTGTATCGATGCCCTGTCTCGATATACCCTCGACTAGGAACAGTTATAGGATATACTCATCGACTACCGTGGCCCCACTAGTATGATCTCATCATAATCCCAGTAGTTGAGTACAGATCCTAAGGGCTTTATTAACATGTGAGAGAAAGACAGTAAACCAATATGAGTCAACATGTTAAGATAAAGTGAAACCAAATAGCATACTATCATGACGAGCAAGAAAGTCCTCTCTGTATATATCCAAGCATCCATCATAATATACATCATATGTATAACAATGGCCTCTAGGGCATATACATAACTAACACTCTACAATTGCCTGCACGGATTTTTAAGCTACACAGAAAGATTTTTCGACCAAGTTTTAAAATCAACAGAAAATAGGCAAATAGGAAAAATGATTTGCAAATTTCGATCGATCGAGATTTTAATCTTCTACAAACTTGATAGTAGGGTTTAATGGGTGGCTCTGATACCATGAAGGGTTATGGGAGCGCCCCGGCCATCGAACCGTGGCAAAATGCGGAACAAAATTTTTTCTAAAACCCGGCGCTACTATTACCCGATTAACAATATCGAAACCATTAACTCTAAAACTAGCAAGCTAACAAAAGGAGATAGAATGGTTATACCTAATGGATCATGTCCTTCGGGTCTTCAACTATTTCCAAGCTCCTAGTGATGCGGATCGACTTTGGTCGCCGGTCTTCCTTCATCTCCGATGATCCACTAGAGGGAAACGGCACAAGCACCAGGTTCGCTAAACGGACCAACCGACCCTCCAAGATCGCTTGTAGTGGAGAGTGGGGGTGTAGGATAGTCTTACTATGATTCTTTCTCTCATCCATAAGCTCAAGTGAGCATCTAGTGAAGATGAAGAAGAGGTGATGAAAGCAAGAGTGGCATGAGCTCAAAAATTGCTAAGTAATTTTTTTGTGTGAGCATGAGAGTGTGAGAGCACCAAGTGTTGAAAAATTACACAAATGAGCAACCTCTCTCCATGAAGTGGCCGGCCCCCCTCTCATCCCCCTACAAAAAACTTATTGCTAAATTGCAATAAACAAATACAACCATACCAATCACTACATATCCAAAGGCCATGCTTTGACCCAAAGCCCATACCCATGCCATGTCACCTTTTCCACCTCATCTAAAACAAATGATTTTCAAAAGAAAATCAATAAAGAGGTGGCATCTTCTAGAAGCCATTTCGTATAAATACGGAATGCTTCCCGGTATATGTATCGAAATACACATACGCGTATTCGTACGAAAATACGAATAGCCAAGAGAGAAAAAGAATAGTGAGCAATAATACTAGAATACAAATATATATATATATATATATATAAATACATATGTAAATTAATAAATCAAAACTTGATTTAACAATCTGGCTTAATCCTAAGCCGCTAGTATTATCAACCGTACGATTAAAGTCTGCGCAGCCTGTGCACATATTCAATCGGACACCTGTATGTACCAACATACATCAACTACACCATATCGCCTGAACCGTGAAAACCCTCTATGTGGGACTCTAAAGACTCGTCAATACGCTGGCAGTGGGTTTAAACATAAGCACGTCAGCGGCACTAGCTGTACGTAACGGCTACCCAAGTATTGAGCGAAAGGAAGGCCGACTAGCAAACTCATCCGAACCCCTACTGAGCCTGTCAGTAACAATATCCGTACAGTCCGGTATGTTCTTCTAAGAGTATTGCATATCGAGTCTAGGTGGGTGGATAAAGTCAGACCCCTAATAACGCGATAATTCGTGTCGGTATGAAACCCATCACTACCTGAGAAACTATCAATCCTGGATCGGTAATTCTCACATACCCCGGCTGAGGATTTCTAGTGATGGCCATCCGTGCACTGTGCGACATCAACCCCTAATACCGGGAGAGACGAATCCCCGACGATCCGCTCACTGTCTCCATGTGGCTCGGGACTGTACCCAAGTAAAACCTGTTTGCACAACTCCTTTGAGCCGTGGTGGGATAGTAATCAAAGCACAGTGGGTACTCACACATGAAAAATGACGATCTCAGGTCGACAAAATAACCTGTACACATGTCACCAGGGAACTGCTATCTGACTATAGGTATAATACCAACTAGCATGTTCTCGGCGAGTCTGTCCAGTGTACTCATAACCTAATGAGCACCCGTATACTATCTTAGGTGAACAAATGACACCAATGGCTTGTGAGACCGGCCACCGCCCCTCGTCAGGGTCTAGATAAGTATACACCAGTCTACACTGGAGTATCGATGCCTAGTCTCGATACTCCCACAACTAGGGATATTTAAGGTTGTGCTTATAGACCCCCATCTCCCATGTATGTGATCGCCATCACAATGCTGGAAGTCAAGCAAGAATCCTATCGGCTTTATCAACATATGATGATGAAGACAAACCAGATAGCATACTATCATCTCGAGTAAGACTGTTTTATCGGTATAGGTCCTCGCTCAATCATCATGATCACATACCTGCGACTATGATAATTGCCTTGAGGGCACTATAGCCAACAGAAATAGCCTCAGTGAGTGGATCCGCTCTGATGTTTCTTTCTATATCTCTCTTTATCTCAAGTTCACGGTGAAAGCCATCTCCTGAAATGAGCAATACATGTCTTAGAATATGTCTGGATATCTGATGGGACCCAGTTCACAAATGAACTCCAAATCCAGTAAACATCTTAGACTGTATCGTCAACTAAAATTAATCAGTATCCTGCGCCATGCCTCCCTCAGTACCCGCTTAGACCACCTATCAAAACAACTGCCCCTTGTCAAGAGGGAAAACTATAACTCTAACAGTCACTCTGTCATCCCTGTCACCTTAGAAGCCTGGAATGATAACCGTCTCCTAAAGGAGGCTGTCGTTATCAAATCCCTAGAACATCCACTTATGTTCATAAACTGCTTCCGAACGTTTCTCCAGGATTGGATTAATATATCAACTTATTGCATCTAGTGCAAAAACAACATCTGGTATGGTACTTGACATCTCTTGATTGACTCAATTGCCTAAGCAAGTGATATGCCTATCATGCCATCCCTCTCCCCTTTAGTCTGTAAGATACTTTTAGAGAGGGTGACTCCATCACCTCCAGGTACACCACCATACCAGGAGTCGTCTATTCTAAAATACCTTTAAAATACTGTCTAAGTACTCGAATTGGGAAACTGCCCAAATCTAAATCTAAAACCATAGATCTAGTATCCAGAATGCTTAATATTATATCCATATCTTATTTGGAGAAACCACTGTGTGACAACCACAGAATAACCGATCGTAGTATAGGAATTTTACTTCCTACATCGTGTATGTCATCCAAATAGCAGGACATCACATCCTACTACCTTCTTAACAGATCCATCTCTTATTCTGATGAAGTCAAAACCTATGACTGTCACATCAAAAATAGATGATCTCTCTCCGCTATATCTGCTTTAGTTTATAAATAGACACAAGCTACTTGTCCACTACGCTTCCGCTGCTCCCACTGACTACGACAACCCTCCGGCAGAGTCATATACACGTGCACTTCTAAAGCTAGTTTAGAACGACGTAATACTCATCCTCCTGCCGGGTCTCATAGTCTAGAACAGCAGTAATGTCAAGTCTAGGTAAACAAGAACCTCCCTGTCATCGTCTTTGAGGATACCGGAGTACCTCTCGGGCGCCTGAGGTTACCCACCATATCTGCGGAGTGGCTAATGGAATGTCAAACCCAATTGAATGTTTAGGTTCTACTAAATTTCAGTAATCATTTGTGGTTCTGGAATCACTTCCAGTTCTACCATACCCCCACTACTGTTTTCTAAAAAAATACATTTTTCTAAAACTATGGCGAGTCAAGAACAATATCACTATTGATCTTCCAGATGGTAGAAAGTTAACTCTCGTCATAGCCCGGATTAACCCACAAACTGCCATTACAGAAACGTGCATTAAGTTATCCAGATTCCGATTTTAAGCATAAGCCGGACAACTCCATATACCTTAACATCGTTAAGATATGAACCATTCTATATACAATATAGAAACAGAGGCACATATTTAATTGGAACTAGATTCAAATCATGCAGCTGTTTCCAGTGTATGTCAACTAAATGGAGAGAAGCCGATCAGCATTACTCAACTTAGGAGTGCATCCATATATGAGTAACCTGAAAGAGAAGTAAGTTCTCAAAACCATTACTATCAACTGAATACCATACACAAGTATCTACATCTTCGATCACCTTGAATAATTATGATACTTGCAACACATGGTTCTCTACTTTATTCTTGTACCTATAACTTCTCAAAACTTAGACTTTGTATTTCTACGAAACACTTTTCTAAAACTGGAGAAGTCATAAGTAAACAGAATATAGTATGAGTACCAACTCCTCTGTCCTAATGGACACTGGACAACATACAATAGTTTGTATAAGTCCCCTGAGTTTAATAACTCAAACTCTATGCGTTGTAGGTTGAAAACTGTACTATAGTTAAGAAGAATTACACCGTTGTTTAATGCTCCTTACCTAACCATCAACTGATATAGGTAAATATGATGGACATAATTTCAAAAAGTTATATCTCACTTTATAAAATAAACGTACAGATATATCAATTAGAAATTGGTGCATAACAACGGATATTCAAAACCAAATATTTGCTGTCCGGCAAAAAAACAGGAGATTTCCTCAAATATCACCAATTACAACGAATTCCGATATAATGAGGATGATCACCTAATTCCGAATAACTTACTCCCACTCATCATCTGTAAATCCATACAGGTGTGAGAATCAAACCTGGTAAATACATACCCTGGAGCAAGGATCTAATTGGGAAATCAGTTTTCAATTAACAACGCATAGTGAAACTGAAACATTAAAATGTTTTGAAGGGGTATCCGGGTATTTATAGTAATGCCTCTTCTATTATCCAGATTCATGACTGTAACCATGTATTTCTTTGACTGTAACTATGTATTTCTTTGCCATCTCTCCAAATCCCTTTATTTGTCTTTACTCATTACCTTCTGTACACCACCCTTAGGCTAAATGGTTTTCTTCCTTCCTTACCGTTCGGCACCAGCCTATGGTTTGGAAGAAGACTATCCAATAAGCGTAATAGGTGTACTCTCCTAATCCTAGGAGTACTCGCAACCTGAGAGAAGGTAAAGATAAAGGAAAACTGAATAAACCTTATTCTATTTCTCCTAAACCAGAATCCATCCTCGAACTGGAACAAGTTCCTTCGAGTTCGTATATAACCATACGATGGAATATCCAATAACTGTGGACTTTCATAATGATATGGGGTGTTCTGGAGAAATACAAAGGTGAAGTAGGAGTGGCGATGAAATACGTGGTTTGGTCGTAAATAATTGCGGTCGCAATTTACTTTGCCCTCTTTCTAATCTCTTTATCCGTCTTTACTTATTACCTCATGTACACCACATTTAGGCTAATTGGTTTTCTCCTTTCTCTACCTTTCGGCACCTACCTATGGTTTGGATGAAGACTATCCAATAAGCGTAATAGGTGTACCCTCTCCTAATCCTAGGAGCCCTCACAACCTGAGAGAAGGTAAAAAGAAAAGACAACTGAATAATCCTATTCAATTTCTCCAGAACCGGAAACCATCCTCGAATCTGAAACAAGTTTCTTCGAGTTCGTATGTAACTATACGATGGTTATATCCAATAAATGCGGATCTTCGTAATGATACGGAATATTCCGGAGAAAAACAAAGGGTAAAAGTAGGAGCGACAATGATGTATGCAACTCTGACAATCCAAAAGCCAGTGTTTTAAGAAGGTTCGATTAACTTGGTCACTGAGTTATAGTCTAGGGTCGGGACATGGTCGCTGCCAAAGAGAGAGAAAAGAAACACTCTACGTGCACTCTAACCTAAATCAGAATGGTTAATCACATTATCTAATCAGGATGTCTCCCACTGTATCCTCAAATTCTCCTCCAAACCTGAAAGAAGAATTAGTCGGGATCACCCGAGGAGTAAACTAACTCATCAGTGGATATCGGGATCCAACTATCATTGAATGATAACCTGATGGAATCCACTCACGTTATCACACTTCAAAAGGTATGCACATGCCTGGAAAGTTTCCTGTATGTTTGAAACTCCCGTTATGATTTTTACCCCATGCTCTTATGCCCTTGACGAAGGTCAACAAATCATAAGTCACATGTCAAGTTCTACCCGTCATTGTCCAGGTTAATTTGAACCCACCTGTACATACCCTTGACGAAGGCCAACAAAGTAGTATGACTGCCCTAAACCAACGCATCTATCTAAGCAACAAAAAAGCAACAAATAGCTACCATACACTATGCCTTGACGAAGGTCAACAAACATAGCATGAATACTAAGTGCTACCCATCTGAAATGACGGAAGGCTATGAATGGATTTTGGCAAAAAACCATTAACGTAATGAACTTGATATCGTTGAAGGAACTGGATAGCATTTTATAAATATATAGTGGCGAAAACCTTTGCTAAAGAGGTCACTCCCAGTGAAGGGATCTCGGCTCTTTCCCCGTAGAATGAGGTGCAGGATATTCCAACTGAATACCGCGATGCAAAGCAAAATGTAATCGACTATAGTGAAGTTATTATCCTGACGCAAATTTCTGCCCAAGGGGTCACTCCCGATGAAGGGATCTCGGCCCTTGCCTGGTCGAATGAGGTGCTGGATATTCATAACCGGATACCGTTGTACAAAACAAAAGAAAACATTCTTGTAATAACAGCTTTTGAAAATTTGTTCCAACAATATCGAATAGGTCTATTTTCCGTGCTTTGATCCGAATCAATGCAGTCCCATCAATTAATCAAACCACAAAAGAACGAAAATATGATGTATGTATATGCCATCCGCATTCGCCACTGGATCCCGTCATCACCCGTTGGGTTACTTAACTAACGACAGAGCAGGGACTGGACTAGTGCGGGTGTAAAACATATACAACATCTACTAGTATATATATAACAATATACAATAATCGCTTCCGGCGTGATAAATGCAACATCACAGAAAAGTAATACGTATCCCAGAATAATACAGTTAATCTTGGAGCCCCAGATTTCCTTTGAGCCTCAAGTGAAACCCAACGTTCCCCTGGTCGTGTGCATAGCTTGGGCAATGAAAACCTAGACCACTACGAGCGCGGAAAGTTACCCGCCAAAACCAGAAGTGAGGCAGCCCCATTCAAAAAAGTGAATGGGCCACCCGGCACTTCACGGAATCCGGTAACTTGAGCACCCTTCCTTGGGTCAACCTGTACCCCCTACGAGTGCGGCGAATAGCCCGCCAATTCTAGAGTGAGGCCCCCTCCTTCTCAACGCCATGAGATGCGGACCCATTGCCTTCCAGAACCTGGCTATCCGTGCACTCCATCGAAGGGTAATCCTAGTACAGAAAATAAAATATGTACAACGGTGACATCGACCTCAACCCGGTCGTGCACCAAAAGAATAATATACAAACAGGCAGTGACGGCAGTCCACAAACCGGACGCTTGCCCCGCGATATCAAATGTACAAATAAAACTAAACTGTACTAAGATTGCAGCCAACCTATCCACCACGACGAATCCGCAACAACACAGCACAACATAGAACATCAACGTGAATGTCATGTTCGCAAACCCGTCTAAAAGAACTATAGCGATTAGACAAGTTGTACCGATCAAATGACATTCACTGTCGCAAATAGAAATATATGTACTGTAAACTTTAAACAATGTTAGAAAATATCGAGTTCGAAATAACCCCGAATAGCCCAAACAACTAGATAAATCCATATCAAAACTGGGTTAAACAAACAATACCACTAAACCAACATTCCAGAGACCAGACCAACACCCAAATACGAATTCCAAACTCCTCAAAGAAGCCGGCCTCCTCGGTTTCTTGTGCAATGTGGCCAGTCCATGTAGGGTGGAATTTGCTCGTATTTGGTCTGTGGTCTAATGGTCAGGTCAGTAGTCTTCTGCAGTTAATAAATAATTTTTGAAGACACTTAGAAAATCGACAGAAACTGGAATGAAATGGGTATTGTTTGGGGCTATTTCGGTTTCAATAGTTTAACATTGTCTAAACCAATTAGTATATGGTTATTGGGTTGTCTCTGATACCATATAAGGCTATGCCAGCGCCCCAGCCGTCAATCCGAGGCCAAACACGGAGCAAAAACTTTTAAAACTGGCGCTAACGTAACCATAAATCCTGGATCGAACCATTAACCCTATACTAGTAAACTGTAAGTGGTTTAAGAGTATACCGATCGATTCGTGTCCTTCGGTTTTCAATCTCTGTCCCAAGCTTGTCGCGGCTTCCCCGAACGAGTTTGCTCTCTGGTCTCCCTCATCGAAGAGGCTCCACGTCGAGAATTCTTTATACGGGCTCCCGCTTCAAAAACCGAAGCAACTCGAGCAACTAGTTTGCTAGCCTAGGTGCCCAGGATGAAGTAGAGATGGTGTTTGATTACTTTGTCTCATAACACTCTAGGATTCTCAACACATGAGAGGGATAGAGTAGAGGTTGAAGAAGATGCCTATGGTGAAAAATGTGAGCTCAAGAAAATATCAAGTGAGCAAGCCTAGCAAAAGCAAAAGAGATGGCTCAATAAAATGTGATGGTTGCCCTCTCATTTTCAAGTGAGTGTTTTGATATATTCTGGTGAGTAAATGAGCACACACACACACAAAATATCTCTACACTCACACACTTACCACAAATATCTTAGCTCACTCATAAATATCTTAGCCATGACAAAAGACATGTCATGCAAAGAATGAGTCACAATTTCCCCCATAAAACATTTAAACCAAAACGTTTTAATCCAAAAAAGAAATGGCATCAACTAAAGTAATCGTGTAATGAATTACAAGAATACCCATCATCCGTATATACATACCCGCATCCGTATTCCGACTGAATATGAATACAACGAGACAAAAGTAATCCAACAATCTAATACTAGGATCCGGTTTAAACCAAAGCCCACTAGTATGATCCGTCCGATCATGATCCGTGCACGAGTGCATGTATATGATCGAACCCTACCATAAAACCATACGGCCTCTACAATGTTTCGCCCAAACTTTGAAAACTCTCTGTGTAGGACTCTAAGGACTCGACAATACGCTGGCAGTTTGTTTAACCAAAAGTACGTCAGTGGCACTAGCTGTACATAACGGCTGCCCGGGTATTGAGCGAAATGGAGGCCGACGAAAGAACTCATCCAGAAACCCTACCGAGCCTGACAGTGAAAATATCCGTACAGTCCGATTCGTTTGTCTATGAGTATCACATATCGGGTCTAGAGGGTGGGTAAATTCAGACCCCTAATAACGCAATATTTATTGTCGGTATGAAGCCCATCACCACCTGAGAAACTACCGATCCTAGATCAGTAATTCTCGACTATCTTGGCCAAGGATTTCTGGTGATGGCCATCCGTACACACCGCGACCTCTACCCCCAATACCGGGAGAGACGAATCCCCTGACAATCCGCTCACTGCCTCCATGTGGCTCGGGACTGTACCCAACTAAAACCTGTTTGCACGACTCCTTTGAGCTGTGGTAGGGTAGTAGTCAATGCACAGTGGGAACTCACACAAGACAAATAATGATCTCAGGTCGATATACTAACCTGTACACATGTCACCAGGGAACTGCCATCTGACAATAGGTATAATACCAACTAGCATATTTCTGGCGGGTCCGTCCGGTGTACTCATAACCCAATGAGCACCTGTATACTATCTTAGGTGAACCAACTGACACCAATTACTTGTGAGACTGGCCACCACCCCTCGTCGGGGTCTCGTTCCGTATACACTAGTCTACTTTCGGAGTATCGATACCCAGTCTTGAAACTCCCACGACTAGGGACACTTTAAGGATGTGCTTATAGACTACCCAACTCCCGCGTATATGATCACCATCATACTGCTGGTAGTCAAGCAAGAATCTTATGGGCTCTATCAACATGTAATAGTGATCTGTAATGTTACCTGAAGCATGTACACGATGATAATGATAAACCAGATAGCATACTATCATCCCGAGTAAGACTGTCCTACCGGTATAGGTCCTCCTTCAATCATTGCAATCACGTGCCTGCGATCCAATAATTGACTTGATGGCACTATAGCCAACAGTTTCAAGATGTGTGCAAGTGCGTATAGTGGGGTATCAACGTTCAGATGTTTGGACTCAAGAATAGGGACTATTTTTCATACTTATTTTTATCCTCAGATTAGTAATTTCCTTCATCTTACTAACCCTTGGGACAACGGCTCATAACTACTTATTACTAGATTCGTTTAAGAAAATATCTAACTTTCTTGCTTTTCTCAAACTGTTCCTATCTTTCATATGTAATTTTTCACTTTCAAACTTTCATTATCAATAAAAAAAAATTATTTTGAGCTTTTATATAGTATAATGCAAAATGATGCGTGAAGAAGCACAAACCTCCCCCAAACCTATTTGCAGCAGTGTCCTCGCTGATGTCATCTTTTAAGTTTAAAAAAAACTGTAGACTTGGGAGGAAAAGTTAGTAATAGGGACATGAATTAATGACAGTGAAAACCTCCCCCAAACTTATTTTTGGCTCATAATTCTGTAAAAAAATTATTTCTTCAAAGAGTCAAAATATATTATTCTCCCCCTGCCCCAGACTTGAGTAAAATAGTATTAAGCATTTAAAATTATTGGGGGGGTTAAAGTTATTGGTCAATATAAAACTTTACAAAGACCAGAAGTCAATACCAACTATTCAAATATTTTATCTATGTAACGCACTGGTTGGTAGAAGATCATGTCACCTATATACGTGAAGAAGTGGAGAGGAGATAATAAGTGTAATAGAACGGATTTACGTCTTGGTTTGCAGAGATAAAACAATGATGATGGATTACTCGCATTCTCGTTCTTGATAAGAAGAAGAGATGGCGGTTCAACTTCTTTGGGTTAGGGTTGATTCATCACAACTCCCATGTTTTCTAAGAATGAGTTCTTTGGCGAAAATGTCTTCAAAGCTTTCATCGATATTCCGAATGATAATCTCATCAGAAAGAAAGGTATGATCCTCGGACTCCATAAAAGGTTCATATTTAGCGTTAGATGTTGACCAAGACAGCTCGACTAACTTATTCGACAAGTTAAAGGATTCGGACTTGGGTGTGGACCTGTTGATAGAAATCTCCTTATGTGTATAATAAATAGCAGGATCAAACAACAACACACTAGTAAAGTAGATAAATATCGTGAAGCTTTTCAAGTTCGCTGCTGTCGGAATCTATTGTTTCGACAGAAAATACAAAAGCATAGGGTTCGGAGGGTTCACTTCCCAACTTGTAAATGTTAAGCTCAACTGACATCTTCTCGAAGGATAGATTCATAGAGCCGTTTCGACAATTGATTATTGCGTTGGAAGTTTCTAGAAAAGGTCGACCTAGAATCACCGGGATTTGGTTTCGGGGGTTTGCTACAGGCTGTGTATCAATAATTATGAAGTCCACAGGGAATATAAATTCCCCGACTTTGATTAACAAGTCCTATAGCTCACCCCTAGGTTCGGTTATAGATTGATCGGCCATCCGATGAGTGCAATGCGCCGGTTTTAACTCTCTGATGCCTAATTGCTTATAGACAGAATACGGAAACAAGTTAACACTAGCGCCTAAAATCGAATAGAGCACGATTGATATTTTTATCCCCAGTAGCAATAGATATTGTAGGACATCCGGGGTCCTTTCGTTTCTTGTATATTTGTTGGGTAAATGTAGTGCTCACATTACTTGCTAAGAAAACTTTTTTAGGCACTTGAATTTTTCGTTTCCTAGTGCATAAGTTCTTTAGAATTTTCACATAGGATGGAACTTGTTGGATAGCATCTAGGAGAGGAATGTTTATGTTAACTTGCTTAAAAATTTCCATAATCTTCTCCATTTGTGGATTTGGTCTGTTGCCCCTTAACCTATATGGATAAGGAGTTTTATCAATAAGGATTTGGTCCAACATTTGTGGAGAAGTTTTTGGAGATGGAATAGGTCCCAGAATTAGAGTTGGGATCGTTTGAGAATGACTCGAGGAAGTGGGCTGAAGGTTCAAGCCTAGTGGAAAACGGAGAATAGGCTCGGAAGAAGTTGTTGGATTAGACGAAGGAGGATCAGAAGTAGAAGCCGGGGTATCATCAATATCATCAACATCAACATGTTCACCCACTTGGTTATTCAGCACTCTTCCCGATCTCAACGTGGTTACGACACACACATTATGAATTTGTGAGTGGCCAGGATTCGGTAGAGGTTGAGATGGAAGTTTCCCTTTATCTCTCTCACTCATTGCGGCATTTAACTGTGCAAGTTGCGCTTCTATCGATTTTATGCTTTCACCGTGGGAGGCAGTGTGCTGCATCAACGTTTGGATAGAAAACGTTAAATTAGCCATCGTTTGCGTAGACTATTTAATAAACGTTTCCACGCTTCGTTCGAGTGCACATTTTTCGATATTGGCCTTTTGGAAAGAATTATTATAAGGTGCAAAATTGTTGGCCGGATTTTGAAAAGTTTGTGGTTGAAAGGGGTGCTGACTCGGTTGTGGTGGTTGTTGTTGCTGTGGAGGAGATCTTTGATAATTGCTTAGGAACTGGTTTTGATTTTGAGTTTGGTTTTGGTTCCAAGCAAAATTAGGATGATTCCTCAATCCTTGATTGTATATAGAAGAATAAGGATCATTTCTAGGTCATTGCTGAAAAGTAGCATTAATTTATTCTTGACCTTGAAATGGTGGACTCGAAGGACATTCTTCCGTAAAGTGTGATGGATCGGAACAGCAACCACGCACGGTTTTAGGAAGCGTAACTTGGTTTAGGGAGGCAGATGAGAATTTGTTTTCGATAGCATCGAGTTTCTTTTGCATCGCGGCCATTTCGGCATTCACTGCGATGGAAACGTCGAGCTGATGGATACCTCCCCTAGATGAAATTAGTCTAACGCTTTCCCACTGTAAAGTTTGTTCAGCGAGATCTTCCAGGAATTGCTAAGCTTCACCATCATCTTTGGACATGAAATGGAATTGACAAATGTTCTCAAGCATCTGTTTTCTCGCTGGATTAATACCCTTATAAATAATTCGGCAAAGTTGCCATTTATCAATTCCATGATGGGGGCATTGTAAAAGAAGATCCTTAAACCGTTCAAAGTATTTCCAGAATGGTTCGTTGGGAAGTTGGGTAAACTGATTAATCTCGCTTCGAACACGGGCGATTTTGTGATTGGGATAAAATTTCTTAAGGAATGTTATAACGAATTCGTCCCATTTGGCGATAGAGTGTGTGGCAGTGCAATAAAGTTATTTTTCTGCTAGGTCGCACAAGGTAAAAGGGAGAAGACGTAATCTCATAGCATCCATAGAAAGTTGTGTAATGCCCATTATTGCGCATACGTTTTCGAATTTAGTGATAAAAACGTATGCGTCTTCAGACAAAAGCCCGTGAAATTTGGGCAACAGGTTGATGAGGTGGGGTTTAATTTCAAAATTATCCCCATTGGCTGGTGGAATAAATAGACAAGTAGGAAGGGGACCGCGTATTGGGTAGCATCTTTCTTGAAAGGAGATGCGCGGTGGATTCGCGCACCAACGAATGGTGGCTGGGGTGTGTTGGTAAAATCTGATGGAGAACCATCTATCTCGGTCGATGTGGTGGGTGGAGGGAAAAAAGAAGATGAAAAGTACCGACTTCGAATTCGATAGCAGAAAAGCGGACAAGACGGATACTAGAATCCCGTGTCCAGCCGATCATGCACTAAGCGGGTTTAGCGCACATGGAAGCGTGTGTGAGAACAATTTTTAAATGGTTTATTTTGTAAAAGTGTCGGACGTGATGCTTGACTCGACAAATCATAAAAATGCACAATCAACCATAGAACTATGGTCATCTAGGTCAAGCACTAAACCGCTCCTAGACTTCCAAAGAACAAGTCGTAGGATCAATTCTCTACCACTCTTTATCGCTCTTATGGCCAGGTAAGTGGGACGTATCCTCTATATGAAGCACCGAAAATAGCGGGCCTAATTAAGTAACCACTTTCCTTACTCACACTTACCTAGATACCACAAGAGAGATGCGGATAAACGATAGATTACCCACGACCCTCCTCTATCCTAATTGAACGTGATGGTCCTTAGAGTCTTGGTCTAGGTATTTTTTTAATTAATGTAGGGTTATGCGGATGCTTGTTTTGTGATTTATGGGTCCTGGGAAGAGTGATGAAATCCCCACCTAATCTCAATTTTGGTCTTACCCCTTAAAGTCCGGTTAAAATATGCACAAACAAACCAATTATCAAAAAACGCAAAAAGATTTTTGAGCGGCGATATTTTGCAAAGAATCCTGTAGAAAATTATATTATTGGATCTTAGAGAAGAGAGAGAAATCAGAGAAAGATACCTGAAAATTTTGAAGGCACAATTCCATAGCTCCGCCGCCATTCCGCTGCCAAAAGCATGCAAATGCCGTGGTTCCGCCGCAGAAAGGTGGGATCATTTGCAAATTTTTTTGACAATGGCCTCCTTTGCTCCTCTCTGAAAATCTCTGAATCTCTAATTCTTCACTTCTGTTACTCCAGATTCCCTTGCAAAATTCTCACAATAATCGTTAAATACACAAGATGCGGTTTTGAAATTTTTATGATATGGATCGGATAAGAATTCAACCCGAATAGCAAGAAAAAAATTAAGCATGTATCCCTGGCAACGGCGCCATTTGATTGATTTGAAAGAAGTGTTTGTCGTAAATAAAGTTAACCGCAATCAATAACGGTGTCACGAGTAGCTATCCGAGATGAGTACAGGTCGTCCTCAGAGATGCGTGGAACTTTTAATCTTGCTTTAGACGAGTTGATTGAAAGAAGGGGTGGTTGGTTGTAGATTTACGATATACGGATGTAAAATCTATAAAGAAGAGGCTTGTAGGGTTCATAAAATTTAGTAGTAATGGATGATTAATTAAAGATTACTCCTTTTATCTTTTAATAGCTTTAAAACTAGATCGATAATGATGAATGTGGATTAGGGTTCTTTTGGAAGAAACTAGGGTTTCTCCACTCTTAACCCTTATCCTTACATTGATCTCTATTCATGTTAGCCTTTACCAAAACAATTGTTAATCTAATCTCAAATCACGGTCGAGACTATCAATAAATTGGTAGCGCGCCCGATAAGTATGTTAACATTTATTTTGCTAAAATTTATAAACTTTATAAGATATAGAAGAAGTTAAGAGATTTTATCATCTATTGATCTACCCTAATCCTATGAACCCTAGCAAGCTAGAAATTACTCACGCATGATTGAGATAGAAGAGGAGAGAGAGAAAAAGATCATGATATAAATGCAGAAAGTAAATACAAAATATAAGCAAATTCTCTACCTTTATTCATCAACGTTACAAGTACAAATCCTTCGAATTTAGATTACAAGAAGAAGTTGCTCTCGATCTTTGCCTCGTAGGAAGTAGATGTTCCATCAATATTTACGTCGCTCTATCACGTCGAATCGCGGACCTGTCGTGGATCTCTTGTTCTTGACGGTGATTTGCTTCGTGTTAAAGGTGATGATTCTCTAAGTTTAGCCCTCGGTCCTTTTTATAGCTCAGAATTAGAAACCCTATATCCCATGTGTTGGGATTTGCTGTTGTGATCACCCGCCAAAAATATTAGATCCAACGGCTACAAGAAGGTCGTGGATTCGCCGCGAATAGGGCATATTGGCCACGGTTGGGCGGCTCTTTGGTAGCATCAAGATTCCTAACTTCTGGTGCTGCCTCATATTGACACGTGGAGATTGTTGTGATGTCTGGAATCTTTAAGTCTTCTCTGAGTCTCTTTCATTCATGATTTTACGATTAGATTCAACTTTATCTGCAGATTTCATTCCCGACATCTTAGATATCTCGATCTCCAGACCTGAGCTAAATCTGCACAATATCTCAATTCATAGTATTAGTAATATTTGTTATTTATTTTGAGATATTATCCTAACCATTTTATATGATATTATATTTTAAGAATATTGATTAGGGATATTTGATATGACATGCATATTTAAATTACTAAAATATTATATAAATATTATATGTATATATTTTCCTTCATAATGTTAAATATAGTGTATAAACATATGATAAAGATTATTTCGCATATAAACCCGCATATGTACCATAATTACCATAAACACATTTAAGTACTTAACAAAAGTAAGGAAAATGTTCCCTCAAATGTGCAATATTTTTGACTGAACAAAAAGTATACCGCCTAAGAATTCGCTGGATAAAATTGTTCATTTATGGACATGATCCCACCTTTTGTCTAAGAAAATACTAAAGCAGGTATCGCTTAGTTCGGGAGATATTTGATCTCCAAAAAATTGAGATTCAGGGAGAAATAGGTAGAAGCGCTGAGTTGGGTCCACTCATTGAGACTAGTTCTCGAACACAATTTGCGAAACGGTTAGTACAGAAGTTGAGTATGAGATACCGTAATAATTGGCCTTAAGTGCAAGTGGGAGATTGTTGGATATATGTGCCTTCAAGTCAATTATTGTAATTGAAGGAGGACCTATACGAGAGAACAATCTTACTCGAGATGATAGTATGTTATCTGGTTTGCCTTTATTTTTCATATGATGCGTTTTATTTACTATCACGTATCGTTTAGACATGAGATAAAGCCCTTGGATTTTTCTTAATTATCGAGACGATGATGGAGATCATACTAGTGGGGCCTGGGTAGTCGATAAGGACATCTTTAAAATTCCATAGTCATAGGAGTATCGAGACTGGGCATCAGTACTCCAGTTTAGACTAGTGTGTATATTTTCTGACCCGGTTGGAGGGCGATAGCTGATCCTACAGCTATTAGTGTTTGACATCGAGGATTGTATACAGGTGGTTATTGGATGAGTTACACTGGACGGACTTACCGAGAACTCCTAATTGGTAATATACCAATGTCAGGTAGTAGTTCTTTTGTGACATGGGTACAGGGTAGTCCCTGTGACCTGAGATCGCTATAGTGTCTCATGTGTGTTCCCAGTATACTTTGACTTTTACCCTACCACGGCACAAAGGAGTCATGCAAATAGGTTTTTGTTTAGTATAGTCCCAAAGAATGTAAAGGCGGTGAGTGGTCGAGGGGATCCGTTTCTCCTAGTATAGGGAGTTGATATCACGCTGTGCAGGACATGACTACAACTATAAGTTGTGTTATTGGTTGTATCTCCGGTCCTCTGTCGCACAACTTATCGAGTTATTGGGGTCTGACAGATTCCAAACTCTAGATCCGATATGCAATACTCTCAGACGAACAGACCAGACTGTACAGTAATGTCACTGATAGACTTTACAGGGTTCTGATGAGCTTGCTCTTTGACCTTCTTTCGTTAAATACCTAGGTGGCCATTACGTGCAGCTAGTACCGCTGATGTGCTTATGGGCTATGGATATGATCCTAACCTACTGCCAGTGTATTTTCAAGTCTTTAAAGTCCCATACAGAGGTTTTCCAGCACATGCGAAATGAAGTAGGGTACGTATAGGGATATGTGCAGGAATTCGATTAAACACGTGTATTTGATACGTGTATTTTAATCGGGTGTTTATTGATATTAGCCGGTATATATATGATATAGCCGGATTATTAAATCAAGTGTTGATTTAATAATTAAATGTATATTTATATATTGATATATTTATACATTAACTAATATCATGCTCACTTAATTATTTTGTTCTCTTTAAATTAGTATTTATATTTGATATAAATAATGAGACATGTATGTCGATACATGTATGATGGAAGTATAAGAATTATATAAAAGAAATGAGAATGAATCATGGTTGTAGAATTCATGAAATGATTCTTTTTCATGTCTAATTTATGTGAGTCATTGTTTTATTAATGACTGATTCTTATTTCTAGTTGATATGCTTATTCATGCTTATCTTCTTCTCATTCTTATCTCCTACATGCTTCTTCTTCCACCTTTTGATCTTTCTTCAAGTGAGGGATGGAAAAGAAAAGAGAAAATTAAGTGAGCTAATTATTCTACATGTCCTACTAATCATTCTTAGTAAGTTTAATTAGTGGGTTCCTTCATTTTGATGAGATCAATTTGAAACTAAACCTTGTGTTGTAGTTATCGCAAGGTAGATCATTTTCGGCAAGAAGATCATCAAGCAAATTTGTTCTTGGCTTTGTGGAGACTAGCCGGAGTCCAAGGAGAGGTGGCTAATGCGCTACAAAGGTTGTAGCTATTTAAACTTTTATATTTACCTTACTAGTTTTGTGAAAAGTTTAGTAGTTTGGTTTGATTCTTGATTTGGATTTGCTATAGCTTTCTAGATTTTTAAAATTACCACTTTCGCTGCGCTTTAAACACTAGTAGAGATTCCTAGTAACCCAACAGTTGTGATATTCTTTTCTTTTGTGATTTTTGTGAATGCTTGTTAATATGATTGGTACACATTTTAATCTGATTCTTTAGAATCCATATTTTGTTGTTAATACACATTCCCAATTCTTTTATTCAAATTGTCAAGATTCTTTCCACATTCTTAAAAACTTTCCTTTTGTAGGGTGTAACCAACTGTGCCAAAATTCTGATATTGGTCCACACCCTAACACTTTTGATTCCAATCCTACCTAAAACTTAGAGCAATTGATTGAGAATTTAGAGAAAGAGGTTGATCAGATGTCTGTTTATGCATCGCCACCATCACAACCCTCCTTTCGTGAAACAACTTTCACTTTTATAAGGTTTGATAGTGAGATGGGTGCTAGGCTGACCACTTTAGAGAAAAGAGTAGAAGTGATGATTGCAGTTGAGAATCAAATAGTTTTGACTCTAGCCATGTTCATATAACAATATTATCAATTGTTTAATGCTCAATCGCAATCATTAGTAAGAATCGACGAACAAGTGAAACAATTAACTGTACAAATTTTAGGGAATAAACACATTCAAATCGAAACCAATAATGGAGAAATTTGTCAATTTGGAAGTCAACTGAATGAGATATACGATCAAGAAATTATTGATGATTTCATAGACGATGTTGAAGATACAATGATTGATTTGACTAAGTGTTATAGGGACAAGCAAGAAAACCCTCCGAGTCAGTCTAACACTAACCTTCAGGTACCAATTAGACCTCCAATCACTTGTGGCTTTGAAGAAGATAACTAATAAAGTACTTGAAGACGAGATTCTTGAACCAATAAAGAAAATTTTTGAGGAGACTTGTGAATTTGATGGGTATGATGTTGATATATTGTTCGAGAAAATTAATGATAAGAAACCCACGAGTTTAGTCTTACCGATTGATGTAGTTTTTACGGAACTTTAGAATGGGAACCTACATTCTTAGATAACATAGATCTACCCATAAACGAATGTGATAAGGGAGAACTTGAATTGGGAGATGAAAGCTGTCATGGTATTCATGAGAATAAGATTGTAGAGGAGTATAGTAAGAAAAATAATATTGACAAACATTCTTTCACGCCGAGTTTTGAGGAAATTTATGTGAATGAGCTTGATATTCTTGATGAGTTTGTATCATAATTAATTTAGGAACATCCTAAGGACCAATGTTTTGCTAAACTTTTTAAGGATCAACTCCGGTGTTTAAATGAACTTGACCACGAAACTCAGCACATAATTCTTGTACAAAAACTTCATTCGGGAAATATTTCTTTGACTCCTTCAAAATTTCGTCCTCTTCATCAATGTTTTCTAATCCATATATTCACGCACCCATGCCCGACACTAATATCTAACCATAACACTAATATTTTCTTTCTCTTTTTATACATTATTTATTTTACCAGCCCCGGTCTTACATTGACAAAAATTTTGAATGACCGGTACTAATTTCTGGACAAACACAATCTCCTAAGTTTTAACTTTTGTAAATACCTTTTTAGCTTCTTAGTTCTTAGGTTTCTTTTTTGTGAATAAAAAGCTCACTATATATGACTAAGTCTAGTAACAGGAGACGAGAGCAACGATGAGGACATCGTCATTCTAAGGTTTGGGAATTAGCACTCCGTTTGTTTTGATTGTATCATGTGTAAATTATGCATTGCATATATATTAGAAAACCCACAAAAATTTGAAATTTTTTTAAAATATAAAAGTTTTGTCGTCAAGTTAGCTAGTGGGAAAACTTAGACTCAAAATCTGACGGTTTTCCTTGATAGGTTAGAAATAACTAAATTCTAGATTGAGAAATTGAAAACCCGAAAAATAACCCTCCTTTGAGTTTAACCGTAGCAAATTTACATTTTTTGCATCGCACCACACGTGTCGTGAGTTTTGAGAATTAGATGACAAGTTTGAAATGTCTAAAAAACTTTTAAAATTGAGAAACTTCTTAATGATTAAACACGTTTGTTTTGAAATAAGTAATATTGAGTCTAATTCATGAGTGAAGTTGATATGAAGGGAAATTATTAATATCCTTAATTAATATTTGTCTGAAAAATAATACATCTTGAATTTCATTGAAGTGATTACACACCTTATCCACACAAACACGTCTTGGGATAAAAAGAATAACTGGAAATGTCTTCGTTGGTTTTCTTTCTAAGTATTTTCACCAAAAAAAAAGTTTTTATTTTGTGGCCTTGGTGACTTAGGTAATTAAGTCCTAGGGGTGTCAAATGCCCTAAACCATCTATCTTGGGAGTCATTGACGCAAATCTCTCTATGAAACCTTGAAAGTCTAATAAAATAAGTCAAGAAAGTATTCTCTCCGGGTTAAAAAGCCCTCACAGTTATTTGTGGGAGAATAATCTTGGCTAGGATGAATTTTTGGTGCAAATTAAAAAGCAAATTTTTGGAAAAGGAGTTCATCGGAGTTACGAAGGATCGAATTGAAAGATTAAAAGACTTTTTGCACAATCACAAATGTGTGTATGAACGAAGACATGTGAGAGATTGAGTGAAAAATAAGACTAAGTTTTTTGTTAAAGATGATAGAAATCCTAGATTTGAGACCTAACTGTAGAATAAAAACTCAAGAAAAGCTTCCGACTTTACAAACTTACGAGATACTTTTGGAAGTTTTTCCTGGTCTCTTTATTGGAGACATGAAAACTTTAATTCAAATTTTTTGAAACAAAAACTGTTCGACAAATTAAGTAATGACATAAAGGAGCTTATTTTAAATAAAGAAATGAGGTGTGAAAAATAAGGGTCGATGTTTCTAACTTAGAGTGATAGATTTTCTAGTCTAGATACTAAACCTTAGGATTAGAGACGACGGTTAACTCACGAAACTAGCTTAACGAGATTTTATGGGTGTAATCCGCTAAAAACTCTCAGTAGACAACACTCCTCCTCTAGGGTAACGTAGAGCTTTAACGGCTTTTTGCACATGCTCAGTGCAATCGCGATTCCTGCAAAAGTGAGATTAGAATTTTGTTTTACTCAGGATAAGCAAAAGATAGATTTAGGGGTATTTTTTCATCACGATTAACTGCATTTATTACCGCCCATTCTATATCATTTTGTTAATAATCAAATGTTATTCATCTGTGACTGCTGCATCAGTACAGGTATCAGGTATTCAGACATTTATGATGAAAACACGACACGGTGTGTAGAATTGTGACAAATTCAAGCGAAAACTGCAACCGGACGAAAAAACGATCAAGATATGAATTGTTGCAACTATTTTATCATATTATGCAACATATACACAAGTGGGCAGCCATGTATACTAGGGGACAACCAATGTACAAGTGGTTTGAACAAAGTGGGAAAATCTCATGACTGGTGGAAAAAGATATAATGTGAAAAAGTACTGATATGATGTATACTTTTTAGTTGAAAATGTCTTCATCATTTGAGCTCAAATACCAGAGTTCATACGAAATTGAATTAGAAGAAAAGAATGGTCCTGAAAATCAATAGAGAAGCTCTGAAGACCACAGAAAGGATCTGGAGCCCAACACCCTCAACTTGGCCAACTAAGAATTCATCTTGGTCGCCTGGGGCAGCCCTACCATCACCATGTGTGTTAGGAATATGTATGTCATAGAGGCCATTATTGTATGATATAGTGGATGCTAGGACATATATATAAAAGACTTTCTTACTCGACATGATATTATGCTATCTGGTTGCTCTTTATCTTAACATGTACGCTTGTATTATTATACTGTCTCTCTGATATATGTTGATAAAGTCCTTAGGATGTTGGCTTAACTACAAGGACTAAGATGCAGATCATACTAGTGGGGCTTGAGTAGTCCACAAGCACATCCTTTAACAATTCCTAGTCGAGAAAGTATCGAGACAGGGCATCGATATTCCAGAGTAGACTAGTGTGTACGTTTCTTGACCCTGTATGGGGCAATGGTTGATCCTACAGCCATTGGTGTTTGACTTCAAAGATTTTATGCGTGTGCTCATTAGAGAATGGGTATACCGAACATGACTCGCCGAGAACTCCTAGATGGTACTATACCTATCGTCAGATAGCAGTTCTCTGGTGACACTTGTACAGATTAGTCTGTAGACCCGAGATCGTCATAGTGTATTGTGTGGTTCCCACTGTGATTTGATTTCCTCCCTACCACGGCTCAAAGAAGTCGTGCAAACAGGTAGATTTTTGGTATAGTCCCGAGTCACATAAAGGCAGTGAGCGATAGGAGGGGTTTCGTTTCTCCCGGTATTGGGAGTTGATGTTGCGCTATGCTCTATTGGCTATAACAGCAAGTTCCTGGCCAGGGTTGATGAGATTTATTCGTAAGTGTTATCAGTTGTTTCTCTAACGGTTATAGGCCACACATCAGCATGACTTATCAAGTTACTGGAGTCTGACAATTCCACCCTTAGACTCGATATGCGACATATCAGACGAAGAGACCGGACTGTACGGTAAGTGTTGCTTATAGGCTTCATAGGAGTTTGGACAAGTTTGCTTGTTGATCTTCTATTCACTCAATACCTGGGTAGCCGTTACGTCCATCTAGTACCGCTGACAGCTTGTGGGTATCTAATATGATCAATACCTACCGCTGGCATATTGACGAGTATTTAGAGTCTCACACAGAGGTTTCCTCGCTCAAGCAAAACAAAGTAGGGCACATATGGTGATATGTGCGGGAGCTTGATTAAATACGAGTATATGATACCGTATTCTAATCTCGCGATATTTGATATCGGCTAGGTTATATGTGATATAATCGGATTATTGAATCAAGTGTTGATTCAATAATTTGTTATATATATATATATATATTTGATATTGACCGGTTATATATGATATGACTGGATTGTTGAATCAAGTGTTGATTTAATATCTAATATTGAATATTGTCGGTTATATGTGATATAACAGGATTATTGAATCAAGTTTTGATTTGATAATTTGATATATATATATATATATATGATATTAGTGGTTATATATGATATAACCGGATTATTGAATCAAGTGTTGATTTAATAATTTAATATATATTTATATTTGATATATTTATATATTAACTATTATTAATGCTCACTAATGATTTTCTTCTCTTGATATATAATTGTGTGTATGTGTGTGTATATTTATATATAAAATTGAATTGTATCATGATAGATGATACATAAAATATGGGTGTATGAGACTCACACTAGAGCTAAAGATAATTGGGATAATTTAATTTAAAAGTAAAATGAAAAAGAGTAGAAAATGAGTCATGTCTTGGATGCTTGGAGAAGCATTGAGAAGCCATGACTCATCTTCTCTTTTTGTTTTATTCTTAGATATTTATTCATTCCAACCTTATCTCTAGCTCATGGTTCATTCTCTCATACTCATTTACTCACACACCCAAGTTCATCTTCTTCCTCAAGAGCTCTCTAGGGTTTTTCTTAAGTTGGAAAAAGAAAGAGAAAAAGATTTCTAAAATGAGAAAAATTCCTACTTCATCAACCTACACTATCTTAGGCCTTTAGTATAGGTTGTTTGCTTCACTAATATTTTGATTAGTGAAGAGTGAGCTTGAGTTAAAGAGACTTCAAGGTGGATCATCTTCGGCTTCGAAGACTACAAAGCAAGCATGTTCTTTTCACCAAGTGTAGTCTAAGAAGAGTTCTAGGGACTACTACTTGGAGCTATAGAAGTGAAGGGCCAGTCTACAAAGGTTGTAATCTTCTTCACTTAGTTTAGAACATATTTGCATACAACAAACCCTAATTCTCTAGTTCGATTCTAGAATAGTATAACTTAGCACACTAGATTTTTTTAAATTGCATACTTGATGCTCCTTAAAATCTAGTGGTGGTGCTAAGACATACTTTCAATGTGGGCCCATGCTGTCACCCTGTCTCCATCTGTATCTAAATAAGCCTCTGGGATATCTCTTTTTAGCTGGAAAAACTTTTATAAATAGTAAATCTCTGGATGAGTTTTATGTTGGTTTTTGAGTTGGATTTTTTGTGTGAAATGTAATGAGTGCTTCTTCTTCTTCCCTCTTGAAACTATCTGTTGAGAGATCTATTAAGAAGGTTGAAGTTATACTCTTATCTTTTATCTCAAGGCCCTCCAACTGTTTATAACACGTGTACTCTTTTGATTAAGTTTATTTCCTCATTCTTGCTTCTTATTTCATGTTCTTGTATCTCTTCTCTTTTACTGTTTTGTATAATGCTTGAATAACATCTTTGGTTATAGTGATGGGGAGGATTGATGATGAATGGTTATGCCTTCCTTTAATCTCTTGTGATTGATTTTTGTACTCAATGTGATTGTAAGTTTAAGATTGTTAGATAGTATTTGTTTGATATGGTATTTTGGTTTCAATGGTTACATTATATTCTTTATCATATACCCTATTCTCTTATTATCTTCATTTAGCAATGTTGAACTTAAAATCAAATTAGTGTTAAGTTTGTTAAGCTATTTTGATAAGGTATGTATGTTGATGGTTAATTGACACCCTTCCTAAATCATATACTATCATCCATAACACTTAGCAAGTTTAATGCTGTCACTTTACTTCTTATGTGCTAATTGGTGTTTGTTGATGTTGAATTCTTTGTGATCCCTAGTGGTTTGCTTCGATACTACATACATTTGTTAGTGATATATGCCTTAGAGGCCATTATTGTAGCATATTGGATTGTATATTAGATATTGGAAGCTTAGGATATTCACTGTTATAATAACAATCTTGCTCAAAATGGTAGTATGCTACTTGGTTTGATTCTATCTCAATATGTGCATATGTTTCTTTTAGCATATCGCTTATACATATTGGTAGAGCCCTTAGGATCTTTGCTTGTCTACCAGCATTATGATGGCAGTCACACTAGTGGAGGCTGGGTAGTCTATAAGCACATCCTTATACAGGTCCCTAGTCGTAGGATTATCGAGACGAAGTATCGATACTCCGGAGTAGACTAGTGAATACTCTTCTCATCCCAGCAGGGGAGATAGTCGGTCCCACAACCATTGGTACGTCGTACCGGAGATAGTATAAAGGTGCTCATTTGGTTATAAGTTGCACTAGATGGACTCGTTGGGAACTGCTGGTTGGTATTATACCTATAGTTAGGTAGCAGTTCCTGGGTGGCATGAGTAAAGGTTAGTCCGTTGACTTGACATCACTATTCATCTCGAGTGTGTTCCCACTATACTTAGATTACTATCCTACAACGGCTTTAAGGAGTCGTGCAAACAGGTAGTAGTTGGGTGCAGTCCCGAAGCACTTGGAGACAGTAGTGGTTAGATATGATTCATCTCTCCCGGTATTGGGGGTTGATATCGTGTTGTGCTCGAAAAGTCATTACACAAAGTCTCTGGCCAGGGCAAGGGAGATTTACTGGTAGGTACTCCAGTAGTTTCTCAGGATGTATTGAGCTCTACCGCGGCACGACTTATTGCGCTATTAGGGGTCTGACGTTTACCATCCCTAGGCCCGATATGTAAGTATCTTAGACGAACAGACCGGAATGTACGAAGATTGTCCAAGATAGGCTCAGTAGGAGTTCAGATGAGTTTTCTCATCGGCCTTCTTATCGACAGATACCTGGGTAGCCGTTACATGTAGCTAGTACAACTGATAGACTTGTGGTTAAACCTACTGCCAGCGTACTGTCGAGTCTTTAGAGTCCCACACAGATGGTTTTCCTGCTTCGGGTGAAACGATGTAGAGGCCGTATAGTTTTACGGTAGGATTCCGATCACATACGTATACTAGCTACACGGATGTTATTCGGGCAGATAATACTAGTGGGCTCCGGTTTAAGCCGGATCCTAGTATTATATTATTGGATTATTATCATCTTATTGTTTTCATATTTTTTTGAATACGAATACGGGTATGTATATACGGTGAGGACATTCTTGTAATTTCATAAGAGATGCTAGAAGGGAACACCTCATTTTTCGGATTATCTATTTATGGAAATAGATTAATGAGGTGGAAATTGGAGATATTTAAGTTATGGATGAAAGCATGGATAAGTCTTTTTTTATTCATTTGGCTTCACTATTCAAGCATGGTTGATTATTTTCTATGGAAAATAATCCATGCTTGATTATTACAAACACTTAGCCACTCTCATCCTTCACAACACTAGCTCGTTTGCAACTTCTCTTTCTCTCTCCATTTTTCCTCATTCTTCCTCAAAACCCTAACCCTCACATGAGTTGTGGACCCTAGGGTCTCATGAGATAAAATACTCCATTAGATACTCTACATCTTCTAGGCTACCTAGCTTAGCAAAATAAGTATCTTAGTTACCTCGGTTTAGAGGTTGGAGCTTAAGATATAGACTCTCGGGTGGATCATCTTCGACACGAGGAGGACGACGATCAAGCGTGATCTGGATCTTCGAGGAGCTCAAGGAGAGGAAGAGAAGAAACCCGAAGAACAAAGTTCTAGGAGGTATAAAACTCTTCATAGTAATTAAACCTCCAAGTAGATTTAGCTAGTTAAGCTTTCTATTAAGATCCTGGAGTTTAGTCGGTGTTGCGCAGCTTTGAAAAATCATTTTTTGTAAATTTCGCCTCCCCGCGAACCCGCGCGGTGCGTGACATCGACATACAGTGGTATCAGATCCTACTAAGATCTTAACTAGTTAGTTAAACGATGTTTAAAGTTACGAAACCGAAATAACTCCAAAACAGTCGAAATGAAATCCAAGTTTCTGTCGATTTTCAAAGAGGCTCTAAAATTTTTTTAAAAAAAATTGCAGAGTGCTCTTCTTGTTGTAGCAAGAACACCACAGAAAAATGAGACAAAACATCTAAAATTTGGCCGGCCAAACATGTGATTTTCCCGGCCTGGCCGGTTTTACTTAGGTGTTTTGTCTTGGAATTTTGTTGGACTTCTGATCTCTTGGATTTAGGTTTTTAAGTGTTGTTTGATTTTTCCCAGATTTCATATTCTGTTATCTTTGTGTTGGGGCAATTCGGAGTATTTCGAAGTCACAGTTTTAACATCGTTTACAAGTTTCAATTTATATATGTGTTGCTAAATGTCGACTAATTGCTATACGTCGATTAGTGGGGGTTGCATATATATGTATCTGTTGATGGTTTGTGTATATGAAGTATTGGATTTTTGTGGATGAATAGCCGTGGATGTGAGAAGAGTATTTTCTTTTCTTCTGTTCATGTAAATTTTAAATGTGATGTAATATTATTTTGCGGGGCACATCCGGGTTAAGGTTGTAGCCACCGTTGTATTATTTCATTTACTTTTTCTTGCATCTAGGATAGACCTAAGGTGGCGTGCACAAACTACCAGATTCTTAAAGTGCCGAATGGCCTACTCATTTTATTGAAGGAGGTTGCTTCACTTCGGGAATTTGGTGGGATTTGGCTATTCATCATGACCGTGGAATCCGTCTTTCATTCTCGGCTAAAACGAAACATGGAATTTCTAGTATATCCAATATTCATCTGTGATCTGGAATGCCTATTATTGCATGAGACGAATGGCTATATATATTATATATAATAAACATTGCTTATGTTTTGCACCCACGCTAGTCCATCCCCCGCTCTGCCTTTAGTTAAGTAACCTAACGGTGCATGACGGGGCCCCGTGGCGAATGCAGATGGCATAAGCATACGTTCTATTTTCATTTCTTTTCTACAATAATAGGGTTAAATGATAGGACCCCATTAATATTGATTAATGCAAGGAAAACAAACCAAAGTTTAAATCGTTGTTACAATTTCAAAACCACTCGGTTTTCTTGAACAACAACTTTAAATGCCGAGCCTAAAACACTCCTTTTAAACGCTATCATGGTTCCTTCAACTATATCAAGTTCATTACGTTCACGGTTTCGCCAAAACCATCCATAGCCCTCCGTCATTTCAGATAGTTATTCAGTAGTATTCAAGCTATGTATTTTGACCTTCGCTAAGGTATAGTGATTGGTGGTTGCTGGGTATTCATCTGTAGCATAGATAGATGCGTTGATTTGGGACAGTCGTACAGCTATTTTGTCCTTCGTCAAGTGTTTGTACGGGTGGGTTCAAATTAACTTGGACAATGACGGATAGAACTTGACTTGCGACTTATGATATGTTGGCCTTCGTCAAGGTCATAAGAGCTTGGGGCAAAAATCCACATCTGGAGTTTCTAAGGAAAATGAAACTTGCTAGTGTTGCATACCATTTAGAGTGTGATAATTTTGGTAGGATTCTTTCAAGGTTGTCATAAGATGATATTTGGATCCCGATCCTACTGTGAGTATCCGCTACTCTTCGGAAGATTTTTCACAAAACAATCAATGCTATAAACCAAGTAGGTGCCTAGAACGGTATTAGCGGGGCTACGCCTCCAGGAAAAAGAGATTATGTAATTAAGGAACTTCGCAAAAGCGTTGGAAAACCTCACTCGAAGTACCAATACTTGCTTGGCCGAAAGGTTAAGCAAGAATTGTAGGGTGAGATTAATCCTGACTAATTCTTCTTTTATGGTTTGAGGAAGGATTCGAGAAACAGTGGGAGCCATCCTGTTTAGATAAACTAATAACCAATCTAAACTTGCAAAAGTATTATGCTGAGTGTTTCTTCTCTCTCTCTCCTAATTGCAGTGACCAAAATAACCGAGCTTAAGTTACTGCTAGATAATAATAAATTGACTGGGCCAAACTATAAAGATTGGCTAAGGAATGTCCAGATAGCCATTATGTATGACAAGCTGGGCTAACTCCTTACTACCAAAGCCCCCGCCGTCCCAGGTCCAGATTCCACCGTCGCGGATGTTGAAATCCGTAAGACATGGAAAAAAGAAAGTGCGAGAGCCAAGTGCCTCGTGTTAGCCTCAATGGATTATGAACACCAGAGACGGCACGAGAAGATGGAATTAGTTTCCATCTTCCTCTATACCAAGGATTTATATGGAGAACAATCTCATATCGCAAGATATGAAACCTCGAGGAAATTGTTTCAAGCGAGGTTAGCTATCGGGTCATCTGTAGGGGACCACGTCCTTACGATAATTAGCTATATTAAAGAGCTCGCGGACCTTGGGTCCGCGTTGGAGAACGAGTTATATACTGACTTGATTCTACAGTCCCTCCCCTCCACCTACGCCCAGTTTATCTTGAATTTCAACATTCAAGGGAAGGAAGTTTCACTTCCAGAACTCCTTAATATGTTGAGGAGCACTGAGGGCACCCTGTAGAAATCCATGGAGACACCTGCTTTGCTTATTGGGGAATCTTCCTCTTCTAGATCCAAGGTGAAAGCCAAGGGGGAGAAGAAGAAAGCCTCCACCAAGCCGATAGTGTTAGTTATATGTATGCCCTAGAGGCCATTACTGTACATTGGATGTATATTGTAGTGGATGCTGGGATATATATTGGTAGGACTTTCTTGCTCGACATGATAGTACGCTATATGGTTGCTCTTTATCGTAACATGTATACTCTCTGTCTCTCTGATTACATGTTGATAAAGCCCTTAGGATGTGTGCTCGACTTCCAGGACTGTGATGTAGATCATACTAGTGGGGCCTGGATAGTCCATGAGTACATCCTTCAATGTTCCTAGTCGTGGGAATATCGAGACGGGGCATCGATATTCCAGAGTAGACTAGAGTATATCTTCTCGACCCATGTGATGGGCGATGGATGATCCCATATCCATTGGTGTTTGACATCAGAGATGGTATGCGGGTGCTCAGTGGAGACTGGGTACACTGAACGGACTCGCCGAGAACTCCCAGATGGTATTATACCTCACGTCAGATGGCAGTTCTCTGGTGACACTGGTACAACTTAGTCTGTTGACCCGAGATCGTCATAGAGTCTTGTGTGTCTCCCACTGTGCTTTGATTTCCATCCTACCACGGCTCTACTGAGTCGTGCAAACAGATGGTTTTTGGGTACAGTCCCGATTCACATAGAGGCAATGAGCGATAGGAGGGGATTCGTCTCTCCAGGTATTAGGGGTTGATGTTGCGCTATGCTCGACTGGCCATAACAGGAAATCCCTGGCCAGGGTTGCAGTGATATACTGGTAAGAGTTATCAGTAGTTTCACGATTCTTATGGACCTCACGTCGGCATGACTTATCGAGCTACTGGGGTCTGACGTTTACTACCCCTAGGCGAGATATGCGACATATCAGACGAACAGACCGGACTGTACGGTAAGTGTTACTGGTTGGATTCACAGGAGTGTGAGCGGGCTTGCTCGTCGATCTTCTGATCGCTCAATACCCGGGTGGCCGTTACGTTTAGCAGACCGCTTGCGGCTTGCGGGTGTTTGATATGATCATCATCTACTGCCGGCGTATTGACGAGTCTTTAGAGTCCTACACAGAGGTTTCCTGGCTCAAACGAAACGAAATAGGAGCGCATATGAGATATGTGCGGGACCGAGAATAATGCGTGTATGTGATACCGTATTCTATTCTCGCGATGAATGTATCGATTGGTTGTATGCGATATAACCTAGTTATCGAATCAAGGATTGATTCGATAAGCCGATACATTGGATACTAGTCGGTTATATGCGACATGAACGGATCATTGAATCAAGTGTTGATTTAATGATTTTATGCATAATTATATATTTGATATATTACTTTGCATTAACTAGTATTTGTTCACTTTAAATGGATTTTCTCACTTGAAATGCACATTGTATATGTGATATAATTTTTGTGCACAAGATTGTATCATGTTTGATGATACATGAATGTTTGGGTGTATGTTTAGTTTAAACCATGGTTATGTTAATGGTTAGGGTTTTGTTTATTTACTTAATTATTTATTTATTTATTCATTAATTCTTTTTTGGGGCAAGAATGAAATGGTGGCTTAGTTTGTTTCTTTCTTGAAAGTTCATGAAGCTTTGAAGCTTTGACCATTTTGTCTCTTAGCCCTAAACCTAACCATTCAACCAAACCATGGTTTATTCTCTACACCTAACTATGGTTGCCATTATGATAAGTGTCATATTATTTCCTATTTTAAAAGACTTATCATAATTCTTTTTCTTCTTCTTCTTCATCATCAAGAAGAAAAAACCTTGCCTCCATCAATGGCAACTTGAGAAAAAGAGTGAGAAATCCAATTCTAAAGTGAACCCACTTCCTATTTCTTCATCCTCTACCACTTGCCAAGTAGTATAGGGTGTTTTCTTCACAAGTTTCATAACTTGGTGAAGTTGGAGTTTGATCTTGAGTTGCCTCGACGTAGATCATCTTCGGCATCGAAGTCGACGACCTAGCCCGATCATTCTTTCGATGAAACCACTGCGAGAGTCCGGGATCCGAAAGTTACAGCGGAGGGACTTCATCGTGGAGCTAAGGAAGTTGAGGACCGGATCTACAAAGGTTGTAGTCACTTTCCTTTAGCAATAAATTCGTTTACTTGCTTGCATCGCCTATAAATCTAGTTAACGATCCGTATTAGGGTTTGTAGGCACATGAAAAAATTTGAATTGGGCATGTTTGATCACTTGTGAGACCTCATTAGTGTGCCTACGAACCCTACAGATAGGCGGTGTCATTAAGGTAGAGAGAAATGGCAGGTGTTCAAATCAGAATATTGCATTTTAATACCACTCATTCATTATCTATTTTTTGTATTTATCGGTACTATTAACCAGTGTCTGCTCAGTAATACAGATTACAGGTATCCGTGACAAAATACTGGAAATACACTTATAATCACGGTATATCATTTGTGAGCCGACACTATAACCAGAACCGCAAACCGACCGATAATTCTTGGGTTTCTTTGTGCAACATGCTTGTGTACACACTTTTCTATCTAAATGGACCAACACAATACAAGTTGTACACAAGTTGCACTAGGAACTAGGGGGCAGCCATGGCATGATGGCTTGAGCAAGTGGGCATGGTGTGATGTGCATTAAATGCAAGAAAGTGTTGATTTGATTCATATCTACTTGTTTCCCTCCGTATCCAAGATTGCAGACCAGGTTAAATTAGAGAAATCAAGTTGCACCATTGGGCTTCTGGGGACAACACAAGACCACACTATAAGCACGAGCCCCATCCCTCGGAATTGACCCGAGCACATTCCTGTTCCATCCGAGCTCGCCGGCCATACAGTGCCCATTGGGTCCCATCTTTCTACTGGCCCTCCATTACTGCCTTGTCATCATTTTGTTATTGTTTGTTTATTCATTTTTTGTGCTTATATATAGCAGGCAGTGGGCAAGGGGTCAAGGGTCCAAGTTTTGTTCATATTTTGTAACTCTCAAGTTTTCTTTTCTCTTTTCTTATACATAGCTTAGTTTTCCCTTGAGTTCATGCCCTTCTCTTGATCTTGCAACCTCTTTAGTGAGCTTGCAAATTTAATTTTAGGGTATTGATCTCAAGGTTGTATCTTGGACATAATAGAACTATCATTTTGCACACTTGGATTCCTAGTCTTTCTTGCTCTTTTTATTCTTGCTCTTTTCATTTCTTGCACTTTTTATTACTTGCTTTTACTTACTTGCACTTACATTCCATGCTTTACTTACTTGCAATTTAAATTCTATGTCATTTAATTACTTGCTTGTAATTGTAGGGTTAGCTTAGCACCTTAGCAAGGTTTTGGCAAGCATCAATCATGCTATTTTAAAAATTTTGGGGTGCTAAAAAAACCCTAACCAAGATCTTAACTAGAGACATAGGGTAAACATAGAGTTTGGGATTACAACCTTTGTAGTCCGTTCCTTCACTTCATAAGCTCCGTGTTGAGGTCCCTTCGCTGCGATCATCAAGTACCCGGACTTTAGAGAGGCTCCATGAAGAGAAAGATGCAAGCTTGCTTCCAATCTTCAACAACTAAGATGATCTACCTTGAAGAATCTCAAACCCAAGCTATTGCTTCGCTAATCAAGTATTAGCAAAGCAAACACCCTAATCTAAGTGGCTAGAATAGATGAGGATGATGAAGTAGGAATTTAGTTCTCATTTGTTTTCTTTATCTCACTCAAAATCATCACAAACCCAAAAGCTAGAGAGCTTTTCAAGAGCAAGAAGAAGAAGAAGAATTTCATTTGTGATGAATAATGAATTCATTGTCATTGTTACAAATCAACCATGGGTCAATCATGAAGGCTTAACCCTTGTAAAGAGTCAATTAGGGCAAAGGGTTTGGGTTGGGTTAATAAATATCAACACAAAATATCTAAGCAAAAAACAAAAGGAAGCTTCATGAAGCTTCAAGCAAAAGCTAACCCAAATCAAACCTTAACTTGTTTAAACTCCAAAAATCATGTTGCATTTGTAACCCTAACTTGTTGCAATATTATATATCACATATATAATGTATTTTTGTAACAAAATAAAATAATACAATTAACATATATCACATCTATATCAATGTATTATCCATGTGAGAAAAAGAATCTTTAAGTGAGCTTATATTAGTTAATGTAATATAATATATCAAATATATAATTATACATTAAATTATCGAATCAATACTCGATCCGATAATCCGGCTATTTTACAAATAACCGACTAATATTATCTGTATCAGTTCATCGAATCAACACTTGATCCGATGACCCGGCTATATCACATATACCCGGCTGATATCACATATCACGAGAATCTAATACGGTATCGCATACACGTATTATTCTCATTCCCGCACATATCACATATGTGCTCCTACTCCGTTTTGCCTGAGCCAGGAAACCTCTGTGTAGGACTCTAAAGAATCGTCAATACGCCGGCAGTAGGTGATGATCATATCAAACACTTACAAGCTGCAAGCGGTCAGCTAAACGTAACAACCACCCAGGTATTGAGCGATCAGAAGATCAACAAGCAAGCATGTACATTTTCCTGTGAATCCAACCAGTAATATTCCTGTACAGTCCGGTCTCTTCGTCTGATATGTCGCATATCTCGCCTAGGGGTGGTAAACGTCAGACCCCAGTAGCTTAATAAGTCGTGTCGATGTGAGGTCCATAACAGTTCGAGAAACTACTAATAACACTTATCAGTAAATCTCAGCAACCATGGCCAGGGATTTCTACTTATAGCCAATCGAACACAGCGCAACATCAATTCCCAATACCGGGAGAGACGAAACCCCTCCTATCGCTCATTGCCTCCATGTGATTGGGACAGTGCCCAAAAGCCACCATTTTGCATGCCCTCTTGGACGTGGTATGATGGAAATCAAAGCACAGTGGGAATCACACAAGACTCTATAACGATCTCGGGTCTACAGACTAACCTGTACCAGTGTCATCAGAGAACTGCCATCTGACGTGAGGTATGATACCATCTGAGAGTTCTCGGTGAGTCCATCCAGTGTACCCAGTCTCCGCTAAGCACCCGTATACCTTCTCTGATGTCAGACACCAATGGATATGGGATCATCCATCGCCCATCATATGGGTCAAGAAGCGCATACGCTAGTCTACTCTGGAGTATCGATGCCCTGTCTCGGTACTCCCACGACTAGGAACATTTGAAGGATGTACTTTGCGACTACTCTGTCCCCACTAGTATGATCTGCATCATAGTCCTGGTAGTCAAGTACTCATCCTAAGGGCTTTATCAACATGTGACATAGATACAATCAGAGTACATGTTAAGATAAAGAGTAACCAGATAGCATACTATCATGTCGAGCAAGAAAGTCCTCCCTATATATGTCCAAGCATCCACTACAATATACATCGTATGTACAATAATGGCCTCTAGGGCATATATATCACTAACAGTAATCTTTTCTTTTCTTTGCTTATCTTATCTTTGCTCTTTTTGGTTTGTTGTGTTGATGTTGTGAATATGTGTTGTTAGGAAATGAATACGATATTGTAAGTTAATGTTCCATTTCTCATTTCTTTTTCCCGTATTTCCCATTGAACTCCGTCCAAACGTTACGCAAGCGCTCCGTTAGGCACCCTACCCTACCAAGGTAACGGTGATTCCTAATCACGAACGGTTGCGTTCGGTTTGGCCGGAGGCGAAAGCTAGAGACAAGAACAGAAGAACAAGGGTCAATAAGCCGGATTCCATGAATACCGCGCTTAAGCACCCTAATCCGCGTTGTTGCCAATTGCTCTAGCTTCATTAGTTAAGTTCGGCTCAAAGGACTTGAATACGGATTTCCTTGACTTACACCATCCTATCTAATCCTAACAAACGGTTACTTTGCATATAACACATAGGTTAGATACGAACATTCCGCCACGCGCATTAACTCGTTACAACAAGAACATAAAACGCTCCGTCTCCCTGTGGATCGACCCGTGCTCAACCGGCCAGCTGCAAAGCGACACCGTCTTGATTGCGGTTAACTTTAATAATTTCAATCAAATGGAGTCGTCGCCTGGGAGACGGTAACGTTTTTTATTCTTGTTATTTCGGGTTAATCATTGTACATCTCATTTATACAACTAACCCTATTTTCAAAACAATATAAAAATTTCAAAACCAAAAACCAAAACAAAAAACTAACATCCCTCACATTTTTGTTCTCTGGAAATTAGACCTGCAAGCACTTTGGATCTCAAAAGAAAAGATAAACAATACCAGTGTGATATTAGTATAACAATGTGAACCCAGAAGATGATTGGAGCCCATTCTCCAAAGGATAATCGGTGACAAACCAAAGAAATCAGGCATCGCCGGCCAGAGCACCTCCTTCTGCCTCCAAATTGTTCTCTATGCTCCAGTGTTCTGTTTTTGTCCCATTTTTATTGTTTGTTTTTTATAATTTTTAGTGTGCAGGTATTTGGGCATTCGTATCGCTTTTTCGCACTAATATCCGCTTTTTCCGACATTTCAGATTTTTGCGGATTTGCGAACTGCGAGTGTGGGGAGTAAAGTGCACATTCAACGTTAAGGTGGTTGCAAAGTACAGTGCCAAAGATCTGGTAGTTTGACCCGCGCAAGAAAACTTTTCAAGCTACTCAGATTTAACTTCAACGGGGGTTTCTTAACCCGAAAATTTATCGGTACGTATTTTACTAACACCTTCTTTCTCAAATCCGACGCATCTAATTTTCTATCTTTGCAGGATTTTTTGCAAGTTCGCTGGCAAACGCTAAACTTGACTAACCCGTATTTGTTGCAGTGCCGAGCTTAAAGTAAAAAACGATTGCTTGATTTTTTGAATGATTTTTTTATTGAATTACGCATTGCATTAATTAATACGAACTTAAGGGCAAGCGAACCCCACAACATATGGTAAAGGATTTCATCCCCTTTTCCATGGCCCACAAATCACGAATTGAGCATAACGTATACCCGCACAAATTTTAAAAAGAAATAAGACTTTAAGCCTTTAAGGACTTCGCGCTCACTAGGAGAGGTTAACTGTGTTTAGAACACCGCTTAACGGTATATCGTTCACGGGGTGTCTAGGAAAGTGTTCACGGCGAAACCGCCAAAAGAGAAAGGGTTATTTAATTAAGGACCTTCGCGAAAGCATTGGAAAACCTCCCCTTATCTCTGCACTTACCTGGCCTCGTGATCAGTATATCTTAAGCCCGTTTCTCGACACAGTTTTACTTCAACAATCAAGTTCTTTAGCAGGTCCAGTTGACCTAGGTGAACCCTAGAACGATTAGTTGTGTGGTATTTTTGTGTCGTGATTATTTTTTCCAAATTATTTTTGTGTGTGTATTTCATTCTTTTGTTAATAACTAACTTTTAAAAAAAGTTAAAAAAAAACACATTCTTTTCTTCTCCTTTCTCTCATCATATCATGGGTACCCCAGCTCGCAAAACTCTTGCCGAACTTTGGTACCCACAACCAGACATTTCTTCTTACGGTTCTTGCTTTGGCCGAACCTCGAACGATCCATTCTTGCCCAAAATTTCATTGAGAGATCGGATAGACGCGTCTAGGACTACCAATCGGACTCCGCAATCCACCTTGTATAAAGCATTTCAACCTTCACCACCTTCTTACGTTGATACTCCTTTTTTGAGTCCTGTTGTAACTCCAAGACCTATGTCTATTGCAGAACGAATCGAACAATCCCGTAGCCGATCTTTCACTTCTTTCCCCACTTCAAATTCTTGAGATCAATAATTCCATTCACCTTCTTATCCAAATGTTGATCCTACTCATGTCCAACCATTCAATTCCTATCCATCCTACCCAACTTTTTCACCTACCCTAGACATTGCTTCTGAACAGCCTTTTGGGAGTTTCCAGTATCCAACAAACTTTGAATCTTTTACCGAAACCCCTTCACAACCCATGTCTAGTCTGGAACAGTCGTTGGAAGACTTTAGGGTAGCGTCATACCAACAGATGATGGATTTGAATGCGTCCATGGCCCCCCTCATACAACTTAGTGACCCGGTAGCTAGTTTCCAACTAGCTCCTAATTTTCCAAATTCCAATGTATGATAAGGCGGTTGGACAGGTTGAGAATTTGAGTGGAGAGAGTGAGCTGTATACCCTTCCAAATCAAACCTACCCATTATAAGTTGAATCCCACAACTCCTGTTTTGAAAGTCTATCAAGTGTCCCAAATGAATTATCAATTGAAGATAGAATGATGAATGAGTTGTGTGATTTTGGAGTGTTTGATTTACCCGATTGTGAAGGGTCCCTTTCGAATGAAACCAATCCCAACCCTTTTGACCTCTACACCTCCATCTTAGAACCAAAATTGATTGAAATCCATGCTTTTGATGAGGTGTGTGAGAATATTGATTTTCACTTGATTGAGGATATTGACGCCGGGAATTTTTTGGATGATGAACCCACAGTTTTGGATGAAAATTTATCTCCAATTCATCATCCCGAGTCATTAGCTGTTTTTCCCAAACTCCATATGCATCTTGATATTAATGAAAAATGCATGGATGAGATAATTTTTGAGGATAATGTTGAGGATGAACCAGTTTTACTTGATGAGTCGGATTTCCTAACTCATCCTGTCTTTTTAATTAACTGTATACACCCTCCTGAACCTTTACCTAATACCCTTCCTCAATCACTTCCCTCCATCCTTTCCATCGTTCCGACCTTACAAGACACCGTATCACTTTCATTTCTTGTGTCTGGTTTACCAAGTTTGGCGTATCCATATTTTCTCACGAATCTTGAGGGATTTGACCACATCTCTTGACGGGTTGATAGATTAGCACAATCGCTTTTCACACATCGGTCATCACAAATTGTGCTAGTTTATTCACTCCATTTTCACCCTCAAGTTCGTATTCCACTTCTTTCTCCCTTCCACCATTCTTCTCCTCCACCGAGACCGTATACCGTTTCTATCCACATACGGTCTCGTGTATTTTCCATTTCTTACCTTTCTGCATTCTTTCCCCAGTCCGGGCCTTATCCCGATAAAAATTTTGAATGGTTGGTGCTCACTTTTGGCCTGTGTAAGGCCTTGTATAGATTCATACTGTTCTCTCCGCTCTAACTCTGATCTTCAACGCTTAACAGTGGAAACACTGTTTTACTTAAGTTCGGGAGGGCCTTTTTGTGTATATATTTTTGTTTTGTTTTTTTTTTGTTTTGTATAAAAAAAATTTTTAGGGAGCGCCGACAATTTTGGCTCTCTTGGTGTAGCCTGACAGTAAGGGCAGTTTAAGTTTGGGGGTGTGCTCGGTAAGCTTTCTACCTTCGTATTCATTTGTAAATTTCACATTTGCATACCTTATTAAAAACCCACAAAAATCGAAAAAATTTCCAAAAATATAAAAACTTTGTCGTCAAGTTAGCTAATATGGTAACTTAGATTTTTATTCCGAAAGTTTAGTTGATACGTTAGAAATAACTAAATTCTAGACTTAGGAATTGAAAATCCTAAAATAAACCTCATTCTGTTTAACATTGGTAATTATACGTTCTTACAGATTTTTTTTGAGAAATAGGTAATCTTAAGTTCAGTTCTTAAGTTAAGTCGAAATGAAGGGAAAGTATTGAAGCTTTACTGAAAGATAAGTTTGAAAAATAGTTTCTATTCTTGAGTCCAAACTTAGAATGTATATACCCTACAAACTGCACTTACACGCACCTTGAAACTTGGGATAGTAGAGGATACCTAGAAATACTCTTGCCTGAAAACCTAATATGAAAGAAAAAAACGGTATTTAAAGCTAAACACCAAAAGAGCATCATTGAAAAATATATCCGATCTTGAGAAAGAAAAAAATAAAAGAAAAAGAAAAAATAAGAAATAAAGCCAAGACCTGGAAACTGCTATTTACGCTAGTTTTAAGCTCACATATTCAGTAATCGGCCGTTAGTGCCTCAAGAAGTATTAATGGTCGCATAAAAAGTGTGTGAGCAACACCGTCTATCATTAATGAAAAGAAATAGTATTAGGTATTAGGGCAAGGGTACTATAGCTTGAATTGAATTCTTGAGTGTAGGGTGAAATAAAACACACACGTAGGGGTATACAATCGATGTTTGGATGAAAGATAAAAATGAAGAATAAGACTTATGTTTTCTGTAAAGTTGATAAAAATCCCTGATTTTTGACCGCGCTTTAGAAGGAAAACTCAGGAGTTACCAATATCTTTCTAAACTTTTTTGGAACGTATAGGATCTAAGGTGAAATAGATTGGAGGTGTGATAAATAATGGTTGAATATTTCTAACTTAGGATAATAGAATTTCTAACGTAGATACTAAACTATAGGAGTAGAATCGACGTTAACTTATGAAACTAATTTGACGGTATTTTGTGGGTGTAATCCGCTGAAAACCCTTAGGAGACAACACTCCTCGTACTAGGGACACCTAGAGGTTTAACGGCTTGTTGCACACGCTCGGTGCAATCGCGTTCCCTGCGAAAGTGAGGCTAGAATTTTTTTTTTCTCGGGACGAGAAAAAGATAAGTTTGGGGGTATTTGTTCAGACCAGAATATTGCATTTTAATACCGCTCATTCATTATCTATTTTTTGTCTTTATCGGTACTATTAATCAGTGTCTGCTCGGTAATACAGATTACAGGTATCCGTGACAAAATACTGGAAATAAACTTAAAATCAAGGATATATCATTTGTGAGCCGACACTACAACCAGAACCGCAAACCGACCGATAATTCTTGGGTTTCTTTGTGCAACATGCTTGTGTACACACTTTTCTATCTAAATGGACCAACACAATACAAGTTGTACACAAGTTGCACTAGGACCTAGGGGGCAGCCATGGCATGATGGCTTGAGCAAGTGGGCATGGTGTGATGTGCATTAAATGCAATAAAGTGTTAATGTGATTCATATCTACTTGTTTCCCTCCATATCTAAGAGTGCAGACCAGGTTAAATTAGAGAAATCAAGTTACACCATTGGGCTTCTGGGGATAACACAAGACCACACTATAAGCACGAGCCCCATCCCTCGGATTAACCTGAGCACATGCTTGTTCCATCCATGCTCGCTGGCCCTACAGTGTCCATTGGGTCCCATCTTTCTACTGGCCCTCCATTACTGCCTTGTCATCATTTTGTTTTGTTTTCTTATTCATTTTTTATGCCTATATATAGCAGGCAGTGGGCAAGGGGTCAAGGGTCCAAGTTTTGTTCACATTTTGTAACTCTCAAGTTTTCTTTTCTCTTTTCTTGTACATAGCTTAGATTTCCCTTGAGTTCATGCCCTTCTCGTGATCTTGCAACCTCTTTAGTAAGCTTTCAAGTTTAAGTTTAGGGTATTGATCTCAAGGTTGTATCTTGGACATAATAGAACTATCATTTTGCACACTTAAGTTCCTAGTCTTTCTTGCTCTTTTTATTCTTGCTCTTTTCATCTCTTGCTCTTTTTATTACTTGCTTTTACTTACTTGCACTTATATTCCATGCTTTACTTACTTGCAATTTAAATTCCATGTCATTTAATTACTTACTTGTAATCTTTTCTTTTCTTTTCTTATCTTATCTTTGCTCTTTTTGGTTTGTTGTGTTGATGTTGTGAATATGTGTTGTTAGGCAAAGAATACGATATTGTAAGTTAACGTTCCGTTTCGCATTTCCTTTTCCCGTATTTCCTATTGAACTCCGTCCAAACGTTACGCAAGCGCTCCGTTAGGCACCCTACCCTACCAAGGTAACAGTGATTCCTAACCGCGATCGGTTGTGTTCGGTTTGGCCAAAGACGAAAGCAAGAGATAAGAACGGAAGTACAAGGGTCAATAAGCCGGATTCCACGAATACCGTACTTAAGCACCCTAATCCACGTTATTGCCAATAGCTCTAGCTTCATTGGTTGAGTTCGGCTCAAAGGACTTGAATACGGATTTCCTTAACTTACACCATCCTATCTAATCCTAACAAACGGTTACTTTGCATATAACACATAGGTTAGATACGAACATTCCGCCAAGCGCATTAACTTATTATGACGAGAACATAAAATGCTTCGTCTCCCTGTGGATCGACCCGTGCTCAACCGGCTAGCTGCAAAGCGACACCGTCTTGATTGTGGTTAACTATAATTGTTTCAATCAGCAGGGTAAAAGTTTCGAGGCTAACAGTAGGGAAGGAAGAATGTTTCTATTGTCATGGGAAATGGCATTGGCAGAAGGACTGCATGGCTTGGAAAGATAGAAACCTGGATTCGAAGCACTTTGTGGCTTCGGCTTCAGGTGTGTTTATGATTGAAAACTGTCTGTCAATTAACTCTACTTCCTGGGTACTACATACCGGATTATAATCTCATATCTGTAATTCATTATAGGCTCTGAGAAACCGTAGAGTTATCAAGGCAGGTGATATGACTCTCAGGGTTGCTAATGGAATGAGCGTGGACGCTCTATCCGTAGGGGAATATCATCTAGGATTGACAAGTGTAACGACCCCAAAATTCCTATACCTTCATATCATTTTTCTTTTTATTAAAATATTTATTTATTTTTTTTGGGTATCTTCGTATATTTTATTCTCTATTAAATATATTAGTTTATCCCTCCTTCTATTTGGCATATTCTATAATTTTTCAAAGCCCAAAACCCAAGCTAAAACAGTTCTATTTGATTTCTTTCTTTTCTTTTTCCTTTGCCCGCTTTCTATTCAAACAACAACATATATTTAATTCTTGTTAAATATTTGCATGAATAAACTTATAGCTTATTGGTTAAGTCTTTGCATTATTATTCCATAAGCCACATGTTCGAACTTTGGGACTAGCAATTATTTTTATCTATTTTTTAAATCCTTTCATAATCTGTAAATGACCTTTCATTTCATCTTCCTTTTAACTCCCAACATAATTATGATGGTTATAAATTATATTTACGTAAAATTATTATGAAAATTTTCAATTTTCTTTTAATACAAATATCTCCCCATCACTTCTTCATCCCACCTTAGCCATTTTCTTTTGATCAATTCTAAAAATAATTTGAAAAAAAATATCATTTCCCTAGAGCTTGGACAAGCACCGGTTCCATCAAGGTTCAAAATCTCGGTTGAGCATTTTATCAAAACGGTGAACCGGTTATTATACCGACTCACACAACCTGTAAATCCCCTTCATTTCTTCTTTTCATATTGTTGAACCATCCTCATCTTGTCATGTCTCCACTGATTTCTATACTTGTACACTTCGTCTGTAAACTCCTTATTTAAAAAACACACATAAAATAAATAGATAATCTAATAGTTAATTGTTTTGTAAACTTATTTACCTTCATGAATATAATACATTTTTAACTAGTATTGATTATCTTGTTTCATGTTTTAGTAGTTATGAAAACATGTGAATCGTATCATCCTATATTGTATACCATCACATAACACGATCGTTTATTCAAAACAAAAGAAAAGTGTTTAATAATTTTTGTGTAGAATCATTATTAATCTTGTATATAGATTTTAGTATATATATCTTCACCGATTCGTATGTTTGTCCGCATTCCTTTCATAATTTATTGCTCACTATTTTTATTTTATTTTATTTATATTTAGTTAATAAAAAAGACGAGGTTTCAAATAAATACCATGACCTTGTCAATCTCAAATACCACCATGAAGAAATACCTTTACCTTCAAAATAATTTTTAGATTTCTAGACATTCTAGGAAAATTAGATTATATACTAAATAGAATTTCAGGTCTACAGTAAAAATTTTATATCAAACCGAATAACGGTTTAGGTGTTATGTAGATTTTTATTCACTGTTTTTAAAACTAGAAAACTGCCAATAAAGATCTTTTTCGAGTGACCATAACTCTGTAATAGTTAATCCAAATTAAGTGTTTTCAGATGTTTTGAATATATAAATCGAATGATATAGATTTTATTAGTTTTAAGTTTTTACTGAAAACCGACGTAAAATATAGAAAACCGCATTACAATATTTAGTGATGAATCTAGACACAATCTGTCCTAATTCGCACACTATTTTTAAATAGGATATAACTCGAACTCTCGATGTCCTTCGTGACAAACTTTAGATGTGTAGATGCAAAATTGATAGAACTATAACTTTCTGTATATTAGATTGCTTAGAAATGTATGAAACAACCCGATATACGATTTGCAATACAATATATAGTTGCTGTCTAGAAATCTGAATTTCTGTTTTAAACGCTGATATTAAAATGATCATAACTAGAGCTTCAGAAATCCAAATCGCGCGAATCATAGTGTTTTGGATAAGTAATACGAATGACATATAATTTTCTAATAATTTTTGTAACCTGAAACCCAATAGAAATTAACTCAAACTGCATTTTAAAATGTGTGATGGTGCTGAACAGATTCTGATCTGTTTTACGCGACGATACGAAAACGTGTATATCTTCCAAACCGGTAGTCGTATTTAGGCGAGACTGGAACTCACATGTGCATAAAACTTAAGGCCATGTTTTCTTTTATATTTCCGACTTCAATTGACTTGATTAACTAGTCGTACATATCACATATTTAGAACATTGTTTTTGGACATTACTTGTATATTTATCTTATATCATGTTCTATGATTGCTTATCTATTTTTATCTATATGAATTGTGATTAAACCATTACATATTAGAATTGAATTGATCTTGACACGACTCAATCATCAATACAATGTACAGTTGACTCGACTTGACCCGAATCATGAATACGTAATGACTTGACATGAACACTTGACATGAATACATGAAAAATTGACTTGAATACTTGAACTCGACTCAATACTTGAATTGCACTCACATATGTATTCATGGATTTGGGCAAGACTTGTAACTTTAATCACAGACTAATATACGCAGGGTGTTGGGGTAGTTTGAGTATGAATCCAACGGAATCTCAGAAGTCCCATTACTAAAATAACATTTCTGTGGTACCGGGCTGAAACGGTATAAATAATGTTGCTGTGGTACCGGGTTGAAATGGTACATCAAGAATTCATAAATGAGGGCCCGTGTTTCTAAGCCCCTGGATAATAATCTATTGGGTTTGGAATACTTCGATAACAATTGAAATCCCGCTATTTTGGGCCCGTGATTTCTTGCCCCTGGATGATAGCCTTGGGTTCGAGAATACTCTTGAGATTGGTTGATATTCACACTTGAACTGACGTTAGGATATATTACCTTGTAGAGACCATTTAAGACACGAACATCCACTTCATATTCACTATAACTACACTCCATGACCATGTTATACTTGTTTGCCGTGCTGACATAGTTGCCATATACATTACCATACTTGTTCACATATTACAATTTCCATTTATACTATATTACATGTCATCTTGCAATCAATTTATATATTACATATCTCTATTGGGACTTACCAGACGCAAGTTCGCTGACGGGCATTCCACCTATCTTTTGTTTCTTGGAATGTTCGTCAGGTGACTTAGGATCAAAGAAGGTGGAAGTGATTGCAGAGAATTACAACCAGTTCACACCTGAAGCAGATCATTAGTTTTCTTTCCCGTTTTTCTTTTTCAGTAAGTTACATGTTTAAACACTTTTTTTATTTTCAGACTTCTTGTATCTGTTAAACTCTGTAAAGTTAAGAATGTAAATATATAAAGTGGTTGGATTTTATTTTCACTTGTCTATTCTTGTGTCATTTTTCTGTTGCTTATAGACGCTTAACGTATTCTTATAGTAAATACATTGCGAGCTTGCCACAACACCGTTTCTGTCTACTGGGAAGCAGGCCGTGACAGGTTTTATTGGTAGCCCATGTAGGTCCGTTCTGCATGAAGTCGTAAGCAATATGATATAAGAAAAATGAAATCTGACAATTTTTACATTCCTTCCCATTTCATTTCTATTAAATCTATCCTAATCCCTCTTTTCTATCCAAGATGATGGCTTCCTTAAACCCGATTAACATCAACGGAGAGACACCACCACCACCTACTGCTGCAACTCCCCACACTGAATAGACGTTGTTCCTCGAGGCTATCAAAAGCCTACTTGAAGGTCTAAAGGGGCAGACTTCTCTCCTTCAACAAGGACTAGCCCGCCCCGAAGCAGAAGCACCGGGAGTGAAACAATTCTGAGCACTACATCCGAAAATTTTCTCTGGGAAAGAGAACCCTTTATAAGCTGAAGAATGGGCTCAAAGTATCGACGATGACCTGGCAGCAGCTCAAGTTCTAGAAGTGGCTTGGATTCGAGTAGCAAAACTCTAGCTTATCGATAATGCCAGGGTCTAGTGGAAGGCCGAAGAGAGTCAGATTACCCAGCCTATTGAGTGGAAGACGTTTCGTGCATTTTTTGACGCCAAGTATTTTCCTGAGACTGCTCATTTTGAGATAGACAAATGATTTATCCATCTACAACAAGGATCCATATGGGATAAGTCAGTAGATGAATACAACGCCGATTTCACTATACTCAGCAGGTTCTCTGCCCATTTGATTCCTACCGCCGAGATCCACGCAAGACGTTTTCAGCAAGGCCTAGACCTCGAGATTCAGGCTGCACTAGCAACATGGGATTATCCGACTCATGAACTAGCTTTGAAGGCGGCCCGTCGTTATGAATCCATTGTCAAGAAGATGGGAAGGCCACAGTCAGCCGGAGAGAAACACCCAATTAACCAAATTGCTGGATGAGCCTCCAGAAGACCAGAATCTACAGCGCCACCCAGGAGGCCAGAAGGATCAAAAGTCTGCAATTACTGTAAGAAGTTGGGGCACCTAGCGTAGCATTGCAGACAAGCTAACAGTCTCTGTCTGATCTGTGGATCTCCTTCGCATGCTATGGAAGCTTGCCCACAGTACAGAGATAGCACAACCCCTGTACCAAAACCGACTATATAAGCTCATGCTCCGCGTTTAGTTCTTCCTGCACTAACTCGGCATGGACAACCCTTACCTCCTCAGCAACAAGTGTACTATCGGGCACAAAGGATAGTGCCGAGACACCAGGCTTTCACTATGTCGGCCGTAGAGGCCGAAACCATTGATCAGGTTGTCACCGGTAAAATTTCTTTCTATCCATTTTAGCTATTTCAAATTCCTTGAGTCTTTTGTCCTTTTTTCCCTCACGCAATTTCAGTACAATTTTAGTAGTCCATGTCCCCGTCTATACGACTGCTTCAACCCTAAACACCCTTCCTCTATTACAATATCCTCTTTGTGTAAATTTCGAGAACGAAATTTTTCTAAGGAGGGTAGAATGTAACGACCCCAAAATTCCAATACCTTCATATCATTTTTATTTTAATTAAAATACTGTATTTATTAGTTTTTGGGTATCCCCGTATATTTTATTCTTTATTAAATATATTAGTTTATCTCTCCTTCTACTTGGCATATTCTATAATTTTTCAAATCCCATAACCCAAGGCAAAACAGTTCTTTTGATTTCTTTCTTTTCTTTTTCTTTAGCCCGCTTTCTGTTCAAATAACAACATACATTTAATTCTTGTTAAATATATGCATGAACAAACTTGTAGTTTATCGGTTAAGTACTTACATTATTATTCCATAAGCCACATGTTGGAACCTTGGGACTAGCAATTATTTTTATCTATTTTTTTAAATCCTGTCATAACCTACAAATGACCTTTCATTTCATTTTCTTTTTAACTCCCAACATAATTAGGATGGTTATAAATTATTTTTAAGTAAAATTATTATGAAAAGTTTCAATTTTCTTTTAATACAAATATCTCCCCATCACTTCTTCATCCCACCTTAGCATTTTCTTTTGATCAATTCTAAAAATAATTTTAAAAAATATCACTTCCCTCGAGCTTGGAGAAGCACCGGTTCCATCAAGGTTCAAAGTCTCGGTTGAGGATTTTATCAAAATGGAGAGCTGGTTGTTATACCGACTCACACAACCTGTAAGTCCCCTTCATTTCTTCTCCTCTTCTTGTTGAATCGTCCTCATCTTGTCATGTCTTCACTGATTTCTATACTTGTTAACTTCGTCGGTAAACTCCTTATTTAAAAAACACACATAAAATAAATAGATAACCTAATAGTTAATTGTTTTGTAAACTTATTTATCTTCATGAATAGGATAGATTTTTAACTAGTAGTTATTATCTTGTTTCATGTTTTAGTAGTTATGAAAATATGTGAATCTTATCATCCTATATTGTATACCATCACATAACACGATCGTTTATTCAAAACAAAAGAAAAGTGTTTAATAATTTTTGTGTGGAATCTTTATTAATCTTTTATATCGATTTTAGTATATATATCTTGACCGATTCATATTATTGTCCATATGCCTTTCATAATTTATTGCTCAATATTTTTATTTTATTTTATTTATATTTAGTTTTTTAAAAAAACGTGGTTTCAAATAAATACCATGACCTTGTCAATTTCAAATACCACCTTGAAGAAATACCTTTTCCTTCAAAATAATTTTTAAAAAATAAATCATGATTTCTGGACATTCTAGGAAAATTATATTATATATTAAATAGAATTTCAGGTTTACAGTAAAAATTTCATATCAAACCGAATAACGGTTTAGGTGTTACGTAGTTTTTTATGCACTGTTTTTAAAACTAGAAAACTGCCAATAAGGATCTTTTTCGAGAGACCATAACTCTATAATAGTTAATCCAAATTAAGTATTTTCATATGTTTTGAATATTTACATCGAAATATCTAGATTTTATTAGTTTTAAGTTTTTTCTGAAAACCGACGTAAAATATAGAAAACCGCGTTACGATATTTAGTGATGTATCAAGACAGAATCTGTCCTGATTCGCACACTATTTTTAAATAGGACATAACTCGAACTCCCGATGTCCGTTCATGATAAAATTTAGATGTGTAGATGAAAAATTGATAGAACTATAATTTTATGTATATTATATTTCTTAGAAATGTATGAAATGAACCGATATAGGCATTGCAATACAATATATAGTTGCTGTCCAGAAATCTGAATTTCTGTTTTAAACTCTGATATTAAAATGATTATAAATAGAGCATTAGAAATCCAAATTACACGAATCTTAGTGTTTTGGATAAGTACTCTGAATGTTCTACAATTTTATAATAATTTATGTAACCTAAAACCCGATTGAAATTAACTCAAACTACGTTTTAAAAATGTGTGACGGTGCTGAACAGATTTTGATCTGTTTTGCGCGACGATACGAAAAGATGTATATCTCCCAAACCGGTAGTTGTATTTAGACGATATCGGAACTCACGTGTGCATAACACTTAAGGTCATGTTTTCGTTTATATTTCCGACTTCAATTGACTTGATTAACTAGTCGTACATATTGCATATTTACAACATTGTTTTTGGACGTTACTTGTATATTTATCTCATATCATATTCTATGATTGATTATCTATTTTTATCTATATAACTTGTGATTAAACCATTATATGCTAGAATTGACTTGATATTGACACGACTCAATCATGAATACTTGAACCCAATTTGTACAATTGACTCGACTTGACCCGAACCATGAATACGTAATGACTTGACATGAACACTTGACATGAATACAAGAACAATTGACTGGAATACTTGAACTCGACTCGATACATGAATTGCACTCTCTTATATATTCATGGATTTGGGCAAGACTTGTAACTTTAATCGCAGACTAATATACACGGGGTGTTGGGGTAGTTTGAGTATGAATCCAACGGAATCTCAGGAGTCCTATTATTAAAATAACGTTGTTGTGGTACCGGGCTGAAACGGTATAAATAATGTTTTTATGGTAGCGGATTGAAATGGTACATCACAAATTCATGAATGAGGGCCCATGTTTCCAAGCTCCTGGATGATAGCCTGTTGGGTTTGGAATACTTCAATAACAATTAAAATCCCGCTATTTTTGGCCCGTGATTCCTTACCCCTGGACGATATCCTTGGGTTCGAGAATACTCTTGAGATTGGTTGATATTCACAATTGAACTGACGTTAGGATATATTACCTTGTAGAGACCGTTTAGGACACGAACATCCACTTCATGTTCACTATAACTACACTCCATGACCATGTTATACTTGTTTTCCGTGCTGACATAGTTGCCATATACATTACCATACTTGTTCACATATTACAATTTCCATTTATACTATATTACTTGCATCTTGCAATCAATTTATATATTACACATCTCTATTGGGACTTACCGAACGCAAGTTCGGTGATGGGCACTCCACCTATCTTTTGTTTCTTGGAATGTTCATCGAGTGACTTAGGATCAAAGGTGGTGGAAGTGATTGCAGAGAATTACAACCAGTTCACACCTGAAGCAGATCATTAGTTTTCTTTCCCGCTTATCTTTTTCAGAAAGTTAGATGTTTAAACACTTTCTTTTTATGTTCAGACTTCTTGTATCAGTTAAACTTTGTAAAGTTGAGAATGTAAATATATAAAGTGGTTAGATTTTATTTTCATTTGTCTATTCTTGTCTCATTTTTATGTTGCTTATAGACGCTTAACGTGTTCTTATAGTAAATACGTTGCGGGCTTGCCACATCACCGTTTCCGTATACTGGGAAGCGAGGCGTGACAACAAGTGGGCAGATTTTGATTTTACATAACCGTTTGTGTGTACCTAGTCTGGCTTGTAATATCATTTCTGTATCTTTTTATAAAGAAGTTTATGATTTTACATTTGTAAGCGATGTGGTCCACATCCACCTTAATAAAAATTTGATTGGGTCAGGTATACTAGATAACGGTATATACGTATTAAATCAAGCATATGTTTTCAACGTTCAGAACACTCTTAAAAGAAAGTCTCAAGAATTAAATCGGGCTTTCTTATAGCATTGTAGACTGGGTCACATCAATGAAACACGGTTGATGAAGTTACATAAAGAGAGATATTTGGATTCGTTCGAATATCAGTCCTATGCAATTTGTTAATTATTTCTCAAAGAAAAGATGACAAAGACTCCGTTCACTGGACACGGAGAAAGAGTCACTGAGCTCTTGGGACTCATACACAGTGACATGTATGGTCCAAGTGTTGAAATTTGCAATGAGATTGCATACCTTCTATGAGATAGTTGGGTCCTGATACCCACTACGAGTAAGAGTTACTCCCGGGAGAGTTTTACACATCACAATTAGCCGATCAAGTAGGTGTCTAGAAAGATGTTTACGGGATTATGCCTCTGGGAAAATGAGGTTTATTTTAATTAGGTCCGTGCAAAAGCATGGGGAACCTCCCTCAAAGTACCAACACTGACCTGGATGAAAGATTGACGAACTTGTAAAGTGTAATTAATCCCGGCTAGTCTTACCTTTTAGGGTTTGAAGGAAGACTTGATGAAAACAGTGAGAGACGTCCTGATTAGATAAGATAATAACCAATCTAATCTTACAAGAGCATACGCTAAAGTATTTTTTCTTCTCTCTCCCTCCAGGTAGCGACCATGTCAGGCCTTAATCAAGATAATAATATGAATGTATTGACTGAACCCGCTTGTTATACTGAGCACGGGAACGTTGGTCCTGTTCATATCATAATTTTGCATTATTATATTCCCCATTCTTATTCTTTTTATAAATAAACAGGTGCTTTTGATCCATATCTGCTACATAGTTGCAGGTTAAAGGTTCTCGGAACAAAACAGTGAAAATGATGAAAAGACGATACAAAAGTGAGACTACGACCAACAAATAGAAGAATCTTGATCATGCTTACAGTTTGAAGAACAAATGAAGATCAATGAACAATTTCACAAAGGACAAAGGAAGCGCAAGATTCAAGACTTCAACACGAAGCAAACAGTAAAAGTCCACAACATTCTACACTGTGGAAATCTGGAAGAAACTAGAAGACATCTGAGAAACCAAGTAAAGAAATCAGAATAACAATGAAATAAGAAGCATCACAGAAAAGAACAACCCAAGATCCCTCTATATGGCCGCGGATCCGCGGCCAAACAGGGAATTTGGCCGCGGTTCCGCGGCCATGGTGAGCCCATGTCGGTGCGAACTTTGACGGTTTGGCGGTGCATTGACTAGGCTTCTTAGGGACAAGTTTGTAAATGCAGATATGTATCGAATGTAACCCTAGGGTTTCTATGATCTATAAATAGAAACCCTAAACCTCTTTTTGAAGTATGCCTCTTATTGTGCCTCATTTTTATTTATCAAATTCATATTTCAATTCCTGTAATGTATGAAGAGTGCATCAAATAAAAAGTAGGAAGTAAGTTTTCTTTACCTTGCCCTAGTTAATTTTCCTTTCTGCCCTAGTATAACTTTATTTATCTGCCCTACTTTAGATTTTATTTATCTGCCGTAGATTAGATAATTAGGTTATTAAAAACAATCATAAAAAATGAAATCTTTTAATTCCCTAATGAGTGAGTAGTTCCTCACTTTTTAGGGTTAGGTTTGGGGAAGGTTTGAAAGATGAAAATCTCTCACCCCTTTCTTTCCCATCATATATTTTTATAGGACTCCATGCATACATACACACACCGCTCACTACGGCACCCTATCCCACGAGGTAGCGGTGATACCGTAGTTTAAAAAGACCGATTGTATATGTTTTCCATGGAGGTTAGGGTAAGAATTAAGAAAGGAAGGACAAGAACCTAGAGGAAGAAACCTAGTTTCTTCCCGATGGTACTAATCCACTTTATTAATTATTACCATAACACCTAATAGATCTAAATTAGGGCATTGAAAGCGGTGAGTAATATTGACTTTCCAAACTTAACATAAACCTAACCCTAACAAGATTTTAATCTTAATCAACTCATTTCAGTTTTTAGCGATAATCTATCCAACACCAATCGGAATTAATTCGTTAGAACAAATTGAGAATACACAAAATCCCTGTGGACCGACCCGTACTCACCGGCTAGCTACCAAGCGACGCCGTTCTTGATTGCAGTAAAATATTCTTTGATTCACCTTTCGAAAGCGAAAACGCATATAAAATCTCTCACAAATCAAATGGCGCCACTGCCGGGGATGGCGTAGTTATTTTCTTTTTGTAATTTCGGGTTAATATAAAAATTGAAAAATCATAAAAATTGAAAAATATAAAAATAAAAAAAATTATCATCTTGTTATTCTTTGAAGGGTTTTCTTTTGAATTGTGCAGGATCGAAAAACAAATTCAGATCTGGAAAGATCCAGAGAGAAAAACAGAAAACAACAGATCTGAACAACAGAGGAGAATCACATCAGAGAAACAGAAAAAATTTGGAGAACTGAACCGCCAAGTCAACCGCGTAACCGCGGTCAAAGGCATGTTCCCGCGGCGGATCCGCGGCCTGGTGGTGGCGTCATCATTTGAAAAAAGTCTATGTAAGCTTCTTTTCTTCTTTGTAACCTCCTTATCTCCTCTAAAAAATTTTCCTGCAGGGTTCTTTGCGCAAAAACTTGCTCTCCCTTCTCCAATAACCTGATCTTGTGCAGGATTCTTTGCGCCGCAATAAAAAAAAAATTGGCAAATGTTTGATTGTGTTTACTGCTTTGCATACTTTAAATTGACTTTAAGGGGCTTGAACACCAATCCAGATTGGGTGGGGATTTCATTACTCTTCCTAGGACCCCAAAAATCACATAAAGTATATTGCATTGACCATCAATCTAATTAAAATAAAGATTAGACTCAGCCTTAAGGACTGTCGTGCTCGATAGGACAAAGGAATAGTTGTAGGCATCGATCGTTGATCTAAACCTGACTTTGTGGTGCCTAAACTAGACAGGTGAGGAAAGGTAATTTTAAAAGGTCCGTCTCACGGTGATTCTTGAGCGGATCCCTCATTTCTCTACTTGTGCTTACCTGGCCACAATTGGCGGTGAAGAGGCGATTTGAGGTCCTCACATCTTACCCTTTGGAACAGTTAGGAACAGTCTAGCTGACCTAGGTGACCCTAGATCTAGACTTGATTGTGCATTTTGTGATTGATTGAACGTGTTTCTAACCCTTTTATTGAAAATCTTTTTGCAAAAAGCTCCTTATAAAAAAACACAAAACGGAAAAAAAAATTTAAAAAAAAACTTGCCACTTCTCGCTAAGAAATCCATTGCACCCCACTTGCACCCACATTCTTTTTCTTCTCCTTTCTTACATCATGGGTACCCCACCTCACAAAACTCTTGCCGAACTTTGGTACCCTCATCCAAATATTGCTTCCTACACGAATTATTTTGGTCAAATTACGGACGACCCCTCCATGCCCAAAATTTCTTTGAAAGATCGAATATTGTAAGACTACGGTAGCGCCCCGGCCGTCTTTCCGAGGCCAAAATGCGGAAACGAAAATTTTTCTTAACTTGAAAACCGGCGCTATCGTATGCTTAAAACCCGGACCGAACCATTAACCTACAACTAGCTATCTAGAGAATGGATAGAAGGCTATACCGATTGATCCGTGTCCTTCGGTCTTTGGCCACCATCCCAAGCTCCTCGCGGCATCGCCGGTCTCGATCTCCTCGTCGGAAAGGGCACCACATTTACGAGTCTTTTTACGGGCTCCCACTTCATCCGAAGCAACTCGGGCATGAAGTGTGCTAGCCGACGTGTCCAAGGTGTTGTAGAGAATGTTTGTGATCACTTTGTCTCTTGCATCCATGGCTTGGATGGAGATTAGAGATGATGCCATTAATGGAGATTTTGAGCTAGAGGAGGAAGAAGAAGAAGAAGAAGAAGCTTTCTTTCTTTTCTATTGTGATATGTGTAATAAAAATGAGAGAGTGAGAAGAATGAAAAATACAAGAGCTCACCCTCATACATGGCTGCCCTTCTCTTTCCTCCTCTCATCATTTGCACAAGAAATGATACCATGAGTCACCAATGAAGTACATGTATCATTTAATGCACAAAATGATGGCTTCTAGCTCATAATTTCCATATGCAAACATTAATCCAAATGTCTGCAACAATAAAAAGATACGGCAACATCTAAAGTAAACTCGTGACGGATCACAAGGATACCCCTCACCTGTATATACATACATGCACCCGCATTCCGACTGAATGCGAATGCGATGAGACTAAAGTAATCCAACAAATCTAATACTAGGATCCGGTTTAAACCAAAGCCCACTAGTCTGATCCGCCCGATCATGATCCGTGCACTACAACACGTATATGATCGGACCCTGCCATATATCATACGGCCTCTACAACGTTTCGCCCAAAACTTGAGAAACTGTCTGTGGGGGACTCTAAAGACTCGTCAATACTTTGGCTGTGGATTTAACCACTAGCACGTCAGAGGTATTAGCCGTACGCAACGAGCTACCAGGTATTGACCAAAAGGGAGGTCGATGAGCGAACTCATCCTGACACCCTACTGAGCCTGTCAGTGACAATATCCGTACAGTCCAGTCCGTTCGTCTATGAGCATCGCATGGCAGGCCTAGGGTGTTGGTAAATGTCAGACTCCCAAAAGCGGTACAAGTCGTGTCGTAGTGTAGCCCAAAACACCCTGAGATACTACTGGAATAACTACCAGAAAATCTCCTACCTCGGCCAAGGGCTTTGTGTAATGGCTCTCCTAGACACAGCGCGACCTCACCCCCAATACCGGGAGAGATGAACCCCTGCCGATCCGCTCACTGCCTCCATGTGGCTCGGGACTGTACCCAACTAAAACCTGTTTGCACGACTCCTTTGAGCCGTGGTAGGGTAGTAATCAAAGCACAGTGGGAACTCACACGAGACAAATGACGATCTCAGGTCGATGAACTAACATATACACATGTCACCAGGGAACTGCTATCTGACGTCAGGTATAATACCAACTAGCATGTTCCCGGCGAGTCCTGTCCGGTGTACTCATAAGCCAATGAACACCTGTATACATCATAGGTGAACCAACTGACACCAATGGCTTGTGAGACTGGCCACCGCCCCTCGTCGGGGTCTTGACTGTATACACTAGTCTACTAATAGAGTATCGATGCCCAGTCTCGAAAATCCCACGACTAGGGACCTTTTAAGGATGTGCTTATAGATCCTAGCTCCCACGTATATGATCGCCATCACACTGCTGGTCGTCAAGCAAGAATCCTAAGGGCTCTATCAGCGTGCAATAGCGACCTGTAAGGTCACCTAAAGTAGTATACGATGATAAAGACAAACCATGGTAGCATACTATTCTCCATCAACGTGTAATAGTGAACCACAATGTCACCTAAAGCATGTACACGATGATAGAGACAAACCAGATAGTATACAATCATCTCAAGTAAGACTGTCATACCGGTATAGGTCCCCCTTCAATCATTGCAATTACGTGCCTGCGATCCAATAATTGACTCTGAGGGCACTATGTCCAACAATTTCCCACTTGCACTCAAGGCTAATTATTGCTATGTCGCATACTCAAAGCCCGTGTGATACTGAACACCCAACTCCTCTACTAATCAGTCTCACAAAGCCCGTTTGCGAAACTATTGCGTTCGAGGAATAGCCTCAGTTAGTGGATCCGTCCTGATGTTTCTTTCTATGTCTCTCTTTATCTCAAGTTCGCGGAGAAAGCCATCTCCCGAAATGAGCAATACCTGTCTTAGAATATGTCTGGATATCTGATGGGACCTAGTTCATGAATGAACTGTAAATCCAAACTTCTTAGACTGTATCGCCAACTAAAAACAATCAGTATCCTGCACCATGCCTCCCTCAGTGTCCGCTTGGACCACCTGTCCAAAATACTGCCCCTCGACAGAGGGAAAACTATAACTCTGACAGCCACTCTGTCATCCAGGTCACCTTGGAAGCCTGGAATGATAGCTGTCTCCTAAAAGAGGCTGTTGTTATCATATCCCTAGAACATCCACTTATGTTCTAAAACTGCTTCCGAATGTTTCTCCAGGATTGGATCAATATCAACTTATTGCATCTACTGCAAAATTAACATTTGGTGTGGTACTTGACATCTCATGATTGACTCAATTGCCTAAGCAAGTGATTTGCCAATCATGCACATCCCTCTCCCCTTCAGTCTGTAAGACACCTTTAGAGAGGGTGACTCCATCACCTGCAGGTACACCACCATGCCAGGAGTCATCCATTCTAAATACCTTTAGAATGCTGTCTAAGTACCCTGATTGGGACACTTCCCAAATCTAGATCTAAAACCATAGATCTAGTAACCAGAATATCTGATATAATATCCAAGTCCTTAGTGGAGAAACCACTGTGTGACAACCAAAGTATAACCGATCGTAGTATAGGAATTTCACTTCCTACTCTGTGTATGTCACCCAAATACTAGGAAATCACACCCTACTACCTTCTTAACAGATCTATCCCCTATTCTGATGAAGTCAAACCTATGACTGTCATATCAGAAATAGTTGATCTATCTCCGCGATATCTTCTTTAGTCCATAGATAGACATAAGCTACTTGTCCACCAATGCTTACGCTGCTCCCACTGACTACGACAACCCTCTGGCAGAATCGTATACACATACACTTCTAAAGCTAGTTCAGAACGACGCTATACTCATCCTCCTGCCAGGTCTCACAGTCTGGAACAACAGCAATGGCAAGTCTGGGTAAACAAGAACCTCCCTGCCACCGTCCTTGAGACTACCGAAGTACCTCTCGGGTGCCTGAGGTTACCCACCATATCTGCGGAGTGGCCTAATAGAATGTCAAACCAGATTGAATCTTTAGGTTCTTATCAAATTTTCAGTAATCGTTTGCGGTTCTGGAATCACTTCCAGTTCTATCATACTCCCACTTCTGTTTTCTGAAAAAAATCCATTTTTATTAAAACTCTGGCGAGTCAAGAACAATATCACAATTGATCTTCTAGATGGTAGAAAGTCAACCCTCGTCATAGCCCGGGTCAACCCACAAACAGCCATTACAGAAACGTGTAAGTCTACGGTAGCGCTCCAGCCGTCTTCTGACGCCAAATGCGGAACAAAAACTTTTATAACTGGCGCTATCGCATACTATAACCCGGATCTGCCATTAACGCTAAACTAACAAACTACAAAGTGGGTAGAAAGGTTATACCGAACGATCCGAGTCCTTCGTTCTTTAACCATCATCCCACACTCTGTTGCGGCTGCTCCGATCTCCTGGCTCCTTGTCGAGGTGGCACCACATCTACGGATCTTTAAACGGGCTCCCGCCTCTATACCGAGGCAACTCGGACATGCAGTTTGCTAGCCGACATGTCCAAGATTGATGTAGAGAATGAATAGAACACTTTGTCTCGTTACATCCAAAACCATGGATGAACGGTTAATGAAGTTGCCTTTTGGAATGGAATGAAATGAGAAATTGAGCTATCAAATTTCCATGAATCAGAAACCATATTCTTTTTAATCAATTCCTTATCTTTCATCAAAGAGGGGGCCGGCCAATATGAAGAGGGGGGTGAGTGTAGGAGAAGGGGGGTGACCATAAACAATAAATGAGAATGAATGAGTCATTTTACACCTTGCAAATTATTAAATGAACTAAGCCACCTCACTTAATCATTTAATGCAAACCATGAGTGATCTTAACACATCATCAAACATTTAATGCAATGAATGAGTCACTAATCCTAATCACCAATCTAGAAGCTTCCACACTCATGACTCACCCTCAAGAAAAGATAAATCCGCATTAAACCGAATGTTTAAGACGGGTGATAGAAAACTGGTAACTTCCAAAAGCGATTCCGAAACGAATTTCAGGATAACCCCGTAACAGTATAAACATACCCGCATTTGTATTACGACCGAATACAAATGCAACTGAGACATAGATATTATATCTACTCAATATAATACATGGATCCGGCTTAAACCAAAGCCCACCAGTATTATCTACCCGAAATATGACACGTGCGTAAACGCACGTGCAATTTCCGAACCCTGCCATAAAACCATACGGCCTCTACAACGTTTCGCCCGAACTAGGGAAACAATCTATGAGGTCTCTAATGACTCGTCAGTACCCTGGCAGTGGGTTTAACCACAAGCCGTCAGCGGCACTAGCTGTGCATAACGGCTGCCTATGTACTGACCTCAAGAGAAGCTGATGAGCGAACTCATCCTGGAACCCTACTGAGCCTAACAGTGACAATATACATACAGTCTGGTCCATTCGTCTATGAGTATCACATATCGGGCCTAGGAGGCTGGTAACGTCAGACCCCCAATAGCGGTATAAGTCGTGTCGGAGTGTAGCCCAGAACACCCTGAGATACAACTAGAGTACCTACCAGTAAATCTCCTACCTCGGACGAGGGTTTTGTGTAATGGCTCTCCTAGACACAGCGCGATCTCACCCCCAATACCGGGAGAGATGAATCCCCTGCCGATCCGCTCACTTGCCTCCATGTGGCTCAGGACAGTACCCAAAAAAGACTTGTTTGCACGACTCCTTTGAGCCGTGGTAGGGTAGAAATCAAAGCACAGTAGGAACTCACACGAGACAAATGACGACCTCAGGTCGATGAAATAACCTGTACACATGTCACCAGGGAACTGCTATCTGACGCTAGGTATAAATACCAACTAGCAGGTTCCCGGTGAGTCCTGTCCGGTGTACTCATAACCCAATGAGCACCTGTATACATCTTAGGTGATCCAACTGACACCAGTGGCTTGTGAGACCGGCATCCGCCCCTCATCGGGGTCTCGACTGTATACACTAGTCTACTCCGGAGTATCGATGCCCTGTCTCGAAACTCCCACGACTAGGGACCACAATTAAGGATGTGCTTATAGACTACCCAACTCTCACGTATATGATCGCCATCATACTGTTGGTAGTCAAGCAAGATCCTAAGGGCTCTATCAACGTGTAATAGTGATCAGTCACCTGAACCTATACACGACTGATAAAGGAAAACCAGATAGCATACTATCATCTCGAGTAAGACTGTGCTACCGGTATAGGTCCTCCTCAATCATTGCAATCACGTACCTGCGATCCAATAATTGACTTTGAGGGCACTATATCAAACAATCTCCCACTTGCACTTAAGGCTAATTATTGCGATGTGGCATACTCATAGCCCATGTAATACCGAGCACCCAACTCCTCTACTAATCAGTTTCACAAAGCCCGTTTGTAAAACTCTTGTGTTCGAGAAATAGCCTCAATGAGTGGATCCGCCCCGATGTTTCTTTCTATGTCTCTCTTAATCTCAAGTTCGCGGAGAAAACCATCTCCCGAATTGAGTAATACCTATCTTAGAATATGTCTGGATATCTGATGGGACCTAGTTCATAAATGAACTCCAAATCCAAATTTCTTAGACTGTATCGATAACTGAACCTAATCAGTATCCTGCACCATGCCTCCCACAGTATCCTCTTGGACCACCTGTCCATAATACTGCCCCCTTCGTCAAAGGGAAAACTATAACTCTGACAATCACTCTGTCATCCATGTCACCTTTGAAGCCTGGAATGATAACCGTCTCCCGAAAGAGGCTGCCGTCATTAAATCCGTAGAACATGCACTTATGTTCTAAAACTTCTTCCTTATGTTTCTTCAGGATTGGATTAATATAAACTTATCGCATCTAGTGCAAAAACAACATCTGGTGTGGTACTTGACATCTCACGATTGACTCAATTGCCTAACTAAGTGATCTGTCAATCATGCACATCCCTCTCCCCTTTAGTCTGTAAGACACCTTTAGAGAGGGTGACTCCATCACCTGCAGGTACACCACCATGCCAGGAGTCATCTATTCTAAAAACTATTACAATACTATCAAAGTACCCACATTAGGAAATTACCCAAATCTAGATCTAAAACCATAGATCTAGAAACCAGAATGTCTGATATTATATCCATATCCTGTCTGGAGAAACAACTGTGTGACGACCACAGTACAACCGATCGTAGTATAGGAATTTTACTTCCTACTCTGTGTATGTTATCCAAATACCAGGACATCACACCCTACTACCTTCTTAATAGATCCATCCCCTATTCTGATGAAGTCAAAACCCATGACTGTTATATCAAAATTAGATGATCTATCTCCGCTATAACTGCTTAAGTCTATAAATAGACATAAGCTACTTGTCCACTATGCTTCCGCTGCTCCCACTGACCACAACAACCCTCTGGCAGAATAATATATACGTGCACTTCTAAAGCTAGTTTAGAACGACGCTATACTTAACCTCCTGCCGAGTCTTATAGTCTGGAACAACATCAGTGTCAAGTCTGGGTAAACAAGAACCTCCCTAGCACCGTCCTTGAGGCTACCGGAGTACCTCTCGGGTGTCTGAGGTTACCTACCATATCTGCGGAGTGGCTAATGGAATGTCAAACCAGATTGAATCTTTAGGTCCTATTAAATTTTCCGTAATCGTCTGCGGTTCACTTCCAGTTCTACCATACTCCCACTACTGTTTTCTGAAAAAATCCATTTTACTAAAACTGTGACGAGTCAAGAACAATATCACTATTGATCTTCCAGATGGTAGAAAATTAACCCTCGACATAGCCTGGGCTAACTCACAAACTGCCATTACAGAAACGTGCCCTGAGTTATCCAGAGTCTGGTTTTAAGCATAAGCCGGACAACTCCCCGTACCTTAACATCGTTAAGATATGAACCATTCCATATCCAATATAGAAACTTTGGCACTTATTTAATTGGAACCATATTCAAATCATGCAGCTGTCTCCAGTGCATATCAACTTAATAGAGAGAGGCTGATCAGCACTACTCAACTTAGGAATACATCCAATTATGAGTAACCTGAAAGAGAAACAAGTTTCTCAAAACCATTACTATCAACTGAATACCAATCACAAGTATCCACATTTTCGATCTCTTTGAAGAATCCCGATACTTGCGATATCTGGTTGTCTACTTTATTCCTATACCCACAACTTCTCAAAACTTAGACTTTGTAATTCTACGAAACACTTATCTAAAAACTAAAGAAGTCATAAGTAAACAGAACATAGTACGAGGACCAACCCCTTTGTCCTGATGGACACTGGACAACATACAATACTCTGTATAAGTCCGCTGAGTTGAATAACTCAAATCCTGTGCATCGTAGGTTGAAAACTGTACCCAGGCGATTTCATCAAATATCACCAATTACAACGAATTCCGATATAATGAGGATGATCGCCTAATTCCCAATAACTTACTCCCACTCATCATCTGTAAAACCATACAAATATGAGAATGAAACCTAGTAAATATATACCCTGGAGTAAGTATCTAATCGGGAAATCAGTTTTCCTTTAACAATGCACTGAAACATGAAAATGTTTCGTAGGGGTATCCTGGTATTCCTAGTAATGCCTCTTCTATAATCCAATTCATGACTATAACCGTATATTTCTTTGCCTTCTCTCCAAATCCCTTTATTTGTCTTTATTCATTACCTTCTGTACACCCCTTTAGGCTAAGTGGTTTTCTTCCTTCCCTACCGTTCGACACCAGCCTATGGTTTGGAAGAAGACTATCCAGTAAGCATAATAGGTGTATCCTCCTAATCCTAGGAGTACTCGCAATCTGAGAGAAGGTGATAATAAAAGACAACTGAATAATACCTTATTCTATTTCTCCCGAACTGGGGAAAAAAGCAAAGGTGAAATAGGGGTGGCGATGAAGTACGCGGTTCGGTCGTGAATGATAGCAGTCGCAATTTACTTTGCCCTCTTTCTAATCCCTTTATTTTGTCTTTACTTATTACCTTCTGTACACCCTACTTAGGCTAATTGGTTTTCTTCATTTCCTACCTTTCGGCACCTGCCTATGGTTTGGAAGAAGACTATCCAATAAGCGTAATAGGTGTACTCTCCTAAACCAAGGAGCCCTCGCAACCTGAGAGAAGGTGATGATAAAAGACAACTGAATAAACCAATTCAATTTCTCCTGAACCTGGATCCATCCTCGAAGAAGTTCCCTTCGAGTTCGTATATAACCATACGATGGATCTATCCAATGGAAGTGGATGTTCGTAGTGATACGAGGTGTTTTGAGAAATGCAAAGGATAAAAGAAGGAGCGGCAATGACTTATGCAACTAAGACAATCCAAAAGTCAGTATTTTAAGAAAGTTCGGTCAACTTGGTCACTGAGTCATAGTCAAGGGTCGGTCAAAGGTCGCTGCCAAAGAGAGAGAGAAAAGAAACACTCTGCGTGCACTCTAACCTAGATCAGAATGGTTATCACTTTTTCTAATCAGGAAACCTCCCACTGTACTGTCAAATTCTCCTCCAAACCTGGAAGAAGAATCAATCGGGATCACCCGAAGAGTAAACTAACTCATCAGTGGGAATCGGGATCCAACTCTCATCGCATGATAACGTGAAGGTATCCACTCATGTTATCACACTCCAGAAGGTATGCGCATACTTGGCAAGTTTCAGTTTCTTTAGAAACTCCCGATGTGATTTTTGCCCCATGCTCTTATGACCTTGGCGTTGGTCAAAATGTCATAAGTCACATGCCAAGTTCTACCCATCATTATCTTATCAATTTGAACCCACCCACACATGCCCCTGACGTTGGCCAAATAGCAGAACGACTGTCCCAAACCAACTCATCTATCTATGCAACAGACAAATACCCAGCAGCTACCAAACACTATGCATTTGCTAAGGGCCAGACCAACATAGCTTGAATACTACTGACCATTCATATGAAATGACGGAGGGCTACGGCTGGTTTTTGGCGAAAAACCTTTAACGTAATGAATATGATATCGCTGAAGGAACCTGATGGCTTTTTATAAAAATATAGTGGCGAAAACCTTTGCTAAAGAGGTCACTCCCGGTGAAGGGATCTCGGCTCTTTCCTCGTGGAATGAGGTGCAGGATATTCCAACTGAATACCGCGATGCATAGCAACTTGTAATCGACTATAGTGAAGTTATTACCCTGATGTAAACTTCTGCCCAAGGAGTCACTCCCGGTGAAAGGATCTCGGCCCTTGCCTCGTCGAATGAGGTGCAGGATATTCCAACTGAATACCACTATGCAAAACAAAAGAAAACGTCTTTGTAATAACACTTTTTAAAACTGTTCCAACAACATCCAAACAGGTTTGTTTTCCTTTGCATTGATCAGAATCAACGCAGTCCCATCAATTAATCACACCAGAAAAGAACGAAAATAAAATGTACGTATATGCCATCCGCATTCGTCATTGGGTCCCGTCATCACCCGTTAGGTTACTTAACTAACGACAGAGCGGGGACTGGACTAGCGCGGGTGCAAAACATATACAACATCTACTAGTATATATACCAATATACAATAATCGCTCCAGGCGTGATAATATGCAACATTACAAAAAAGTAATAAGCATCACAGAACAATACAGATAATCTGGGATCCCCGGGTTTCACAGAGCTGCTGCTGAAACCTGACGTTCCCCTGGTCGTGTGGATAGCCTGTGCAATGAAACCTATACCCCTACGGGTGCGGCAAGTTACCCGCCAAAACCTGAAGCGAGGCAGCCCCCTACAGCATAATGAATGGACCACCCTGCACTTTACGGAATCCGGTAACTTGGGCACCCCGCCTTGGGTCAACCTGTACCCCCTACGAGTGCGGCGAATAGTCTGTCAATTCTAGAGTGAAGCCCCTCTACCTCTCAAAGCCATGAGATGCGGACCCGTTGCCCTCCAGAACCCGGCTATCCATGCACTCCGTCGGGAGGTAAAACCTAGTACAGAAATGAAAAATATGTATAACGGGTACATCGACCTCAGCCCGGTCGTGCCCCAAAAGAATATTATACAAACAGGCAGTGACGACAGTCCACATGTTGAACGCTCGTCCTACAATATCAAATGTACAAATAAATCCAAACTGCACTACCATTGCACACTGCTATCCACCACGACAAATCCGCAACATCACAGCACAACACAGAACATCAACGCGAATGTCACGTTCGCAAATCCGTCTAAAAGGACTATAGCAATTAGACGCAATTTACCGCTCGAATGACATTCACGGTCGGAGATATAATATAAGTACTGTAAACTAACAAGTTTAAAATTTCGATCGACAAAACTTCCCGAAGTGGGCCCACGTACATCTGCAGCACAGTAATAAAATCTGGGCCCAAAAGAAATATCCCAGAAACCACAATTTTCAATGAAGACCCTACTGTAGAAAAATGGTTCACTGTAGCTCTAAAACGACGGCGGAAACGTGGCCAAACTAGGGTTTGTGCGGCTGTTCCGCGGCGCTTTGGAGTCAACAGTTGACCAAATTTCACCAGTATTCTTAAAAAAGCCTGCACGATTTTCTGAGATGCTCAAAATGATTTTTAGACCTGTTTAAAAATTCGACAGAAACTTTAACATGAAAAATGAGGTTTCGGAAATTTCGTTCGATCGATATTTTAAACGCGTTAGAACAAGTTAGTAAAGCTTAATGGCGTGGCTCTGATACCATGTAACTCTACAGTAGTGCCCCGGCCGTCAATCTGACGCCAAATGCGGAACAAAAACTTTTATAACTGGCGCTATCTCATACTATAACCCGGATCTGCCATTAACGCTAAACTAACAAACTAAAAAGTGGGTAGAAAGGTTATACCGAATGATCCGAGTCCTTCGTTCTTTAACCATCATCCAACACTCCGTTGCGGCTGCTCCGATCTCCTAGCTCCTTGTCGAGATGGCACCACATCTACGGATCTTTAAACGGGCTCCCGCCTCTATACCGAGACAAGTCAGACATGAAGTTTGCTAGCCGACATGTCCAAGATTGATGTAGAGAATGAGTAGAACACTTTGTCTCGTTACATCCAAAACCATGGATGAACGGTTAATGAAATTGCCTTTTGGAATGGAATGAAATGAGAAATTGAGCTATCAAATTTCCATGAATCAAAAACCATAATCTTTTTAATCAATTCCTTATCTTTCATCAAAGAGGGGGCCAGCCAATATGAAGAGGGGGGTGAGTGTAGGAGAAGGGGGGTGACCATAAACAATAAATGAGAATGAATGAGTCATTTTACACCTTGCAAATCATTAAATGAACTAAGCCACCTCACTTAATCATTTAATGCAAACCATGAGTCATCTTAACACATCATCAAACATTTAATGCAATGAATGAGTCATTAATCCTAGTCCCCAATCTAGAAGCTTCCACACTCATGACTCACCCTCAAGAAAAGATAAATCCGCATTAAACCGAATATTTAAGATGGGTGATAGAAAACTGGCAACTTCCAAAAGCGATCCCGAAACGAATTTCAGGATAACCCCGTAACAGTATAAACATACCCGCATTTGTATTACGACCGAATACAAATGCAACTGAGACAAAGATATCATATCTACTCAATATAATACATGGATCCGGCTTAAACTAAAGCCCACCAGTATTATCTGCCCGAAATATGACACGTGCGTAAACGCACGTGCAATTTCTGAACCCTGCCATAAAACCATACGGCCTCTATAACGTTTCGCCCGAACTTGGGAAACTATCTGTGGGGGACTCTAATGACTCGTCAGTACCCTGGCAGTGGGTTTAACCACAAGCCGTCAGCGGCACTAGCTGTGTGTAACGGCTGCCCATGTACTGACCTCAAGGGAAGCTGATGAGCGAACTCATCCTGAAACCCTACTGAGCCTAACAGTGACAATATACGTACAGTCCGGTCCGTTCGTCTATGAGTATCGCATATCGGGCCTAGGGGGCTGGTAACGTCAGACCCCCAATAGCGGTATAAGTCGTGTCGGAGTGTAGCCCAGAACACCCTGAGATACTACTGGAGTACCTACCAGTAAATCTCCTACCTCGGCCGAGAGTTTTGTGTAATGGCTCTCCTAGACACAGCGCGATCTCACCCCCAATACCGGGAGAGACGAATCCCCTGCTGATCCGCTCACTTGCCTCCATGTGGCTCGGGACAGTACATAAAAAAGACCTGTTTGCATGACTCCTTTGAGCCGTGGTAGGGTAGAAATCAAAGCACAGTGGGAACTCACACGAGACAAATGACGACCTCAGGTCGATTAACTAACCTGTACACATGTCACCAGGGAACTGCTATCTGACGCTAGGTATAAATACCAACTAGCAGGTTCCCGGCGAGTCCTGTTCGGTATACTCATAACCCAATGAGCACCTGTATACATCTTAGGTGATCCAACTGACACCAGTGGCTTATGAGACCGGCCACCGCCCCTCGTCGGGGTCTCGACTGTATACACTAGTCTACTCCGGAGTATCGATGCCCTATCTCGAAACTCCCACGACTAGAGACCACAATTAAGGATGTGCTTATAGACTACCCAACTCTCAGGTATATGATCGCCATCATACTGTTGGTAGTCAAGCAAGATCCTAAGGGCTCTATCAACGTGTAATAGTGATCAGTCACCTGAACCTGTACACGACTGATAAAGGAAAACCAAATAGCATACTATCATCTCGAGTAAGACTGTGCTACCGGTATAGGTCTTCCTCAATTATTGCAATCACGTACCTGTGATCCAATAAATGACTTTGAGGGCACTATATCCAACAAAACGTGTCTTGAGTTATCCAGAGTCTGGTTTTAAGCATAAGCCAGACAACTCCCCGTACCTTAACAATGTTAAGATATGAACTATTCTATATCCAATATAGAAATAGAGGCACTGATTTAATTGGAACCAGATTCAAATCATGCAGCTGTCTCCAGTGCATGTCAACTAAATGGAGAGAGGCCAATCAGCATTACTCAACTTAGGAATGCTTCCAATTATGAGTAACCTGAAAGAGAAGCAAGTTCTCTTAATCATTACTATCAACTGAATACCATATACAAGTATCTACATCTTCGATCATCTTGAAGAATCCTAATACTTGCAACACCTGGTTCTCTACTTTATTCTTTATACCTATAACTTCTCAAAACTTAGACCTTGCATTTCCACGAAACACATGTCTAAGAATTAGAGAAGTCACAAGTAAACAGAATATAGTACGAGTACCAACCCCTTTGTCCTCATGGACACTGGACAACATACAATACTCTGTATAAGTCCCTTGAGTCTAATAACCCATTCCCTATGTGTCTTAGGTTGAAAACTGTACTTATGGTTAAGAAGAATTACACCGCTGTTTAATGCTCCTTACCTAATCATCCACTGATACAGGTAAATGTCATAGACATAATTTCAAAAAGTTACATCTCACTTTATAAAAATAAACGTACAGATATATCAATTTGAAATTGGTGCATTACAACGGATATTCAAAACCAAATATTTGCCGTCCGGCAAACAACCCAGGCGATTTCCTCAAATATCACCAATTACAACGAATCCCGATATAATGAGGATGATCACCCAATTCCCAATAACTTACTCCCACTCATCATCTGTAAAACCATACAGATGTGAGAATCAAACCTAGTAAGTACATACCCTGGAGCAAGGACTAATTGGGAAATCAGTTTCTATTAACAACGCGCAGTGAGAATGAAACATAAAAATGTTTCGAAGTGGTATCCTGGTATTTCTAGTAATGCCTCTTCCATTATCCAGGTTCACAACTGTAACCGTATGTTTCTTTGCCATCTCTCCAAATCCCTTTATATGTCTTTAGTCACTACCTTCTGTACACCATCTTAGGCTAAATGGTTTTCTTCCTTCCCTATCGTTCGGCACCAGCCTATGGTTTGGAAGAAGACTATCCAATAAGCATAATGGGTGTACTCTCCTAATCCTAGGAGTACTCGTAACCTGAGAGAAGGTGAAGATAAAAGACAACTGAATAAACCTTATTCCTATTTCTCCTGAACCAGAATCCATCCCCGAACTGGAACAAGTCTCTTCGAGTTCGTATATAACCATACGATGGAGTATCCAATAAACTGTGGATCTTCGTAGTGATACGAAGTGTTCTGGAGAAATACAAAGGTGAAGTAGGAGTGGCGATGAAATACTTGGTTTGGTCGTGAATGATAGCAGTCGCAGTTTACTTTGCCCTCTTACTAATCCCTTTATTTGTCTTAACTTATTACCTTCTGTACACCATCGTTAGGCTAATTGGTTTTCTTCATTCCCTACCGTTCGGCACCTGCCTATGGTTTGGAAGAAGACTATCCAATAAGTGTAATAGGTGTACTGTCCTAATCCAAGGAGCACTCGCAACCTGAGAGAAGGTAAAAGGAAAAGACAACTGAATAGTCCTATTCGTTTTCTCTAGAACTGGAAACCATCCTCGAATCTGGAACAAGTTCCTTCGAGTTCGTATATAACCATACGATGGTTTTATCCATTGGAAATGGATGTTTGTAGTAATACGGGGTGTTCTGGAGAAAAGGGTAAAAGTAGGAGTGGCAATGAGGTTTGCTACTCAGACAATCCAAAAGCCAGTATTTAAGAAGGTTCGGTTAACTTGGTCACTGAGTCATAGTCAAGGGTCGGGCCATGGTCGCTGCCAAAGAAAGAGAGAAAAGAAACACTCAGCGTGCACTCTAACCTAGATCAGAACGGTTATCAATTTATCTAATCAGGAAACCTCCCACTATAACCTCATATTCTCCTCCAAACCTGAAAGAAGAATTAGTCGGGATCACCCGAGGAGTAAACCAACTAATCAGTAGGAATCGGGATCCAACTATCATCGCATGATAACGTGATGGAATCCACTCACGTTATCACACTCCAGAAGGTATGTGCATATCTGGCAAGTTTCAGTTTCTTTAGAAATTCCCGATGTGATTTTTAACCCTAGGACCCAAGTGACCTTGACACAGTCAAAAAATCAAAGAGTCCTAGTCAAGTTCAACCCGTCATTATCCTGGATTGCATTAAACCCACCCGTACGAGCCCTTGACACAGTCAACAAGGCCGCACGACTGTCCTATCCAATCCCATTAATATACCACAAACAAACACTATTTAGCTACCGCACACTACACCTTGACACAGTCAACAAACGCAGCACGAATACTAAGTAATACTTGTAAGAAATGACGGAGGGCTATGTCTATTTTTTGGCAAAAAACTTTTAACGTAATGAACTTGATATCGTTGAAGGAACTGCATAGCTTTTTTATAAATATATAGTGGCGAAAACCTTTGCTAAAGAGGTCACTCCGGGTGAAGGGATCCCGGCTCTTTCCCCATAGAATGAGGTGCAGGATATTCCAACTAAATACCACGATGCAAAGCAAAAAGTAATCGGCTATAGTGAAGTTGTTGCCCTGATGCAAACTTCTGTCCAAGGGGTCACTCCCGGTGAAGGGATCTCGGCCCTTGCCTCGTCGACTGAGGTGATAGATATTCATAACAGAATACCACTGTGCAAAACAAAAGAGAACGTCCTTGCAATAACAGCTTTTTTTTGAAAAATATTCCAACAACATCAGATTAGGTTTGTTTAGCTTGCATTGATCCGAATCACTGCAGTCCCATCAATTAATCACACCACAAAAGAACGAAAATACGATGTACGTATATGCCATCCGCATTCGCCACTGGCTCCCGTCATCACCCGTTAGGTTACTTAACTAACGACAGAGCGGGGACTGGACTAGCGCGGGTGTAAAACATATACAACATCTATTGGTATATATATCAATATATAATATTCGCTCAAGGCGTGATAAAATATAACATCACAGAAATGTAATAAGCATCACAGAACAATACAGATAATCTGGGATCCTCGGGTTTCATAGAGCCACTACTGAAACTCGACGTTCCCCTGGTCTTATGGATAGCATGTGCAATGAAATCCTATACCCCTACGGGCGCGGCAAGTTACCCGCCAAAACCTGAAGCGAGGCAGCCCCCTTCAACAACGTGAATGGACCACCCAGCACTTCACGGAATCCGGAAACTTGAGCACCCCTCCTTGGGTCAACCTGTACCCCCTACGAGTGCGACGAATAGCCCGCCAATTCTAGAGTGAAGCCCCTCCGTCTCAAAGCCATAAGATGCGGGCCCGTTGCCTTCTAGAACCCGGCTATCCATGCACCCCACCGCGGGGTAATCCTAGTACAGAAAGTAAAATATACAACGGGTACATCGACCTCACCCCGGTCATGCCCCAAAAAAATAATATACAAACAGGCAGTGACGGCAGTCACATGTCGGACGCTCGCCCAGCAATATCAAATGTACAAGTACAACCAAACTTTACTACCATTGCATCTAGGCTATCCACCACGACAAATCCGCAACATCACAGCACAACACAGAACATCAACGTGAATGTCACGTTCGCAAATCCGTCTAAAAGAGCTATAGCAATTAGACAGGATTTACCGATCAAATGACATTCACGGTCGCAGATATAATGTAAATATTGTGAACTAACATGTTTAAAATTTTCGATTGACAAAATTTCCTGAGGTGGGCCCCAAGCACAATTCCCAGTACTCAGACAAATCTGGGCCCAAAAAAAATACCAGAAACCACATTTCCAAGTCAGAGACCACCTCAGAAAATTTTTTGCACTGTGGCTATAGTACGGCCGCGGATCCGCGGCCAAAACGCGGATACGGCCGCGGATCCGACGCGCTACAGTGAAATCGGCCCACCAAATTTTCTCAGTTCTCTTAAAAAACCCTGCATGATTTTCTGCAATACACCAAATAATTTTTTGACAACAGAAAAATTTCGACAGAAAATGATGGCTTAGAAATGCAGTTTTTAAAAATTTCATCCGATCGAAGTTCTAAACATGCTAGAGCAAGCTAGTAAAGGTTAATGACGTGGCTCTGATACCATGTAAGACTACGGTAGCGCCCCGGCCGTCTTTCCGAGGCCAAAATGCGGAAACGAAAATTTTTCTTAACTTGAAAACCGGCGCTATCGTATGCTTAAAACCCGGATCGAACCATTAACCTACAACTAGCTATCTAGAGAAGGGATAGAAGGCTATATCGATCGATCCGTGTCCTTCGGTCTTTGGCCACCATCCCAAGCTCCTCGCGGCATCTCCGGTCTCGATCTCCTCATCGGAAAAGGCACCACATCTATGAGTCTTTTTACGTGCTCCCGCTTCATCCGAAGCAACTCGGGCACGAAGTGTGCTAGCCGACGTGTCCAAGGTGTTGTAGAGAATGTTTGTGATCACTTTGTCTCTTGCATCCATGGCTTGGATGAAGGTTAGAGATGATGCCATTAATGGAGATTTTGAGCTAGAGGAGGAAGATGAAGAAGAAGCTTTCTTTCTTTTCTTTTGTGATATGTGTAATAAAAATGAGAGAGTGAGAAGAATGAAAAATACAAGAGCTCACCCTCATACATGGCTGCCCTTCTCTCTCCTCCTCTCATTTCAACCCACACATCCATCACAAAAGGTGACATTTGCACAAGAAATGATACCATGAGTCACCAATGAAGTACATGTATCATTTAATGCACAAAATGATGGCTTCTAGCTCATAATTTCTATATGCAAACATTAATCCAAATGTTTGCAATAATAAAAAGATACGGCAACATCTAAAGTAAACTCGTGACGGATCGCAAGGATACTCCTCACCTGTATATACATACCTGCACCCGCATTCCGACTGAATGCGAATGTGATGAGACAAAAGTAATCCAACAAATCTAATACTAGGATCCGGTTTAAACCAAAGCCCACTAGTATGATCCTCCCGATCATGATCCGTGCACAACTGCACGTATATGATCGGACCCTGCCATATATCATACGGCCTCTACAACGTTTCGTCCGAAACTTGAGAAACTGTCTGTGGGGGACTCTAAAGACTCGTCAATACTTTGGCTGTGGATTTAACCACTAGCACGTCAGAGGTATTAGCCGTACGTAATGAGCTACCAGGTATTGAACAAAAGGGAGGTCGATGAGCGAACTCATCGTGACACCCTACTGAGCCTGTCAGTGACAATATCCATACAGTCCGGTCCGTTCGTCTATAAGCATCGTATGGCGGGCCTAGGGGGTTGGTAAAAGTCAGACCCCTAAAAGCGGTACAAGTCGTGTCGGAGTGTAGCCCAGAACACCCTGAGATACTACTGGAATAACTACCAGTAAATCTCCTGCCTCGGCCGAGGGCTTTGTATAATGGCTCTCCTAGACACAGAGCGACCTCACCCCCAATACTGGGAGAGACGAACCCCTGCCGATCTGCTCACTGCCTCCATATGGCTCGGGACTGTACCCAACTAAAACCTGTTTGCACGACTCCTTTGAGCCGTGGTAGGGTAGTAATCAAAGCACAGTGAGAACTCATACGAGACAAATGAAGATCTCAGGTCGATGAACTAACCTGTACACATGTCACCAGGGAACTGCTATCTGACGTCAGGTATAATACCAACTAGCATGTTCCCGGCGAGTCCTGTCCGGTGTACTCATAACCCAATGAACACCTGTATACATCTTAGGTGAACCAACTGCCACCAATGGCTTGTGAGACCGACCACCGCCCCTCGTCGGGGTCTCGACTGTATACACTAGTCTACTAATGGAGTATCGATGCCCAGTCTCGAAACTCCCACGACTAGGGACCTTTTAAGGATGTGCTTATAGACCCCAGCTCCCATGTATATGATCGCCATCATACTGCTGGTCGTCAAGCAAGAATCCTAAGGGCTCTATCAGCGTGCAATAGGGACCTGTAAGGTCACCTAAAGTAGTACACGATGATAAAGACAAACCATGGTAGCATACTATTCTCCATCAACGTGTAATAGTGAACCACAATGTCACCTAAAGCATGTACACGATAATAGAGACAAACTAGATAGTATACAATCATCTCGAGTAAGACTGTCCTACCGGTATAGGTCCTCCCTTAATCATTGCAATCACGTGCCTGCGATCCAATAATTGACTCTGAGGCCACTATATCCAACAAATAGAAGCGTCCAGGAGAAACGGTTCGACTCCGCAATCCACTTTGTATCAACCATTTCAACCTTCACCACCTTCTTATGTTGATACTCCTTTTTCGAGTCCTATTGTATCTCCGAAACCCATGTCTATTGCTGAACATATTGAACAAGCTCGTAACCGATCTTTCACTCCTTTCAACATTTCCAGTTCTTGGGATCAACAACTCCATCCACATTTTTATCCAAATGTTGATCGTACTCCTGTCCAACCATTCAATTCCTACCGGTCCTACCCGACTTTCACACCTTCCCTAGACATTGCTTCTACTCAGCCATTTTGGAGTTTCCAGAATCCAAACAATTTTGAATCTTTTACTGAAACCCCTTCACAACCCATGTTTAGTCTGGAACAGTCGTTGGAAGCTTATATTGTAGCGACAAACCAACAGATGAGGAATTTGGATGTGTCCATTGCCGCCCTTAATTCATCAAAACAACCTAGTGAACCGGTAGCTATTTTCCAAATAGCTCCAAAAATTCCAATATATGATGAGGCGGTTGGACAGATCGAGAATTTGAGTGGAGAGAGTGAGCTATACACCCTTCCAAATCAAATCTACCCATCACCAATTGAATCCCACAACTCCGGTTTTGAATGTCTATCAAGTGTCCAAAATGATTCACCAGTTGAAAATAAAACTTTTAATGAGTTGTGCGACTTTGTATTGCTTGATTTGCTAGATTGTGAAGGGTCCCTTTCGAGTGAAACCATAACCAATCCTTTCGACCTCTACACCTCCAATCAAGAACCTGAATTGATAAATATCCATGCTTTTGATGAGGTGTCCGAAAAAATTGATTTTCACTTGATTGAGGATATTGACGCAGGGAATAATTTGGATGATGAACCCGCAGATTTGACTGAATTTCTCTCTCCAATTCATCATCCCGAGTCATTAAATGTTTCTCCCGAACTTCATATGCATCTTGATTTTGATGATAATTGCATGGATGGGATAACTTTTGAGGAGAATTATGATGATAGTTTTGAGAATAGTATTGAGGATGAACTAGTTTTGTTTGATGAGTCGGATTTTCCAATTCATCCTCCTGAACCTTTAACTGTTATACTTCCTAAATCACCACCCTTCATCCTTTCCATCGTTCCGACCGCGCAAGAAATCACGCAGGAGGACTGTGAGCTTGAAAAATTTCTATTCGATCACATCAGTTTTGACGCCACTAGTGCGTTCTTCCTTGAATTTGACACAGTTCTCGCGACCGATAACGATTATGAGTGTTTCACTTTTTCGGATGATTTTGAAGACTCACCACCCGAGTTTGAGTCCTTTGAACTTTCAGATGAGTTAGTTGAACCATCAGACTCGGTTGTTGACAATCATTTCAAACCATTGATGGAATCCTTTGAGTTCGAGATAGTTTCACCAATTTCACCTTCAATTGTTTCACCTCTGAAACTCGAACTCAAGCTGTTGTCGTCTCACCTTATATATGCTTACTTAGGTGAGAATGAGACCCTTCATAAATCACTCCACTTCGTCTTTTCGATCATTTCGACCGCGCAAGAATCCGTCACGCTTGTTGGATATAGTGCCCTCAGAGTCAATTATTGGATCACAGGCACATGATTGCAATGATTGAGGGAGGACCTATGCCGGTAGGACAGTCTTACTCGAGATGATAGTATGCTATCTGGTTTATCTTTATCATCGTGTACTGTTTCAGGTGACCTTACAGGTCACTATTGCGCGTTGATAGAGCCCTTAGGATTCTTGCTTGACGGCCAGCAGTATGATGGCGATCATATACATGGGAGCTGGGGTCTATAAACACATCCTTAAAGTGGTCCCTAGTCGTGGGAGTTTCGAGACTGAGCATTGATACTCTATTAGTAGACTAGTGTATACAGTCGAGACCCCGACGAGGGGCGGTGGCAGGTCTAACAAGCCATTGGTGTCAGTTGGATCACCTGAGATGTATACAGGTGCTCATTGGGTTATGAGTACACCGGACAGGACTCGCCGGGAACATGCTAGTTGGTATTATACCTGACGTCGGATGGCAGTTCCCTGGTAACATGTGTACAGGTTAGTTCATCGACCTGAGATCGTCATTTGTCTCGTGTGAGTTCCCACTGTGCTTTGATTACTACCCTACCACGGCTCAAAGGAGTGGTGCAAACAGTTTTTAGTTAGGTACAGTCCTGAGCCACATGAAAGCAGTGAGCGGATCGGCAGGGGTTTCGTCTCTCCCGGTATTGGAGGTGAGATCGCGCTGTGTCTAGGAGAGCCATTACACGAAGTCCTTGACCAAGACAGGAGATTTACTAGTAGGTATTCCAGTAGTATCTCAGGGTGTTCTGGGCTACACTCCGACACGACTTGTACCGCTTTTGGAGGTCTGACTTTTACCAACCCCCTAGGCCCTCCATGCGATGCTCATAGACGAACGGACTGGAATGTACGGATATTGTCACTGACAGGCTCAGTAAGGTGCCAGGATGAGTTCGCTCATCGACCTCCCTTTTGGTCAATACCTGGTAGCCCGTTACGTACGGCTAGTACCTCTGACGTGCTGGTGGTTAAATTCACAGCCAAAGTATTGACGAGTCTTTAGAGTCCCCCACAGACAATTTTCAAGTTTCAGGCGAAACGTTGTAGAGGCCGTATGGTATTATGGCAGGGTTCGATCATATATGTACAGTAGTGCACGGATCATGATTGGGCGGATCATACTAGTGGGGTTTGGTTTAAGCCGGATCCTAGTATTAGATTTTTTGGATTGCTTTTGTCTCATCGCATTCGCATTCGGTCGGAATGCGGATGCAGGTATGTATATACAGGTGAGGGGTATCCTTGTGATCCGTCACGAGTTTACTTTAGATATTGCCATATCTTTTTATTGTTGTAAACATTTGGGTTAATGTTTACAAATTGAAATTATGAGCTAGAAATCATCATGAGGTGCATTTATTGTGACACATGCAACCTAGTGACTCATGGTCTCTTTTATTGTGCATATGTCACATTTTGTGATGGATTTGTAAGTTGAAATGAGAGGAAGAGAGAGAAGGGCAGCCATGATAAGGTTAGCTCTTGTATTATTTTCATACTCTCACTCTCTCATTTTCATCATACAACACACAAGAAAGAAAAGCCTCATCCTCTTCTTCTTCCTCTAGCTCACAACCTCCATTGATGGCTTCATCTTCAACCTCCATCCATGCAATGGATGCAAGTGACAAAGTTGTCACACACATTCTCTACATCGCCTTGGACACGTCGGCTAGCGAACTTCATGCCCGAGTTGCTTCGAATGAGGCGGGAGCCCGTAAAAAGACTCGAAGATGTGGTGACCTTTCCGACGAGGAGACCAGAGATCGGAGATGCCGTGAGGAGCAAGAGATGGTGGCTAAAGACCGAAGGACACGGATCGATCGGTATAACTTTTCTAACCCTTCTCTAGTTAGCTAGTTGTAGGTTAATGGTTCGATCCGGATTTAAAGTATACGATAGCGCCGGTTTCAAGTTTAGAAAAAAATTTCGTTTCCGCATTTTAGCCTCGGACAGACGGCCGGGGCGCTACCGTAGACTTACATGGTATCAGAGCCACGCCATTAACCTTTAGTAGCTTGCTCTAACGTGTTTAGAACTTCAATCGAACGAAATTTCCAAAACCGCCATTCCAATTTGTGCAGTTTCTGTCGAAATTTTTTTGTCGTCAAAAATTATTTTGAGTATTGCAGAAAATCAGGCAGGCTTTTCTTAGAACAATGCAGAAATTTCGTAGCCTGAGCCCACTGTAGTGCCGCGGAACCGCGGCATGACCCTTGTTTTGGCCGCGATTCCGCCGCACTACTGTAGCATTAGGGCACCAAAATTTCTACAGTGGTCTCTGAGTTGGAATTGGGGTTTCTGGTATTTTTAGTTTTGGCCCAGATTATTTTGAGTACTGGGAATTGTACTTGGGGCCCACTTCGAGAAATTTTGTCGATGAAAAATTTTAAATATGTTAGTGCACAGTGCTTACTTTATATCTACGACCGTGAATGTCATTTAATCGCTAAATCTTGTCTAATTGCTATAGTTCTTTTAGACAGATTTGCGAACGTGACATTCACGTTGATGTTCTGTATTGTGCTGTGATGTTGCGGATTTGTCGTAGTGGATAGCCTGGATGCAATGGTAGTACAGTTTGGTTATATTTGTACATTTGTTATTGCGGGGAGAGCATCCGACATGTGGACTGCCGTCACTGCCTGTTTGTATATTATTCTTTTGGGACACGACCGGGCAGAAGTCGATATACCCGTTGTATATTTTACTTTCTGTACTAGGATTACCCCGCGGAGGGGTGCACGGATAGCCGGGTTCTAGAGGGTAACGGGCCCGCATCTCATGGCTTTGAGACGGAGGGGGATTCACTCTAGAATTGGCGGGCTATTCGCCGCACTCGTAGGGGGTACAGGTTGACCCAATGAGTGGTGCTCAAGTTACAAGATTCCGTGAAGTGCTGGGTGGTCCATTCACTTTGTTGAAGGGGCTGCCTCGTTTCAGGTTTTGGCGGGTAACTTGCCGCGCCCGTAGGGGTCTAGGATTTCATTGCACAGGCTATCCACATGACCAGGGGAACGTCGGGTTTCAGTAGTTGCTCTATGAAACCCGGGGATCCCAGATTATCTGTATTGTTCTGTGATGCTTATTACATTTATGTGATGTTGCATTTTATCACGCCTCGAGCGATTATTATATATTGATATATATACTAGTAGATGTTGTATATGTTTTTCACCCGCGCTAGTCCAGTCCCCGCTCTATCGTTAGTTAAGTAACCTAACGGGTGATGACGGGACCCAGTGGCGAATGCGGATGCATATACGTACATCATATTTTCGTTCTTTTGTAGTGTGATTAATTGATAGGACTGCATTGATTCGGATCAATGCAATCTAAACAAACCTATTCTGATGTTGTTGGAACATTTTTCAAAAGCTGTTATTGCAAGGACGTTCTTTTTTGTTTTGCACAGAGGTATTCGGTTATGAATATCCAGCACCTCAGTCGACGAGGCAAGGGCGGAGATCCCTTCACTGGGAGTGACCCCTTAGACAGAAGTTTGCGTCAGGGTAATAAACTTCACTATAGCCGATTGCCTTTTGCTTTGCATCGTGGTATTCAGTTGGAATATCCTGCACCTCATTCTACGAGGAAAGAGCCGAGATCCCTTCACCGGGAGTGACCTCTTTAGCAAAGGTTTTCGCCACTATATTTTTATAAAAGGCTATCCGGTTCCTTCAACGATATAAAGTTCATTACGTTAAAGTTTTTTCGCCAAAAACCATTCGTAGCCCTCCGTCATTTCAGACGGGTAGCACTTAGTATTCATGCTATGTTTGTTGGCCAAAGTCAAGGCATAGTGTATGGTAGCTATTTGTTACTTTTCTGTTGCATAGATAGATGCGTTGGTTTGGGACAGTCGTACTGCTTTGTTGGCCAAAGTCAAGGGTAGGTATGGATGGGTTCAAATTAACCTGGATAATGATGGGTAGAACTTGACATGTGACTTATGATTTGTTGGCCAAAGTCAAGGTCATAAGAGCATGGGGTAAAAATCACATCGGGAGTTTCTAAAGAAACTGAAACTTGCCAGATATGCGCATACCATCTGAAGTGTGATAACGTGAGTGGATTCCGTCACGTTATCATGCGATGATAGTTGGATCCCGATTCCCACTGATGAGTTGGTTTACTCCTCGGGTGATCCCGACTAATTCTTCTTTTAGGTTTGGAGGAGAATTTGATGATACAGTGGGAGGTTTCCAGATTAGATAAATTGATAACCATTCTGATCTAGGTTAGAGTGCACGCAGAGTGTTTCATTTCTCTCTCTCTTTGGCAGCGACCATGACCCTACCCTTGACTATGACTCAGTGGCCAAGTTAACCGAACCTTTCTTAAAATACTGGCTTTTGGATTATCAGAGTTGCATACCTCATTGCCACTCCTACTTTTACCCTTTTTCTCCAGAACACCCCATATTACTACGAACATCCACTTCCATTGGATAAAACCATCGTATGGTTATATACGAACTCGAAGGAACTTATTCCAGATTCGAGGATGGTTTCCGGTTCTGGAGAAAATGAATAAGGACTATTCATTTGTCTTTTCCTTTTGCCTTTTCTCAGGTTGCGAGTGCTCCTTGGATTAGGACGGTACACCTATTATGCTAATTGGATAGTCTTCTTCCAAACCATAGGCAGGTACCGAACGGTGGGGAATGAAGAAAATCAATTAGCCTAACGAAGGTGTATAGAAGGTATTAAGTAAAGACAAATAAAGGGATTAGTAAGAGGGCAAAGTAAATTGTGACTGCTATTCACGACCAAACCAAGTATTTCTTCGCCAATCCTACATCACCTTTGTATTTCTCTAGAACACTCCGTATGACTACGAAGATCCACAGTTTATTGGATACTCTATCGTATGGTTATATACGAACTCGAAGGAACTTGTTCCAGTTCGGGGATGGAATCTGGTTCAGGAGAAATAGGAATAAGGTTTTATTCAGTTGTCTTTTATCTTTACCTTCTCTCGCATTGCGAGCGCTCCTAGGATTAAGGGAGTACACCCATTATGCTTATTGGATAGTCTTCTTCCAAACCATAGGCTGTTGCCGAACAGTAAGGAAGGAAGAAAACCATTTAGCCTAAGAGGGTGTACAGAAGGTAATGACTAAAGACATATAAAGGGATTTGGAGAGATGGGAAAGAAATAAACGGTTACAGTCGTGAATCTGATAATGGAAGAGACATTAATTAGAATACCTGGATACCCCTTCAAAACATTTACATGTTTTAGTTTCACTGTGTATTGTTAAAAGAAAACTGATTTCCCAATTAGATCCTTACTCCAGAGTATGTATTTACCAGGTTTGATTCTCACACCTGTACGGGTTTACAGATGATGAGTGGGAGTAAGTTGTTGGGAATTGGGTGATCATCCTCATTATATCGGGATTCGTTGTAATTGATGATATTTGAGGAAATCGCCTGGGTTGTTTACCGGACGGCAGATATTTGGTTTAGAATATCCGTTGTTATGCACCAATTTCAAATTGATATATCTGTACGTTTATTTTTATAAAGTGAGATATAACTTTTTGAAATTATGTCTATAACATTTACCTATATCAGTGGATGGTTGGGTAAGAAGTATTAAACAATGGTGTAATTCTTCTCAACCATAAGTACAGTTTTCAACCTACGACACACAGGGAATGAGTTATTAGACTCAGGGGACTTATACAGAGTATTGTATGTTGTCCAGTGTCCATGAGGACAGAGGGGTCGGTACTCGTACTATATTCTGTTTACTTGTGACTTCTCTAGTTCTTAGACATGTGTTTCGTAGAAATGCAAGGTCTAAGTTTTGAGAAGTTATAGGTATATGAATAAAGTAGAGAATCAGGTATTGCAAGTATCAGGATTCTTCAAGGTGATCGAAAATGTAGACATTTGTGTATGGTATTCAGTTGATAGTAATGATTATAAGAACTTTCTTCTCTTTCGGGTTACTCATATCTGGATGTACTCCTAAGTTGAGTAATGCTGATCGGACTCTTTCCATTTAGTTGACATGCACTGGAGACAGCTGCATGATTTGAATTTGGTTCCAATTAAATCAGTGCCTCTATTTTTATATTGGATATAGAATAGTTCATATCTTAACAATGTTAAGGTACGGGGAGTTGTCCGGCTTATGCTTAAAACCAGATTCTGGATAACTCAAGGCACATTTCTGTAATAGCTGTTTGTGGGTTGACCCGGGCTATGACGTGGGTTGACTTTCTACCATCTGAAAGATCAATAGTGATATTGTTCTTGACCCGCCACAGTTTTAGTAAAATGGATTTTTTCAGAAAACAATAATGGGAGTATGGTAGAACTGGAAGTGATTCCAGAACCGCAAACGATTACTGAAAATTTGATAAGAACCTAAAGATTCAATCTGATTTGACATTCCATTAGCCACTCCGCAGATATGGTGGGTAACCTCAGGCACCCGAGTGGTACTCCGATAGCCTCAAGGATGGTGACAAGGAGGTTCTTGTTTACCCAGACTTGATACTACTGTTGTTCCAGGCTATGAGACACGGTAGGAGGATGAGTATAGCGTCGTTCTAAACTAGTTTTAGAAGTGTACGTGTATATAACTCTGCCAGAGGGTTCAGTAGGAGCACCGGAAGCATAGTGGACAAGTAGCTTATGTCTATTTATAGACTAAAACAGATATAGCGGAGATAGATCATCTATTTCTGATGTGACTGTCATAGGTTTGACTTCATCAGAAAATGGGATGGATCTGTTAAGAAAGTAGTAGGGTGTGATGTCATGGTATTTGGGTGACATATACAGAGTAGGAAGTGAAATTCCTATACTACGATCGGTTATACTTTGGTTGTCACACAGTGGTTTCTTCACATAGGATATAGATATAATATCAGACATTCTGTAGGGTTCCTAGGCACTCTAATGAGGTCTCACAAGGCATCAACCATGCCAATTTCAAATTTTTCCGGTGCCGAGAAACCCTAATACGGATCGTTAACTAGAATTTTAGGCGAAACAAGCAACTAGTTAACAACTTAACTAAGTGAACGGAAATACAACCTTTGTAGATCCGGTTCTCCACCTCCATAGCTCCATGATGAAGTCTCCTTGCTATCCAAATCGAATCCCGGGCTCTAGCGTCGGCTTCATCGGAGAAATGGGCGGGCTAGGTCATCGACTACGATACCGAAGATGATCTACGTCGAGGCATCACAAGATCAAGCTCCCACTTCACCAAGTCATGAAACTTGTGAAGAAAACACCCTTTACTACTTGGCAAGAGGTAGAGGATGAAGAAATAGGAGGTGGGTTCACTTTAGAATTGGATTTCTCACTCATTTCATCAAATCACCATTGATGGAATCAAGCTTCTTCATCTTGAAGAAGAAAAAGAAGAAGAAGATGATGTTATGATAAGAATAATAAAATAAAAAAGAAAATGAATTCTTATCATATACAAACCATGGTTAAGTGTAGAGAATGAATCATGGTTAAGTGGAATGGTTAGGATTAAGCATGAGACAAAATGGTCACTTAGTCAAAGCTTCATGAAGCTTCAAGAACAAACAAAGAAAGCCACCATATTTCTCTTTATCTTTTGTCAAAACCAAATAAATAAATAAATGAATAAGAAAACAAAACCCTAACCATGGTTTAATCTTTACACAAACCCAAGTAAACATGTATCATCAAACATGATACAATCAAGTGCACAAAAGTATATCACATATACAACTTGTGCAATGCAAGTGAGAAAATCCATTTAAAGTGAACCAATACTAGTTAATGCAAAGTAATATATCAAATATATAATTATGCATTAAATCATTAAATCAACACTTGATTTAACGATCCGGTCATATCGCATATAACCGACTAATATCCAATGTATCGACTTATCGAATCAATCCTTGATTCGATAACTAGGTTATATCGCATACAACCATTCGATACATTCATCGCGAGAATGAAATACGGTATCACATACACGAATTATTCTCGGTCCCGCACATATCTCATATGCGCTCCTATTTCGTTTCGCTTGAGCCAGGAAACCTCTGTGTAGGACTCTAAAAACTCGTCAATACGCCGGCAGCAGATGATGATCATATCAAGCACCCACAAGCCGCAAGCGGTCTGCTAAACGTAACGGCCACCCGGGTATTGAGCGATCAGAAGATCGACGAGCTAGCCCGCTCACACTCCTGTGAATCCAACCAGTAACACTTACCGTACAGTCCGGTCTGATCGTCTGATATGTCGCATATCTCGCCTAGGGGTGGTAAACGTCAGACCCCAATAGCTCAATAAGTCGTGTCGATATGAGGTCTATAACAATTTGAGAAACTACTGGTAACACTTACCAGTAAATCTCAGCAACCCTGGCCAGGGATTTCTGGTTATAGCCAATCGAACACAGCGCAACATCAACTCCCTATACCGGGAGAGACGAATCCCCTCCTATCGCTCATTGCCTCCATGTGATTCGGGACTGTACCCAAAAGCCACCGTTTTGCACGCCCTCTTGGACGTGGTAAGGTGGAAATCAAAGCACAGTGGGAACCACACAAGACTCTATGACGATCTCGGGTCAACAGACTACTCTGTACCAGTGTCACCAGAGAACTGCCATATGACGTAAGGTATAATACCATCTGGGAGTTCTCGGCGAGTCCGTCCAGTGTACCCAGTCTCCACTGAGCACCCGTATATCATCTCTGATGTCAAACACCAATGGATATGGGATCATCCATCGCCCATCTGTATAGGTCGAGAAGGTATACGCTAGTCTACTCTGGTATATCGATGCCCCATCTCGATACACCCACGACTAGGGACCTTGAAGGATGTACTTATGGACTACCATGTCCCCACTAGTATGATCTGCATCATAGTCCAGGTAGTCAAGTACACATCCTAAGGGCTTTACCAACATGTAACAGAGAGACAATCAATGTACACGTTAAGGTAAAGAGTAACCAGATAGCATACTATCATGTCGAGCAAGAAAGTCCTCCCTATATATGTCCCAGCATCCACTACAATATACATCCAATGTACAGTAATGGCCTCTAGGGCATACATATAACTAACAATCTCCCACTTGCACTAGGGCCATCTGATAGCAGTGGTTGTAGTATCTCATACTCAACCATCCCATAAAAGTCTCTCTCTGGGAAAAGGCCTTTGTGAGTGGATCCACCGTGTTGTCCTCTGAGTCTACTCTCCTAACCTCGATCACCCTGGAGATCAACCATCTCCATGATCAGGTGATACTGCCTTAGAATTTTTCTGGATCACTGATGGGACGGACATTCCTTGGCATAAGCCACAACTCCATTGTCTCACAATGGTTGGAACGAAGTTCATCTCATGAACCAATATACACCCATACTGCCTCTTTGGTAGCATCTTAAGTAGCGATGTATCCAGCCTTTATCGTCTAGTATGCCACGGTATCTAGCTTGGAACTTTTCCAACATACCGTCCCTCCACTGAGGGTAAAGACAATGCCTGTACTGACATTCAGTCGTCTTTATCACCCTGGAACCATTCCAGTGATTCTCCCCAGGGTCGATTGATACCGTCTCACTATAACTAGTGAGAATCCTAACATCCATTTAGATCTATCTCATAGATCCAAAACCCAGGATTTAGGAGGTATCACTTTGATCCTATATGGAGAATCATTGTGATAAGCGGAGATTGACCGAGCGTAGCATAGGAAACTCCTTCCCTATCAAGAGTATGTCATCCACGTACTCTACGAGGATCGTCACTATACTCCCTACTACCTTTTTGTTTATACAAGGTTCATCTACCATTTTGATGATGTCAAACTCTTTGACTAAGGCATCAAAACAGATGTTCCAACTCCGCGATACCTGCTTTATCCTATAAAGCATCTTGTACACGTTTCCGCTGCTCCCACTGTCTACGAAGCCCTCTGGCTGTGTACTTATAGACGCACTCTTCTAAAACACCATCTAGAAAAGCAGTCATGGCACCCAACCGCCAGATATCGTAGTCATGGTATGTAGCCGTGGCAAGTAGGATCTGGATGGACTTAAGCATAGCCACTGGAAAAGGTTTCATCATTATCCACGCCTGGTTGATGACGAAAGCCTTTAACAAGTCTTGCTTTGAAAGTCTCAACTTTTCCACCTACACCAAGTAATCTTCTCAAGATATACTTGCTCCTGATGGGGATTTAACCCTTCAGATATAGCAACCAAAGTCCATACTTTGTTGGTGTACATGGATTCCATCTCAGATCACTAAGCATCCAGCCATTCTTACAGAGTCCCACTCCTGATGGCCAGCTCGAAACTAGTTGGGTCATCATCTTATGATGCAATCCTCGCTCCCACTGTTATAGAGAAACCGAAGTATCTCTCAGGCGGGTGAGGAACCTTACCAGATCGGCAGAGAGGCTGAGGTTCGTTGGTAATTATTGAATCCTTTGGTTCTGTCAAATCGTCAGCTGCAGTTTTGTATAGCTGGAACCTTTCTAATTCTAAATAACAGATCTTGCCTCGAGCTTGTCCGGATTATGCTTTTAGACATAGCCCGGACAACCCCAAATCTTAACCAACTTAAGACATGGGCTCTTCCCTTTCCATATCACATATGAAGCGGTAGGCAACTGATTTGATTGGAACCCAATTCAATTGGTATGCAGCTTCTCAAGTGCATAACTCCTAAAAGGAAATAGGAAACACAGTAGTACTCATCATAGAGCACACCATATCACATAGGGTGCTATTGCTCCGCCCCGATATACCATCGTGCTATGGTGTATACGGAGGAGTAATGCTGAGAGAGAATCTCATTCTCCTTTAGAATAGTCCAGGAATTCTGTCACGACCCGAAAGAGCACGTGACTGGCCCTTGAACCATATGAAGTCTATAGGACCCCACCTGATCCAAGTAAGCCAAAAGCCCAGCAATCTAAAACCATTTAAAGAGTAAATAAGGAAAAACTGTTTTTGAAAAGTAAGGAAATCATGTTTGGAAATCAAAGTTTTTAAATAACTAAGCCGAATATGCATCTTTTTAAAATGTGTAACCTTTCCTGAAAATTTCGGCAGAGTTTCCTTTGTAAAAACTGGCCCCGAACGGGGTACAACAAGAATAATATATATGAAATGATAAAAGGCATCCCCAAGCGGGAGCTAGCTCTTCGTCCATCGACGGTCACAACCACGCAAGCAATAATAATATACAACGCCAAAGGGCGAGGATCAAAACCCAAAAAAAAAAGAAACTCAAAACAGCCAGAAAACCGTAATACTACTAGCGCGACTCTAAGGTCGAAATAAAACAACACTGTTTTCTAAGTCTGAAACAATACACAAGTTTTGGTTGATGGAAATTCTAGATACAATAAATGATACATGAACAATGGCGGTTCTGATACAAAAGAACCCACCTATCCAAGCAAGTCACCCATAAGGAAGCAGTGTGCCAGAAATGCCGCTATGGAATCTGTACGGCAAAAACCTGCAAGGACTGGGGCACAACGGGGGTGAGTTGCCAACTCGTGAATAGAAAATATCTACAAGCAGAGATCGAATGCATGACCCATCCTAGGTCAATACGATCAGATATAAATAAACCTCAATATGAATAAAGCTGAAGCATGCTAAACTGGCAATGTAATCTCTACATGAGTGTAATGCCAAGTGCTCGTGCTAGTGCCTCAGGTAATAGCATGTCATGAATATGAGGTATGATCAATGTAATCAAATCTGCACACACGTGGATCCCGTCCACTCGTCACCCAATGACAATAACCATCATGCAAGTAAATATCATGAAACCTGTGCATGGAAATATGAGGATATAACCCACCCGTGTCCCTCGCGACACGTCAAAATCATGGAACCGGAGTGCCCAGCATCGGCACTCGAAAACATCATGAAAACTGTGCCCAGCATCGGCACATAAATCCTCATATATCGGGCTCCGTCAGTCCGGATCGGCCCGCGGGCTCTGTCTGCGGTATCGGCCCTCGGCCCCGGCAGGACGCCCAAATCTATCCATCGACTCTGGTCAGTATCCTCCGGATAACCGCCAGGTCCAACCAATCACCGGTAGGTACTCGCCCGCCTCCAGGCTCAATCGGCAAAGCTCATCGATCATCTTGCCGAGGGGAAACATACCGGGTCCACCATGTACCCGCAATCGGCTCATCCACGCCTCGATTCGGGTTACACATATCGCTCTCAGCACCGAGAAAACACATGGTGGACGCACTGAAATATCATATCAAGGGTAACCGGGTTTTTAAAGAAATGACATATTCTCTTTTGAAATACCCTCGGTTCCCAAATCCAGAAATATCATAGAAACAACATATCTCAATGCGTACAGTCAAAGCATGATGTATGCGGCATGTAACAGTAATGCAAGCATATCAGTAAGTCATGCAACATGGAATAATAATGTGCACATGTCGAGGGAGACCGCTCTTTTAAAAGGAATCTGTTTTTAAAGAGTATCTTGCGGTTCCCAAATCCCCAATCAAGCTAGAATCATCTATATATGTGTACAGGTATAAGTGTACAATATGCCATGCCAGAATCATATCATGAATGCAATAGTACTATATTGTAGTGACATGGCAATTATCGATGATGAGTGTGTGAGCCGGCAACAAGTGTACGTGGAACATATACATCATCGATAATGGTGCTGGTGTCCTAGCAGCATGACTGAATGTCACAACAATACAAGCGATGCAATGCAAATAGCAGGAATATGCGGAAACGAATGATCAACGCAAAAGTACAGAACCTGCCCCAATAGATATGTCATGCAACCTTGCCTTTTGAAATAAGACGAATCAGGGCTTTTGGTAAAGTAAGGGCTACGGTGTTTTAAGAAAAGATGCATCATTTGAAAATATCCGTATAACCCTTCTGCTTATCTTTAAAATATCCCCGATTCGTTAGTTTGAAATAGGTATGACTCGGTCCAGTCTAATGTCTACTAAGTAATCTTGACAGGAGGAGTGAGAAACCACATAATCTGAGTCAATATATATAGATATGATAGTCGGTGATCCCGCCTCAATAACATATCATAAGATATCCTCGAGTCATGAGTGCGGATCTATCATCAATATCGGCTCGTACGGTAGATCGTCGTACGGCATCCCAATAGCTGGGTAGGGTTCAATATCACAGTACCTCATCACATATCAGGTATCACTATCATCAGATCGCATAATCTGGGGTACTACTCTAAGTCTAGTACAAATCGATACCATCTATAAAAATATGAATGCGGGTAAAGCACATGTCCAAAGGCCCGCTAAAACTATCATATCGCACCTCGAAGACAAGCTATGTCACATCGCCGATCTCACGGCCTCACATAAAGTATCATCTCAAACCACGTATCATCCTCAAATCCCGTATATAAACACATAGTCCCATACCCATGTGTAGATATACGCACCATCATATGCACTCTAATAAATCAAAGAATGAATACAAGTATGTGTGTAAATGTATGTGTGAGTGCAACCACTACTCTAGGGTTCGCACTATACTAAACCAATATATTCTTATCATCAAAATATCATTATTACCATCAATAACCCTAAACAACACATAATAAATATTCGTGTGTATACGTATTCGTATACATCACCACGGACTGCGGGGGTGCTATACGCCATCCACCCGACTTCTCCCCGTAGATATAAATCTACTCACATTGCTTCTCGTGTGCCAAAGCCGATGTCGCTATCTTCACCTCCTTTGCCTCAACATCACGCGGGGTACCTACAAGTATATCACAATGCTAAAGCACATGAAAATCACATCGGAAACCAAAATAGCACACGCTACCCGCATAGGTAAAAACCTATCGACTCGCATGTAAACACAATCAAAATCCACTTGTCGTTAACGTCCAAACGCCACCCGACAGGAATGAATCACCAAATACCAAAATCCATGCTAAAACAAGTCCCAAATTATACACCAACATAGGAAAATCAACCCAGATTTCACCCTAGATGGAATCAGTCAAAACTAGACATACTCAGGGTCAAAACTAGAGGAAATGGGGGCATGCACAGAAAACGAGGCAATTCCTTAAAATACCTTATTTTAGAATTTTCCATAATTTTTCCCCATTTATCTGTATTTAATTATACCAGAATATTAAAATATTCATTAAAATAATATTATATTATAAAATTTCCCAAAAATCATATTTTATTATTTTGAAGACGTTACAATCTACCCCCCTTAAAGAAATTCGGTCCCCGAATTTAAATTTAAACCCCCAAATACTAAAATATTTCAATACAAATTCCAAGTCATCGGGGCTCCGAAATCATCTATACATAAAACATCATAGCACAATGCATGCGCATGAGTACTGAGCAGATAACTCAAAAGCAACACTCCATCAAGCATCCGCAATCATCGAAGTCATGGTAACGACACAATGTCAAATCCAATACAAAATCAATATGATATGGACCAAGACTATACATGTAGACACCCAATCTATACATGTAATTAGCTGATGTAAAAGCATGCCAAATCCTTTTTAAGTCGCTGTGCGATGCGCATAACACTGCACAGTGGCGGACGTTTTTCATAAGAAAGTAACTATATATGTATATATATATCCTTTGTTTAATAAGCACGTTCCGCCGTTTTGAAAACAATCAGAAGGGTTTCCTTGTTTTTTTTAAAAGTTTCGTGTCATATCGGACACGTAGGTATATACTGAGACTATAGCTCGCTCTTTGGAAATCCCTTCGATAACTATCGATGCATGCAAAAAAAAAAAATATCCAGGTACTGTCCTCTGACTAGTCCTGCTCAGTAAGAAAATAATATCCAATATCATAAAAATGTACTGTTCCAAAAGGAAGAAATCTCAAAAATATACATAACCCACCCTGTGCATCTGGTGTGCCCCAAAATCGTATCTCAAAACATGCGCCCAACATGCGCGAAAATCCAAATCGGTGCATCCATCATGCACGAATGAAAATCTAGACCCTGCGCACTCAATATGCACGGAATCACAAAATCCAATAGCAACGTCGAATATGCGTAAGTCCAGTCAAAAGCACGGAGTGCAAGAATCCACATCAATATCACAATCAAAATCGACATACTGAAAGGCATCAAATCGAAGTCAGGTGCAATCGTAATGCACAAAATATAAATCCGGTGCAACAAAGGCACGAAATATAAATCTGATGCGATAAACGCAAGAAACATAAAACTGGTGCGACAAATGCACGAAGTATAGAACTGGTGCATCCCATGCACAAATACCAAGCAATAACTCAAATACGTAAGCAGCAACACCAAGTGTATCCAGATATGAAGAAAATCATAAACGTGTGCAGCTGCGGGCACAAAACACATATCGATGCACTACAAGCACATATAAGCTATACCGAGTGCAAAATCAAAACACTAAAATTACATGAAACTCTGCTGGAAGCGTAAATCAAATCACCAGCATAAAATAGGCATGAAATCGCAATCAACAGCTCAAGAGTAATAACTATGTACAAGGTATAAATACCCAGTAGATGCAACCATGGTGCACAAAATCAAATATCATGAAACTCAGTCATCAAGACTAAATCATGCGAATAGATCGCCCAAAATACCGAAATCCAAAGCAACGGATACGTGATAATCAAATCACAAAATCACAAATCATAATTACCGTCGTCGGTATACCCTCCTTCAGGGTCGAGAAGGTACCGGTACATCCGATGCTAGCGGCGCAAGATATCTACTTGCCTCTTGCTCGCGGCTGGCGTCCTCTGCCTCTGGTTCCTGATCTTTCCTGTAGATTACCAACTCGCAATCCATCGGCTCATCGGCCCGGTCAGGTGTGCTGACAGGAACGATTCCGTTCTTGCACTTCCCTGGTCATCTCTCGGTCAATCCTCACGACCGCTCGTAAAGCAGCACATCTCTGGCGCCGACCTCGGGTCCTCTGAATGCATATCACACATCCGATCCTGGGTGCAACTCTTATTGCAGCAGTGTACTGGAAGGAATCCTACTCAAGGTCTCTTCTGATCTTGCCTAAGCCAAACTGTAAGGAGGCTGGTACTCTGGCGTAATCTTTTCTCGCTCTCTGGACCTCTGCGTCCTTAGTACAACATCTCCTCGGAAGCTGGTCGCATCTCTGCGCCTCTGTATGCATGTCCGGCCTTTAATCTTAACGGGGTGTAGTAACAGCTCGTCTGCCTCTCGTACGAACTTCTTGTCCCGCTTGTCTGTATCATCGACCATTCGACGTCGCGTCTTTATCTGCACACTGCAATGTCCTCGGCTACGGTCCACCCAAAGTCTCTAACACGGACTCGAAATCACGAACTCAGTATCTTCATCACTCAGTAGAAGATATCTAGCCGAACACGTCCTCAACGTGCATATCGCATCTCTGATGTCAGCGGAGTGGAACGTCATCTCGTCGAAATCTCGTGCAAACTCTTTACTCCACCTTGCTCCACTATCGACTGATTCGGACTCATCTCATCATGGCTACACAGACTGCGCTCCGACGGCTATGCTCGTATCTGGAGTCTCCCAAGCAGTGTCCCATCACATGATATCCGAATGATGTCGAATCATCCGATCGACTCGTCAGAACCTCACAATCCCCCAAGAGCTCAACATCTCGGGTACAGTTTAATAGTATCGAGTACATGCCACAGCGTCGGTGGTCCAGCCGTAGAAGGACAAACCCAAGCCTCACTAATGGCGCCGAGGAACTGCCGCAAACCCTAAGGTTCAAAGGCTTTCACACGGTCATTAAGTCGAGTTAGGATTTCATTCTTCTAGAGGGTCCATAAAATCACCTGCATGTCTTTCCGTATACTTTAAACTTGGAAAATGGGTTCCTGACCTTCGATCGTCTCAATCGACTCTCAACGAATCTGCGTGAAGCCGCCTCTAGCTGGAATCAATCTATCTGATGACCTCGCATCGGGGTAAGCGAACGAACCACATGTCCTAGTCATTAATCCTCGGTGACTAGCGACTCACTATCACATCTCTAAGAATATGCTCATGCTGCAGTAGCTCCAATCATCTGGGCGATATCTCATCATTCGCAGCAACAACTGGCTCATTCGTCGGTACGCTAAGCAGCGCCTCAACCATCATGAATAAGCGATACATCAACGGTCATCACATCCTGGCTGGCCTCTATCAGTGGCTCAATCCTCTGGTACCGTCCGGTACATCCTAGAAATCTCACAACAGCGATCTGTCAAACGCCCATAGTGCGGAAACACAAAATACGAAGCCTCAATGCAACCGTATGTCTCTGGAATCACGCCCCGGTCAGTCCTCGTCCGCGACGAGCTCATGCTGACAACTCGAGCCGTAGCTCACTCTGCCCGTGCAATCGCGGCAGCAAAACCATAACCAGTATCGATGAAGATAGATCATAGGAAGGAATATGACACAATGCAAGGAAATGTACAACCTAAGGTTTCTTAAGCGGAGTGGCGTGTCGTAAGTATGCCGCGGAACATACCCACGGTACGTCACTCTACTTTAGTCACTTATTCCATCAACCAAGGGTCATCCTACACGACGAAAGTTCGGGTCTAATACCCCCTCGACCAAGTCTAAGTTCCGTAAGGACAAGCCTAAGTTCCTTATATAGATAACGCCCTAGGCTCCACATAGTCAAACTTAGACTCGAACCAAGGTCAACCTAGCGCTTTGATACCAACTTTGTCACGACCCGAAAGAGCACGTGACTGGCCCTTGAACCATATGAAGTCTATAGGACCCCACCTGATCCAAGTAAGCCAAAAGCCCAGCAATCTAAAACCATTTAAAGAGTAAATAAGGAAAAACTGTTTTTGAAAAGTAAGGAAATCATGTTTGGAAATCAAAGTTTTTAAATAACTAAGCCGAATATGCATCTTTTTAAAATGTGTAACCTTTCCTGAAAATTTTGGCAGAGTTTCCTTTGTAAAAACTGGCCCCGAACGGGGTACAACAAGAATAATATATATGAAATGATAAAAGGCAACCCCAAGCGGGAGCTAGCTCTTCGTCCATCGACGGTCACAACCACGCAAGCAATAATAATATACAACGCCAAAGGGAAAGGATCAAAACCCAAAAAAAAAGAAACTCAAAACAGCCAGAAAACCGTAATACTACTAGCGCGACTCTAAGGTCGAAATAAAACAACACTGTTTTCTAAGTCTGAAACAATACACAAGTTTTGGTTGATGGAAATTCTAGATACAATAAATGATACATGAACAATGGCGGTTCTGATACAAAAGAACCCACCTATCCAAGCAAGTCACCCATAAGGAAGCAGTGTGCCAGAAATGCCGCTATGGAATCAGTACGGCAAAAACCTGCAAGGACTGGGGCACAACGGGGGTGAGTTGCCAACTCGTGAATAGAAAATATCTACAAGCAGAGATCGAATGCATGACCCATCCTAGGTCAATACGATCAGATATAAATAAACCTCAATATGAATAAAGCTGAAGCATGCTAAACTGGCAATGTAATCTCTACATGAGTGTAATGCCAAGTGCTCGTGCTAGTGCCTCAGGTAATAGCATGTCATGAATATGAGGTATGATCAATGTAATCAAATCTGCACACACGTGGATCCCGTCCACTCGTCACCCAATGACAATAACCATCATGCAAGTAAATATCATGAAACCTGTGCATGGAAATATGAGGATATAACCCACCCGTGTCCCTCGCGACACGTCAAAATCATGGAACCGGAGTGCCCAGCACCGGCACTCGAAAACATCATGAAAACTGTGCCCAGCATCGGCACATAAATCCTCATATATCGGGCTCCGTCGGTCCGGATCGGCCCGCGGGCTCTGTCTGCGGTATCGGCCCTCGGCCCCGGCAGGACGCCCAAATCTATCCATCGACTCTGGTCAGTATCCTCCGGATAACCGCCAGGTCCAACCAATCACCGGTAGGTACTCGCCCGCCTCCAGGCTCAATCGGCAAAGCTCATCGATCATCTTGCCGAGGGGAACCATACCGGGTCCACCATGTACCCGCAATCGGCTCATCCACGCCTCGATTCGGGTTATACATATCGCTCTCAGCACCGAGAAAACACATGGTGGACACACTGAAATATCATATCAAGGGTAACCGGGTTTTTAAAGAAATGACATATTCTCTTTTGAAATACCCTCGGTTCCCAAATCCAGAAATATCATAGAAACAACATATCTCAATGCGTACAGTCAAAGCATGATGTATGCGGCATGTAACAGTAATGCAAGCATATCAGTAAGTCATGCAACATGGAATAATAATGTGCACATGTCGAGGGAGACCGCTCTTTTAAAAGGAATCTGTTTTTAAAGAGTATCTTGCGGTTCCCAAATCCCCAATCAAGCTAGAATCATCTATATATGTGTACAGGTATAAGTGTACAATATGCCATGCCAGAATCATATCATGAATGCAATAGTACTATAGTGTAGTGACATGGCAATTATCGATGATGAGTGTGTGAGCCGGCAACAAGTGTACGTGGAACATATACATCATCGATAATGGTGCTGGTGTCCTAGCAGCATGACTGAATGTCACAACAATACAAGCGATGCAATGCAAATAGCAGGAATATGCGGAAACGAATGATCAACGCAAAAGTACAGAACCTGCCCCAATAGATATGTCATGCAACCTTGCCTTTTGAAATAAGACGAATCAGGGCTTTTGGTAAAGTAAGGGCTACGGTGTTTTAAGAAAAGATGCATCATTTGAAAATATCCGTATAACCCTTCTGCTTATCTTTAAAATATCCCCGATTCGTTAGTTTGAAATACGTATGACTCGGTCCAGTCTAATGTCTACTAAGTAATCTAGACAGGAGGGGTGAGAAACCACATAATCTGAGTCAATATATATAGATATGATAGTCGGTGATCCCGCCTCAATAACATATCGTAAGATATCCTCGAGTCATGAGTGCGGATCTATCATCAATATCGGCTCGTACGGTAGATCGTCGTACGGCATCCCAATAGCTGGGTAGGGGTCAATATCACAGTACCTCATCACATATCAGGTATCACTATCATCAGATCGCATAATCTGGGGTACTACTCTAAGTCTAGTACAAATCGATACCATCTATAAAAATATGAATGCGGGTAAAGCACATGTCCAAAGGCCCGCTAAAACTATCATATCGCACCTCGAAGACAAGCTATATCACATCGCCGATCTCACGGCCTCACATCAAGTATCATCTCAAACCACGTATCATCCTCAAATCCCGTATATAAACACATAGTCCCATACCCATGTGTAGATATACGCACCACCATATGCACTCTAATAAATCAAAGAATGAATGCAAGTATGTGTGTAAATGTATGTGTGAGTGCAACCACTACTCTAGGGTTCGCACTATACTAAACCAATATATTCTTATCATCAAAATATCATTATTACCATCAATAACCCTAAACAACACATAATAAATATTCGTGTGTATACGTATTCGTATACATCACCACGGACTGCGGGGGTGCTATACGCCATCCACCCGACTTCTCCCTGTAGATATAAATCTACTCACATTGCTTCTCGTGTGCCAAAGCCGATGTCGCTATCTTCACCTCCTTTGCCTCAACATCACGCGGGGTACCTACAAGTATATCACAATGCTAAAGCACATGAAAATCACATCGGAAACCAAAATAGCACACGCTACCCGCATAGGTAAAAACCTATCGACTCGCATGTAAACACAATCAAAATCCACTTGTCGTTGACGTCCAAACGCCACCCGACAGGAATGAATCACCAAATACCAAAATCCATGCTAAAACAAGTCCCAAATTATACACCAACATAGGAAAATCAACCCAGATTTCACCCTAGATGGAATCAGTCAAAACTAGACATACTCAGGGTCAAAACTAGAGGAAATGGGGGCATGCACAGAAAACGAGGCAATTCCTTAAAATACCTTATTTTAGAATTTTCCATAATTTTTCCCCATTTATCTGTATTTAATTATACCAGAATATTAAAATATTCATTAAAATAATATTAAATTATAAAATTTCCCAAAAATCATATTTTATTATTTTGAAGACGTTACAAATTCCATGCTCAAGTATTCTCCTCCCTGATCACATCAAAGGACATAATACTTATACCCTCTATTGGTTCTCTACTTCTAGCTTATATTCTGTGAATATCTCAAAAGGTTCGGACTTGTGTTTTAACAGGAACATAGGTCTGAATCTCGAAAGATCATCAGAGAATGTAATGAAGTATAAAGAACCGGTCTTGGCAAGTGTAGACAGGGGACCTACATACATCAACATGTATCATCCCAAGAGTTCACTAACTCTTTCTCTGTTTCCAGTAAACGGAGCTATGGTCATCTTATCTCTGTGACATGACTGGCAGGTTTCACAAGATGTAAATTCAAACTGATTTAAATATGCATCTATGTGCAACTTAGCTAGTCGGGTCGCATTGATATGACCTAGTCTACAATACCTTAAGAAGGATTCGTTCATTTCTGAACTCTTCCTCTTGTGTGTGTTCCGTATACTAAAGAACTGTAGTTTGATTTAAAACATCAATGCTTTTAGATAACGTGCCTGAACCAATCAACTTTTGATATAGGAAATGTTCAAAACATTATCCAACAATACAAAATTTTATCATTTCTTTACTGATAAAGAGACTGATATGATTTTGTATATCAGGTTCGGTATCTAATAACATTCGTTCAGAATCAATGTATTGGTAATACAGGGTGACAGTGACCAACAGACTTGGCTGCAACTCTTGCCCCGTGTTCTGCCTCATGAAACTTATCACCCGTTCTCAGTTCTCTACCTTTCTGTAGCCCTATGTAACAGATTACATATCTGGGATCCTGATCCGGTATCATATACCCAGGATGCGGAGGATACTGAGAAACAGTTCTTTGTAATGAACACACCCGAAGATGATGCATCAGTATGCACTCTTTTCGTTTGGGCGGCATAGGAATTCTGGTATTCCCCTAATTCCTGCTCTGTCTTATAACAATTATAAGTTGGAGCGGGACCAACGTTCCCCAGCTCAGTATAACAAGCTGGTTCGGTCAATAATCCGTATTATTATCTTGATTAAGGCGTGACATGGTCGCTACCTGGAGAGAGAGAGAAGAAAACACTCAGCGTATGCTCTTACAAGATCAGATTGGTTATTATTTTATCTAATCAGGATGGCTCCCACTGTTTTTATCAAATCTTCCTTCAAACCCTAAAAGGAAAGACTAGCCGGGATTAATTACACGCTACAAGTTCGCCAATCTTTCAGCCAGGCTAGTGTCGGTACTTTGAGGGAGGTCCCCCGTGCTTTCGCACGAACCTAATTAATGTAAACCTCGTTTTCCCAGAGGCGTAACCCCGTTGACACCTTTCTAGACACCTACTTGATCGGCTAATTGTAATGTGTAAAACTCTCCCAGGAGTAACAATTACTCGCAGCGGGTATCGGGATCCAACTATCTCATAGAAGGTATGCAATCTCATTGCAAATTTCAACACTTGAAATTCCCGATAAATTTGCCCCTAGCGTCCTATGACCTTGACGGAGGCCAAACTACCCATAGTCCGCTATTCAAGTTCAACCCGTCATTTCCTGATTGAATTAAACCCACCCGCACGACCCTTGACGGAGGCCAAACAACGCCGTACGAATACCCTAATCCAATCGCATCATATGCTAGCAGATAAGCACTAGTTAGCTACCGTACACTACGCCTTGACGGAGGCCAAACTACCGCAGCACGAATACTAACTAGTACTTATCTGAAATGACGAAGGGTTACGACAGGTTTTTCTGAAAACCTATTGCGTAATGAACTTGATATCGTTGTAGGATCGAATGAATTTAAAATGGAGTGTTTTTGAGGCTTTTCTAGTTTTGCTAAAGGGGTCACTCCCGGTGAAGGGATCGTCGGCCCTTTCCTCGTCGAATGAGGTGCGGGATATATCATATATATCACTGTGCAAAGCAAAAACTCTTAAAAGCAATCAAAAGACAAACCGAGTGTGTAGCATCTGCCAGTTATTGCTAAAGGAGTCACTCCCGGTGAAGGGATCTCGGTCCTTTCCTCATCGAATAAGGTGCAGGATATATCATATATACCGCTGTGCAAAGCAAGAACTGTAGCTACCTGTTTTATTTTTGAAATTCAATTCTACAACATCTTAGGTTTCTTTTATTTCATTAATCATATTAATGAAGTCCCATCATTTAAGTACCTAAACATCACAGATAAATATGACGTACACTTATGCCATCCGCATTCGCCTCTATGTCCCCTCGTGCACCGTTAGGTTAGGTAACTAACGGCAGAGCGGGGCAGGGCTAGCGCGGGTGTAAATCATAAGTAACGTCTATATAATATATCATATATACTATATAAAGTATCCATCACAGAACATATCACATGATCATATCACAGATATCGCAGCAGAAGAATCATATGAAATATTGGATATACTAGGACGTCCGTGTTTTCAATACGAGCCAGTATAAAACACGGATTCCACGGTCGTGATGAATAGCCAAACCCACACCCCTAGACCCCTACGAGAGCGGCAAGCAACCCTTCCAATTATAGAGTTAGGAGACCCGGACTCGACTCCTCGAGTTGGTCTCCCACTGGACTCCAGAACCCGGTTACTTGTGCTCCCCTCCTTGGGTCTATCCTAGTGCGGAAGAGTAAATAATATACAAAAGGTGACATCTTCCGCAACCTGGAAGTGCCCCAATAAAAGAATATTACATACAAGTTTTTACATGAATGAAAAAGAAAAACACTCATCTCACATAAAAAAAACCCGGCTATTCAAAACACGACGATCCAATATAACATATCCAGCAACACATAACATCACATGTCATCAACGTAAGTAAATATGCGCATCCCAATTGTCGTTGACATATAGCAACGAAACCGGCGATATCACATATTACACTTACGGTCACAGAAAAGAAAGTGTAAAACTACAACAGTTGGAATCCGCAATCTCTTTAGACATCGCATGCCTAATCAAATGAATTCCTTAGACATCGCATGCTTAACAATTATAAACCCCGCATTTTAGTCTCATTATCGAAAACACTTTTCAATATCAAGTCGGGCAATTTAACAAGATTCCCTACATTTTGATCGAATGCTCGTCGCAAACTTTAGTAGGCGGCCGCACCCCCGATACCGTCGACGAAGTGCACCAAGGCGGAACACCGCTGCCGCGAGCACCCGAACGGATGCTTTCGGCGACGGGGTTCTCCTACAGTCACTTGGTCGGGGCTATGGAGCGAGGTTGTCTATTAAGTTTACCCGGCGAGTATCCGCGTACGCTACGTGATTGCGACGGACTTTTGATCACATCAAAATTCCGTGGCAACCGATCAAGTGAGACTAAACTGCTATGTTTATAACATTCATTCAGTTATCTCATAACTTATTGTGAATTCCAATTATTGTATCACATTCCGAATAAGATAGAAAATGTTAAACTTTCCGATCGAACAATCGAACACCCAAGTTTTCCCGATACAGCTCAACACATGAAATAAGTCTAAAAACATTCAGTTCGTACCTCAGTACCAACGGTCCAGCCGTAGAAGGGTCAAGCCAACACCTCACATGTGGCACGCCGTACTGCCCCAAACCCTAAGGTTCAAAGGACAGTTCAAGACGGTCACATAATCGAGTTAAGGTTTGTTGTCTTCTAGAGGGTTCATCGCGTTGCTTGCACTACTTAGAACGTCTTTAAACCACAGAAAAATCCAACACTTGGAAATTTTCCGGCAGGGGAAAAATTGGGTATTTATATTCGGTCGAACTTTTCAACATATTCTAAAATTATCCGGAAAAGCACGTAGACAAAATTAGAAAATCCGATCGAAACACCGAGTCCCCAATACAACCCAGAAAACTCAACTCTTGAGTAACTATTAAAAATTCCCAGAAAACTCAGCATTTCAAGAAAGAAGTTACTGTGCAAAAATTTTTGAATGAAGTGATTAACTGGCCGCGGAACCGCCGCATTAGCCATGCTAATGCCGCGGTTCCGCCGCTCAATGATCGAATCATGGGTCCCATTTTGTACAGTAATTCTTAGAATCCCCTGCTGAGTTTTCTGCATATTTTTAATTTGGAAAAAACCCAGTTTTTAAAAAATGTACAGAGAGCCGTTTTCGGGTTAGGGTTTTGGTTCGATCGGAATTCAAACTCCGTCTACGCTTCGTCTAAGGCTCTAGCTAGGCTCTGATACCAGTGTAGGGTTCCTAGGCACTCTAATGAGGTCTCACAAGGCATCAACCATGCCAATTTCAAATTTTTCCGGTGCCGAGAAACCCTAATACGGATCGTTAACTAGAATTTTAGGCGAAACAAGCAACTAGTTAACAACTTAACTAAGTGAACGGAAATAAAACCTTTGTAGATCCGATTCTCCACCTCCATAGCTCCATGATGAAGTCTCCTTGCTGTCCAAATCGAATCCCGGGCTCTAGCGTAGGCTTCATCGGAGAAATGGGCGGGCTAGGTCATCGACTACGATGCCGAAGATGATCTACGTCGAGGCATCACAAGATCAAGCTCCCACTTCACCAAGTCATGAAACTTGTGAATAAAACACCCTTTACTACTTGGCAAGAGGTAGAGGATGAAGAAATAGGAGGTGGGTTCACTTTAGAATTGGATTTCTCACTCATTTCATCAAATCACCATTGATGGAATCAAGCTTCTTCATCTTGAAGAAGAAAAAGAAGAAGAAGATGATGTTATGATAAGAATAATAAAATAAAAAAGAAAATGAATTCTTATCATATACAAACCATGGTTAAGTGTAGAGAATGAATCATGGTTAAGTGGAATGGTTAGGGTTAAGCATGAGACAAAATGGTCACTTAGTCAAAGCTTCATGAAGCTTCAAGAACAAACAAAGAAAGCCACCATATTTCTCTTTATCTTTTGTCAAAACCAAATAAATAAATAAATGAATAAGAAAACAAAACCCTAACCATTCATATAACCATGGTTTAATCTTTACACAAACCCAAGTAAACATGTATCATCAAACATGATACAATCAAGTGCACAAAAGTATATCACATATACAACTTGTGCAATGCAAGTGAGAAAATCCATTTAAAGTGAACCAATACTAGTTAATGCAAAGTAATATATCAAATATATAATTATGCATTAAATCATTAAATCAACACTTGATTTAACGATCTGGTCATATCGCATATAACCGACTAATATCCAATGTATCGACTTATCGAATCAATCCTTGATTCGATAACTAGGTTATATCGCATACAACCATTCGATACATTCATCGCGAGAATGAAATACGGTATCACATACATGCATTATTCTCGGTCCCGCACATATCTCATATGCGCTCCTATTTCGTTTCGCTTGAGCCAGGAAACCTCTGTGTAGGACTCTAAAGACTCGTCAATACGCCGGCAGCAGATGATGATCATATCAAGCACCCACAAGCCGCAAGCGGTCTGCTAAACGTAACGGCCACCCGGGTATTGAGCGATCAGAAGATCGACGAGCTAGCCCGCTCACACTCCTGTGAATCCAACCAGTAACACTTACCGTACAGTCCGGTCTGATCGTCTGATATGTCGCATATCTCGCCTAGGGGTGGTAAACGTCAGACCCCAATAGCTCGATAAGTCGTGTCGATATGAGGTCTATAACAATTTGAGAAACTACTGGTAACACTTACCAGTAAATCTCAGCAACCCTGGCCAGGGATTTCCGGTTATAGCCAATCGAACACGGCGCAACATCAACTCCCTATACCGGGAGAGACGAATCCCCTCCTATCGCTCATTGCCTCCATGTGATTCGGGACTGTACCCAAAAGCCACCGTTTTGCACGCCCTCTTGGACGTGGTAAGGTGGAAATCAAAGCACAGTGGGAACCACACAAGACTCTATGACGATCTCGGGTCAACAGACTACTCTGTACCAGTGTCACCAGAGAACTGCCATATGACGTAAGGTATAATACCATCTGGGAGTTCTCGGCGAGTCCGTCCAGTGTACCCATTCTCCACTGAGCACCCGTATATCATCTCTGATGTCAAACACCAATGGATATGGGATCATCCATCGCCCATCTGTATGGGTCGAGAAGGTATACGCTAGTCTACTCTGGTATATCGATGCCCCATCTCGATACACCCACGACTAGGGACCTTGAAGGATGTACTTATGGACTACCATGTCCCCACTAGTATGATCTGCATCATAGTCCAGGTAGTCAAGTACACATCCTAAGGGCTTTACCAACATGTAACAGAGAGACAATCAATGTACACGTTAAGGTAAAGAGTAACCAGATAGCATACTATCATGTCGAGCAAGAAAGTCCTCCCTATATATGTCCCAGCATCCACTACAATATACATCCAATGTACAGCAATGGCCTCTAAGGCATACATATAACTAACACATTCTGGTTACTAGATCTATGATTTTAGATCTAGATTTAGGTAGTTTCCCAATCTGGGTACTTAGACAGCATTCTAAAGGTGTTTTGGAATGGACGACTCCTGGCACGGTAGTGTACCTGCAGGTGATGGAGTCACCCTCTCTAGAGGTGTCTTACAGACTAAAGGGGAGAGGGATGTGCATGATTGGCAAATCACTTGCTTAGGCAATTGAGTCAATCATGAGATGTCAAGTACCACACCAGACGTTGCTTTTGCACTAGATGCAATAAGTTGATATTAATCCTATCCTAGAAAAACGTTCGGAAGCAGTTTTAGAACATAAGTGGATGTTCTAGGGATATGATAACAACAGCCTCTTTTAGGAGACGGTTATTATTCCAGGCTTCCAAGGTGACCTAGATGACAGAGTGACTGTCAGAGTTATAGTTTTCCCTCTGACGAGGGGCAGTATTTTGGACAGGTGGTCCAAGCGGATACTGAGGGAGGCATGGCGCAGGATACTGATTAAGGTCGGTTGACGATACAGTCTAAGAAGTTTGGATTTGGAGATCGTTTATGAACTAGGTCCCATCAGATATCCAAACATATTCTAAGACAGGTATTGCTCATTTTGGGAGATGGCTTTCTCCGTGAACTTGAGATAAAGAGAGACATAGAAAGAAACATCAGGACGGATCCACTCACTGAGGCTATTTCTCGAACGCAATAGTTTTGCAAATGGGCTTTGTGAGACTGATCAGTAGAGGAGTTGGGTGTTCGGTATCACACGGGCTATGAGTATGCGACATCGCAATAATTAGCCTTGAGTGCAAGTGGGAGATTGTTGGATATAGTGCCCTCAGAGTCAATTATTGGATCACAGGCACATGATTGCAATGATTGAGGGAGGACCTATGCCGGTAAGACAGTCTTACTCGAGATGATAGTATGCTATCTGGTTTATCTTTATCACCGTATACTGCTTCAGGTGACCTTACAGGTCACTATTGCGCGTTGATAGAGCCCTTAGGATTCTTGCTTGACGGCTAGCAGTATGATGGCGATCATATACGTGGGAGCTGGGATCTATAAACACAGCCTTAAAGTGGTCCCTAGTCATGGGAGTTTCGAGACTGGGCATCGATACTCCATTAGTAGACTAGTGTATACAGTCGAGACCCCGACGAGGGGCGGTGGCTGGTCTCACAAGCCATTGGTGTCAGTTGAATCACCTAAGATGTATACAGGTGCTCATTGGGTTATGAGTACACCAGACAGGACTCGCCGGGAACATGCTAGTTGGTCTTATACCAGACGTCAAATTGCAGTTCCCTGGTGACATGTGTACAGGTTAGTTCATCGACCTGAGATCGTCATTTGTCTCGTGTGAGTTCCCACTGTGCTTTGATTACTACCCTACCACGGCTCAAAGGAGTCGTGCAAACAGGTTTTAGTTGGGTACAGTCCCGAGCCACATGGAGGCAGTGGGCGGATTGGCACGGGTTTCGTCTCTCCCGGTATTGGGGGTGAGATCGCGCTGTGTCTAGGAGAGCCATTACATGAAGTCCTTGGCCAAGGCAGGAGATTTACTGGTAGGTATTCCAGTAGTATCTCAGGGTGTTCTGGGCTACACTTCGACACGACTTGTACCGCTTTTGGGGTCTGACTTTTACCAACCCCCTAGGCCCGCCATGCGATGCTCATAGACGAACGGACCGGACTGTACGGATATTGTCACTGACAGGCTCAGTAGGGTGTCAGGATGAGTTCGCTCATCGACCTCCCTTTTGGTCAATACCTGGTAGCCCGTTACGTACGGCTAGTACCTCTGACATGCTAGTGGTTAAATCCACAGCCAAAGTATTGACGAGTCTTTAGAGTCCCCCACAGACAGTTTTCAAGTTTCGGGCGAAACGTTGTAGAGACCGTATAGTATTATGGTAGGGTTCGATCATATACGTGCAGTAGTGCACGGATCATGATCGGGAGGATCATACTAATAGGATTTGGTTTAAGCCGGATCCTAGTATTAGATTTGTTGGATTACTTTTGTCTCATCGCATTCGCATTCGATCGGAATGCGGATGCAGGTATGTATATACAGGTGAGGGGTATCCTTGTGATTCGTCACGAGTTTATTTTAGATGTTGTCGTATCTTTTTATTGTTGTAAACATTTGGGTTAATGTTTACAAATGGAAATTATGAGCTAGAAATCATCATGAGGTGCATTTATTGTGACACATGCAACCTAGTGACTCATGGTCTCTTTTATTGTGCATATGTCACATTTTGTGATGGATTTGTTTGTTGAAATGAGAGGAAGAGAGAGAAGGGCAGCCATGATAAGGTTAGCTCTTGTATTATTTTCATACTCTCACTCTCTCATTTTCATCATACAACACAAAAGAAAGAAAAGCCTCCTCCTCTTCTTCTTCCTCTAGCTCACAACCTCCATTGATGGCTTCATCTTCAACCTCCATCCATGCAATGGATGCAAGAGACAAAGTTGTCACACACATTCTCTACTTCGCCTTGGACACGTCGGCTAGCAAACTTCATGCCCGAGTTGATTCGGATGAGGCGGGAGCCCTTAAAAAGACTCGAAGATGTGGTGCCCTTTCCGACGAGGAGACCGGAGATCGGAGATGCCGTGAGGAGCAAGAGATGGTGGCTAAAGACCGAAGGACACGGATCGTTCGGTATAGTTTTTCTAACCCTTCTCTAATTAGCTAGTTGTTGGTTAATGGTTCGATCCGGATTTAAAGTAGCCGATAGCGCCGGTTTCAAGTTTAGAAAAAGTTTTCGTTTCCGCATTTTGGCCTCGGACAGACGGCCGGGGCGCTACCGAGACTTACAACGCTTCCATTTTCAACGGCTGGTTTACCAAGTTCAACGTACCCATGTTTTCTCGCGAATCTTGAGGGATTTGACCTCATTTCTCGATGGGTTGATAGATTAGCACAATCACTTTTAACACATCGGTCATCACAATTTGTGCTAATTTATTCACTCAATTTGCACCCTCAAGTTCGTACTACACTTTTTTCTCTTTTCCGCCAATCATCTCCTCCACCGAGACCGTATACTGTTTCTATTCCCACACGGTCTCGTGTGCTTCTCATTTCTTTCCTCTACACTCCATTCTTTCACCAACCACACAATTATAACAATAAAATTTTTGAATGGTTGGTGCTAACCTTTGGCCTGTGTAAGGCCTTATATAGCTTGATACTGTGTTTTTTCTCCTCCCTAACTCTGAATTTTAACGCTTAAACAGTGGAAACACTGACTCACTTAAGTTTTGGGGGACCTTTTTGTATATATATTTCGTTTTGTTTTTCTGTTAACAATAAAAAAAAATATAAAAAAAATAAACAGGGAAATACTGACAATTTTGACCCTCTTGGTGCAGCCTGACAGTGAGGACACTGTCAAGTTTAAGTTTGGGGGTGTGCTCGGTAAGCTTTTTTCCTTCGCATTCATGTGTATATTTTTGCATTTGCATACTTATTTTAAAACCCCATAAAAATTTAAAAAATTATAAAAATTATAAAAATTGAAAAATTCAATTTTGGCGATAATTGATTTGAGTTTGACAAAATGGTTAACTAGTTAGAAACAACTAGATCTTAAACTTAGTAAATTAAAAACCCTAAAAATAACCTTTCTTAAAATTTTACGGTAGAAAGTATATGTCTTTGTAGTTTATTTAGAAATAGGCAAATTTCGAGTTCACTTCTTGGGCTAAATTAAAACAAGGAAAAATATTGATATTTTTATTAAAGTATAAGTCTGAAAAATAATTCATAAGCTTAAGTCTAAATTCTGAAAATATATACCCTACAAATTGCACAAAAACGAACCTTGAAACTTAGAATAGTAGAAGAGACCTTGAAATGCTCTTGTCTAAAGTCCTTAGTATGAAGGAAAATAAAAGTACAAGTGTGAATAAAGAGATAAAAAAATGAACACTGTTTTTTGTAATTACTTAAGGCTGCATAAATAGAAAAAAAATATTTAGCAAGGGTGCTTTATCACCTAGTGCCTTAGACCAACTGGTTTGGGAGTCACTGCTAAAGCCTTAAGTGTTACAAGACTAGGAATTACGCCTTAATGTGCAAACATATTTTGTAATCGGTCGTTGGTACCTCAAAAAGTATTAACGGTCGCATGAAGAATGTGTGACCAATTTCATCTAAAAATTCACCAATTGAAAAGTACTTTGGACGATGGACAAGAGTATAATAGCTTGATTTGAATTTCCAAGTGTAGGGGTGATATATACACACACGTAGGGATATATGATTGGGGTTTAGATAAGAGATAGGAATAAAAAATAGGACTTATATCTTTAGTAGAAATGATAAAAATTTCTAAGTTGAGATGGAACCTTAGAAGGAAAACTCGAAAGATGCTAAAAGCTAAATAAATTTACAGAATATATATAATCTTAAGTTAAATGACAAGGAAGCGTGAAAAATATGGGTTGATAATTTCTGAGTTGAAGATAATAGAATTTCTTGCTAGAAAACCGAATTGGAGAATAAAAGTCAATATGCCGAATTGATAGGATTTTGTGGGTAGTATCCGCTGAAAACCCTCAGGAGACAACACTCCTCCTACTAGGGACACCTTGAGGTTTAACGGCTTGTTGCACGAGCTCAGTGCAATCGCATTTCCCTACGAAAGTGAGGGTAGGTCTTTTTCGAGAATAAAACTAGTTTTGCTCGAGGACGAGCAAAAGATAAGTTTGGGGGTATTTGTTCATATCATAATTTTGCATTATTATATTCCCCATTCTTATTCTTTTTACAAATAAACAGGTGCTTTTGATCCATCTCTGCTACATAATTGCAGGTTACATGTTCTCGGAACAAAACAGTGAAAATGATGAAAAGACGATACAAAAGTGAGACTGCGACCAACAAATAGAAGAATCTTGATCATGCTTACAGTTTGAAGAACAAACGAAGATCAATGAACAATTTCACAAAGGACAAAAGCAGCGCAAGATTCAAGACTTCAACACGAAGCAAGCGGTAAAAGTCCACAACATTCTACACTGTGGAAATCTGGAAGAAACTAGAAGACATTCTGAGAAACTAAGTAAAGAAACCAGAATAACAATGAAACAAGAAGCAGCACAGAAAAGAACAGCCCAAGATCCCTCTATATGGTCACGGATCCGCGGCCAAACAGGGCATTTGGCCGCGGTTCCGCGGCCATGGTGAGCCCGTGTCAGTGCGAACTTTGACGGTTTGGCGGTGCGTTGACTAGGCTTCTTAGGGGCAAGTTTGTAAATGCAGATATGTATCGAATGTAACCCTAGGTTTTCTATGATCTATAAATAGAAACCCTAAAGCTCTTTTTGAGGTATACCTCTTCTTTTGCCTCATTTTTATTTATCAAATTCAGATTTCAATTCCTGTAATGTATAAAGAGTGCATCAAATAAAAAGTAGGAAGTAAGTTTTCTTTACCTTGCCCTAGCTAATTTTCCTTTCTGCCCTGGTATAACTTTATTTATCTGCCGTAGTTTAGATTTTATTTATCTGCCGTAGATTAGATAATTAGGTTATTAAAAACAATCATAAAAAATGAAATCTTTTAATTCCCTAATGAGTGAGTAGTTCCTCACTTGTTAGGGTTAGGTTTGGGGAAGGTTTGAGAGACGAAAATCTCTCACCCCTTTCTTACCCATCATATATTTTTATAGGACTCCATGCATACATACACACACCGCTCACTACGGCACCCTATCCTATGAGGTAGCGGTGATACTGTAGTTTAAAAAGACCGGTTGTATATGTTTTCCATGGAGGTTAGGGTAAGAATTAAGAAAGGAAGGACAAGAACCTGAAGGAAGAAACCTAGTTTCTTCCCGATGGTACTAATCCACTTTATTAATTATTACCATAACACCTAATAGATCTAAATTAGGGCATTGAAAGCGGTGAGGAATATTGACTTTCCAAACTTAACCTACACCTAACCCTAGCAAGATTTTAATCACTCATTTCAGTTTTTAGCGATAATCAATCCAACACCAATCGGAATTAACTCGTTAGAACAAATTGAGAATACACAAAATCCCTGTGGACCGACCCGTACTCACCGGCTAGCTACCAAGCGACGCCGTTCTTGATTGCGGTAAAATATTCTTTGATTCATCTTTCGAAAGCGAAAGCGCATATAAAATCTCTCACAAATCAGGTCCCGTTCCAACTTATAATTGTTATAAGTACGAGTAAGGAATAGGAGAATATCTGGATTCTCACGCCGTCCAAACGATGAACAAGCATGCTGATGCATTTTCTTCGGGTGTGTTAGTTATCGAGAACTGTTTCTCAGTTCACTCTACGTCCTGGGTATTAGATACCGGATCGGGATCCCACATATGTAATATGTTACGTGGGCTACGTAAAGGTGGAGAACTGGGAATCGGTGATCATTCTGTAAGAGTAAGGAATGGTGCAGATGTTGCAGCCAAAGCAGTTTGCGAATATCACCTTGTATTACCAAATGGTAATACATTGATTCTGAACGAATGCTATTACATTCCGACCTTGATATGCAATCTTATATCAGTTTCTTTATTAAGTAAAGATGGATATAATTTTTTAGTACAGGATAATGTTATGAACATCTTCCTGGATTAAATGTTAATTGGATCAGGCTCGTTAAATAATGGCATATACATTCTAAATCAAACTACAGTTCTTAATGTACAGAACACACACAAGAGAAAGAGTTCAGAAATGAATGAATCCTACTTATGGCATTGTACTAGGTCATATCAATGCGACACGACTAGCTAAGTTACATAAAGATGGATATTTGAATACGTTCGAATTATCATCTTATAAAACTTGCCATTCATGTCTCAAAGGCAAAATGACCAAAACTCCGTTTAGTGGACACGGAGAAAGAGTTAAGGAACTCTTAGGACTGGTACATAGTGATGTATGCGGTCCCATGTCTACACATGCCAGCAACGGTTCTTCCTACTTCATTACATTCACTGACGAATGGTGCAGATGTTACAGCCAAAGCAGTTGGCGAATATCACCTTGTATTACCAAATGGTAATACATTGATTCTGAACGAATGCTATTACATTCCGACCTTGATATGCAATCTTAAATCAGTTTCTTTATTAAGTAAAGTTGGATATAATTTTGTAGTACAGGATAATGTTATGAACATCCTCCTGGATTAAAAGTTGATTGGATCAGGCTCGTTAAATAATGGCATATACGTTCTAAATCAAACTACAGTTCTTAATGTACAGAACACACACAAGAGAAAGAGTTTAGAAATGAATGAATCCTACTTATGGCATTGTACTAGGTCATATCAATGCGACACGACTAGCTAAGTTACATAAAGATGGATATTTGAATACGTTCGAATTATCATCTTATGAAACTTTCCATTCATATCTCAAAGGCAAAATGACCAAAACTCCGTTTAGTGGACACGGAGAAAGAGTTAAGGAACTCTTAGGACTGGTACATAGTGATGTATGCGGTCCCATGTCTACACATGCCAGCAACGGTTCTTCCTACTTCATTACATTTACTGACAATCTCTCAAGATACAGACATGTGTTCCTGATGAAACACAAGTCTGAAGCTTTTGAGAAATTCAGAGAATATAAGCACGAAGTGGAGAACCAAACAGGTAAAAGTATTAAGATCTTTCGATCTGATCGAGGAGGAGCAATGAGTTCCTGGATTATTTAAAAGAGAATGGGATTCTCTCACAGCTTACTCCTCCTTATACACCGCAGCACAACAGTGTATCGGAGCGGAGGAATTGCACCCTATTAGATATGGTGCACTCTATGATGAGCACCGCTGAGTTGCCTATTTCCTTTTGGGGATATGCACTGGAGACAGCCGCATACCTATTGAATCAAGTTCCATCTAAATCTGTATCTACCACACCATATGAGATATGGAGTGGGAAGAGACCATGTCTTAAACGAGTTAAGATATGGGGTTGTCCGGCCTATGTCAAAAAGCAAAATCCGGACAAACTCAAGGCACGGTCAGTTCTTTGTAAGTTTGTAGGATATCCTAAACATTCATATGGATATCTTTTCTACCATGGCGAGGAACAAAAGGTGTTTGTTTCTCGACATGCCACCATTTTAGAAAAGGAATTTCTTGCAAAAGAAATTAGTGGCGAAGCGGTAGAGCTGGAAGAAGTTCCGGTAGAACAAATTACAACTGAAGATTTAGTGGAATAAGAGGACTCGATAGTAGCCAACGAACCTCAGCCTCTCCGCCGATCTAGTAGGGTTTCTCACCCACCTGAGAGATACTACGGTTTTCTCATTGATGGTGGGAGCGAGAATTGCATCATGGAAGATGATGACCCGACTAGTTTCGAGCAGGCCATCACGAGTGGAGACTCTGTGAAATGGTTGGATGCAATGCGATCTGAGATGGAATCCATGTACACCAACAAAGTATGGACTTTGAAAGTTTCTCCTGAAGAGGTAAAACCCATTGGGTGCAAGTGGATCTTTAAGAAGAAACTTGGTGTAGATGGAAAAGTTGAGACTTTCAAAGCTAGACTTGTTGCAAAGGGTTTTCGTCAACAACCAGGTATGGATTATGACGAAACCTTTTCTCCAGTGGCTATGCTTAAGTCCATCCGGATCCTACTTGCTATTGCTGCATACCATGACTACGAAATCTGGCAGATGGATGTTAAGACCGCCTTTCTAAATGGTGATTTAGAGGAGTGCGTGTACATGACTCAGCCAGAGGGCTTCGTAGACAGTGGGAGCAGCGGAAAGGAGTGCAAGCTGCTTAAATCCATCTATGGGTTAAAGCAAGTATCGTGGAGTTGGAATATCTGTTTTGATGTAGTAATCAAAGAGTTTGACCTCATCAAAAACATAGATGAACCTTGTATCTGTTAGAGATAGTGCCCTCAGAGTTAATTATTGGATCACAGGCACGTGATTGCAATGATTGAGAGAGGACCTATACCGTTAGAACAGTCTTACTCAAGATGATAGTATGCTATCTGGTTTATCTTTATCATCGTGGACTGTTTCAGGTGACCTTACAGGTCACTATTGCACGTTGATAGAGCCCTTAGGATTCTTGCTTGACGGCCAGCAGTATGATGGCGATCATATACGTGGGAGCTGGGGTCTATAAGCACATCCTTAAAAGGTTCCTAGTCGTTGGAGTTTTCGAGACAGGGCATCGATACTTCAGAGTAGACTAGTGTATACAGTCGAGACCCCGACGAGGGGCGGTGGCCGGTCTCATAAGCCACTGGTGTCAGTTGGTTCACCTAAGATGTATACAGGTGCTCGTTGGGTTATGAGTACACCGGACAGGACTCGCCGGGAACATGCTAGTTGGTTTTATACCAGACGTCAGATAGCTGTTCCATGGTGACATGTGTACAGGTTAGTTCATCGACCTGAGATCATCATTTGTCTCGTGTGAGTTCCCACTGTATTTTGATTACTACCCTACCACGGCTCAAAGGAGTCGTGCAAACAGGTTTTAGTTGGGTACAGTCCCGAGCCACATGGAGGCAGTGAGCGGATCTGCAGGGGTTTGTCTCTCCCGGTATTGGGGGTGAGGTCACGCTGTGTCTAGGAGAGCCATTACACGAAGTCCTTGGCCAAGGTAGGAGATTTACTGGTAGGTATTCCAGTAGTATCTCAGAGTGTTCTGGGCTACACTCCGACACGACTTGTACCGCTTTTGGGGCTCTGACTTTTACCAACCCCCTAGGCCCGCCATGCAATGCTCATAGACGAACGGACCGGACTGTACGGATATTGTCACCGACAAGCACAGTAGGGTGTCAAGATGAGTTCGCTCATCGACGTCCCTTTTTGGTCAATACCTGGTAGCCCGTTACGTATGGCTAATACCTCTAACGTGCTAGTGGTTAAATTCACAGCCAAAGTATTGACGAGTCTTTAGAGTCCCCCACAGACAGTTTCTCAAGTTTCGGGCGAAACGCTGTAGAGGCCGTATGGAGATATGGCAGGATTCGATCATATACGTGCGGTATTGCACGGATCATGATCGGACGGATAATGCTAGCGGGCTTTGGTTTAAGCCGGATCCTAGTATTGTACAGTGTAGATTTTGTCTCATTGCATTTGCATTCGGTCGGAATACAAATGCAGGTATGTATATACAGTCGCGGGGTTTTCCTGTAATTTATTACGGGATCAGTTTTTTGAAGTTGCCAGTTTGCATTCCGTTTCGGCCAAATTTCCTTTGTTCCTTCTTTGGCTGAAAATTGGTGCGAAGGGGCTTATTTGCAAGTGTGCAAATTAGCATTGTGGAGGGTGGTTTTTTGCAAGTAGTTGTATCATGATGGTTCTACCATTCCTTGACTTCTTATATTCATCATTGCTTGACTTTTTGGAGATGGGGTATGATTAGGTGATGGAGTGGAGACTTGTTTGTGATCATTGTTTCATCATCGTCACCCTTTCTCTCTCTTGCATTATTATTGATCCACTCACTCTCTCCTCTCATTCCTTAGACTTGGGGCCAGCCACATGAAGGGGGGGTTGTCCCAATTTTTAGTGATGAAAATTGGTCTCATTTTGCTTGCTAAAAATCCCCAAGTTCATCTCAAAAGTTTACAACTTCATCTCCACATTCATATGGAAACTTCTTCATACTCCCATGAGACAAACCACTCTACACTTGCCTACAGCATTTCTTGGACACGTCGGCTCACCAACTTCATGCCCGAGTTGCCTCGGTCCAAAGGTGGGTGCCTGTAAAAGAACCCGGCGATGTGGTGCCCTTTCCGACGAGGAGATGAAGACCGGAGATTCCACGTGGAGATCGGGATGGAGGCCGAAGACCGAAGGACACGGGTCGCTCGGTATAGCTCTCTACCCATTCTCTAGTTTGCTAGGAGTAGGTTAATGGCCCGATCCGGGTTTTTAGTACGCGGTAGCGCCAGTTTTAAAAGTTAAAGAAAAGTATCGTTTCCGCATTTTAGCCTCGTTCAGACGGCCGGGACGCTGCCATGCACTTACACTGGTATCAGAGCCACGCCATTAACCATGTCTAGCTTGCTCTAACACGTTTACAAGTTCGATTTATCGGATATTCCAAAAACTACATTTCCATGTCGCACTTTCTGTCGAATTTTTCCTTGCTCTAAAAATTATTTTGTATATTGGAAAAATACGTGCAGGGTTTTTTGAGAATTCTGTGAAAATTTGGTCGGCTGATATTACTGTATCGCGGAGGATCCGCGGCCAAAACTATGTTTTGACGGCGGATCCGTGGCCGTACTGTAGCCTCACTGCACAAAATTTTTACAGTGGGCTTCTGACATGGAAATAGGGTTTTTGGTATGTTCTGTTTGGGCCCAGATTTTCTTTGAGTGCTACAGTTGTGCTTGGGGCCCACTTTGGAAATTTAGTCGATCGAAAATTTTAAACATGTTAGTTCACAGTATTTACATTATATCTGCGACCGTGAATGTCATTTGATCGGTAAATCCTGTCTAACTGCTATAGCCATTTTTAGACGGATTTGCGAACGTGATATTCACGTTGATGTTCTGTATTGTGCTGTGATGTTGCGGATTTCTCGTGGTGGATAGCCTGGATGCAATGGTAGTACAATTTGGTTGTAAATGTATATTTGATATTGCGGGGCGAGCGTCCGACATGTGGACTGCCGTCACTGCCTGTTTGTATATTATTCTTTTGGGGCACGACCCTGCTGAGGTCGATGTACCCGTTGTATATATTTTACTTTCTGTACTAGGATTACCCCGCGGAGGGGTGAACGGATAGCCGGGTTCTAGAGGGCAACGGGCCCGCATCTCATGGCGTTGAGACGGAGGGGGCTTCACTCTAGAATTGGCGGGCTATTCGCCGCACTCGTAGGGGGTACAGGTTGACCCAAGGAGGGGTGCTCAAGTTACCGGATTCCGTGAAGTGTTGGGTGGTCCATTCACGTTGTTGAAGGGGGCTTCCTCGTTTCAGGTTTTGGCGAGTGACTTGCCGTGCCCGTAGGGGTCTAGGATTTCATTGCACAGGCTATCCACACGACCAGGGAAACATCGGGTTTCAGTAGCGGCTCTATGAAACCCGGGGATCCCAGATATCTGTATTGTTCTGTGATGCTTATTACATTTCTGTGATGTTGCATTTTATCATGCCTTGAGCGAATATTATATATTGATATATATACTAGTAGATGTTGTATATGTTTTGCATCCGCGTTAGTCCAGTCCCCGCTCTGTCGTTAGTTAATTAACCTAACGGGTGATGACGGGGCCCAGTGGCGAATACGGATGGCATATACGTACATCATTATTTTCGTTCTTTATTGGTGTGATCAATTGATGGGACTGCATTGATTCGGATCAATGCAAGCTAAACAAACCTATTCTGATGTTGTTGGAACAATTTTTCAAAAAAATCTGTTATTGCAAGGGCGTTCTCTTTTGTTTTGCACAGTGGTATTCGGTTATGAATATCCAGCACCTCAGTCGATGAGGCAAGGGCCGAGATCCCTTCACCGGGAGTGACCCCTTGGACAGAAGTTTGCGTCAGAGCAATAACTTCACTATAGTCGATTACTTTTGCTTTGCATCGTGGTATTCAGTTGGAATATCCTGCACCTCATTCTATGGGGAAAGAGCCGAGATCCCTTCACCGGGAGTGACCTCTTTAGCAAAGGTTTTCGCCACTATATTTTTATAAAAACTATCCGGTTCCTTCAACGATATCAAGTTCATTACGTTAAAGGTTTTTTGCCAAAAACCATTCGTAGCCCTCCGTCGTTTCATATGGATAGTCAATAGTATTCAAGCTGCGTTTGTTGGCCAAAGTCAAGGCACAGTGATTGGTAGCTATTGGATATTCATATGCAGCATAGATAGATGCGTTGGTTTGGGACAGTCGTACTGCCTTGTTGGCCAAAGTCAAGGGTAGGTACGGGTGGGTTCAAATTAACCTGGAGAATGACGGGTAGAACTTGACATGTGACTTATGATTTGTTGGCCAAAGTCAAGGTCATAAGAGCATGGGGTAAAAATAACATCGGGAGTTTCTAAAGAAACTGAAACTTGCCAGATATGCGCATACCTTCTGGAGTGTGATAACGTGAGTGGATTCCATCACATTATCATGCGATGATAGTTGGATCCCGATTCCCACTGATGAGTTGGTCTACTCCTCGGGTGATCCCGACTAATTCTTCTTTCAGGTTTGGAGGAGAATTTGACGTTATAGTGGGAGGTTTCCTGATTAGATAAAGTGATAACCATTCTGATCTAGGTTAGAGTGCACACTGAGTGTTTCTTTTCTCTCTCTCTCTCTCTCTGGCAGCGACCATGACCCGACCCTTGACCATGACTCAGTGACCAAATTAACCGAACCTTCTTAAACACTGGCTTTTGGATTGTCAGAGTTGCAAACCTCTTTGCAACTCCTACTTTTACCCTTTTCTCCAGAACACCCCGTATTACTACGAACGTCCACTTCCATTGGATAAAACCATCGTATGGTTATATACGAACTCGAAGGAATTTATTCGAGGATGGTTTCTGGTTCTGGAGAAAACGAATAGCACTATTCAGTTGTCTTTTCCTTTTACCTTCTTTCAGGTTGCGAGTGCTCCTTGGATTAGGGAAGTACACCCATTACGCAAATTGGATAGTCTTTTTCCAAACCATAGGCAGGTGCCGACCGGTAGGAAATGAAGAAAACCAATTAGCCTAACGATGGTGTACAGAAGGTATTAAGTTAAGACAAATAAAGGGATTAGAAGGAGGGCAAAGTAAACAGCGACTGCTATTCACGACCAAACCAAATATTTCATTACCACTCCCACTTCACCTTTGTATTTCTCCAGGACACTCCGTATCACTACGAAGATCCACAGTTTATTGGATACTCCATCATATGGTTATATACGAACTTGAAAGGAACTTGTTCCAGTTCGGGGATGGATTCTGGTTCAGGAGAAATAGGAATAAGGTTTATTCAGGTGTCTTTTATCTTCACCTTCTCTCGCGTTGCGAGTGCCCCTAGGATTAGGACAGTACACCCATTACGCTTATTGGATAGTCTTCTTCCAAACCATAGGCTGGTGCCGAACGGTAGGGAAGGAAGAAAACCATTTAGCCTAAGAGGGTGTACAGAAGGTAATAACTAAAAACATATGAAGGGATTTGGAGAGATGGCAAAGAAATATGCGGTTACAGTTGTGAATCTGGATAATGGAAGAGGCATTACTAGGAATACCCGGATACCCGTACGAAATATTTCAATGTTTCAGTTTCACTGTGTTCTGTTAAAAGAAAACTGATTTCCCAATTAATCCATACTCCAGGGTATGTATTTACCAGGTATGATTCTCACATCTGTATGGTTTTACAGATGATGAGTGGGAGTAAGTTATTGGGAATTGGGTGATCATCCTCATTATATCGGGATTCGTTGTAATTGGTGATATTTGAGGAAGTCACCTGGGTTGTTTGCCGGACGGCAAATATTTGGTTTTGAATATCCGTTGTTATGCACCAATTTCAAATTGATATATCTATACGTCAATTTTTATAGAGTGAGATATACCTTTTTGAAATTATGTCCATGACATTTACCTATATCAGTGGATGGTTAGGTAAGGAGCATTAAACAGCGGTGTAATTCTTCCTAACTATAAATACAGTTTTCAACCTACGACAGACAGGGTTTGAGTTATTAGACTCAGAGGACTTATACAGAGGATAGTATATTTTCCAGTGTCCATTAGGACAGAGGGGTTTGTACTCGTACTGTATTCGGTTTACTTATGACTTCTCTAGTTTATAGACAGGTGTTTCGTAGAAACACAGGGTCCAAGTTTTGAGAAGTTGTAGGTATATGAATAAAGTAGAGAACCGGGTAATGCAAGTATCGGGATTCTTCAAGGTAATCGAAGATGTAGATACTTGTGTATGGTATTCAGTTGATAGTAATGATTAAGAGAACTTGCTTCTCTTTCAGTTTACTCATAATTGGAAGCACTCCTAAGTTGAGTAATGCTGATCGGCCTCTTTCCATTTAGTTGACATGCACTGGAGACAGCTGCATGATTTGAATCTGGTTCAATTAAATCAGTGCCTCTGATTCTATATTGGATATAGAATAGTTCATATCTTAACATTGTTAAGGTATGGGGAGTTGTCTGACTTATGTTTAAAACCAGACTCTGGATAACTCAAGGCACGTTTCTGTAATGGCTGTTTGTGGGTTGACCCGGGCTATGACGAGGGTTGACTTTCTACCATCTGGAAGATCAATAATGATATTGTTCTTGACTCGCCACAGTTTTAATAAAAATGGATTTTTTCAGAAAACAGTAGTGGGAGTATGGTAGAACTGGAAGTGATTCCAGAACCGCAAACGATTACTGAAAATTTGATAAGAACCTAAAGATTCAATCTGGTTTGACATTCCATTGGCCACTCCGCAGATATGGTGGGTAACCTCAGGCACCCGAGAGGTACTCCGGTAGACTCAAGGAGGTGTCAGGGAGGTTCTTATTTACCCAGACTTGCCATTGATGTTGTTCCAGACTATGAGACCCGGCAGGAGGATGAGTATAGCGTCGCTCTGAACTAGCTTTAGAAGTGCACATTTATATGACTCTGCCAGAGAGTTGTCATAGTCAGTGGGAGCAGCGGAAGCATAGTGGACAGGTAGTTTATGTCTATTTATGGACTAAAGCAGATATAGCGGAGATAGATCATCTATTTCTGATGTGACAGTTATAGGTTTGACTTCATCAGAATAGGGGGTGGATCTGTTAAGAAAGTAGTAAGGTGTGATGTCCTGGTATTTGGATGACATACACAGAGTAGGAAGTGATATTCCTATACTACGATCGGTTATACTTTGGTCGTCACACAGTGGTTTCTCCACATAGGACTTGGATATTATATCAGATATTCTGGTTACTAGATCTATGGTTTTAGATCAAGATTTGGGAAGTGTCCCAATCTGGGTACTTAGACAGCATTCTAAGAGTATTTAGAATGGACGACTCCTGGCATGGTAGTATACCTGCAGGTAATGGAGTCACCCTCTCTAAAGGAGTCTTACAGACTAAAGGGGAGAGGAATCTGCATGATTGGCAGATCACTTGCTTAGGCAATTGAGTTGATCATGAGATGTCAAGTACCACACCAGATGTTATTTTTGCACGAGATGCAATAAGTTGATCCAATCCTGGAGAAGCATTCGGAAGCAGTTTTATAACATAAGTTGATGTTCTGGGGAAACGATAACGACATCCTCCTTCGGGAGACAGTTATCATTCCAGGCTTCCAAGGTGACCTGGATGACAGAGTGACTGTAAGAGTTATAGTTTTCTCTCTGACGAGGGGCAGTACTATGGACAGGTGGTCCAGGTGGATACTGAGGGAGGCATGGCGCAGGATACTGATTGGTTTCAGTTGACGATACAGCCTAAAAGGTTTAGATTTGGAGTTCACTTATGAACTAGGTCTCATCAGATATCCAGACATATTCTAAGACACGTATTGCTCATTTTGGGAGATGGCTTTCTCCGCGAACTTGAGATAAAGAGAGACATAGAAAGAAACATTAGAGCGGATCCACTCACTGAGGCTATTCCTCGAACGCATCATTTTCGCAGGCGGGTTTTGTGAGACTGATTAGTAGAGGAGTTGGGTGTTCGGTATCACACGGGCTGTGAGTATGCGACATTGCAATAATTAGCCTTGAGTGCAAGTGGGAGATTGTTGGAGATAGTGCCCTCAGAGTCAATTATTGGATCGCAGGCATGTGATTGCAATGATTGAGAGAAGACCTATACCGTTAGAACAGTCTTACTCAAGATGATAGTATGCTATCTGGTTTATCTTTATCATCGTGTACTGTTTCAGGTGACCTTACAGGTCACTATTGCATGTTGATAGAGCCCTTAGGATTCTTGCTTGACGGCCAGCGGTATGATGGCGATCATATACGTGGGAGCTGGGGTCTATAAGCACATCCTTAAAAGGTCCCTAGTCGTGGGAGTTTTCGAGACAGGGCATCGATACTCCAGAGTAGACTAGTTTATACAGTCGAGACCCCGACGAGGGGCGGTGGCCGGTCTCACAAGCCACTGGTGTCAGTTGGTTCACCTAAGATGTATACAGGTGCTCATTGGGTTATGAGTACACCGGACAGGACTCGCCGGGAACATGTTGGTTGGTCTTATACCAGACGTCAAATTGCAGTTCCCTGGTGACATGTGTACAGGTTAGTTCATCGACCTGAGATCGTCATTTGTCTCGTGTGAGTTCCCACTGTACTTTGATTACTACCCTACCACGGCTCAAAGGAGTCGTGCAAACAGGTTTTAGTTGGGTACAGTCCCGAGCCACATGGAAGCAGTGAGCGGATCTGCAGGGGTTCGTCTCTCCCGGTATTGGGGGTGAGGTCACGCTGTGTCTAGGAGAGCCATTACACGAAGTCCTTAGCCAAGGCAGGAGATTTACTGGTAGGTATTCCAGTAGTATCTCAGGGTGTTCTGTGTTACCCTCCTACACGACTTGTACCGCTTTTGGGGGTCTGACTTTTACCAACCCCCTAGGCCCGCCATGCGATGCTCATACACGAACGGACCGGACTGTACGAATATTATCACCGACAGGCTCAGTAGGGTGTCAGGATGAGTTCGCTCATCGAAGTCCCTTTTTGGTCAATACCTGGTAGCCCGTTATGTATGGCTAATACCCGTGCTAGTAGTTAAATCCACAGCCAAAGTATTGATGAGTCTTTAGAGTCCCCCACAGACAATTTTTCAAGTTTCGAGCGAAACGTTGTAGAGGCCGTTTGAAGATATGGCAGGGTTCGATCATATACGTGAGGTATTGAACGGATCATGATCGGACGGATAATGCTAGCGGGCTTTGGTTTAAGCCGGATCTTAGTATTGTACAGTATAGATTTTGTCTCATTGCATTTGTATTCCGTCGGAATACAAATGCAGGTATGTATATACAGTCGCGGGGTTTTCTTGTAATTTATTACGGGTTCAGTTTTTTGAAGTTGTCAGTTTGCATTCCGTTTCGGCCAAATTTCCTTTGTTCCTTCTTTGGCTGAAAATTGGTGTGGAGGGGCTTATTTGCAAATGTGCAAATTAGCATTGTGGAGGGTGGTTTTTTGCAAGTAGTTGTATCATGATGGTTCTACCATTCCTTGACTTCTTATATTCATCATTGCTTGACTTTTTGGAGATGGGATATGATTAGGTGATGGAGTGGAGACTTGTTTGTGATCATTGTTTCATCATCATCACCCTTTCTCTCTCTTGCATTATTATTGATCCACTCACTCTCTCCTCTCATTCCTTAGACTTGGAGCCGGCCACATGAAGGGGGGGTTGTCCCAATTTTTAGTGATGAAAATTGGTCTCATTTTGCTTGCTAAAAATCCCCAAGTTCATCTCAAAAGTTTACAACTTCATCTCTATATTCATATGGCAACTTCTTCATACCCCCAAAAGACAAACCACTCTACACTAGCCTACAGCATTTTTTGGACACGTCGGCTCGCCAACTTCATGCCCGAGTTTCCTCGGTCCAGAGGTGGGAACCCGTAAAAGAACCCGGCGATGTGGTGCCCTTTCCGACGAGGAGATGAAGACCGGAGATTCCGCGAGGAGATCGGGATGGAGGCCGAAGACCGAAGGACACGGATCGCTCGGTATAGCTCTCTACCCATTCTCTAGTTTGCTAGGAGTTGGTTAATAGCCCGATCCGGGTTTTTAGTACGCGGTAGCGCCAGTTTTAAAAGTTAAAGAAAAGTATCGTTTCGGCATTTTGGCCTCGTTCAGACGGCCGGGGCGCTGCCGTGCACTTACAGTATCTATAAGAAGGTTGCAGAGAGTATGGTTGTCTTTCTCGTATAGTACGTAGATAACATACTCTTGATAGGAAATGATGTTCCTATGCTGCACTCGGTCAAGCTCTTCTTATCATATAGATTCTCAATGAAAGATCTAGGTGATGCCTCCTACATTTTGGGAATTAAGATCTATAGAGATAGATCTAAACGGATACTGGGATTGTCCCTATCCAGGTACATTGACACCATACTAAAGTGGTTTAGTATGGAAAAATCCAAGCGTGGGTATTTACCCACGATCTCTGGACTCACTCTCTCCAAAGAGATGTCTCCCAAGACTGATTTGGAGAGAGCTCGCATGCAAGGGATACCCTATACTTCGGCAGTAGGCTCTATCATGTACGCGATGCTATGTACCAGACCCAATGTAACATACTCACTAAGTATAGTGAGTAGGTATCAAGCAGATTCAGGAGAGAGTCACTGGACAGCTATGAAGAACATTCTCAAGTACTTGAGAAGGACTAAGGAGATGTTCTTGGTGTATGGTAACGGAGAACTCCAGGTGGAGTCTTTTACCGATTCAAGCTTCCAAAGTGATAAGGACGACTCTAAGTCGCACTCGAGATTTGTCTTTACCCTCAATAGAGGGGCGGTGTGTTGGAAGAGTTCCAAACAGGAAACCGTTGCAGACTCGACGATGGAGGCTGAATACATCGCTGCCAACGATGCTGCCAAAGAGGCTGTCTGGATGAAGAAGTTCATCACTGAACTTGGTGTGTCCATTGAGCATCCAATACCTTTGTATTGTGATAACAATGGAGCTGTGGTTTTGGCCAAGGAACCCAGGTCCTATCAGAAGTCCAGACATATTCTGAGGCGGTATCACCTGATCCGGGAGATAGTTGATCGTCGGGAGATCGAGGTCAGGAGAGTTGATACGAAGGACAACACCGCGGATCCACTCACGAAGGCCATACCCCAGATACAATTTGAGAGACTCTTCGGGATGTTGGGTGTGAGATACTACAACAGCTGGCCTTAGTGCAAGTGGGAGATTGTTAGTTATGTATATGCCCTAGAGGCCATTATTGTACATATGATGTATATTATAGTGGATGCTTGGGTATATATAAAGAGTACTTTCTTGCTCGATATGATAGTATGCTATCTGGTTGCACTTTGCCTTAACATGTTGACTTGTATTGGTTTACTGTCTTGCTCTCACATGTTGATAAAGCCCTTTGGGATATGTACTTGACTACTAGGACTATGATGAGATCATACTAGTAGGGCCAGGGTAGTCAACGAGTACATCCTATAACTGTTCCTAGTCAAGGGTGTATCGAGACAGGGTATCGATACAACAGAGTAGACTAGCGTATACGCATCTTGATCTATATGATGGGCGATGGATGATCCCATATCCATTGGTGTTTGACATCAAAGATGGTGTACGGATGCTCAGTGGAGACTGGGTACACTGAACGGACTCGCCGAGAACTCCTAGATGGATTTATACCTATCGTCAGATAGCAGTTCTCTGGTGACACTGGTACAGGTTAGTCTGTAGACCCGAGATCATCATAGAGTCTTGTGTGATTCCCACTATGCTTTGATTTCCACCTTACCACGTCCAAGTGGACGTGCAAAATGGTAGCTTTTGGTTACAGTCCCGAATCACATGGAGGCAATGAGTGATAGGAGGGGTTTCGTCTCTCCCGGTATAGGGAGTTGATGTTGTGCTGTGTTCGATTGGCTATAACTGGAAGTTCGTGGCCAGGACTGATATGGAGTGCTACTGGTAAGAGTTATGAGTAATTTCTCATCCTGTTATGAGCCTTACATCGACACGACTTATCGGTTACTGGGGTCTGACGTTTACCACCCCTGGACTGGATACGACATATCAGACGAAGAGATCGGACTGTACGGTAGTGTTACTGATTGGATTCACGGGAGAATGTACAGTCTTGCTTGTTGATCTTCTGATCGCTCAATACCTGGGTGGCCGTTACGTTTAGCTGACCGCTTGCAGCTTGTGTATGTTTGATATGATCATCACCTACTGCCGGAGTATTGACGATTCCTTAGAGTCTTACACAGAGGTTTCCTGGCTCAGGCAAAACGGAGTAGGGGCACATATGCGATATGTGCGGGACCGAGACTAATACGATATGAGATACCGTATTCTATTCTCGCGATATGTGATATCGGCCGGGTATATGTGATATAGCCGGGTCATCGGATCAAGTGTTGATTCGATGAAATGGTACTTACTATATTAGCCGGTTATATGTAATATAGCCGGGTTATCGGATCAAGTGTTGATTCAATAATTTAATGTATAATTATATATGAGATATATTACATTACATTAACTAATATAAGCTCGCTTTATTGATTCTTTTTCTCACTTGGATATTACATTGATGTATATACGATATATGTTAATTGTATTATTTTCTTTTGTTACATTATATATTATATATGTGATATATAATATTGTAACATGCTAGGTTAAAATTGCAACTAGGGTTTATGAGACTTGAACCATGCTACGGTTAGATTAGGGTTTATAATTATTATTAAGGAAATACAAATAATGGTGGAATTATCCATGGTTGATATTTTGATGGAAGCTTGTAGGCTTCTTTGACTTTGTCCACCATTTTTGTCTTCCTTAAGATATTTTTTGACCTAACTCTAACCATAGCAAATGGTTAAGTCTCTACAAGGGTTAAGGATGTCATCTTTAACCCATGGTTGCAATTCTAACCTCACAACAATTGATTATTCATCACAAAAGGATTTCTTCTTCTTCCTCCTCTTGAAAAAGCTTTCTAGCTTTTTGTTTTGTGGTGATTTAAAAGTGAGAAATTGAAAACAAAAGAGAGCAAAATTCCTACTTCATCATCCTCATCTATTCTAGCCACTTAGATTAGGGTGTTCACTTCACTAATACTTCATTAGAGAAGTGAGAGCTTGAGTTTGAGATTCTTCAAGGTTGATCATTTTCGAAAAGGAAGACTTCTAGTAAGATGCCTCATTCACCTCATGGAGCCTCTCTAGAGTCTGGGTTCATGATGATCGCAGCGAAGGGACCTCAACACGGAGCTTATGAAGCGAAGGAACAGACTACAAAGGTTGTAATCCCAAACTCTTAGAAGTAAAGTTGTTTACTTCGATGTTTTGTTTGATTCTCTAGTTAAAGATCTTGTGTATGGGTTATCTAGAATAGCAAAATTTTAAACTTGGCATGTGTGATGCCTCCCGAAACCTTGCTGCCGTTGTAGGTATCCCAACAGGAAGAAACCTTATCTTAAGTATTTGAAGATATGGGGATGTCCAACTTTTGTAAAAAAGAAGTATGCGGCCAAGCTCGAGGCACGCTCAGTACTATGTAAGTTAGTAGAATACCCAAAGAACTTCAGGAGATATCTTTTCTATTACGCAGAAGAACAAAAGGTCTTTGTTTCTCGGCATGCCCACTTTTTAGATACTCGATTTCTTGAAAAACAAATAAGTGGGAGCGCAAGAGAACTTGAAGAAATTCCATAACCACAAGCTAATACTGAAAGCATGGTGGAACCAGAAGTTTCGAAAGAACAGGACATCCCTGCACCACTCCGTAAGACTAGTAGGCAGTCTCATCCGCCTGAGAGATAATACTATTTTCTCATAGACCGGGATCAAGAGGATTGCATCATCGCTGATGATGAGCCAACTAGCTTCCAGCAAGCCATTCAGAGCAGAGACTCGGTAAAATGGCTAGATGCAATGCGAACCGAAATGGAGTCCATGTACACCAACAAATTATGGACTTTGGACATTGCTCCAGAAGGGGTAAAACCCATAGGCTGCAAATGGATCTTCAGGAAGAATATTGGTGTAGATGGACAGGTTGAAACCTATAAAGCTAGACTTGTTGCAAAAGGTTATCGTCAAAGACCTGGTTTAGACTATGATGAAACCTTTTCTCATGTGGCTATGCTCAAATCCATTCGGATCCTTCTTGTTATTGCTGGCTTCTACGATTATGAAATTTGGCAGATGGACGTAAAGACCATTTTTCTGAATGGAAATTTGGAAGAGTGTGTCTATATGGATCAGCCAGAGGGTTTCATAAAGAGTGGGGTGCTTAAATCCATTTATGGATTAAAGCAGGTATCACAAAGTTGGAACATCTGTTTTGATGAGACGGTCAAGGAATTCGAATTTATCAAAAATCCAGATGAACCATGCATCTATAGTAAAATTATAGTGAGAACTGTGGTATTCCTCGTCTTGTACATGGATGATATTCACCTGATAGGAAATGACATTCCTATTCTACAATCAGTCAAAGGATTCTTGTCACAAAGGTTCTCCATGAAGGACCTGGGTGATGCCTCCTATATTCTGGGGATATAGATCTATCATAATAGATCTAAACGGATGTTGTGACTTTCACGATCAAGGTACATCGACACCATACTGAAGAGATTCAGTATAGAAGATTCAAAGCGCGGTAATCTACCGTCTTGTTACGGAATCGCCCTCTCCAAAGAGTTGTCTCCCAAGACTGATTTGGAAAGGGATCGCATGAGTATTATACCCTATGCTTCTGAGGTAGGATCTATAATGTGCGATGTTGTGTACCAAACCAGATGTAGCTTACGCACTGAGCGTTGTAAGCAGGTATCAGTCAAACCCAGGGGAGAAGCACTGGACAGCAGTGAAGAACATTCTCAAGTACCTAAGAAGGACTAAGGAGATGTTCTTGGTGTACGGCAAAGAAGACCTCCAAGTCGAGGCTTTCGCTGACTTTGGCTTCCAGAGTGACAATGATAACTCCAAGTCCACGTCGGGTTATGTCTTTATCCTCAATGGAGGGGCGGTCTGTTGGAAGAGCTCCAAGCAGGACACCGTTGCTGACTCATCGATAGAAGCGGAGTATATCGCTGCATGTGATGCCGCGAAAGAAGCAGTCTGGATGAGAAAGTTCGTGACAGAGCTTCAGCTGGTTCCATCCATTTTTGATCCAATACCGTTGTATTGTGACAACAACGGCACTATAGCTTTAGAGAAAGAACTAAGGTCCCATCAGAGGCCCAGACACATCTTGAGCCGGTTCTACCTGATCAGGAAGATTGTTGATCCCCGGGAGATCCAGGTGCAAAGAGTAGAGACAGAGAACAACACTGCAGATCCACAAACTAAGGCCATCCTTTAGACACAGTTCGATAGGCTAATCGAGATGATAGGTCTGCAATATGCCAATACATGGCCTTAGTGCAAGTGGGAGATTGTTAGTGATATATGCCCTAGAGGCCATTATTGTATAGTACTGTTTTGTATATTACATTTTGGAAGCTTGGGATATACACGGATATAATAACAGTCTTGCTCAATATGGTAGTATACTACTTGGTTTGATTCTACCTCAATATGTACATATGTTTCTGTTAGCATATCGCTTATACATATTGGTAGAGCCCTTAGGATCTTTGCTTGACTATCAGCGTTGTGATGACAGTCACACTAGTGGGGAATGGGTAGTCTATAAGCGCATCCTTATACAGGTCCTTAGTCATAGGATTATCGAGACGGGGCAATGATCAGTTGAAAATATTGCATCTTTTAACCGGCAATTTCCCTATCATTTGCACTCATTTAGAAGTGTTCGGTATTCATATTTCATATATTAGTAAATCAGTTGTAAAATATCAGATTGCATGTGTTAGACTTTAAAACCGGCACTTTAAGGGAAATTGACTGTATTTTATGGTATCGCATCATCCCTATATTGCGCAACACTTGTTTCGAGATTTGTGCAGGATAATCCGGAAGAAAAGCCAAAATTGTCATTTTTGCTGATCAAATATTACGCCAACTCAAAGACCTGAGATTTGGAAGCAATCCAGAAGGAATTACACAATTCAACAAATCAAAACAAGACCCAATTGTCATCCCAAAGCACCAGAAGAAGTTACAAGCCATAAGGCCTCAAAAGTGCCGCGGAACCGCGGCGGGAGCCGGCTTGAGCCACGGTTCCGCGGCGGTTTGGTCAGATAATCATTCTATTTTCAGGGCATAATTCCTATCTCAGTGGGTACACCTCATTTTGACACGTCAAATTCCAGAATTCTCCAGAGTTTTCTGCCAGATCAGCAAAGATCATTAAGCTAATCAAGCTCCTAACTAATCACATCTAGAAGTTTCTCCTCAACAAACTTTTGGAGGGAAATTCAAATCTTGCAAACAAACTTTTGGAGGGAAATTCAAATCTTGCTAAAAAACTTTTGGAGGGAAATTCAAATTTAAATTCCTAGATCTAGGGTTTTGATGGCTATAAATAGGAACCTAGATCTAAGGGTTGAGGTTGTTCATCAATAGTTGTTCAATCTTAGTTCATCAATAGTTCTTCTTTAGTTCCTCATTCTTTACATCTTCTTCCATAAGTTTAGTGACAAGACTTGTGCGAAACCCTAACCCTAATTCCAATCAAATTCAAGATCCAGAGTACCAATCAAGCGAGAAGCCCTTCAACCTTTTAAGAGCGGAGCCGATCTCCAATCGAGCAAGTGATCCAAGCCGATCCGCGACTCACGGAGACGAGCGAAGCCAAATCGACGATCGAGTTCTTCCGCTTGTAGTTCTTGAGCGATTGTAACGAAATTGTTGATATAAATAAAAGGTGAAATTCTTTAATCTTGCTTTCTTTTAATTCTTGCATCATGATTAGATCTCAATTTGTGATTGTGGTTCTTGTTGTGATGTTTGAGTAAAACTCCGCTCGTTAAGGAGTCAAGACGATCAATAGAATGATAATGTAACAAATCTTAATACGATTCTTAAGTCCTACGAGTCTTGTAAACCCTAGCAAGTTCAAGAATCGATGACCTAGTTTCGTTGCGATGCTTTCTTGATTGTGATCGCTCGAAATTAGGGATCTACGATCGTTTCTTGAATTTACTAGAGGCTAGAATGTGGATGATATCGACGAAAGAACAAGGGATAAGATGAAATCCTAGTTTCATAAGAAATCCCTAATTCTCGATCGATCATCATCGATCTAGTATCAATTCATCAAAGGATAAGAATACGTAATTGTAAGATTACATCACATCTATAGATCCGATCGATTCCTACGAACCTCATTTCGATTCTTGATATTTGGTTGGAAAAATCATCAAACTATCAATTCTTGATTCTATCTTTTTCTTGTTATTAGATCTAGATTTTCTAATTCTTGAACTTCAAATATAAATCATGAATTGTTTGTTATCTTTTCATTAAAGTTTCAATTCATCTAATTCGAAAGACGAACGATTACACTTTCCTTGTGGACGATCCGCACTTACTAACGCGCTACAACCGACACCGTTATTGATTGCGGTCAAATATTTTTGGTTGTGATTTCTTTACAATTTCCAACTACACAATCCGAAATCGTACCAATCAAATGGCGCCGTTGCCGGGGATCATTTGATAAACACAACAAAAATCAACAATCAAATGGCGCCGTTGTCAGGGATAGTGCGCTAATTGTTCGTATTTTGAAATTTAAGTTGAAAAATTTATTCCATTATAATTTTTAGATCTAAACTCGCACAAACCCTAATACGTGTTTTGTGATTTGATTGCGAGGAAATCTGGGATCATTGGAGCTGGAGAAAAAAATTTCTGAAAATTCCAGAGAGTTCAGGGGCTGAACAGTAGCAGCCTCAAGAATTTTGGTGCAGTGATCAGCACAGAAGACCGCGGAAGGGCGGCATTAAGTGGCTATTGCGGCGGAACCGCGGCCCTTTTGAGGGTTCTCTATACAATTTTTCTCTCAGGTGCTTTCTTACCTTCTTCTCTCTCCTCTTTTTAGCTCCAATTAATATTTTGTGCAGGTTTCTTTGCAAATAAATAGCAGCGCCGCGCAAAAAGAAAAATTAAATTGTGCGTGTTTTGATTTTTGTGGTTGTTTGCATAATTAATACGGATATTAAGGGGCATGACCAAATCCAAATTAGGTGGGGTGTTCATTACCCTTCCTAGGCCCCGAAAAATCACAAACTTGCATCCTTATTACCCTCATTAATTAAAAAATATCTAGAGATGACTCTAAGGACCGTCGCGCTCACTTAGGACAGAAGAAGGCCGTGGGTAATTCAGTATTTATCCGCGTTTTCTTGTGGTGTCTAAGGCAAGTGTGTCGAAGGCTAGTGGTTATTAATTAGGCCCACTACTTACGTAGTGGAGTACCTTCCCACTTACCTGGCACTTACCTGGCCACAAGGGGACAAAGAGGCGGTGGAGGATTTATCCTGCGACTTGTCTTTTGGCAGTTAGGAGCGGTCTAGAGCCTGACCTAGGTGACCAATAGAATTAGGGTTTTGTGTGTTGTATTTGTTGTGTTGCATCATTTTTTCAAAAATCCGTCCAATTATTCAAAGCAAACACTATTCACATTCATTCTCTCCCCTAATTATAAATCTACGCTGCCACTTGTACTAACCCTTTTTAGTGCAAGATAGGCTGGACACGGGATTCTAGTGCCTGTTAAGTCCGCGTTCCCTTGATCGAGCCTAAAGTAGGTATTTCTACATTTACCCTTTCTTTACCTACCACCACACCCACATCGATGGATCCGTCTCCATCGAACTTCTTTTCCACTACCCTGCAGCCGTCCGTTGGTGCGCAGAATCCACCTCGCATCTCTCTCCAAGAGAGGTGCTATCCTACACGAGGTCCCCTTTCCACCTGTCTTTCCATTCCACCAGCCAACGGGGAAAACTTTCAAATAAAACCCCAATACATCAACCTTCTACCAAAATTTCATGGTCTCGAGTCTGAAGATGCATACACCTTTATTAACAAATTTGAAAATGTATGCGCAATGATGGGTACTTCACAGTTGTCTGTGGATGCTTTGCGTCTTCGTCTTCTCCCATTTACCTTATGCGATTTAGCCGAGAAGTGGCTATATAACACTACCGCATATTCCATTTCAAATTGGGATGAATTCGTCAAAGCATTCCTGAAGAAATTTTACCCACATCAAAAGACAGCTCGAGTCCGTAGCGAAATCTATCAATTCACCCAGCTCCCGAATGAAACATTTTCAAAGTGTCTTGAACGTTTCAAGGATCTGTTAGTCCAATGTTCACATCACGGCATCCCGAGATGGGAACTTTGCCGAATCATTTATGAGGGCATTAATCCTAACACAAGACAGACCCATGAATCCATGTGTCAAGGCAATTTCATGACCAAAGATGATGGGGAAGCCTGGAAATTTTTAGAGGATTTCGCTGAAAAATCTTTACAGTGGGAGGGTGTGAGTCAATCGTCTAGGGATGGCAAGGATATTTCCATAGGAGTTAGAGCTGACATTGCAGCTATACACAAGAAACTCGAGACTATGGAAAACAAATTTTTAGCTGCCGCCCTAAATCAAATGTCACTCTCCAAAATTGTATGTGGCTGCTGTTCTGATCCGTCTCATTTGACAGAAGAATGTCCAATAAATTCTCCGTTTCAAGGTCATGAGCATACCAATGCCGCATTTCAACGACCTAGAAACAATCCATCTTCCTCCACATATAATCAGGGTTGGAGGAATCACCCTAACTTTGCTTGGAACCAATCACAATCTCAAAACACGGTTCCAACCCAACACAATTTCCAAAGGGTCCCTCCACCACAACAGCAGCCACCACTTCAATTGAGTCAGCACCCCTTCCAATTACAAAACTTCCAAAATCCGGCCAACACTTTTGCACCGTCTAGTCCTTTGCAATTGACCGGTACAGATAATACCTCTGCACTAGCACAAACCTTGGATACTTTCATGAAACAATCCATCCAAGGGACGGCAAGTTTGCAATCTTCCGTCGAAAATGTAATGAAGATCATTGTCTCGCAAAATGAGAATATCAAATCGATGGAAGCACAAATTGCACAACTAAAAGCCGAAATGAGTGCAAGAGAGAAAGGGAAACTTCCAGCTCAACCTTCACCTAATCCTGGCTATTCACATCTTGTGAATGCAACCACGTTGAGATCTGGAAGAGTGCTTGACAATCATGTTGGGGAAGAGTTTGATGACACTGATAGATCAATCAATAACACCCCGGCTGAGACCTTTCCTCACACACACACTTCTAATTCTGACCCCAGTTCTTCTACCCCACCGCCTTCTTGCGAGCCTATTCTTCGTTTCCCATAAGGCTCGCCACCTCAGCCCATCTCTTCTAGTTCTTCACAGACGATCCCCACTCCTCTTTTGGGATCATGTATACCCCCACTTCCTTCTCCTATGATGGACCCTGAGCTTATTGCTAAAGCACCTTATCCTAATCGGTTAAGGGCAAACACACCAAGTCCACATATGGAGAAGATTATGAACATTTTTAAGTAAGTTAACATCAACATCCCTCTCCTAAATGTCATCCAACAAGTTCCGTCCTATGCGAAAACTCTTAAGAACTTGTGCACTAGGAAGAGGAAGACTCAAGTGCCCAAGAAGATATTCATGGCAAAAACAGTAGACACAGCCTTTCCCCAGCAATTACCGAGGAAACGTAAGGATCCTGGATATCCTACGATTTCCATTTCTATCGGGGAGAAACACATTAACCGTGCTCTACTAGACCTTGGCGCTAGTGTTAACTTGCTTCCTTTCTCAGTCTATGAGCAACTAGGTATCGGAGAGTTGAAGCCAACCCAGTGCACTCTCCAGATGGCTGACCGATCAATCACCAAACCTAGGGGTGAACTGGAGGATGTGTTAATAAAAATCGGAGAATTTATATTCCTGGTAGATTTTATTGTAATTGATACACAGCCTGTAGCGAACCCACGGAATCAAATTCCGGTGATTTTAGGTCACCCCTTTTTGGCCACTTCCAATGCTATCATCAATTGTCGTAATGGTTCTATGACCCTATCCTTCGGGAATAGGTCAATTGAGCTGAACATTTACAAGTTGGGAAGTGTACCCTTCGAACCTACTGCTCAGGTATGTTCTGTCGACTTAATGGATGTCGACAGCAGCGAATTTGATGATCCTCCTTATACCGATCTTGACTCTTTTCATATGTTATTGTTTGACCCAACTATGTATCATACACATACGGACTCTTCCACCGAGATGTCCGGGTCAACAACTAACACTGATTATGAACCGTTTTTAGAGTCTGAAGATCACCCCGCACTTTGTGATGACATTATTCTTCGGGGTATTGATGAAACTTTTGAGGAGATCTTCGCTGATGAACTCGCATTTTTGAATAACACGGGTGTTGATATGAATCAGGTTCTAATCATTGAAATTGAACCTCCACCCCTTCTTCTGAACTGTAAAAAGAATGCGAGTAATCCATCACAATCACTGCATCATCTCTCCAAAATGAGACGCACACACACTCTCTTCCACCACTTAACATTTCCCCACTTCTTCTTCCACCAACCAGAGCACTGCATTGATAAAATTTTCGAATGGTTGGTGTTGACATTCGGTCTTTGCAAAGCTTGGTATCGACCAATGATTTTTGACCCCCTCATGTGATTTTCAAAGCTTAACATTGCATAACTCAAGTTTGGGGGGTATGTTTTTCTGGTTCTTGAAAAGAAAATTTTTACAAAATGATGAGCCAAAAATAAGTTTGGGGGAGGGTCTTCACTTATATATTTTGCCCCCACTAATAAATTCCTCCCAAGCTTACAAGTTTTTTGGAGATTTAGCGGATGGCAACAGTGAGGACACTGTTGAAAACAAGTTTGGGGGAGGTTTGTGCTTATTTTCGCATCATTTGCATATCACTTTGCATAAGCACAAAACATTTTTGAAAAAACTATAAAAATTTAAAAATTTTCAAAAAGATAAAAACATATTTTTGTACATAAATAAGATAATAAAAGTTTAGATAGTGAACAATTACATCCATGAGATTAGAAAAATTTAAGAAAACTAAGAAAATTAGAAGTTTTCTTATACGAACTAGTAATAAGTAGTTATGAGCCGTTGTCCCAAGGGTTAGTAAGATGAAGGACGTCACTAATCTGAGGATAAAAATAAGTCAGAAATATAGTTTCTATTCTGAAAATCCAAACATTTTTGAACGTTGATACCCTGCTAGTCGCACTTACACACGTCTTGAAGCCTGGGATAGTAGAGGATACCTTGAAATGCTCTTGTCTTAAAGCCGATGTATGAAGGAAATAAAAAAGAAAAAAATGAATAAGAAAAAAAATATATAAAGTGGTGAGAAAAATGGACACTGGTTTTGTTATCGCCGAGCGCAATAAAAAATTTATAGCGAGGGTGCATTTTCACCTAGTGCCCTAAGGCCAACTGGTCTGGGAGTCACTGCTATGCCTGAGATGGTGCAAGACGAGGAAAATACACCAAGTAAGCAAGCACAGGAGTAATCGGTCGATTAGTACCTCAAGAAGTATTAACGGTCGCATAAAAGTGTGTGAGCAATCTCATAATTCAAAAAGTACTGAGGCTGATGGGCAAGAGTATGATAGCTTGAATTGAATTCTCCGGGTGTAGGGATGTCTTTACACACACGCAGGGTGATATGATCGATGTTTGGAATAAACATAGGAATGAAGAATAAGACGATGTTTTATTGAGAGAGGACGTGATTTCTAACATCTTTTCATGACTATTAAGATAGAGCTCATGACAACCGAAAAGCTAGCTTAGTTGGAAACCCTAATTTTCAAGGCTTTTCTTCTACGATTCTTTTCTTTAAATGTAATATTCATGATCTTTCTTTTATTATCGGATTTTGTGGGTGCAATTCGCTGAAAACCCTCAGGAGATAACACTCCTCCTACTAGGGACACCTAGAGGTTTAAAGGCTTGTTGCACATGCTCAGTGCAATCGTGTTGCCTACGAAAGTGTGCTAGTTAGTTTTTCTCTTTCTTTATTTTCTCCTTCTCTTTTTTTAATAAACAGTTCACTCGAGACGATCGAAATTAAGTTTGGGGGAATTTGATCAGTCGAAAATATTGCATCTTTTAACCAGCAATTTCCCTATCATTTGCACTCATTTAGAAGTGTTCGGTATTCATATTTCACATATTAGTAAATCAGTTGTAAAATATCAGATTGCATGTGTTAGACTTTAAAACCGGCACTTTAAGGGAAATTGACTGTATTTTATGGCATCGCATCATCCCTATATTGCGCAACACTTGTTTCGAGATTTGTGCAGGATAATCCGGAAGAAAAGCCAAAATTGTCATTTTTGCTGATCAAACATTACGCCAACTCAAAGACCTGAGATTTGGAAGCAATCCAGAAGGAATTACACAATTCAACATATCAAAACAAGGCCCAATTGTCATCCCAAAGCACCAGAAGAAGTTACAAGCCATAAGGCCTCAAAAGCGCAGTGGAACAGCGACGGGAGCCGGCTTGAGCCGCGGTTCCGCGGCGGTTTGGTCAGATAATCATTCTATTTTCAGGGCATAATTCCTATCTCAGTGGATACACCTCATTTTGACACGTCAAATTCCAGAATTCTCCAGAGTCTTCTGCCAGATCAGCAAAGATCATTAAGCTAATCAAGCTCCTAACTAATCACATCTAGAAGCTTCTCCTCAACAAACTTTTGGAGGGAAATTCAAATCTTGCTAACAAACTTTTGGAGGGAAATTCAAATCTTGCTAAAAAACTTTTGGAGGGAAATTCAAATTTAAATTCCTAGATCTAGGGTTTTGATGGCTATAAATAGGAACATAGATCTAAGGGTTGAGGTTGTTCATCAATAGTTGTTCAATCATAGTTCATCAATAGTTCTTCTTTAGTTCCTCATTCTTTACATCTTCTTCCACAAGTTTAGTGATAAGACTTGTGCGAAACCCTAACCCTAATTCCAATCAAATTCAAGATCCAGAGTACCAATCAAGCGAGAAGCCCTTCAACCTTTTAGGAGCGGAGCCGATCTCCAATCGAGCAAGTGATCCAAGCCGATCCGCGACTCACGGAGACGAGCGAAGCCAAATCGACGATCGAGTTCTTCCTCTTGTAGTTCTTGAGCGATTGTAACGAAATTGTTGATATAAATAAAAGGTGAAATTCTTTAATCTTGCTTTCTTTTAATTCTTGCATCATGATTAGATCTCAATTTGTGATTGTGGTTCTTGTTGTGATGTTTGAGTAAAACTCCGCTCGTTAAGGAGTCGAGACGATCAATAGAATGATGATGTAACAAATCTTAATACGATTCTTAAGTCCTACGAGTCTTGTAAACCCTAGCAAGTTCAAGAATCGATGACCCAGTTTCGTTGCGATACTTTCTTGATTGTGATCGCTCGAAATTAGGGATCTACGATCGTTTCTTGAATTTACTAGAGGCTAGAATGTGAATGATATCGACGAAAGAACAAGGGATAAGATGAAACCATAGTTTCATAAGAAATCCCTAATTCTCGATCGATCATCATCGATCTAGTATCAATTCATCAAAGGATAAGAATACGTAATTGTAAGATTACATCACATCTATAGATCCGATCGATTCCTACGAGCCTCATTTCGATTTTTGATATTTGGTTGGAAAAATCATCAAACTATCAATTCTTGATTCTATCTTTTTCTTGTTATTAGATCTAGATTTTCTAATTCTTGAACTTCAAATATAAATCATGAATTGTTTGTTTTCTTTTCATTAAAGTTTTAATTCATCTAATTCAAAAGACGAACGATTACACTTTCCCTGTGGACGATCCGCACTTACTAACGTGCTACAACCGACACCATTATTGATTGCGGTCAAATATTTTTGGTTGTGATTTCTTTACAATTTCTAACTACACAATCCAAAATCGTGTCAATCAGGCATCGATACTCCGGAGTAGACTAGTGCATATGTTTTTCATCCCAGCAGGGAGAAGGTCTGTTCCATAGCCATTGGTACATCGTACCGGAGATAGTATACAGGTGATCATTGGGTTATGAGTTACACTGGACGGACTCGTTGGGAACTGCTAGTTGGTATTATACCTATCGTCAGGTAGCAGTTCCTGGGTAGCATGAGTACAAGTTAGTCCGTTGACTTGACATCACTATTCGTCTCGAGTGTGTTCCTACTGTACTTATATTACTACCCTACCACGGCTTAAAGGAGTCATGCAAACAGGTAGTAGTTGGATGCAGTCTCGAAACACTTGGAGGCAGTAGTGGTTAGATATGATGCGTCTCTCTCGGTATTTGGGGTTGATATCGCGATGTGTTCGGAAAGACATTACACAAAGTCCTTGGCCAGGGCAAGCGAGATTTACTGGTAGGTACTCCAGTAGTTTTTCAGGGTGTATTGGGCTCTATCCCGGCATGACTTATTGCGCTTTTAGGGTGTTGGATATATGTATGCCCTAGAGTCCATTATATGTATAGTGGATGCTTGGACATGTATATATGTATATTTGATATATGACTTTCTTTCTCGACATGATAGTATACTATCTGGTTTTACTTTATCTGACATGTTTACTTGATACTGTTCATTTGATACATGTTGATAAAGCCCTGAGGATATATGCTTGACTTCCATGGCTATGATGGAGATCATACTAGTGGGGCATGTGTAGTCTATAAGCATATCTTTAAATGTTCCTAGTCGTAGGTATATCGAGATAATGCATCGATATTCCAGAGTAGACTAGCGTATACGTTTCATGACCCATATGATGAGCGATAGATGATCCCATATCCATTGGTGTTGTGACATCTAAGATTGTATACGGATGCTCAGTGGAGACTGGGTACACAGAACAGACTCACCGAGAATTCCTATATGGTATTATATCTATCGTCGGATAGCAGATCTCTGCCGACACTGGTATAAGTTAGTCTGTAGACCCGAGATCATCATAGAGTCTTATGTGTTCTCCAACTGTACTTTGATTTCCACCCTACCACGGCTCTATTGAGTCGTGCAAACAGGTGACTTTTGGGTATAGTCCCGAGACATATGGCGACAGTGAGCAATAGGAGGGGTTTCGTCTCTCCCGATATTGGGAGTTGATGTTGTGCAATGTGCGATTGGCTCTGACTTGAAGTCCTTGGCCAAGGCTGATGAGATTTACTGATAAGTGTTATCAGTAGTATCACGACCGGTCATAGACCATATCGACATGACTTATTGAGTTATTAGGGCTCGACGATTCCATCCCTAGACTTGATATGCAGCATATCAGATGAAGAGACCGGACTGTACGGTAAGTGTTGCCAATGGCTCGACGGGAGTTTTGACGGGTTCGCTTGTTTTTCTTCTGATCGCTCAATACCCGGGTGGCCGTTACATTTAGCTTACAGCTTGCAGCTTGTAGGTGTTTTGATATGATCATCAGCTACTGCCGGCGTATTGACGATTCTTAGAGTCCCACACAGGATTTTTCTAGCTCAGGCGAAATGATATGGTGTGCATATGTGATATGCACAGGAGCTCAATTAAATACGAATATGTGAAACCATATTTTAATCGGATGTTCAAATTGGTCGGGTCGCATTTGATGTGACCGATTTATTAAATCAAGTGTTGATTTAATATTATCTTTTAGCTCACTTTTAATTAACCATTTTTCTTTTGGATGTATGCATGTATGTTCACACATACACATGATGATGTGCATACACACATACACACATACATATGTGTCATGGTTGATGATACAAAGGAGATGGCAATGCAAGACTTACATGGTTCATAAATATCTAGATTTTTGTTAATGAATTAAAGGAAAAAGGAAATTAGCATAATGACTCATTTTCTACACACTTCTTTTTTGACCATTGACATTAACCATGGTTTAATTTCCTTTGTTTTTTAACCCATCTACAAAATATCTAGATATTTAGTTAACTATATTTATATTTGAGAATGTCTCATATATATTCTTTTCTTTTTCCTTTTAGAAATAAGTTTTCATTATTATTCACAAAAGCTTTTGCCATCTTCACCTTCCTCCTTCTCCAAGCTCAAGTGAGTTTTGTTTTGAGTGAGGAACTTAAAAAGAAAGGGTTTTTAAGTGAGTTTACCAACCACACAACCATTCTATACTACCCTAGCCCTTTAGTGTAGAATGTTTGCTTCATTTTGTGAAACTAAGAGCTTGATCTAAGAATCTCCGGGTGGATCATCGTAGACGACGAAGGACCTCGAGTGGAGTCGTTCCAAACCTTGTGCAAAGCCGTAGGAGTCCTAAAGACCGAAGGAGTTGGCTACAAAGGTTGTATTTCCTTTTCCTTTAGTTTAGACTTCATATAATGATGTTATTACCCTAATCTCTAGTTACGATTCGTAGTTCGTTTGTAATAGCCCTCTTTAAAATGAAAGTTCACTACTTTATGATGTTGCAACCTTAATAGAGGCGCTACTACACACCAACATGGTATCAGAGCCTAACTAGAGCTTTAGGGTAAACCGGACGACGTTTAAAAACTCAATCGAACATAAAAAAATATGATTTTTACATGCTCATTGGAAATTTTTTCAAAAGTTGGAATTTTTGTAATTAAAAATATTCAGAAAATAGAGCAGGGTTTTCTATGGATCCCCAAGAAAAACGAGCGCCTAACTCGACATAACGACCGCGGAACCGCGGCCAAATAGGTGTATTTGCGGCGGTTCCGCGGTGCCGTTGGTGAGGCTTGGACCGTGCGCTCTTACGTTGATCCATAGGTACTTTATATGCTCTCTAGGAATTTTTTTTTTGCAGGTTCAAGTGTTGAGATCTATTACAACAGTGGGTATGTTGATGTGTTGATTGATATATTTTAACATCGTCTATGCTTTTCAATTGTTGATGTGATATAATGTATAGGATCATCGTGATCGAATGGCCAGGGGTTTTATGTGAGACGAGAGTTTATCTTTTCATTCATGTAAAATTCATTGTATATATTATTCTTTTATTGGGGCACATCCGGGTTGAGGATGATGTCTCCATTGATATATATTTTACTTTTCTGCATTAGGATAGACCCAAGGAGGGGAGCACGAGTGACCGGGTTCTGGAGTTCAGTGGGAGGCCATCTCGAGGTGTCGAGACCGGGTCTCCTAAACTCCAGAATTGGAAGGGTCACTTGCCGCTCTCGTAGGGCTCTAAGGGTGTGGGCTTGGCTATTCATCACGACCTGGAATCCGTATTTTCTATCTTAGGCTAAGTAGAAAATACGGAGTTCCTAGTATATCCTACATTTTCATATACGTGTTTCTGCTGCTAATTATTCTGTGATGTGATTGCTTAATATCTGAGACGAATGTGATATTGTTATACATGTGATATGTAATACTGTTTTTCGTTTCTTTCTGTAATGGCTTAAGAACTTAAATGATGGGAATACATTAATGAGATTAATGTAAAGGAAAAGAAACCTAAAGATGTTGTAAAATCAGATTTGAAACCCACTCGGCTCCTTTTTATGAAAAAGCAAGTTTCAAAAGATGCAGAGCTTAAGCCACTCCTTTTCTTAAAACAATTTAGATTCTATAACGAAATCAAATTCAAAGCGTTAGGTTTTCATAAAAACCATCCGCAACCCTCCGTCATTTTAGAAAGCAGAGTACTTAGTATTCGTGCTACGTATGTTGATTATAGTCAAGGCGTAGTGTACGGTAGATAAGTGATGTCTTCCTACAAGCATATGATGCGATAAGTTAGGACATTCATGTGATTATGTTGATCATAGTCAAGGGTCATATGGGTGGGTCTGGTTAATCATGAAATGACGGGTAGAACTTGACTAGTGGTTATGATATGTTGACCATAGCTAAGGTCATAAGCATTTAGGGGTAAAAACTATATCGGGAGTTTCAAGAGTTGAAATTTGCAATGAGATTGCATACCATCTATATGATATTTGGATCCCGATCCCACTGTGAGTAAGAGTTACTCCCAGGAGAATTTTACACTTTACAATTAGCTAATCCAGTAGGTGTCTAGAAAGGTGTTGACGAGATTTTACCTCTGGGGAAAACGAGGTTTATTTTAATTAGGTTTGTGCGCAAGCACGGGGAACCTCCCTCAAAGTACCGACACTAGCCTGGCTGACCGGTTAGCGAAACTGTGAAATGCAATTAATCCTGGCTAGTTTTCATTTTAGGTTTTGAAAGAGACTTTGATAAAAGCAGTGGGAGACATCGATTAGATAAGATAATAACCAATCTAATTCTTTGCAAGAGCATTTCGCTGAGTGTATTCTTTTCTCTCTCCTAATGGCAGATACCGATGACAGGACTTAAGCTTCTTTTAGAGAAAAACAAACTAACTGGACCAAATTATAAAGAATGGTTGAGGAACTTGAACATTGCACTCACATATGATAAAGTATCATATGTCCTCACAACCAAAGCCTCACCCGTCCCAGGACCTGAATCATCTGTTTCGGATAAGGAGATCTGAAAAACATGGGATATTGATTGCAACACGGCCACGTGCCTCACGCTTGTTTCTATGGACAGTATCCATCAGAAACAACATGAGAAGATAGATATACAATCCATCATTCTTCATACAAAGGAGTTGTATGAAGAGCAATCTCGTATTTTATGATACGACGCATCTCGAAAGCTGTTTCAGATGCAGTTGGCCCCTGGTGCATCAGTAGGAGACCATGTTATGAAGATGATTGGTCTTATAGAAGAACTTGAGGAACTGGGATGGACTATGGATAATGAGCAATATACAGATATTGTTCTACAGTCTCTCTCCCCCGTCTTTGCTCCGTTCATAGTGAATTTCAATATGAACGATTTGGAGAAATCATTGCCTGAACTTCTCAATATGTTGAGAAATGCAGAGAGCAAGCTTAAGATAGCGAAAACTCCCGCTCTGCTTTATGGGCCGTCTTCCTCTTCAGTCCCGAAAGCCAAGCCCAAGGGAAAGAAGAAGAAGAATCCCACCAAGCCGAGAGGTGGCGTTGAAAAGGCGAAGGTGAAAGACAAGTCTGGGACCGCGGGAAGTGGAAAAAGAGAATATTTTTACTGCCACAAGTCGGGACATTGGAAACGCAATTGTGCTTTGTACCTTGCAGATCTCAAGAAGAAGAAGCATGTTGATACTTCCACTTCAGGTGTGTTTGTAACTGAAAACTGTTTTTCATTAAACTCTGCATCTTGGGTATTAGATACCGGTTCTGGTTCTCACATCTGTAATTGTATGCAAGGATTGAGAAACAGTAGAGTTTTGAAGACTGGAGACCACATTCTACAGGTTGGAAATGGTTCCAATGTACATGCTGTATCCGTAGGAGAGTATCATCTGGAGTTGCTTTTAGGATGTATTTTGGTTTTGAACCCTTGTTATTTTGTACCTGGTATGCTATGTAATATAATATCCGTATCTTTGTTGGATAATGAAGGATATCATTTTGTGTTGTAAAATAATGTTATGAACATTAAGTTGAATCAACAGTTGATTGGGTATGGTACACTAAGTAACGAAATTTACGTCCTAAACTAACACACGGTTTTTAATATACAACATACAAATAAAAGAAAGATTTCAGAAATAAATGAATCTTTTCTTTGGCATTGTAGACTTGGTCATATTAATGAAACAAGACTAAACAAGCTACATAAAGATAGATATTTAAAACCTTTTGAATATAAATCTTATGTGACTTATCAGTCTTGTATCAAAGGTAAAATGAATAAAACTCCGTTTATAGGACACGGAGAAAGAGCTACAGAACTCTTAAGCCTCATACATAGTGATGTATGCGGACCAATGTCTACACATGCTAGAGACGGTTTTTCATACTTCATCACTTTTACTGATGATTTCTCAAGATTCGGACACGTGTTTTTATTGAAGCATAAATCCGAAGCTTTCGAGAAATTCAAAGAGTACAAACTTGAAGTAGAAAAACAAACTGGCTCGAGTATCAAGAAACTTCGATCAGATCGAGGTGGAGAGTACTTAAGCACTGAGTTTTCAGACTTCTTAAAAGAGAATGGGATTCTCTCTCGCTCACTCCTCCGTACACACCACATCACAATGGTGTGTCAGAACGGAGGAATCGTACCCTATTAGATATGGTACGGTCCATGATGAGTGATGCTGAGTTTCCACTTTCCTTTTGGGGACATGCATTAGAGACAGCAATTTATCTATTGAACAGGGTTCCATCAAAGACCGTGTCCACCACTCCATATGAGATATGGTGTGGAAGGAGACCATCTCTTAAAAGAGTTAGGATTTGGGGTTGTCCGGCTTATGTCAAAAAGCAAAATCCGGATAAACTCGAGACACGATCGGTCATGTGTAATTTTGTGGGATATCCAAAACACTCGTATGGATATCTATTCTACCACAAGGAGGAACAAAAGGTGTTTGTTTCTCAACATACTACATTTTTGGAAAATGAGATCTTTATAGACAGTACTGATGGCAAAGTGGTAGAACTAGAAGAGATTCTAGAGACACAAATTACTCAGGACGAATTGGTTGACACTGATGTTGCAGTAGAACTTCAAGAACCTCAGCCGCTCCGGAGATCTGGTAGAACTTCTCGCCCGCCGGAGAGATACTATGGGTTTCTCATTGATGGTGATAGAGAAGATTGCATCATGGATGATGATGACCCTACTAGTTTTCAGCAAGCTATCACAAGTGGTGACTCAGTGAAGTGGCTGGATGCTATGAGAACCAAAATGGAGTCCATGTACACCAACAAAGTATGGACTTTGGACGTTGCACCTCCTGGGATAAAACCCGTTGGGTGCAAATGGATCTTTAAGAAAAAGATTGGTGTAGATGGACATGTAGAGACCTATAAGCAAGGCTTGTAGCGAAAAGTTTTCATCAAAGACCAGGACTGGACTATGATGAAACTTCCTCTCCAGTAGCAATGCTTAAATCCGTTCGGATCCTACTTGCTATTTCTTCTCACTACGACTATAAAATCTGGCAGATGGACGTTAAGACTGCATTTCTAAATGGTGATTTAGAAGAGTGAGTTTTTATGGATCAGCCAGAGGGCTTCATTGACAGTAGGAGCAGCGAAAAAGCGTGTAGGTTGTTTAAATCCATTTATGTATTAAATCAGGCATCTCGGAGCTGGAACATCTGTTTTGATGATACAATCAAAGAGTTTGATTTTATCAAAAATATAGATGAACCATGCATTTATAAGAAGATTGTAGGGAGTACTGTCACTTTTCTCGTATTGTACGTAGATGACATTCTCTTGATAGGAAATGATATTCCTATGCTACAATCGGTCAAATTATTCTTATCACAAAGGTTCTCCATGAAGGACCTGGGTGATGCCTCATGCATTCTGGGCATAAGGATCTATAGAGATAGATCCAAGAGATTGTTGGGATTGTCCCAATCAAAGTACTTTGATACCATCCTAAAAAGGTTTAGTATGGAAGATTCCAAGCGTGGTGCCTTGCCCGCTTGCCATGGAATCACTCTCTCTAAGGATTTATGTCCGAAGAATAATGAAGAGAGAGCCCGCATGAGCATTATACCCTACGCTTCAGCCGTAGGATCTATAATGTATGTGATGATATGTACTCGCCCTGATGTAGCTTATGCACTAGCTATAGTGAGCAGGTATCAATCCAACCCAGGGAAGCAACACTGGATAGCTGTGAAGAACATTCTTAAGTACTTGCGAAGGACTAAAGAATTATTCTTGGTGTATGGTAATGAGGATCTCCAAATAGAGGCCTTTACCGATTCTAGCTTCCAAAGTGATAAGGATGACAGTAAATCTATCTCAGGGTTTGTATTTACCCTCAATGGAGGGGCGGTATGTTAGAAGAGTTCCAAACAGGATACCGTTGCAGACTCCACGATGGAAGCTGAGTATATTGCTACAAATGATACTGCCAAGGAAGCCGTCTGGATGAGGAAGTTCGTTGCGGAGCTAGGAGTAGTTCCAACCATTATTAATCCAATACCATTATATTGTGATAATAATGGAGCTATAGCGTTGGCCAAAGAACCCAGATCCCATCAAAAGTCCAGACACATCCTCAGGCGATATCATTTGATTCGGGAGATAGTTGATCGCCAAGAGATCGAGATTCGGAGAGTAGATACAAAGGATAACACCGCGGATCCATTCACCAAGGCCCTTCCACAGCCGCAACATGAGAGACTTTTTGAGATGTTGGGTATGAGATACGCCAATAATTGGCCTTAATGCAAGTGGGAGATTGTTGGATATATGTATGCCCTAGAGGCCATTATATGTATAGTGGATGCTTGGACATGTATATATGTATATTTGATATATGACTTTCTTGCTCGACATGATAGTATGCTATCTGGTTTTACTTTATCTGACATGTTTACTTGATACTGTTCATTTGATACATATTGATAAAGCCCTGAGGATATATGCTTGACTTCCATGGCTATGATGGAGATCATACTAGTGGGGCATGTGTAGTCTATAAGCATATCCTTAAATGTTCCTAGTCGTAGGTATATCGAGATAGGGCATCGATATTCCAGAGTAGACTAGCTTATACGTTTCTTGACCCATATGATGGGCGATGGATGATCCTATATCTATTGGTGTTATGACATCGAAGATTGTATACGGGTGCTCAGTGGAGACTGGGTACACTGAATGGACTCACCGAGAATTCGTATTTGGTATTATATCTATCGTCGGATAGCAGTTCTCTGGTGACACTGGTATAGGTTAGTCTGTAGACCCGAGATCCTCATAGAGTCTTGTGTGTTCTCCAACTGTACTTTGATTTCCACCTTACCATGGCTCTACTGAGTCGTGCAAACAGGTGGCTTTTGGGTATAATCTTGAGACACATGGAGACAGTGAGCGATAGGAGGGTTTCGTCTCTCCCGGTATTGGGAGTTGATGTTGTGCAATATGCGATTGGCTCTGACTTGAAGTCCCTGGCCATGGCAAATGAGATTTACTGATAAGTATTATCAGTAGTTTCTCGACCGGTCATAGAACATATCGACATGAATTATTGAGCTATTAGGGCTCGACGATTCCATCCCTAGACTTGATATGCAGCATATCAGACGAAGAGACCGGACTGTACGGTAAGTGTTACCAATGGCTCGACGGGAGTTTTGACGGGTTCGCTTGTTTTTCTTCTGATCGCTCAAGACCCGGGTGGCCGTTACGTTTAGCTGACCGCTTGCGGCTTATAGGTGTTTTGATATGATCATCACCTACTGCCGGCGTATTGACGAGTTTTAGAGTCCAACACAAGATTTTTCTAGCTCGGGCGAAATGATGTGGTGTGCATATGTGATATGCGCAGGAGCTCGATTAAATACGAATATGTGATACCGTATTTTAATCGGACGTTCAAATTGGTCGGGTCACATTTGATGTGACCGATTTATTAAATCAAGTGTTGATTTAATATTGTCTTTTAGCTCACTTTTAATTAACCCTTTTTCTTTTGGATGTATGCATATATGTTCACATACACATGATGATGTGCATGCACACATACACACATACATATGTATCATGGTTGATGATACAAAAGAGATGGCAATGCAAGACTTACATAGTTCATAAATATCTATATTTTTGTTAATGAATTAAAGGAAAAAAGAAATTAGCATAATGACTCATTTTCTGCACACTTCTTCTTTGACAATTGACTTTACCCATGGTTTAATTTCCTTTGTTCTTTAACCCATCTACAAAATATCTAGATATTTAGTTAACTATAGTTATATTTGAGAATGTCTCATATATATTCTTTTCTTTTTCCTTTTAGAAATAAGTTTTCGTTACTATTCACAAAAGGTTTTGCCATCTTCATCTTCCTCCTTCTCCAAGCTCTCTTGAGTTTTGTTTTGAGTGAGGAACTTAAAAAGAAAGGGTTTTAAAGTGAGTTTACCAACCACACAACCATTCTACACTATCCTAGCCCTTTAGTGTAGAGTGTTTGCTTCATTTTGTGAAGCTAAGAGCTTGATCTAGGAATCTCCGGGTGGATCATCGTAGACGACGAAGGATCTCGAGTGGAGTCGTTCCAAACCTTGTGCAAAGCCGTAGGAGTCCTAAAAACCGAAGGAGTTGGCTACAAATGTTGTATTTCCTTTTCCTTTACTTTAGACTTCATATAATGATGTTATTACCCTAATCTCTAGTTACGATTCGTAGTTCGTTTGTAATAGCCCTCTTTAAAATGAAAGTTAACCACTTTATGGTGTTGCAATCTTACTAGAGGCCCTACTACATACCAACATAGGGGTCTGACGTTTACCATCTCTCTAGGCCCGATATGCGAGTATCTTAGACGAACAAATCAGACTGTATGGAGATTGTCACAGATAGGCTCAGTAGGAGTTCGGATGAGTTTGCTCATCCGCCTTTTATCGACAGATACCTGGGTAGCAGTTATGTGCAGCTAGTACCGTTGACAGATTTGTGGTTAAACCCACTGTCAGCGTACTTTCGAGTCTTTAGAGTCCCACACAAAGCGTTTCCCTACTTCGGGTGAAACGATGTAGAGACCGTATAGTTTTACGATAGGGTTCCGATCACATACGTGTAGTAGCTACACAAATGTTGTTCGGGCGGATAATACTAGTGGGTTTTGGTTTAAGTCGGATTCTAATATTATATTATTGGATTGTTATCATCTCATTGTATTCATATTTTTTGGAATACGAATACGGGTATGTATATACGGTGAGGGAATTCTTGTAATTTCAGAAGACATGCTTCTAGAAAGAGACACCTCATTATTAGATTTATCTATTTACGCAAATAGATTAATGAGGTGGAAATTAGAGATATTTGAGGCATGGATGAAAATATGGCTAAGTCTTTTGTTTATTCATTTGGCATCACTATTCAAGCATGATTGATTATTTTCTATGGAAAATAACCCATGCTTGATCATTGCAAACACTAAGCCATTCTCTCATCCTTCACAACATTAGCTCATTTGCAATTTCTCTCTCTCTCCATTTTTCCTCCTTCTTCCTCAAGACCCTAACCCTCCCATGAGTTGTGAACCCTAGGGTTTCATGAGATAAAATACTCCATTAGATACTCTATATCTTCTAGACTATCTAGCTTAGCAAACTAGATACCTTAGTTACCTCGGTTTAGAGGTTGACGCTTGAAGTATAGACTCTCGGGTAGATCATCTTCGACACGAGGAGGCTAACGATCAAGCGCGATCCGAATTTTCAAGGAGCTCAAGGAGAGGAGGAGAAGAAGATCCGAAGGACAAGGTTCTAGGAGGTATAAAACTCTTCATAATAGTTAAACCTCCAAATAGATTTAGCTAGTTAAGGTTTCTGTTAAGATTCTGGAGTTTAGTCGATGTTGCGAAACTTTGAAAAATTGTTTTTTGTAAATTCCGCCTCCCCGCGAACCTGCGGGGTACACGACATCGACTTACAACTTTGATATACAGTTGGTAAGTAAGAATGTAACGGATTCATTCCATTTCCTGCGTTGTGAATTCGTTGTCTTGATAGTTTATGCTCGAGATCCTCTTAATAAGCCATGCTTCATAATCGGAACCATAACAAGAGGAGGGAACACTCATGATCAATAGAGAGTCAAAAATATCGCCACAATTCATTCATCCGAACTGGAGCCACGACCACTTTAACTTTTGTTTATATTTTCTTATTTCTTAATTTTGTGACAAACCAACAAACCATATTTTTTTCTCGAACTTGCGTAATAAAAACTTCTGATCACCAATTCTCTGTGAATTGACCCCCGTAATTGCCGGCTAGCTAAAACGAGTCGTGCACTTTTGGTTATAAATTTTAAAATGAGACATAACTCGCATGCATCACATATATAAACTCAAATTGTTCTTTCAAACTCACGGTGTGTGTGCGTGAAGTCCCAAAAATTCAACATCAACATAAAGATTAAAACATTTTGGAATTTTTTGGGGATGATTCCGGTGTTTTTGTGAAGCTAGGGATTTGGAAAAAGGGGGAGATGCTTTAGCTCGGTGTCACGACCCAAAAGAGCACGTGACTGGTCCTTGAACCATATGAAGTCTATAGGACCCCATCTGATCCAAGTAAGCCAAAAGCCCAGCAATCTAAAACCATTTAAAGAGTAAATAAGGAAAAACTGTTTTTGAAAAGTAAGGAAATCATGTTTGGAAATCAAAGTTTTTAAATAACTAAGCCAAATATGCATTATTTTAAAATGTGTAACCTTTCCTGAAAATTTCGGCAGAGTTTCCTTTGTAAAAACTGGCCCCGAACGGGGTACAACAAGAATAATATATATGAAATGATAAAAGGAATCCCCAAGCGGGAGCTAGCTCTTCGTCCATCGACGGTCACAACCACGCAAGCAATAATAATATACAACGCCAAAGGGCGAGGATCAAAACCCAAAAAAAAAGAAACTCAAAACAGCCAGAAAACCGTAATACTACTAGCGCGACTCTAAGGTCGAAATAAAACAACACTGTTTTCTAAGTCTGAAACAATATACAAGTTTTGGTTGATGGAAATTCTAGATACAATAAATGATACATGAACAATGGCGGTTCTGATACAAAAGAACCCACCTATCCAAGCAAGTCAACCATAAGGAAGCAGTGTGCCAGAAATGCCGCTATGGAATCTGTACGGCAAAAACCTGCAAGGACTGGGGCACAACGGGGGTGAGTTGCCAACTCGTGAATAGAAAATATCTACAAGCAGAGATCGAATCCATGACCCATCCTAGGTCAATACGATCAGATATAAATAAACCTCAATATGAATAAAGCTGAAGCATGCTAAACTGGCATTGTAATCTCTACATGAGTGTAATGCCAAGTGCTCGTGCTAGTGCCTCAGGTAATAGCATGTCATGAATATGAGGTATGATCAATGTAATCAAATCTGCACACACGTGGATCCCGTCCACTCGTCACCCAATGACAATAACCATCATGCAAGTAAATATCATGAAACCTGTGCATGGAAATATGAGGATATAACCCACCCGTGTCCCTCGCGACACGTCAAAATCATGGAACCGGAGTGCCCAGCATCGGCACTCGAAAACATCATGAAAACTGTGCCCAGCATCGGCACATAAATCCTCATATATCGGGCTCCGTCAGTCCAGATCGGCCCGCGGGCTCTGTCTGCGGTATCGGCCCTCGGCCCCGGCAGGACGCCCAAATCTATCCATCGACTCTGGTCAGTATCCTCCGGATAACCGCCAGGTCCAACCAATCACCGGTAGGTACTCGCCCGCCTCCAGGCTCAATCGGCAAAGCTCATCGATCATTTTGCCGAGGGGAACCATACCGGGTCCACCATGTACCCGCAATCGGCTCATCCACTCCTCGATTCGGGTTTCACATGTCGCTCTCAGCACCGAGAAAACACATGGTGGACGCACTGAAATATCATATCAAGGGTAACCGGGTTTTTAAAGCAATGACATATTCTCTTTTGAAACACTCTCGGTTCCCAAATCCAGAAATATCATAGAAACAACATATCTCAATGCGTATAGTCAAAAGCATGAAGTATGCGACATGTAAAGGAAGGTATGCACATCATCATGTCATGCAAGGATCATATACTGAATGCAATAGTACTACAGTGTAGTGACATGGCAATTATCGATGATGAGTGTGTGAGCCGGCAACAAGTGTACGTGGAACATATGCATCATCGATAATGGTGCTGGTGTCCTAGCAGCATGACTGAAATATAACCACAGTACAAGCGATGCAATGCAAATAGCATGAATATGCGGAATCGAATAATCAACGCAAAAGTAAAGAATCTACACCAATCTGTACAAGTCATGCAGGGGTGCCATTTGAAATAAGACGAATCAAGGCTTTTGGAAAAACAAGGGCTACGGTGTTTTAAGAAAAGATACAGCATTTGAAAATATCCGTATGACCCTTCTGCCTATCTTTAAAATATCCCCGATTCGTTAGTTTGAAATAGGTATGACTCGGTCCAGTCTAATGTCTACTAAGTAATCTAGACAGGAGGGGTGAGAAACCACATAATCTGAGTCAATATATATAGATATGATAGTCGGTGATCCCGCCTCAATAACATATCGTAAGATATCCTCGAGTCATGAGTGCGGATCTATCATCAATATCGGCTCGTACGGTAGATCGTCGTACGGCATCCCAATAGCTGGGTAGGGGTCAATATCACAGTACCTCATCACATATCAGGTATCGCTATCATCAGATCGCATAATCTGGGGTACTACTCTAAGTCTAGTACAAATCGATACCATCTATAAAAATATGAATGCGGGTAAAGCACATGTCCAAAGGCCCGCTAAAACTATCATATCGCACCTCGAAGACAAGCTATGTCACATCGCCGATCTCACGGCCTCACATCAAGTATCATCTCAAACCACGTATCATCCTCAAATCCCGTATATAAACACATAGTCCCATACCCATGTGTAGATATACGCACCATCATATGCACTCTAATAAATGAAAGAATGAATGCAAGTATGTGTGTAAATGTATGTGTGAGTGCAACCACTACTCTAGGGTTCGCACTATACTAAACCAATATATTCTTATCATCAAAATATCATTATTACCATCAATAACCCTAAACAACACAATATAAATATTCGTGTGTATACGTATTCGTATACATCACCACGGACTGCGGGGGTGCTATACGCCATCCACCCGACTTCTCCCCGTAGATATAAATCTACTCACCTTGCTTCTCGTGTGCCAAAGCCGATGTCGCTATCTTCACCTCTTTTTCCTCAACATCACGCGGGGTACCTACAAGTATATCACAATGCTAAAGCACATGAAAATCACATCGGAAACCAAAATAGCACACGCTACCCGCATAGGTAAAAACCTATCGACTCGCATGTAAACACAATCAAAATCCACTTGTCGTTGACGTCCAAACGCCACCCGACAGGAATGAATCACCAAATACCAAAATCCATGCTAAAACAAGTCCCAAATTATACACCAACATAGGAAAATCAACCCAGATTTCACCCTAGATGGAATCAGTCAAAACTAGACATACTCAGGGTCAAAACTAGAGGAAATGGGGGCATGCACAGAAAACGAGGCAATTCCTTAAAATACCTTATTTTAGAATTTTCCATAATTTTTCCCCATTTATCTGTATTTAATTATACCAGAATATTAAAATATTCATTAAAATAATATTAAATTATAAAATTTCCCAAAAATCATATTTTATTATTTTGAAGACTTACAATCTACCCCCCTTAAAGAAATTCGGTCCCCGAATTTAAATTTAAACCCCCAAATACTAAAATATTTCAATACAAATTCCAAGTCATCGGGGCTCCGAAATCATCTATACATAAAACATCATAGCGCAATGCATGCGCATGAGTACTGAGCAGATAACTCAAAAGCAACACTCCATCAAGCATCCGCAATCATCGGAGTCATGGTAACGACACAATGTCAAATCCAATACAAAATCAATATGATATGGACCAAGACTATACATGTAGACACCCAATCTATACATGTAATTAGCTGATGCAACTGTATGCCAAATCTTTTTAAGTCGCTGTGCGATGTGCGTAACACTGCACAGTGGCGGACGTTTCTCATAAGAAAATAACTATATATGTGTATATATATATATCCTTTGTTTAATAGGTACGTTCCGCCGTTTTGAAAACAATTTTGAAGGGTTTCCTTGTTTTTAAACGTTTCGTGTCATATCGGACACGTAGGTATATATATATCGAGACCATAGCTCGCTCTTTGGAAATCCCTTCGAACTATCAATGCATGCAAAATATATCCAGGTACTGTCCTCTGACCAGTCCTGCTCGGTACAAAACGAATATCAAATATCATAGAAATGTACTGCTCCAAAAGGAATAAATTCCAAAAATGCACATAACACCACCCTGTGCGTCTGACGCGCACGGAAATCAAAATCCATATATGCGCTAAACATGTGCACAAAACAACATCTAGGTGCAACGGGTGTGCACGAAGTATCTGTCATAGGCAACATGTGTGCCTGACAGCCAAAACAGGTGCATCTGACATGCACGAAGAATCTCGATTTAGTGCATCTGGTGTGCCCCAAAATCGTATCTCAAAACATGCGCCCAACATGCGCGAAAATCCAAATCGGTGCATCCATCATGCACGAATGAAAATCTAGATCCTGCGCACATAATATGCACGGAATCACAAAATCCAATAGCAACGTCGAATATGCGTAAGTCCAGTCAAAAGCACGGAGTGCAAGAATCCACATCAATATCACAATCAAAATCGACATACCGAAAGGCATCAAATCGAAGTCAGGTGCAATCGTAATGCACAAAATATAAATCCGGTGCAACAAAGGCATGATATATAAATCTGATGCGATAACGCAAGAAACATAAAACTGGTGCGACAAACGCACGAAATATAGAACTGGTGCATCCCATGCACAAATACCAAGCAATAACTCAAATACGTAAGCAGCAACACCAAGTGTATCCAGATATGAAGAAAATCATAAACGTGTGCAGCTGCGGGCACAAAACACATATCGATGCACTACAAGTACATATAAGCTATACCGAGTGCAAAATCAAAACACTAAAATTACATGAAACTCTGCTGGAAGCGTAAATCAAATCACCAGCATAAAATAGGCATGAAATCGCAATCAACAGCTCAAGAGTAATAACTATGTACAAGGTATAAATACCCAGTAGGTGCAACCATGGTGCACAAAATCAAATATCATGAAACTCAGTCATCAAGACTAAATCATGCGAATAGATCGCCCAAAATACCGAAATCCAAAGCAACGGATACGTGATAATCAAATCACAAAATCACAAATCATAATTACCGTCGTCGGTATACCCTCCTTCAGGGTCGAGAAGGTACCGGTACATCCGATGCTAGCGGCGCAAGATATCTACTTGCCTCTTGCTCGCGGCTGGCGTCCTCTGCCTCTGGTTCCTGATCTTTCCTGTAGATTACCAACTCGCAATCCATCGGCTCATCGGCCCGGTCAGGTGTGCTGACAGGAACGATTCCGTTCTTGCACTTCCCTGGTCATCTCTCGGTCAATCCTCATGACCGCTCGTAAAGCAGCACATCTCTGGCGCCGACCTCGGGTCCTCTGAATGCATATCACACATCCGATCCTGGGTGCAACTCTTATTGCAGCAGTGTACTGGAAGGAATCCTACTCAAGGTCTCTTCTGATCTTGCCTAAGCCAAACTGTAAGGAGGCTGGTACTCTGGCGTAATCTTTTCTCGCTCTCTGGACCTCTGCGTCCTTAGTACAACATCTCCTCGGAAGCTGGTCGCATCTCTGCGCCTCTGTATGCATGTCCGGCCTTTAATCTTAACGGGGTGTAGTAACAGCTCGTCTGCCTCTCGCACGAACTTCTTGTCTCGCTTGTCTGTATCATCGAACATTCGACGTCGCGTCTTTATCTGCACACTGCAATGTCCTCGGCTACGGTCCACCCGAAGTCTCTAACACGGACTCGAAATCACGAACTCAGTATCTTCATCACTCGGTAGAAGATATCTAGCCGAACACATCCTCAGCGTGCATATCGCATCTCTGATGTCAGCGGAGTGGAACGTCATCTCGTCGAAATCTCGTGCAAACTCTTTACTCCACCTTGCTCCACTATCGACTGATTCGGACTCATCTCATCATGGCTACACAGACTGCGCTCCGACGGCTATGCTCGTATCTGGAGTCTCCCAAGCAGTGTCCCATCACATGATATCCGAATGATGTCGAATCATCCGATCGACTCGTCAGAACCTCACAATCCCCCAAGAGCTCAACATCTCGGGTACAGTTTAATAGTATCGAGTACATGCCACAGCGTCGGTGGTCCAGCCGTAGAAGGGCAAACCCAAGCCTCACTAATGGCGCCGAGGAACTGCCGCAAACCCTAAGGTTCAAAGGCTTTCACACGGTCATTAAGTCAAGTTAGGGTTTCATTCTTCTAGAGGGTCCATAGAATCACCTGCATGTCTTTCCGTATACTTTAAACTTGGAAAATGGGTTCCTGACCTTCGATCGTCTCAATTGACTCTCAACGAATCTGCGTGAAGTCGCCTCTAGCTGGAATCAATCTATCTGATGACCTCGCATCGGGGTAAGCGAACGAACCACATGTCCTAGTCATTAATCCTCGGTGACTAGCGACTCACTATCACATCTCTAAGAATATGCTCATGCTGCAGTAGCTCCAATCATCTGGGCGATATCTCATCACTCGCAGCAACAACTGGCTCATTCGTCGGTACGCTAAGCAGCGCCTCAACCATCATGAATAAGCGATACATCAACGGTCATCACATCCTGGCTGGCCTCTATCAGTGGCTCAATCCTCTGGTACCGTCCGGTACATCCTAGAAATCTCACAGCAGCGATCTGTCAAACGCCCATAGTGCGGAAACACAAAATACGAAGCCTCAATGCAACCGTATGTCTCTGGAATCATGCCCCGGTCAGTCCTCGTCCGTGACGAGCTCATGCTGACAACTCGAGCCGTAGCTCACTCTGCCCGTGCAATCGCGGCAGCAAAACCATAACCAGTATCGATGAAGATAGATCATAGGAAGGAATATGACACAATGCAAGAAATGTACAACCTAAGGTTTCTTAAGCGGAGTGGCGTGTCGTAAGTATGCCTCGGAACATACCCACGGTACGTCACTCTACTTTAGTCACCTATTCCATCAACCAAGGGTCATCCTACACGACGAAAGTTCGGGTCTAATACCCCCTCGACCAAGTCTAAGTTCCGTAAGGTCAAGCCTAAGTTCCTTATATAGATAACGCCCTAGGCTCCACATAGTCAAACTTAGACTCGAACCAAGGTCAACCTAGCGCTCTGATACCAACTTTGTCACGACCCGAAAGAGCACGTGACTGGCCCTTGAACCATATGAAGTCTATAGGACCCCATCTGATCCAAGTAAGCCAAAAGCCCAGCAATCTAAAACCATTTAAAGAGTAAATAAGGAAAAACTGTTTTTGAAAAGTAAGGAAATCATGTTTGGAAATCAAAGTTTTTAAATAACTAAGCCGAATATGCAATTTTTTAAAATGTGTAACCTTTCCTGAAAATTTCGGCAGAGTTTCCTTTATAAAAACTGGCCCCGAACGGGGTACAACAAGAATAATATATATGAAATGATAAAAGGCATCCCCAAGCGGGAGCTAGCTCTTCGTCCATCGACGGTCACAACCACGCAAGCAATAATAATATACAACGCCAAAGGGCGAGGATCAAAACCCAAAAAAAAAGAAACTCAAAACAGCCAGAAAACCGTAATACTACTAGCGCGACTCTAAGGTCGAAATAAAACAACACTGTTTTCTAAGTCTGAAACAATATACAAGTTTTGGTTGATGGAAATTCTAGATACAATAAATGATACATGAACAATGGCGGTTCTGATAAAAAAGAACCCACCTATCCAAGCAAGTCACCCATAAGGAAGCAGTGTGCCAGAAATGCCGCTATGGAATCTGTACGGCAAAAACCTGCAAGGACTGGGGCACAACGGGGGTGAGTTGCCAACTCGTGAATAGAAAATATCTACAAGCAGAGATCGAATGCATGACCCATCCTAGGTCAATACGATCAGATATAAATAAACCTCAATATGAATAAAGCTGAAGCATGCTAAACTGGCAATGTAATCTCTACATGAGTGTAATGCCAAGTGCTCGTGCTAGTGCCTCAGGTAATAGCATGTCATGAATATGAGGTATGATCAATGTAATCAAATCTGCACACACGTGGATCCCGTCCACTCGTCACCCAATGACAATAACCATCATGCAAGTAAATATCATGAAACCTGTGCATGGAAATATGAGGATATAACCCACCCGTGTCCCTCGCGACACGTCAAAATCATGGAACAGGAGTGCCCAGCATCGGCACTCGAAAACATCATGAAAACTGTGCCCAGCATCGGCACATAAATCCTCATATATCGGGCTCCGTCAGTCCAGATCGGCCCGCGGGCTCTGTCTGCGGTATCGGCCCTCGGCCCCGGCAGGACGCCCAAATCTATCCATCGACTCTGGTCAGTATCCTCCGGATAACCGCCAGGTCCAACCAATCACCGGTAGGTACTCGCCCGCCTCCAGGCTCAATCGGCAAAGCTCATCGATCATCTTGCCGAGGGGAACCATACCGGGTCCACCATGTACCCGCAATCGGCTCATCCACTCCTCGATTCGGGTTTCACATGTCGCTCTCAGCACCGAGAAAACACATGGTGGACGCACTGAAATATCATATCAAGGGTAACCGGGTTTTTAAAGCAATGACATTTTCTCTTTTGAAACACTCTCGGTTCCCAAATCCAGAAATATCATAGAAACAACATATCTCAATGCGTATAGTCAAAAGCATGAAGTATGCGACATGTAAAGGAAGGTATGCACATCATCATGTCATGCAAGGATCATATACTGAATGCAATAGTACTACAGTGTAGTGACATGGCAATTATCGATGATGAGTGTGTGAGCCGGCAACAAGTGTACGTGGAACATATGCATCATCGATAATGGTGCTGGTGTCCTAGCAGCATGACTGAAATATAACCACAGTACAAGCGATGCAATGCAAATAGCATGAATATGCGGAATCGAATAATCAACGCAAAAGTAAAGAATCTACACCAATCTGTACAAGTCATGCAGGGGTGCCATTTGAAATAAGACGAATCAGGGCTTTTGGAAAAACAAGGGCTACGGTGTTTTAAGAAAAGATACAGCATTTGAAAATATCCGTATGACCCTTCTTCCTATCTTTAAAATATCCCCGATTCGTTAGTTTGAAATAGGTATGACTCGGTCCAGTCTAATGTCTACTAAGTAATCTAGACAGGAGGGGTGAGAAACCACATAATCTGAGTCAATATATATAGATATGATAGTCGGTGATCCCGCCTCAATAACATATCGTAAGATATCCTCGAGTCATGAGTGCGGATCTATCATCAATATCGGCTCGTACGGTAGATCGTCGTACGGCATCCCAATAGCTGGGTAGGGGTCAATATCACAGTACCTCATCACATATCAGGTATCCCTATCATCAGATCGCATAATCTGGGGTACTATTCTAAGTCTAGTACAAATCGATACCATCTATAAAAATATGAATGCGGGTAAAGCACATGTCCAAAGGCCCGCTAAAACTATCATATCGCACCTCGAAGACAAGCTATGTCACATCGCCGATCTCACGGCCTCACATCAAGTATCATCTCAAACCACGTATCATCCTCAAATCCCGTATATAAACACATAGTCCCATACCCATGTGTAGATATACGCACCATCATATGCACTCTAATAAATGAAAGAATGAATGCAAATATGTGTGTAAATGTATGTGTGGGTGCAACCACTACTCTAGGGTTCGCACTATACTAAACCAATATATTCTTATCATCAAAATATTATTATTACCATCAATAACCCTAAACAACACAATATAAATATTCGTGTGTATACGTATTCGTATACATCACCACGGACTGCGGGGGTGCTATACGCCATCCACCCGACTTCTCCCCGTAGATATAAATCTACTCACCTTGCTTCTCGTGTGCCAAAGCCGATGTCGCTATCTTCACCTCCTTTGCCTCAACATCACGCGGGGTACCTACAAGTATATCACAATGCTAAAGCACATGAAAATCACATCGGAAACCAAAATAGCACACGCTACCCGCATAGGTAAAAACCTATCGACTCGCATGTAAACACAATCAAAATCCACTTGTCGTTGACGTCCAAACGCCACCCGACAGGAATGAATCACCAAATACCAAAATCCATGCTAAAACAAGTCCCAAATTATACACCAACATAGGAAAATCAACCCAGATTTCACCCTAGATGGAATCAGTCAAAACTAGACATACTCAGGGTCAAAACTAGAGGAAATGGGGGCATGCACAGAAAACGAGGCAATTCCTTAAAATACCTTATTTTAGAATTTTCCATAATTTTTCCCCATTTATCTGTATTTAATTATACCAGAATATTAAAATATTCATTAAAATAATATTAAATTATAAAATTTCCCAAAAATCATATTTTATTTTTTTGAAGACGTTACACTCGGTTTGGGGGAATGGTTGGGAATATGCACGGGAGGGAGCTATTGCCTTATTATTATTATTATTATTAAAATTTTGGGACGACCCAAGCCGTCCCACTTCAAAGTTTGGGATGGTCAAAGTCGTCCTAAAGCGTTTGAGACGACTCCGGCTGTCTCAAAATCGTTTTGGGACGTCTGGACCGTTCTAACCCCAACGTCCTAATTTTAACCATTTGTAGTAATGGTATAATTAAATATACATTTTTGCATGATACCATGGAAACCCTACTTACGAGCTTATCCAAAAAGGGTGAAAAGAATTGGAACCATTAGAATTGTAACAAAAATGTAGCAATTAAGTTTTACTAAATTATTTGACATACTGGATAACATGTATACAGGCAAAGAAGAAAATGATATGGTTATATTCCGAACACTTTTTGGATGCAGAGACGCGGATCTCTTTCTCTCAGCATAATCGGCTATATATATGACCAGCAAGTAAAAGACTTTTTTGATCAAGCACAGCTAATTCTATTTATCGAGGATGGGATGGGTCCTATGTGGAGTCTACCGAAAAGAATATGGGTAAATATATATATAAAAAAAACGCTGATAAACTTTTCCGCTGTCAGAATAACCCTGGCCCAAAGAATCTTGTCAAAAATCCATCAAACTTTTCCACTGTCAAAACCTCCATGGTTGTAATATCTGTATAATTTTCTGTAAAATCTAGTTAAGTGTATATATATTACAGGAAACTATACAAATATGTAAGTTATTTACATACATATTGCAGGAAACTGTACAGGTATGTAGCTAATTAGATATTGCAGGAAACTGTACAGGTATGTAGCTAATTAGATATTGCAGCTATTGAGTTTTTGACTAGGGATGTAAGCATATCCAATATTGATCGGATATAGGCATTACCATATCCGTATCCAGCACCTATTTACGGATGTGAATGCGGATACAGATAGTTGTCAGTAGCAAAAATTTACTATCCATATCTGCCATAAATCAAATACGAATACAGATCAGCTATTGTAAAAATCGGATATGAATACTATTCGGAAAAGTATATGATTCAATACAACAAATAAAACATTTAAATATGTTAATCAATATTTTTATTTAAATACGGATATTCTTAGAGCGATAAGTCTAGCTATAACTAATAATAATAGGTAGTTGAACAGTAGATACCATTAGTTTGGATATCCGGATCCGGATCCAAAAATTTTTATAGTATCCGAATCCGATTTGGATAAAGATTTCCTATCCGAATTCGACTTGAATAAAAATTTCATATCGGATCCAAATTCGGCATGATATGGATTTTTTAGTATCTATATTTACAAGGTTTCAAATTCGTAAACAGATTTGGATTGGATTATCCGGGTCCGTTTACATCCCTATTTTTGACAACGGAAAAGTTTGTCATGGGTTTTTGGTAAGATTCTTTGGGCTAGGGGTTTTTTCACAGCAAAAAAGTTTGTCAAGGGTTTTGTGACAATTTTCCCGTGATTGCTAAAAGATTGGGGAGGTAAATTATGATTTGCATTCTATAACTCGGAGTGTAATTCCCAAAGTAATTTGATTTTGGTTCATAATTTCATAACACAAAATACTGAGAATTTCCTTTCAATATGCAATCACAATTTCTATGATTTTCTTTTTTCTCATCTTTTGACATACAGATAGCATTTCTACATTCCTGAGCCATCTTTGTTTGAGTTTTATACAGGCTTATTTCTTGAAAACACCCATATGGTTTGGCCTACTTCCGAAAATCTACCGAGCTTTTTTCCATACCCAATACCTCATGTACTTTAATTTAGTTACCTACTTGACCCTCTGCCATTAATTTTAATCAAAAGACATATCTACCCTTCCCCAAAATGAAGTAATGCTTACAATTTGGAGAAACAAAGGCCGTCCCAATTTGAGGGCACTCACCCTCAACTCGAGCAACGACATCGACCCTCAATTCCTCAAAGATTTCGATGTTGGGTGGATTTAGAGCGCAAAAAAATTCTCTCCATCAAATTCTCATCCCAATTCAAACTAGCATTTCATCAAAAACTTGTACTACAAAATATCATTTAACCTAGGAACATGCAGAGTCAACCAGGGGTCAAACATGACATCCAATATACATAGTTTTGTTACTTTAATCAAAGATAAAACCCTCATCACTCTTTATCAATTGCCTAATCAAATAGCTAATAAAATATACTTATTCAAATGGTATATAATTAATAAATAATTAGGAATAGAAATCTCATGGGTTCGCAGCTTTTCGGAGGTTTCGTTGTTCCCTTGAGTCTTTGGGCTCCTCTTTTCTTACACTACAAGGCACGGTTTTAGGCGAATTTTTATATAATATTCTTTGTTGTCATTTTCTGTCCCCTTTTCTTTTTATTATCTATATTCTATAATTATTCTCAACTTGGGTTGGACAAATATGCTCTCTTCCAGCTCAACAAGCTCTAGCCATATTTTAAAATATGAAATATGTAAATAATATTTCATAAACGATTCTTATGTCATCTTGTCATGTGTGCTTTGAATTTAGTAATCGGGATCCGCGTTACTTATTGTCAAGTTGTATGTATAGAACTTGTTGAACTTATAGCCTGGTTCATAAGGTTATTTGAGCCCTCATGTCTCGTGAGCCGAGCAGTTATCTATTGTGGGTTGAGGGTTTATTCAGAAGGGATATAGCCGAGCCCAAAGTTCACGACACAGGGGTGAGGGGGCAGAAGCCTCCATATGCTATATATATCTTGTATAGAATAGAGTTCAAAAACAGTGTACATTATGGAAGAGAACGCAGACGCCTTTTGATGAGCTCTCAGATGCATTTGGGATTAAGATTTTGTGGTTCTCATCACACCTTTATTCATGATTTATGCTACAGTGAGTCTGTTACTCTTTCGTCCAAGAAGAACGCAGGTCAATTTGGAAGAATCTGGCTTAATTTGTGTGTTATGTTTGAGCGTCTTATTGTCGATGTCACTGTATAGTTTTCTTGTGACACATTTTAATATTTATGTCATAAAATAATTAAGACCGTCCCTTTTAGATAGAAAGAAATTGAGTGGTAGAAGAGTGTTGAGATTGTGTCTCATATCTGTTTGCGCACTTAATGATAGAATCACGGAATAGTATGTTAGAATTGATTCTATAATCTTAATCCTATTTGCTTTAGAATTTGTTTATTAGAGATAAAACTGAATCAATTATTTAGAGAAGATTTAAATCGGAAATAAGATTTAAATTGGATATTTGAGTATATCCAAATTTAAATCTTATCCTTATCTATAATAATAATTAATTATAGGCTATAAATATGAAGCCAATTGTTTAGGGTTAGAGAGAGAAAATTTAGACAACGTTTTCTGATGCTGCCCGTGGTTTTTCCCGTTTGGGTTTCCACGTAAAATCTCTATGTCTTCTTGAGTTGATCTTTTCTGTTTTTCTGATATTTGTTTGATCTTTATTTCCGCGTTTATCTCGATGATCCGTAACAAACTGGTATCAGAGCTCGGGTGTTTATTTGTTCCACGCTGCACATAAGGTTTTAACCCTCGCACATGAAGTCCTCTTTATCCACATGCGTTGCACATGAGGGGGAGTGTTGAGAATGTGGTTAACATAGTCCCACATCGGGAAAATTGTAAGATGTATATGGGTATAAAATATATGATGAGATAAAGCTCCACAATGCTTGAGTCTTTTGGACGGAGTATCACTATATTAAAAGCCCATGTATATTCATGTGTGGACCTACGCATTATCGATGTCAGCATTCTCCCGAAAGAATAGTTTGGGTTTTTGGCGCCTTAAGATGTGCGCTCTGTTGAAGCAACAGAATCTGTGGACGTCACTTTCTGGAACAAGGCAGAAATTAAAGAATTTGTATATGACGAAATCCTTCACGAACAACGTCGAGTCAATGATTATTTTCTCTCTGTATGATAAAAGGTACGCCTGTAAAATGACGGCTTATGGATTTTCATAAATCCTACTTTTTAATTTTGATGAAATTACACAATATTAATAAATATATACATATGTTTCATATTGCATATTTTATAACACTGTAAATGAGCTTGGTCGTGTTTGAGAAAAAATTCAGGATATCAACCGACACAAGCCTACGATGGAGGATGGAGGAAATTGAGCTAAAATAACAAATCTATTGGAGGTTGGAGGATAATAAACTGGAGCTCCTCAATGATCACATTCAAGCTCAAGAAGCTAAGAAACCAAAAGTCCAAGTTCAAAAGAATTCAAGAATCGAAGAAATCAAGAGTTCGAACTACAAGTGTATTCTCTAGAAAATCAATGTAAGTACTTCATGGTTTATGAGATTAGTATGAAAAAGCTCAAACTCTTACACTATTGCATGCATGAAATCTTTAGGAAAAACTTGGCAAAGTTTTTCATTCAAACCGATTTTCAATTTCAAGTTCAAAATTTTATGTGCATTTCTTCTTCAGACGTCTGTCCAAGTGTTATTCAGACGTCTACATACTATTGTAAAACATGCACAAGTTTTGAAATATCAAATTTTTCTTCAGAGCAAATGTCTGAAGCTTTCCAGACCAAAAGTCTTGTTGTTCTCTGAATTTTCATTGTTTAAAACATTTGACAGAACAAACATCTGTCGATAATTCTTCATACATCTGTTTATTCTCTGGATTTTCATTGGCTTAAAACATTTTACTGAACAAACGTCTGTTAAAACTTCTTCAGACGTCTGGTTGTTCTCTGTGTTTTCATGGCATTAAAATTTTTATGGGAACAAATATCTGAACCTTATTGGCACAAACATCTGAAGATTTAAAACTTTGAAAATCTTTTCTTCTTCAGACGTGTGCCACTTGTGCTTCAAATGTCCAGTTGTTTTTTGTATTTTCATTGGCCATGTTTTGAAAACCACGGCAAATGTCTGAAGTTCATGACGACAGAAGTCTGAAACTATTTTTATTTGAAAAATATTACCGTTACGTGCATTTAATGCTATAATGGCTAGTTTTATTTTGCCTTCAGGTGTCTGTCATCTTGGCCTTCAAACGTCTGTTCTTCTGCCCGAGGCGTAATAAATGCATGTACTTATTTGATTTTTGTGTGGTGTTTAAAAGGGATTCTTGTGTAGTTATTGGACAACAACTATTCTGAAAAATTGCATTCATTCATTGAGTTCATCATCACCCACCAAAAGAAAAAGAAAAACACTTGAGCTTTAATTACAAATCTAATATTCCATTGAGTATTCTAGAGCTTGAATTGTAAACTATTAAGAGAGTATCTTGGATTGTAATCTTCTTCTTCTTCTCTTTTTGTGTGGAATTTCTTGAGTGCGTGAGAGTTCTTGTAAGTGAGGAGAAGTGTTGTAAAGAAAGTCACTTGTGTGTCGAATGACGTGTTGTTGCGAGAGTTCAACGTGTTTGTCTCGGTGGAGACGTGATTAAGTGGAACGGGCTCGTACGTCTAAGGAAGGACTAGGGGATCTCCCGAACCTCTCTAAATCGCTTATGTTTGCGTTCTGTTTCTCTCTTGCCATCTCTTACATGCAAATTATCTTGTGCTATAATTCTGTTTCCTTTTATCTTACAAGTAGAATTTTTAATTTATGGGTTTTGTTAGTATAATCCTATTTACTCCCTAAGATCATTTCAATTGGTATCAAAGTAAGGTGCTCTTTTTGTTAAGATTAAAACCCTAGAGAGATCGTATGGCCTCATCTTCTTCACATAGTATGGGACACTCTCAATCCATCACCAAACCACTATATTTTGATGGTATTAACTTTACCATTTGGAATGTTAAGATGGGGTAATTTTTAGAATCATTTGGAATGTTAAGATGTGTGGAGATACACTTTTTTGAAAGAGTATGAGTTATCCACCACCGATGAGAATAGTTACATTGTATTAGATAAAAAGGCTTATGAAACTAATCATAAAGCCAAGTTTGCCTTTTTTTCTTATCTCAACGAAAATGATTTGGCTCATGTTATAAAATGTAAAAGTGTTTTTGGTATGTGGAAAATTTTATTAGTTGCTCATGAAGGATGTTCCAATATTAAGAGGGTTAAAATTGATCTTTTAAAAGCAGAGTATGAAATTTTTTGAATTTTACCCGATGAAAACATTGATGATATATTTAGTCGTTTTATTTGCATCACATATCCTCTTGACTCTTTATTAGATGACCCTATAAAGAATGAGGAAAAGGTGAGGAAAATCCTTCGATCACTCACCAAGATATGACAAATAAAGGCGACTACTCTCAAGAAGATAGCCGACATTGAGGTCGTGTCTTTTGAAGAGCTTCAAGAAAATCTCAAAACTTATGAGATTGAACTTAAAGCCTATGACCTAGAAGATGAAAAAGTGGAGAAGAAAGACAAGCTCAAGAACATCGCTCTCAAGGATACATCCAAAGCGTCATCCAAATCCAAATTTCCATCCAAATCAAGCGAAGATGACGAACTTAGCGGAGACGATGAGGATATCGCTCTTATGACAAGGAAATTCAACAAATTCCTCAAGTTTCGAAGAAATTTCAAGAGAGGAGTCTTTTCAAGAGATCATCCCTACAACAATAAAAATAAATAAATAAAGATATTGGGCCTTACTTCAAGTGTAGGAAACCTAGTCATCCCGTTGTCGATTGCCCCCCATCAATAACGTGAAGGAAGCTCCACATCGACCAAATCGGGGAGCCTTCAATACAAGAAAGTAGGATGAGTCGGAAGGGAACGATAATGAAGATCGTCCATCCGATCAAGAAATAGCGAACATGTGCTTCATGGCATATGAGGATGAGGTAATTGATGATCTTGACTCATATAAGTTTGAAGAATTTCTTGAAACTTTTGGAACTTTACACGACACTTATTCCAAACTCCAATCTAAATATTCCATTGCCAAAAAGAAAATTGCTTGTCTTGAAAATGAAAGTTCCTATTAAATCTTGTGGATGTGAGAGTTTAAAACTTGAGAACAAAAATCTTTTGTATAAGATTGTTTCTTTAAATAGTTCTCTCGAAGATGCTAATTTCAAAAATGAGAGATTCACTTCCACTTTTACTTCTCTCAAGTGTAAATATGATTCCTTGACTATCACTCATAATGCTATATTGCTTGATGTTAATAAAATGAAGTTTAAGATTAATGATCTTGATACCACTCTTCACAAGTTTGCCACCAGCAAAATTTCTCTTGATAACATGCTAGTCAATTTAAATGTTTCCAATAAGAAGAATGGAATTGGTTTTCAATATGTATCGCTCTCTCATGTTAGTAGCCCCAAACCAACATATGATAAGGCTTCATTTAAAAATATTTTTGTTAAGACTATTTCTTCGCATGCATCTACTTCTTATGATCACCATGCTCATCATGTACATGATCTTATATTATATGATTGTAATGCTAGATTTAGAAAATTATTTGCTAGAACTACTCGTGTTAAGACTCCTACTTCACATCATCATCATCATCATCATCATCATCATCATCATGCCAAACACACACATGCACATGCACATGCACATACATATTCTAGAAATAGTAATGTTGTGTGTAATTATTGTGGCCATAATGGGCATATCTTTTACCATTGCAATGCTAGATCTTCAAAGAATTTGATTTGGATTCCAAAAACTAACCCCCGTGGACCCACTAAGACTTGGATAGCAAAATTAACATTTATTGCATCTTCAATAGGTACCCCACAAGTCACAATGTGAAGATCAATGGTACCTTAATAGTGGTTGCTCAAGGTATATGACCAACAAATTTAAGTTCTTTGCAATCCTATCAAGAGAGGAAGGTGGCATGGTCATCTTTGGAGATGACGGTAAACCTAAAATTATCGATAAAGGTAATATCAAATTTAACGCTACTACTTTAGAAGATGTTCTTCTTGTTGATGGTTTAAAACATAATTTTCTAAGTATTAGTCAATTTTGTGATAAAAGTTTTAAAGTTGTTTTTGATGAAAAGTTTGGAAAAGTTCTTGATTCAAAAGATGAGATGATACTTTGTGGAGAAAGAAGTGGTAATGTTTATTCTATTGACGCTTGTGAAATTTCTAATGAGAATTTTGAGTGTTTAAATATTGTAAAGGATGATAATTGGTTATGGCACCGAAAGGTTGGACATACTTCTATGGACCTACTCTCAAACATCACAAGTAAGGACTTGGTCATTGACATACCAAAGCTTAAATTTGCAAAAGAAAAGCTATGTGATGTGTGCCAAATGGGTAAGCAAGTCAAGAGATCTTTCAAGCCGAAAGTTGTGGTATCAATTTCTAACTCTCTTGAGTTAATTCATATGAATTTATTTGGTCCTTCATGGACTTTGAGCTTTGGTGGTAAATCTTATGCATTTGTGACTGTTGATGATTTTTCAAGATTTACTTGGGTTCTTTTTCTTGCCAATAAAAGTGACACATTTGTTGCTTTCAAAACTTTCTTTAACAAAGTGCAAAACGAAAAACAACTTTCTATTGTTAAAATCCGTAGTGATCACGGAGGTGAATTTTAAATGCTTTCTTTGAAGATTTTTGTAATGATCACGGAGTCAAACATGAATTTTCTTGTTCTAGAACTCCACAACAAAATGGAGTCGTTAAACGGAAGAATCGATCTCTTCAAGAAATGGTTAGGACAATACTAAATGAATATGGTTTACCTCATTATTTTTGGGCCGAAATGGTTAATACCGCATCGTATATTATAAATAGGGTTGCTATTCATAAAGGAATTGAGAAAACTCCTTACGAATTGTATTATGATAGAAAAACCCAACATTGGTTATTTTAATGTTTTCAGGAGCAAGTGCTATATTTTAAATACTAAATATCCTCTTGAAAAATTTGATGTAAAAAATGACTTGGGTATTTTTCTTGGCCGCTCTTCCACCAGTAAAGCTTATCGTATTTTCAATAAAACCTCTGACACTATGAAAAAGAATATGCATGTTAGGTTTGATAAAACTAATCTTTTTGTTTAGTAGTCGATGTGGATGATGAATTGGTACCAACCTTATCAAAAGATTAGAAATACAATATGAATCATCTATCAACCCAAATCGTCGATGATGTGTCAAAGGGGGTAACCACTTGTTCTCATAATCCAAATTTATTTGCTAACATAGCTTTCTTGTCTCATATTGAACCTAAGAATGCTAAAGAAGCTATCATGGATGAGAATTTGGTTTGTGCTATGAAAGAGGAGATGGGCCAATTTGAACAGAACAATATGTGGATGTTGATTCATAGGCCTAGTGATAGACACATTATAGGTATAAAATGGACCTTCAAGAACAAACTTGATGAATTTATTGTGATTAATAGGAACAAAATAAGACTCGTAGCATAAGGTTACGATCAAGAGGAAGGTATTGATTTCGATGAAACTTTTGTTTCGGTAGCTAGATTAGAAGCCATTTTCATTTTACTCTCATATACATGTTTTAAAGATTTCAAAGTCTATCAAATGGATGTTAAAAGTGCCTTATTGAATGGTGTCCTTGAGGAGAAAGTTTTTGTGGAACAACCGTTCGGTTTTCAAGATTTCAAACATCCTAATCATATTTACAAGTTGCATAAACCTTTGTATGGTTTGAAACGAGCTTCTAGAACTTGGTATGTTAGATTGTGCACATTTTTACTTGAAAAGGGTTTTTCAAAGGGCAAGGTTGACACTACACTTTTTATCAAAAAGAAAAATGATGAGATTTGGTTGTACAAATTTATGTAGATGATATCATTTTTGGATCTATTAATGAATCTCTATGCAAATAATTTGCCCATAGCATGCAAAAAGAGTTTGAAATGAGTATGATGGATGAACTCAATTATTTTCTTAGGCTCCAAATCAAGCAACTTAAGGATGACATCTTCATAAATCAAGCCTAGTATACAAAGGAGCTCATTAAGAAGTTTGATATGTTGGAGATAGTGCCTTCAGAGTCAATTATTGGATCACAGGCACGTGATTGCAATGATTGAGGGAGGACCTATGCCGGTAGGACAGTCTTATTCAAGATGATAGTATGCTATCTGGTTTATCTTTATCATCGTGTACTGCTTTAGGTGACATTACAGATCACTATTGCACGTTGGTAGAGCCCTTAGGATTCTTGCTTGACGGCCAGCAGTATGATAGCGATCATATACGTGGGAGCTGGGGTCTATAAGCACATCCTTAAAAGGTCCCTAGTCGTAGGAGTTTCGAGACAGGGCATCGAAACTCCAGAGTAGACTAGTGTATACAGTCGAGACCCCGACGAGGGGCGGTGGCCGGTCTCACAAGCCACTGGTGTCAGTTGGTTCATCTAAGATGTATACAGGTGCTCATTGGGTTATGAGTACACCGGACAGGACTCGCCGGGAGTATGCTAGTTGGTTTTATACCTGACGTCAGATAGCAGTTCCCTGGTGACATGTGTACAGGTTAGTTCATCGACCTGAGATCGTCATTTGTATCGTGTGAGTTCCCACTGTACTTTGATTACTACCCTACCACGGCTTAAAAGAGTCATGCAAACAGGTTTTAGTTGGGTACAGTCCCGAGCCACATGGAGGCAGTGAGCGGATCTGCAGGGGTTCGTCTCTCCCGGTATTGGGGGTGAGGTCGCGCTGTGTCTAAGAGAGCCATTACACGAAGTCCTTGGCTAAGGCAGGAGATTTACTGGTAGGTATTCCGGTAAAATCTCAGGGTGTTCTGGGCTACACTCCGACACGACTTGTACCGCTTTTGGGGGTCTGACTTTTACCAACCCACTAGGCCCGCCATGCGATGCTCATAGACGAACGGACCGGACTGTATGGATATTGTCACTGACAGGCTCAGTAGGGTGTCAGGATGAGTTCTCTCATCGAACTCCCTTTTGGTCAATACCTGGTAGCTCGTTACGTACGGCTAATACCTCTGACGTGCTAGTGGTTAAATCCACAGCCAAAGTATTGACGAGACTTTAGAGTCCCCCACAGACAGTTTCTCAAGTTTCGGGCGAAACGCTGTAGAGGCCGTATGGATATATGGCAGAGTTCGATCATATGCGTGCGGTATTGCACGGATTATGATCGGACGAATAATACTAGCGGGCTTTGGTTTAAGCCGGATCCTAGTATTGTACAGTGTAGATTTTGTCTCATTGCATTTGTATTCGGTCGGAATACAAATGTGGGTATGTATATACAGTCGCGGGGTTTTCCTGTAATTTATTACGGGATCGCTTTTTTGAAGTTGCCAGTTTGCATTCCGTTTCGGCTATTTTCCTTTGTTTCTTTCCTTGGCTGAAAATTGGTGGGAAGGGGGCTTATTTGCAAATGTGTAAATTAGCAATTTGGAGGGTTGTTTTTGTGATGATAGCTTCATGATGGTTCTACCATCCTTTGACTTCTTTTGGTTAATCATTACTTGGTTGTTGGTGATGGGAGTTGATATGGATTTGGTTGTGATCATTATTCCTCATGATAACCCCTTTCTCTTTCATGCATTATTTTGCTCACTCCTTCTTCTCATTCTTGATGCTTGGGCCGGCCACAACTTGATGTGGGGGGCTGTCCAAATTTTTGGAAGTGTGATTTTGATCTCTTTTGCTTTGCACAAAATCCTTTTGGTTCATCTAAAAAGCTTTCTCCTTTACCTCCACTCAAAATGGCAACTTCGTCAACCCCTTGGGACAAAAGAGCTCTAAACTATTTTACAGCAATCTTGGACACGTCGGCTTGCCAACTTCGTGTCCAAGTTGCCTCGGTTCAAGAGGTGGGAGCCCGTAAAAAGACTCGGTGATGTGGTGCCCTTTCCGACGAGGAGATCGAGACCGGAGATTCCGCGAAGAGATCGGGATGGTGGCCGAAGACCGAAGGACACGGATCGCTCGGTATAGCTCTCTACCCTTTCTCTTGTTAGCTAGTAATAGGTTAATGGTCCGATTCGGGTTTATAGTCCATGGTAGCGCCGGTTTCTAGTTATAGAAAAGTTTTGTTTTCCGTATTTTGGCCTCGTACAGACGGTCGGGGCGCTGCCGTGCACTTACATGATATTGAGGATGTGAAGCCAAGCAACACTCCAATGACCACTACAATAAAGCTTCCAAAAGATGAATCCGGTAAGGATGTGGACATCACTAAATATCATGGTATGATTGGTAGTTTACTTTACTTAACCGCTAGTAGACCCGATATAATGTTTAGTGTTTTCTTGTGTGCTCGTTTCCAATCATGTCCCAAACAATCGTATCTAAGTACAGTAAAAAGAATCTTAAAATATCTTTAGAGAACGATTGGTTTAGATTTGTGGTATCCGAAAAATAAAATTTTCGAAATCTTATTCGGATGTGGACTATGCGAGGAGTCAAATAGACCATAAGAGCACGAGTGGAATGTGTCAAATTCTTTGAAATTATATAGTATTTTGGTCATCCAAGAAATAAAAATCGATTTCTCTTTCTACAGCCGAAGCGGAATATATTACCACAGGTGCTTGTTGTGCTCAAATCCGATAGATGAAGCATACCCTAGAAGACTTTGATGTGTTTGTAAATCATATTTCTATTCTTTGTGATAACACGAGCACAGTGCACATGACTAAAAATGCTAACCAATATAGCCGCACCAAACACATTGATGTCTGCTACCATTATCTTCATGATCATCATGAAAAAGGAGATATCATTATAGAGCACATACCTACACTTCACCAATTAGCCGATATCTTTACCAAACCCCTTGATGCTACAAGTTTTGCTTATATTAGGGGAGAGCTTAATATGTGTTCAATTGAGTGATGTTGTGCTTAAGTATCATTATGCCAAAATAGCATTCGCAACCTTCGTTATGGGAACTCAGTTGTAGATTTGTTGTTTATAACATATCCTAAGATCTAGCAGAGCGTGTTTAGGGCCTTCATGGGCTTGCCGGCACTAAAGATGAGAAAACCCTATTTTTACATATTCTTCTATCTCATATTTTCCACTGTATGATATTAGAGCTATATGATATTAGAGCTTGTTTATATATTGCATATGGTTATGTTGCATGTATCCCTTACTTTTGCTTATCATTTATACATGTTTGTTGATATAAGCCAAATATTTTTTTTCAATGTTATTCAAACGTTTAACTTTAACTCTTGCTCATATCAACTCCTATTAGTTTCCTATGCATACATTTAGGGAGAGTTATTTAAATATTTAACTTACTTTTGGTGTACGCATGTGTTTAGGGAGAGTAATTCAAACGTTTTACTTCTTAGGACACCTATATCAAAAAGAGAGAGAGTAATAGGTCCTATCAATATATTGAAGTTATTCAAACTTTTAATTAGTCTTTTTATCGATTATTGAAGTTATTCAAATATTTAACTTTCAATATATCGATATTTTCTTTTAATATTTTGACATTATCAAAAATGGGAAGATTGATGGCTTATGAATTTTCATAAATCCTACTTTTTAATTTTGATCATGTTACACAATATTAATACACACACACACACATGTGTGTGTGTTTCATATTACATATCTTATAAAACTATATATTAGATTGGACGTATCTAAAACAGATTTCAAGATATCAACCGGCACAATTGTTGGATATGTATGCCCTAGAGGCCATTATTGTATAGTACTAGTTTGTATAATACATTTTGGAAGCTTGGGATATATATACGGGTTTACAACAGTCTTGCTCGATATAGTAGTATGGTACTTGGTTTGTTTCTATCTTAATATGTGTATATGTTTCTTTTAACATATCGCTCATACATATTGATGGAGCCCTTAGGATGTTTGCTTGACTACCGGCGTTGTGATGGCGATCACACTAGTAGGGGCTGGGTAGTCTATAAGCACATCCTTATTTTGGTCCCTAGTCGTAGGATTATCGAGACAGGGCATCGATACTCCAGAGTAGACTGGTGCATACGCTTCTCGTCCCAGCAGGGGAGATGGTCTGTCCCACAGCCATCAGTACATCGTACTGGAGATAGTATGCAGGTGCTCGTTAGGTTACGAGTACACTGGACAGGACTCGTCGGGAACTGTTGGTTGGTTTTATACCTATCGTCAGTTAACAGTTCCCAGATGACATGAGTACAGCTTAGTCCGTTGACTTGACACTGTCACTTCGCCTCAAGTGTGTTCCCACTGTTCTTAGATTACTACCATGCCTCGGCTCTATTGAGTCATGCAAACAGATAGTAGTTGGGTGCAGTCCCGAAGCACTTGGAAGCAGTGACGGTTAGACAGGATTCGTCTCTCCCGATATTGGGAGTTGATACCGCGCTGTGTCTAGGAGAGCCATTACACATAGTCGTCCCTGGCCAGGGCAAGCGAGAATTACTGGTAGTGTTTCCAGTAGTTTCTCAGGGTGTTCTGTGCTACACTCTGACACGACTTGTACCGCTATTATGGGACTGACGTTTACCGCCCCCTAGGCCCGCCATGCGATACTCTCAGACGAACAGACCGGACTGTACGGAGATTGTCACGTTCAGGCTCAGTAGGAGTTCGGATGGGTTCACCTCGTCGGTCTTATTATCGGCATCTACCTGGGGACCGTTACGTACAGCTAGTACCGCATACGGCCTGTGGTTAAACCCACTGCCAGCGTAGTGTCAAGTCTTTAGAGTCCCACATAGAGGGTTATTCGCCTTTGGGCAAAACAGAGTAGAGGTCGCATGGTTTTGCGACGGGGTTCGTTCACATCCGCGCACTTGTGCATGTTTGGTGTCCGGGCAGTTATTACTAGCGGGCTTTGGTTTAAACTAAATCCTAGTATTTGTTTTGGGATTGGTTTTGTCTCATAGTATTCGTGTTCCTCGGAACACGGATGCGGGTGTGTATGCACAGTTGACAGAGGCAGAGGGTTCTCATTAGGGTTTTTGACAGTTGACTTTTCCTTAACCCTAATGAGAATGAGAAATATGATTAATGATATTAATTAAGGATAATTGTGCTATGGTTAGGTTGACCATTTGACTTTTGTTGACTTTTTTATTTTGGTTGACCGGTTGACTTTTGTTGATCTTTTGACCATCATCATTTCACTTGCAAGATGCTTCTTGTTTCTTGTAAAATGCATTTATTGTGAAATGATAATGGTCATTCAAAACTAACTATCACAATTATCTTTATTATTATTATTATTATTATTATTTTATATTATCTCATATGTGAGCATGGTTGTAGAATTCTATTCTCATTCTATCATGCTCTTTCTCTCTCTTGAAAAAGCTCCCCCTCTTCCTCTCTCAAAGTTTAAGTGTTTCATGTGTTGAAAATCATAAGCTTTTGAGACTAAACCATCAAAGCATCTCTCTACTCTTTCTAGGGTTCTTTGTCTAGCAAACCAAGCACTCTAGTTACCTCTTGGTTGCGGTAGGAGCTCAAGATAGAGGCCCTTGGGTGGATCTATCTTTGGCAAAGAGAAGACGAGGAGGAGGAGCCGTCTACACCACTCCAAGGAGCAAGCAAGAAGGAGGACCACAACAAGAAGAGAAGGAGTTCAAGATCTAGGTATAACCATTCTACATAGTAGCTAGAAGTTGTAGTTAGTATGTTAGTTTTTGTTTAGCAAAGATCCTTCATGGATGGTCCATGTTTACTTGTGAGAAAATTTTGATTTTTACCTATTCCGCCTCCCCGAAAGAACCGGGATGGGTAACGTAGACCTAACAGTGGTATCAGAGCCTAGCTAAACAACAACTAGCATGTTAGCAAAGTGTTTAGAACTTCGATCCGAGAAAGAATCGTAAAACGCACCAAAATCACATACTTTCTGCTGATTTTTAAAACAGCTCTAAAAATATTTCCACACACCATAAAAATTCGTGCAGGGTATTTTAGGAACAGGCAAGAAAAACGAGCCCACGACTAGGTCAAAGCGCCGCGGAAGCGCGGCGAAATCAAGCGTTTCGCCGTGGTTCCACAGCCGAGTTGACTCGGCCGCGGCTCGGATTTCCTGCAGTTTGTTCAGTATGATGTTTTAGGATTTTTAAGATATTTTGTTTCTGCCCAGATTATCCAGAGAACAATGTTGTGTTTCGGGTAGTTACAAATTGGTATTTTGATCGAAGTTCTACAAACTCTTGCTAATTGGTTATATCTGTAATGTGATATATGCACTGAACGTCAACTAATCGATATACGTCGATTAGTGGGGGTTGTGCATATCTGTGATCTGTGATGTTGGATTGTGTATATGAACTTGTTGGATTGTCGCGGATGAATAGCCGGGGTTTTGTGAGATGAGAGTTTCTTTATCTTTCATTTGATGTAATATGTAAATTGATTTAATATTATTTTTTTATGGCCGTACATCCGGGATGAGGTTGTGGCCACCATTGTATATTATTTCTTTTACTGTTTTTGCTCCTAAGATAGACCCAAGGTGGGGTGCACAAACTACCGGGTACTTTGAAGTGCTGAGTGGCCTACTCACGTTGTTGAGGGAGGCTGCTTCACTTCGGGTATTTGGAGGGTAGTTTGCTGCACCCGTAGGGGTCTAGGGTGGGGTTTGGCTATTCATCGCGGCCGTGTAATCTGTCTTTCGTTGCAGTCTCGAACGAAACGCGGATTCCTAGCATATCCAATGTGTTCATCTGTGATCTGGAATGGCTATCATTACATCTGACGAATGTATATATCTATATATGATATCTAGTAGGCGTTGCTTATGTTCTGCATCCGCGCTGGCCCAGCCCTCGCTCTGTCGTTAGTTAAGTAACCTAACGGATGATGACGGGGCCCCGTGGAGAATGCGGATGGCATAAGCGTACGTCATATTTTCGTTGTTTTCTGCAATGATAGGATTAATTGATGGGACACATTATATTAATGCAAAGAAAAACAAACCTAAAAGATGTTGTAGGAACAATTTTCAAAAAACTGTTATTGCAAGGACGTTCTCTTTTGTTTTGCACAGAGGTATTCGGTTATGAATACCCAGCACCTCATTCGACGAGGCAAGGGTCGAGATCCCTTGGACAGAATTTTGCGTCAGGGTAATAACTTCACTATAGTCGATTATTCTTGCTTTGCATCGAGGTATTCAGTTTGGAATATTCCGCACCTCATTCAACGAGGAAAGAGCCGAGATCCCTTCACAGGGAGTGACCTCTTCAGCAAAAGTTTTCGCCACTATATTTTTAAAAAGGGCAATCAGGTTCCTTCAACAATATCAAGTTCATTACGTTAACGGGTTTTTCGCCAAAAACCCAGCCGTAGCCCTCCGTCATTTCGGATTGGTATTATTTAGTATTCGTGCTGCGTTTGTTGACCTAGTCAAGGCGTAGTGAACGGTAGCTAAGTGATATTTTTCTGTACATTGCCAATGTGATTGGTTAGGACAGTCGCGTGGCCTTGTTGACCTAGTCAAGGGCACGTACGGGTGGGTTTAATGCAATAAAGATAATGACGGGTAGAACTTGACTAGAGGTTTATGGTTTGTTGACCTAGTCAAGGTCATAAACCGTTAGGGGCAAAAACCACATCGGGAGTTTCAAACATACAGGAAACTTGCAGATTCAGCATACCTTCTGGAGTGTAGTGACTAGAGTGGATTCCATATAGGTCATCATACAATGATAGTTGGATCCCGATCCCACTGATGAATTGGATTACTCTCGGGTGATTATTTCACTTAACAATCAATGTTATAAACCAAGTAGGTGTCTAGAACGGTGTTAGCGGGGCTACGCCTCCAGGGAAAAGAGATTATATAACTAAGGAACTTCGCGAAAGCGTTGGAAAACCTCTCTCGAAGTACCAACACTAGCCTGGCTGAAAGGTTAAGCAAGTATTGTGACGTGCGATTAATCCTGACTAGTTCTTCTTTTAGGGTTTGAAGAAGAATTTGAGGAAACAGTGGAAGCCATCCTGGTTAGATAAATTAATAAACCAATCTAATCTTGCAAGAGCGCACGCTGAGTGTTTCTTTTCTCTCACTCCAGGTAGCAACCATTTCACGGCCTAATCAAGATAATAAAATATATCGCTCGACCGATCTGAATTCTTATTCGGGGCTAGGGAACGTCGGTTCGGCTCTAACTTATGACAACAGTCATAAGTATGAGCAAGGGAAAGAGAATTATATGGATTCCAAGGATACCCAGTTGAAGAAGAAACATAGTTTTGCATATATTTCAAGTGTTTTTGTAATTGAGAACTGCTTTACAGTCAGCCCTACCTCCTGGGTACTTGATACCGGATCAGGATCTCATATCTGTAATTTATTGCAGGGATTGAGAAAAAGTAGGAAAGTTGTACCTGGTGATATGTCGCTCAGGGTAGCGAACGGAGCATAAGTTAATGCTGCAGCCGTCGGTGAATATCACCTTATGTTGCCAAATGGCAATACTATGATTTTGAACGATTGCTACTATATACCTTCCATGGTTTGCAACATAATATCAGTTTCTTTACTCAATAAAGATGGATTTAACTTTGTTCTTGATAGAAATATCATGAACATTTACCTTCATAAGGTACTGGTTGCAGAAGGTACACTGTGTAATGGTATCTATGTTCTAAATCAGAATACAGTTCTCAATATACAAAACACACGCAAGAGGAAGAGTTAAGATACGAACGAATTCTACTTATGGCATTATAGACTTGGTCATATCGGAGAGAAAAGACTAAGTAAGTTGCATAAAGATGGACTCTTGGATACGTTCGAATTTTCATCTTATGAAACTTGTCAGTCTTGTCTCAAACGAAAGATGACCAAATCTCCGTTCACCGGACATGGAGAAAGAGCAACAGAGCTCTTGGGACTCATACACAGTGATGTATATGGTCCGATGTCTATACATGCAAGGGGTGGGTTCCCGTACTTCATCACATTCACTGACGATCTCTTTAGATTCGGATACGTGTATCTTATGAAACACAAATCTGAAGTTTTTGAGAAATTCAAGGAATTCAGAAACGAAGTAGAGAACCAGACTGGCAAAAGTATCACGATCCTCCGATCGGATAGGGGAGGGGAGTACTTAAGCACGGAATTCCTAGATTACATAAAAGAGAATGGTATTCTCTCTCAGCTTACTCCCCCTTATACACCACAGCACAACGGTGTATCGGAGCGGAGGAATCGTACCCTATTAGATATGGTTCACTCCATGATGAGTAGTACCGAGTTGCCTCTTTCATTTTGGGGACATGCGCTTTTGACAGCGGTATATCTATTGAATGATGTTCCGTCTAAATCAGTGCCTAAGACTCCATTCGAGATATGGAATGGAAAAAAGGCCATATCTTAAAAGATTTAAGATATGGGGTTGTCCGGATTATGTTAAAACGTATAAACCAGATAAACTAGAGGCACGGTCAGTTTTATGTAAGTTTATGGGATATCCAAAGAATGGTTATGGATATCTGTTCTACCACGCCGAGAAACAGAAGGTGTTTGTTGCTCAGCATGCCGTTTTCTTAGAAACGGAGTTTCTTGCAAAAGAAATTAGTGGAAGCACGGTAGAATTGGAAGAAATTCAGCGACCACAAACTGAAACTGAAGATTTGACAGAACCTCAGGATTCAATAACCCCAGACGAACCTCAGCTACTCCGCAGATCTGGTAGGATTTCTCATCCGTCCGAGAGATACTACGGTTTTCTCATAGACGGGGATCAAGAGGATTGCATCGTGGAAGAAGATGACCCTACCAGTTTCAGACAGGCCATTATCAGTAGGGACTCTGATAAGTGGCTGGATGCTATGCGATCCGAAATGGAGTCCATGTACACCAATAAAGTGTGGACCTTGGATATTGCTCCACCTGGGGTAAAACCCGTTGAATGCAAATGGATCTACAAAAGGAAACTTGGTGTAGATGGGCAGGTGGAAACCTATAAGGCTAAACTCGTTGCAAAAGGTTTTTGTCAAAGACCTGGTGTGGACTATGACGAAACTTTTTCTCCTATGGCTATGCTCAAATCTATTCGGATCCTACTTGCCATTGCTGCCTTCCATGACTATGAAATCTGGCAGATGGACGTAGAAACGGCATTTCTAAACGGCTGTTTAGAAGAGTGTGTTTACATGGATCAGCCAGAGGGTTTTGTAGACAGTGGGAGCAACGGGAAGGTGTGCAAGTTGCTTAAATCCATTTATGGATTAAAGCAGGCATCGCGGAGCTGGAACATCTGTTTTGATGAAGCAATCAAGGAATTTGATTTCATCAAGAACGAAGATGAACCTTGTATCTATAAGAAGATTGTAGGATGAACTGTCGTGTTCCTAGTCTTGTACGTGGACGACATTCTTTTGATAGGAAATGATGTTCCTATGCTACAATCGGTCAAGCTATTCTTATCACAAAGGTTCTCCATGAAAGACCTGGGTGATGCCTCATACATTCTGGGGATCAAGATCTACAGAGATACATCCAAGAGATTACTGGGACTTTCACAGTCCAGGTATATAGAGACCGTACTAAAGAGATTTAGTATGGAAGATTCCAAACGCGGTAATATACCCGCATTGGACGGAATCACCCTATCCAAGAAGATGTCTTCCAAGACTGACGAAGAGAGGGTTCGCATGAGCACTATACCCTACGCTTCGTCGGTAGGATCTATAATGTATACGATGCTATGTACAAGGCCAGATGTAGCTTACGCGCTAAGCGTGGTGAGCCGGTATCAGTCAGACCCAGGTGAGAACCACTGGACGGCAGTGAAGAACATTCTTAAGTACCTGAGAAGGACTAAGGAGATGTTCCTGGTTTATGGTAATGGAGACCTCAGGGTCGAGTCCTTTACCGATTCAAGCTTCCAGAGTGATAAGGATGACATCAAGCCTGTCTCGGGTTTTGTGTTTACCCTCAACGGAGGGGGGTGTGTTGGAGGAGTTCCAAACAGGATACCATCGCAGACTCGACGATGGAGGCTGAATATATTGCTGCAAGCGATGCCGCAAAAGAGGCGGTCTAGATGAAGAAATTCATTAGTGAACTTTAGGTGGTTCCATCCATTGTTGACCCAATACCTTTGTATTGCGATAACAATGGGGCTATAGTTTTAGCGAAAGAACCAAGGTCCCATCAGAAGTCCAGATACATCTTGAGGCGGTATCACCTGATCAAGGATCATTGATAGCCAGGAGATCGAGGTACGGAGAGTGGACACAAAAGACAACATGGCGGATCCATTCACAAAGGCCCTCCCTCAAACACAGTTCGAGCGACTTTTTGACCTATTGGGTATGTGGTACGCCAGCAGCTGGCCTTAGTACAGACGTTGGGTATGCAGTACACCAATTACTGGCCTTTAGTGCAAGTGGGAGATTGTTGGATATGTATTCCCTAGATGCCATTATTGTATAGTACTAGTTTGTATAATACATTTTGGAAGCTTGAGATATATATACGGGTTTACAACAGTCTTGCTCGATATAGTAGTATGCTACTTGGTTTGTTTCCATCTTAATATGTGTATATTTGTCTTTTAACATATCACTAATACATATTGATGGAGCCATTAGGATCTTTGCTTGACTACCGGTTTTGTGATGGCGATCATACTAGTGGGGGCTGGGTAGTCTATAAGCACATCCTTATTTTGGTCCCTAGTCATAGGATTATCGAGACAGGGTATCGATACTCCAGAGTAGACTGGTTCATACGCTTCTCGTCCCAGCAGGAGCTCGTTAGGTTACGAGTACACTGGACAGGACTCGTCGGGAACTGTTGGTTGGTATTATACCTATCGTCAGTTAACAGTTCCCAGGTGATATGAGTACAGCTTAGACCGTTGACTTGACACTGTCACTTCACCTCAAGTGTGTTCCCACTGTTCTTAGATTACTACCCTACCACGGCTCTATTGAGTCATGCAAACAGGTAGTAGTTGGGTGCAGTCCCGAAGCACTTGGAGGCAGTGACGGTTAGACAGGATTCGTCTCTCCCGGTATTGGGAGTTGATATCGCGCTGTGTCTAGGAGAGCCATTACACATAGTCGTCCCTGGCCAGGGCAAGCGAGAATTACTGGTAGTGTTTCCAGTAGTTTCTCAGGGTGTTCTGGGCTACACTCCGACATGACTTGTACCGCTATTAGGGGACTGACGTTTACCGCCCCCTAGGCCCGCCATGCGATACTCTCAGACGAACAGACCGGACTGTACGGAGATTGTCACGTTCATGCTCAGTAGGAGTTCGGATGGGTTCACCTCGTCGGTCTTCTTATCGGTATCTACCTGGGGACCGTTACGTACAGCTAGTACCGCTTGCGGCCTGTGGTTAAACCCACTGCCAGCGTAGTGTCGAGTCTTTAGAGTCCCACACAGAGGGTTATTTGCCTTTGGGCAAAATAGAGTAGAGGTCGCATGGTTTTGCGACGGGGTTCGTTCACATCCGCGCACTTGTGCACGTTTGGTGTCCGGGTTATTACTAGCGAGTTTTGGTTTAATCCAGATCCTAGTATTTGTTTTGGGATTGGTTTTGTCTCATAGTATTCGTGTTCCTCGGAACATGGATGCGGGTGTGTATGCACAGTTGACAGAGGCAGAGGGTTCTCATTAGGGTTTTTGACAGTTAACTTTTCCTTAACCCTAATGAGAATGAGAAATATGATTAATGATATTAATTAAGGATAATTGTGCCATGGTTAGATTGACCATTTGACTTTTCTTGATCTTTTGACTTTGGTTGACCGGTTGATTTTTGTTGACCTTTTGACCATCATCATTTCACTTGCAAGATACTTCTTGTTTCTTGCAAAATGCATTTATGGTGAAATGATAATGGTCATTCAAAACTAACCATCACAATTATCTTTATTATTATTATTATTATTATTTCATATTATCTCATATGTGAGCATGGTTGTAGAATTCTATTCTCATTCTATCATGCTCTTTCTCTCTTTTGAAAAAGCTCTCCCTCTTCCTTTCTCAAAGCTTAAGTCTTTCATGTGTTGAAAATCATAAGATTTTGAGACTAAACCATCAAAGCATCTTTCTACTCTTTCTAGGGTTCTTTGCCTAGCAAACCAAGCACTCTAGTTACCTCTTGGTTGAGGTAGGAGCTCAAGGTAGAGACCCTCGGGTGGATCTATCTTCGGCAAAGAGAAGACGACGAGGAGGAGCCGTCTACACCACTCTAAGGACCAAGCAAAAAGGAGGACCACAACAAGAAGAGAAGGAATTCAAGATCTAAGTATAACCATTCTACATAGTAGTTAGAACTTGTAGTTAGTATGTTAGTTTTTGTTTAGCAAAGATCCTTCATGGATGGTCCATGTTACCTTGTGAGAAAATTTTGATTTTTACCTATTCCGCCTCCCCGAAAGAACCGGGATGGGTAACGTGGACCTAACAACAAGCCTACGATAGAGGATGGAGGAAATTGAGTTAAAACGGAAAATATATTAGAGGTTGGAGGATATTATCCTAGAGCTTCTCAGGGATCACATTTAAGCTCAAGAATCTAAGGAGCGAAAATTCCAAGTTCAAAAGAATCGAAGAAATCAAGAATTCAAGCTACAAATGTATTCTCTAGAAAATCTATGTAAGTACTTCATGATTTATGAGATTAGCATGAAAAAGCTCAAACACTTACACTATTGCATGCATGAAATCTTTGGTCAAAACTTGGCAAAGTTTTTCATTCAAAACAATTTTCAATTTCAAGTTCAAAATTTTCTGTGCATTCCTTCTTCAGACGTCTTTCCAATTCTTATTCAGACGTCTGCATATTATTGTAAAACATGCACAAAGTTTGAAATATCAGTTTCTTCTTCAGAACAAACATCTGAAGCTTTCCAGAACAAACGTCTGGTAGTTCTCTGGATTTTCATTGTTTAAAACTTTTGATAGAACAAACATCTGTCAATACTTCTTCATACGTCTTTTTGTTCTCTGGATTTTCACTGTTTAAAACTTTTGATAGAACAAACATCTGTCAATACTTCTCCATACGTCTGTTTGTTCTCTAGATTTTCATTGGCTTAAAACTTTTTACTGAACAAACGTCTGTCAAACTTTCTTCGGACGTCTGGTTGTTCTTTTTATTTCATGGTATTAAAATTTTTATGGGAACAAACGTCTGAACCTTATTGGCACAAACGTTTGAAGGTTAAAAATTTTGAAAATCTTTTCTTCTTCAGACGTGTGTCACTTGTTCTTCAGACGTTTATTTGTTTTCTGTATTTTCATTGGCCATGTTTTGAAAACCACGGCAAACGTCTGATGCTCATGACGATAGATGTCTGAATCTATTTTTGTTTGAAAAGTATTGCCGGTACGTGCATTTAATGCTATAACTGCTAGTTTTATTTTGCATTCAGACGTCCGTCCTCTTGGCCTTCAGATGTCTGTTCTTCTGCCGGAGGCGTAATAAATGCATGTATTTGTTTGATTTTTGTGTGGGGTTTAAAGGGATTCTTGTGTAGCTATTGTACAACAACAATTCTGAAAAATTGCATTCATTTTTTGAGTTCATCCTCACTCACCAAAAGAAAAAGAAAATCACTTGAGCTTTAATTGCAAATCCAATACACTATTGAAGTATTCTAGAGCTTGAATTATAAACTCTTGAGAGAGTATCTTGGATTGTAATATTCTTCTTCTCCTCTCTTTGTGTGGAATCTCTTGAGTGCAGGAGAGTACTTGTAAGTGAGGAGAAGTGTTGTGAAGAGAGTCACTTGTGTTTTGAGTGACGTGTTGTTGCGGGAGTGCAACATAATTATTGCGGTGGTGACGAGATTAAGTGAGACAGGCTCATACGCCTAAAGAAAGAGAACTAGGAGATCTTCCGAACCACTCTAAATCGCTTATGTTTGCGTTTTGTTTCTCACTTGCTGTAACATTAAAGAAAATGAAAAATATTATTTTAGAATTTAAATAATAATATAATAAGTTATATGGATATTATACCAAGTATGGATTTGAGTTTTCGTAAATTGGTATAATTATATACCAATATTTTGGAAAATAATTGGAAATTAAAATGAGTTATTATTTATGAAAGTATTTATTTAATTGGGCTTTTTATAAATTAGTATATAATTATATCGATACAAGTTTAATATTAAAGTTAAATTGTGTTTTCCTATTTTGTGCACGAACCAGGTTTGATTTTGTTTAAACATGCTTTATAGTGCCAAGACATGTTATAAGAAGGGTTAACATTTACGTTTATATATTATGATTTTATGTTTTTATAGAAAAGGAAAAAAAAAAGAAAATGAGTGAGAGAAAGAGACATGAGAGTATGGTGGGTATTTAAAAATGAGGTATGGATGAGAGAGAGAGGGGGGGTTATGGCTTGCCTTAGCCATTCATTCTCCATATCTTTTCTTTATCATTCTCTTCTTCTTTCTCTCCTCCTTCTCCTTCTTCACTCTCATCCACATACCACAAACAACATGTAATCACCTCAAAACACCTTAAAGCCTTTACAAAAAATGTTCATACCCACTTCTAAGACATGTAGATGTGATCAAGTCTTCACTTTAAGGTGATTTGCTAGCTTGGAACTTTCTTTGGGTCCCTATCATGAGGTAAAGTTTCACCTTTTAACAAGATTTTAGATTACTTGCCTTCACAAACTAGTTTAGAATTAAAAGTTCATGTTTTCTAGTCTTGAATTTCCAAAAGTGAGTTTTGGTGGATACAACATATAGTGGTGGTGTAGTAGAGGGTTAGTGAGTGATTACAACCCTATTAGTGATAGGTGAGAGTGTTTTAGTGGAAGTAACATAGGTTCAAACGGGCTTTGAAGTTTTAAAACTTGTTTTTTATTGAGTTTTTTATGTTGGATTTGAATCTGGAGTAATTCAAGGTCTCTGAAAAATATTTAGCGTATAGATCAGACCTAGTTAGACCACTAGGAGACCCTACCATGTAGACGAGACCCTAACTCTATACTTAGGCCACAACTTGCGAGAAAATTGATTAAATCTGCTGTTTACTATAGCAATTAGGTGTCGGGTTTTTGTCAATAGGTGTTTTACATTATATACAAGTTTATTTTATATGCTAAATTGTATCAAATTCCCTTAGTTAAAATCTAGAATTGTTTTACTTGGCTTTTAACGATATTTTGCGAGTTTTGAAATTTAGTTTTCTGATTTCTATGTTGTGTTTTGGTCGTTCGACGTTCGTATGTTGACACATGGAGTAATTTATCGGATTTAACACACGTTGACCATAGGTTTTAACTTATGTACGTTTCGCTCGTCATATCGGTTTTTGATATGGATTTTTATGCGATTTTGTATGGTTTCGATTGTAGGTACGATCACGGGAACTTCCGAGATGACGGAGAAAGGCGGGGCATCCGTCGGCTTCGACTAGGATGAGGCGTTCAGGTGAGTAGATGTATATCTAAGGAGAAAGTCGTGTGGACGACGTATAGCACCCCCGCAACCGTAGCTATTAGGATACGATATATATATATATATATATATATATATATATATATATATCGTATACTTAGCCTATAGGCTTTGCAAAAATATCATATGCGTATATTTATATACCTGGTAGAAGTTATATCCCTGGTTCCTATTTCTTAGCCATTAAGCTATATATATATATTTATGAGTACTTATTATGATAAGTATATATATGACATGAGATAATATGAGATGATATGATACGATATGAGACGATATGATATGATATTGGATGATTGAGATGAGATGGTGTACGTGACTATAGATCCGTACCATATTAATTGGATAATATCGTACGAGAGATATTCCGTACGTGATATGATGATTGATTGCCGATTACGGCCGATATTTATTTCGACTCAAGAAGTTTTGTTTAAAATCACAAAAGGGAAATTCATGAGATATTTAGACCCATACTTACTTTCAAAACTAACAATTCGTTACGTACTTTTAAATGATAACGTCAAGCTTGCGCTACGACTTTTCAAATGATATTTATTTTAAAAACATCGTAATCCTTTATTTCCAAAACAACGTTTCATATTATTTTAAACTATAACTGTATGACTCATACATAGTTGGATATTTTACTATTTGTTCACGTTATGATTTCCTTATTTCTGTATACGCTTGCATTTTGATTTCCTTATTTTTGCATACACTCGTGCTTCGATTATTTACCATATATACTACGTTCATGCCTTTAACTCTACTTAATTTTATATGCTAGGACACACACACCATTTCCAATGATTCATATCGCACTTGCACATACTCGCATGTTACACCTACACCTCATCGGTATTTTCCATACCATGTACACATATAGAAATTGCTATGTCACCCGTATCGCACTATACCATGTTAGTATTATAGATTACTGTTTAGTATCCAGCACCACGTACTGTTCCGAATATCATACTTTCTTTATATTGCTTATATGAATACGATTAGGAGAAGAGTGGCCAAAGATGTAGTCACATGTTTGGATTTCTGTGTCGATCTCTTTCTTATGTGGAAAGTATAAAAGGGGTGATAGAAGATTAGAGATGAGAGAGAGAGAGTGAGAGAGAGAGATGTGACTTATGAGAGTATGGAGAATCTGGTTTGTTATATTCTTGTTACGATGAACCGTGATAAAAAACGAAAATTATAATAGAGAAGGGAAAACTCAAAAAAAAAACAAAAAAAACAGAACATACAAACTAGATGACGTTCGGCAAATCCAACTTAGGTCCTCAAATGAAAAAGAAGCAATCTACTAAAATTAAAAATTGTGAGGTTACAATGATGGTGGAGAAACTTTCAAACCCTACAACCTGCCACATCCTACGCGGTTGTCTAATTCTCTCTCAGAGATATCACAAATTCCATTCTAAAACCGTAAACTATACTAGAATATATAGTCTTTAAACATTTGTGACTCAAGCAAGAACCTTCACATACTTGCACCTCAAAGAAAGTCAAAGCTGTATGGGATCTACCCCGCACCCCTAGGCCATGGGCTTTGGGTTTGGCTAATATTGCTTTTCTTTTTCTTATTATTTTGAGAAATGTAAACCTCTACATCAATTCAAATTTGAATAGCAAACTGGACCTTTACTATAAAGGAATTTGCATTATATTAATACATAGAGATATTAACCATTCCAAAATTTAAAGGGCGGAATAATATATGATAAATGGGAAAGAGGAGTATAGTAACTAAAGGAATCTGGATTCATTTTGTTGGCATTGAAAATGACTATCATAGGAGAGTGGGAAATAGTCTTCTCCCAAAAAATACTCAAAATTATTTTGTAAGCATTGGTTTCCTCATGGGACTTGGGAGATGCAAATGGAACATAATGATACAAAATAAACAAGATTTCTTCTTCTTTTCTTATAGTTTGATGTTTGTCGTCTCTGGAATTATTGGGATGTTTTTGTCTAGACACACATTGAAATAATAGAAGAAACTTTGATGTTGCTTTCAATCACTAGCTAGCTACTTAATTATACATATATATTATATAATTCCCTCTAATACCTAATTAGAATTATTGCATGTGAAAATGATTCATGTGAATTAATTGGATACCTATTACAGCATAATTTAATCAATTAAAGCACGAATCCTATAACTTTATAGTACTTCTCGCAAATTGAATCCAAGGGGTGATTAATCACACATGTATTTGATTGAGTATACAGAGAAATAATTACATATATAGTCCTCATATAACATTTTAAAAAAGTGTTTTATCTATTTTAATTTATTTTTGAGAAAACGATTGATTATCTTCTTAAATTTTATTTTGAAAATTACATTTAAGAATGAGGCTCATGAATGTTCATAGAACTTTCATTGGGTTAAAAGCCCAACCAAAAATGTAGCAGAGGGTTTGCTGGCTGCCAATTTTAATTTGTTGACATGATAAAATTTATGAGATTTCTGCATATATGGTTTAATTAAATGTACTTAAATATTTTGAATTGAAAATATGAGAAACAGACAGAGAGATTAGTTGAGAAAACAAGGCTTATAAAAGGATGAGAAATCACAAGAAATTCATACTCCCTCCATTTTATTTCAATTGTATTTTCAACCTTTTACACATTTTCTGGAATCTAAAATTCTGTAGATGTTAAATTCTTAATTTAATCTTATAATGGTCTCCTCTCAATTTTCCTTTGAAATTTGTATTAGCATTGGTTATAGAAATTTTAGTTTTCCAATTTTTAGAGATGGTTTTGGTATACCATATGTAATGTTCATTTTCTATAGGAGAATGGAAAAATTAATTGCATTGCAGAAGTTATGGTCGACATTCTAATATTATTAGAGGTAAATTGTCAAAAAGGCCCCGGCCCCGTTTCAAACTTGTGTAAAAATCCATGGGCCTTTGCTAAAAAACCCTAGGCCCAATTAAAACCCGCTTTATACTAATTGTCCGTAAAATCTAAAAATTACCTGTAATATCTAAGCAGTTGGAGAGAATAAAGGCCTAAATGAAATGCGGCATTGGGATTTTTTCACAGTTTTGAACAATAGTCCCTTCCCAACAATTATGAAAATATCAAGGGTTTGTAGACAACTCCCGAATGGTCAGGGGCTTTTTGACAATTTACCTATATTATCACTATAGATTTTTAGCTCTTTTCAATGGGCCTTTAGATGACTAATGATACAAAGGCCTAATATGTAAACAAGTCTCTAGGACATTACTCACTGGGTCTCACAATAGGCACCCATATTTGGGCCTGGCCCTTAAATAAAATTATTGCAAAAACAGGAGATCCCTGTACTTTTGCAATCCCCCTTATAGTTTATAAAAGGGTAAATTGTGGAAAAGCCCCCGGCCGAAGGAAAAGGGGCTTTTTGACCATGTTCAAAAACCCTAGGCCAATCACTTTATCAATCACAGCAGTGGGTATTTTAGTATATCCCAAAAATGCCCTTACATACAGAACCGTTCAAAATTTCTCCTCTCTCTCTCGCTCGATAAAAAAGAACCCAATTCGCCACTCGTTGTCATCGTCGCCAGCTTCGCCATCGTCATCACCGCCTTTAACATCGTCGTCGTCATTCTCTCGCTCGATCTTAGAAAACCCAATTCACCTCTCGTCGTCGCCGGCTTCGCCATTGTCATCACCGTCTTCGCCGCCGCCGTCATCATCTTCGCAACCTCCCCTCCTTAAGAAGCAGCACAGCATAACCCCAGAGACGACTACTGGATCACTGTCGATGGTAAGATAAAAATCTCTTCGTTTTTTGGGAAAAAAGTAAAGGGATAATTTTTTTGAGATTAATTCTTTATTTGTATCAAAAATTAGTCTTTTATTAATGGATTATGTTGATGGGTCTTTTAGATAGATCTTATAATTTAATTTCTCTCTGGCTTCTATTTTCCTCTGTTTTAGGTCTTCTTTGTTAGTTTGGCCCATCTCCCCTTTGCTGCTTAAACCCAAAAAACTAGTCATTTCATAGTTGTCATCAATCAAGTTTTATTCTGATATGATCTCTTATTCATAACGTGAGCATTTGGAGGGATAATTAAAAAGGAAAGAAGAAGGATTGCAAGTCTCTTTATCACATTTACTCAAATGATTATATTATACCTTAATGGAATCATTCATCGATGAGATGAGTTTGTCGATTAAGAAAAATACACGAGTTATTATAACCATGTAACATCATATCATATGACACTTGTCTATAACTTCTAATAACTCGTCTGTAATTTCTAATTAGTTGCATGTAATATCTTGACACTTGCCTGTAACTTCTGATGAGTTGCCTGTAACTTCTAAGCAGTTGCATGTAACTTGTAAGCAATTGCCTATAAATTTTATGCACCTGCCTTTAATTTCTAACCACTTACCAGTAATTTATAATTAGTTGCATGTAACTTCTGATAAATTGCCTATAATTTATAAAAACTTGCATGTAACCTCTGATAAGTTGCATGTAACTTCTAATTAGTTGCATGTAATATCTAGACATTTACCTGTGACTTCTGATAAGTTGCCTGTAATTTGTAAGCAATTGCCTGTAATTTGTAAGTAATTGCCTGTAACTTCCATGTACTTATCTTTAACTTCTAACCACTTGACTGTAACTTCTAATAAATTGCTTGTAACTTAAAAGTACTTGCCTGTAATTTCTAACAACCTGCCTGTAACTTCTAATTAATTGCATGTAACTTTATATCACAGTATCAGCCAATATCGGTTATATAAAACAGATAAAATCAACAAAGATATTATTTGTATCACAATATCGGCCAATGCTCAGTCATTTTATTAAATAATTTGGACTATTTATTAGCGGGTCACGTACGGTTTATTTCATCTTAACTTATTTTGCAATACTATTTGGTTTAATAAGTGGTTACCAATACATGACGGTTGAATTCTTAGTAAAGATAAACCTATTGAAGGAGAAATCGATGGTTGCATGCAATGCAATGGTTGAACATTACAATTCTCACACATTGGGCTAATTGTTACTTTCCTGGAATAAGGTACAATCTCAATTCTTGTTTCTCAATACACCAGATTTGGTTATGAACATGATTGACATAGATATGTATAATATGATAGCAGATGCCTGTATTCTGAGCAGTTGCCTGTATAAATTGCATGTAATATCTATTAACTTGATTATAATTATTAAGTTGCTCATAACATCTACTGACGTGCCTGTAATCTCTAGGTAGTTGCATGTAACATCTAATAACTTGCATATAATTTCTAATAAGTTGCATGTAACATGTATTAAAGTTGCCTGTAATATCTATTTATGTGTTTGTTGAATACATGTACGGTCATGTTATGTCAAATGTTGCTGAATCATATAGTAATTGGATATGTGAGGCCCACACTTTTTCTATTCTTCAAATGGTGGACACATAAGGGTATGTTTGATGGATCACTTTAATAGTCGACGAGAAAAAGCAGATAAGTGGAATGGAGCGTTTTGCCCAAGTCGGAGGACATTTTGAACAAAAATTTGGACGCCGCTGAGGTTGCTGTTCATCAAGTTGATACGGAGAATTATGAGGTGTTTGACATTAAAACTATCCGGATCAATGTGTCGGCTCGTTCATGCTCATGCTGAGAATGAGATGTTATTAGGATTCCTTATAAGCATGCTTGTGCCGTAATCAATTTCTTGAAGCAATTAATCTATAACTATTGACCTTTTCATGACGATCGAATATTTCATAATGAGTTACGCAAATACAATTTACTCAATACCCACATTTGACAACCCAACTGTCACGAAAGAGAACACTGAGATCCAGCCTCTTTTGACGAAAAAATGGCCAGGAAGACCCCCTACAAGGCACACAAATAATAGGGATGTTCAAAAGAAGAAGATGAATTGCGGTAGGTGTGGTAACGAGAGTCACAATAGAGCTACATGCCCTGCTTCGATCGATTAATATTAAAATAACTACATATTGGTATTTTTTTTTTGTTTATGTATCTACCGTCAAGTTCATGGACCTTTTGTACTAAAACATTACGATATTAGTTATAATTTTCCTGTAAATTTTTCTATTGGTTAAGTATGTATTTGAATGAAATTTAGAAACTGTTTTATGAATCCCTTTATTTGCAGTTACCTATAACATCTAGGCACTTGCCTGTAACTTCTGATAAATTGCCTGTAACTTTTAAACAGTTGCCTATAACCTGTAAGTATTTGCCTGTAACTTCTAACCATTTGCTTGTAACCTTTAAATATTTACATGTAATTTCTAACCTTTTGCCTGTAATTTCTAGGCAGTTGCTTGTAACTTGTAAGCAGTTGCCCCAGATGTCTCTTATAAAAACGGAAACTGACATTTTGAAAATTTTCTTTAGCAGACGTCTGTACCAGACGTCTGCAGTTCAAAAATTTCTTAAGAAGATATCTAGTTAGTCATCTCTGAAATAGAAACCGAGATTTAAAAATGAAAATTTCCTTCACCATACGTCTGGCTTTCAAAAATTATGTCCGCGCAGACGTCTTTGAAGTCAATTTCTAGAGGCAATATTTGAACTGGAGACGTCTAGTTCTAAGTACCAGACGTCTCTGAAGTCAATTTTCATAAGCATATTTTGAACTGGAGAAGTTTGGTTATAAGTTACATCTTTGAATTCAATATTTAAAGACATATTTTGAACTGGAGAAGTCTGCCACAGACGTCGGCAGTACAAAAAATATGTTACAGACGTCTGAACGTCTGATGTGGTTTTCTAAGAAAGTTTGTTTATAGTTAGAGATGCAACGCCCCGCTTCACAATAGACAAGAGAGGGTACGTAATGAGGCCCGCGACGTATTTATTTTGAGAAGGTCATTTCCCGTAATAAATACGCTAAGCGTTTATAAGAAATATAACATAACAAGAAATTATCAAGTGATATAAAAATTTCAACAATTTTATTTACATTCAATATTTCCATATAGTTTGGACGGATATAAGATAACATAAAATAAAGGTGTAATAATAATGCCTAAACAAGTGGCATACTTAAACAATAAAAAACTGACGAAAAACTAGTAGTCGGGCTGTACTTCAAACTAAGAGTAATCCTCATGATTTTGCTCGATCTCCTCAATTCCCAGATCACTGGACGAACATTCCAAGAAAACAAGAGAAAGGGAGGAATGTCGTTAGCGAATTAGCGCTCGATAAGTCTCCAAAAAGGATGTGAATGTAATGTGATAAAGAAGTACGTATAAGTAGAATATGAAATATAATTTAATAGTGGTCAAATAAATGTATCAATTAAACCTAATTATTTCTATGTATAAGCATGGGTATCTATTCTAACGTGGTTGTCTGTAGTTCGATAATGAAAGTATGCGTGTATACGAAAGTAATCCGTCAAACCCATAGACCAACATTACATTTCGTTCAAAGTCCCGTCAAACCCACGGGACAACGACACACGAGATTCATGTTGGTGATTTTTAGTTGACTCTTGTTCTACGACATATATTATTTGCCAAACTACCTCTTAACCCTGCGTATTTTAGTTTATAGTTCAAGTTACAAGTCTTGGCCGAATCCATTAATACATAAGAAGATAACAAGTTCAAGTTTCAAGTTGTATTCGTGTCAAGTTCAAGTATACATGTCAAGTCATTATATATTCATAGTTCGGGTCAGAGTCAAGACAAATCTAGAGTGTAATAGGTTAAATCAAGTGACTCAAGTATGTGGTTCATGATATAAGACCTGTATGATAACAAAGTGATTCAGGTTACAAGTTAGTTATTAAATCCAATTTATATTTTGAGATGGTATGAATTGATTTGTTTAAAATAGCTAAGCAAGTGAATCGTTTATTGTCTCCGACTTTTCGAGACTCAAGAGAGAATAGGTCACTTAAATCATCCGCTTTCTAAATGCTAGTCTTAGAAATTCAAAGGTATTTATGTGAAGAGATGGCATTTTGAAACTTCATGGTATTTATATAAGTTATGCCATTACTTTCTCGAGGGGGTTTATATAAAAGTGTTCTTTAAAAAGTTCTCGAGAATAATTAGTAAAATATACTATTTAAAATGTTGAAGTTGCTTTATAGAAACATACTTTGAAATTTTATGGTATTTTAGCGACAAAACACTATTATAGAAGTTTAGGGTATTTTAGTAAAAATCTTATCTTTTGAAAACTTAGGGTATTTCAATAGAAAACCTAATTTGGGATGTTAGTGGTATTTTGTAAAAATAACTTTTAGAAAATCTAGTTTTAAAACTAAATCTAAAAGATAATTTGTTTTCATCCCTTTTTAATGTTTTTAGTTTTTAAATTCCGTATTTTCCTTTTCAAGACCATGCTCTATGAGGAGCTATGGATCTTACTCCACTAGATTCATAATGTGCGATAATCTGCAACGAGAGATCCCCTAACAAGGGTTGTAGAGGCAATTTTATAAAAAGAAAATAGGTTAAAGTCAAATTTTAACTTCGAGAGTATTTTAGGGAAAAGTTGATTGATTTAGAATACGCTACAAACATATGATTGTGCCATGATTCAAAAGTGTGTGGTGAGGGAGGGGGTAGGTCATTATCCCGTATGCTATCAAATAATATGTTTAACAAATTCATGTCAAAATATAAAGAAATTTAGAAGTTACATGAAACAAAAATTGTGTATGTATGACTAAAGCCTTTTTATGAAATAATTCAAAAAATATGTATGTTACACGTTAGGGTAATATTTGATATGTGGCGATTAGAATTATAGACGAGTTATTTTTCTTTGCAAATTTCCCTTTTTCAAATGACAACCTTTATGTTGTGAAAAGTATGATAGTGTGAGATAATTTTGATATTGATGAGCATAACTTAAGACGGCATCATGGCAAGAGGTGGATTCTAAGGGAGAAGAAAGATGGGGAGAGGAGACCGACTCACGGTGTGAAGACCAATTCACTGTTTTACTAGGAATTAAATTCGTCAATTTAAGGAAGAGAGGATTTGGTACATTGTTGTTGTGGCGTCTACGATGGCAATGATGTTAGATGGCGGCGACGTCGTTGACGACGAGGAGGAGAAGTTAGAGGATGCTCGATGGGGTAGTTTGCAGCCGCGGTGGTTCTTGATCAGAGTTTTGACGTTCCCTCGGCGACTAGTGGAGCAATTGAAAGGGAGGAAACTTGGAAGAACTTCAAAGTTTTGAGGGGCATTTTCAGTATAGTTTATAGGAGAGAACTAGAGAATTGGCTACGATATTTATAGGGGAAAGATAAATGAAATTGGTGTAAAGATTTGTGATAAATGGGTATTAAAAATGGATTTTAATGGAGAAAAGAAATGGGGCAGTTCACTGAATTGAATGGGAGGTTTTGGGATATGAAAATGAAGAAGCGGAGATGAAGAGGCACACGTGCATGGGCAGGGCCTATTTGGGTGCAGTGGCGCCGACCAAACCCAGGCTTGAGCCGACCTGGTAGGTCCAACAGTGGGTGAAGGAGTCGGGGTTCGGGTCTTCGTCTGATGTTGATGTTACAACTCCAAAAATATCTATCTTTTCTTCTGAATCATTTCGTAACTATGTGAATCTCCCGTGAAACTTTCAGGAACTCTAAAATGATAAAAAGAATTCAAAAATAAAATAATTGGGCTTTAGGGATTCGAACACACAGACTATGGGACAGCAGTGTAAAGATTAACCAATAGCCTACAAGGTTATTCATGCACATATTTAATAAGAATTAAATATATACAGTTGCTTGAACAGGAAACGAGCTTAGGTAAAAGAAAAGAAAGGAATCAAACGAAACTATTTTGGCTTGAGTTTTGGGTTTTGAAAAATTATAAAATACGTAAAAATAGATGGAATAATAAAATAAATAATTATATAATGTATGAAGGTATTTGAATTTTAGTGTCGTTATTAAAGGTAACTTGTAAACAGTTTCCTGTAACTTATAAGCAGTTGCCTGTAACTTCTAGGCAGTTTGCATGTAACTTGTTAGCAATTTGCCTGTAACTTGTAAGCATTTGGATGTAACTTTTAAGCATTTACCTATAACTTCTAACCATTTACTTGTAACCTATAAGCAGTTGCTTGTAAGTTCTGATAAATTGCTTGTAACCTCTATGCCTGTAATATTGGCTATATAAAACTGATAATATCAATAAAAATATCATTCATATCACAGTATCGCCCAACATCGGCTGTAACTTCTGATAGGTTGCTTGTAAGCTCTAATAAATTGCCTTTAATATCAGCTATATAAAACTGATAATATCAACAAAAATATTATTCATATCACAGTATCGACCAATATCGGCTGTAACTTCTGATAAGTTGCATGTAAGCTCTAATAAATTGCCTTTAATATTAGCTATATAAAACTAATAATATCAACAAAAATATCATTCATATCACAGTATCGGCCAACATCGGCTGTAACTTCTGATAAGTTGCTTGTAATCTCTAATAAATTGCCTGTAACATCAGCTATATAAAACTGATAATATCAAAAAAAAAATCATTCATATCACAACATCAGTCAACATCCACTATATAAAACAGATAAAATCAACAAAAATATCATTCATATCATAGTATCGGCCAACATCGGCAATATTAAAGTAAATACGTCAATAATTTTTTACATTCATTAGACAAAACAGTAAAATCTAAGCAATTTGTCATTCTCACTCAAAACAAATAATAATATCGGTGAACATCGGCTAACTACAAATAGATAAATACATGTGAGTACAAACTTTGGCAAAACAAAAACTAAAGCAATATCAAGTTATTTCTTGCTCATTGCCCAATAGAATTTGGGCCGTAAGTATCGGCCGCCACTGCTGTTGGGGTCGAAAATTACACCCCACAGTCGAAGTTAACAACTCAAAGTCAAGACCCGAAAAGTGAGCCCAAACCCAAGTCTAAACAAGCGAGCCGAGCTCGGGTCAAGTGAGCCCATGCCCTAGTAGAGCCTACGCAGAAAGAGGGCCCCCCATGCCAAAAGAATAATTGTTAAAGCAATAAATATGTTTAATGTAATTTCTATGAATAAATGTAATAAAAATGGGCAAAAAACCCAAATTATGTAAAAGCTCATAGATTATATGCAAAAGAAAGAAAGCACATGGTATGGAAAAGACACATATGCTATTTTGAAAAGCCTAAGGGGGCATAAGTAAAATATAAAGCCTATATAAGATATCAAGATGAATGATAACAAACAAAATTCTTCCTATATAAATTTAGGGTTTTGTGCCCCCTTCTTGTAACATTTCAGAAAAACAATAAATATTTTTTTAGAATTTAAATAATAATATGTTGGGTTTTACGAATATGATAACCAATATGGATTTGAGTTTTCATAAATTGGTATAATTATATAACTCTATTTTCGGAAAGTAATTGGAATTTAAAATGAATTATTATTTATGAAAGCATTTATTTAAGTGGGATTTTCATAAATTAGCATATAATTATATCCATACAAGTTATAATCTTAAAACTAATTTGTATTTTCCTAATTAGTACACTAAACTCAGACTTTAAACATATGATTAGTATGCATGACATGTTAACAAATGGATGTATATTGGCTTTCTTTTCATTCTTTTTCTTTTGTGTTTTTTGGTTATTTTTATTTTCCTTTTTAAATGAGAGAGAGAGGGAGACATGGAAGTATGAGTAATATTATATTGGGAATGGAAGAGAGAGAGAGAGATAAGGGGGTTATAGTTGGCAAAACCATCATTTGTTTCATATCTTTTCTTCCTCTTTTTCTCCTCTTCCTCCATTTCCTCCATCTCCAACTCCAAACCCACAAAAAAACAACACAAATCCACTCCAATCACCATAAATCCTTCACTAAAGATGTTAAGTTTCTCATCCTACACATGATGAAGTGGCCAAGTCTTCACCTTGAGACCATTTGCAAGCTTAGAACTCTATTTAATCTGTAAAATGTTCTCTTTACCATGTTTCTAGTATACATGCCATATTAACATTAGTTTTTAAGTTAAAATCAAGTTTTGGTTTGTTTGATATTTCTAGATATGTTTTGAAGTGTATATTGTGTTAGGATAGTTTCTTAGCTAATCACAACCTAATTAGTGATAGATGAGGGTATTATAATGCAAGTATTATTGGTTTTAAAAAGTGTTAGGTTTAAAAAAGTGTTAAGTTTCAAAACATGGTTTTTCATTGAGTTTTGAAGTTTGATTTGAATCTGGAACCACTTGGGATCTATGAAAAATATTTTGCATATAGATTAGACCTATTTAGACCACTAGGAGACCTCACCAAGTGCACGAGACCCTAACTCCCTACTTGGACCGCAATTTGCGGTTGAAATGAATTTATTTGCAGCCCAGATGTTGATGTGGGTGTCGGGGTTTGTCTAGTAGATGTTTTACATAATATATAAGCCTATTTTATATGCTAAATTGTCCCAGATTTGTTGAGTAAAAATCAGGAGATGTTTTACTTAGCTTTTGATGATATTTTATGAGTTTTAAAACTTGGTTTTTGGATTTTTATGTCTCAACTTGGTTGTTCGACGTTCGTATGTCGACATTGGGGGGTATTTTGTCGTTTTGGCACGCATTGACCATACGTTCTAACCTATGTACGCTTCGATCGTTGTTTCGATTTTGATTTGGGGTTTTTATGCGATTTTGTTACGATTTTGTTTGTAGGTACAGTCGTGGGGACTTCAGAGACGACGAAGAGGGGCAAGGCGTTCGTCGACTTCAACTAGAACGAGGCGTGTTATTCACTCGAGAGCGTATCGTTCGTTATAACGGTTATGGTTCAAATATCGAATATGTCGGTTTTTATGAAATGATAGCATGATTTGATTCTCAAGTTATAAAAATACCGCAAGTACACGATTTGTTGTAGTAATCCGACTAGTACGGATCAATCCATAGGGAATGGATATCACGGCGTTCGTTTTGAGTTAGAAACAAATGAGTTGATTGGGTTTTTTTCACGATTTTATAAAAGAATACCATATTTGATGGAAACGTGATATTTAGGATACTTGGGCTAAGCTTTAGCAAATTGACTTGTGTCATTACCCCCCAACTCTCATTCTTGATTCGAACGAACATTTCTAGTTTCTACTTGAAATTGAAAAGTATGTCATATCTAAATCGATTACAACGAATCGTTTAGAATACGATATTAAGTTGGAACAAAGAGAAACTACAAAGTGCAAGGAGTTTAGATAAAATGACGATGAAACAAACTAAATGAGGTTAGAAAGTATTGGGCATATGCTTTTGTGGCTACATGTCCTATCTAGCTAGTTCACTCAACTTAGTTAAATGTAACCCCCTTTTCTACTTCAATCTCAATGTAACACAAATGATATGTAAAGAAAGAATAGGATATGTTTTAAAGGTTGATTTGCAACCATTCAAAATAACTTATCCTATCAAGTAATAACACAATAAGTTGTAAACATTAAGGGATGAAGTTCATTAAGTGCAAAAGAATCAAGAATGAGGGGTTGGAAGGCAAGCCATTCATCAAGCTACCTCATCATTGCCTAAGTAATAGAAATACTCACACATCATGGTACAAGTAAAGAGAGCAAAATATATAAACAAACAAATAATAAAATTTGCAAGAAAGTAAGAACAAGAATACATACAACCAATTGACAAAATAAAGCTTTATTGAAATTGCAATCCAAAGTACAAGCTAATGAGTTCAAATACCTAAACCTGACCTTACAAGCTCACAAGGGAAGTTTTAAGATAAGAGAAAGACAAAGAACTCAAACTATCACTAGAGCTACAAGATACATCAAGTGTTTTTCAAAGTATGGAAATGTACATGGTGTTTTTCTTTCAAGATGATATGCTATTTATAAACATTGTAAAAACAAAAATTGAGTTGATGTGACCAAGAGAAGTGCTCAGAAGAAAATTGACACAATTTAGAGAATTTTGGGCCCTAATTTGTGGTCTTTTTGGATAAATCTGCAACCAGATCATTATTGGTGGGGCCCGTATTCTTGTGGTGATCTTATGTCATATCCACCATCTCTCTGGCTTTGCAATTTCTTTTGATTCTCATCAGGTTGATATCTGGATGTTTGGAAGGAAAATTCAAGTTTCAAAAAACATCACGTCACACCTTTTCAGGTCACTCATTATATGCTCACTTGCAACACCACTTGCCCACTTGTGAACTTGAGTTCACACTTGATTCATAGCTGGTTCATGCACCATATTATTGTGTTCACACTTGAAAATATTATGTTGGATCAATTTAAATAAAAAGTTGTACACACATGTCTTGTTGCAAAATCTTATAAATAATGATCGGTTCTCCATTCCGGTTGCAGTGTCGGTTCACAAATGTCGTATCCGTGCCATTTTAGTCTGTTTTCAGTGCTTTGTCATGAATACCTGTATCATATACTTATTGAGCAGACATTAGTTAATAGTACCGATATATCACAAAATGATAACGAATGAGCGGTATTGAAATGCAGTCTTTTGTGATGAACAAATACTCCCAAACTTACGTTTTGCTCATCCCGAGCAAAACAAAATCCTAACCTCATTTTCGCAGGAAACGAGATTGCACTAAACCCATGCAACAATCCATTTAACCTTTAGATGTCCCCAGTGGATGAGTTTTGTCTCTTGAGGGTTTTCAACAGATTACACTCACAAAGTCCCGTCAAACTAATTTCATGAGGTAACCGTCGTTTCTAATTTTAAGGTTCAGTATCTAAGCTAGAAATTATATTACCCTAAGTAAGAAATATCGAACCCTTAATTTGTGTAACAACTCTGTTTTAGTGTACAAAAATTTATTTAAAAATTTATGTACAAATGGAGTATTTGCAATCCTGTGTATGCTATAAGTATTTAAATTGCTTTTGAACAGCAAGAAAGCACTTGTAACTCATTGGTAAAGTCTTGCACTGCTGTGACGCCCCTATGTTCGAATCCTCCCAACCACATATATTTTTTGTTGATTTTTTTTTAAACTTTTAGAAGCTCAAAAGTTTACACATGCAAAACACGTAAAATGAAAAGTCACAACAAAATCAAACATGTGCACCGAGATATACTAAGCGACTTGGACATGTGGCAAAGATCCGAGCCTAAGCCACCGGATTTGGACCGGCGAGATCCTCTTCGGGGGACGGCACCGCCGGTTTTGACCGTAGGTAATGCTTTGAATTTTTAATCCTAGCACCCCTTGGCCTACCCCACTGCCCCCATATTGTTTAATTTCTCTGCAATTATCCAGAGAGTGATAATTGCTCTCTTAAAACCATTTTTAATGCACATTTTTAATTCTCAATTCATTACCCTAAGCACTAATTTTCCCAATAAATACCACACTACATTTTTCCCCTTCTCATTTAGAAATCCCATACAAAAACTCTCTAAAATTTCCAAGTCCAAAGTTATACAACAGGAGTTAGAAAATGTCAAAGTTCCGATGACGTTTCAGGAAGAATCCGGCGACGAAACGACTCCCCAACGCATTCCTAAATTCACACTACCTCTTTCCTTTCTTTCTAAACTGTAAGTTCCCTCTCCCCTTCTCAACAACTAGTCTAAAACTTTCACTTTTCAAAACTCGTCGGAAGCGGAGTTATTCCGACTTCCGATTCTCTTTTCTTAAAAAGCTAAAATTTTCTTAAACAACAAATTACCATCTCTTCTTATATTTTTTAACAAATATAAAATAACATTCACAACAAGTTTCAATTTAAAATAATATGTATTGCAACTTCTATTTCAGTATTACGGTAAAATACCATCATATTTACATACGCCATTGCTTATTCCTTTTATCCATATTACCTTTAGAAAACTCATGAGGTAATGACCTATCTCATCACAACAAACATTTTTGACATAGCACGATAATTTTTGGAACATTAGTTTGTGGAAAAATACGAGTTACATTTAAATAGCCTAAACATTCAAAAACCGTTTTTTAAAAGTGTATTATTTAATTCCTTGCAAATGCGCCTATACAACCCATTTTGGGGAACCCCGATCGGGATGGTGCGGGTTATCGCACATCCTCGGGCCTAGTAGAGCGAGATGCAGACCTCCTCACGGAGCATTCGATCTCGATGGAATTTTTAATGTATTTTTTAAGAAAAATGTGATTTCTATTTAATAAATAAGTTCTATATATATATATATATATTATCAAAAAAATCTACTTTAAGTATACAATATATATATTCCATGTTTTTTAATTCAAAGGAATCACAAATTTCATGAAATTACCATTACAAATCAATACAATTCCAATATTATATTAAAATACCATATGCAATGTAAACTAGGTTCTATTCACCAGAAAACATTATATTTTAAAATATACATCCATGAAAATCCTAAAGATGATAATTAAATACTTAAGGTGTATTTTGAAAATATATCAAAATTATTTTTCATAAAACCCCCTCAAGTTATATTAATTTACAATAAGGACCCTAGTAAACATAGGTTTAACTGGGACCAGTTCTTTTGAGCCTCAGGAAGCCGGAGAATTTGGGCGCTTGCCTATCTAAGGTAGAAAACCTAAAAACAGTGTTATCAATACGGTAATTGTCATGGAAAAAGATACAAACCATGCCGTCCATGTGCAGCAGTTACCAATAACATCAAAACTAATTCAGGACTTCAATTTGTTTTAAAGTGACTGACTCAGACAGAGTCTTAATATAATATGAAATCAATCTGATTTGAATTCAATTCAAATATAACTACAATACAATATGAATCCATTTATACCAGAATTCAATCTATATCAACATGACTCGACCGAACCGAACCATGGATATACTCTATTTACATGACTATCCATTTATATCCATTCCGTTTACATGATATCATGGTTTCGGCAAGTCATCCATCTATAAAACAAAACAATACAATCAATACAAAAGACATTACGGGGTTTTAAAGGGATAGACTGGTACGGAATGTGTTACAAGTGGCACGAGACGGTCACTTTAATACACCTAACCTGAATATCCATTGCTGTTGTACCATGGTTTAACGGTTTCTTGTGCTCCATATAGCTTAGTCTCCGGAACAGTGGGACTCCTCTCGTATACACTGGCATATTCTGTACCAAGCTACAAACAACTGCGTTTACATAACAAACTCACCAGTAATATTCTCATATATGTCTATTCTTACCTATTTTTGGGACTTACCGAGCGATTGTTCGCTGACGACATTCCTTCTCTTCTTTTTTTGGAATATTGTCAGGTGGATCGGACTCTCTGGAGGTCGAGCCCGGTAATGAAGACTTGGAGCAGTTCGCCATTGACCCAGAGCTCTAGATACTTGTATATATTTTCTTTTCAGTTCATGCCATTGTTTAAGCATTGCTTTCTATTCCTGTATTTACATTTTCAGTTGTACTTATAAATAAATGTTTAATAAATAAAAGTTGATGTTCATTTACATTCATCTCTCTTGTGTATATTTTACATTATATTTCTTAGTTACGCTTAGCGTATTTATTTCTGAGTAAATACATAGTAGGCCTAGTCATGTCTCCTTACCCGTACACTGGGAAGCGGGCCTAGTCACATCATCTTACCCGTACACTGGGAAGTGGGGCATGGCAGGTTTTGTTGGTGGCCCATGCAGATCAGTTCTGCATGGATATGCAGGTCAATTCTGCATGAAGTCCTAAGCAATATAACACAAGAATCAGCAACTAAAAATATTCTTTATATTTCATATTCCTTGAATCTTACAATTTCATATATTTTGAATCTATCCTAACCATATTTTTCTTTCAAGATTATGGATTCTCCAAACAATACCAGCACCAAGTTCAACAACACACCACCACCTCTACCACTTACGCCTACCGTTGCTGCTTCGATCAATAAGCAGACGGTACTTCTTGAGGCAATCTGAAGCCTCCTGGAAGGACAGCAGCAGCAGTCTGCTATATTACTGAACCGTCCAAAAGCAGAAGCGCCCGAAGTAAAGCAATTTCGGGCATTGCACCTTAAGCAATTTTCGGGGAAAGAGAGCCGTTTAGAAGAAGAAGAATGGGCTCAGAGTATTGAGGATGATCTGGCAGCAGCATAAGTGCCAGAGATCGCTTGGATACGAGTTTCGAAGCTGCAACTTACCGACAACGCCCGAGTTTAATGGAAGGCGGAAGAAAGCCATCTTGACCAGCCTATCGAATGGAAAACATTTAGCGACATGTTCGACGCGAAGTACTTTCCAGAGATTGCCCGATTTGACATGGAGCAGCAATTCATCCACCTACAACAGGGTTTGATGTGGACCAAATCTGTGGATGAGTATGATACAGAGTTTACCATGCTCAGTAGGTAATATATGTTTCAATATTCAATTTTCTTATATCGCATACTACATAGCTAACACAAGACCTTAACAGGTTCATGGCAACTTGATACCGACTGTTGAGATCAGGTCCAGACGATTTCAGTAAGGGTTAGATCCGAAGATCCAAGCTACCTTAGCTACAGGGGATTTCCCAACCCACGAACTGGCCCTACAAGCTGCCCATCGATATGAGACGGTAGTGAAGATGAAAGGCAGACCCCAATCTGCCGGAGTGAAGCGCCCTGCCACCCAGATGGCAAGAGGAGCCTCTTTAAGGCCACCTTTTGTGCCCAGGAGACCAGGAGTACCAATCAACTGGCCCAGCCCAGCCTTTTGCACCTACTGCAGGAGGGATGGACACCTGGCGAAGGACTGCTGGCGTGCAAATCGCCTTTGCTTAGTCTGTGGCTCAGCCACACATGATATTGGGTCCTGTCCTCGAAGACCCAATCCAAATGCTGCACCCAGACCAGCAATTACTTATCCACAGTGACCAGCCATCCAGGCTCCTGCTCCATGACTAGCTCTCCCAGCTCCACCACCTCGTGGACCGGCTGCACCTCCTCCTCGTCAGTTCCACCAAGCTCAAAGGAACTTACCTCAAGGACCAAGGAACGGACAGAGGAATATTCCTCCGGCAAGGAGGAATGTACCGAGATGACAGGCTTTCACAATGACCGTGGAAGAAGCTGAAGCCACTGGCCAAGTCATTACTGGTAATGTAACAACTCTGTTTCAGTGTACAGAAAATTGTTTAAAAATTAATGTACAAATGGAGTATTAGAAATCCTGTATATGCTATAAGTATTTAAATTGCTTTTGAACAGCAAGAAAGTACTTATAGCTCATTGGTAAAGCCTTGCACTGCTGTGACGTAGCCCCCGTGTTCAAATCCCCCAGCCATATATATATTTTTTGTTGATTTTCTTTTAAACTTTTAGAAGCTCAAAATTTTACACGTGCAAAACACGTAAAATGAAAAGTCACAAAGTAAAAAAAACATGTGGGAAATGATATATCAACAGACAGTGACATGTGGCAGAGATCCAAGCCCCATCCCCTCGGTTTGGACCGGCGAGATGTGCATTGGGGACCGGCACCGCCGAACTAGTCCGTAGGGAATGCCCCCAAAATTTAACCCTAGCACCCCTTCGCCTACCCCACTTCCCCCATATTGTTTGATTTCTCTGCATTCATCCAGAGAGTGATAATTCCTCTCTTAAATCCATTTTTAATGCACATTTTTAATTCTTAATTCATTACCATAAACCCTAATTTGCCTTATAAATACCACACCACATTTTACCCCTCCTCATTCATAAATCCCATACCAAAACTCTCTAAAAAAATTCTAAGTCCAAAGTTGTACAAGTGGAGTTAGCAAAAGTCGAAGTTCCGGCGACGTTCCGGGAAGAATCCGGCGACGAAATGACTTCCCGAAGATTCCAAAAGCTTCCTCCATCTCCCCTATTTATTTTCAATCAGTAAGTTCCTTCTCCCCTTCCCTCATTCTAGTCTAAAACATCCTCAATTCAAAACTCATCGGAAGCGGAGTTATTCAGACTTCTGATTCTAATTTCATCAAAAATGCAATTTTTCTTAATAACAAATTTACCAACTTTTTATATACTGTTTATTAACCATTAAATAATACATTAGAATAAGTTTCATCTCAAAATAATATTTATAGCAACTTCTATTCCATTTTACGGTAAAATACCATCATGTTTACATATGACATTGCTTATTCATTTTACCCATATTACCTTTAGAAAACTCATGAGGTAATGACTTACCTCATCACAACACACATTCTTGATATAGCACAATGACTTTTGGAATATTAGTTTGTGGGAAAATACGAGTTTACATTTGAATACCATAAATATTCAAAAACCGTTTTCTTTAAAAGTGTATTATTTAATTCCTTGCAAATGCGCCTCTACAACCCATTTTGGGGAACCCCGATTAGGATGGTGCGGGTTATCGCACATCCTCGGGCCTATTAAAGCGAGATGCAAACCTCCACAAGGAGCATTCGATCTTGATGGAAATTTTAATGCAATTTTTAAGAAAAATGTGATTTCTATTTAATAAATAAATTCTCTCTCTCTCTCTATATATATTACCAAAATATCTACTTTAAGTATACAATATATGTATTCCATGTTTTTCTAAATCAAAGGAATAACTAATTTCATGAAACTATCATTACAACTCAATATAATTCCAATATTACACTAAAATACCATATACATTGAAATCTAGGTTATATGAATATTTCACTTAATAAAAATTACAATTATGAAAATCCTAAATATGATAATTAAATACTTGAGGTGTATTTTGAAAATATATCAAAACTATTTTTCATAAACCCCCCTCAAGTTATATCAATTTACAATAATGACCCTAGTAAACATAGGTTTACGTGGGACCAGTTCTCTTGAGCCTCAGGGAGCCGGAGAATATTGATGCTTGCCTATCTAAAGTAGGCAACCTAAAATCGGTGTTATCAATATGGTAATTGTCCTGGAAAAAGACATAAATGCTGTGTCCATGTGCAGCAGTTACCGATAACATCAAAACTAATTCAGGACTTCAATTTGTTTTAAAGTGTATGACTCAGATAGAGTCTCAACCTAATATGAAATCAATCTGACTTGAATTCAATTCAAGTATAACTACAATACAACATGAATCTATTTATACCAGAATTCAATCTATATCAACATAACTCGACTGAACCGAACTATGGATATACTCTGATTACATGACTATCCATTTATATCCATTTCGTTTACATGATATCATGGTTTTGGCAAGTCATCCATCTGTAAAACAGAACAATACAATCAATACAAAAGACATTACGGGGGTTTAAAGGGGTAGACTAGTACGGAATGTGTTAGAAGTGGCATGAGACGGTTACTTTAATACACCTAACCTGAATATCCATTGCTGTTGTACCGTGGCTTAACGGTTCCTTGTGCTCTGTATAGCTTAGTCTCCGGAATAGTGGGACTCCTCTCGTATACACTGGCATATTCTGTACCAACCTACAAAAAACTGCGTTAACATAAAAAACTCACCAGTTATATTCTCATATCTATCTATTCTCATATGTCTATTCTTACCTATTTTTAGGACTTACCGAGCGATTGTTCGCTGACGACATTCCTTTTCTTTGGAATGTTGTCAGGTGGATCGGACTTTCTGGAGGTCGAGTCCAATATTGATGACTTGGAGCAGTTCACCATTGATCCAGAGCTCTAGATACTTGTATATATTTTCTTTTCAGTTCATGCCATTGTTTAGGCATTGCTTTCCATTCCTTTATTTACATTTTCAGTTGTACTTGTAAAGAAATGTTTAATAAATAAAAGTTGTTGTTCATTTACATTCATGTCTCTTGTGTATATTTTACACTATATTGCTTAGTTACGCTTAGCGTGTTTACTTCTGAGTAAATACGTAGCGGGCCCAGTCATGTCTCCTTACCGTACACTGGGAAGCAGGGCGTGACAGGCAACCTTTCAATCTTTCAAAGCTGTTCAATACTTGTTATATCCATATATTTTTCCTATACCTAAAACCGATCCCACATAACTTAGGTACGATCTTAGTAGCCTCACTTCCTGCATTAGCACTCTTCGATACTGGAGCATCTCATTGTTTTATGTCGCAATGGTTCGTCCGAACTCATGTGATTCCAGTCAAACCTATCGTATCCAGCTGGAATGTCAGTTCAGAGAACGACGTTCTGAAGGCAATAATGGGATACGACCTGTGTCCAGTGATCGTCTGCAGCAGAGAATTCTATGCTGACTTCAAGGTGCTGGACATACCGAATTTCAATGTCGTTTTGGGTATGGCTTGGCTAGGAACATTCTATGCTACCATTGACTGTCCGCTTTTTTATTTCAAAAGTGGAGACCGTACCCTGGAGCCAAGCACATACAAAGCAAAGCCGAAGAAGGCAGCAATTGTAACACTTCAGGCAGTAGAAGACAAGCCAGAGGTAGTTCGAGAGTTCGATGACGTATTTCCTGAAGACATATCAGGTTTGCCTCCCGAACGTGCTCTTGAATTCAGCATTGATTTAGTACCTGGAGCACAACCGGTGATCAAAGCACCGTATCGGTTAAGCCCTGAAGGTTTGAAGGAGATCCGTACTCAGTTGGACGAATTATTGAAGAAAAGATGGATTCGTCCCAACACTTCAAGTTAAGGATCTCCAGTTCTACTTGTGAAGAAGAAGGAAGGTTCATATCGAATGTGTATTGATTATAGAGCTCTGAACGAAGTAACTATAAAGAACAAGTATCCACTTCCGCGCATCGATGATCTGTTCGATCAGCTAAGTGGATCTTGTGTTTTCTCAAAATTAGACCTTCGTTTGGGTTATCATCAGGTGAAGGTCAAAGGGTCTAATATTCCGAAGATGACATTCAGGACTCACTATGGCCATTATGAGTTTCTTATGATGCCATTTAGAGTGATCAATGCACCAGCTATATTCATGAACCTAATGAATCAAGTTTTCCGAGAGTACCTAGACATGTTTGTTGTCATCTTCATCGATGACATCCTGGTGTATTCTAAGAGTCGGAAAGAACATGCCGAGCACCTACGAATTGTCCTGGAGACTTTACGACATCATCAACTCCATGCCAAGTACAGAAAGTGCGAGTTTTGTTTAGATCAAGTCGGTTTCCTCGGACATATTGTATTAGGTGAAGGAATCTCTGTAGATTTAGTTAAAGTATCAGCAGTAAGCGAATGGACATCACCGAAGTCAGTGAAGGACATTCGAAGTTTCTTAGAATTAGCAGGATATTACAGAAGGATTCTCGAAGATTGCAACACCCCTGACCAAGCTCACAAGTAAAGATGAAGAATTCATGTGGTCAGAAGCATGCGAACGAGCTTTCGTAGAACTCAAGTCAAGATTGACATCGGCATCTATCCTTGTCATACCAGACCAATCTGGAGGTTTTGTAATGCATTGCGATGCATCCAGTAAAGGATTAGGATGTGTTCTACATCAGGGTAAGGTTGTAGCTTATGCATCAAGACAGCTGAAGATTCATGAGCGCAATATCCAACGCATAATCTGGAGTTGGCAGCCATAATTTTTGCACTCAAGATTTGGCGCCATTATCTTCTTGGAGAACGAGTGGACATATACACAGACCACAAAAGTTTGAAATATGTGTGTACTCAGAAAGAGTTGAATATGCGGCAGAGAAGATGGTTAGAACTTATGGCAGACTTCGACATGAATCTACAATATCATCCAGGGAAGATGAATATAGTTCCTGATGCACTTAGTCGCCAACCATTGGTATTGAATCTCACTACACAATGGAAGCTTCAACAAGATTTGCATCAGATGGAGATAGAAGTGGTCATGCCAGGTAACACTTCAAGTTTGATGAACTTACAAGTTCAATCTACCATTATCAATCAGATCAAAGCAGCTCAAGCAAGTGATGCTAAGTTGCAAAAGTCAGAGAACAAGTAGAAAGTGGACTTCGAACAGACTTCATCATCCATGAAGACGGATCTTTGAGATACGGCAGTAGGTTGTGTGTACCCAAATATTCTGTGCAGGAAGAGTTGATGAAAGAAGCTCACAGCTCTCCTTATTCAGTACACCTCGAAGGTACAAAGATATACAATGATCTGTGTCAAAATTACTGGTGGCATAGAATGAAGCGTGATGTATCCAGAAGCGTCGCTAAATATTTGGTGTGTCAGCAGGTCAAGGCTGAATATCACAGGATAGCTGGTTTACTTCAACCGTTACCTATCCCAGAATGGAAGTGGCAACACATCACTATGGATTTCGTGACCGCACTTCCTCGCAGCACGAAAGGTAACGATGCAGTATGGGTTATTATGGATCGACTCACAAAGTCGGCTCACTTCATCCTATTTCGAGTTGGCCAAACTACTGAGACACTAGCAAAGAAGAATATGGAGGTAAGAATCTAAGTAAGATTTAAGCACTTCAATGTGTACTATCTCTGATACCCATGAACTCATGCAGGAAATCATGAGATTACATGGAGTACCGGTTTGCATTGTCTCCGATCGTGACACCAGATTTCAATCGCAATTTTGGCAGAGTCTGCAAGTTAGCTTGGGAACAAGTCTGAAGTTTAGCATAGCATACCATCCACAAACAGATGAACAGTCCGAGCGAACTATTCAGATACTTGAAGATATGGTAAGAGCGTGTATGCTAGATTTCGGAGGATTGTGGGAAGTTCACCTACATCTTGTGGAGTTTTCATACAATAATAACTACCAAAAGTATAGGAATGGCACCCTTCGCAGCTCTTTATGGAAGGAGTGTCGATCACCATTAAGTTGGGACGACATCGGAGATAAAGAACTCCTTGGACCTGAGATGATAGTAGCAAAAGTGGATGTGGTTCGCACTATTAAGGAAAGAATGCACATAGCTCAAGATCGACTGAAGCACTGGGCTGATGCAAAGCGCCGTCACTTAGAGTTCCAACCGGGAGATCATATTTTTTTGAAGATATCTCCAAACCGTGGAGTGATTCGCTTTGGAAGACGGGGTAAGCTTAGTCCGAGATATATTGGACCGTTTGACATACTCGAACGAGTCGGAGAAGTGGCTTATCGCTTGGCACTTCCACCTTCATTGGAAGGAGTGCACAATGTGTTCCACATATCCCAACTCAGAAGGTATGTGAGTGACCCCAGTTATATTCTTGCTCACTACGAGCTCATTGTACAGCCAGACTTATCCTGTGAGCAACAACCTATTGAAATCTTAGATAGAAATGTGAAGTCATTTCGGAACAAGGAAGTAAACTTGGTTCGAGTGATGTGGAGAAAAGACTCACCAGAAGAATCAACATGGGAATGTGAGGACGATATGCGTGCAAGATACCCCCACTTGTTTGTTAATTAGTCCTTAAAATAATTGTAAATTTCGAGAATGAAATTTTTGTAAGGAGGGTAGAATGTAACAACTCTATTTCAGTGTACAGAAAATTGTTTAAAAATTTCTGTATAAATGGAGTATTTGCAATCCTGTATATGCTATAAGTATTTAAATTGCTTTTGAACAACAAGAAAGCACTTGTAGCTCATTGGTAAAGCTTTGCACTGCTGTGACGTAGCCCCTGTGTTCGAATCCTCTCAGCCACATATATTTTTTGTTGATTTTCTTTTAAACTTTTAGAAGATCAAAAGTTTACATGTGCAAAACACGTAAAATGAAAAGCCACAATAAAATCAAACATATGCACCGAGATACACCAAGCGACTTGGACACGTGGAAAAGATCCGAGCCCAAGCCACTGAATTTGCACCGGTGAGTTCCTCTTAGGGGGCCGGCACCGCTGGTTTTGACCTTAGGTAATGCCTTGAATTTCTAAGCCCAGCACCCCATGGCCTATCCCACTACCCCCATATTGTTTAATTTCTCTCCAATTATCCAGAGAGTGATAATTCCTCTCTTAAAACCATTTTTAAATCTCAATTCATTACCCTAAACCCTAATTTTTCTTATAAATACCACACTACATTTTACCCCTCCTTATTCAGAAATCCCATAGAAAAACTCTCTAAAATTTCTAAGTCCAAAATTATACAAGAAGAGTTAGCAAAGGTCAAAATTCCAGCGACGTTTCGGGAAGAATCCGGCGATCAAACGACTCCCCGATGCCTTCCTAAGTTCACACTACCTCTTCCCTTTCTTTTTAACATGTAAGTTCCCTCTTCCATTCTTAATCACTAGTCTAAAACTTCCACTTTTCAAAACTCCTCGGAAGCGGAGTTATTCCGACTTTCGATTCTCTTTTCTTAAAAAACTCAAATTTTTCTGAAACAAAAAATTAACATCTCTTCTTATATTGTTTAACAAATATAAAACAATATTCACAACAAGTTTGAATTCAAAATAATATGTATTGCAACTTCTATTTCAGTTTTACGGTAAAATACCATCATGTTTACATACGACATTGCTTATTCATTTTACTCATATTACCTTTAGAAAAATCATGAGGTAATGACCCACCTCATCACAACAAACATTTTTGACATGGCACGATGACTTTTGGAACATTAGTTTTGGGGAAAATACGAATTTACATTTAAATACCCTAAACATTCAAAAACCGTTTTCTTTAAAAGTGTATTATTTAATTTCTTGCAAATGCGCCTCTACAACCCACTTTGGAGAACCCCAATCAAGATGGTTCGGGTTATCGCACATCCTCGGGCCTAGTAGTGCGGGATGCAGACCTTCTCACGGAGCATTCGATCTCCATGGAATTCTTAATGTAATTTTTAAGAAAAATATGATTTCTATTTAATAAATAAGTTCTATTTTTATAAATATATATATATATATATATATATATATATAGAGAGAGAGAGAGAGAGAGAGAGAGAGAGAGAATAATGGAGAAAAAAGGCCATAGGAGGAAATTTCCTCCTATGGCGTGGAAAAAATACAACCTCCACCAATTTTTTCGATGATCGGCCCACATCATTTTCATCGTTATCATCTAAGATGTGGGTACACCAAATTTCATGTGATTCTACAACTTTTTCACCGTTGATTTAGCAATGTAAAATGTTCTATTGTCGGTAAACCGTTAATTTTAAACCCACTAAATCAACGGTGAAAAAGTTGTGGAATCACATAAAATTTTGTGTACGCACATCTTAGATGATAACGATGATGATGATGGGTGCCGATCGTCGGAAAAAATGGTGGAGGTTGTATTTTTTCCACGCCATAGGAGGAAATCCACTCCTATGGCCTCTTTCCTCCATTAATCTCATATATATATATATATATATATTCTCAAAAAAATCTAATTTAAGTATACAATATATATATTCCATGTTTTATAATTCAAAGGAATAACAAATTTCATGAAATTACTATTACAAATCAATACAATTCCAATATTATATTAAAATACCATATACAATGTAAACTAGGTTCTATTCACCAGAAAACATTATATTTTAAAATATACATCCATGAAAACCCTAAAGACGATAATTAAATACTTGAGGTGTATTTTAAAAATATATCAAAACTATTTTTCATAAAACCCCCTCAAGTTATATTAATTTACAATAATGACCCTGGTGAACATAGGTTTAAGCGGGACCAGTTCTCTTGAGCATCAAGGAGCCAGAGAAAACGGGTGGTTGCCTATCTAAAGTAGACAACATAAAAATGGTCTTATCAATAAGGTAATTGTCTTGGAAAAAGACACAAATCCTACCGTCCATGTGCAGCAGTTACCGATAATATCAAAACTAATTCAAGACTTCAATTTGTTTTAAAATGTCTGACTCAGAAAGAGTCTTAATCTAATATGAAATCAATCTGAATTGAATTCAATTCAAGTATAACTACAATACAACATGAATCCATTTATACCAGAATTCAATCTATATCAACATGACTCGACCGAACTGAACCATGGATATACTCTGTTTACATGACTATCCATTTATATCCATTCCGTTTACATGATATCATGGTTTTGGCAAGTCATCCATTTATAAAACAAAAAATACAATCAACACAAAAGACATTACGGGGTTTTAAAGGGGTAGACTGGTGCGGAATGTGTTAGAAGTGGCACGAGACGGACACTTTAATACACCTAACTTGAATATCCATTGCTGTTGTACCGTGGCTTAACGATTCCTTGTGCTCCGTATACCTTAGTCTCTGGAATAGTGAGACTCCTCTCGTATACACTTGTAGGGTTCCTAGGCATACTAGTGAGGTCTCACAAGCCATCGACCATGGCAATTTCAAAAAATTCTAGGTGCCGAGAAGCCCGACTACGGATCGTTGGCTAGAAAACTAGGCGAAAAGAAAACTAGTTAACAACTTAGCTAGGGTTTAAACGGAAATACAACCTTTGTAGATCCGGTGCTCCACCTCCATAGCTCCGCAACGAAGTCCCTTTGCTGTCCAAAACATATCTCGGGCTCTAGCGTTGGCTTCGTCGGATAATAAGTGAGCTAGGTCGTCGATGTCCATGCCGAAGATGATCTACGTCGAGGCATCGCTAGATCAAGCTCCAACTTCACTAAGTCTTGAAAACTTGTGAAGGAAACACACTCTACTACTTGGCAAGAGGTAGATGATGAAGAAATAGGAGTTGGGTTCACTTTAGAATTGGATTTCTCACTCATTTGCATCAATCACCATTGATGGAGGATGGTTTTCTTCACTTGAAGAATAAAGAAGATGAAGAAGCTATTATGATAAGAATTATGGAATAGAAAAATGAATAATAATTTCTTATCATAATTGAACCATAGTAAAGTGTAGAGAGTTAACCAAGGTTAGTGAGTGGTTAGGGTTTGAGATAAAAACAAAATGGTCACTTTTGGTCAAAGCTTCATGAAGCTTCATTAAGCTTCATGAAAGAATGAAAGCTAACCATTTTGTTTCTTTCTCATTATGCTTATAATAAATACCATAATGAATAAAACAAATAAATAAAGGAATAAGCAAATAGTAAACCCTAACGATTTCATTAACCAAGGTTTAATTCTTTACACTTAACCAAAAAGACATGTATCATCAAACATGATACAAACTAGTGCACAATATCATATCGCATATGCAATGCGCACATCCGAGCGAGAAAATCCATTTAAAGTGAACCGATACTAGTTAATGCAAAGTAATATATCAAATATATAATTATACATTAAATCATTAAATCAACACTTGATTTAACGATCCGGTCATATCGCATATAACCGACTAGTATCCAATGTATCGGCTTATCGAATCAATCCTTGATTCGATAGCTAGGGTATATCGCATATAACCTGATCGATACATTCATCGCGAGAATAGAATACGGTATCACATACACGCATTATTCTCGATCCCGCACATATCTCATATGCGCTCCTATTTCGTTTCGCTTGAGCCAGGAAACCTCTCTGTAGGACTCTAAAGACTCGTCAATACGCCGGCAGCAGGTGATGATCATATCAAACACCCACAAGCCGCAAGCGGTCTGCTAAACGTAACGGCCACCCGGGTATTGAGCGATCAGAAGATCGACGAGCAAGCCCGCTCACACTCCTGTGAATCCAACCAGTAACACTTACCGTACAGTCCGGTCTGTTCGTCTGATATGTCGCATATCTCGCCTAGGGGTGGTAAACGTCAGACCCCAATAGCTCGATAAGTCATGCCGACGTGAGGTCCATGACAATCGTGAAACTACTGATAACTCTTACCAGTACATCACGGCAACCCTGGCCAGGGATTTCCTGTTATGGCCAGTCGTGCATTGCGCAACATCAACCCCCAATACCGGGAGAGACGAATCCCCTCCTATCGCTCATTGCCTCCATGTGAATCGGGACTGTACCCAAAAACCACCTGTTTGCACAACTCAGTAGAGCCGTGGTAGGGTGGAAATCAAAGCACAGTGGGAGACACACAAGACTCTATGACAATCTCGGGTCAACAGACTAAGCTGCACCAGTGTCACCAGAGAACTGCCATCTGACGTGAGGTATAATACCATCTGGGAGTTCTCGGCGAGTCCGTCCAGTGTATCCAGTCTCCACTGAGCACCCGTATACCATCTCTGATGTCAAACACCAATGGATATGGGATCATCCATCGCCCATCGCATGGGTCGAGAAGATATACGCTAGTCTACTCTGGAATATCGATGCCCCATCTCGATATTCCCTCGACTAGGAACATTTGAAGGATGTACTCATGGACTATCCAGGCCCCACTAGTATGATCTGCATCACAGTCCTGGAAGTCGAGTACACATCCTAAGGGCTTTATCAACATGTAACAGAGAGACAGAAATTATACATGTTAAGATAAAGAGCAACCAGATAGCGTACTATCATGTCGAGCGAGAAAGTCCTTCCTATATATGTCCCAGCATCCACTACAATATACATCCAATGTACAGTAATGGCCTCTAGGGCATACATATAACTAACAACACTGGCATATTCTTTACCAAGCTACATACAACTGCGTTTACATAACAAACTCACTAGTAATATTCTCATATTTGTCTATTCTTACCTAATTTTGGGACTTACAGAGCGATTGTTCGCTGACGATATTCTTTCTCTTCTTTCTATGGAATATTGTCAGGTGGATCGCCTCTCTGGAGGTCGAGCCCAGTAATGAGGACTTGGATCAGTTCGCCATTGACCCAGAGCTCTAGATACTTGTATATATTTTCTTTTAAGTTCATGCCATTGTTTAGGCATTGTTTTCCATTCCTGTATTTACATTTTCAGTTTTACTTGTAAAGAAATGTTTAATAAATAAAAGTTACTGTTAATTTACATTCATGTCTCTTGTGTATATTTTACATTATATTACTTAGTTACACTTAGTGTGTTTACTTCTGAGTAAATACGTAGCGGGTCCAGTCACGTCTCCTTACCCGTACACTGGAAGGCGGGACGTGACAGATTTTGTCACTCCTTACTTCTTATTTAATCTAAAATCCTATACGTTTTTACGTGCTCGTGTGAATATCGTCATTATGTTTCAAAAACTTTAATGTAGAGTTTTCATATCATAAATATGGACCGGTCAAAAACTTCAGAAGGATCACACGAGTTTGTTGAGACTTAAGTTTTTCTCAAGTTGCATTCTCCAGCTCAGTTTCAATTCAGAATTTCTATCATCGTTAACAGAGAATTTAAGCTTTATTCTTCACTCTACCTATCACCTGATTTTGTAACATACACACCCTCATGAACGTGTAGTAGTCTTTATCTTCATATCTCCGTTAAAAAATATTTTTATAGTAAAACTCGTCATAAGCCAAGATTATTCTCACACAAAGAACCATGAGGAATTTTAACTCGGAGAGAATACTTGCATGACTTTGTTTTAAATTGGACTTTCTAGATTTCTTAGCGAGGTTTGGGCCAATACACCCAAACCAGATGGTTTTAGGGCATTAGGTATGAAAACACCCCGGCGAACTTAATCTCCCAAGTCACCTAGGCCCTAAAACAAAAAACTTATTTTATACGTGCAAATCTCAAAGTAATGCGAACGGAGATACAATTAATATTTCTTTTCATTTTTAAGATTAAAAACGTGTTTGTGTAGATTGAGTGTGTAATCACTTAAGCATCAAGATAGGTTATTTTTCAGACTTGGTCTTTATTATAGCTTCAATAATACCCTTTCATATCCATTTTACTTTATGAACTATTCTTGATATTATTTATTTCAAATCAAACATGTTTGATCCTGAAGAAGTTTATCAATTTTCAAAAGTTTCAAGACACATCAAACTCGTCATCTAATTCTTAAAAATCACGACACGTATACTGTGATGCAAAGACGTATATTACCTACTGTTAAACTTAAAGAAGGGTTAACTTTTCAGATTTTCAATTTCTAAAAAATAGGATCTAGTTGTTTCAATCTTATCAAACCAAACTGTTGATATTTCGATTCTAGGTTTTCCCACTAGCTAACTTGAAAGACAAAGTTTTTATGTTTTTGAAAATTTTTCAAATTTTTGTGTTTTTTGGATTTTTGTATATACAAAAAGAAAGGGAAATTTTAATAACTAATTTTTTTTCATTTTTCAATTTTTGGGTACAATAAGCAAAATGCAGTACAAAAGTAAATATGCAATACAAACATGAAAACAAAGGAAAAATACAAGAAATGAAAGTGCGGAAATGCAGAAAATATGCAAATGCAAACTACATGCTATATACATGAAACATCTCATCCTAGTACTCCCAAATTTGAATCGGGGAATGTCCTCATTATCGTCTTGATTTTCCTTTTCCCTTTCTACTTCCACTCGCTTTTTGTTGTGATGCTTGCTGCGTTGCTTCAAGCCTATCAAGTTGTGCCTGCATTTTCTACTGCTTCTTCATCATGTGGCGGATGTTGCAAAAATTCATGCGCTGCAAGTCCTGCTCATTGTCTGGTTCTGGTTTGTTTAGAAGGGCCTCTGTGAAGTTTTCTTCCCCTGGATGCTCACTGAGATCGTCTCTTGTCCAATTTTACTGCTCATAGTGGCTACCAGTGTATCCCTGTGAGATCCTCTCTCTCTCTCAACTGAACAATGTGGGTAAGAGGAACTAAACCCATCGAACTCATCTCTAGCTATGTAGTATCTGCAAATCTGGGTGACTAGGATCGGAAGCAAGAGTTTCTTCTGAGCAACCCTTCCATTATCATACTAAATAGTTGAGTCACAATACAAAAATGATAGTCTTACTCCACCAAGCAATGGGTGACATGCCCCACACTAGCCGGGATTGAAGAAACGCAGCTAAGACCTTTGATATTGCGGTTTACCCATCGGCAAATCGCAAGGAAATTTCTATACCTTTGTGCGGGGTTTAGCCCTACATCTTTTAGCTCAACAAGTCTCCCAATAAGGATCGATATACCACGAGTTCTTGCGGTCGTTGGCCATATCGGAATGCTAGTGACTCTCAAGATGGTATCGGGTTGAAATTTTTTTCGTCTCCCTCGAAAGTGAAATTCTACGTATCCCTCAACCGGCTCACCATTTCTCAATGCATCATAAAAATCAACAACCAATTCCTTAATGGCAAAGAGATCCTCACTGTAATAGATCAAAAATTCCCACCCCATCCGATAAATTTCATCATAAAAGTACTCGCCATATGTTTCATCAGAAAAAAACATCTAAGAAATTCTTCTCTCACTCAAATGCAACCACGTTTGAAACTGAAAAAAATTGTGTTCAGACTTTAACAAAGAATGGAACAATCTTACATTGGGAGAAAAATCGTCGCAAGTAGAGAAGAACGGATCGCAATTTGCGGTCAATAAGAATTTTTCGACGGTCGAAATGTGGAGTTAGGGCTAGATCTGGGGGTGGAGGTTGGGGAGGAAGAGAGGATGTTGATTTTTTGGGAATGTTTCAGAATGAGGGCTCGAGTGTGGTAGGGGTGTTTTTAATTGCACTTTACAAACAACCCCCTTCAAAATGTGTTTTGATAAAAAGTATTTACATAAGATTTTTACACAAAAGACCCTAAATGACTTTAAATGAGACAAAAAAGTGTATTTACAAGAGGTGGGGTTATGATTAATCGTTATAACGCGGCTGAAGTAAGAACATGAGCTCTCTCAGTTCTGTTGGCATTTCTAAAAATGGCTTCAAACTCTGGCTACTGACTTTAAACGCTTGCCAGAGTGCGGATCTTCGATATCGACTGCACCATATAGAAAAATGGTATGCACAAGGAACATACTTGTCCATCGAGACTTCAATTTTCCTGAAAACAGATGATGTCGGGAATCATATAGCAGAACTTTTTGGCCTACCGTGAAGGTTTTCCGGAGAATCTCCTTATCATGAAAGACTTTCGTCTTTTCCTTATAGAGTTTGGCATTCTCATACGCATCGTTGTGTATCTCGTCGAGCTCATTTAATTGAAGTTTTCTGGTCTCACCGGATTTTTCCAGGCGAAAATTGAGCTGTTTAATTGCCCAGAATGCACGGTGTTCTAATTCAACTGGCAAATGACATACTTTTCCAAAGATGGGTCGGTATGGTGACATACCTAAATTTGTTTTGAATGCGGTGTGGAAAGCCCAAAGCACATCATTTAACTTCAATGACCGGTCTTTGCCATTGTGGCTGACAGTCTGTCACGACCCGAAATGGCATGTGACTGGCAGTTGAATCATATGAAGTCTATAGGACCCCATCTAATTCAAGTAAGCCAAAAACCCAGAAATCTAAACCATTTAAAAGAAGAAAGTGATGGAAACTTATTTTAAAACAAGTTGTTTTAATAACATAAGCCGAAATATTGCAATTTTAAAATCTCAAGGCTTTTCTGAAAATTTTGGCAGAGTTTCCTTTGTAAATACTGGCCCCAAAAAGGGTACAACATGCATAATATATATAAAGGCATCCCCAAGCGGGAGCTAGCTCTTCGCCAATTGGCAGTCACAACCACGCAAGCAATATAATATACAACGCCGAAGGGCGAGGATCAAAACTCAAAAGGAAACTCAATATCATCAAGAAAACCATAATAATACAACACACAACTCTAAGGTCGAAAGAATATACACTGGTGTTCTAAGTCTAATTAATAATACAAGTCAGGTTGATAGAGTTTACTAGATACGACTGAATAAATAAATGTACAATGGTGGTCACGATGCAAGTGAATCCACCTACCAAAGCAATCACCCGGAAGGAAGCAGTGTGCCAACAAAGCTGCCAAGAAAATCTGTACGGCAAAACCTGCAAGAAACTGTGGCACAACGGGGGTGAGTTGCCAACTCGTGAGTAGAAAACATCACCGAGCAGAAATCACATGTATGACTCAATCCTAGGTCATACGATCAGTAATATCCTCGAATAATAATATGTCCTGAAGCATATAATAATGGCAAGGGTAACATCTATGCATAAGTGTAATCCCATGTGCTCATGTCAGTGCCTCAGGTAGCAATATATCATAAATATTATGTATGAATGCATGAAAACAGAATGCATCTAAATGTGGAAATTGTTTTCTTATCTCAGTGAGACTTCTGTATAAAATCGAGTATCATCAATGAAATCATGCAGAAAATCAGTGTCAATCATCGACACAAAATATAAATCTCAAATCACGATATCTCAGGCTCCGGCTATCCGGACTGGCCTATATCATCAAATCTCAAAATCTCAGGCTCCGGCTATCCGGACTTGCCTGTATCATCAAACATCAATATATAGGGCACCGGCTATCTGGACTGGCCTAAATCCTCAAATAAAGACCACGTCGGTATCCTTCGGATATCCGGCGCATCATAATAAAATCACCGGTCAGTAGTGCTCCCCTGTCTTAGGCTCAACGCCATCATCTGCGACCTTCTCGCCCCGGGGTACCGCACCGGGTCCACCATGCACCCACAGACAGTTCCTCCTCCTCCTCGAATCGGCTGTATGATATCGTTCAAGAGCCGAGAAAACTCATGGTGGACATATCTCAAATCATATTAGGAAAAAATCGCACTTTTGTATCTTTAAAAACGATAATACATTTTATAAATCCTTGCGGTAGCTCCAAATCCAGAAATCTCATGGAAATCCGAAATAACAATCTCTAGTGTAAGTAACAGTGAATACTGGGTTCTGGCAATCCGGACTGGCCCATAATACATGAAAAATGAATATAAAATACATGGGTATCTAAATAAAGAATGCAATATCTAAACTAGCACATGAAAGCAATAACATATAGGAACTATCAGCTAGCAAGCTATGTCAATGAAATAATATTTTCTAAAGTGTATGTGACATAGCAATTACCGATGAAGATGTGTGTGAGCCGGCAAGCAAGTGTACGTGGAGCATACGCATCATCGGTAATGGTACGGGTGTCCTAATAACAGGTTTCATCATTACTCACGAAAATATATATAGGCATGTAATGCAATGCGAACAGCAGAATAAATGGCAATGAACAGTAAATGCAGCAATAATGAAATATACATTCCTATATACGAATCATACAGTTTTTGATATCTGAAATCGCACGAATCGTGGTGTTTATAAAATAGGGCTATGGTGTTTTTGTGAAAAAGTACATCCTTTGAAATATCCGTAGTATCCCTTGGCCTGTTCTTAAAATACTCACGATTCGTTAGTTTTGAAAATAAGTATGACTCGTGCTCAGTCTAATATCTACTAAGTAACTACAGGACTAAACTAATAGACTAGTCGAAAGGGTAAGGAAATCCACCTAAATCTGTGTCGATATATAAATATATATATAGTCGGTGATCCCGCCTTAATAGTATCACATACGATTCAATATATAATATGACATTCTCGAGTCAAGAGTGCGGATCTATCATCATAATTATATCTCGTACGGTAAATCCATCGTACGGCATCCCAAATCTGGGTACGGATCAAATATCACATTTATTTCATTATTCATCTGGTATCCTTATCATCATATCCTGTATTAGGGGTACTGATCTGAAGTCTAGTACAACACTGATACCATATATATATATATATATATATATATGCGTGTGTATGAAATACATCGCCTAAAGACCCGCTATAATATCATGTCGTATCTTATAATACGAACCAAATCATATCCCCAATCTCGTGGCACCATGCCCAATCTCATCAACTCATCTCCAAATACCATATACTATCCTGATTATCCATGTATATGTATACGTATATATATAAATATAGTCCCATACCTATGTGTGTGTGTGTGTATACACATATCCCCATATACCCATAAGTAAAATAAAATGTATGCATAAGTGTGTGCGTGTGTGCAATTCACTACTCTAGGGTTCGCGACTAAGAACTACTAAATCACTATTATATGAATACGCTAACACTAACCCAAAGTCATCTAAGCATTTCTTACTAAGTATACACATCTCATAACACTTAAGTATATATATAATATATCATAACGCAATCGCGTTCTATATTACGAAACCGCGGGGGTGCTATACGCCATCCACCCGACTTCCCCCGTAGATATAATCTACTCATCTTGATCTTCGCTTGCCGATGCCGATATCACCACGCGCTTGCTTATCGTCTCGAAGTCTTCATGAGGGTACCTACATATCATAACACATCGTATCACATTAAAATCCAACTCATGACCAAAACGACACACGAATCTCACATAGGTTAAAACCTATGGACTACTCCCGTAAATCAACCAAATAACACTCGATATAGACGTACAAACGTCAAGTGACCGATATCAAACCCAAATATCAAAACTTAAATTCATAACCATTAAGGAATACAAAGCAGCAACTCATGAAACTTGCTCCAGATTTTAGTTCAAGTGAAATTTGGCTAAATAAATAGTACTGGGGTGATGTATAGGGTGTATATGACCTATAGAAGAAACCTGGGCACCAAATTTTACAGAGTGTCCGGCCACCCTACCCTAAATTCCGGCGAGCTCGGCCAGAGATGCTTGGATGGGTCTCGTACTTGCAGGGTGCCCTCCTAGTGTCTTTTCTAGGTCTCTAGAGTTGTTTGCTTGTTTTGTAAAGATCCCAGGTTAACCCAGATTCCCTGCACCCACTAATTTAACACAAAACCGACATTTCGGTATCTAAAGTTCAAGTTTGGGTTTTGTCGCTGGTTCAATCTAGATTTTTAACACTAGGGGGGTTGTAGTCACAATTACACTCAAGTTTACCATCTCCAATCAATAATTCCTCAAAATCTCTTCTAGGAATATTTCAAAGTTCACAAACTACACTAAATGTATTCTAAACTAGTATGGATGCTAAAGGAAATGAAATACTAGTCTAAAGGTGCAGAAAATACCTCATTTGGCAACTCGAGAAATTTCTTGAGTTGCCCCAAGTACTCAAAATCCAAACTTTCTTGGTCCAAAATACTTGTAGTGAGCTTGCGCATGTTTTTAATGAAGAAATATTGGAGTTTTGATGGTGATGTGAGGGTTTTAGAGGAGGTGGGGGAGTGAGGCAGCCATGAATTGAGAGGAAGAGAGAATGATGAAGATGATGAAGGGAAAGACAAATGGGAGCCATGCCAAGGTTGACCCCTCACCCCCCCTCTCTTTCTTGTCCATACTTCTTTGTTTAACATTTCCCCTTTTCTTTTTCTTTTCTTTTGTTTTCTTTTCTCTTTTCTTTATCCCATTTAAAACAAATGCATGCAGGAAAAAAGAAGAAGAAAAAGCTATGGTGGAAAAAAATGTAACAAGCGTATGAAACATGTTATGTTGCATTACAAGCACATAAATACAATTAGTACATGATTAGCAAATATTTATCAAGTTTAGCATAATTTGCAAATAATTAATTATAATTTTCCTGAATCACATAAATTCCTCCAAAAATCATCATTAAATTTAATTTTCCAGTATTTGGCAAACTATCAGTATTTAATTATACCGCATTATTAAAATATTCATAATATTTATTATTTATTTATAAAAATTCCCAAAAATAATATTTTATTTTTCTGAAATGTTACATTCTTCCCCCCTTAAGGAAATTTGGTCCCCGAATTTAAATTTAAACTCCCCCAATTTCTAAAACATTTCAGTAAAAAGGTCAAGTCGTCGGGGCTCTGAAATCATAAATACATAAAACTTATCATAGCGTATTGCATGCGCATGACAAATGAGTATATAATCCAAAATCCAAACTCTGTCAAGTATCCTGCAATTATCGGAGTTATGGTGAAGATACCAATGTCTATATCCAATACGAAAACCAACATGATATACAAAACTATACATGTAAACATCACAGTAAATTCGTCAAAATATCTGAAAGAAATGCATGCCAAACTCTTTTCCAATCGTTGTGCAATGCGCGTATCACTGCACAGTGGCGGACGTCTATTGTAGGAAAATAACTATATATATATATACCCTTTGTTTAACATACACGTCCCACCGTTTTGAAAAAAATACTTTAGAAAGGTTTCCTTAGTTAAATGTCTCGTGTCATATCGGACAAGTAGGTAAATACTGAGACTATAGCTCCTTTTTGGAAATCCCTTCGATAACTATCAATGCATACAAAATATATTCAGGTATTGTTCTCGGACTAGTCCTGCTCAGCTACTATACTAAATAGTAAATATCATAAAACATATTGCTCAAAGAAATCAATCCCAAAATGTGCATAAGAATACCACGTGCATCTTGTGCATATGGAAATTGAAATCCATGAATGTGCCATACATGTGAAAAGAAACAAAATCTAAGTGCAATGGGTGTGCACAAAAATACCTGTTAAGGGCAATGGGTGTGCTTGAAAGCAATATCAGGTGCATCTAATATGCACGAAGAATCTCGATTTAGTGCATCTGGCGTGCACCAAAATCGCATCAAGCACCCAAGTATGCGCAAAAATCCAAGTCAAGTGCACAAAGTGCACGAAAACAAATATCGAGTATCACAATCGAAATCGACCGTATACAACACATTTCAATCCAAATCCAAATCAGGTATACCGTGGTATATAATCTCACAACCATCTGCATCAGTGTGCACAAATCGAATCAAATACTAAAAGTGCATGAAAACTATGCTGAAAGCATAAGTCAAATCACATGCATACCATGAAATCAAAATCAACATCTCGAATGACATCAAATCGAAGTCAAGTGCAACTGTAGTGCACAAAATCTCAATCATGCAAATAAATCACCCAAAATACCGAAATCAAAGATGGCGGAAACAGTCCCGCTCTGGCACATCCTCTAAAGATCTCTGGCCAACTGTCATGGTCACTCATAACATATCTCGTCGACGATGCCGAACTCTGGCCTACTGGGTGTGCGCAATATGACCGATCCTGGGTCCAAGTTTTTCGTATAGTATTCTAGAAAGGTTCTGTCGAAGTCTCTCCCAAATCTCGTTTCTGCTGAACTGCCCAGAATTTATCACCCTTTACTAGATCTATTCCTTGTTCCGGAACGGCAGCATACTCATGGAGGCAATGAGCGATAGGAGGGGTTTCGTCTCTCCCGGTATAGGGAGTTGATATTGCGCTGTGTTCGATTGGCTATAACTGGAAATCCCTGGCCAGGGTTGCTGAGATTTACTGGTAAGTGTTATCAGTAGTTTCTCGAACTGTTATAGACCTCATATCGACACGACTTATCAAGCTACTGGGGTCTGACGTTTACCACCTCTAGGCGAGATATGCGACATATCAGACGAAGAGACCGGACTGTATGGGAGTGTTACTGGTTGGATTCACAGGAGTACGAACAGGCTTACTTGTTGATCTTCTGATCGCTCAATACCCGGGTGGCTGTTACGTTTAGCAGACCGCTTGCGGCTTGTGAGTGTTTGATATAATCATCACCTACTGCCGGTGTATTGACGAGTCTTTAGAGTCCTACACAGAGGTTTCCTGGCTCAAGCGAAACGGAGTAGGAGCGCATATGTGATATGTGCAGAACCGAGATTGATGTGTGTATGCGATACCGCATACTATTCTCGCGATGTGTGACATGATTGGTTATATGTGATATAGCCGAGTTATCGGATCAAGCGTTGATTCGATAAGATGTTGCATTTCATATTAGTCAGTTAAATGTGATATAGCCGGATTATTAAATCAAGAGTTGATTTGATAATTTAATGTATAATTATATATTTGATATATTATATTACATTAACTAATATTTAGCTCACTAATGATTTCTTTCCTCACTTGGTGTGCACATTGTATATATATGATATGTATATTTGTATACATGTATTGTGTCATGCTTGATGATACATACAAGAAGGGTGTATGAGATTAATACCATACTAGGGTTAAGTTAGGGTTTCTATTTATGTTAAGCTAATTCAAAAGAGATTGAGTTTGTTATGCTAAAGCTTGGACAAAAGCTTTTGGATAAGCTTTGACAAAGTCAACTCTTTTGTCTAGTTAAAGATATTTATCAAACCCAACCCTTAACCATAGTGTGTGGTTTATTCTCTACATGAGTTAAGCATGATAGCTTTAACTCAACTATGGGTGCAATAATTCATTTGGATGAATTATTCATGAGTTCTTCTTCTTCTTCTTCAAGCTCCATGAAAAGCTTTCTAGCTTCAATGGAGGTATGAGAAATAAAGTGAGAAAATCAATTCTAAAGTGAGCCCACCTCCTACTTCTTCATCCTCTACCACTTGCCATGTAGTAGAGCGTGTTCTCTTCACAAAGTTCATGACCTAGTGAAGGAATAGCTTGAGTTAGTGTCTCCTCGACGTAGATCATCTTCGGCCTCGAAGTCATCGAAGCAAGCACGTTCGTTTCTTCATAGAGCCTCTCTAGAGTCCAGAGTTTATGATCGCAGCGAAGGGGACTACTACACGGAGCTATTTGAAGTGAAGGATCGGTCTACAAAGGTTGTAATCCCTAACTCTTAGATGTAAAGTTGTTTACATGCTATGTTTATCCTAATACTCTAGCAAAGATCCTCGTTTTAGGTTATTCGACACTTGAAAAATTTAAATTCGGCATGGTTGATACCTTATAGACCCTTGTGACAGTGCCTAGTAACCCTACAGCGGTATCAGAGCCTAGCTAGAGCATTAGGCGAAGTGTTGACGAAGTTAAAAGTCCGATCGAACCCCGAAACATCATTTTGGACCCCCTCCCTAGAAATTTTTTAAAAAGATAGTTTTTTCCGTATTAAAAATACTCAGAAAATTAAGCAGGTGATTCTATGGATATCTGTGAAGTACGACACCCTAACTCCATCAAGTCACCGTGGAACCGCGGCCAAACCAAGCAATTGGCGGCGGTTCCACGGCCGAACTTGATGAGTGAGGGATCATACTTTAACAGTACATCCGTAGGTATTACTACTGCTTCTGGGAATTTTTTTTTATATTACTCAAGTGTTGAGTTTTCTGGAGATCTAATGAATTCGTTGATTCGATCGGAAAGTTTAACATCGTTTAGTTTTTCGGGTAATTTAGAACGTGTTAAAAGGTTCGAACGGATATCAATAACTCACTTTTTCCCCTATCGGAAAACTTTCAAGTGTTGGATTTTTCCTGAGTTTAAACTTTCAGAAAACCATGCAAGCGAATCTGTGGACCCTCTAGAAGAACGTAACCTTAACTCGATTATGTGACCGTCAAAACCGCCACTGAACCATTTGGTTTATGGTAGTTTAGCGTTGCCACATGTGAGGCGTTGGTTTGACTCTTCTACAGCTGGTTCATAGCGGCTGTGACATGTTCTGGGATTTTTTGAACTCCGCTCAAGTGTTGAGCTATTTGGGAAATCTTGGGTGTTTGTTTATTCGATCGGAAAGTTTAACATTGTCTATTTATCTGGAATGTGATACAATATTTGGAATCCACAAGTAGTTATGAGATAACTGATTTGAATGTTATAAATCTAGCAGTTTTTAGTCTCATTTGATCGGTTGCCACGGGATTTTGATATGATCAAAAGTCCGTCACAATCACGTAGCGTACGCGGATACTCGCCGAGTAAACTTAATAGATAGCCATGCCCCATAGCCCCGACCAAGTGACTGTAGGAGAACCCCGTCGCCAAAAGCATCCGTTCGGATGCTCGCGGCAGCGGTGTTCCGCTTTAGTTCACTCCGTCGACGGCATCCGGGGGTGCGGCCGTCTACTAAAGTTTCCGACGAGCATTCGATCAGGATGTCGGGAATCTTGTTGAATTGCCCGACTAGATATTGAAAAGTGTTTTCGAGAATCGAGACTAAAATGCGGGGTTTATAATTGTTAGGCATGCGATGTCTAAGGAATTCATTTGGTTAGGCATGAGATGTCTAAGGAGGTTGCGGATTCCAACTGTTGTAGTTTTACACTTTCTTTTCTGCGACCGTAAGTGTAATATGTGGTGTATTGCCGGTTTCGTTGCTATACATCAACGACAATTGGGATACGTATATTTACTTACGTTGATGACATGTGATATTATGTGTTGCTGTGATATGTTATATTGGATCGTCGTGTTTTGAATAACCAGGGGTTTTATGTGAGATGAGGGTTTTTATTTTCATTCATGTAAAATTCATTGTATATAATATTCTTTTATTGGGGCACTTCCGGATTGAGGATGATGTCACCATTGTATATTATTTACTTTTCCGCATTAGGATAGACCCAAGGCAGGGAGCACAAGTAACCGGGTTCTAGGGTCCAATGGGAGACCATCTCGAGGAGTCGAGACTGGGTGTCCTAACTCTAGAATTGATAGGGTTGCTTGCCGCTCTCATAGGGGTCTAAGGGTGTGGGATTGGCTATTCATCGCGACCGTGGAATCCGCGTTTTATACAGGCTCGCATAAAATACGGAAATCCTAGTATATCCAATATTTCATATGTTATCTTCTGTTGCAATGTTCTGTGATGAGATCATATTACTGCCTGAGACGAATGTTTATATTATATATATGAGATATATATTATATATTATTATTTTCATTTCATATCTGATGCTTGTGAAGCATAATAAAATAGGGCTTCATTAATGAGATTAATGAAATAAAAGAAACCTAAAGATGTTGTAGAAACTTGTTTCGAAAACTGGTAGCTCTAGTTCTTCCTTTGCATAGCGGTGTTCCTTGTAGAACATCCAGCACCTTATTCGATAAGGAAAGAGCCGAGATCCCTTCACCGGGAGTGACCTCTTTAGCAATAACCGGCAGATGCTACAACCCTCGGTTTTGTCTTTTGATTGCTTTTCTAGTTTTTACTTTGCATAGTGATATTTATGAAATATCCTGCACCTTATTCGATGAGGAAAGAGCCGAGATCCCTTCAACAGGAGTGACCTCTTTAGCAAAACTAGAAAAGGCCTAAAAAACATTCCATTTAAAATCACTCGATTCTATAACGATATCAAGTTCATTACGCAAAGGGTTTTCTTAAAAACCTGTTGTAGCCCTCCGTCATTTCAGATAAGTACTTCATAGTATTCGTGCTGCGTTTGTTGACCTTGTCAAGGCGTAGTGTGCGGTAGCTATTTATGCTTATCTGCAAAAGCGTATGATGCGATTGAGTTAGGGTAGTCGTGTGACTTTGTTGACCTTGTCAAGGGTCATGCGGGTGGGTTTAATTCAATCGGGAAATGACGGGTTGAACTTGACTTGCAATCTATGGTTTGTTGACCTTGTCAAGGTTATAGATCGCTCGGGGCAAAATATTATTGGGAATTTCAAGAGTTGAAATTTGCAATGAGATTGCATACCTTCTATGAGATAGTTGGATCTCGATACCCGCTGCGAGTAAGAGTTACTCCTGGGAGAGTTTTACACATTACAATTAGCCGATCAAGTAGGTGTCTAGAAAGGTGTCAACAGGGTTACGCCTCTGGGAAAACGAGGTTTATTCCGTGCGAAAGCGCGGGGAATCTCCCTCAAAGTACCGGCACTGGCCTGGCTGAAAGATTGGCGAACTTGTAGAGTGTAATTAATCCCGGCTAGTCTTTTCTTTTGGGGTTTGAAGGAAGATTTGACTAAAACAGTGGGAGACATCCTGATTAGATATATTAATAACCAATCTAATCTTACAAGAGCATACACTGAGTGTTTTCTTCTATCTCTCTCCAGGTAGCGACCATGTCACGCCTTAATCAAGATAATAATATGGATGTATTGACCGAACCCGCTTATTATACTGAGCTGGGGAACGTTGGTCCCGCTCCAACTTATAATTGTTATAAGACAGAGCAGGAAATAGGGGATTACCAGAATTCCCGTGCCGCCCAAACGAAGAAAGTGCATGCTGATGCATCATCTTCGGGTATATTCATTACCGAGAACTGTTTCTCAGTATCATTTACATCCTGGGTATGAGATACCGGATCAGGATCCCGCAAATGTAATTTGTTACATGGGCTACAGAAAGGTAGAGAACTGAGAACGTGTGATAAGTTTCAAGAGTTGGAAATGATGCAAGTGTTGCAGCCAAGTCTGTTGGCAGTTATCACCCTATATTACCAGAATACATTGATTCTGAACGAATATTATTACTTTTCATGTCATTCCCATTTAGGTCCGATTCGGATCCCCCCGTTGTTTCCCTTTCTTCCCGAACCTTTTCCTCGAACCTGATATACATCATATTAGTCTCTTTATAAGTAAAGAAGGATATAATTTTGTATTGTTGGATAATGTTTTGAACATTTCCTATATCAAGAGTTGATCGGTTCAGGCACGTTATTTAAAAAGCATAGACGTTCTAATTCAAACCACAGTTCTTAATGTACAGAACACACACAAGAGGAAGAGTTCAGAAATGAATGAATCCTTCTTGTGGCATTGTAGACTAGGTTATATCGATGTGATCTGACTAGATAAAGTTACATAAAGATGCATATTTAAATCATTTTGAATTTACATCTTGTGAAACTTGCCGGTCATGTCACACAGATAAGATGACCATAGCTCCGTTTATTGGAAACGGAGAAAGAGTTACTGAACTCTTGGGATTGATACATGTTGATGTATGAGGTCCCCTGTCTACACATGCCATGACTGGTTCTTTGTACTTCAGAAGTAGAGAACCAAAACGGGTATAAGTATTATGTCCTTTGATATGATCAGGGAGGAGAATACGTGAGCACGGAGATCCTGGATTATTCTAAAGGAGAATGAGATTCTCTCTCAGCATTACTCCTCCGTATACACCACAGCACGTCGGTGTATCGGGGCGGAGCAATCGCACCCTATGTGATATGGTGTGCTCTATGATGAGTACTACTGGGGTTGCCTATTTTCTTTTCGGGTTATGCACTTGAGAAGTTGCATACCTATTGAATAGGGTTCTAACCAAATCAGATGCCTACCACTCCATATGTGATATGGTATGGGAAGAGCCCATCTCTTAAGGAAGTTAAGATTTGGGGTTGTCCGGCCTATGTCAAAAGCAAAATCCGGACAAGCTCGAGGCAATGTCAGTTCTGTGGAAGTTTGTTGGATATCCCAAGCAGTCGCAAGGGAATATCTTCTACCACACCGAGGAACAAAAGATATTTTATTTCTCGGCATACCACTTTTTGAGAAAAAGGGAATTTCTTGTGAAGAAATTAGTGGTCATGAGGTAGAACTGGAAGGAGTTCCAGCTATACAAACTGCAGCTGATGATTTGGTAAACACGGAGGATTCAATAGTTTCCAACGAACCTCAGCCTCTCCGCCGATCTGGTAGGGTTCCTCATCCATCTGAGAGATACTTCGGTTTCTCTATGACAGTGGGAGAGAGGATTGTATCATGAGATGATGACCCAACTAGTTTCGAGCAGGCCATCAGGAGTGGGGACTCTGTGAGAATGGCTGGATGCTTAGCGATTTGAGATGGAATCCTTATACACCAAGAAAGTATGGACTTTGGTTGCTTTATCTGAAGGGTGAAATCCCCATCAGGAGCAAGTATATCTTGAGAAGATTACTTGGTGTACATGGAAAAGTTGAGACTTTCAAAGCTATGCTTAAGTCCATCCAGATCCTACTTGCCACTGCTACATACCATGACTACGATATATGGCGGTTGGGTGTAATTACTGCTTTTCTAAATGATAATTTGGAAGAGAGCGTCTATAAGTACACAGCCAAAGGGCTTCGTAGACAGTGGGAGCAATGGAAATGTGTGCAAGATGTTTTATGTGATAAATCAGGCATCGCAAAGTTGGAACGTCTGTTTTGATGTATTAGTCAAAGAATTTGACTTCATCAAAATAGTAGATGAACCAAGTATATACAAAAAGGTAGTAGGGAGTATGGTGGTGATCCTCGTATAGTACGTGGATGACATACTCTTGATAGGGAAGAAGTTTCCTATGCTACGCTCGGTCAATCTCCTCTTATCACAAAGATTCTCTATATAGTATCAAGGTAATACCTCCTAAATCCTGGGTTATGGATCTATGAGATAGATCTAATTGGATGTTAGGATTCTCATTAGTTGTAGTGAGATGGTATCAATCGATCCTGGGGAGAATCACTGGAAAGGTTCCAGAGTGATAAGGACGACTGAATGTCAGTCGCAGGCATTGTCTTTACCCTCAGTGGAGGGACGGTATGTTGGAAGAGTTCCAAGCTAGATACCGTGACTTACTAGATGATTAAAGGCAAGATACATCGTTACCAAGGATGCTACAAAAGAGACAGTCTGGACATATATAAGTTCATGAGATGAACTTCGTTCCTGCCATTGTGTGACAATGGAGTTGTGGCTTAGGCCTAGGAACCCCCGTCCCATCAGAGATCCAAACATATTCTTAAGCAGTATCACCTGATCATAGAGATAGTTGATCTCCAGGGAGGTCGAGGTTAGAAGAGTAGACATAGAGGACAACAGCGCGGATCCACTCACAAAGGCCTATTACCCAGTAGAGATTTTTATGGGATGGTTGAGTATGAGATACTTCAACCACAACTGATTGTTGGGTATGTGATACCATGACAGATGGCCCTAGTGCAAGTGGGAGATTGTTAGTGATATGTATGCCCTAGAGGCCATTACTGTACACACAGATGTATATTGTAGTGGATGCTTGGACATATATAGGGAGGACTTTCTTGCTCGACATGATAGTATGCTATCTGGTTACTCTTTATTTTAACATGTACTCTGATTGTCTCTATGTTACATGTTGATAAAGCCCTAGGATGAGTACTTGACTACCAGGACTATGATGCAGATCATACTAGTGGGGACAGTGTAGTCGCTAAGTACATCCTTCAAATGTTCCTAGTCGTGGGAGTACCGAGACAGGGCATCGATACTCCAGAGTAGACTAGCATATGCGCTTCTTGACCCATATGATGGGTGATAGATGATCCCATATCCATTGGTGTTTGACATCAGAGAAGGTATACGGGTGCTCAGTGGAGACTGGGTACACTGTGGACAGACTCGCCGAGAACTCCTAGATGGTATTATACCTCAGGTCAGACGGCAGTTGTCTGGTGACACTGGTACAGGTTAGTCTGTAGACCCGAGATCGTCATAGAGTCTTGTGTGATTCCAATTGTGCTTTGATTTCCATCATACCACGTCCAAGAGGGCGTGCAAAATGGTGGCTTTTGGGTACAGTCCCGAATCACATGGAGGCAATGAGCGATAGGAGGGGTTTCGTCTCTCCCGGTATAGGGAGTTGATGTTGCGCTATGTTCGATTGGCTATAACTGGAAATCCCTGGCCAGGGTTGCTGAGATTTACTGGTAAGTGTTATCAGTAGTTTCTCGAACTGTTATAGACCTCATATCGACACGACTTATCAAGCTACTGGGGTTTGACGTTTACCATCCCTAGGCAAGATATGCGACATATCAGACGAAGAGACCGGACTGTACGCGAGTGTTACTGGTTGGATTCACAGGAGTACGAACAGGCTTGCTTGTTGATCTTCTGATCGCTCAATACTCGGGTGGCCGTTACGTTTAGTAGACCGCTTGCGGCTTGTGGGTGTTTGATATGATCATCACCTACTGCCGGCGTATTGACGAGTCTTTAGAGTCCTACACAGAGGTTTCCTGGTTCAAGCGAAATGGAGTTGGAGCGCATATGTGATATGTGCAAGATCGAGATTGATGCGTGCATGTGATACCGCATACTATTCTCGCGATGTGTGCCATAATTGGTTATATGTGATATAGCCGAGTTATCGGATCAAGCGTTGATTCGATAAGATGTTGCATTTCATATTAGTTAGTTATATGTGATATAGCCGGATTATTAAATCAAGAGTTGATTTGATAATTTAATGTATAATTATATATTTGATATATTATATTACATTAACTAATATTTAGCTCACTAATGATTTCTTTTCTCACTTGGTGTGCACATTGTATATATGTGATATGTATATTTGTGTACATGTATTGTGTCATGCTTGATGATACATACAAGAAATGTGTATGAGATTAATACCATACTAGGATTAAGTTAGGGTTTCTATTTATGTTAAGCTAATTCAAAAGAGATTGAGTTTGTTATGCTAAAGCTTGGACAAAAGCTTTTGGATAAGCTTTGACAAAGTCAACTCTTTTGTCTAGTTAAAGATATTTATCAAACCCAACCCTTAACCATAGTGTGTGGTTTATTCTATACATGAGTTAAGCATGATAGCTTTAACTCAACCATGGGTGCAATAATTCATTTGGATGAATTATTCATGAGTTCTTCTTCTTCTTCTTCAAGCTCCATGAAAAGCTTTCTAGCTTCAATGGAGGTATGAGAAATAAAGTGAGAAAATCAATTCTAAAGTGAGCCCACCTCCTACTTCTTCATCCTCTACCACTTTCCATGTAGTAGAGTGTGTTCTCTTCACAAAGTTCATGACCTAGTGAAGAAATAGCTTGAGTTAGTGTCTCCTCGATGTAAATCATCTTCGCCTCGAAGTCATCGAAGCAAGCACGTTCGTTTCTTCATAGAGCCTCTTTAGAGTACGGATTTTACGATCGCAGCGAAGGGGACTGCTACACGGGGCTATTTGAAGTGAAGGACCGGTCTACAAAGGTTGTAATCCCTAACTCTTAGATGTAAAGTTGTTTACATGCTATGTTTATCCTAATACTCCAGCAAAGATCCTCGATTTAGTTTTGTTCGGCACTTGAAAAATTTAAATTCGGCATGGTTGATGTCTTATAGACCCTTGTGACAGTGCCTAGTAACCCTACACCGAATATATACAAACGCCCTAGGCTCCGCATAGTCAAACATAGACTCGAACCATGGTTAACCTGGTGCTCTGATACCAACTTTGTCATGACCTGAAATGGCACGTGACTGGCACTTGAATCATATGAAATCTATAGGACCCTATCTAATTCAAGTAAGCCAAAAACCCAAAAATCTAAACCATTTAAAAGAAGAAAGTGACGGAAACTTATTTTAAAACAAGTTGTTTTAATAACATAAGCCGAAGTATTGCATTTTTAAAATCTCAAGTCTTTTCTGAAAATTTCGGCAGAGTTTCCTTTGTAAATACTGACCCCAAAAGAGGTACAACATGCATAATATATATAAAAGCATCCCCAAGCGGGAGCTAGCTCTTCGCCAATTGGCGGTCACAACCATACAAGCAATATAATATACAATGCCGAAGGGCGAAGATCAAAACTCAAAAGGAAACTCAATATCATCAAGAAAACCATAATAATACAACGCACGACTCTAAGGTCAAAAGAATATACACTGGTCTTCTAAGTCTAATAAATAATACAAGTCAGGTTGATGGAGTTTATTAGATACAACCGAATAAATAAATGTACAATGGTGGTCACGATGCAAGTGAATCCACCTACCAAAGCAATCACCCGGAAGGAAGCAATGTACCAACAAAGCCGCCAAGGAAACCTGTATGGTAAAACCTGCAAGAAACTGTGGCACAACGGGGTGAGTTGCCAACTCGTGAGTAGAAAACATCACCGAGCAGAAATCGCATGTATGACTCAATCCTAGGTCATACGATCAGTAATATCTTCGAATAATAATATGGCCTGAAGCATATAATAATAGCAAGGGTAACATCTATGCATAAGTGTAATCCCATGTGCTCGTGTCAGTGCCTCAGGTAGCAATATAGCATAAATATGATGTATGAATGCATGAAAACAGAATGCATCTAAATATGGAAACTGTTTTCTTATCTCAGTGAAATTTCTGTATAAAATCGAGTATCATCAATGAAATCATACAGAAAATCAATGTCAATCATCGACACAAAATATAAATCTCAAATCTCGATATCTCAGGCTCCGGCTATCCGGACTGGCCTATATCATCAAATCTCAAAATCTCAGGCTCCGGCTATCCGGACTTGCCTGTATCATCAAACATCAATATCTAGGGCTCCGGCTATCTGGACTGGCCCAAATCCTCAAATAAAGATCACGTCGGTATCCTCTGGATATCCGGCGCGTCACAATAAAATCACTGGTCAGTAGTGCTCCCCTGTCTCAGGCTCATCGCCATCATCTGCGACCTTCTCGCCCCGGGGTACCGCATCGGGTCCACCATGCACCCACATATGGTTCCTCCTCTTCCTCGAATCGGGTGTATGATATCGTTCAAGATCCGAGAAAACTCATGGTGGACATATCTCAAATCATATCAGGAGAAAACCGCACTTTTGTATCTTTAAAAATGATAATACGTTTTATAAATTCTTGCGGTTTCTCCAAATCCAGAAATCTCATGGAAATCCGAAATAACAATCTCTAGTGTAAATAACAGTGAATACTGGGCTCTGGTAATCCGGACTGGCCCATAATATTGTATGACAAATGAATATAAAATGCATGGGTATCTAAATGAAGAATGCAATATCTAAACTAGCACATGAAAGCAATAATATATAGGAACTATCAGCTAGCAAGCTATGTCAATGAAATAATATTCTCTAAAGTGTACATGACATAGCAAATACCGATGAAGATGTGTGTGAGCTGGCAAGCAAGTGTTCGTGGAGCATACGCATCATCGGTAATGGTACGGGTGTCCTAACAACAGGTTTCATCATTACTCACGAAAATATATATAGGCATGCAATGCAATGTGAACAACAGAATAAATGGCAATGAACAGTAAATGCAGCAATAATGAATTATACATTCCTATATACGAGTCATACAGTTTTTGATATCTGAAATCGCACGAATCGTGGTGTTTAGAAAATAGGGATACGGTGTTTTTGTGAAAAAGTACATCCTTTGAAATATCCGTAGTATCTCTTGGCCTGTCCTTAAAATATTCACGATTCGTTAGTTTTAGAAATAAGTATGACTTGTGCTCAGTCTAACATCTACTAAGTAACTACACGACTAAACTAATAGACTAGTCGAAAGGGTAAGGAAATCCACCTAAATCTGTGTCGATATATAAATATATATATATAGTCGGTGATCCCGCCTCAATAGTATCACATACGATACAATATATAATTTGACATTCTCGAGTCAAGAGTGCGGATCTATCATCATAATTATATCTCGTACGGTAAATTGATCGTACGGCATCCCAAATCTGGGTACGTGCCGAATATTACATTTATCTCATTATTCATCTGGTATCCTTATCATCATATCCTGTATTAGGGGTACTGATCTAAAGTCTAGTACAACACTGATACCATCTATATATATATATATATATATATATATATATATATATATATATATATGCGTATGTATGAAACACATCGCCTAAAGACCCGCTATAATATCATGTCGTATCTCATAATACGAACCAAATCATATCCTCAATCTCGTGGCACCATGCCTAATCTCATCGACTCATCTCCAAATACCATATACTATCCTCATTATCCATGTATATGTATATGTATATATATAAACATAGTCCCATACCTATGTGTGTGTATATATATATACATATCCCCATATCCCCATAAGTAAAATAAAATGTATGCATGAGTGTGTGCATGTGTGCAATTCACTACTCTAGGGTTCGCGACTAAGAACTACTAAATCACTATTTTACGAATACGCTAACACTAACCCAAAGTCATCTAAGCATTTCTTACTAAGTATACACATCTCATAACACATAAGTGTATATATATATATATATATCATAACGCAATAGCGTTCTATATTACGAAACTGCGGGGGTGCTATATGCCATCCACCCGACTTCCCCCGTAGATATAATCTACTCGCCTTGATCTTCGCTTGCCGATGCCGATGTCGCCACGTGTTTGCTTGTCATCTCGAAGTCCTCGTGAGAGTACCTACATATCATAACACATCGTATCGCATTAAAATCCGACTCATGACCAAAACGACACACGAATCTCACATAGGTCAAAACTTATGGTCTACTCCCGCAAATCAACCAAATAACACTCGATATTGACGTACAAACGTCAAGTGACCGATATCAAACCCAAAAATCAAACTTAAATTCATAACCATTAAGGAATACAAAGCAACAACTCATGAAACTTGCTCCAGATTTTAGTTCAAGTGAAATTTGGCTAAATAAACAGTACTGGGGTGATGTATAGGGTGTATATGACCTACAGAAGAAACCTGGGCACCAAATTTTACAGAGTGGCCAGCCACCCTACCCCAAATTCCAGCGAGCTCGGCCAGGGATGCTTGGATGGGTCTCGTACTTGCAGGGTGCCCTCCTAGTGTCTTTTCTAGGTCTCTGGAGTTGTTTGCTTGTTTTGTAAAGATCCCAGGTTAACCCAGATTCCCTGCACCTACTAATTTAACACAAAACCGACATTTCGGTATCTAAAGTTCAAGTTTGGGTTTTGTCACTGGTTCAATATAGATTTTTAACGCTAGGGGGGTTTGTAGTCACAATTACACTCAAGTTCACCATCTCCAATCAATAATTCATAAAAACCTCTTCTAGGAATTTTTCAAAGTTCACAAACTACACTAAATGGATTCTAAACTAGTATGGATGCTAAAGGAAATGAAATACTAGTCTAAAGGTGCAGAAAATACCTTTTTTGGCAACTCAAGAAATTTCTTGAGTTGCCCCAAGTGCTCAAAATCCAAACTTTCTTGATCCAAAATGCTTGTAGTGAGCTTGTGCAAGTTTTTAATGAAAAAATATTGGTGTTTTGATGAATTTTTGATGGTGATGTGAGGGTTTTAGAGGAGGTGGGGGAGTGAGGCAGCCATGAATTGAGAGGAAGAGAGAATGATGAAGATGATGAAGGGAAAGACAAATGGGAGCCATGCCAAGGTTGACCCCTCACCCTCTCTCTCTCTCTCTCTCTCTTTTGCCCATACTTCTTTGTTTAACATTTCCCCTTTTCTTTTTCTTTTTCTTTTCTTTTCTTTTGTTTTCTCTTTTCTTTATCCGATTTAAAACAAATCCATGCAGGAAAAAAAAGAGAAGAAAAAGCCATGGTGGAAAAAATGTAACAAGTGTATGAAACATGTTATGTTGCATTACATGCACATAAACATGATTAGTACATGATTAGCAAATATTTATCAAGTTTAGCATAATTTGAAAATAATTAATTATAATTTTCCTAAATCACATAAATCCCTCCAAAAATCATCATTAAATTTAATTTTCAAGTATTTGCCAAACTATCAGTATTTAATTATACCGCATTATTAAAATATTCATAATATTTATTATTTATTTATAAAAATTCCCAAAAATTATATTTTATTTTTCTGAAATGTTACACAGTCTTCCCTAGATATTGTTTTATCTGTCTATTTGAGACTTCAACCTGGCCATAAGTTTGATGATGGTAGGGCGTTGACAATCTGTGGCTTATAGAATATTTCTTCATTAGTGATTCAAAAGATCGGTTGCAAAAGTGTGTTCAGTTATCACTGATGATGGTGCGAGGTGTGCCGAACAGAAAAAAAATATTTTCTTTCAAGAATTTCATGAAAATCTTGTTGTCTTTGGTTCTACAAGGCACTGTCTCCACCCACTTGGACATGTAGTGCATAATCAACAAGATGTACAAGTTCTCGAAAGAGTTAGGGAACGGCCCCATGAAATCGATTCCCCAGACATCAAAAATCTTGACAACCAGAATGGAATTTAGGGATATCTGATTTTGTTTTCCAATCTTTCTCATGTGCTGACATTGACTACAAGTTTTACAATACTCGAAACCATCCTTGAAAAGTGTCGGCCAGTAGAAACCGCATTGCAAAATTTTCTCAGCCGTCTTTTTGGGTCCAAAATGGCCCCCACAAGTTTGGTCATGACAGAATGAAAACACACTTCTCATTTCAGAGATTGAAACACATCTTCTAATGATCCGGCCAGGACAGTACTTGAACAGGTAAGGTTCATCCCAATAGAAAAATTTGACTTGGGAGAGAAATTTCGACTTGTCTTGCTTCGACCAAAAGGAAGGTGATTCTCTGGTGACAAGATAGTTCACGATATCAGCAAACCAGGTTTCAACCGATACGGAGAGAAGTTGTTCATCCGGAAATTGTTCGTTGATTGGAATGTTCTCAACTGGTGCGTTAGGCAGGCGAGACAGATGATCGGCAATAACATTGTAGGTTCCCTTCTTATCTTTGATGGTCAAGTCAAATTCTTGAAGAAGGAGAATCCAACATATCAATCTGGTTTTGGTATCCTTCTTTTCAAAGAGATGCTTAAGTGCAGAGTGATCAGTATAAATTATGACATGGGTACCGATCAAGTACGGATAGAACTTTTCAAGCTCATAGACGAAAACTAAGAATTCCTTTTCAGTAGCAGTGTAATTTAGCTGCGTGTCATTCAACGTCGTGCTAGCATAGTGTATCACGTGCGGCTTCTGTTCATTACGAAAAACTGCATTTCAATACCGCTCATTCTTTATTATTTTTGTTATATATCGGTACTATTATCCGTGTCTGCTCAATAAGTACTTATTACAGATATTCATGTCAAAACACCGGAAACACACTCAAATGCACGGATACGACATTTGTGAGCCGACACTGCAACCGGAACAGAAAACTGATCAGTATTCAAAGAGTTTTGCAAAACAATTCAAGTGTACACATTTTTTATGCAAAATGGTCAAACATGATACAAGTGTGAAACACAAACTCTTTTGATTCATGGACCATGATGGGGTAGCCTAGCATAAGTGGGCACACAAGAATCATAATTTGTGCAAGTGGATGAGGCAATTTGGCTTGTGATGAGTGGAAATAAAGATGTGATGTGATTTAAAGTTACATTTCCCCTCTAAATCTACAGAGTGCAAACCAAGCTTATATAGGATAATCAAACAATACCAGAAAGATTATGGAGAGGACACAAGATCACCATAAGAAGACGGGCCCCACCTATCAAAACAAAACCACCAGAAATGATGAAAACCCCACCGCCGCCGGTCCTTCTAGCTCCAAAGTGATTCAATTTTCTTCTGATCATTCCACATTGTCACATCATCCTTATTTTATTATTTATTTATTTTGATGAGGTGCCTATAAATACCAGAACAGAGAGCAAGCTTGAGGGAACCTTAGGCAATACTTTGACACACTTCATTCCATTTTTATTTTGCAATTTTGTTAAAGCTTTGTACATAGTAGTTAATTTACCTTGAGTTCCTTGCCTTCTCCTGATCTTGAAACTTCTTCATTGAGCTTGTAAGTTTAGGTTTTGGTAATTGAACTCATGGTTTGTATTTTGGAGTTGAACTTAATAAAGCTTTCATTTTGATGCACTTTGGTTCTTAGTATTTCTTTTCTTTACTTACTTGCAAGTTAATTTCTTGCAATTTAATTACTTGCAATGTGTTTTCTTTGATCACTTCTATTTTGTATTTTCCTTTGATGTTGGTTATGGCTTGTGAATAGTGATATTGAAAGGGAAAGAGAACAGTTGTGTAAGTTAAGTTTCTCTTTTGCCCATTTCCTTTAGTCAATACTTGTTAATTGAACTCCGCCCAAATCCCACGCAAGTGCTCCATTAGGCACCTTACCCTACCACGGTAGTGGTGATCCCTAACCATGACCGGTTGCGTTTGGTTTGGCCGAAGGTGAAAATCAAGAGACAAGAAGGGATGAACAAGGGTTAATAAGCCGGATTTCACAAATACCGTGCTTAAACATCATAATCCACATTGTTACCGATTACTCTAGCTTCAATAGTCAAGTTAGGCATAAAGGAATGGGTATGGATTTTCCTAACTTACACTTACCTATCTCTATCCTTAACAAGCATTTCGTTGCATATACAAACACATAGGTTAGAATTGAACTTTTCAGGCCTTCGGCTTAACTCGTGAGAACAAGAACGTAAAATGCACCATCACCCTGCGGACGACCCATACTCATCACGGCTAGCTACACGCGATACTGTCTTGATTGCTGTTAACTTTAAAACTTAGATACGACACGTTAAATTGCTTCCAATCAAATGGCGCCGTTGCCGGGGAGACGGTAATGTTTTATTCTTGTTATTTTGGGTTAATCTATGTATATCTTGTTTATAGCACTAACACTATTCTGAAAAACAAAACTAAAAATAAAAAAAATAAAAAAAAAACAAAACAAAAATTAACATTTATAACCTTTTGCTCTCTGGAAATTTGACCTGCTAACACTATGTGTTCAAATAGAAAAATCAATGTATAACGGTGGCTTACTAAGACAACATAGAGCACCCACATAAAATATGAACACCTAATTTCTAAATTCACCCACCGGTTTTTCTTAAAAGCCCGCTACCGGCGTTTTTGTTATAGGTGTTTGCAAAAATTCTTTTGGGTTGGCTCCAGTATTCTGTTAGTACTCTACTTTTATTTTTTTATTTTCATAATTTTGTGTGTGCAGGAATTTGGGCAGATATACCGCTTTTTCGCACTAAATAACCATTTTTCCAACATTTTCAGATTTTAAGGAATTGCGAATTGCGATCATGCGGAGTAAAGCGTACATTCAAAGCCAAGGTGATAGCGAAGTACAGTGCCAAAGATCCGGGTAGTTTTACTCGCGCAAGCGAACTTTTCAAGCTAACCGGATTCAATTCAACAGGGGTTTCTTAACCCAAAAACCTATCGGTGTGTATTTCTTAACACCTTCTTTCTCAAATCTGACACATCCACTATTCTATCTTTACAGGATTCTTTGCAAGTTCACTGCCAAAAACTAAAGTGACTAACCCGTATTTGTTGCAACACCACGCTTAAATATAAAAAAAGATTGTTTGATGTTTTGAACAACTTTTTCATTGATTTAAGCATTGCATCTATTAAATACGGACTTAAGGGCAAGCGAACCCCACAACTTACGGTAAAGAATTTCATCACCTTTTCCGTGGCCCACAAATCATGAAATTTAGCATAACGTTTACCCGCACAAATTTTAAAAGAAACTAGACTTTAAGCCTTTAAAAACTTCGCGCTCATTAGGAGAAGTTAATTGTGTCTAGAACACCGCTTAACGGTATATCGTTCATGGGGTGACTAGGTAAAGTGTTCACGGCGCAACCGCTTAAAGAGAAAGGGTTATTCTAAGTAAGGAATTTTGCAAAAGCGTTGGAAAACCTCCTCTTATCTCTGCACTTATCTGGCTTCGTGATCAGTATATCTTGAACCCGTTTCTCAACACAGTTTTACTTCAACAATCAAGTTCTGGAGTAGGTCTAGTTGAACTAGGTGAACCCTAGACAGATTAGGTGTGTGGTATTGTGTCGTGATTATTTTTTTTACCTTTTGTGTCTATATTTAATTCTTTTGTTAATAACTAAAACGAAACAAAAAAGATCATTCACCTCATTTTTTTCATCCCCTCTCCCCTTCTTCTTTTCATATCATGGGTACTCCACATCGACCAACTCTTGCCGAACTTTGGTACTCTCAACCAAATATTACTTCATACGGCTCTTATTTTGGTAGAACGTCAAACGATCCATCCATGCCAAAAATCTCTTTGAAAGATCGGATAGACGCTTCTAGAAATACCACTTGGACACCACATTCCACGTCATATAAACCTTTTCAAATTTTCACTAATTCTCATGTTGATACCCCTTCTGAGAGTAACGTGGAGACTCTTAAATCGATTTCCATTGCTGAACGTATTGCACAATCCCGTTGCCGATCTTTCACGCCTTTCACCACTATGGATTCTTTAGGACAACAGTTCCAACCATCTTCCTACCAAGATGTTGATCCTAATCCTACTCATTCTACACAACCATTCGATTCCTATCAATCCTATCCGACCATCACACCTTCATTAGACATCAATTTTGAACATCAATTTGGGAGTTTTGCGTATCCGAACGAATTTGAATCTTTCATTAAAACCCCTTCACAACCCATGTATAGTCTGGAACAATCATTAAATGAATTTCGGGTAGCTTCATGCCGACAAATGGAGGAATTGAAAACAAAATTCATGGCCGCCCTCATACAACCTAACGAACTAGCAGCTAGTTCCTAACTAGCTCAAAATTTTACAATGTATGATATAGCGATTGAATATGTTGATGAGTTGAGTAGTGAAAGTGCGCAATCCACCCTTCAAAATCAAGCCTATCCACTCTAAATTGAATTCTACAACTCCAGTTTCGAAAGTCTATCGAGTAAACCAAATGATTCACCAATTAAAGATAGAATGTTTGATGAGTTGTGCGACTATATAGTGTTTGATTTATCTGATTGTGAAGGGTCGCTATCAAGTGAAACCACAGCCACTCCCTTTGCTCTCTACACCTTCACTCTAGAACCACAATTGATTGAAAACTACGCTTTTGATGAGGTGTTTGAGAAGTTTAACTTTCACTTGATTGATGATATTGATGCTGGGAATATTTTGGATGATGAACCCATAATTTTGGATGAGTTTTTCTTACCAATTCATCGTGTCCTTTCACTTCTGTGTGGACATCATCCCGAACCTTTAAATGTTTCTCCTGAACCCGATTTACATCTTGAGGTTATTGATAATGATTTGATCAATTGCATAGATGGTATTGATTTTGAGGTTTATTTAGAAGAAAATTTTGAGGATAAACACGTTTTATTGGATGAGTCGGATTTTCCAATTCATCGTGTCCCCTCCATTGACTGTTAACATCCTGTTGGGTTATGCTAGTGCCATGACCATCTACCATGACCGTTTGCGGAACAAAATTTTTATAAACTGATGCTAGAACAACCCGATAACCCAGATCTACCATAAATCTATAAGCTAGCAAACAAAAAAGGAGTTAGAATGGTTATACCGAATGATCCGTGTCCTTCGGTCTTCTACCATCTTCATAAGTTCCTTGAGGCGTCATGGATCGAGTTTAGCTTCCGGTCTCCCTCCATCAAAGATGATCCACCTAAGGATTTGTAGTTCGAGCTCCAACCTCAAAGCCGAGGTAACTAGGGTATCTAGTTCGCTAAACTAGATAGCCTAGATAATGTAGAGTCTAATGATGGATTAATATGTCTCAAAATACCCTAGGTTTCTCAACACATGAGACATTAAGGGTTTGTAGAAGAAGAAGAGAGCTTGAGGAGATGAGAGTGTAGAGCATAGAATTCTCTTAAGAATAGCTAAGTGTTGTGAACAAAAGACTTATCAAGCTTCCCAAAATATCTCACAACACAAATAAATATCATGCATGCCAAAATAGTGAACCATGAGTCACCTCATGAGTCACCAAGTGAGCCATGCTTCATAAATGTAAATAACACATCATCTCCTCCACGCCATTAACCATTTAATCTAAATGGTTAAAATACAAATGAGGTGCCTTCTTCTAGAAGCACCTTGTAATAAATTACAAGAATACCCCTCACCGTATATACATACCCGTATCCGTATTCCGAAAAAATACGAATAGAAAGAGATGAAAATAATCCAATAATATAATATTAGGATCGGGCTTAAACTAAAGCCTACTAGTATTATCCGTCCGAATCATGATACGTGCACAAGTGCATGTATATGATCGAACCATGCCGTAAAACCATACGGCCTCTACATTGTTTCGCCCGAAGCAGGAAAATCCTCTGTGTGGGACTCTAAAGAATCGTTAATATGCTGGCAGTGGGTTTAACCATAAGCACGTCAGCGGCACTAGCTGTACGTAACGGCTACCCAGGTATTGAGCGAAAGGAAGGCCGACGAGCAAACTCATCCGAACCCCTACCGAGCCTGTCCGTGATAATCTCTATACAGTCTGGTCTGTTCATCTAAGAGTATTGCATATCGAGTCTAAGGGGGTGGATAAAGTTAGACCCCTAATAACACGATATTTCGTGTCGGTATGAAGCCCATTACCAATTGAGAAACTACTGATCCAAATCAGTAATTCTCGTCTACTTTGGTCAAGGATTTCTGGTGATGGCCACCTGTGCACCACGCTACATCAACCCTCAATACCGGGAGAGACAAATCCCCCATGATCCACTCACTGCCACCATGTGGCTCGGGACTGTATCCAACTAAAACATGTTTGGATGACTCCTTTGAGCTGTGGTAGGGTAGTAATCAAAGCACAGTAGGAACTCACACGAGACAAATGACGATCTCAGGTCGACAGACTAACCTGTACACATGTCACCTGTGAACTGCTATCTGACAATAGGTATAATACCAACTAGCATTTTCCCGGCGAGTCCATCCAATGTACTCATAACCTAATGAGCACCTGTATACTATCTTAGGTGACTAACTGACACTAATGGCTTGTGAGACCGGCCATCGCCCCTCGCCGGGGTCTCGATAAGTACACACTAGTCTACTCCGGAGTATCAATGCCCAGTCTCGATACTCCCTCGACTAAGGACATTTAAGGATGTGCTTATAGACCACCAAACTCCCACGTATATGATCACCATCATAATGCTGGTAGTCAAGCAAGAATCCTATGTGCTCTATCAACATGTAATAGTGATATGTAATACCACATAATGCATGTACATGATGATAAAGACAAACTAGATAGCATACTATCATTTTGAGTAAGACTGTTCTATCCATATAGATCCTCCCTGAAAGTATGTCTTAGCACCACTACTAGGTTTCTAGAGGCATCAAGTATGCAATTTTAAAAAATATAGTGGGCTAAGCAATACTAACCTAGAATCGAACTAGAGAATTAGGGTTTGAATGCATGTAAACAAGTTTTACACGAAGTGAATAGAGAATATAACCTTTGTAGACCGGTCCTTCACTTCTAAATCTCTAAGTAGTAGTCCCTTAGCTCCAAGTAGTGCTCCCTAGAACTCTTCTTAAGCTCCACTTGGTGAAAGGAACGAGCTTGCTTCGTCGTCTTCGAGACCAAAGATGATCTACCTTGAAGTTACTCTAATTCAAGCTACCTCTTCACTAATCAAGAAATTAGTGAAGCAAAAAACCTAATCTTATGGACTAGATGAGAGTAGGTTGATGAAGTAGGAATTTTTGCACACTTTAGAAATCACTTTCTCTTTTTACTTTTCCAACTCAAGAAAACCTAGAGAGGAAGAAGAAGAACTAAGGTGAAGAAATATCACAAGTGATAAGTAAAGACTTAAACATGGGCTAAAGATAATGGTTGAGTGAGAAAATATCTAAAGTAAAACAAAATTAGTGGAATGAGTCATGACTTCTACATGCTTCCACAAGCATCTAAGCCATGCTCATTTTCCACCTAATTTTGAATTACCCTTAATAAATAAACACCCAAATAATCTTTAGCCTTGGTGTGAGTTTCATACACCCATGTTCAATGTATCATCCACCATGACACAATATATAAATACAAATATTAATATATATCACATATATATTAAATGTATTTCAAAGAGAAGAAGTTTAGTGAGCACAATATTAGTTAATATATATTAATATATCAAATATAAAAAATATATATCAAATTATTAAATCAACACTTGATTCAATAATCTGGTTATATTATATATAACCGACTAATATCATTTATATATATATCACATTATCGAATCAACACTTGATTCAATAACCCGGTTATATCATATATAACCTAACCGATATCACATATCGCGAGATTAGAATACGGTATCACATACTCGTATTCAATCAAGCTCCCGCACATATCACCATATGTGCCCTACTTCGTTTCTCTTGAGCTAGAAAACTTCTGTATGGGACTCTAAAGACTCGTCAATACGCCATCAGCAGGTAATGATCACATCAGTCACCCACAAGCCGTCAGCGGTAATAGCTGGATGTAACGGCTACCCAGGTAGTGAGCAAATAGAAGATCAACAAGTAATCCTATGCAAACTTCCGCAAAGTCTATAAGCAACACTTACCGTACAGTCCGGTCTCTTCGTCTGAAATATCGCATATCAAGTCTAGGGATGGAATCGTCAGACCTCAGTAACTTGATAAGTCGTGCTGATCTATGGGCTATAACCATTCGAGAAACAACTGATAACACTTACCAGTAAATCTCATCATCCCTGTCCAGGGACTTGCTGTTATAGCCAATCGAGCATAACGCAACATCAACTTCCAATACCGGGAGAGAAAAACCCCCTCATATCGCTCATTACCTCCATGTGACTCGGGACTGTACCCAAAATCCACCTGTTTGCATGACTCCTTTGAGCTGTGGTAGGGAGGAAATTAAAGCACAGTGGAACCACACAAGACTCTATGACGATCTCAGGTCTACAGAGTAACCTGTACAAGTGTCACCAGAGAACTGCTATCTGACGATAGGTATACTACCACCTAGGAGTTCTCGGCGAGTCCTGTTCGGTGTACCTATTCTCTAATGAGCATCCGTGTACAATCTTTGATGTCAAACAACAATAGATGTGGTATCAACAATCTCCCCATACAGGGTCAAGAAATGTACACACTAGTCTACTCTGAAATATCGATTCCCTGTATCGATACTCTCTCGACTAGGAACGGTTAAAGGATGTGATTCCGGACTACACAAGCCCCACTAGTATGATCTGCATCATAATCCTGGTAGTCAAGCTAACATCCTAAGGGCTTTATCAACATGTATCAGAGAGACAGTATAATAATACTAGTGTACATGGTAAGATAAAGAGCAAGCAAATAGCATACTATCATGTCGAGCAAGAAAGTCCTATATATATATCCAAGCATCCACTATATCATACAATAATGGCCTCTAGGGCATACATATTCCTAACAATCTTCCACTTGCACTAAAACCAGTTGTTGTAGTATCTCATACCCAACATCCTAAAAAGTCTCTCAAATAGTGTCTGGGGGAGGGCCTTCGTGAGTGGATCCGCTGTGTTGTCCTTCATGTCAACTCTCCTGACTTTGATCTCCCGGCGATTAACTATCTCCCGGATCAGGTGATACCGCCTAAGAATATATCTGAATTGCTGATAGGACCGGGGTTCCTCAGCCAAATCCACAGCTCTATTCTTATCACAATACAAAGGTATTGAATGCTCAATGGATGGAACCACACCAAGTTCAGCTATGAACTTCTTCATCCAGACAACTTCTTTGGCAACTATGTATTCAGCCTCCATCATTGAGTCTGCCACGGTATCTTGCTTGGAACTCTTCCAACATATCGCCCCTCCATTGAGGGTGAAGACAAAACCCGAGATAGAATTACCGTCGTCCTTATCACTCTAGAAGCTCGAATCGGTAAAGGACTCGACTTGGAGTTCTCCATTACCATACACCGAGAACATCTTTTTAGTCTTTCTTAAGTACTTAAGAATGTTCTTCACAGCTGTCCAGTGCTTCTCCCCAGGATCTGATTGATACCTACTTACCACACTAAGTGCGTAAGCTACATCCAGTCTGGTGCATAACATCGCGTACATGATTGACCCAACTGCAGAAGCATAGGGTATCTCTTGGATGCGAGCCCTCTTCAAATTAGACTTGGGAGACATCTCTTTGGAGAGAGTGATTTCTAAGAAAGCGGGTAAATTACCACGCTTAGAATCTTCCATACTAAACCTCTTTAGTATGGTATCAATGTACCTGGATTGGGAAAATCCCAACATCCTTTTGGATCTATCTCTATAGATCTTAATCCGCAGGATGTAGGAGGCATCTCTCAGATCTTTCATGGAGAGCTTTTGTGATAAGAAGAGATTGACCGAGTGTAGCATAGGAACATCATTTCCTATCAAGAGTATGTCATCCACGTAAAATATGAGGAAGACAACCTTACTCTGTACAACCTTCTTGTATATATAAGGTTCATATACGTTTTAGATGAAGTCAAACTCTTTGACTGCCATATCAAAACAGATGTTCCAGCTACACAATGCCTGCTTTAATCCATAAATTGATTTAAGCAGCTTGCATACCTTTTCGCTGCTCCCACTATCTATGAAGCCCTCTAGCTGTGTCATCTATACGCTCTCTTCTAAATCCCCATTTAGAAAAGCGGTCTTGACATCTATCTGCCAAATTTCATAGTCATGGTATGCACCAATGGCAAGTAGGATCCTGATGGACTTAAGTATAGCTACTGGAGAAAAGGTTTCATCATAATCGACACCTAGTCGTTGACGAAAACCTTTTGCAACAAGTCTAGCTTTGAAGGTCTCAACCTTTCCATCTACACTAAGTTTCTTCTTGAAGATCCACTTTCTCTCGATGGGTTTTACCCCTTCGGGAGCAACATCCAAAGTCCATACTTTGTTGGTGCACATGGATTCCATCTCTGATCGCATAGCATCCAGCCATTTCATAGAGTCCCCACTTATGATGGCCTACTCGAAAATAGTTGGGTCATCATCTTCTATAATGCAACCACCACTTCCACCGTCTATGAGAAAATCATAGTATCTCTCAGGTGGATGAGGAACCCTACTAGATCTGCGGAGTGGCGGAGGTTCGTTGGGGACCATCGAATCCTCCGGTTCTACCAAATGATCAGCTGTAGTTTGTGTAGCTGGAACTTCTTCTAGTTCTAACTCATTGCCACTAATTTCTTTTATAAGAAATTCCTTTTCTAAAAAGGTGTCATGTTGAGCAACAAACACCTTTTGTTCCTTACTGTGGTAGAAGATATATCCATATGAATTCTTTGGATATCCCACAAACATGAAAGAACTGATCATGCCTCGAGTTTTTCTGGATTCTGTTTTTTAACATAGGCCGGACAACCCCATATCTTAACTCGTTTAAGATATGGTCTCTTTCCACTCCATATCTCATATGGTGTTTTGGGTACCGATTTAGATGGAACTTGATTCAATAGGTATGCAGCTGTCTCAAGTGCATTACCCCAAAAGGAAATTGGTAACTCAGCATTACACATCATAGAGCACACCATATCTAATAGGGTGCAATTCCTCCGCTTCAAAACTCCATTGTGCTGTGGTGTATACGGAGGAGTAAGCCGAGAGAGAATCCCATTCTCTTTTAAATAGTCACGGAATTCTGTGCTCAAGTATTTTCCTTCCCGATCAGATTGAAGGATTTTAATACGTTTACCCATCTGGTTCTCAACTTCGCACTTGTATTCCTTGAATTTCTCAAAATATTCAGATTTGTGTTTCATCAGGAACACAAGTCCGTATCTTGAGAGATCATTGGTGAATGTAATAAAGTACGAGAAACCATTCCTGGCATGCGTAGACATAGGACCGCATAAATCACTATGTATTAGTCCCAAGAGTTCATTAGCTCTTTCTCCGTGTCCAGTAAATAGAGTTTTGGTCATCTTGCCTTTGAGACATGACTGGAAAGTTTTGTCAAGCCCCGTGTTCATACCAGAATATTGCATTTTAATACCGCTCACTCTTTATCTATTTTTGTTATTTATCGGTACTATTAACCAGTGTCTGCTCAGTAATACAGATTACAAGTATCCGTGACAAAATACTGGAAATACACTTAAAATCACGGATATATCATTTGTGAGCCAACACTGCAACCGGAACTGCGAACAGACTGATAGTCCAACAGTTTCTTTATGCAACATGCTTGTGTACACACTTTTTATCTAAATGGACCAACACAATACAAGTGTGTACACAAGACTTTTTGGAGCTTGGACCATGGATTGGGCAGCCATGAATCATGGCAAGTGGCCATGAGGTGATGTGGGTGTAACATGCATTAAATGCTACAAAGTGTGTGTTGACTTAAAGATTCAAATTTCCCTCCAAAACCTGGGTGCAGACCAAGTCAAATTAGAGAAAACCAGCAGTACCAAAGTGATGTGAGGGGACAAACAAACCATCACATGAAGTACGAGACTGTTCCCACCAAATGTGGCTGGCCACATCACCTCATTGGCCGAGCTGGCCGGCCCCACCTCCTCCTGTAGGCCCCAGTCTCTCACAGTGCCTCCCATGCTGCCACTTGGTCTTGATTTTATTGTTTGTTTATTCTCCTTTTTTGCCTATAAAAGCAGACCATGGGGCAAAGGAGAAGGGGTCTTGGATTGTGCTTACATTGTTCCATTCTTTTCACCAAGCCTCTTAGTTTTCATTTTGTTCTTGTACATAGCTTAGTCCCTTTGAAGTCCTTGCCTTCTCTTGATCTTGCAATCTCTTAATTGAGCTTGCAAGTTTAAGTTTTGATATTTGATCTCAAGGTTTGTATCTTACTTTGTAATCAATAAAGCTTTCTTTGCCTTCATTTCATATGAGTTCTTTACCCTTCTCTTGATCTTGCAATCTCTTCATTGAGCTTGCAAGTTTAAGGGTTGGTTATTGATCCCATGACTTGTCTTGTGTTCTAATGGTTCTTAGTATTTCTTACTTGCTCTTTTTACTTACTTGCATTTTCATTCTTGTCTTTTATTACTTGCAATTTATTACCATGTCATTTACATTCTTGTAATGCTTTTCTTTTCATTGTTTATCTTCTCTTTTGTTCTCTCTCTTTTTGGTTTGTTATTGTGAGATATTGTGAATATTGTTGTTAAGAAAAGAGAATGATATTGTAAGTTAAGGTTTCGTTTCCCATTTTCTTTTCCCGTATTTTCCATTTGAAACTCCGCCCAAACCTTACGCAAGTGGTCCATTAGGCACCCTACCCTACCAAGGTAACGGTGATTCCTAATCGTGACCGGTTGCGTTCGGATTGGCCAGAGGCGAAAGCAAGAGATAAGAACGGACGGACAAGGGTCAATAAACTGGATTCTACGAATACCGTGCTTAAGCACCCTAATCCACGTTGTTGCCAATTGCTCTAGCTTCATTGGTTAAGATCGGCTCAGAGGACTTGAATACGGAATCTATTAACTTAACTATCCTATCTTATCCCAACAAGCGTTTACTTTGCATATAACACATATGGTAGATAAAGAACAATCCTCCACGTGCATTAACTCGTTACGACAAGAACGTAAAATGCTCCGTCTCCCTGTGCATCGACCCATGCTCATCACGGCTAGCTGCAAAGCGACACTGTCTTGATCACGGTTAAACTTTAGAACTTAAAACTCGACACGCCAAAAGCGAGCGATCAAATGGCGCCGCGGTGTACAGGGATGGGACGCGATGGGTCATGCGACGTATTTAAACAGAAGTAAACACGCTAAGCGTATCTAAGCAATGTAAAGTAAAATGTACACAAGAAGACATGAATATAATGAACAACAACTTTATTTATTAAATATTCTTTTACGGGTAAAACTGGAAATGTAAATACAAGGATGGAAAGCAATACCTAAACAATGGCATAACTGAAATGAAAATATATACAAGTGACTATAGCTCAGGGTCTTCAGTGTACTGTTCAGGGGTTTGCTCCAAGTTCTGCTTGCTGGTCTCGAACTCCTTAGAATCGGGTCCTCCTGACAACATTCCAAAGAAGAAGAGAAATAGGAACGTCGTCATCGAACAATCGCTCGGTAAGTCCCAAAGAAAGAAAGAGATGAATAGACAGAGAATAGAACAGGTGAAGTTGATATATTATATTTATTATACTAACGTAGTTGTTATAGCTTGGTACAGAATATGCCAGTGTATACGAGAGGAGTCCAACATACACCGTGGAATTTGGTAACCCGCAGTACAAGGCTTCGTCGAAAATACCATGGAACAACGATATGTATGTAATAACGTCTTTTAGTGACCACCTCATGCCACCTTTAACATGTTTCGTACCAGTCTACCCCTTTATAAACCCTATAATGTTTATTGTATTGATTGTACTGTATTGACTTGTAGTAAATGGAAGACTTGCTGAAACCATGATATCAGTAAACGGAATGGATATAAATGGATAGTCATGTAATCAGAGTATATCCATAGTTCGGTTTAGTCATGTTCATGTTGATATAGATTGTATTCTGACATTCATGGATTCATCTTGTATTACAGTTATACTTGAATTAAATTCAAGTCAGATTGATTTCAGATTTGACCATGACTCGAACTGAGTCAGATTTTTAAACAGAATTGAAGTCCTGATTGTTTTGGAGTTATCGGTAACTACTGCACATTGACAACAGGATTTGTGTCTTTTTCCAAGATAATTACTGTGTTGATAACACCGTTGTTAGATTGTCTACCTTAGATAGGCAAGCACCCACTTTCTCCGGCTCCCTGAGGCTCAAGAGAATTGGTCCCGCTTAAATCAATGTTTACTAGGGTCCTTATTGTAAATTAATATAGCTTGAGTGGGTTTTATGAAATATAGTTTTGATATATTTTCAAAATACACCTCAAGTATTTAATTATCGTCTTCAGGGTTTTCATAATTGTAATTTTTATAAAATGAAATATTCTATTGAATATAACTTAGTTTCAATGTATACGGTATTTTAGTGTAATATTGGAATTGTAATGATAGTTTCATGAAATTGTGATTCTTTTGATTTAGAAAATATGGAATATTTATATAATATATTTAAAATAGATATTTTGATAATAGTTATAAATATTTATATATTTAATAAAATAAATTTTATTCATTTTATAGAAATCTCATTTTTTTAAAAATTGCATCAAAAATTCCATCGAGATCGAATGCTCCTTGCAGAGGTCTGCATCTCGCTCTACTAGGTCCGAGGATGTGCGATAATCTGCACCATCCCGATCGGGATTCCCTAAAATGGGTTGTAGAAGCATAATTGCAAGGAATTAATTAACACTCTTTTTAAAGAAAACGGTTTTGAATGTTTAAGGTATTTATTCATAATCTCGTATTTTCCCATAAACTAGAGTTCTAGAATTCATCGTGCTATGTCAAAGATGCGTGTTGTGATGAGGTAGGTCATTATCTCGTGAGTTATCTAAAAGTAATACGGTTAAATTGGACAATTATAAGTTATATGTAACATTATGGTATTTTACTGTAAAAGTGAAATAAAAATTGCAACATGAATTATTTTAAGATGAAACTTGTTCTAATATGTTTATTTATATTTTTTTATTATTATGAGAGAATATGGTATTTTATTATTTAAGAAAAATAGATTTTTTAAAGAAAAACGAATCGGGAGTCAGAATAACTCAGCTTCCGACGAGTTTTGAGAAAGAAAAGTTTTAGAATAGAAAAAGAGGAGGGAGAGTGGACTTACTGGCTATTAAGAAAGAAGGGAGAAAGAAGAAGCTTTCGGGACCGTCGGGGCGTCGTTTCGTCGCCTGAATCTCCTCGAAACGTCATCGGAACTTTGCCTCTTGCTAACTCCACTTGTATAACTTAGGACTTGGAAATTTTATAGAGTTTTTGTAATAAAATTCTGAATGAGAAGAGGTGAAATGTGGTGTGGTATTTATAGGGAAAATTATGGTTTAGGGTAATGAAGAATAGAATTAAAATTTGTATTAAAAATGAATTAAAGAGAGGAATTATCACTCTCTGGATGTTTTTAGAGTAAACAAACAACATGGGGGTAGTAAGGTAGGCGAAGAGGTGCCGGGTTAAAAAATTGGGGGCATTACCGTCGGGTTGAACCGGCACCACCGGTCTAGAAGTCAATCTTGCCGGCCAATTCAGGGGTTGGGGGTGCTTGGATCTCTGCCACGTGTTAGGGTCTATTTGAATAGTATTTTGCACATGTTTGTTTAATCTGTGACTTTTCGTTTTACGTGTTGTGAACGTGCAAACCTTTAGGCTTCTAAAAGATTAAAAGAAAAATCAATTAAAAATATATGTGGCTGAGGGGATTCGATCACAAAGGCTTTACCAATGAGCTACAGGTGCTTTCTTGCTGTTCAAAAGCAAATCAAATTTATAATTTGTGCTCAGACTTAGATACTCCTTTCTGTATTTTGGATAAATTTTATACAGAAAATTTATGGTTGTTACAAGTTTCATAAGATGTAAATTCGAACGGATTCAAATATCCATTTTTATGCAACCTAGCTAGTCTTGTCACATTGATATGACCAAGTTTACAATGCCACAAGAAGAATTCGTTCATTTCTGAACTTTTCCTCTTGTGTGTGTTCTGTATATTTAGAACTGTAGTTTGATTTAGAACGTACATACCGTTATACAACGTACCAAACCCAATCAACACTTGATTTAAGAAAATGTTCATAACATTTTTCTCTAGTACAAAGTTATATCTTTCTTTATCTAATAAAGAAATTGATATTATATTGCACATCATTTTTGGTATGAAATAACAATCGTTCAGAATCAATGTATTACAATTTGGTAATACAAAGTGATATTCGCCAACTGTTTTGGCTGCAACAATTGCACCATTCCCTACTACGAGAGTTTTATCACCCTTTACCAGTTCTTTCCTTCTTCTTAACTCATGCAATATATTATACACGTGGGATCCTAATCTGGTATCCAATACCCAGGACCTAGAGCATACTGAGAAGCAGTTCTCGGTTATGAACACACCCGAAGAAGATGCATCATCACGCTCTTTCTTCGTTCGGGTTGCATGGGAATTATGATATTTTCCTATTCCTTGATCAGACTTATGACAATCATAAGATAGAGCGGAACCAACGTTCCCCAGTTCAGTATAATAAGTGGGTTCGGTCAATACATCCATATTATTATCTTGATTAAGACGTGTCATGGTCGCTACCTGGAGAGAGAGAGAGAGAAGAAAAACACTTTAGCGTGTGCTCTTGCAAGATTAGATTTGTTATTATCTTATCTAATCAGGATGACTCCCACTGTTTTTATTAAATCTTCCTTCAAACCCTAAAAGGTAAGATTAGCCGGGATTAATTACACCCTACAAGTTCGCCAATCGGTCAGCCAGGCAGGTATTGGTACTCTGAGGGAGTCTCCCCATGCTTTCGCATGGAACTAATTAAATAACCTTGTTTCCGTAGAGGCATACCCCGTTAACACCTTTCTTAGACACCTACTGGATCAGCTAATTGTAAAGTGCAAAAATCTCCCAGAAGTAACTCTTACTCGCAGTGGGTATCGGGATTCAATTATCTCATAGAAGGTATGCAATCTCATTGCAAATTTCAACACTTGAAATTCCCAATATCTGTTTTTACTCCTAGCAACTTATGACCTTAACTATGGTCAACAAATCATAAGCGCTAGTCAAGTTCTACCCGTTATTTCGTGATTGAATTAAACTCACCTACATGACCCTTAACTATGGTCAACAAGGCCGTACGACTACCCTAATCCAATCGCATCATATGTAGCAGATAAACACTAATTAGCTACCGCACACCACGCCATGACGGAGGCCAACAAACGTAGCACAAATACTAAAATAGTTATTATCTGAAATGACGGAGGGTTACGATAGGCTTTTAAGAAAACCTTTAGCGTAATGAACTTGAGATCGTTGTAGAATCGAGTGATTTGAAAAGGGGTGGTTTAAGTTCCGCTTTTAAAATCAAGTAGTTTTCAAAACAAACCATAGTGGGTCATAGTATTTGCTAGCTTTTGCTAAAGTGGTTATTCCCGGTGAAGGGATCTCGGCTCTTTTCTCATCGAATGAGGTGCTGGATATCCATAAAGGAATACTGCTATGCAAAGTAATAACTAGAGCTACCTTTTTGAAAAGTTTGATTCTACAACATTTTTAGGTTTCTTTTCTTCTATCAATCTCATTAATGACGTCCCATCATTTATGTTTCCTAAACATCATAGAAGAAACGAAGATAGAACGTATGCTTATGCCATCCGCATTTGCCACGGGGCCCCGTTATGCAGTGTCAGGTTACTTAACTAACGGCAGAGCGGGGGCAGGACTAGCACGGGTGCAAAACATTTATACATATATATATATACATATATATATAGCATTCGTCACACGCAGTTATATGATCATATCACAGAACTCAGGCAGCAGAAGTCAACATATGAAATATTGGATATACTAGGAGGTTCGTGTTTTAAATTCACCCAGTAATGAAAAACACGGATTCCACGGTCGTGATGAATAGCCAAACCCATATCTCTAGACCCCTACGAGAGCGGCAAGTGACCCTACCAATTCTAGAGTTAGGAGACCCGGTCTTGACTCCTCGAGATGGTCTCCCACTGGACTCTAGAACCCGGTTACTTATGCTCCCCGCCTTAGGTTTATCCTAATGTGGAAAAGTAAATAATATACATCAATGGTGACATCATCCTCAACCCGGAAGTGTCCCAATAAAAGAATATTACATACATTTTTTACATGAATAAAAATAGAAAAACTCTCATCTCACGCAAAAACCCCAGGTTATTCAATCACGACGATCCAATATAACATATCACAGCAAAACATAACATCACATGTCATCAACGTAAGTAAATATGCGTATCTGGAATGTCATTGACGTATAGCAATGAGATCGGGATACACCACATATTACACTTACGGTCGCATAAAATAAATGAAACAGACAATAATTAGAATCCACATATCCTTAGACATCATAAACCTGGAATATCTCATATCTCGGATTTCATGCCTAACACTTTAAATCTTGCATTTATGTCTCGAATTGAAAACACTTTTCAATATCAAGTCGGGTAATTCAACAAGATTCCCGATTAAATGATCGAATACTCGTCTGGAACTTTAGTAGGTTTCCGCACCCCCGATGCCGTCAATGAAGTGCACTTAGGCGGAACACTGCGGCCGTGAGCACCCGAGTGGATGCTTTTGGCTACTATGTTCTCCTATAGTCACTTGATCGACGCAATGGGACGTGGTTATCTAGTAGTATTTTTCGGTGACTATCCACGTACAATACGAGATTGCGACGGAGTTTTGATCCGAATCGAAACTCTGTGGAAACCAATCAAATGAAACTTAAATGCGAGATTTACAAAACACAAACTAGTTTTCACAAAACTAATTAATGTGGATTCCAAATATTATATCACATATCATATATATCTAAAAGATTTTAAACATTTCGATTGATATATCAAACACCCACAAATCACTGAGAGCTCAACAACTTGAGTCTCACTAAAAATACACAGAAAGTGCAAAATCACACTACGAAGCAGCACAAGAAAATGGAGTCCCAAACTCGCCAAGCATGCTGTGGAACTGCGGCTAAACCCATGGTTATGCCGGGGTTGCGCGGCCAATTGGTCGGGTTGGGCTCTCATTTTTCTTGGGGCTCCATAAAAACCCTGCATGATTTTCTGAATATTTTTAATTTGGAAAATATCAACTTTTGAAAAAATTTACAGAAACATGGAATTTGTGGGGTTTCGAAACTCGATCGAACACTTTAACTTTGTTTAGACATCGCCTAATATTCTAGCTTGGCTCCGATACCATGAAAGTATGTCTTAGCACCACTACTAGGTTTCAAGAAGTATCGAGTATGCGATTTTAAAAAATCTAGTGGGCTAAACTTTACTAACCTAGAATCGAACTAGAGAATTAGGGTTTGAATGCATTTAAACAAGTTTTATACTAAGTGAATAGAGAATACAACGCTTGTAAACTAGTCCTTCACTTCTAAAGTTTCAAGTAGTAGTTCCTTAGCTCCAAGTAGTGCTCCCTAGAACTCTTCTTAGACTCCACTTGGTGAAAGGAATGAGCTTGCTTCGTCTTCTTCGAGGCCGAAAATGATCCACCTTCAAGTTACTCTAACTCAAGCTACTTCTTCACTAATCATGAAATTAGCGAAGTAAACATCCTAATCTTATGGCTAAATGAGAGTAGGTTGATGAAATAGGAATTTTTTCTCACTTTAGAAATCACTTTCTCTTTTTACTTTTCCAACTCAAGAAAACCTAGAGAGGAAGAAGAAGAACTAAGGTGAAGAAATATCATAAGTGATAAGTAGAGAGTTAACCATGGGCTAAAGATAATATTTGAGTGAGAAAATATCTAGAGTAAAACAAAATTAGTGGAATGAGTCATGGCTTCTACATGCTTCCACAAGCATCTAAGCCATGCTCATTTTCCACCTAATTTTGAATTACTCTTAATAAATAAACACCCAAATAATCTTTAGTCTTGGTGTGAGTCTCATACACCCATATCCAATATATCATCCACCATGACACAATATATAAATACAAATATTAATATGTATCACATATATATTAAATGTATTTCAAAGAGAAGAAGTTCTTTAGTGAGCACAATATTAGTTAATATATATTAATATATCAAATATAAAAATATATATAGCAAATTATTAAATCAACACTTGATTCAATAATCCGGTTATATCATATATAACCAACTAATGTCATTTATATCACATTATCGAATCAACACTTGATTCAATAACCCGATTATATCACATATAAGCTAACCGATATCACATATCGCGAGATTAGAATACGGTATCATATACTCGTATTTGTTAGATATATATATGCCCTAGAGGCCATTATATGATAGTGGATGTATCGGTATGTGTATATTCAAACGACATTCTTGCTCGACATGATAGTATGCTATCTGGTTGTTCTTTATCTTAACATGTTCACTTGATCATGCATATTACTCATTTGGTACATGTTGATAAAGCCCTTAGAATATTTGCTTGACTACTGGGATTATGATGCGGATCATACTAGTGGGACATGTGTAGTTTATAAGCATATCCTTGAAATGTTCCTAGTCGTGGGTGTATCGAGACGGGGCATCGATATTCCGGAGTAGATTAGCGTATACGTTACTTGACCCATATGATGGGCGATGGATGATCCCATATCCATTGGTGTGGTGACACCAAAGACTGTATACGGGTGCTCAGTGAGACTGGGTACACTGAACAGACTCGCCGAGAACTTCTATATCGTATTATATCTATCGTCGAATAGCAGTTCTCAGGTGACACTGGTACAGGTCAGTTTGTAGACCCGAGATCGTCATAGAGTTTTGTGTGTCCTCCCACTGTACTTTGATCTCCACCCTACCACAGCTCTACCGAGTCGTGCAAACAGGTGAATTTTGGATACAGTCCCAAGGCACATAGAGGCAATAAGCGATAGGAGGGGTTTCGTATTTCCTTGTATTGGGGGTTGATGTTGTGCTATGCTCGATTGGCTATAACAGGAAGTCCCTGGTTAGGGCTGATGAGATTTACTGATAAGTGTTATCAGTAATTTCTCGATCTGTTATGAGCCATATACCGGCATGACTTATTGTGTTATTGGGGTTGACATACCATCTCTAGACTTGATATGCAGCATATTTGATGAAGAGACCAGACTGTACGGTAAGTGTTGTCAGTTGGCTCGACGGGAGTTTTGACAGGTTCTCTTGTGTTTCTTCTGATCGCTCAATACCCGGGAGCCATTACATACAGCTTGTGCCACTGATGGTTTGTGAGTATGTGGTATGATCACTGCCTACTGCTAGCGTATTGACGAGTCTTAGAGTCCCACAAAGAAATTTCCTAGCTCAGGCGAAAAGATGTGGGGTGCATATGGGATATGTGCGGGAGCTCGATTAAATGCGTGTATTTGATACCGTATTTTAATCAGGCGTTTACGATTGGACGGGTCGTATGCGATATGACCGGGTTATTAAATCAAGTGTTGATTTAATATTAAGTCCATTAGCTCATTTATTAAAACCTATTTCTTTATGATGCATGCATGAGTCTATGCATATGTTGATATGGATGCACACATGCATACATACATGTGTCATGGTTGATGATACATTGGTGATGGAAATGCAAGACTTACATGGTAACATATTTATATATTTTAATTATTGAGAAAAGCAAATTGGGAATAAAATCATGATTGACTTTTCTACACTCTTCTCTTGTGTTGACTAAAGTCAAAACCATGGTTTCATTGCCCATGGTTTTTGCAGCCCATGGTTTTGCTTAAACTCAAGTATCAAAATATCTAGATATTTGTAAACATGGTTAGGGATGAGATAACCCCCCTCACTATCTTATTATGTTCATTATTCTCTCATGAGTCAAGTTTAGCCATTCTCCTTCTTCCTCAACTCAATCTCTCTAGCTTTTTCAAGTGAGTGAAGAACATAAAAGGAAAAGGTTTTAAGTGAGATCTAAACCCACATCACCAATCTATATTAGTATAGCCCACTAGTGTAGGTTGTTTGCTCCACTTCCATTTGGTTCAAGTGAAGCTAGGAGCTTAAGCAAAGGGACTCCGTGGTGGATCGTCGTGGACTTGGAAGGACTCAAGTGAACCGGTTCAAACCCTAATTGATCCAAGGAGTCACAAGAGGAGATCTATAAAGGTTGTATTACTCACCTCTTAGTGTTAGACACTTGTTACTATGTGATACTAGTTATTGTTACCATAATTTTCTAGTTCGATTCATGGTTGGTATTGTTCAGCACCCCCCAAATTTTAATTATAGCATGTGTGATGCAACCCAAACCCTAGGCATGGTGATAAGGAATCCCTACAGTGGTATCAGAGACAGGCTAGAAATTTAGACAATGTTATAAATATTACGAAACCGAAACAACTATGAAAATACGATAAACTGAAACCCTGAAATATGCTCTCAGTCGTTTTTTAAATGGCCTCGAAATTTTTTTTTAAGCAACTGCAGAAGCTTGCATATGATACACTAAGAGCACTGGAGAAAAACGAGGCCCATCCACCGGTTTTCACCCAGTGAGATGCCTAATATTTCTGGCCTGGCTAGCCCCAGATCCCCTTCTCTGCCTCAATTCCTTCTGGTGCTCTGGTCTGTTGGTTTTGGGGTTTCAGGTATTGTTTGTTTAGCCCAAAATTTCCTGTGATGTTAATTTTGTTAAGGGGCTAATTCAGAGTATTTCGTAGTCGTAATTTTAACATTGTTTCTGGTAACTTGGACGATATTTAACAGTTCGAACGAATATCGAACACTACCTCATTACTCTTGCTGAAAATTTTCAAGTGTTTGGAATTTTCCAAGTTAAAGATATTTGAAAGATCATGCAAGTAATCCTATAGACCCTCTAGAAGAACGTAACCCTAACTCGATTCTATGACCATGGAACCGCGGCCAAACCTTAGGGTTTGCCGTAGTTCCGTGGCGCCATAGGTGAGGCAAGGGTTGACCCTTCTACGGTTGGTTCATAGGCACTGTGGCATGTTTTAGGTATTTTAGCTTTGCTCAAGTGTTGAGCTCTCGGGGTAATTTGTGGGTGTTTGTTGATTCGATCGAAACGTTTAACGTTTAACATCGTTTAGATATTTGTGAATGTGATACAATAATTAGAATCTACACTAATTAGTTTTGTGAAAAGTAATTAGTTGCGTATAAATCTAACATTTTGGCCTCGGGTGGAATCGGGAATCTTGTTGAATTACCCGACTTCTTTTGAAAAGGTGTTTTCATAAATGAGACCCAAATGTAAGATTTGCATTGTTAGGCATGAAATCCAAAATATGTGATAATCCGGGTTTATGATGTCTAAAGGTAGTGATGATTCCAATTGTTGTAGTTTTTCACTTTCTTTTCTGCTACTGTAAGTGTAGTATGTGGTGTATCGCCGGTTTCTTTGCTATACATCAACGACAATTGGGGTACGCATACTTACTTACGTTGATGATATGTGATGTTATGTGTTGTTGAGATATGATGTACAGGATCGTCGTGAATGAATGGTCGGGGGGTTTTATGTGAGATGAGAGTTTTTCTTTTCATTCATGTAAAATTCGTTGTATGTAATATTCTTTTATTGGGGCACTTCCGGATTGAGGATGATGTCACCATTATTGTATATTATTTACTTTTCCGCATTAGGATAGACCTAAGATGGGGAGCACAAGTGACCGAGTTCTAGGGTCCAGTAGGAAGCCATCTCGAGGAGTCGAGACCGGGTCTCCTAACTTTAGAATTGATACTGTCACTTGCCACTCTCATAAGGGTCTAGGGATGTGGGCTTGGCTATTCATCACGACCGTGAAATCCGTATTTTCTATTGTTGGCTAAATACAAAATACGGACCTCCTAAAATATCCTGTATTTTCATATATGTGCTTCTGCTGTTGATATTCTGTGATGTGATCACTTTATATGCTGAGACGAATGATGTATTATATATGTGATATATAATAAACGTTGATTATATTTTGCATCCACGCTAGTCCCGTCCCGCTATGCCGTTAGTTAAGTAACCTAACGGTACATAACGGAACATTGTGGCGAATGCGGATGGCATAAGCGTACGTTCTATTTTTCGTTTCTTTTCTATAATGGCTTAAGGACTTAAATGATGGGACTACATTAATGAGATTAATGTAAAGAAAAAGGAACCTAAAAGAATGTTGTAGAATCGGATTTGAAACCTACTCAGCTTTTCGTGAAAAAGCAAGTTTTCAAAATGCGGAGATTAAGCCACTCCTTTTAAAACTATTAGATTCTACAATGATATCAAGTTCAAAGCGTTAAAGGTTTTCTTAAAAACTATTCGCAGTCCTCTGTCATTTAGGAAGTAGAGTACTTAGCATTCGTTCTACGTATGTTGACTATAGCCAAGGCATAGTGTACGGTAGCTAAGTGATGTCTTCCTGCACAGCATATGATGCGATTAATTAGGACAGTCACATGATTATGTTGACCATAGCCAAGGATCATGTGGTGGGTCTAATTAATCATGAAATGATGGGTAGAACTTGACTAGTGCTTATGATATGTTGACCATAGCCAAGGTCATGAGTGCTAGGGGTAAAAACCATCCCGATCCCACTGTGAGCAAAAGTTGCTCCCAGGAGAGTTTTGCACTTTACAATTAGTTAACCGATTAGGTGTCTAGAAAGGTGTCAACGGGGCTACGCCTCTGGGAAATTGAGGTTTATTTTAATTAGGTCCGTGCGAGAGCACGGGGAACCTCCCTCAAAGTACCGGCACTGGCCTGGCTGAACGGTTAGCGAAGTTGTAGAATGTAATTATTCCTGGCTAATTTTCTTTTTAAGGTTTGAAGGAAAATTTGATAAAAGCAGTGGGAGACATCGATTAGATAAGATAATAACCAATCTGATATTTGCAAGAGCTTTCGCTGAGTGTATTCTTTTCTCTCTCTTAATGGCAGATAACCATGACAGGACTTAAGCTACTGTTAGAGAAAAAGCTAACTGGGCCAAACTATAAAGACTGGCTGAGAAACATTAACATTTCTCTCACATATGATAAAGTATCATATGTCTTCACTGCCTCAGCCCCTCCCAGCCCAGGCCCTGAATCTTCTGTTGCAGATAAGGAAATCTGCAAAATGTAGGATATTGTCTGTGCTACTGCCAAATTCCTCGCACTTGCATCGATGGACAATACACATCAAAAGCAGCACGAGCAGATATATGTTCAATCCATCTTTCTCCATACAAAAGAGTTGTATGGGGAGCAATCTCGTATCTTACGATATGAAGTGTCTCGAAAGTTGTTTCAGATGCGGATGGCTCCTAGCACACCAGTAGGTGATCACGCTTTGAAGATGATAGCTCTTATTGAAGAGCTTGAGGGCCTCGAATGGACAATGGAGAACGAGCAATATGTTGATATTGTTATACAGTCTCTTCTCTCTGCCTTTGCTCCATTCATAGTGAACTTCAACATGCATAACATGGAGAAGTCACTACCCGAACTTCATAATATATTGAGAAGTGCGGAGAGCACGCTTAAGGAGAAGTCTCCCTCTTTGTTTGTTGGACAATCTTCCTCTTCCATCCCAAAAACCAAGACCAAGGGAAAGAATAAGAAGAGACCCACCATACCGAGAGGTGGAATCAAGAAGGCACAAGGAAGAGACAAATCCAAGGTTGAGAAGTCGGGAAAAGGAGAATATTTCTATTGCAAGAAGACAGGGCATTAGAAGCAGAATTGTGTCGTGTATATTGCTGATCTCAACAAAAAGAAGCATGGTGATACTTCTGCTTCAGATGTATCTATGACCGAAAACTGTTTTTTTATAAACTCTACTTCCTGGGTATTGCATACCGGTTCGAGTTCTTATATCTGCAATTCTATGCAGGGCTTAAGAAATAGCAGAGTTTTGAAGACCGGTGATCACACTCTCCGAGGTGGAAATGGTTCCAATGTACAAGCAGTTTCAGTGGGAGAGTATTACCTAGGGTTGCCTTCGGGTTGTATATTGGTTTTGAACCCATGTTATTTTGTACCTAACATGCTTTGTAATATTATATCCGTTTCTTTGTTAGACAATGAAGGATATCATTTTGTACTGCAGCATAATGTTATGAACATTAAACTAAATCATGAGTTGATTGGTTCTGGTACACTTAATAACGGGATATATGTCCTAAATCAACACACAGTTTTCAACATACAACACACAAATAAAAGAAAATTTTCAGATATAAATGAAGCTTTTCTTTGGTATTGTAGACTTGGTCATATTAATGAAACAAGACTAAACAAGCTTCATAAAAATGGATATTTAAATGCTTTTGAGTATAAATCTTATGCGACTTGTCAGTTTTGTATCAAAGGGAAAATGACCAAAACTCCGTTTACTGTATACGGAGAAAGAGCTACAGAGCTCTTGGGCCTCATACATAGTGATGTATGTGGGCCAATGTTTATATATGAAAGAGGCGGTTTTTCTTACTTCATAACTTTTACTGATGATTTCTCGAGATCCGGTCATGTGTTTTTATTAAAGCATAAGTATGAAACTTTCGAGAAATTCAAGGAGTACAAACTTGAAGTATAAAAGAAAATAGGAATGAGCATAAAAAAACTTCGATCAGATCGAGGTGGAGAGTATCTTAGTACAGAGTTTTCGAACTTCCTAAAAGAGAATGGGATTCTCTCTCAGCCCACTCCTCTTTACACGCCACAGCACAACGGTGTGTCAGAGCGGCGGAATCGCACCCTATTAGATATTGTACGATTCATGATGAGTGATGCTGAGTTACCTCTCTCCTTTGGGGGCATGCATTGGAGATTGCAGCTTTTCTGTTGAACAAAATTCCAACCAAGACCGTGTCTACCACTCCATATGAGATATCGTATGGGAAGAGACCATCTCTTAAACGAGTTAAGAATTGGGGTTGTCCGGCTTTTGTTAAAAAGCAGAATCCAGACAAACTCGAGACATGATCGGTCAAGTGTATATTTGTGGGATATCCGAAACATTCGTTTGGGTATCTTCTTTACCACAAGGAGGAACAAAAGGTGTTTATTTCTCAACATGCCACATTTTTAGAAAATGAGATTTTTCCAAATGATACTGATGGCAATTTGGTAGATCTAGAAGAGGTTCTAGAGACACAAGTTACAAATGACGACTTGGTTGAACTTGATGTTGCAACAAAAACTTATGAACCTCAGCCACTCCATAGATCTGGTAAGACTTCTCGCCCACCGGAGAGATACTACAGTTTTCTCATTGATGGTGATGGAGAAGATTGCATCATGGATAGTGATGATCCTACCAGTTTTTAGCAAGCTATCACGAGTGGTGACTCTGTAAAGTGGCTGGATTCCATGAGATCCGAAATGGAGTTTATGTACACTAACAAAGTATGGACTTTGGATGTTGTACCCTCTGGGGTAAAACCCATAGGGTGCAAATGGATATTTAAGAGAAAGATCGGTATAGATGGGCAGGTATAGATCTATAAGGAAAGGCTTGTGGCGAATGGATTTTGTTAAAGACAAGGACTGGACTATGACGAAACCTTTTCTCCTGTAGCATGCTTAAATCCATTCGGATCATACTTTCTATTGCTGCTCACTATGACTATGAAATCTGGCAGATGGACGTTAAAACTACTTTTCTAAATGGTGATTTAGAAGAACGCGTTTATATGGATCAGCCAGAGGGCTTCATTGATAATGGGAGCAGAGGGAAAGCATGTAGGTTGCTTAAATCCATTTATGGATGAGAGCAGGCATCACAGAGTTGGAACATCTGTTTTGATGATGTTATCAAAGAGTTTGATTTCGTCAAAAATCCAGATGAATCTTGTGTTTATAAGAAGATTGTAGGGAGTACTGTCACATTCCTCGTATTGTACGTGGATGAAATTCTTCTGATAGGAAATGATGTTCCTATGCTACAATCGGTCAAACTGTTCTTATCACAAAGGTTCTCCATGAAGGACCTGGGTGATACCTCGTACATATTGGGCATGAAGATCTATAGGGATAGATCTAAAAGGTTGCTGGGATTGTCCCAAACCAGGTACATTAACACCATTCTAAAAAGGTTTAGTATGGAAGACTCTAAGCGGGGTGCCTTACCCGCTAGTCATGGAGTCAGTCTCTCCAAGGACTTTTGCCTAAAGATTGATGAAGAGAGAGCTCGCATGAGCATTATACCCTACGCTTCAGCTGTATGATCTATAATGTATGCGATGTTATTTACACACTCTGATGTAGCTTATGCACTGGGTGTAGTAAACAGGTATCAATCCAACCCAGGGAAGAATCACTGGACAGCTGTGAAGAACATTCTTAAGTACTTGCGAAGGACTAAAGAAATGTTCTTGGTGTATGGTAACGGGGATCTCCAAATGGAGGAATTTACCGATTCGAGATTCCAGAATGATAAGGATGATAGCAAATCTATCTCAGGGTTTGTATTTACCCTCAATGGAAGGGCGGTATGTTGGAAGAGTTCCAAACAGGATACCGTTGCAGACTCCACGATGGAAGCTGAGTATATTGCTGCAAATGATGCTGCCAAGGAAGCCATCTGGATGAGGAAGTTCATCTCGGAGTTAGGAGTAGCTCCAACCATTATTGATCCAATATCATTGTATTGTGACAATAATAGGGCTATGGCATTGGCCAAAGAGCCTAGGTCCCATCAGCGATCCAGACACATCCTGAGACGATATCATCTGATCCGGGAGATAGTTGATCGCCGCGAGATCGAGATTCGGAGAGTAGATACAAAGAATAACACCGTGGATCCACTCACCAAGGCCCTCCCTCTGCTGCAGCATGAGCGACTTTTTGAGATGTTAGGTATGAGATACACCAATAATTGGCCTTAGTGCAAGTGGGAGATTGTTGGATATATGTATGCCCTATAGGCCATTATATGATAGTGGATATATCGGTATATGTATATTCAAAGGACATTCTTGCTCGACATGATAGTATGCTATATGGTTGTTTTTTATTTTAACATGTTCACTTGATCATGCATATTATTCATTTGGTACATGTTGATAAAGCCCTTAGGATATTTGCTTGACTACTGAAATTATGATGCGGATCATACTAGTAGGACATGTGTAGTTTATAAGCATATCCTTGAAATGTTCCTAGTCATGGGTGTATCGAGACGGGGCATCGATATTTCAGAGTAGACTAGCGTATACGTTACTTGACCCATATGATGGGCGATGGATGATCCCATATCCATTGGTGTGGTGACACCAAAGACTGTATACGGGTGCTCAGTGATACTGGGTACACTGAACGGAATCGCCGAGAACTCCTATGTGGTATTATATCTATCGTCAGATAGAAGTTCTCAGGTGACACTGGTATAGATTAGTCTGTAGCCTCAAGATCGTCATGGAGTCTTGTGTGTCCTCCCACTGTACTTTGATCTCCACCCTACCACAGCTCTACTGAGTCGTGCAAACAGGTGGATTTTGGGTACAGTCCCGAGGCACATGGAGGCAATGAGCGATAGGAGGGGTTTCGTCTCACCCGGTATTGGGGGTTGATGTTGCGCTATGCTCGATTGGCTATAACAGGAAGTCCCTGGCCAGGGCAGATGAGATTTATTGATAAGTGTTATCAGTAGTTTCTCGATCTGTTATAAGCCATATACCGGCATGAATTATTGAGTTATTGGGGTCGACAATACCATCCCTAGACTCGATATGTAGCATGTCTGACGAAGAGACCAAATTGTATGGTAAGTGTTGTCAGTTGGCTCGATGGGAGTTTTGACAGGTTCGCTTGTGTTTCTTCTGATCGCTCAATACCTGGGAGCCGTTACGTACAGCTTATGCTACTGACTGTTTGTGGGTATGTGATATGATCACTACCTACTGCTAGAGTATTGACGAGTCTTAGAGTCCCACAAAAGGGTCTCCTAGCTCAGGCGAAAAGATGTGGGGTGCATATGGGATATGCGAGGGAGCTCGATTAAATGCGTGTATTTGATACCATATTTTAATCAGGCATTTACTATTGGACGGGTCGTATGTGATATGACTGGATTATTAAATCAAGTGTTGATTTAATATTAAGTCCATTATCTCATTTACTAAAACCCATTTCTTTATGATGCATGCATGAGTGTATGTATATGTTGATATGGATGCACACATGCATGCATACATGTGTCATGGTTGATGATAAATTGGTGATGGCAATGCAAGACTCACATGGTAAAATATTTATATATTTTGATTATTGAGAAAAGCAAAATGGGACTAAATTCATGGTTGACTTTTCTACACTTTTCTCTTGTGTTGACTAAAGTCAAAACCATGGTTTCATTGCCCATGGTTTTTGTAGCCCATGGTTTTTCTTAAACTCAAGTATTAAATTATCTAGATATTTTGTAACCATGGTTAGGGATGAGATGACCCTCTCTCTCTCTTAATTATGTTCATTATTCTCTCATGATTCAAGTTTAGCCATTCTCCTTCTTCTTCCTCAACTCAAGATCTCTAGCTTTTTCAAGGCAGTGAAGAACATAAAAAGAAAAGGATTTTAAATGAGATCCAAACCCACATCATCAATCTATATTAGTCTAGCCCTGTAGTGTAGGTTGTTTGCTCCACTTCCATTTGGTTCAATTGAAGCTAGGAGCTTAAGCAAAGGGACTCCGTGGTGGATCGTCGTGGACGTGGAAGGACTCAAGCGAACTGGTTCAAATCCTAGTTGATCCAAGGAGTCACAAGAGGAGATCTACAAAGCTTGTATTACTCACCTCTTAGTGTTAGACACTTGTTAGTATGTTATACTAGTTATTGTTACTCTAATTTCTAGTTCGATTTATGGTTGGTATTGTTTAGCACCCCCTAAATTTTTATTATAGCATGTGTGATGCAACCCAAACCCTGGGCATGGTGCTAAGGAATCCCTACAGTATTCAATCAAGCTCCTGTACATATCACCATATATGCCCTAGTTCGTTTCGCTTGAGCTAGGAAATCTCTGTGTGGGACTCTAAAGACTCGTCCATACGCCAGCAGTAGGTAATGATCACATCAGGCACCCACAAGCCGTCAACGGTACTAGCTGGACGTAATGGCTACCCAAGTATTGAGATAATAGAAGATCAACAAGCAAACTTGTCCAAACTCCTGCAAAGCTTCTAAGCAACACTTACCGTACAGTCCGGTCTCTTCGTCTGATATATTTAGGGGTGAAATCGTTAAACCTCAGTAAATTGATAATTCATGCCGATTTGTGGGCTATAACCGTTCGAGAAACTACTACTAATACTTACCAGTAAATCTCATCAGCCTTGGCCAGGGACTTGCTGTTATAGCCAATTGAGCATAGCACAACATCAACTCCCAATACCGGAAGAGACGAAACCCCTCCTATCGCTCATTGCCTCCATGTGATTCAGGACTATACCCAAAATCCACCTATTTGCACGACTCCTTTGAGCCATGGTAGGGAGGAAATCAAAGCACAGTGGGAACCACACAATACTCTATGATGATCTCTGGTCTACAGACTAACCTGTACAAGTTTCACCAGAGAACTGCTATCTGACGATAGGTATAGTACCAACTAGGAGTTCTCGGTGAGTCCTGTTCGGTGTACCCATTCTCTAATGAGTACCTGTGTACAATATTTGATGTCAAACGCCAATGGATGTGTGATCAACCATCGCCCCATAAAGGGTCAGGAAACGTACACACTAGTCTACTCTGGAATATTGATGCCCTGTCTCGATACTCCCTCTACTAGGAAAGGTTAAAGGACATGCTTCTAGACTACACAAGACCCACTAGTATGATCTGCATCATAGTCCTGGTAGTCAAGCTAACATCCTAAGGGCTTTATCAACATGTATCAGAGAGATAATATAATAATACTAGTGTACATATTAAGATAAAGAGAAACCAGATAGCATGCTATCTTGTCGAGCAAGAAAGTCCTCTATATATATGTCCAAGCATCCATTATATCATACAATAATAGCCTATAGGGCATACATATTCCTAACACTCCCTCAATCATCATAATCACCTGCCTGCGATTACAATAATTGCCTTGAGGGCACTATAGACAACAATCTCCCACTTTCACTTAAGGCTAGTTATTGCGGTGTCACATACTCACAGCCCGTGTGATACCGAACGCCCAACTTCTTTACTAATCAGTCTCACAAAGCCCGTTTGTGAAACTATTATTTTCGAGAAATAGTCTCAGTGAGTGGATCCGCTCTAATATTTCTATCTTTATCTCTCTCTATATCTCAACTTCACGGAGAAAGACTATCTCCCGAAATGAGCAATATCTGTCTTAGAATTTGTCTGGATATCTGATGGGACCTAGTTCACAAATGAACTCCAAATCCAACAAATTTCTTAGATAGTGTATCAACCACTGAATTTAATCAGTATCTTACGCCATGCCTTCCACAGTATCCGCTTAGACCACCTGTCCAACATACTGCCCCACAAAAGAGGGAAAACAATAACTCTGACAGTCACTCTATCATCCAGGTCACTTTGGAAGCCAGAAATGATAACCACCTCCTAAAGGAGACCGTTGTTACCATATACCAAGAACATCCACTTATGTTCATAACTACTTCCCAATATTTCTCCAGGATTGGATTAATATATACTTATTGCAGCCTTTGCAAAATCAATATATGGTATTATACTTGATATCTCATGATTGACTCAATTGTCTAAGCAAGAGATATGCCAATCATGCAAATCTCTCTCCTCATCAGTCTAAAAGACATCTCTTTAGAGAGGGTGACTCCATCACCTGCGGGTACACCACCGCGCTAGGAGTCGTCTATTCTAAAACACTTTAGAATAGTGTCAAGTACCCGAATTGGAACACTTCCTAAATCTAGATCTAAAACCGTAGATCTAGTCATCAGAATCCCTGGTATTTTATCCATATCCTATGTGGAGAAACCATCTTGTGACAACCACAGTATAACCGATCATAGTATAGGAAGATCTCTTTCTATTAAGTGCATGTCATCCAAATACCAGGACATCACTCCCTACTACCTTCTTACCAGATCTATCTGTCGTTCTGATGAAGTCAAACTCTATGACTATCACATCAAAAATAGATGATCTATCTCCGCTATATCTGCTTTAGTTTATAAATAGACATAAGCTACTTGCCCACTATACTTCCGCTGCTCCTACTGACTACAACAACCTTCTGGTTGAGTCATATATACATGCACTTCTAAAGATAGTTTAGAACGACGTTATAATCATCCTCCTACCTGACCTCATAGTCTAGAACAGCAGTAGTGGCAAGTTTGGATAATCAAAAACCTCCCTGTCGCCGTCTTTGAGGAGACCGAAGTACCTCTCAGGTGCCTGAGGTTACCCACCAAATCTGCGGAGTGGCTAATAGATTCTCGAAACCATTTGAATCTTTAGGTTCTACTAAATTTTCAGTAATCGTTTGTGGTTCTGTAATCACTTCCATTTCTACCATACTCCCACTAATATTTTCTGAAAAGAATCCATTTTACTAAAACTGTGGCGAGTCAAGAACAATATAACTATTGATCTTCCAGATGGTAGAATGTTATCCCTCGTCAAAGCCCGGGATAACTCACAAACTGCCATTACTGAAACGTGCCTTGAGTTTGTCCAGATTCTGGTTTTAAGCATCAGTCGGACAACTCTATATACCTTAACATCGTTAAGATATCAATCCATTATATATATCCAATATAGAAACAAAGGCACTAATTTAATTTGAACCAGATTAAAAAATCATGCAGCCGTTTCCAGTGCATATCAACCAAATGAAAGAAGGCCATACAACACTACTCATTCAGGAATACATCCACGTATGAGTACCCTGAAAGAGAAGCAAGTTCTCAAAACTATTACTTACAACGGAATACCTAACATAAGTATCTACATCTTCGATCACCTTAAAGAATCCTGATACTTGCAATATATGGTTCTCTACTTTATTCTTATACCTATAACTTCTTAAAATTTGGACCCTTTATTTCAACGAAATACTTGTCTAAAAGTAGAGAAGTCATGAGTAAACAGAATATAGTATGAGTACCGACCCCTTTGTCCTGACGGACATCGGACAACATACAATACTTTGTATAAGTCCACCGAGTTTAATAACTCAAAACCCTGTGCGTCGTAGGTTGAAAACTGTACTATGGTTAAGAAGAATTACACTGTTGTTGAATGCACCTTACCTAACCATCAACCGATATAGGTACATGTCGTAGACATAATTTCAAAAAGTTATATCTCACTTTATAAAATAAATGTACAGATATATCAGTTTGAAATTGGTGTATAACAATGGATATTCAAAACCAAAAATTTGTCGTTAGGCAAAACCCAGGTGATTTCCTCAAATATCACCAATTACAAAGAATTCCGATATATAGAGGATCTAATCGCCTAATTCCCAATATCTTACTCCCACTCACCATCTATAACGCCATACAGATGTGAGAATCAAATCTGGTAAATACATTCCCTGAAGTTAGAATCTAATTGGAAAAATAGTTTTCAATTAACACTGCACAGTAAAACTGAAACATGAAAATGTTTCGATGGGGTAAGCCTGTATTCCTAGTAATGCCTCTTCCACTATCCAGATTCATGACTGTAACCGTATATTTTCTTGCCCTCACTCCAATCCCTTTATATGTCTTTACTTATTACCTTCTGTACACCACTCTTAGGCTAATTGATTTTCTTCCTTCCCTACCTTTCGGCACCAGCCTATGGTTTGGAAGAAGACTATCCAATAAGCGTAATAGGTGTACTCTCCTAACACTAGGAGCCATCGCAACCCGAGAGAAGGTAAAGATAAAAGACAACTGAATAATCCTTATTCTATTTCTCCAGAACCAGAAACCATCCTCGAACTAGAACAAGTTCCTTCGAGTTCGTATGTAACTATATGATGGAATATCCAAGAAATGTGGATCTTCGTGGTAATATGGAGTGTTCTGGAGAAATGTAAAGGTGATATAGGAATGGCAGGGATATACGCAGTTTCGTCGTGAATGATAGCAGTCGCAATTTCCTTTGCCCTTAATCTAATCCCTTTATATGTATTTACTTATTACCTTCTGTACACCACACTTAGGCTAATTGGTTTTCTTCCTTCCCCACCTTTCGGCAGCTGCCTATGGTTTGGAAGAAAACTATCCAATAAGCGCAATAGGTGTATTCTCCTAATACCAGGAACCCTCGCAACGTGAGAGAAGGTAAAGATAAAAGACAACTGGATAATCCTATTCAATTTCTCCAGAACCGGAATCCATCCTCGAACTGAAACAAGTTTCTTCGAGTTCGTATGTAACTATACGATGAAATATCCAAGAAATATGGATCTTCGTAGTGATACGGAGTGTTTTGGAGAAATGCAAAGGGGTTGTAGGAGCGACAATGATATATCCGACTAAATGACATTCCAAAAGCCAAAGTGTTTTCAAGAAGGTTCGGTTAACTTGGTCCATGAGTTTTTAAAGTCAGGCCATGGTCGTTGCCAAAGAGAGAGAAAAGAAACACTCAGCGTGCACTCTAACCTAGATTAGATTGGTTAATCACTTTATCTAACCATGATGGCTCCCACTGTTTCCTCGAATTCTCCCTCAAAGCTTAAAAGGAGAATTAGTCGGGATCATCTAAAATCACCCAAGGAATAACACCTACTCATTGGTGGGAATCGGGACCCAACTATCACCGCATGATAACTTGATGGAAGCTTCTCAAGTCACCATACTCCAGAAGGTATGCGCATGCATGGCAAGTTTCCTTTATATTTGAAACTCCTGATGTTGTTTTTACCCCCAACGACCTATGACCTTGACAAGGTCAACAAATCATAAGTTGCTAGTCAAGTTCAACCCTTCATTATCTTGATTACCCTAGACCCACCCGCATAAGCCTTTGAAAAGATCAACAAGGCTATGTGACTATCTTAGTTAATTGCATCATATGCTACAAACAACCACCACTCAGCTACCGTACACTAGGCCTTGACAAGGTCAACAAACGCAGCACGAATACTAAGTACTACTTGTAGGAAATGACGGAGAGCTACGACTAGTTTTTGGCGAAAAACCTTTAACGTAATGAACTTGATATCGTTGAAGGAACCGAGTGGTTTTACAAATATATAGTGGCGCAAACTTTTGCTAAAGAGGTCACTCCCTGCGAAGGGATCTCGACTCTTTCCTTATGGAATGAGGTGTAGGATATTCCAAACTGAATACCACGATGCAAAGCAAAAGAATCGACTATAGTAAAGTTATTATACTGACGTAAACTTTTGCCCAAGAGGTCACTCCCTATGAAGGGATCTCGGCTCTTGCCTCATCGAATGAGGTGCTGGATATTCATAACTGAATACCGTTGTACAAAGCAAAAGGAAACGTCTGTAATGTCAGTTTTTAAAAAACTTGGTTCCAATAACATCATATAGGTTTGTTTTCCTTACATTAATCAGAATTAATGCAGTCCCATCAATTAATCCATATCACACCAGAAAAGAACAAAAATACAATGTACATATATGCCATCCGCATTTGCCATGGGGTCCCGTCATGCACCGTTAGGTTACTTAACTAACGGTAAAGCTGGGGCTGGATTAGCGCGGGTGCAAAACATATACAACATCTACTAGTATATATATAAATATATATAACATTCGTCCCAGGTATGATATAAGAAACATCACATAATCTCAGCAAGCAACAAAGAATGGTAGATAATCTTTGATCCTCGGGTTTCATTTGAGCCGCAAATGAGACCGGACGTTTCCTGTCGTGTGGATAGCCCGTGCAATGAAAACCTGGACCCTTACGAGCACGACAAGTTACCCGCCAATCCCAGAAGTGAGGCAATCCCAATCAACCAAGTGAATGGGCCACCCAGCATTTCACGGAATTCGGTAACTTGAGCACCCTTTCATGGGTCAACCTGTACCCCTTACGAATGCGCCGAATGGCCTACCAATTCTAGAGTGAGGCCCCCTCCATCTTAATGCCATGAGACACGGGCCCGTTGCCCTATAGAATCTAGCTATTTGAGCACTCCACCGCGGGTTAATTCTAGTACAGAAAAGAAAATATATGTATAAGGGTGACATCGACCTCAACCCGGTCGTGCCCGAAACAAATAATATACAAAATGGCAGAGACGGCAGTCTATATGTAGGACGCTCGGCCCGTAATTTCAAATGTATAAATGAATCTCAACTGTACAACTATTTGTTAGTGATATGTACGCCTTAGAGGCCATTATTGTATGATATAGTAGATGCTTGGACATATATATGGAAGACTTTCTTGCTCGACATGATTGTATGCTATCTGATTACCTTTATCTTAACATGTTCACTGGTATTATTATACCGTCTCTCATATACATGTTGATAAAGCCCTTAGGATGTTGGCTTGACTACCAGGACTATGATGCAGATCATACTACTGGGACCTGGGTAGTTTACAAGAACATCCTTCAATTGTTCTTAGTCGAGGGAATATCGAGACAGGGCATCGATATTCTAGAGTAGAATAGTGTGTACATTTCTTGACCCTGTATAGGGAGATGGTTGATCCCATATCCATTGGTGTTTGACATCAAAGATTGTACACATGTGCTCATTAGAGAATGGGTACACCGAACAGGACTCTCCGAGAACTCCTAGATGGTACTATACCTATCGTCAGATAGCAGTTCTCTGGTGACACCGGTACAGATTAGTCTGTAGACCGGAGATCGTCATAGAGTCTTGTGTGGTTCCCACTGTGCTTTGATTTCCTCCCTACCACAGCTTAAAGGAGTCATGCAAACAGGTGGATTTTGGATACAGTCCTGAGTCACATGGAGGCAATGAGAGATAGGAGGGGTTTTGTCTCTCCCAGTATAGGGAGTTGATGTTGCGCTATGCTCGATTAGCTAGAACAGAAAGTCTCTGGCCAGGGCTGTTGATGATATTTAATGGTAAGTGTTATCAATAGTTTCTCATACCGTTATAAGTCTTATATCGGCATTACTTATCAAGTTATTGGGGTCTGACGATTCCACCCCAGACTCGATATGCGACATATTAGACGAAGAGACCAGACTGTACGGTAAGTGTTACCTATAGGCTTCATGGGATTTTGGACAAGCTTGCTTGTTGATCTTCTAATCGCTTAATACCTGGGTAGCCGTTACGTCCAGCTAGTACCACTGACGGCTTGTAGGTGATTGATGTGATCATCACCTACTGTTGGCATATTGACGAGTCTTTAGAGTCCCACACAGAAGTTTCCTGGTTCAAGCGAAATGAAGTAGGGCACATATGCTGATATGTGCGGGGGCCTGATTAAATATGAGTATGAGATACCTTATTGTAATCTGGCGGCTATTTGTTATCAGTTAGTTTATATGTGATACAACCGAATTATTGAATCAAGTGTTGATTTGCTAATGTGATATACAAATAAATGATATTAGTCGATTATATGTGATATAACTGGATTATTAAATCAAGTGTTGATTTAATAATATGATATATATTTATATTTGATATAATTGTTTATTACTACTATTATTGCTCACTAATTATATGCATATACATATATATACATACATATATATATATATATATATATATATATATATATATATATTATATGAAGCATGGCATGGTTTTTTTTCCTATTTTTAGAAAATAGAAATTGAGGTGGAAAATGGGGAGACTTTTGTGGTATGGAACATAGCATGGCTTATTCTATTTTATATTCATTTGCTTGCACTATTGAAGCATGGCTTCAATTTTTAAGTATTAAAAACTGTATGTGTCACGACCCGAAAGTACGGAACGTGACTGGCACTTAATTTACGAAACGTCTCAAGGCGTACGTAAACTAAGTAAGCCAAAGCCCAGAAATCTAAACCATTTAAAAAAATAGAGTGAAGGAAAACTTATTTAAAGAAAGCGATTTTAACCAAAAAATTCGCATCAAGCATTTTTTTAAAAAATATCAAAATTTCCCGAAAATTTCGGCAGAGTGTCTTTTGTAAATACTGGTACCCAAACGGGTACAACACATGATAATACATATAAATCATGAATAAAGGCATCCCCAAGAGGGAGCTAGCTCTTCGCCAATGGCGGAATCACAACCACATGCAATATATATATATCAAAAGTGTATAATAAGCATATGAAAGCAAGAAATAAGAAAATATCACGTCGGCTCAAGTGAGCATTGACACCAGAAATAGAATACATACAAATCTCACAAACTCACCATCTAAATCCAATGTACAAAGGGTAGATGGAGTATACTAAATAGAATAAAATACACAGTGGGAGCAAAAGAAAATCCTCCAAAACCCACCTATGAGCAAGCTGTAAGTCGAAGCAAATGAAGCGGAAAAGAAGGTACACCCGTCGCTACTGTGCTGACGGGTCAGACCTGCAAGATACTGTGGCACAACGGGGGTGAGTTGCTAAATCGTGAGTAGTAAGTAACATCTAATAAGGCTATCGTAAGTATGCACGCAAATGCGTCACAACCTACATATCCCGATATGATACGATGCACTAGTATGTATGCAATATGAATGCATAATAAACACGAAACCTGAATATGTTTGGTATGATAAAATCTGTATTCTTATCTTAGTAAAACTCCTGTGAAATAACTGAAGTATCGTCAATGAAATCCATAGAAATCCGTGTCAAGTATCGACACAAAACATATATATCTCAATGTCTCAATATCTCAATGTCTCGACATCTCAATATCTCAATATCTTGGACTCCGTCAGTCCGGATCGGCCCATAACATCAATCTCACGACCACGGTAGGTATCCTTCGGATATCCGCCACGCCAGACATCACCAGTAGGTAGTCTGCCCCTGCCAGGCTCATCGTCTACAACTCGAGCTTCTTGCCCTGGAGTACCTTACCGAGCCCACCATGTACCCGAAACGGTTCATCCAACTCCTTGAATCGGGTCTCGAAAGCTAACATAAATCAGAAAAACTCATGGTAGATGACACATACATCATATCACGAGAAAACTGCAACTTGCATTTTTAAAGCGATAACAGGTTTATAAAATTCTTGCAGTTTTTCTCAAAAATCCAGAAATCCCATCAATACTGAAATCCTCGAGAAGAATCACAACGTATAAACATACAGGTGATGATGGAAATCTATGATACGGTAGTATATACCATACGAAATACGGCCAGAAGCTATGCATGAATCATGATGCAATGAGATATGTATATATGACTAACAATCCTACATATCCATTTTAAAGAAATGAATATACAATTATAAATCTAAGGATCATATATGATGTAAATGCACAGTTACCGAGTTTAAACAAGTTCTATAGTGTTCATAACGTAGCAATTACCAAGGGCGTGTGTGTTCGCATGAATAGTGTACGTGCGGCATGAACCAATGATAATGGTGCAAGTGTCCTATGATGATGTTACATATATATACATATATAAGATGATGCAATGCAATGAGATGCATAACTAGGAAACTACGCATATAATGCAAGTACTACAGATAATACTGAACCATCGGGCGCCTCGCGCCACACAGACGATCCCCCCATAGATGTGTACATCTACTCACCGGGACGCCTCGGCTAATCTGATCAAATCTCAGCTTTGTATTTCCGTGCTACGTCCGACACCTTTGCATCCGATCCTAAAATCGCACATAAGTGAATAAGAGGATAGATGGTCCCGGACACAACAAAACAAGATAACCAACGCGCACTAATTAGACGCGCACACACTTGTGCACAAAACGCGCTCGCAACAACGCCAAAACCTCCACTAGGGTCGCTAATACGTGACCACTACCAAGTCTTGAACCCAATCGCACATTCACAACACATTAAATATTATAGAAAATAGGTTATAGCTCAATTCAACCTCAAACTTACTTAGAACCTATTTATACCAAAAACCTAGTAAGCATCACTTAACCCTTTTAGTACAAATTTAGACGTTTTAACAAATCTAGTGGCCACAATGTTCACTTAACAACTTAATTAAGCCACACAAATCTTTACTAGATTTTAATCTCACCTATTTACATTAATCGTAAAAGTTTAGTTTGCACAATTATATAATTAAGACAAATTAAAAGTAACCATTAGTAAATTAACAACTAGTTTAAATTTTTGCAAAACTTAAGATGTTAACTACACATCATAATCATAATCAAGTGATAAAACCCTAACTTGAACCCAATTTCCTTCTCTTGAAAATTTCAAAACTTGCAATTAGAACCATTTAAATACCTAATTAAGTTTAATTTAAGAAATTTAGCAACAAATTAACCATTGGGTTAGGATTTATACCTCAAAAATTTGTAGATCTAACCTGAAAATCTTGGCCTTCCAAAATGGTTTCTTTCTTCAAGATCCAAGCTAGATAGGTCAAGGAATAATGGGTGAAGGTTTAATTAGGAATTAGTGAGAATTCAGAAGGATTTTTGATGGAAAAGTGAGAATTTTTGAAGGGAAAATGAAGTGGGGAAAATGGGGGAGCTGCTGCTCATAAGGCTCGGCCAAGACTAAGGAGAAGAGAGAGAGAGTGAGGTGTGTAGAATTTTCCAAGTCAAGAAAACCCCATCATATCATATATTAACTCCTTTTCTTAATTATCTTATTTTCTTTCATTTTATTTAGCTTTTCCCCTTTTTTCCTAGAATTGACAAGAACCTTGCAAACAAAAAGAGAAAAGAAAACATGTTACAAACTTGGTTTAAAGTTGTCATGGTTCACATTTGAGTAACTAACCCAATCTCATTTGTAATTAACACTAATTAAATGTATAAGTGAATGCTTATAATAATACTTAAAATAATTAATTAAGGAAAAATATTTAAGTAGACTAACAATTTATAAGTGATTAAATAAATACCAACACTAGCCATTACATATCTAAAATAGGTATAATTAAGCCTTTGTTGAAAAATAATTATATCTTGGTTTTTACGGAAAACACCAGTTATTTTACCGAATATCGAAAAATTCACCTAAACGATTTTTTTAAAACGTTACAATCTTCCTCCCTTAAAGAAATTCGGTCTCCAAATTTAAAATCTAACTATGCGTAATCTCGAAGAGATGGGAATATTTCTTCCTCATTTCGACCTCAGCTTCCTATGTGACCTCTTCGCCGCTCGGCCACTCCAAAGAACCATTACGGTCGGTATGTCCTCGGACCTCGATTTCTTCACTTGCCGATCTAGAATGACTATCGGCAGCTCTGTGAAAGAAAGATTGCGCTCCAGCTGGATTGTCTGATGCTGTATCGCGTGAGAGGGGTCATGAAGGTATTTGCGGAGCATCGATACATGAAATACAGGTGAACATCTGGAAAGCCGGGTAGAAGAGCCAAACGATAAGCAACCGCGCCGACTCGCTCGAGAATCTCTAATGGACATACATATCTGGGACTAAGCTTCCCTTTCTTTCCGAATCTCAACATGCCCTTCATCGGTGAGACCTCCAAGAAAACATGATCACCTACTGTAAACTCAAGTCTGCACTGACATCGGTCTGCATAAGATTTCTGCCTGCTCTGGGCCGCTCTCATCCTATCCCAAATAACTTGAATCTTTTTGGTCGTCTCCTGCACCATCTATGGTTCCACAACACTGCTCTCACTGAGCTCTATCCAACAAACGGCCATCGACATCTCCTCCCATATAACGCCTCGAAAGGTGCTATCTGAATCGTCTCCTGGAAGCTGTCATTGTAAGAGAACTCTATCAAGGGTAAGTAACAATCCAAACTGCCACCAAAATCTAGCACGCAAGCTCGGAGCATGTCCTCAAGAGTCTGAATGGTCCACTCTGATTGACCATCGATCTACGGATAGAAAGCTATACTGAAACTCAATCGGGGTGTCCAAAGTCTCCTGAAGTTTCTGCCATAATCTGTTGGTGAACTGGGTACCTCCGTCGTACATAAAACAAGTCAGAACTTCATGTAGTCGCATAATCTCATCAACATATATCTGAGCATACTGAACGAATCTGAAAGTGGTCTTACTGGCAGAAAGTGAGCTGCTTTCTTTATTCGGTCCACGATCACTAAAATAGAGCCATACTCTCTACTGGTCCTAGGTAGACCTACAATAAATTCTATAGAAATCTACTCTTATTTTTACTCCGGAATGGGTAAAGGTTGCAACTCTCCTGCTGCCCTCTGATACTCGGCCTTGACTTTGTTGACAAGTTAGCATCCCGAAACAAAATCTGTGGCATCTCTCTTTATCCCTTCACACCAGTAAACTTCTCTCAATCATAATACATCTTAGTGGAACCCGGATGAACACTATATACTGACTGATGCGCCTCCTCTTAGATCTCGCGTCTCAGTCCCTCGGAATATGGCATACACAGTCGAATCCCAAATTGTAGTACTCACTGATCATCAATCACGAACTCTGAATCTCTGCCCTGTCGAACCTGCTCCAAGATCTCAAACAACGAACGTCATCGGACTATGCCTCATGGATGTGATCAAATAACTGTGGATGGACACAGACATGAGCAAGTTTTCCCCCGGTCGACGTAACTCGAACTGCACTCGACTGTCACAAGGAATCTGCTAATCTACCATCGACTGTCTCTAAACTGTGCTCAAACAAGAAAAGCTACCTCCGGGCCTCCGACTCAAAGCATCTGCCACAACATTCTCCTTTCCCGGACGATAAAGAATCTCGCAATCATAGTCTTTCACTAGCTCTATCCATCTGTGCTATCTTAAATTTAGATCTCGCTGCTGAAAGATATACTTTAAGCTTCTTGTGGTCCGTAAATATCTAGCACGACTCGTCGTATAAGTAGTGTCTCCAAATCTTAAGTGTAAAAACCACCGCAGCCATTTCTAAGTCATGCGTAGAATAGTTCTGTTTGTGCTTCTTCAACTGCCGAGAAGCATCGCAATAACCAACAAAACCGTCTGATCCTAAAGGCGAAGATAATACTGGCGCCGTAATAAAATGAGTCTTCAAATACTAAAAGCTCTGCTCGCATACCTCAGTCCAACGAAAAGAAACTCTCTTCTGGGTCAACCCGGTCAACGTTGCAGGTATGTGCGAAAAATCCTATATGAAATATTAATAGTATTCGTCCAAACCCAAAATGCTGCGAACCTTCGTCACTGATACAGGTTTGGGCCAGTGCTGAACGGCCCCGATCTTCTTTGGTTCCATACTTATCATCTCTCGTAACTACGTGTCCCAAGAAGTCCACACTATCCAACCAGAAAACATACGTAGATAATTTAGCGAATAGCTAGTGCTCTCTCAAGGTCAGCAACGAAATCCTTAATTACTACCTAGGCCCCACTCGACTCCAAAAGTGAACTAAAATGTCATCAACGAGCATGATAATAACTGATCAAGAAAAACGGCCTGAATATATGGTTTATCAGATCCATAAACGCTGCTGGGGCATTGGTGAGCTCGAACGACATCACCAAGACTCATAACGCCCGTAACGTGTGTGAAAAGCGGTCTTTGGAATATCATCCTCTCGAACCCACAACTAATGGTAACCTGATCGCAAGTCAATCTTCGAGGAATGTCCCGCACCCTGGAGCTAATCATATAAATCGTTGATACGAGGTAAGGGATATCTGTTTCGCACAGTAACCCGATTCAACTGACAATAATCGATGCACAAACACAATTGCCGTCTTTCTGCTTGACGAATAGAACAGGAGCTCCCCAAGTGACGCGCTCGGACGAACAAGCCCTTTATCCAACAATCTTGCAATTGCTCCTTCAGTTCTTTATGCTCCGCCGGGAATCAAGTCAAAGCAGAACTCATTATCGCGCTCTGGTGACAAACCAAGCAACTCGTCAGGAAAACATCTGGAAACTCTCTCCCTATCGGAACCTGGTCCAACGGGACCTCTGCATCTCTAACATTACAAACAAATGCCAAGAATTCCTGACATCCTTTTCTCAAAAGATGACTAGCGCAAAACGAAGAAATCAAACTAGGAAAGGCGATGCTACGATCTCCCTAAAATAAACAAGAACTGGCTCACCCGGAAAACTAAATCCGACTGCCCTCTTATGGCCGTCCATGAATGCATAACACGTGGCTAACCAATCCATGCTCAGAAGAACTTTGAAGTCAAACATATCGAGAGAAAAAAAAACTATTTGACAGATGAATCCCTATCTCTGATGGGAACAAAAAAAACACGAGCGAGAAATCATATCGAGCGACAAAATATTAACCTACGGAAGAAATCACAACAAGTGGCTGATTTAGCAAGGACTACTATCGGCTAGACTTCGATACAAAATATATGGATACTATTTCAAACAACACTAGAAAGAAATATGCATCGGAAGAAAACGCCGAAAGAATACTTGTCACAACTGTGCCTATCTAATCGCCTCTGAGCTGGCATATCGGTACGAATCCGCTTCGGTCCAAAAACGACTGAAGTCTCAGAAAGGCGCTCCTCCAATCATAAGGCTGCATCCATCACGGCTGCATAAGTGCCAAATGCTAGGTGCCGATGGCAAGAAATAACTGCATGTCCAATCTTCAGACGAACCTCTTTATTCGTTTCTCTTCAGTGTCCACCAGGTAAGGAGCATATCGGACCGCCGAGTAAACTAAATGTCGTACTCGGACACCGTCATCCCTGAAGTCTTACGCAAAGGCTCGAAACTACGAGCTCGGGCATCTCGAACGCTCTCCTGAAGGAAATGAATAAGAAATATAGCTGTGAACTCATCCCAAGTCATAGGAAGTAGGTCTGCAGCTTGGCCTCTCTCAACCGACTCGCACTACGTCTGAGCAAGTCTTCCCTAGACGAAAACTCGCAAGCTCGACCCATCTCTCGTCAGAACACCTCTGTGAACGACAAATCCTAGCCATCCCGTCGAGGATTTGTTAGGTCCACGTTACCTCTCCCGGTACTTTCGGGGTTGCGGAAATGGTAAAACAAAATTTTTTCTAAACTTTGTAACATGGACCGTAAAAGCCGGATCTTTGCTAAACAATACACTAGCATCCTAACAAGAGATATATCTACTCGGTTAGGGGTTATACCTCAACTTGAACTCCTTCTCTTCTTGTTGTTCTTCTTCTTTGTTGTTCTTCTCTTCTTGTTGTTCTTCTCTTTGCTTGCTCAATGGTTGATCCGGACTTCGGTCACCTCCGCGGCCTCCTTGAGTCGAAGACGATCCACCCGAGAGATGTACACCGAGCTCCACCTCAAGCCGAGGTAACTAGGGCAAGGAGATTGCAAATCTAGAAGCCCTAGGATGTGTAGAGAAGATGTATGGATGTGTTTGTCAAGTGGAATCCTTTTTCTCTCAACACATGAGATCAAAGGAGAAATCAAGAGGAGGAAGAAGAAGGAGGAAGGTTAGCAACCATGGAGCTTCTCATTTCAAGAGAGAGAATGAGAATAAAATTATGATACAAAAGAAAAACAACCATGGTTGCAAATAATGCAAAACAACATCATTACTAATCCCATCAAGATAAAGTTGATGGCTACTTTGAAATGACCATTATCATAATCCAAAAGAAAAAGGAAAAGAAAAGAAAAGTGTAGAACCCTCTTGAAAGTCAATGGTCAACCCGGTCAACCGGTCAACAAAGTCAAGAGAGGTCAACGGGGTCAAATGGTCAATGCAATTAGCCATCATAAGATTATCACTAATAGGATTAGTAAATGATGTTCGCGGCTCATAATGGTTTTGACCAAACGAACTGTCAAAACCCTAATGAGTCCGCCTCAAAATGATTTTGACCAAATCAACTGTCAAAACCCTAATGAGCCCGCCACATAACGGTTTTGGCCGAACCAACTGCCAAAACCCTAATGAGGCACCTCCTCCTTCATCACTCCGAAAAACTGTGCATACACACCTGCATCCGTATTCCGTAGAATGCGGATGCACAGAAGACAAAACAAATCCATCCGTGCAATACTAGGATCTGGCTTAAACCAAAGCCTACTAGTACTGCCTGCCCGAACACCATACGCACACAAGTGTACGTAAGTGATCGCAGCCCTGCCGTAAAACCATACGGCCTCTACACGTTTCGCTCAGTGCAGGGAAACTCTCTGTGTGGGACTCTAAAGACTCGACACTACGCTGGCAGTGGGTTTAACCACAGACCGCAAGCGGCACTAGCTGTACGTAACGGTCCCCAGGTAGATGTCGATAAGAAGGCCGACGAGGTAAACCCATCCGAACTCCTACTGAGCCTGTATGTGACAATCTCCGTACAGTCCGGTCTGTTCGTCTGATACATCGCATGTCGGGCCTAGGGGGGCGGCAAGCGTCAGACCCCTAATAGCGGTACAAGTCGTGTCGGAGTGAAGCCCAGAACACCCTGAGATAACACTGGAACCTACCAGTATATCTCGCTTGCCCTGGCCAGGGACTACTTGTGTAATGGCTCTCCTAGACACAGCGCGATGTCAACCCCCAATACCGGGAGAGACGAATCCTGTCTAACCGTCACTGCCTCCAAGTGCTTCGGGACTGCTCCCAACTACTACCTGTTTGCACGACTCAGTAGAGCCGTGGTAGGGTAGTAACCAAAGAACAGTGGGAACACACTCGAGGCGAAGTGACAGTGTCAAGTCAGCGGACTAAGCTGTACTCATGTCACCTGGGAACTGATAACTGACGATAGGTATAATACCAACCATCAGTTCCCGACGAGTCCTGTCCAGTATACCCGTAACCTAACGAGCACCCGCATACTATCTCAAGTACGATGTACCGACGGCTGTGGGACAGACCGTCTCCCGTGCTGGGATAAGAAGCGCATACGCTAGTCTACTCCGGAGCATCGATGCCCTATCTCGATACTCCCACGACCAGGGACGTGTATAAGGATGTGCTTGTAGATTACCCAGCCCCCACGAGTGTGATCGCCATTACAACGCCGGTAATCAAGCAAAGATCCTAAGGGCTGTACTAATGCGTATAGGTGATATAATAAATAAACACACAAGTACACATTAAAGCAGAGACAAACCAAGTAGCATACTACTATATTGAGCAAGATTGTCTGTACAACTGTGAATATCCCAAGCTTCCATCAAGTAATATACATACTAGTATGATACAGTAATGGCCTCTAGGGCATATACACTAACAATCTCCCACTTGCACTAAGGCCATGTACTGGCGTATCGAAGACCTATCATCTCGATCAGCCGCTCGAACTGAGTCTGGGGTAAAGCCTTCGTGAATGGGTCCGCAGTGTTGTCCTTTGTGTCCACTCTCCGCACCTCGATCTCCTGGCGATCAATGATCTCCCTGATCAGGTGATACCGCCTTAAGATGTGCCTGGATTTCTGATGGGACCTTGGTTCCTTCGCTAAAGCTATAGCCCCATTGTTATCGCAATACAAAGGTATTGGGTCAACAATGGACTGAACCACCTGAAGTTCACTAATGAACTTCTTAATCCAGACCGCCTCTTTTGCGGCATCGCTTGCAGCAATGTATTCAGCCTCCATCGTCGAGTCTGCGACGGTATTCTGCTTGGAACTCCTCCAACATACCGCCCCTCCGTTGAGGGTAAACACAAAACCCGAGACGGACTTGCTGTCATCTTTGTCACTCTGGAAGCTTGAATCGGTAAAGGACTCGACCCTGAGGTCTCCATTACCGTAAACCAGGAACATCTCCTTAGTCCTTCTCAGGTACTTGAGAATGTTCTTCACTGCTGTCCAGTGGTCCTCCCCTGGGTCTGACTGATACCGGCTTACCGTGCTCAACGCGTAAGCTACATCTGGTCTTGTACATAGCATCGCATACATTATAGATCCTACCGCCGAAGCGTAGGGTATAGTGCTCATGCGAACCCTCTCCTCGTCAGTCTTAGGAGACATCTTCTTGGAGAGGGTAATTCCGTGCAATGCGGGTATGTTACCGCGCTTGGAACCCTCCATACTAAATCTCTTTAGTACGGTCTCTATGTACCTGGACTGCGAAAGTCCCAATAGTCTCTTGGATCTATCTCTATAGATCTTGATCCCCAGAATGTACGAGGCATCACCCAGGTCCTTCATGGAGAACCTTTGTGACAAAAACAGCTTGACCGATTGTAGCATAGGAACATCATTTCCTATCAAAAGAATGTCGTCCACGTACAAGACTAGGAATACGACAGTTCGTCCTACAATCTTCTTATATACACAGGGTTCATCTTCGTTCTTGATGAAATCAAATTCCTTGATTGCCTCATCAAAACAGATGTTCCAGCTCCGCGATGCCTGCTTTAATCCATAAATGGATTTAAGCAACTTGCACACCTTTCCGCTGCTCCCACTGTCCATGAAACCTTCTGGTTGATCCATGTAAACGCACTCTTCCAAACAACCGTTTAGAAAAGCCGTTTTAACATCCATCTGCCAGATTTCATAGTCATGGAAGGCAGCAATGGCAAGTAGGATCCGAATGGATTTGAGCATAGCCACCGGAGAAAAAGTTTCGTCATAGTCCAAACCAGGTCTTTGACGAAAACCTTTTGCAACGAGTCTAGCCTTATAGGTTTCCACCTGCCCATCTACACCAAGTTTCCTTTTGTAGATCCATTTGCATCCAACGGGTTTTACCCCAGGTGGAGCAATATCCAAGGTCCACACTTTATTGGCGTACATGGACTCCATTTCGGTTTGCATTGCTTTCTGCCACTTATCAGAGTCCCTACTGATAATGGCCTGCCTGAAACTGGTAGGGTCATCTTCTTCCAAGATGCAATCCTCTCGATCCCCGTCTATGAGAAAACCGTAGTATCTCTCGGGCGGATGAGAAATCCTACCAGATCTGCGGAGTGGCTGAGGTTTGTTTGGGGTCATCGAATCTAGCGGTTCCTCCAAATTTTCAGTTACATTTTGTGGTCGCTGAATTTCTTCCAGTTCTACCGAACTCCCACTAGCTTCTTTTGCAAGAAAATCCCTTTCTAAGAAGGTAGCGTGGCGAGATACAAACACCTTCTATTCCTCAGTGTGGTAGAACAGATATCCTAGTGAGTCTTTAGGATATCCCACAAATTTACAGAGAACTGACCGTGCCTCTAACTTGTTCGGTTTCTGTGTTTTCACATAGGCCGGACAACCCCATATCTTAAATCGCTTAAGATACGGATTTCTTCCATTCCATATTTCATATGGAGTCTTAGGCACTGATTTGGATGGAACATAGTTCAATAGGTACACCGCTGTCTGAAGCGCATGTCCCCAAAATGAAAGAGGCAACTCAGCACTACTCATCATGGAGCGAACCATATCCAATAGGGTACGATTCCTCCGCTCCGAAACACCGTTGTGCTGTGGTGTATAAGGAGGAGTAAGCTGAAAGAGAATACCATTCTCTTTTAAGTAATCTAGGAATTCCGTGCTTATGTACTCCCCTCCCCTGTCAGACCGGAGGATCTTGATACTTTTGCCAATCTGGTTCTCTACTTCCTTTCTGAATTCCTTGAATTTCTCAAAAGCTTCAGATTTGTGTTTCATCAGATACACATATCCGAACCTAGAGAGATCGTCAGTGAATGTGATGAAGTATGAGAACCCACCCCTTGCATGTATAGACATCGGACCACACACATCACTGTGTATGAGTCCCAAGAGCTCTCTTGCTCTTTCTCCATGTCCGGTGAACGGAGATTTGGTCATCTTTCCTTTGAGACAAGACTGACAAGTTTCATAAGATGAAAACTCGAATGTATTCAAAAGTCCATCTTTATGTAACTTACTCAGTCTTTTCTCTCCGATATGACCAAGCCTACAATGCCACAAGTAGGATTCATTCGTATCTGAATTCTTCCTCTTGCGTGTGTTTTGTATATTGAGAACTGTATTCTGATTTAGAACGTAGATACCATTACACAGTGTACCCTCTGCAACCAGTACCTTATGAAGGTAAATGTTCATGATATTCTTTTCAAGAACAAAGTTATATCCATCTTTATCGAGTAAAGAAACTGATATGATGTTGCAAACCATGGAGGGTACATAGTAGCAATCGTTCAAAATCATAGTCTTGCCATTTCGCAATACTAGGTGATATTCACCGACGGCTGCCGCATTAACTTGTGCTCCGTTCGCTACTCTGAGCGACATATCACCCGGTGCAACTTTCCTACTTTTTCTCAGTCCCTGCAATAAATTACAGATATGCGATCCTGATCCGGTATCAAGTACCCAGGAGGTAGGGCTGACCGTAAAACAGTTCTCAATTACAAGAACACCTGAAGTAGATGCAAAACCATGCTTTCCTTCAACTGGGTATCCTGGAAATCCATACAATCCCCTTTCCCATTCTCACACTCATGACTGTTGTCACAAGTTAGAGCTGAACCAACTTTCCCCAGTCCCGAATAAGAATTCGGATCGGTCAAGTGATACATTTTATTATCTTGATTAGGGCGTAAAAAGGTTGCTGCCTGGAGAGAGAGAAAAGAAACACTCAGCGTATGCTCTTGCAAGATTAGATTGGTTTATTAATTTATCTAACCAGGATGTCTCCCACTGTTTACTCAAATTCTCCTTAAAACCTTTTTAAAAGAAGAACTAGCCGGGTTTTTAATTCACGTCACAATACTTGCTTAACCTTTCAGCCAGGCTAGTGTCGGTACTTCGAGGGAGGTTTTCCAATGCTTTCGTGAAGTTTCTTAATTCAAGAACCTCTTTTCCCTGGGGGCGTAGCCGCGCTAACACTTTTCTAGACACCTACTAGGTTTATAGCATTGATCGTTAAGTGAAATAACCTCCCGAGAGTAATCCAACTCATCAGTGGGATCGGGATCCAACTGTCATTGTGTGATAACCTAGATGGAATCCACTCTAGTCACCACACTCCAGAAGGTATACTAAATCTGCAAGTTTCAGTACTTTTGAAACTCCCGATGTGGTTTTTTGCCCCTAGGACCCAAGTGATCTTGACGGAGTCAACAAATCAAAGAGTCCTAGTCAAGTTCAACCTGTCATTATCTGGATTGCATTAAACCCACCCGCATAACCCTTGATGGAGTCAACAAGGTTATACGACTGTCCTAATCAATCCCATATACCGATACAAACAAGTAGCACTTAGATACCGTACACTACGCCTTGACGGAGTCAACAAACGCAACACGAATACTAAGTATTACTTGTAAGAAATGACGGAGGGCTACGGCTGGGTTTTTGGCGAAAAACCCATTAACGTAATGAACTTGATATCGTTGAAGGAACCTGGTAATCTTTTGAAAATATAGCGGCGAAAACTTTTGCTAAAGAGGTCACTCCCTGTGAAGGGATCTCGGCTCTTTCCTCGTCGAATGAGGTGCAGGATATTTCAAACTGAATACCTCGATGCAAAGCAAGAATAATCGACTATAGTGAAGTTATTACCCTGACGCAAACTTTTGTCCAAGGGGTCACTCCCGATGAAGGGATCTCGGCCCTTGCCTCGTCGACTGAGGTGCTGGGCATTCACAACCGAATACCGCGATGCAAAACAAAAATGAACGTCCTTGCAATAACAGCTTTTTGAAAAAATTGTTCCAACAACGTCTTTCAGGTTTATTTTCTTGCATTAGTTCTTTTAATGCGTCCCATCATTTAAATCCTACCATTGCAGAAAACAACCAAAATATGACGTACGCTTATGCCATTCGCATTCGCCACTGGGCCCCGTCATCACCCGTTAGGTTACTTAACTAACGACAGAGCGGGGGCTGGGCTAGCGCGGCTGTAAAACATAAGCAACGCCTAAATAGTTATTATATATAGATATACTGCAACGATAGCCAATCCAGATCACAGATGAACACTTTGGATATACTAGGAACCCGTGATTCGTTCAAGCCTGCAACGAAAAGCGGATTACACGGTCGCGATGAATAGCCAAAACCCCACCCAAGACCCCTACGGGTGCGGCAAACTACCCGCCAAGTACCCGAAGCGAAGCAACCTCCCTCATCGCCGTGAGTAGGCCACTCGGCACTTCGAGATACCCGGTAGTTTGTGCACCCCCTCCATGGGTCTATCCTAGGAGCATAAACAGTAAAAAGAATTATACAATGACGGCTACAACCCCGACCCGGTTGTGCCGCCAAACAAATAATATTACATCAATTTAAAAATTTATTACATGAATGAAAGAAAAAGAAACTCTCATTTCACATCCACCCCGGCTATTCATCCGCGACAATCCAACGAGTTCATATACACAAACCATCAACAACAATCACAGATCACAGATATGTATAACCCCGACTAATCGACATATAGCGATTAGCCGACGTTCAATACATAAGAACATCACAGATATAACCTTTATAGTCAAAGTATATTGAAGTTCGAAAAAATACGGATTTATAGGCCCCCAAAAACAAATTTCTATTCTGGAAAATCTGGGCACATTTAAACCATCTTAAAAATCCTAATACCAAGTCAGAAACACTCTGCACCAAAAATGACCCAGTGACTCACCAAGATGGCCGCGGTTCCGCGGCAATAGCTTGCTATTGCCGCGGAAACGCGGCGCTTTGGTCGAGTTGCTGGCTCGTTTTTGGTGGCTTTCTTCTAAAAACCCTGAGATGATTTTTGGAGTATAAAAAATTTTGTTTTGACCAGAAAAAATTTTAACAGAAACTCAGGTTTTCGTAACTTGGTTTTTTCGATTTTTCCGTTTCGAACTTCGATCCACTTCACTACCAAGCTAGTTTATGTTTAGTTAGGCTTTGATACCACTGTTAGGTCCACGTTACCTCTCCCGGTACTTTCGGGGTTGCGGAAACGGTAAAACAAAATTTTTTCTAAACTTTGTAATATGGACCGTAAAAGCCGGATCTTTGCTAAACAATACACTAGCATCCTAACAAGAGATATATCTACTCGGTTAGGGGTTATACCTCAACTTGAACTCCTTCTCTTCTTGTTGTTCTTCTTCTTTGTTGTTCTTCTCTTCTTGTTGTTCTTCTCTTTGCTTGCTCAATGGTTGATCCGGACTTCGGTCACCTCCGCGGCCTCCTTGAGTCGAAGACGATCCACCCGAGAGATGTACACCGAGCTCCACCTCAAGCCGAGGTAACTAGGGCAAGGAGATTGCTAATCTAGAAGCCCTAGGATGTGTAGAGAAGATGTATGGATGTGTTTGTCAAGTGGAATCCTTTTTCTCTCAACACATGAGATCAAAGGAGAAATCAAGAGGAGGAAGAAGAAGGAGGAAGGTTAGCAACCATGGAGCTTCTCATTTCAAGAGAGAGAATGAGAATAAAATTATGATACAAAAGAAAAACAACCATGGTTGCAAATAATGCAAAATAACATCATTACTAATCCCATCAAGATAAAGTTGATGGCTACTTTGAAATGACCATTATCATAATCCAAAAGAAAAAGGAAAAGAAAAGAAAAGTGTAGAACCCTCTTGAAAGTCAATGGTCAACCCGGTCAACTGGTCAACAAAGTCAAGAGAGGTCAACGGGGTCAAATGGTCAATGCAATTAGCCATCATAAGATTATCACTAATAGGATTAGTAAATGATGTTCGCGGCTCATAATGGTTTTGACCAAACGAACTGTCAAAACTCTAATGAGTCCGCCTCAAAATGGTTTTGACCGAATCAACTGTCAAAACCCTAATGAGCCCGCCACATAACGGTTTTGGCCGAACCAACTGCCAAAACCCTAATGAGGCACCTCCTCCTTCATCACTCCGAAAAACTGTGCATACACACCTGCATCCGTATTCCGTAGAATGCGGATGCACAGAAGACAAAACAAATCCATCCGTGCAATACTAGGATCTGACTTAAACCAAAGCCTACTAGTACTGCCTGCCCGAACACCATACGCACACAAGTGTACGTAAGTGATCGCAGCCCTGCCGTAAAACCATACGGCCTCTACACGTTTCGCTCAGTGCAGGGAAACTCTCTGTGTGGGACTCTAAAGACTCGACACTACGCTGGCAGTGGGTTTAACCACAGACCGCAAGCGGCACTAGCTGTACGTAACGGTCCCCAGGTAGATGTCGATAAGAAGGCCGACGAGGTAAACCCATCCGAACTCCTACTGAGCCTGTATGTGACAATCTCCGTACAGTCCGGTCTGTTCGTCTGATACATCGCATGTCGGGCCTAGGGGGCGGCAAGCGTCAGACCCCTAATAGCGGTACAAGTCGTGTCGGAGTGAAGCCCAGAACACCTTGAGATAACACTGGAACCTACCAGTATATTTCGCTTGCCCTGGCCAGGGACTACTTGTGTAATGGCTCTCCTAGACACAGCGCGATGTCAACCCCCAATACCGGGAGAGACGAATCCTGTCTAATGTTCATATCAACAAATATCAGATTTTTGCATTTTCATACCGTCCAATTTTTATCACATTGCATATCCGTAGATACTCTTGAGCCGTGTTTGCTAGTCAATTGCAGGATACAGGTCCTCGGTTCCAAAACGGTGAAATTCATGGAAAAACACGACAAAATCCGAGTTCCTGCCAACCACAGATAAAACACGGTCTCCGCTCTTCATCCGTATGTTGCCAGATACCAGTTTAGGAGACAAAAGGACAAATCAATTGTCACCTTCATGCACAAAGCACTATGGTAGCACATAATCCAAGAGATCTACACGGAGCTCGAGGCAATCATCCACAAAAAGTCCACTTCATAACACCTTTCCCTCAACAGAAATTCTGGAAGAATTTTGGAAGTATTTTCAGAAAATACATACAAAAGACAAGAGGGGACAGAAGAACAGGGAAGTACCCCAAAGCCCACACCCTAAACCTACCAAGGTGCGGCGGATCCGCGGCCAAAGGGGGGTCTAGGCCGCGGATCCGCGGCAGTACAGTGCCTTCAGCCGACCAATTTTCAGGGGTATTTTGGTATTTGCATTTTTGGTCTGGTGGTTGCCCTAGGTTTTCATTCTCCAGCCTATAAATAGCCCAGAAGTTTGAGAAGGAAAGGGTCCAATATCTTGTATTTTTCTTTGCTAGGTTTTAGTACATGTTCTTCTTCCTCTTCTCACCTCTTCTCCATTAAACTTGTAAGTGAGCTTTTGAGTGAAGAGTGATGAATAAAGAAGACCATTTTTATTATCATGCTTGTCTCTTTCTTTACTTGTTATAATTGTTGTAATTTTAATTGTTAAGTAGTTGTTGTTATTTCCTTGTTGTTTGTTTCTTCTCTCTTTTTCTTTATCCTTCCATACGACAATGATACTTACGCTTGATCCTCGCCAAGGTGAGGTCGCAAACAGTTAGTCGTATTCTTCTAATCTCTTTCTTTCTATCTTCCTCTTTTGTGTTGTTTTATTTTTCCGTATTATGAAGTGTGAGTAGTTCTATACTTGTTAGGGTAGGATAAGGGAAGTTTGAGAGAAGGAAATCTCTCTCATTCTTTCCTTGCCCAACAACTTAAATCAACTCCCGTTAACCCAACCACAATCCGCTCCTTACGGCACCCTATCCTACATGATAGCGGTGATTCCGTAGTGAGACCGGTTGTGGTTGAATTAACCGGAGGTTATGGATAAGAGCCAAGAACGGACGGACAAGCACCAAAAGGAAGGACTATGCGTTGGAAAGCCTAGCTTATACTCGCAAGTTCCTTCCTAGTCGTGCTAATCCCCGTTGTTGCCGATTACCGTAACACCAATATTAAGTGGGGCAACGAAAGATGTGGAGACTCCTAACTCAAACTAACCTAATCCTAACCCTAACAAGCTCTCTTTAAATATCAACTCAACACTTAGATAACTACAAACAAAATCTGAACAACCGGACTTAACTCGTCGAAAAACACATAGAAAAAGATTCCCATCTCCCTGCGGACGACCCGTACTCAACCGGCTAGCTACGTGCGAAACCGTCTTGATTGCGGTATTTAAACTAGAACTTGAACACGCTCCTATCCTAACAATCAAATGGCGCCGTTGCCGGGGAGACGGTAGTCTATTTCTAAGTGAAATTTCGGGTTAATTTGTGAATATAAAAACAACCAAAAACCAAAAAAATATATACTTTGTAAAAGAAACCATCTTGTTATTTTTGATTAGTTTTTGTGCAAGTGTGCAGGAAATACGAAGCTCAAGATCGACGCCAAAGACGTTGGAAATACGGAGTTCAAGTACAGTGCCAAAGACGTGGGAAGATAGACCCACATTTTCGCGGCTACACCGCGACGGACAAAACGAAGCATCCGGTTTACTGTACAAATATGGAGCAAATACAGTGAGCAAATCAAGATTCAGTATATCCAGACAAGCAGAGGACACCCAACAGAGAACACCAAATTTTTCCAGAGCACCAAAGCCTCAGGACTGCCGCGCAAGCGCGGCAATTACATGCATTTGTCCGCGCTTCCGCGGCCATCTTTTGGCTTCAGGGCCCCATTTTTCTCTGGTGAGTCTCTCTGCCTCTCTCCACTCCTCTAAGATCCACTGAATTGTGTTTTCTGCAGGCTTCTTTGCGCAAATTCTTCTCCCCTTTCCAATAAACTGTTCTTGTGCAGGATTCTTTGCGCCGCAAATAAAAATTGGTTGCTGTTGATATTGTTACTGTTTTGCATTCTTTAATACGGACTTAAGGGGCTTAAAACCAATCCAGATTGGGTGGGGATTTCATCACCCTTCCCAGGACCCCGGAAATCACTAAAGCATATGCATTGTCCATTGTAATTAAAAAAATACTAGACTTCAGCCCTAAGGACTTCGCGCTCATTAGGAGAAGATAAACCTTGTTTAGAACCTTGCTTAACCGTATATTGTTTACGGGGTGTCTAGGAAAGTGTTAAGGCGCAACCGCCGAAAGAGAAAGGGTTATTTAATTAAGGAACTTCGCGAAAGCGTTGGATAACCTCCCCTTATCTCTGCACTTACCTGGCCTCGTGATCAGTGTATTTTTAAGCCTGTTTCTCGACACTGTTTAACTTCGACAATCAAGTTCAGGAGCAGGTCTAGTAGACCTAGGTTACCCTAGATCTAGGTGTGATTGTGCATATCTTGTTTGTGATTGCTTAAGCCGTATTTCCGTACATACTTCTGTAAATCTCTTTCTAAAAACAAAATAAAAAAAGAAAAAAATCAAAAACTTTTATAAAAACTTGCCCTTTTGTCGCCAAATCCATTTTCACCCAACACCCATCGCCTTTCTTCATTGACGTTTTCTTACCCTCACCTTCTTCGCTTTGACTATACTAAACTCGTTTAGTGTATGTCCGCTTGGACTCGGGACACTAGCGCCCGTCTAGTCCGCGTTACGTTAGTCGCGACCGACTACGCGATCGACTCCGAAGTCGATACTCTCTCCACTCCTCTTTCACCCCTTCCTTTGCCGGCCAACTCCGACGTTGACCGAAATTCTGTTCGTACATCTTCACCTTCACCTTCACCTTCACCAACCTCTTCTTCCGCGATGTCGGGATTTAATCCGAACATCTCGTTGACCACCCCGGGATTGGCTCCACCTCCTATGGAGACCAATCTCCCACCACCTCCGCCTGTTGTAGCGCCGCAGCGAATTGCGCTCCAGGATCGTTTCTACCCTACCCGTTCTGCACTTCCAACCTGCCTTTCTCTTCCTCCGGCCAATGGGGACAACTTTGAAATTAAGCCCCATTTCATCAACATGCTTCCACGTTTTCATGGGCTTGAATCTGAAGATGCCTATATCTTCATTAACAAATTTCAAAATGTCTGTGCCATGATGAAAACAACCCAGCTGTCGGACGATGCTATACGTCTACGGGTCATTCCGTTCACTTTATGCGATCTCGCAGAAAAATGGCTGTATAGCACCGCTTCCCACTCAATCACCAGCTGGGACGAGTTTGTTAAAGCGTTTCTAAAAAAATTCTACCCAAATCATAAGACCGCAAGAATTCGAAATGAGATCAACCAATTCTCCCAGCTTCCTTCTGAACCCTTTTGGAAGTGCTTTGACCGATACAAAGACCTTCTTGTTCAGTGTCCTCACCACGGTATAGAGAAATGGCAACTCTGCCAAACCTTATACGAGGGACTGAACCCAGCAACGAAGCAGTTGCTGGAAACCATCTGTCAGGGCCACTTCCTATCCAAATCTGACGAGGAAGCGTGGCAGTTCTTTGACGATCTTGCGGAGCAAACGCTACAGTGGGAGAGCACCAGACCGACTCCTTCTTCTTCTTCTACCTCCACTTCTACCGGTCAGTCTAGGGTAGGAATTCACCAGCTTGATGTCTCTATTGCGATGAGAGCTGAAATGGCTGCAATCACAAAAAAGCTTGAAGCAATAGAGAGCAAATTTTCTTCTCCTACTCCTGCCCCTGTTCTCCCCCTTCGTACCATCTGCGCTTGTTGTTCCGATCCGTCCCACTTGACTGAAGAGTGTCCTTACAATCCACCCTCGCAAGGACAGGATCAGGTTAATGCATTCCAGCAAAGACCGAGGAATGATCCATACTCTTCCACCTTCAATCCCGGTTGGAGGAACCACCCCAATTTCGCCTGGAATCAGAATCAGAATCAATTCCAGGGCAACAATTTCCAAAGGGCCCCTCCACCGCAACAACAAGCGCAACAACAAACTCAGTATCAGCAGCCCTTCCAACCCCAGCCTTACCAAAACCAGACGAACAACTTTGCACCGAACAATTCCTTTCCACCAAACAACTTTGTTCCGTCGAACAATGATAAGGTTTCCTCGCTCGAGCGAAGTCTGGATGCGTTTGTTAAACAATCGACTCAATCCACCGCCAACATCCAGTCTTCGATCCAATCTTTAGTGCAACACACCGCCGCACACGGGTAGAGCATCAAGACCATCGAGGCCCAGATTGCACAGCTGAACGCGGCCTTGAGCGAGCGAGAGAAGGGGAAGCTCCCGTCCCAGCCACTTCCAAATCCCGGCCACCCACATAATGCACTTGTTGCTCTTGAACAACAAAACCATAATGTGAGTGCCGTGACCACACTGAGATCAGGGAGGGTGCTGCAAAACAACATTGGCAAGCAAATCAACGATGACACCCCGGCCGCTTCTTCTTCTTCTTCTCCTGCTTCTTCTTCTTCGTCTTCCGAGCCTATTCTCCTTTCTTCACAAGGCTCTCCTTCCTCTTCTTCTCTAAACGGACCCACTTCTCACTCCATGAAAACACCTATTCTGGGATCCGTTCCAACTCCAAAATCTCCTCCTCCAGCATTAGACTCAACCAATTTTCAAAATGTTCCATTTCCAAACCGGTTGAGATCTAACAAACAAAATCCACAAATGGAGAAGATTTTGGAGTTATTCAAGCAAGTTAACATTAACATTCCTCTTTTAGATGCTGTCCAACAAGTCCCTTCTTACGCGAAAATCTTAAAGGACTTGTGCACGAAAAAGAGGAAGTCTCAGGTACCCAAGAAAGTTTTCTTGGCTAGTGCTGTGAGTGATGCCCTTACCCAATCTTTACCACAAAAACGGAAGGACCCTGGCTGTCCTACTATTTCAATTACTATTGGGGATAAGAACATCAACCGCGCACTATTAGATCTTGGTGCCAGTGTTAACTTGCTTCCGTATTCAGTATACGAGCAATTAGGCGTCGGAGAGCTGAAACCCACACACTGCACTCTCCAGATGGCCGACCGATCGATCACCCATCCTAGGGGTGAGCTAGAGGATGTGTTAATCAAAGTCGGGGATTTCATATTCCCCGTCGACTTCATTGTCTTAGATACACAGCCTGTAGCTAACCCCCGGAATCAAATTCCGGTAATACTCGGTCGCCCATTTCTCGCAACCTCAAATGCTGTGATCAATTGTCGCAATGGTTCAATGAACCTCTCTTTTGGAAATATGACAATTGAACTCAACATTTTTAGGTTGGGGAATCAGCCCGCCGAACCTAATGCTCATATACTGGATGTTTGCTCGATCCAGGAGATCACCCCCGAAGAGTGTGAATTCGAGGAGTTTTTGTTTGAATACGATAATCTTGACGCCACTAGTGCGTGTCTCTTCGAACCTGCTGCTGTTTCTGCGCCCGATAACGACTACGAGTATTTCACGTTCACGAACGATCTTAGCCGCGCACAACCCGAGTTTGAATCTTTCGACTTTTCGGATGAGTTACCTGAACCATCCGACTCGGTTGCCTACACTCGTTTTGAACCTTTGCTGGAGTCCTTTGAGTTCGAGACCTTTGCACCAGTCTTGCCTTCCATCATTTCACCTCCAACGCTCGAACTCAAGCCGTTGCCGTCTCACCTTAAGTATGCTTACTTAGGTGAGAACGAGACCCTTCCTGTCATCATCTCGGCTTCTCTAGCTCCCGAGCAAGAGAAAGCCCTTCTCGCGGTCTTGCACAGCAACAGGCAAGCTTTTGGCTGGTCCATGGCGGACATCAAGGGGATTAGTCCCCTCATCGTTGAGCATCACATTCATCTGATGGATGATGCCAAACCAGCCCGGGATCCACAGAGACGTCTTAATCCAGTCATGAAGGAGGCTGTGAAGAAGGAGATCGTCAAATGTCTAGATAGTGGTATCATTTACCCTATCTCTGATAGCCAGTGGGTTAGCCCCATTCACGTTGTCCCCAAGAAGTCGGGCATCACGGTCATAACCAACGAGGCGAATGAGTTAATCCCTACTCGCACCCAAACTGGGTGGCGAGTTTGCATTGATTACAGAAAACTCAACGCCGCAACGCGGAAAGACCACTTTCCGCTACCTTTTATTGACCAGATGCTCGAACGATTGGCCGGACATGAGTACTATTGCTTTCTTGATGGCTACTCTGGCTACAATCAAATTCCCATCGCCGAAAAAGACCAGGACAAGACCACTTTCACTTGTCCTTTCGGCACGTTTGCATATCGACGCATGCCCTTTGGGTTATGCAATGCGCCCGCTACCTTCCAGCGGTGTATGATGGGGATTTTCTCAGACATGGTGGAGAAATTTCTGGAGATTTTCATGGATGACTTCTCCATTTTCGGCGATTCTTTTGACGAGTGTCTGCTGCATCTCGACGCTGTCCTTACCAGATGTAAGGACAAGAATCTCACTTTGAACTGGGAGAAATGCCACTTCATGGTGCGTGAAGGTATTGTCTTAGGACATATCATCTCGCAAAATGGCATAGAGGTTGACAAAGCAAAGATTGAGGTCATTTCCAATCTGCCTCCTCCCCGATGCGTCAGAGATATCCGAGCCTTCCTTGGCCATGCCGGTTTTTATAGACGGTTTATCAAGGACTTTAGCAAGATTGCTAGGCCCTTGACGCTTTTGCTGGCCAAGGACACACCTTTCACCTTCGACTCGAGCTGTGTGACTGCATTCGAGTCACTGAAACTCTCACTCACTTCTGCTCCCGTTCTCTCTTCTCCTGACTGGACGCACCCATTCGAGATTATGTGCGATGCATCCGACTTTGCCATCGGTGCTGTCCTTGGACAGCACATCAACAAGATGCCGCATGTAATCTATTACGCAAGCCGAACCCTGAACGACGCACAACTCAATTATACAACAACTGAGAAGGAATTCTTAGCTGTTGTATTTGCCTTAGAAAAGTTCAGGCCCTACCTCATCGGCTCTCCAGTCATTGTCTACACTGACCACTCAGCTCTGCGCCATCTTTTTGCGAAGAAAGATGCCAAATCTCGGTTGATCCGTTGGATCCTCTTGCTTCAAGAGTTTGACCTTGTCATTAAGGACAAACGAGGATGTGAAAACGTGGTTGCCGACCATCTCTCGCGACTTCCTTCTTCGCCTTCGCTTCCAATTCCGATAAACGACGTTTTCCCGGATGAACAACTCTTGACAGTATCTTGCGAACCCTGGTTCGCAGATATTGTGAACTATTTGGCCACGGGATTGCTACCGACCAAATGGTCGAGTCAGGACAGACTTCGCTTCTTATCCCAAGTAAAACATTTTTACTGGGACGAACCCTACTTGTTCAAGTACTGTCCCGACCAGATTATTCGTCGGTGTGTCCCTGATGAGGAATTCAAGAGTGTGCTGTCATTTTGCCACGACCAAGCATGTGGCGGGCATTTTGGGCCCAGAAAGACAGCTGAGAAGATCTTGCAATGTGGTTTCTACTGGCCACAACTTTTCAAAGACGCTCACGACTATTGCAAGACTTGCTCCCGGTGCCAACACATGGGCCGGATATCCCGGAGGAATGAGATGCCGCTCCAACCGATCTTGGTTGTAGAGATTTTCGATGTTTGGGGGATAGACTTCATGGGGCCGTTTCCCAGCTCTTTTGGGAACTTGTACATTCTTCTAGCTGTTGATTACGTCTCTAAATGGGTCGAGGCTGTGCCCAGCCGAACTAACGACAACAAGGTTGTCGTTAGGTTCCTTAAAGAAAACATTTTCTCACGGTTTGGGCACCCCCGAGCGATCATTAGCGACAATGGAAGTCATTTCTGCAATAGGACTTTCGAGGCCTTGATGCGGAAATACTCCATTAATCATAAGCTTTCTACGCCCTACCACCCCCAAACCTGCGGGCAGGCCGAAGTTTCAAATCGGCAAATCAAGCAGATACTGGAGAAAACGGTTTCCAAGAACCGTAAGGATTGGTCTTTGAAACTCACTGATGCCCTTTGGGCATTTAGAACCGCTTATAAGACCGACCTTGGCACGTCTCCCTATCGGCTTGTGTACGGAAAAGCCTGCCACCTTCCTGTCGAAATCGAGCATCGCGCGTTTTGGGCGATAAAGGAGCTGAATCTGTCTCTGGAGGTTGCGGGCAGCCATCGGAAGCTGCAGCTGAACGAACTGAGCGTGCTTAGGGATGAGGCTTACGACAACGCGATTGTCGTTAAGAATCGAACGAAGGTGTTTCATGATAAACACCTTTTGCGCAAAACCTTCGTACCTGGTCAGCAGGTACTTCTTTACGACACCCGACTTCACTTCCATCCTGGAAAGCTCCGATCTCGCTGGAAAGGGCCGTATTTTGTGCGGAATGTGTATCCGCAGGGCGCTGTGGATTTGGAAAATCCAAAGGACGGTTCACTCTTCAAGGTCAATGGACACCGATGCAAACCGTACCTTAGCGCCGAACCAACAGAGGAGCTCCTGTTCTTACAGGAGCCGGTTTACCTTGCATGATCTTCCTCTGCTACCTCCAAACTTCGGTTATCCAGCCAAGAACAGTGGACACTGTTCCAAATAAGTTTGGGGGTATGTACAAACCATTTTGTTTATATTTGTGTATATTCCTTTTCTTTTCTTTAAAAACAAAAACAAATAAAAATTTGTGTATCACTAACCGACAATTTTGAACCTTCCAACTGCTCTCTTCATGCTATGACAGTGAGGACACTGTCCAGTTTAAGTTTGGGGGTACGCTCGGTACGCATTTCTTACCTTCGCATTCATATGTATATTTTGCATCTGCATATTAAATCCATAAAAACCATAAAAATTTGAAAATTTTCTAAAAATATAAAAACTTTTTGTCAAGTTAGCTTATGAAAGAACTCTGATTCAACATTCGACGGTTTTTGTTTGAAAAAATAGGAATAACTAGATCTTCTGTTTGGATTTTGAAAACCTGAAAGATAACTCTCCTTTGAAGTTAACTATAGCTGATATACGTCTTTACATCACACTACACGTGTCGTAAGATTTTGGGAATTAGATGACAAGTCTTTCATGTTTGAACTTTTAAACAGATAAATGATTTTCTGAGGATCAAATAGGTTTGTTCTGAAATAAGTAATGTCAAGAATAGTTTATGAAGTAAAGCGAATATGAAGGAATGTTATTGATACCGTAATAGGAGCTAAGTCTGAAAAATAACCCATCTAAAACTTGATTGGAATAATTACACACCAAACCCACTAGACACGTCTTTTATCCAAAAAATATTTGAACTGCCGGTTATATCTCCGTTCGTATTAAATCATCTGATTTTACCGCCAAACTGTCTTTTGTTTTTGGACCTAGGTAACTTGAGTAATTAAGTCCGCTGGGGTGTTTCTACACCTAATGCCCTAAAACCAACTGGTTTGGGAGCATTGGCCCAAAGCTCGCTAAGAAGCCTAGAAAGTCCAGTTTTAAAAACAAAGTCAAGCAAGTGTTCTCTCCGAGTTAAAATTCCTAACGGTCCTTTGTGTGAGAATAATCTTGATAAAAGACAGGCTTTTAAAAAATTTTAACGGAGATATGAAGGTTTTATTCTATGATAAAGACTATTGCACATTCACAGTGGTGTGTATGAAATGAAAACAAGAAAAGGTGGAGTGAAAAATACGACGTAGTTTCCTGTTAAGGAAGATAGAAATTCTGAAGTTAAAACCTTACTGGAAAACGAAACTTGAAAAATGCTTAACTCGTTATAAAACTTATGTGATCCTTTTAAAATTATTATCTGGGCTTTATTGTGCGACATGATGACTCTAATCGATCCTTCTGGAACTTAACGACACTATCCGCACTGCACGTAAAGACATATAAAATCTGTAGTTAAATAAGATGTGAGGTGTGAAAAATAAAGGTTCGATAGTCTAGACTAAGGATTATAGAATTGTTATTTTCTAAAAACAAAACTTTAGGGTTTTGAAACTTAGTCATTTTTACAAACCAACTTGACCGGATTTTGTGGGTAGTATCCGCTGAAAACCCTCAGGAGACAACACTCCTCCTACTAGGGACACCTAGAGGTTTAACGGCTTGTTGCACATGCTCAGTGCAATCGCGTTCCCTGCGAAAGTGAGGTTAGGAAATTTTTTGTGAATAAATGGACTTTGCTCGGGACGAGCAAATGATAAGTTTGGGGGTATTTGTTCATATCAGATTTTTGCATTTTCATACCGTCCAATTTTTATCACATTGCATATCCGTAGATACTCTTGAGCCGTGTTTGCTAGTCAATTGCAGGATACAGGTCCTCGGTTCCAAAACGGTGAAATTCATGGAAAAACACGACAAAATCCGAGTTCCTGCCAACCACAGATAAAACACGGTCTCCGCTCTTCATCCGTATGTTGCCAGATACCAGTTTAGGAGACAAAAGGACAAATCAATTGTCACCTTCATGCACAAAGCACTATGGTAGCACATAATCCAAGAGATCTACACGGAGCTCGAGGCAATCATCCACAAAAAGTCCACTTCATAACACCTTTCCCTCAACAGAAATTCTGGAAGAATTTTGGAAGTATTTTCAGAAAATACATACAAAAGACAAGAGGGGACAGAAGAACAGGGAAGTACCCCAAAGCCCACACCCTAAACCTACCAAGGTGCGGCGGATCCGCGGCCAAAGGGGGGTCTAGGCCGCGGATCCGCGGCAGTACAGTGCCTTCAGCCGACCAATTTTCAGGGGTATTTTGGTATTTGCATTTTTGGTCTGGTGGTTGCCCTAGGTTTTCATTCTCCAGCCTATAAATAGCCCAGAAGTTTGAGAAGGAAAGGGTCCAATATCTTGTATTTTTCTTTGCTAGGTTTTAGTACATGTTCTTCTTCCTCTTCTCACCTCTTCTCCATTAAACTTGTAAGTGAGCTTTTGAGTGAAGAGTGATGAATAAAGAAGACCATTTTTATTATCATGCTTGTCTCTTTCTTTACTTGTTATAATTGTTGTAATTTTAATTGTTAAGTAGTTGTTGTTATTTCCTTGTTGTTTGTTTCTTCTCTCTTTTTCTTTATCCTTCCATACGACAATGATACTTACGCTTGATCCTCGCCAAGGTGAGGTCGCAAACAGTTAGTCGTATTCTTCTAATCTCTTTCTTTCTATCTTCCTCTTTTGTGTTGTTTTATTTTTCCGTATTATGAAGTGTGAGTAGTTCTATACTTGTTAGGGTAGGATAAGGGAAGTTTGAGAGAAGGAAATCTCTCTCACTCTTTCCTTGCCCAACAACTTAAATCAACTCCCGTTAACCCAACCACAATCCGCTCCTTACGGCACCCTATCCTACATGATAGCGGTGATTCCGTAGTGAGACCGGTTGTGGTTGAATTAACCGGAGGTTATGGATAAGAGCCAAGAACGGACGGACAAGCACCAAAAGGAAGGACTATGCGTTGGAAAGCCTAGCTTATACTCGCAAGTTCCTTCCTAGTCGTGCTAATCCCCGTTGTTGCCGATTACCGTAACACCGATATTAAGTGGGGCAACGAAAGATGTGGAGACTCCTAACTCAAACTAACCTAATCCTAACCCTAACAAGCTCTCTTTAAATATCAACTCAACACTTAGATAACTACAAACAAAATCTGAACAACCGGACTTAACTCGTCGAAAAACACATAGAAAAAGATTCCCATCTCCCTGCGGACGACCCGTACTCAACCGGCTAGCTACGTGCGAAACCGTCTTGATTGCGGTATTTAAACTAGAACTTGAACACGCTCCTATCCTAACAATCATCTAACCGTCACTGCCTCCAAGTGCTTCGGGACTGCTCCCAACTACTACCTGTTTGCACGACTCAGTAGAGCCGTGGTAGGGTAGTAACCAAAGAACAGTGGGAACACACTCGAGGCAAAGTGACAGTGTCAAGTCAGCGGACTAAGCTGTACTCATGTCACCTGGGAACTGATAACTGACGATAGGTATAATACCAACCATCAGTTCCCGACGAGTCCTGTCCAGTGTACCCGTAACCTAACGAGCACCCGCATACTATCTCAAGTACGACGTACCGACGGCTGTGGGACAGACCGTCTCCCGTGCTGGGATGAGAAGCGCATACGCTAGTCTACTCCGGAGCATCGATGCCCTATCTCGATACTCCCACGACCAGGGACGTGTATAAGGATGTGCTTGTAGATTACCTAGCCCCCATGAGTGTGATCGCCATCACAACGCCGGTAATCAAGCAAAGATCCTAAGGGCTCTACTAATGCGTATAGGTGATATAATAAATAAACACACAAGTACACATTAAAGCAGAGACAAACCAAGTAGCATACTACTATATTGAGCAAGATTGTCTGTACAACTGTGAATATCCCAAGCTTCCATCAAGTAATATACATACTAGTATGATACAGTAATGGCCTCTAGGGCATATACACTAACAGGATTGTCTACGGATCCTCCGCTGCATCTATGCCGGTAAAAACTGGAGGCTTCAGCCTCAAAAACTCCTATAAGGATACGAAAATAATCTTGGTAACAACAGAAAAAGCTGCCTGAGCAGCAGGTACAATCACAGTCCCTACAGTAGGAGGGACATCATCGGCTCTCGGAGCTCGGCTAGCCTCAAATAACAATCCAACCATCTGTCACAAGTCCTGAATACTCAATCCCAGCCTAGCCATTCATCCTGGAGAAGGTGGATCACTTTGTCCCTGAGGGGTAGGCGTACCACCCCGATCGGTCCTTGTCTTAAATGAGACTACTCTAATCTCATACCTGGCGGCAGCCCTCTGGCCCTCATAGTCTCCGGCGACATAGTGGCTGGAACAAGAAACAAGATTGATAGGAACATTGCGATCGAATCAAAGGATTTTTGGAATCAAAGAAGGAAATATAATAAATATATATCCTAAGGTCACTTAGGCGGAGTACCGTATCTTAAGTATACCGCGGAACACACCCACGCTACGTCACTCTGCTTAAGTCACCTACTCCATCTACCAAGGGTCATCCTACACTCAGAAAGGTAAAACCTAACGCTCTGATACCAAGTTTGTCACGACCCGAAGGTACGGAACATGACTGGCACTTAATTTACGAAACGTCTCAAGGCGTACGTAAACTAAGTAAGCCAAAACCCAGAAATCTAAACCATTTAAAGAAATAGAGTGAAGAAAAACTTATTTAAAGAAAGTGATTTTAACCAAATAAGTCGCATCAAACATTTTTTAAAAAAACATCAAAATTTTCCGAAAATTTTGGCAAAGTCTCCTTCGTAAATACTGGCCCCCAAATGGGTACAACACATGATAATACATATAAATTATGAATAAAGGCATCCCCAAACGGGAGCTAGCTCTTCGCTAATGGCGGAATCACAACCACATGCAATATATATATATATATATATAAATATATATATATATATATATATATATATATATATATATATCAAAAGTGCAAAATAAGCATCTGAAAGCAAGAAATAAGAAAATACCACGTCGGCTCAAGTGTGCATCGGCTCAAGTGAGCATCGACACCAGAAATAGAATACACAAATCTCACAAACTCACCATCTAAGTCTAATGTACAAAGGGTAGATGGAGTATACTAGATACAATAAAATAAACAGTGGGAGCAAAAGAAAATCCTCCGAAACCCACCTATGAGCAAGCTGTAAGTCGAAGCGAACAAAGCGGAAAAGAAGGTACACCCGCCGCTACTGTGTTGATGGGTTAGACCTGCAAGATACTGTGGCACAACGAGGGTGAGTTGCCAACTCGTGAGTAGTAAGTAATATCTAATAAGGATATCGTAAGTATGCACGCAAATGCGTCACAACCTACATATCCCGATATGATACGATGCACTAGTATGTATGCAATATGAATGCATAATCAACACGAAACCTGAATATGTTTGGTATGATAAAATCTGTATTCTTATCTTAGTAAAACTCCTATGAAATAACTGAAGGATCGTCAATGAAATCCATATAAATCCGTGTCAAGCATCGACACAAAACATATATATCTCAATGTCTCAATATCTCAATGTCTTGACATCTCAATGTCTTAATATCTTAATATCTTGGGCTCCGTCAGTCCGGATCGGCCCATATCATCAATCTCACGACCACGGCCGGTATCCTCCGGATATCCGCCATGCCAGACATCATCGGTAGGTAGTCTGCCTCTGCCAGGCTCATCGTTTACAACTCGAGCTTCATGCCCCGGGTACCTTACCGGGCCCACCATGTACCCGAAACGGTTCATCCAACTCCTCGAATCGGGTCTCGAAAGCTAACATAAATCAGAAAAACTCATGGTAGACGACACATACATCATATCACGAGAAAACTGCAACTTGCATTTTAAAAGCGATAACAGGTTTATAAAATTCTTGCGGTTTTTCCCAAAAATCCATAAATCCCATCAATACTGAAATCCTCAAGAATAATCACAATGTATAAACGTGCATGTGATGATGGATATATATGATACGGTAGTATATACCATACGAAATACGGCCAGAAGCTATGCATGAATCATGATGCAATGAGGTATGTATATATGACTAACAATCCTATGTATCTATTTTAAAGAAATGAACATACAAGTATAAATCTACGGATCATATATGATGCAAATCCACAGTTATCGAGTTTAAACAAGTTCTATAGTGTTCGTTACATAGCAATTACCAAAGGCGTGTGTGTTTGCATGAATAGTGCACGTGCGGCATGAACCAATGGTAATGGTGCAAGTGTCCTATGATGAGGTCACATATATATACATATATAAGATGATGCAATGAAATGAGATGCATAACTAGGAAACTACGCATATAATGCAAGTACTATAGATAATACTAAACCATCGGGTGCCTCGCGCCATCCAGACGATCCCCCCATAGATGTGTACATCTACTCACCGGGACGTCTCGGCTAATCTGATCAAATCTCAGCCTTGTCTTTCCGCGCCACGTCCGACATCTCTGCACCCGATCTTAGAATTGTACATAAGTGAATAAGAGGATATATATATATAAATGGTCGTGTACACAACGAAACAAGATAACCAACGCGCACTAATTAGATGCGCACGCACTTGTGCACAAAACGCGCTCGCAACAACACTAAAACTTCCACTAGGGTCGCTAATACATGACCACTACCAAGTCTAGAACCCAATCACGCATTCACAACACATTAAATATTATAGAAAATAAGTTATAGCTCAATTCAATCTCAAACTTACTTAGAACCTATTTATACCAAAAACCTAGTAAGTATCACTTAACCATTTTATTACAAATCTAGATGTTTTAACAAATCTAGTGGTCACAATATTCACTTAACAACTTAATTAAGCCATACAAATCTTTACTAGATTTTAATCTCACCTATTTGTATTAATCGTAAAAGTTTAGTTTGCACAATTATATAATTACAACAAATTAAAAGTAACCATTAGCAAATTAACAACTAGTTTAAATTTTTGCAAAACCTAAGATGTTAACTACACATCATAACTATAATCAAGTGATAAAACCCTAACTTGAACCCAATTTCCTTCTCATGAAAAGTTCAAAACTTGCAATTAGAACCATTTAAATACCTAATTAAGTTTGATTTAAGAAATTTAGCAACAAATTAACCATGGGGTTAGGATTTATACCTCAAAGATTTGTAGATCTAACTTGAAAATCATGGCCTCCCAAAATGGTTTCTTGCTTCAAGATCCATGCTATATAGGTCAAGGAATAATGGGTGAAGGTTTAATTAGGAATTTGTGAGAATTTGGAAGGATTTTTGATGGAAAAATGAGAATTTTTGAAGGGAAAATGAAGTGGGGAAAATAGGGGAGCTGCTGCTCATGAGGCTCGGCCAAGACTAGGGAGAGGAGAGAGAGCGAGGTGTGTAGAATTTTCCAAGAAAACCCCCATCATATCATGTATTAACTCATTTTCTTAATTATCATATTTTCTTTCATTTTATTTAGCTTCCCCCTTTTTTTTCCTAGAATCGACTAGAAGCTTGCAAACAAAAAGAGAAAAGAAAATATGTTACAAACTTGGTTTAAAGTTGTCATGGTTCACATTTGAGTAACTAACCCAATCTCATTTGTAATTAACACTAATTAAATGTATAAGTGAAAGCTTATAATAATACTTAAAATAATTAATTAAGAAAAATATTTAAGTAGACTAACAATTTATAAGTGACTAAATAAATAACAATACTAGCCATTACATATCTAAAAAAGGTATAATTAAGCCACTGTTGAAAAATAATTATATCTTGGTTTTTACGGAAAACACCAGTTATTTTAACGAATATCGGAAAATTCATCTAAACGGTTTTTTAAAACGTTACAATATGCTTCAATATTGTGTGAGCTATGTGAGCCATGCTAGATCATACTTCATTTCATTCTTGACTTGAGTGATTTTTTCTTCACTTGAGAGCTCATATGATGAGTTGCTCTCTAGCTCTCTCCTTTTTCCTCACCTCTTCCTCTAAGCTCAATCCCTCACATGAGTTGTGAAACCTTGAGCTTGTGAGAACCCTAGTGAGCAAACAAAACCCCTACTTCACCATCCTACACTAGATTAGCATTTTGGTGTAGTGTGTTTACTTCACTTAAGAGTTTAGTGAAGAGGTTGCTTGGATTAGCGGACTTCAGGTGGATCATCTTTGGCATGAAGGTCATCGAAGCAAGTTCGTTCAACCTTCAAGTGGAGCCTAGTGGAATCGCGTGGACTACAACCCGGAGTTTTAGAAGAGAAGGACACGGTCTACAAAGATTGTATCCATCCATCTCTTAGTGTAAAGTTTATGATATCATGTTAAATCCTAATCATCTAGTTTAAGATCTTGGTTAGTGTAGATTAGCACCCCCCCAAAATTTTAAAAACGGCATACTTGATGCTACTAAAACCTAGTTGTGGTACTAACATACACTTTCATGGTTTCAGAGCCAAAGCTAGAAGATTAGACAATGTTATTAGAATTGCGAAACCGAAACAGCACCGAAAACTGAAAGCCAAAAACCAAGATTCTGTCGATTTTAAAACGATTTCTTAATTTTTTTTAAACAACTGCAGAAGCTTACATATGATATAATTAGAACACCCTACAAAAACGAACCCCAAATGTTGCATTTTGGCCAGCCAAAAGGGCAAAAAAATCATCCTGACCGGTTTTTCCAAAGAGTTGGGGTTTGGATTTTGTATGGTGTTCTTAGCTCTTGATTTTAGGGTTTTAGGTTATGTTTGATTGGCCAAGTTTGCATGTGATGTTAACTTTTTTTGCTCTGGCAACTCAGAGTGTTTCGTAGTCATAATTTTAACATCGTTTCGGGTTTAAGTTTGATATGTGATGCAGTAATTGGAATCCATATTAAATTAGTTTTGTGAAAACTAGTTTGTTTGTAAATCTAACATGTTAGTCTCTATTGATCGATTGCCACGAAGTTTCAATTTGGATTGAAACTCCGCCGCAATCGCGTATCGTACGCGAATACTCGCTAGATAACTTTACTAGGTAGCCATGCTCCATAGCCCCGACCAAGTGACTTTAGGAAAACCCCATTGCTAAAAGCATCCACTCGGGTGTTCGCGGCCACGGTGTTCCGCCTAAGTGCACTTGGTCGACGACATCGGGGGTGCGGCCATCTACTAAAGTTCTCGACGAGTATTCGATCGGGTAGTCGGGAATCTTGTTGAATTACCTGACTAAATTATTGAAAAGTGTTTTTGATATGAGACTAAAATACAAGGTTTATAGGGTTAGGCATGAAATACGGTATATAAGATATTCCGGGTTTATGATGTCTAAGAAAATGCGGATTCTAATTATTGTAGTTTTTCATTTCTTTTCTGCGACCGTAAGTGTAATTTGTGGGGTATCCTAAATCTCGTTGCTATATATCAACGGAATTTGGGATACGCATATTTACTTATGTTGATGACATGCGATGTTATGTGTGCTGTGATATGTTATATTAGATCTTCGTGAGCGAATAGCCGGGGGTTTTATGTGAGATCAGAGTTGTACAATTTTCATTCATGTAAAATTTGTATATAATATTCTCTTATTGGGACACTTCCGGGTTGAGGATGATGTCCCCATTGATATATATTATTTACTTAGACCCAAGGCGTGGAGCACAAGTGACCTAGTTTTGGAGTCCAGTGGGAGACCATCTCAAAAAGTCGAGACAGGGTCTCCTAACTCTAGAATTGGCCGGGTTGCTTACTGCTCTCTTAGGGGTCTACGGATGTGGGTTGTCTATTCATCACGTCTGTGGAATCCGTGTTTTTCATTACTGCCTGAATTTAAAACACGGACCTCCTAGTATATCCAAAATTTCATATGTTGACTTCTGTTGCTTGGTTCTGTGATATGATCATATAACTGCGTGAGACGAATGCTATATATATATATATATATATATATATATATATATATATATAATAAACGTTGCTTATGTTTTTCACCCGCGGTAGTCCAGCTCCCGCTCTACCGTTAGTTAAGTAACCTAACGGTGCATGACGGGCCCCATGGCGAATGCGGATGGTATAAGCGTACATTCTATTTTCGTTTCATTTTCTGTGATGTTTAGGAAACATTAAATAATGGGACTTCATTAATGAGATTAATGAAAAGAAAAGAAACCTAAAGATATTGTAGAATCATTTTTAAAAAAAAAAAGTTAGCTCTAGTTCTTGCTTTGCATAGTGGTATTCCTTGATGAATATCCAATACCTCATTTGATGAGGAAAGAGCCGAGTTCCCTTCACCGGGAGTGACCTCTTTAGCAAAACTAGCAAATGTTACAACCCACTCATTTTTGTTTTAATAGCTTCCCTAGTTCTTGTTTTTCCATTGTGGTATTCCTTGATGAATATCTAGCACCTCATTCGATGAGAAAAGAGCCGAGATCTCTTCACCGGGAGTGACCTCTTTAGCAAAACTAACAAAAGCTACCAAAAGCTACCAAAAACACTGATCGCACGCTTTTGGCGTGTCGGATGTTCAAAGAATTAAAGTGTAACCGCGATCAGGACGGTGTCGCTATGCAGCTAGCCGGTTGAGCACGGGTTGGTCCACAGGGAGATGGTGGTATCTTACCTTCTTGTCTTAGACGAGTCAATAAAGAATCTGTATGTTTGTTCGAGACTATCCTATGTGTAATATTTGCAAGTATAAAGTTGTTAAGAAAAAGATACGAGATTATAAGCTAAAGAAATCCGTACTCAAAACCTTTGAGCCGAATCTTGACCAATTGAAGCTAGAGCAATCGGCAACAACGTGGATTAGGGGATTTAAGCGCGGTATTCGTGGAATACGGCTTATTTACCGTTGTCCTTCCGTTCTTGTCTCTTGCTTTCGCCTCCGGCCAAACCGAACGCAACCGGTCGCGGTTAGGAATCACCGTTACCTTGTCAGGGTACGGTGCCTAACGGAGCGCTTGCGTATCGTTTGGGCGGAGTTCAATGGAAAATACGGGAAAAGGAAATGGGCAAAGAAACGTTAACTTATAATACCGTATTTCTTCTTAACAATAATAATTACATTCATTCACAAAAGAGAACCAAAAAGAGAGAACAAAAAGAAAAGAACAAAGAAAAGAAAAGATTACAAGTAAGTAAGTGCATGAAATGAAATTGCAAGAAAGAAAAGCAAGATAATAATAAGCGAGTAATAAAAAAACAAATAAAAAGAACAAGAAAGTAATTACAAGAACATAGAACTCAAGACAAGCATGTGATCAATAGCCAACCCTTAAACTTGCAAGCTCAATCAAGTGGTTGCAAGATCAAGGGAAGGGTAGAGAACGCATGTGAAATGAAGAACTAGTCCCGTGAGAAAATACGACCCTTGAGATTAATAACTAACCCTTAACCATTCAAGCTCAATGAAGAGGTTGAATGATCAAGAGAAAGCAAGAATCTCAAGGGGAAAAAGAAACAATAGAGAATGATACAAAACCCTCATCTTCATTAATCTCCCACTCAAAAAGCTCTCACTACAATTTTCATGGAAAAAGAATGAAGAAGAAGAAGAAAAAGAACTAAAACTACAAAAGAAAGAGGAACAAAAGAATGACCCTTGGCTTTGGCAAGTTCTGCTGTATTTATAGGCTGGAGAATGTAAATCTAGGGCAACCACCAGAGCACATGGGAAGTTACAAAAAAGCCCCTAAAAGATGACACTCTGAATCCACAGTACGGCCGCGTTTCCGCGGCCAATACCCCCTATTGGCCGCGGATCCGCGGCCGTCTTGATGATTTAGGTCATCGTCCTTTGGGTGATTTCCTGGTTTGGCTTGTTCTTCAGTGTGGTATGGTTCTTTTCAGAGAAACTCATCACAATATTTCCAGAATTCTAGCACAACAAAAAGGTGATGTGATGTGGATCTTTCGAGCTCCGTGTAGATTTCTTGGATTTGGTGTTGCCATTGTGCTTTATGCATGACATGACAATTGATTTGCCATCTTGTCTTCTTAAACCGGTATGTGGCAACACACGGATAGAGAGCGGAGGCCGTGTTTTATCAGTTGTTGGCAGTAATCCAGAATTTGTCGTACTTTTCATGGATTTCACTGTTCAGAGCCGAGAATCTGTATTCTGCAAATATGTAGCAAACACTGATCAAAAGCACCTACCTATAAACACACGAGCGTAAGAATGGGCGGTATAAAATGCAGTATTCTGGTATGAACAAACACTCCTTTTAAAATCACTAGATTCTACAACGATATCAAGTTCATTACGCTAAAGGTTTTCTTAAAAACCAACGTAGCCCTCCGTCATTTTAGATAAGTTCTATTTAGTATCCGTGCTGCGTTTGTTGACATTCTCAAGGCGTAATGTGCGGTAGCTGATTAGTGCTTATCTGCCGCATGTGATGTGATTGGATTAGGGTAGTCGTGCGGCCTTATTGACCTTGTCAAGGGTCGTACTGGTGGCTTTAATTCAATCAAGAAATGAACGGGTTGAACTTGACTTGCGGTTTCTAGTTTGTTAACCTTGTCAAGGTCATAAATCGCATGGGGTAAAAACAATATTGGGAATTTCAAGCGTTGGAATTTGCAATGAGATTGCATACCTTCTATATGATAGTTGGATCCCGATATCCGCTGCGAGTAAGAGTTACTCCTGGAAGAGTTTTTCACCTTACAATTAGCTGATCCATTAGGTGTCTAAGAAAGGTATTAACGGGGTGATGCCCCTGTGGAAACGAGGTTATTTAATTAGTTCCATGCGAAAGCATGGGAGACTCCCTCGGAGTATCAATACCTGCCTGGCTGACCGATTGGCGAACTTGTAGGGTATAATTAATCCCGGCTAATCTTACTTTTTAAGGTTTGAAGGAAGATTTGATAAAAACAGTGGAAGCAATCCTGATTAGATAAAATAATAACCAATCTAATCTTGCAAAGAGCGCACGTAAAAGTGATTATCCTTCTCTCTCTTCTGGTAGCGACCAATGACATGCCTTAATCAAGATAATAATATGGATGTATTGATCGAACCCATTTATTATACTGGGTTAGGTTCCACTCTATCTTATGACTGTCATAAGTCTGAGCAAGGAATAGGTGAATATCTGGATTCCCACGCCACCCAAACGAAGAATAAGCATGTTGATGCATCGTCTTCGGGTGTGTTCGTAACCGAAAATTGTTTCTCAGTTTGCTCTACGTCCTGGGTATTGGATACTGGATCAGGATCTCACGTATATAATTTGTTACATGGGCTAAAGATAGGTAGAGAACTGGGAAATGGTGATAAGTCTCTAGTAGTAGGGAATGGTGTAATTGTTGCAGCCAAAGCAGTTGGCGGATATCACCTTGTATTACCAAGTAGTAATACAATTATTCTGAGCGACTGTTATTTCGTACCAAAAATATTGTGAATATTTTCCTAAATCAAGTGTTGATTGGGTATGGTACGTTGTATAACGGTATATACGTTCTAAATCACACAACAGTTCTAAGTATACACAACACACACAAGAGGAACAGTTCAGAAATGAACGAAGCCTTCTTGTGGCATTGTAGACTGGGTCATATCAATACGACAAGACTAGATGAGTTGCATAAGGATGCATATTTGAATCCGTTCGAATTTACATCTTATGAAACTTTCCAGTCATGTCTCAAAGGCTAGATGACCAAATCTTCGTTTACTGGACACGGAGAAAGAGCTACTGAACTCTTGGAATAGATACATAGAGATGTATGCGGTCTTATGTCTACACATGCCAGGAATGGTTCTGTTGGTTATAGTGCCCTCAAGTCAATTATTGAATCGCAGGCACGCGATTATGATGATTGAGGGAGGACCTATACCGGTAGAACAGTCTTACTCGAGATGATAGTATGCTATCTGGTTTGTCTTTATCATCATGTACAGCATTAGGTGGCCTTACAGATCACTATTACATGTTGATAGAGCCCATATGATTCTTTCTTGGCTACCAGCATTATGATGGCGATCATATACGTGGAAGCTGGGTGGTCTATAAGCACATCCTTAAATGTCCCTAGTTGTAGGAGTTTTGAGACTGGGCATCGATACTCCAGAGTAGACTAGTGTATACTGATCGAGACCCCGACGAGGGGCGGTGGCCGGTCTCACAAGCCATTGGTGTTAGTTTGTTCACCTAAGTTAGTATACAGGTGCTCATTGGGTTATGGGTACACTGGACGGACTCGCCGGGAACATGATAGTTGGTATTATACCTATTGTCAGATGGCAGTTCCCAGGTGACATGTGTACAGGTTAGTCTGTCGACCTAAGATCGTCATTTGTCTTGTGTGAGTTCCCACTGTGCATTGATTACTACCCTACCACGGCTCAAAGGATTCGTGCAAACAGCTTTTAGTTGGGTACAGTCCCGGGCCATATGGAGGCAGTAAGTGGATCGTCGGGGATTCATCTCTCCCGATATTGGGGGTTGATGTCGCACATGATAGATATATATGCCCTAGAGGTAAGTATTGTATATGTATACATATGGATGCTAGGGATATGTATGTACAGGACAATCTTGCTCAGTTTTATAGTATATTATTTGTCTTGTCTTTGTAAGGATATGTGTATTTATTTCTATTGTTGTTATATCTAGCTTGCACATATTGATAAAGACTCGATACGGTAGTATACTATTATGGTTTGTCTTTATCTTAACATGGCATATATCATACTCGTTATTACATATTGCGGTTACATGTTGATAAAGCCCCTAGGATCTTGTTTGACTACCTGCGTTGTGATGGCTATCATACTTGTGGGAGAAGGGTAGTCCATAAGCACATCCTTAAATGGTCCTTAGTCATGTGAGTATCGAGACCGGGCATTAATACTCCAGATTAGACTATTGTATACGTTTCTAGCCCTGTTGGGGGATGGTTGGTCCCGCAGCCATTGGTCTGATGCACCCAAGATCGTATACAGGTGCTCACTGGGTGTGAGTACACTGGACGGACTCGCCGAGAACTTCCAGATGGTACTATACCTATCGTCAGATAGAAGTTCTCAAGTGACATGTGTACAGGTTAGTCTTTGGACCCGAGATCGGCATTTGTCTCGTGTGAGTTCCCACTGAGCTTTGATCACTACCCTACCACGGCTCTATTAAGTCGTGCAAACAGGTTTTGGTTAGGTACAGTCCCGAGCCACATGGAGGCAGTGAGCGATTGTTGGGGATTCTTCTCTCCCGGTATTGGGAGTTGATATTGCCCAGTGATCGATTGGTCAGGACCATAAGACCTTGGCCAAGGCAGTTGGGATTTACTGATAGGTTGATCAGTAGTTTTCCGGATTGGTCCTGAGCCACATCGGCATGACTTATCAGGTTATTAGGGTCTGACGTTCACCACCCCCTAGACCCGGTATGCGTTAGTCTTTGACGAAGAGACTGGACTGTACGGATATTTTCACGGATAGGCTCAGTAGGAGTTCAGACGAGTTTGCTCGTCGGCTTTCCTTTTCGATAGGTACCTGGGTAGCCATTACATACAGTTAGTGCCGCTGACGTGCTTATGGTTAAATCCACTGCCAGAGTACTGTCGAGTCTTTAGAGTCCCACACAGAGGGTTTCCTATCTTCGGGCGAAACGATGTAGAGGTCGTATGGTTTTGCGACAGGGTTCGTTTACATACGCGTACTTGTGCCCGTATGGTGTTCGAGCGGTTGATACTAATGGGCTTTGGTTTAAGCCGGATCCTAGTATTAGATTTTGGGTTGGTTTAGTCTCATTGTATTCGTGTTTCTCGGAACACAGATGCGGGTATATATATACGGTTGAGAGGGACAGAGAAGGAGACACCTCATTAGGGTTTTGACCATTGGCTTGATTAAAACCATAATGAGATGGAGGAAATTGTTTACTAATCTTTATTAGAGATAATTGTGTCATGGTTAATTGGTTTGACCATTTGACTTGTTGACCATTGTTGACTTAGATATTTTTGTTGAGCACAAGATATTTTGCTTAGCAATAATTATGACATGATAATTGTCAAATCAAATGAACCATCATAATTATCCTAATAAAACTTATTATTCTTTTTCCTCATATGAGAGCTCTCTTCATTTTTCTTACTCTCATTCTCTTTCATGGTTTTCTCCTTCTTCCTCTCTCAAACCCTAATGTCTCATGTGTTGAGAATCAAGGGCTTGTGAGACTAAGCCACTAAAACCACACTCTACTCACTTTAGTCTACTTAGATTAGCAAGCTAAGTATTCTAGTTACCTCAAGTTAGAGGTTTAGCTCAAGGTTGGAGCTCTCGGGTGGATCATCGTTGACACAAGAAGGCCGGAGTTCAAGCACGATCCATACTTCCATCGAGGAGCTTAAGAAGAGGATCAAAGAACCGAAGGACTCGTTTTCTTTAGGTATACATTCTATCATAGTAGATAGAACTCTAGCTAGCTAGCTAGGTTTATGGTAAAGATCCGATTTTGGTTTATTCTAGCGCCAAATTTTGTATCGCTATAAAAAATTTTGTTCCGCATTTGGCCATAGGAGTTGGCCGGGACGCTAGTGTAACCCTTCAGCACAGTGCACGGGTGGCCATCATCAGAAATCCTTGGTCAAGATAGTCGAGAATTACTGATCTAGGATTAGTAGTTTCTCAGGTGGTGATGAGTTTCATACCGACACGAATTATCGTGTTATTAGGGGTCTGACTTTATCCACCCCCTAGATTTGATATGCGATACTCTTAGAGAACAGACCAGACTGTACGGAGATTGTCACTGTCAGGCTCAGTAGGGGTAAGGATGAGTTTGCTCGCCGGTCTTCTTTTCGCTCAATACCTGGGTAGCCGTTACGTACAGCTAGTGCCGCTGATGTGCTTGTGGTTAAACCCACTACCAGCGTATTGACGAGTCTTTAGAGTCCCACACAGAGGATTTTCACGGTTCAGGCGATATGGTGTAGATGACTTATGTTGGTACATACAGGTGTCCGATTAAATATATGTACAGGCTGCACAGAATTTAATCGAACGGTTGATAATACTAGCGGCTTAGGATTAAGCCGGATTATTAAATCAGGTTTTGATTTAATAATTTATATATGTATTTATATATATGTGTTCTAGTATTATTGTTCACTATTCATTTTCTCTCTTGGCTATTATTATTTTTATACGAATACGCGTATATGTATTTCGATACGTGTACCGAGAAGTATTCCGTATTTATACGGAATAATTTCTAGAAGATGGCCACCTCATTATTGATTTTCTTTTTAGAAAATCATTTTGGAAATGAGGCAGAGGGGTGAGTTGGCATGAGCATGGATAATGGCATGTAGAGAGGTATGGCATGGATTTGTTTAACGGAAATTGAGGAGATATTTTTCCATGGTTGAATTATTGTGGCCATTATTCTTTAAATGCCATGCCATCTATTATTGACTTGATTCATTCTTCACTTGATTTCTTGACTTTCTTCACTTGCTTCATTCTCACTCACTGTGAGACTTAGCCATTTTCCATGGTTGCTCATGCCATTGTTTTCCTCACCTCCTTCTTCTTCTTCTTGAGTTGCTCTTTTGAGCATTAGTGATGAGAGAAAATTATAGTGAGATAATCCTACACCTCCACTCTCCATTGCTAGCAACCTTGGAGCGTCGGTTGCCATGCTAAGCAAGGTTGGAGCTTGCACCGTTTTCCCTCGGATGGATCATCGTAGATGGAGGAAGACCGGCAACCAATTTCGATCCATGACCACTAGGAGCTTGGGATGATGGTTGAAGACCCAAAGGACATGGTTCATTTGGTATAACCATTTCTAACTCTTTATATTGCTTGCTAGTTTAGGGTTTAAGGGTAGATCCAGGCATCGGGTTGTGGTAGCGCCAGTTTTTGTAAATTTTTGTTCCGCATTTAGCCACGGTTTGATGGCCGGGGCGTTGCCGTAACCCAACATGTTCCTCATACTTTATTACATCCATTGATGATCTATCAAAATTTGGACATGTGTTTCTGTTGAAACACAAATCTTAATCTTTTGAGAAATTCAAGGAATATAAGTACGAAGTTGAGAACCAGACGGGTAAAAATATTAAAATCCTTCGATCTGATCGGGGTGGGGGGAATACTTGAGCATGGAATTCAGAGACTACTTAAAGAGAATGTGATTCTCTCTCAGCTTACTCTTCCGTATACACCATAGCACAACGGAGTATCGGAGTGGAGGAATCACACCCTATTAGATATGGTGCGCTCTATGATGAGTAATGCAGAGTTTCCTATTTCTTTTTGGGGTTATGCGGTTGAGACAGCTGCATACCTATTGAATAGAATTCCGACCAAATCCGTTGCCTACCACTCTATATGAGATATGGAATGGGAAGAGACCATCTCTTAAACGTGTTAAGCTATGGGGTTGTCCAGCCTATGATAAAAAGAAATATCCGGACAAGCTCGAGGCAAGGTCGGTTCTGTGCAGGTTTGTTGGATATCCCAAACATTAGCGAGGGTATATTTTCTACCACACCGAGGAACAAAATGTATTTGTTTCTCAACATGCCACCTTTTTAGAAAAGGAATTTCTTGTGAAAGAAATTAGTGGCAATGAGATAGAACTGGAAAAAGTTCCAGCAACACAAACTATAACTGCCGATTTGGTAGAATCGGAGGATTCAATAGTCGCTGACGAATCTCAGCCACTCCGCAGATCTAGTAGGATTTCTCATCCACCTGAGAGATACTGCGGTTTTCTCATAGGTGGTGGGAGCGAGGATTGCATCATGGAAGATGATGACCCAACTAGTTTCGAGCAGCCCATCATAAGTGAAGATTCTGTGAAATAGCTGGATGCTATCCGATCTGAGATGGAATCCATGTACACCAACAAAGTATGGACTTTGAAAGTTGCTCCTGAAGGGGTAAAACCCATCAGGAGCAAGAGGATCTTGAGAAGATAATTTGTGTGGATGGAAAAGTTGATACTTTCAAATCTAGACTTGTAGCAAAAAGTTTTTGTCAACGACCAGGTGTCGACTATGATGAAACTTTTTCTCCAGTGGCTATACTTAAGTCCATCACGATCCTACTTGCCGTTGCTGCATACCGTGACTATGAAATCTGGCAGTAGGACGTCAAGACCGCTTTTTTAAATGGTGATTTAAAAGAGAGCGTGTACATAACACAGCCAGAGGGCTTCGTAGATAGTGGGAACAGCGGAAGCGTGTGCAAGCTGCTTAAATCAATGTACGGATTAAAGCAGGTATCGTGGAGCTGGAACATCTGTTTCGATGAAGCAGTCAAAGAGTTTGACTTCATCAAAAATGTAGATGATCCATTTTGATATAAGAAGGTAGTAGAGAGTAAGATTGTCTTCTTCGTATTGTATGAGGATGACATACTCTTGATAGGAAACGATGTTCCTATGCTACACTCGGTCAAGCTCTTCTTATCATAAAAGTTCTCCATGAAAGATCTAAGTGATGCCTCCTACATCCTGGGGATAAAGATCTATAGAGATAGATCTAAACGGATATTGGGATTTTCCCAATCCAGGTACAAAGACACCATACTAAAGTGGTTTAGTATGGAAGATTCTAAGCGTGATAATTTACCCACTTGTTACGGAATCACTCTCTCCAAAGAAATGTCTCCTAAGACTGATTTGGAGAGGGCTCGCATAAAAGGGATACCCTATGCTTCGACAGTTGGGACTATCATGTATGCGATATTATCTACCAGACCAGATGTAGCTTACTCACTAGGTGTAGTGAGTAGGTATCAATCAGATCCTGGAGAGAAAAACTGGACAGCTGTGAAGAACATTCCTAAGTACTTGAGAAGAACTAAAAAGATGTTCTTGGTGTATTGTAACGATGAACTCCAGTTGGAGTCCTTTACCGATTCGATCTTCCAGAGTGATAAGGACGACAATAAGTCAGTGTCGGGTTTTGTCTTCACCCTCAATAGAGGGGCGGTATATTGGAAGAGTTCCAAGCTAGATAACGTAGCAGACTCAACGATGGAGGCTTAATACATCGCTACCAACGATGCTTCCAAAGAGGCTGTCTGGATGAAGAAGTTCATAAGATGAACTTTGTGAGGTTCCATCCAATGAGCATCCAATACCAGTGTATTGTGATCACAATGGAACTGTGGCTTTAGCCAAGGAACCCCGGTCCCATCAGTGATCCAGACATATTCTTAGGCGGTATCACTTAATTAGGGAGATAGTAGATCTCCGAGAGATCGAAGTCAGGAGAGTTAACACAGAGGATAACACAGCGGATCCACTCACAAAGGCCCTTCCTCAGATGCTAATCGAGAGACTTTTTGGGATGTTGGGTATGAGATACTACAACAACTGGCCTTAGTGCAAGTGGGAGATTGTTACTGATATGTATGCCTTAGAGGCCATTATTTAATGATATAGTTGATGCTTGGACATATATGTGGAGGACTTTCTTGCTCGACATGATAGTATGCTATTTAGTTGCCTTTATCTTAACATGTTCGCTGGTATTATTATACCGTCTCTCATATACATGTTGATAAAACCCTTAGGATATTGGCTTGACTACCACGACTATGATGCGGATCATACTACTGGGACCTGGGTAGTCCACAAGCACATTCTTCAATTGTTCATAGTCGAGGGAATATCGAGACAGGGCATCGATATTCTAGAGTAGACTAGTGTGTACGTTTCTTGTCCTTGTATGGGGCGATGGTTGATCCCATATCTATTGGTGTTTGACATCAAAGATTGTACACAGGTGCTCATTAGAGAATGGGTACACCGAATAGGACTCGTCGAGAATTTCTAGATGGTACTATATCTATCGTCAGATAGCAGTTCTCTTATGACACTGATACATGTTAGTCTGTAGACCCGAGATCGTCATAGAATCTTATGTGGTTCCTACCGTGCTTTGATTTCCTCCCTACCACGGCTCAAAGGAGTCATGCAAACATGTGGATTTTGGGTACAGTCCTGAGTCACATGGAGGCAATGAGCGATAGGAAGGGTTTTGTCTTTCTCAGTATAGGGAGTTGATGTTGTGCTATGCTCAATTGGCTATAACAGGAAGTCCCTGGCCAGGGCTGTTGATGAGATTTACTCGTAAGTGTTATCAGTAGTTTCTCATACCGTTATAGGCTTTACATCGGCATGACTTATCAAGTTATTGGGGTCTGACGATTCTACCCCCAGACTCGATATGTGACATATCAGACGAAGAGACCGGATTGTACGGTAGGTGTTACCTATAGACATCATAGGAGTTTGGACAAGCTTGCTTGTTGATCTTCTAATCGCTCAATACCTGGGTAGCCGTTACGTCCAGCTAGTACTGCTGATGGCTTATGGGTGATTGATGTGATCATCACCTACTGTTGGCGTATTGATGAGTCTTTAGAGTCCCACACAGAAGTTTCCAGGTTCAAGCGAAATGAAGTAGGGCACATATGCTGATATGTGCCGGGGCCTGATTAAATACGAGTATGAGATACCATATTGCAATCTGGTAGCTATTTGTTATCAGTTAGGTTATATGTGATATAACCGGATTATTGAATCAAGTGTTGATTTGATAATGTGATATACAGATAAATGATATTAGTCGATTATATTTGATATAACCGGATTATTAAATCAAGTGTTGATTTAATAAAATGATATATATTTATATTTGATATAATTGTATATTGACTAATATTATTGCTCACTAATTATATGCTTATATATATATATATATATATATATATATATATAAAGCATGGCATGGTTTTTTCTATTTTTAGAAAATAGAAATTGAGGTGGAAAATGGGGAGACTTTTGTGGTATGGATTATAGCATGGCTTATTCTATTTTATATTCATTTGCTTGCACTATTGAAGCATGGCTAAATGTTAAAAATTGTATACTTTAATAATGTGTGAGCTATGTGAGCCATGCTAGATCATACTTCACTTCATTCTTGACTTAAGTGATTTTTTCTTCACTTGAGAGCTCATGTGATGAGTTGCTCTCTAGCTCTCTCCTTTTTCATCACCTCCTCCTCCAAGCTCAATCCCTCACATGAGTTATGAAACCCTGAGCTTGTGAGAACCCTAGTAAGCAAACAAAACCCTTACTTCACCATCCTACACTAGATTAGCACTTTGGTGTAGTGTGTATACTTCACTAAAGAGTTTAGTGAAGAGGTAGCTTGGACTAGCGGACTTCGGGTGGATCATCTTCGGTATGAAGGTCATCGAAGCAAGTTCGTTCAACCTTCAATTGGAGTCGCGTGGACTACAACCCGGAGCTTTAGAAGAGAAGGACATGGTCTACAAAAGTTATAGCCATCCATCTCTTAGTGTAATGTTTATGATATCATGTTTAACCCTAATCATATAGTTTAAGATCTTGGTTAGTGTAGATTAGCACCCCAAAATTTTAAAAACGGCATGCTTGATGCTACTAAAACCCAGTGGTGGTGCTAACATACACTTTCACTATCATTATACCACTGGCTATCCACCACGACAATCCAACTACAACCTCAGTACAACACAGAACATCAACGTGAATGTCATGTTCGCAAACCCGTCTAAAAGAACGTATAGCAGTTAGACGAGTTATACCACTCTAATGACATTTACGGTCGCAGATAGTAATGTATGCACTCATAAACACACATTTAAAATTTCGATCGACTAAACTTTTCCAAATTGGCCCCAAATGCAAACCAGCACTCAAACAAATCTGGGCAAAAAAAACATCCCAAAAATCACAATTCCATGAAATAGAGTGCCTGAAGAAATATGGTGCACCATGGCCACAAATGCACCGCGGAACCGCGACCAATATGCATATAATGTGGCAGTTCTACGGCCATTTGGTGGGGTCACGTGCCCAAATTTCTTTAGGTGCTCTAACTTTGCCCGCACGTATTTTTAAGACAATTTGAAAGATTTTTTGAACACGTTTTAAAATCGACAGCAAGTACACCAACATGGAACTGTGATTCAGAAAAATTAGTCGATTGATATTTTAACCTTGTGCAAACTAGCTTGTATAGGTTTATAGGGTGGCTCTGATACCATGTTGGGTCAGTCAGTGCGGCAGAAACTGGTCGTGGCGCCCATAGGTCCCTCTGCAGCTACTTTTTATTTAATCCCCTCACGACGGACTACAACCCGCCGGTCTATATAACCACACGGGGCAACCTGGGGATAAGAGCTTGTGCTTCGCCACTACTGTCACCACAGTGAGAACCCCCCATGGGTCGGCATCCCTGCCTAGTAGCTCTGATACCATGTTTGGTTATGCTAGCGCCATGACCATCTACCGTGACCATTTGTGGAACAAAAATTTTATAAACTAGCGCTAGAACAACCTGATAACCCGGATCTACCATAAACCTATAAGCTAGCAAACAAAAGAGGAGTTAGAAAGGTTATACCGAATGATCCGTGTTCTTTAGTCTTTTACCATCTTCATAAGCTCCTTAAGGCGTTATGGAACGAGTTTGGTCTCCGGTCTCCCTCTATCGAAGATGATCCACCTGAGGATTTGTAGTTCGAGCTCCAACCTCAAAGTCCAGGTAACTAGGGTACCTAGTTCGCTAAACCAGATAGCCTAGAGGACATAGAGTCTAATGATGGATTAATATGTCTCAAAATACCCTAGGTTTCTCAACACATGAGATAATAATGGTTTGAGGAAGAAGAAGAGAGCTTAAGGAGATGAGAGTGTAGAGCATAGCATTCTCTCAAGAATAGCTAAGTGTTGTGAACTAAAGAATTATCAAGCTTCCCAAAATATCTCACAACACAAATAAATATCAAGCATGCCAAAATAGTAAACCATGAGTCACCAAGTGAGCCATGCTTAATAAATGTAAATAACACCTCATCTCCTCCACTTCATTAACCATTTAATCTAAATGGTTAAAACACAAATGAGGTGTCTTCTTCTAGAAGCACCTTGTAATAAATTACAAGAATACCCCTCACCATATATACATACCCGTATCTATATTCCGAAAAAAATACGAATACAAAGTGACGAAAATAATCCAATAATATAATACTAGGATCCGGCTTAAACCAAAACCCGCTAGTATTATCCATCTGAATCATGATACGTGCACATGTGCACGTATATGATCGAACCCTGCCGTAAAACCAAACGGCCTCTATATCGTTTCTCCCGAAGCAGGAAAACCCTCTGTGTGGGACTCTAAAGATTCATCAATACGCTGGCAGTGGGTTTAAGCACAAGCAAGTCAGCGGCACTAGCTGTACGTAATGGCTACCCAGTTATTGAGCGAAAGGAAGGACGACGAGCAAACTCATCCGAGCCCTACTGAGCCTGTCCGTAACAATCTCCGTACAGTCCGGTCTGTTCGTTTAAGAGTATCGCATATCGAGTCTAGGTGGTGGATAAAGTCAGACCCCTAATAACACGATATTTCGTGTCGGTATGAAGCCCATCACCAACTGAGAAACTACTGATCCAAATTAGTAATTCTTGTCTACCTTAGCCAAGGATTTCTGGTGATGGCCATCCGTGCACTGCGCGACATCAACCCCCAATATCGGGAGAGACGAATCCTCCACGATCCGCTCACTGCCTCCATGTGGCTCGGGACTGTACCCAACTAAAACCTGATTGCACGACTCTTTTGAGCCGTGGTAGGGTAGTAATTAAAGCACAGTGGGAACTCGCACGGGACAAATGACGGTCTCAGGTCGACACAATAACCTGTACACATGTCACCTGGGAACCGCTATCTGACAATAGGTATAATACCAACTAGTATGTTCCCGGGGAGTCCGTCCAGTGTACTCATAACCCAATGAGCACCTGTATACTATCTTAGGTGACTAACTGACACCAATGGCTTGTGAGACCGGCCATCGCCCCTCATCGGGGTCTCGATAAGTACACACTAGTTTACTCTGGAGTATCAATGCCCAGTCTCGATACTCCCTCGACTAGGGACATTTAAGGATGTGCTTATACACCACCCAGCTCTCACGTATATGATCGCCATTATAATGCTGGTAGTCAAGCAAGAATCCTATGGCTCTATCAATATATATAGTGATCTGTAATACTACATAATGCATGTACATGATGATAAAGACAAACCAGATAGTATACTATCATTTTGAGTAAGACTGTTTTATCCGTATATGTCCTCCCTCAATCATCATAATCACCTGCCTGCGATTACAATAATTGCCTTGAGGGCACTATAACCAACACATCCTCCTAAGCTTCTGATCGATATCATTCCTGAGTTACTTCCCTCCATCATTTCACTACTACAAGACCACTTGATAGCTTCATTTCCGTCATCTGGTTCATCAAGCTCAATCCCATGTTTTCTAGCGAATCTTGAGCGGTTTGACCCCATTTCTCAGCATATTGATAAATTAGTACAATTAGAAAAGACCAATTTCAAATCAATACAGACTGTACTAATCCATTCAATAAAATTAAAAACTCAAGTTTGTACTCCATTTCTTTTTCCCTTCCGTTCATCTTATCACTTCCATATACCGAGACCATATACCATATTCGTCCATGCATGGTCTCACATATCCTTCATTTCTTTTCTCTACATATTCTTCCACCAACCCTGGGCGAATCACGATAGAATTTTTGAATGGTTGGTGTTAACCTTTGGTCTGTGTAAGTCCTTATATAGATTGATGATTTAATCCTCCTAACTTTAAACTTCAACTCTTAGGCAGTGGAAATATTGTTTTACTTAAGATTGGGGAGACCTTTTTGTGTATATATTTTGTTCCTTTTTCTTGTATATGCATATATAAAATAGCGAACCGATATATTTTGACCCCTCAACTATTTTTGACCTTCTTTGTATAGCCTGACAGTGAGAGCACTGTCAAGTTTAAGTTTGGGGGTGTGCTCGGTAAGCATCTCTATCTTTGCATTCGTTTGTATATTCTTCATTTTGCATACATATTCGAAAACCCATAAAAATCAGAAAATTTTCCAAAAACATAAAAATTTTGTCGTCAAGATAGCTAGTGGGAGAACGTAGATTCGAAATACCCACGGTTTAGTTTGATAAGATAGGACCAACTAAATCCTATTCTTAGATTTTGAAAACCTGAAAGATAATCCTTCTTTGAGTTTAACCGTAGCTAATATATGTCTTTGTATCACACTATACGTGTCATGAGTATTGAAAATTAGATGACAAGTCTGATATGTTTTAAAACTTTTAAATTGATAAACTATTTTTTGAGGATCAAACAGGTCTGTTCTGAAATAAGTAATATCAAGAATAGTTTATAAAGTAAAGTGGATATGAAGGATTATTATTGAACCCATAATAGGAACTAATTCTGAAGAATAACCCATCTGAAACTTGATTGGAGTGATTACACACCTTATCCACACAAGCACGTCATTTATCCTAAAAAAAGAATTGAACAACTAGCTATATCTCCGTTCGTATTGAATTATTAGGATTTTTCACGTCAAAATGAGTCTTTTTGTTTTAGGACTTAGGCAGCTTAGGTAATTAAGTCCGTCGCGGTGTCTTTACACCTAATGCCCTAAAACCAACTAGCTTGGGTGCATTGGCCCAAAGCTCGCTATGAAACCTCCAATTTAAAACAAAATCAAACAAGTGTTCTCTTCGAGTTAAAATTCCTAATGGTTTTTTGTGTGAGAATAATCTTGATATTAGACAAGTTTTTATAAAAATATTTTTAACAGAGATATGAAGGTTTTATCCTATGATAAAGACTATTGCATGTTCATGAAGGTGTGTATGAAATGAAAACAACTAAAATGTGGAGTGAAGAATAAGATCTAGTTTTCTGTTAAGGAATAAAGAAATTCTGAATTTGAAACATAGCTGGAAAACGAAACTTGAGAAAAACATAATTCTTTATAAACTTGCGTGATCCTTTTGAAGGTTATCTGGTCTTTATTTTATGACATGATGACTCTAATCGAACTTTTTGAAACATAACGATGCTATTTTGCACCGCACGTAAAGACGTATAGAATTTTAAGTTAAATAAGAAGTAAGGTATGAAAAATAAGGGTTCGATATTTCTAACTTAGGATAATAGAATTTCTAGCTTTGAAGCTAAACCCAAGGATTAGAATTGACAGTTATTTTTGCAAAACTAATTTGACGGGATTTTGTGGGTATAATCCGCTGAAAACCCTCAGGAGACAATACTCCTCCTACTAGGGACACCTGGAGCTTTAAAGGTTTCTTGTACAAACTCAGTGCAATTGCGTTCCTTGCAAAAGTGAGATTAGGATTTTGTTTTGCTCGGGACAAGCAAAAGTTAAGTTTGGGGTATTTGTTCATCACGAAAAACTGCATTTCAATGCCGCTCATTCTTTATCATTTTTGTGATATATCGGTACTATTAATCTGTGTTTGCTCAATAAGTACAAATTACAGATATTCATGTCAAAACACCGAAAATACACTCAAATGCATGGATACGATATTTGTGATTCGACACTGCAACCGGAACAGAAAACCGATCAGTATTCAAAGAGTTTTGCAAAACAATTCAAGTGTACACATTTTAATGCAAAATGGTCAAACATGATACAAGTGTGAAATATAAACTCTTTTGATGCATGAACCATGGTGGGACAGCCTAGCACAAGTGGGCACACAAGAATTATGACTTGTGCAAGTGGATGAGGCAATTGGGCTTGTGATGAGTGGAATAAAGATGTGATGTGATTTAAAATTACATTTTCCCTCCAAATTTACAGAGTGCAAACCAAGCTTATATAGGATAATCAAACAATAGCAGAGAGATTATGGAAAGGACACAAGATCACCACAAGAACACGGGCCCCACCTCTTAAAACAAAACCGCCAGAAATGATGAAAACCCCGCCGCCGCCGGTCCTTCTAGCTCTAAAGTGATTCAATTTTCTTCTGTTCATTCCACATTATCACATCATCCTTATTTTATTGTTTTTTATTTTAATGAGGTGCCTATAAATACCAGAACAGAGAGCAAGCTTGAGGGAACCTTGGGCAATACTTTGACACACTTAATTCCATTTTCATTTTGCAATTTTGTTAAAGCTTTGTACATGGTAGTTAGTTTACCTTGAGTTCCTTGCCTTCTGTTGGTCTTACAACCTCTTCATTGAGTTTTCAAGTTTAGGTTTTAGTTATTGAACTCATGGTTTGTATCTTGGAGTTGAACTTAATAAAGCTTTCATTTTGATGCACTTTGGTTCGTAGTATTTTTTTTTTACTTACTTGCAATTTAATTTCTTGCAATTTACTTACTTGCAATGTGATTTCTTTGATCTCTTCTATTTTGTATTTTCCTTTGATGTTGGTTATGGCTTATGAATAGTGATATTGTTAAGGAAAGAGAACGATTGTGTATATTAAGTTTCTCTTTTGCTCATTTCCGTTGCCCAATACTTGATAATTGAACTCCGCCCAAACCTCACGCAACGCTCCGTTAGGCACCCTACCCTACCACGGTAGCGGTGATCCCTAACGATGACTAGTTACGTTTGGTTTTGCCGGAGGCGAAAGTAAAGAGATAAGAACAGACGAACAAGGGTTAATAAACCGGATTTCACAAATACCGTGCTTAAACACCCTAATCCACATTGTTTCCGATTACTCCAGCTTCAATAGTCAAGTTAGGCACAAAGGAATGAGTACAGATTTTTCTAACTTACACTAACCTATCTCTATCCCTAACAAGCGTTTCGTTGGATATACAAACACATAGATTAGAATTGAACTTTTCAGACTTTCAGCTTAACTCGTGAGAACAAGAACGTAAAACGCACCATCTCCCTGCGGACGACCTGTACTCATCACGGCTAGCTACACGGGACACCGTATTGATTGCGGTTAACTTTAAATCTTAGATACGACACGTTAAATCTCTTCCGATCAGATTCTTTTTAAATCGTTGTCCCAAGATAGCGCCAATTGCGATGTCAGAAGTATCGCACATCAGCTCGAATGGTTCGTTCCAGTTTGGTGCATTTAAGGTCGGAGCAGAAGTGAGTTTCTTTTTCAGTAGTTTGAATGCTATAAGGCACTCGGAATTGAACTCGAACGGAATATCCTTGGCCAGCCAGAAAGTCAAGGGTCTAGCCAATTTGTTAAAATCCTTAGTAAAACGCCTGTAAAAACTGGCGTGGCCTAAGAATGCCCTGATGTCACGGACAGTCCGTGGAGGTGGGAGACTTAAGATGACATCGATTTTTGCTTTATCTACCTCAATACCATTTTCAGAGATGATGTAGCCTAACACAATGCCACGTTTAACCATAAAATGACTCTTCCCCCAATTGAGTGTGAGGTGCTTTTCTTTGCATCGTATCAACACCAGCTCAAGATGCCTCAAACACTCAGAAAATGAATCTCCAAAGAAGAATAAATTATCCATGAACACTTCCAGAAATCACACTACCATATCAGAGAATATGCTCATCATGCACCGTTGAAACGTGACCAGTGCATTACATAGCCCAAAGGGCATGCGGCGGTAGGCGAATGTACCAAAAGGACAAGTAAATGTTGTCTTATCCTGATCCTCTAGATCAATCAGGATCTAATTATAGCCAGAGTATCCATCAAGGAAACAATAGTAAGCATGGCCGGCTAGGTGTTCAAGAATCTGATCAATGAAGGGCGGCGGAAAATGATCTTTGCGAGTTGCTGCATTGAGCTTTCTGTAATCAATACAGACCCTCCAACCTGCCTATGTGCGGGTTGGGACTAGCTCGTTCATTTCATTCGTAATCACAGTGATTCCCGATTTCTTTGGTATGACATGAATGGGGTTTACCCATTTGCTATCGGATATAGGATAAATGTCCCATTGTTAAGACACTTCAACATTTCCTTCCATACCGCTTCTTTCATTACCGGGTTTAGCCGGCGTTGAGGATCTTTGAAGGGTTTAGAATCATCGGTCATATGAATTCTATGCTGACAGATAGCGAGGTTAATTCCTTTGATATCATTCATCGACCAACCTATTGCTTTCATGTTCTTTCTCAGAACATTCATGAGTGCCGACTCTTACTCAGGCGCAAGGTCGGTTGCGATTATAATAGGAAGAGTTTCTTTATCGCCCAATTATGCATACTTGAGGTGGTCGGGAAGAGCCTTAAGGTCAATTTTAGATGGCTCTTCTACAGATGGTCACACTTCGGAGGTCGGTTCAGTACAAAGTGGTTCGAATTAGGGCCCCCAATGTGTGTAGAAGACCTGCTCAGGATTTAGTTTCTTAAACAAGAGAAGCTCTTCAGAGAATAGTTCTTCAAAAGTTTCATCAAGACACTCTTCATTGAAGTCAAATGTCTCCTCCTCAAACATATTGTGTACAGTGTTGACTTCATACATGTCATCGTGTCGATCACTCGCTTGGTTTCCTAGACTGAAGATGTTGAGGTCAATTAGCATATTTCCAAATGAGAGTTTCATTGATCCATTACGACAATTGATCAACGCATTAGACGTAGCTAGGAAAGGCCTCCCCAGTATGATAGAATCTGACCGATGGGATTGATGATGGTTTAGTCTCCAAAACGATGAAATCTAAGAGTAATATGAATTCCCCGAATGTAATCAGAACGTTATCTATCTCTCCCCTCGGTATCTTTGTGGATTGGTCTACCAATTGTAGAATCACTTTAGTCGGCTTCAATTCTTCTAAACCCAGCTGTTCATAAACTGAGTAAGGAAGCAGGTTCACGCTTGCATCTATGTCTAATAAGGCTCGATTGATTTTCTTTTTCCCGATAGTGCAAGAAATAGTAGGACAACTAGGGTCCTTATATTTCATCGGAATGGACTTGGACAAGACATCGCTTAAAGTGGCGGCAAAGAAGACTTTTTAGGTACATTCATGCGTCATGTCTGCGTGCACAAATGCTTGAGGAATTTTGCATACTTCGGTACTTGTTAGACTACGTCCAACAGCGGGACGTTTACTTCACAATGTTTAAATACTTCTAAAACCTTCTCCATACTTGCAGAGGGCTTCTTCGACCTTAACCTATTGGGGTAGGGAGATTTGGGCTCAAACACTTAGTTCGAAGAAGGTGCAGATGGAGTAGGTCTAGAAGGCGTGATTGTTCGTTCTGGTACCGCTGGACGAATTTGTGGCGTTGATTCTTGTTGTTTTGAAGGACTTGCAACTGATGACGAAGAAGAAGAAGGTGAAGGTGAAGAAGAAGACGTAGAAGTTGACGAGCCGGAGAATGAAACAGGCGACGAAACATGTGCTGGTGAATCGACAACTCGCACATTTAGATGTATCGTTAAGTTTGACAACCCTGTTGTCAATCATGAGTCCTGATCTTAGGACGGTGATAGAATTCACATTCTCTACGTTGTTCTGTTGAACAACATGAGCATTTTGGTTCCTCTGTTCTCTCGGGTTCGTCACCGGTTGGGAAGGAAATGTTCCCTTCTCTCGTTCATTCATTATAGCAGCGAGTTAACTGAATTGAATCTCTAACCTGGCTATCGCTTATGTGTTAGCGCTATGAAAGTTGCCAGACTAGATGCGGTATGCGCGGAGGTTTTGATCAAAGCTTCCAACCCTTTTTCAATGGTCGACACCCTATTGTCATCTTGGACGAACCCAGAGGGTGCAAAGGTTGGGTTGGGCTGACTCGGCATTTGGGGCTGGTTATTGGAATATCCCAATTTCTGATTTTGAAAATTTGAGTTTTAAAATTGTTTGAACGGCGGGTTTGAATTGTTGTTTTGAAAAGGCGCCCGATTCCAAGCAAAATTGGGATGGTTCTTCCAACCAGGATTGTACGTTTGTGAGAAAGGGTTGTTCCTGGGATGCTAGTTCTGATACAGTGCATTCATGTTTTCATGTTCCTGGGACCCGACGAGAAAAGGACATTCATCTTCTATGTGGTTAGGGTTTTAACAATTAGCACACACAAGTTGAGAAACTTGCTTAACGGGTGAGGTGAATTTTTGCCCTATAAAGCTTCTATTCGTTGTATAAAAGCAGCGGTTTTTGCTTTGGCTGCTATAGAGATGTCAACTATGTGTGCACCGCCCCTAGTCGACGAGGATGGTTTCTCGCTCACGCTCTCCTACTGAATAGTCTTGTCAGCCAGCTCTTCTAAGAAGTTCCATACGTCTTTAGCACCATAGCTTAAGAATTTGCATTGACACATGGATTCTAACATCATGTGTGAGCTAGAGTCTAAACCTTCATAGACTATCTGACAAAGTCGCCAATGTTCTAGACCGTGGCGGGGACATTTGATTAGGATATCCTTGAATCTTTCCAAATATTTCTAAAATATTTCACCATCTTTTTGTCTGAAATTGTGAATTTCGTTTCGAATTCGAACATTTTTATGAACCGGGTAAATTTTTTTAAGAAATACTTTTACAAAGTCATCTCACGTCATAATCGATTGAGCAGACAAACTGTTTAACCAACTCTTCGCGTTGTTCATAAGTGCAAAGGGTATGAACTTAAGCTTAACAACATCCTCACCCACTCCTTGAATTTTCATCATAGCGCATACTCTCTCAAATTCACTAATTAAAAGGTAGGCATCTTCGGACTCGAGTTCGTGGAATTATGGGGGTAGCGGTATGAATTGCGGTTTAATTTAGTTAATTGCCGTGATGGTAGGCAATACTATGCATGAGGGTAGGGATGAACGGTGAGGATAGAATCTGTTCTGCAACGTGGCTTCTTGCTACTCTATGATCATCTGTAGTTATCGTCGGTGACGTAGGAGAGGAAGAAAGTAAAGGAGAATGACGAATAGAATCGAACGGCTCCGATAAAGTAGAAGGTGATAACGTCTCGGACGGTTCTGAGGAGTCAGACGGTAAAGAAGAGTCGGAGGATACAGTCTGGAACTGGACTAATCAAGATTTAAATCTCTAATCCAAGCAGGCATGCACTATCTGAACGTGGTATGAAAGACTAAGAGAATGGAAGAAAATTGTTGTTTACAAATCCTGATTTTTGTTTTGTTTTTTTTCCCCTTCAAATATTCACAAGAAATGGAATTTCAAACTGTTCACACAAAAAAGTAAATAAAAAATACAGCCACGGCACATTTCATATGCTTAAACAATTTAAGGTTCACCTGGGTTAACTAGACCTGCTCAAGAACATGATTTATGAACTAAAATTGTATCGCGAAACGGGCCCAAGATAGAATGATCAAGAAGCCAAATGAGTGCAGAGAAGAAAGTAGGTTTTACAACGCTTTCGCGAAATTCCTTAATTAAAATAACCTTCACTCTTTCGGCGGTTGCGCCTTTTATACTTTTCTAGACACTTCTTGAACATAATTTAAGGTTCACCTGGGTTAACTAGACCTGCTCAAGAACTTGATTTATGAACTAAAATTGTATCGCGAAATGGGCCGAAGATAGAATGATCAAGAAGCCAAATGAATGCAGAGAAGAAAGTAGGTTTTACAACGCTTTCACGAAATTCCTTAATTAAAATAACATTCACTCCTTCGGCGGTTGCGCCTTTTATACTTTTCTAGACACTTCTTGAACATTATAACAATGGGCGGTGTTCGAAACAAAATCAACTTTTCCCTATTGAGCATGAAGTCCTTAAAGGCTGAAAGTCTAGTTTCTTTTAAATTACTTGGGGTATGAAAAATACTCGTTCTTTGTGGTTTGTAGGCCATGAAGAGGAGTGATGAAATCTTTTACCGTATCTTGTTGGGGTTCATTGCCCTTTAGTCCGTATTAAATTTATGCAATGCGCAAATAATAAAAAGTTTTCAAATCATCAATCAATCATTTTTTAAGTTTTAAGTGGCGTGCTGCAAGAAGTACGGTTAGTTCTCTTTGGCTCTTGTGCTGCGATGTTTGCAAAGAAATCCTGTAGAAAATTAATATATTGGAGCGTCGGATTTGAGAGAAGGTGTTAGAAAAATACGTACCTCAAGTTTGGATTAAGAAACCCCCGTTGAGTTGATCCACGAGTGGTTGAGTATTTGCTTGCGTGGGTCAAACTACCCGGATCTTTGGCACTGTAAATTCCTATCGCCTTGTTCTTGAATTTGTTCCTTTCCCTACACGATCGCAGTTTGTAATTCTATTGAAATCTGAAAATGTCGAAAAATGCGATATTTAGTGCAAAATGCGATATTTAGTGCAAAATACGATATTTGTGGCCAATATGCTGTAACCACATAATTATGAAATTTTGCATATAACAGAACAAGAGAGAAGATATCAAAAATTTGGGGCAATCAAGGAAAAGTGGGCCGCAATTTGTGGATTTTAGGGAAAAATCTGCGGCCAAATTTTAGAGTTGAGGATCCAACTTCTTGTTGTGTTCTCTTAGTTCAATTAGTGTCCCATTTTCATACTCTAAATATTTCAATAACATTCATAATAACAGCTGATCAAAAACAGAGAACAAAAGTTAGCAAAAGTTTGAATTTTTGTGTTGTCTTTGAAGTTTTTCAATTTTTTGTTTGCTTTTCTAGAAATATATACAGAGGTAACTCAAAATAAACTCTGTGATATTGCCAATCCCCGGCAGCGGCACCAAAAACTTGTTCGGTTGAGAGCGTGTCGTGCGTTATAAAGGTTATGGTTCAAATATCGGATATGTCGGTTTTTTATGAAAAGATAGCACGATTAATTTGATTCTCAAGTTATAAAAGTACCGCAAGTGCATGGTGCGTTGTAGCAATCCGGCAAGTACGGGTCGGTCCACAGGGAATGGATATCATGACGTTCGTTTTGAGTTAGAAACAAATGAGTTGATTGGGGTTTATCATGTTTTTATAAAAGAATACGATGTTTGAGGAAAAAGTAATATTTACGGGATACTTAAGCTAAGATTTGGTAAATTGACTTGTGGTATTACCCCCAACTCTCATTCTTGATTCGAACAGACATTTCTAGTTTCTACTTGAAATTGAAAAGCATGTCATATCTAAACCGATTGCAACGAATCATTTAGGATACGATATCAAGTCGGAACAAATAGAAACTACAAATGCAAGGAATTTAGATGAAATGAGGATGAAACAAACTAAATGATGTTAGCAAGTATAGGACATATGCTTTTGCTACTCTATGTCCTATGTAGCTAGTTCACTCCACTTAGTTAAATTTAACCTTCCTTTCTACTTCAATCTCAATATAACACAAATAATATGTAAAGAAAGAATAGGATATGTGTTAAACGTTGATTTGCAACCATTCAAAACAACATATCCTATCAAGCAATAACACAATAAGTTGTAAATATTAAGGGATGAAGTTCATTAAATGCAAAAGAAACAAGAATTAGGGGTTGGAAGGCAAGCCTATCAACCTATCTCACCATTGCCTAAGTAATATAACTACTCACACATCATAGTACAAGTAAAGAGAGCTAAATATATAAAAAACAAACAAGAAAATTTACAAGAAAGTAAGAACAAGAATACAAAAAACCAATTGAAAAAATGATGTTTTATTGAAGTTGCAATCCAAAAAACAGGCTAATGAGTTTAGATACGTAAATCTGACCATGCAAGTCACAAGAGAAGTTGCAAGATAAGAGAAAGGCATAGTGTTAGTTATATGTATGCCCAAGAGGCCATTACTGTACATATAGATGTATATTATAGTGGATGCTTGGACATATATAGGGAGGACTTTCTTGCTCGGCATGATAGTATGCTATCTGGTTACTCTTTATCTTAACATGTACTCTGATTGTATCTATGTCACATGTTGATAAAGCCCTTAGGATGAGTACTTGACTACCAGGACTATGATGCAGATCATACTAGTGGGGACAGTGTAGTCGCCAAGTACATCCTTTAAATATTCCTAGTCGTGGGAGTACCGAGATAGGGCATCGATACTCCAGACAAGACTAGCGTATGCGCTTCTTGACCCATATGATGGGTGATGGATGATCCCATATCCATTGGTGTTTGACATCAGAGAAGGTATACGGGTGCTCAGTTGAGACTGGGTACACTGGACGGACTCGCCGAGAACTCCCAGATAGTATTATACCTCACGTCAGATGGCAGTTCTCTGGTGACACTGGTACAGGTTAGTCTATAGACCCGAGATCGTCATAGAGTCTCGTGTGATTCCCACCATACTTTGATTTCCATCATACCACGTCTAAGAAGGCGTGCAAAAAGGTGGCTTTTGGGTACAGTCCCGAATCACATGGAGGCAATAAATGATAGGAGGGGTTTCGTCTCTCCAGGTATAGGGAGTTGATGTTGCGCTGTGTTCGATTGGTTATAACTGGAAATCCCTGGCCAGGGTTGCTGAGATTTACTGGTAAGTGTTATCAGTAGTTTCTCGAACTGTTATGGACCTCATATCGACACGACTTATCATGCTACTGGGGTCTGACGTTTACCACCTCTAGGCGAGATATGCGACATATCAGATGAAGAGACCAGACTGTACGGGAGTGTTACTGGTTGGATTCACGGGAGAATGTACAGGCTTGCTTGTTGATCTTCTGATTGCTCAATACCTGGGTGTTTGTTACGTTTAGCTGACCGCTTGCAGCTTGTGGGTGTTTGATATGATCATCACCTACTGCCGGCGTATTGACGATTCATTAGAGTCCTACACAGAGGTTTCCTGGCTCAGGCAAAACGGAGTAGGAGCACATATGTGATATGTGCGGGACCGAGAATAATACGTGTAAGCGATACCATATTAGATCCTCGCGATATGAGATATCGGCCGGGTATATGTGATATAGCCGGGTCATCGGATCAAGTGTTGATTCGATGAACTGATACAGATTATATTAGTCGGTTATTTGTGAAATAGCCGGATTATCGGATCAAGTGTTGATTCGATAATTTAATGTATAATTCTATATTTGATATATTAAATTACATTAACTAATATAAGCTCACTTAAAGATTCTTTTTCTCACTCGGGTAATACATTAATATATATGTGATATATGTTAATTGTATTATTTTATTTTGTTACAATAAATATTGTATATGTGATATATAATATTGTAACAAGTTATGATTACTAATGCAACATGATTTGTGAAGATTAAACATGATTAGGGTTTGATTTGGGTTAGCACTTTCTTGAATCTTCTAGAAGCTTTATGTTTTGTTTAAAGCAAAGATATTTTGTTAGGATATTTTAAAAGATATTTTCTTAACCCAACCCAAGCCCTTTACCATGGTTTATTCTCTACAATGGTTAAGTCTTTTGTTTCTTAACCAAGGGTTGATTTGTAACCATAACTAATGATTTTTCATTATTCATCACAAAATCGATTCTTCTTCTTCTTCCTCTTGAAAAAGCTTTCTAGCTTTTTGCAAAGTGATGAAAATGAGTGAGAAATTGAAAACAAATGAGAGCTAAATTCCTATTTCATCATCCTCATCTATTCTTGCCACTTAGATTAGGGTGTTTGCTTTGCTAATACTTAGTTAGCAAAGCAAGAGTTTGGATTTGAGTTTCTTCAAGGTAGATCATCTTTGTTATTGAAGATCGGTAGCAAGATTGCATCTTTCTCTTCATGGAGCCTCTCTAGAGTCCGGGTACTTGATGATCGCAGCGAAGGGACCTCAACACGGAGCTTTAGAAGTGAAGGAACGGACTACAAAGGTTGTAATCCCAAACACTCAGAAGTAAAGTTGTTTACTTGCTTTGTTTCGCCTAATTTCTAGTCTAAGATCTTGGTTAGGGTTGTTAGGCACATGAAAAATTTAAATCGGACATGGTTGATTCCTTTTAGAACCTTATGACAGTGCCTAATAACCCTACAGTGGTATCAGAGCCAAGCTAGAGCTTTAGGCGAAGTCTAGACGAAGTTTAAAGTCAGATCGAACCCCGTAACGTCGCAAAATATATCCACGTACGGCCGCGGAACCACCGCGCAATGCATGGTATTGCCGTGGTTCCACGGTGCTTTAATGGAATTAGATGTTCGTATTTTACAGTTATCCTTAGAATTCCTTGCTTAATTTTCTGGGTATTTTTAATATTACTCAAGTGTTGAGTTTTCTGGAGATCTTCTGTATTCGTTGATTCGATCGGAAAGTTTAACTTCGTTTAACTTTTTCCGGGTAATTTAGAACGTGTTAAAAAGTTCGAACGGATATCAATAACTCACTTTTTCCTCTGTCGGAAAATTTCCAAGTGTTGGATTTTTCCTTAGTTAAAGAACATTCACAGTTGTGCAAGTAACGCGGTGGACCCTCTAGAAGAACGCAAACCTTAACTCGATTATTTGACCTTCTGAACCGCCTCTAAACCTTAGGGTTTGGGGCAGTACGACGCTGCCACATGTGAGGCGTTGGTTTGACCCTTCTACGGCTGGACCATTGGTACTGTGGCATATGATGGATGCATTTAAACTAAGTTCAAGTGTTGAGCCAAAAGGAAAATTTTTGGTTATTTGTTTATTCGATTGGAAAGTTTAACATTGTCTATTTATCTGGAATGTGATACAATATTTGGAATTCACAAGTAGTTATGAGATAACTAATTTGAATGTTATAAATCTAGCAGTTTAGTCTCATTTGATCGGTTGCCACGGGATTTTGATGTGATCAAAAGTCCGTCGCAATCACGTAGCGTACGCGGATACTCGCCGGGTAAACTTAATAGATAGCCAAGCCCCATAGCCCCGACCAAGTGACTGTAGGAGAACCCCGTCGCCAAAAGAATCCGTTCGGTTGCTCGCGGCAGCGGTGTTCCGCCTTAGTGCACTCCGTCGACGGCATCCGGGGGTGCGGCCGTCTACTAAAGTTTCCGACGAGCATTCGATCAGAATGTTGGGAATCTTGTTGAATTGCCCGACTAGATATTGAAAAGTGTTTTCGAGATCGAGACTAAAATGCCGGGTTTATAATTGTTAGGCATGCGATGTCTAAGAAATTCATTTGGTTAGGCATGCGATGTCTATGAAGATTGCGGATTCCAACTGTTGTAGTTTTACACTTTTTTTCTGTGACCGTAAGTGTAATATGTGGTGTATCGTCGGTTTCATTTCTATACATCAATGACAATTGGGATACGCATATTTACTTACGTTGATGACATGTGATGTTATGTGTTGCTGTGATATGTTATATTGGATCGTCGCGTTTTGAATAGCCGGGGGTTTTATGTGAGATGAGGGTTTTTATTTTCATTTATGTAAAATTCATTATATGTAATATTCTTTTATTGGGGCACTTCCGGGTTGAGGATGATGTCACCATTGTATATTATTTACATTTCCGCATTAGGTAGACCCAAGGAGGGGAGCACAAGTAACCGGGTTCTAGGGTCCAGTGGGAGACCATCTGGAGGAGTCGAGACCGGGTCTCCTAACCCTAGAATTAGCAGAGTTGCTTGCCTCTCTCATAGGGGTCTAGGGATGTGGGTTTGGCTATTCATCGCGACCGTGGAATCCGTGTTTTATATAGGCTCGTATTAAAACACGGACCTCCTAGTATATCCAGTATTTCATATGGTTCTTCTGCTGCAATGTTCTGTGATGAGATCATATTACTGCCTGAGACAATTGTTTATATTATATATATGAGATATATGTTATATTGCTGATTTCGTTTCAAATGTGATGCTTGTGAAGCATAATAAAATGGGACTTCATTAATGAGATTAATGAAACTAAAAGAAACCGAAAGATATTGTAGAAACTTGTCTCAAAAACTGGTAGCTCTAGTTCTTGCTTTGCATAGCGTTGTTCCTTGTAGAACATCCAGCACCTTATTTGATAAGGAAAGAGACGAGATCCCTTCACCGGGAGTGACCTCTTTAGCGAAACTAGCAGATGCTACAAACTCGGTTTGTCTTTTGATTGTTTTTATAGTTTTTGCTTTGCATAGTGATATTTATGAAATATCTTGCACCTTATTCGATGAGGAAAGAGCCGAGATCCCTTCACCGGCAGTGACCTCTTTAGCAAAACCAGAAAAGACCTCAAAAACATTCCATTAAAAATCACTCGATTCTACAACGATATCAAGTTCATTACGCAAAGGGTTTTCTTAAAAAAAACTGTCGTAGCCCTCCGTCATTTCAGATAAGTACTACTTAGTATTCGTGCTACGTTTGTTGGCCTGCGTCAAGGCGTAGTGTGCGGTAGCTAACTAGTGCTTATCTGCAACATACGATGCGATTGGATTAGGATAGTCGTGCAACTTTGTTGGCCTGCGTCAAGGGTCGTGCGGGTGGGTTTAATTCAATCAGAAAATATACGGGTTGAACTTGACTAGCGGACTATGGTTTGTTGGCCTGCGTCAAGGTCATATGACGCTAGGGATAAAATATTATTGGGAATTTCAAGAGTTGAAATTTGCAATGAGATTGCATACCTTCTATGAGATAGTTGGATCCCGATACCCGCTGCGAGTAAGAGTTACTACTGGGAGAATTTTGCACATTACAATTAGTCGATCAAGTAGGTGTCTAGAAAGGTGTCAACGGGGTTACGCCCCTGAGAAAATGAGGTTTATTTTAATTAGGTCCGTGCGAAAGCGCGGGGAACCTCCCTCAAAGTACCGGCACTAGCCTGGCTAAAAGATTGGCGAACTTGTAGCGTGTAATTAATCCCGGCTAGTCTTTCCTTTTAGGGTTTGAAGGAAGATTTGACTAAAACAGTGGGAGACATCCTGATTAGATATATAAATAACCAATCTAATTTTGCAAGAGCATACGCTGAGTGTTTTCTTCTATCTCTCTCCAGATAGCGACCATGTCACGTCTTAATCAAGATAATAATACGGATGTATTGACCGAACCCGCTTGTTATACTGCGCTAAGGAAAGTTGGTCCCTCTCCAACTTATAATTGTTATAAGACCGAGTAGGAAATAGGAGATTACAAGAATTCCCGTGATGCCCAAACGAAGAAAATGCATGCTGATGCATCTTCTTCGGGTGTGTTCATTACCGAGAACTGTTTCTCAGTATCCTTTACGTCCTGGGTATGAGATACCGGATGAGGATCCCGCAAATGTAATTTGTTACATGGGCTACGGAGAGGTAGAGAACTGAGAACGGATGATAAGTTTCAAGAGTTGGAAATGATGCAAGTGTTGCAGCCAAGTCTGTTGGCAGTTATCACCCTGTATTATCAGAATACATTGATTCTGAACGAATGTTATTAGATACCGAACCTGATATACAACATCATATCAGTCTCTTTATTAGTAAAGAAGGATATAATTTTGTATTGTTGGATAATGTTTTGAACATTTCCTATATCAAGAGTTGATCGGTTCAGGCACGTTATCTAAAAGCATAGACGTTCTAAATCAAACCACAGTTCTTAACGTACAGAACACATACAAGAGGAAGAGTTCAGAAATGAACGAATCCTTCTTGAGGTATTGTAGACTAGGTCATATCAATGCGACCCGACTAGCTGAAGTTACATAAAGATGCATATTTAAATTAGTTTGGATTTACATCTTGTAAAACTTGCCAGTCATGTCACAAAGATAAGATGACCACAGCTCCGTTTATTGGAAACAGAGAAAGAGTTAGTGGACTCTTGGGATTGATACATGCTGATGTATGAAAGTCCCCTTTCTACATATGCCAGGACCGGTTCTTTGTACTTCATTACATTCACTGATTATCTCTCAAGATCCAGACATATGTTCATGTTGAAACACAAGTCTGGAACTTTTGAGAAATTCAATGAATATAAGTTAGAAGTAGAGAACCAAAAACGGGTAAAAGTATTATGTCCTTTGATGAGATCAAGGAGGAGAATACTTGAGCATGGAATTCCTGGAATATTCTAAAGGAGAATGAGATTCTCTCTCAGCATTACTCCTCCGTATACACCACAGCACGTCGGTGTATCGGGGCGGAGCAATCGCACCCTATTTGATATGGTGTGCTCTATGATGAGTACTACTGAGTTGCCTATGTTCTTTTAGGGTTATGCACTTGAGAAGTTGCATACCTATTGAATAGGGTTCCAACCAAATCAGATGCCTACCACTCCATATGTGATATGGTATGGTAAGAGCCCATCTCTTAAGGAAGTTAAGATTTGGGGTTGTCCGGCCTATGCCAAAAGCAAAATCCGGACAAGCTCGAGGCAAGGTCAGTTCTGTAGAAGTTTGTTGGATATCCCAAGCATTCGCAAGGGAATATCTTCTACCACACCGAGGAATAAAAGATGTTTTATTTCTCGACATACCACTTTTTGAGTAAAAGGGAATTTCTTGTGAAGAAATTAATGGTCATGAGGTAGAACTGGAAGGAGTTCCAGCTATACAAACTGCAGCTGATGATTTGGTAGAACCGGAGGATTCAATAGTTTCCAACGAACTTCAGCCTCTCCGCCGATCTGGTAGGGTTTCTCATCCACCTGAGAGATACTTCGGTTTCTCTATGACAGTGGGAGCGAGGATTGCATCATGAGATGATGACCCAACTAGTTTCGAGCAGGCCATCAGGAGTGGGGACTCTGTGAGAATGGAAGGATGCTTAGCGATCTGAGATGGAATTGTTATACACCAATAAAATATGGACTTTGGTTGCTTTATCTGAAGGGTTAAATCCCCATCAGGAGCAAGTATATCTTGAGAAGATTACTTGGTGTACATGGAAAAGTTGAGACTTTCAAAACTATGCTTAAGTCTATCCAGATCCTACTTGCCACTGCTATATACCATGACTACGATATCTGGTGATTGGGTGTCATGACTGCTTTTCTAAATGATGATTTGGAAGAGAGCGTCTATAAGTACACAGCCAGAGGGCTTCGTAGATAGTGGGAGCAGCGAAAACGTATGCAAGATGTTTTATGGGATAAATCAGGCATTGCGGAGTTGGAACGTCTGTTTTGATGTAGTAGTCAAAGAGTTTGACTTCATCAAAATGGTAGATGAACCAAGTATATACAAAAAGGTAGTAGGGAGTATGGTGATGATCCTCGTATAGTACGTGGATACATACTCTTGATAGGGAAGGAGTTTCATATGCTACGCTCGGTCAATCTCCTCTTATCACAAAAATTCTCTATAGGATCAAGGTGATACCTCCTAAATCCTGGGTTTTGGATCTATGAGATAGATCTAATTGGATGTTAGGATACTCACTAGTTGTAGTGAGATGGTATCAATCGATCCTGGGGAGAATCACTGGAAAGGTTCCAGGGTGATAAGGATGACTGAATGTCAGTCGCAGGCATTGTCTTTACCTTAAGTGGAGGGACGGTATGTTGGAAGAGTTCCAAGCTAGATACCGTGACTTACTAGACGATTAAAGGCAAGATACATCGTTACCAAGAATGCTACCAAAGAGGAAGTCTGGATATATATATAAGTTCATGAGATGAACTTCGTTCTTGCCATTGTGTGACAATGGAGTTGTGGCTTATGCCAAGAAACCCCCGTCCCATCAGAGATCCAGATATATTCTTAGGCAGTATCGCCAGATCATGGAGATGGTTGATCTCTAGGGAGATCGAGGTTAGGAGAGTAGACACAAAGGACAACATCGCGGATCCACTCATAAAGGCCAATTTCCCAGTAGAGACTTTTATGGGATGGTTGAGTATGAGATACTTCAACCACAGCTTATTGTTGGGTGTGAGATACTACAACAGATGGCCCTAGTGCAAGTGGGAGATTGTTAGTTATATGTATGCCCAAGAGGCCATTACTGTACATACAGATGTATATTATAGTGGATGCTTGGACATATATAGGGAGGACTTTCTTGCTCGACATGATAGTATGCTATCTGGTTACTCTTTATCTTAATATGTACTCTGATTGTCTCTATGTCACATGTTGATAAAGCCTTTAGGATGAGTACTTGACTACCAAGACTATGATGCAGATCATACTGGTGGGGACAGTGTAGTCGCCAAGTATATCCTTCAAATGTTCCTAGTCGTGGGAGTACCAAGATAGGGCATCGATACTCCAGAGTAGACTAGCGTATGCGCTTTTTGATCCATATGATGGGCGATGGATGATCCCATATCCAATGGTGTTTGACATCAGAGAAGGTATACGGGTGCTCAGTAGAGACTGGGTACACTGGACGGACTCGCCGAGAACTCCCAGATGGTATTATACCTCACGTCAGATGGCAGTTCTCTGGTGACACTGGTACAGGTTAGTCTGTAGACCCGAGATCGTCATAGAGTGTTGTGTGATTCCCACTGTGCTTTGATTTCTATCATACCACGTCCAAGAGGGCGTGAAAAAAGGTGGCTTTTGGGTACAGTCCCGAATCACATGGAGGCAATAAACGATAGGAGGGGTTTCGTCTCTCCAGGTATAGGGAGTTGATGTTGCGCTGTGTTCGATTGGCTATAACTGGAAATCCCTGGCCAGGGTTGCTGAGATTTACTGGTAAGTGTTATCAGTAGTTTCTCGAACTGTTATGGACCTCATATCGACACGACTTATCAAGCTACTGGGGTCTGACGTTTACCACCCCTAGGCGAGATATGCGACATATCAGACGAAGAGACCGGACTGTACGGGAGTGTTACTGGTTGGATTCACGGGAGAATGTACAGGCTTGCTTGTTGATCTTCTGATTGCTCAATACCTGGGTGGCTGTTACGTTTAGCTGACCGCTTGCAGCTTGTGGGTGTTTGATATGATCATCACCTACTGCCGGCGTATTGACGATTCATTAGAGTCCTACACAGAGGTTTCCTGGCTCAGGCAAAACGGAGTAGGAGCACATATGTGATATGTGCGGGACCGAGAATAATACGTGTATGCGATACCGTATTAGATTCTCGCGATATGAGATATCGGCCGGGTATATGTGATATAGCCGGGTCATCGGATCAAGTGTTGATTCGATGAACAGATACAGATTATATTAGTCGGTTATTTATGAAATAGCCGGATTATCGGATCAAGTGTTGATTCGATAATTTAATGTATAATCATATATTTGATATATTAAATTACATTAACTAATATAAGCTCACTTAAAAATTCTTTTTCTCACTCGGGTAATACATTGATATATATGTGATATATGTTAATTGTATTATTTTATTTTGTTACAATATATATTGTATATGTGATATATAATATTGTAACAAGTTATGATTACTAATGCAACATGATTTGTGGAGATTAAACATGATTAGGGTTTGATTTGAGTTAGCACTTTCTTGAAGCTTCTAGAAGCTTTCTGTTTTGTTTTAAGCAAAGATATTTTGTTAGGATATTTTAAAAGATATTTTCTTAACCCAACCCTAGCCCTTTACCATGGTTTATTCTCTACAATGGTTAAGTCTTTTGTTTCTTAACCAAGGGTTGATTTGTAACCATAACTAATGATTTTTCATTATTCATCACAAAATAGATTCTTCTTCTTCTTCTTCTTGAAAAAGCTTTCTAGCTTTTTGCAAAGTGATGAGAATGAGTGAGAAATTGAAAAAAAGAGAGAGCTAAATTCCTACTTCATCATCCTCATCTATTCATGCCACTTAGATTAGGGTGTTTGATTTGCTAATACTTGATTAGCAAAGCAGGAGCTTGGGTTTGAGTTTCTTCAAGGTAGATCATCTTTGTTATTGAAGATCGGTAGAAAGATTGCATCTTTCTCTTCATGGAGCCTCTCTAGAGTCTGGATACTTAATGATCGCAGCGAAGGGACCTCAACACGGAGCTTTAGAAGTGAAGGAACGGACTACAAAGGTTGTAATCCCAAACACTTAGAAGTAAAGTTGTTTACTTGCTTTGTTTCGCCTAATCTCTAGTCTAAGATCTTGGTTAGGGTTGTTCGGCACATGAAAAATTTAAATCGGGCACGGTTGATGCCTTGTAGAACCTTGTGACAGTGCCTAGTAACCCTACACAAAGAACTCAAACTATCACTAGAGCTACAAGATACATCAAGTGTTTTTCAAAGTTTGGAAATGTACATGATGTTTTTCTCTCAAGATGATATGCTATTTATAGACATTGTAAAAACAAAAGTTGAGTATAAAAATGAGTTGATGTGACCAAAAGAAGTGCTCAGAAGAAAATTGACACAATTTGGAGAATTTTGGGCCGCAATTTGCGGTCTTTTTCGATAAATCTATGGCCAGATCATCAGTGGTGGGGCCCGTATTCCTTTGGTGATCTCATGTCATATCCACCATCTCTCTGGCTTTGCAATTTCTTTTGATTCTCATCAGGTTGATATCTGGAGGTTTGGAGGTAAAATTCAAGTTTCAAAAACATCATGTCACAACTTTTCAAATCACTGATTACATGCCCACTTGCAACACCAATTGCCCACTTTTGCACTTGAGTTCACACTTGATTCATTGCTAGTTCATGCACCACATTATTGTGTTCATGCTTGAAAAGATCATGTTGGACCAATTTAAATAAAAAGTTGTGCACACATCTCTTGTTGCAAAATCTTCATGAATAATGATCGGTTCTCCATTCCGGTTACAGTGTTCGCTCACAATTGTTGTATACGTGCCATTTGATTGTGTTTTCAGTGCTTTGACATGAATACATGTATCCTGTATTTATTGAGCAGACACTAGTTAATAGTACCGATATATCACAAAAATGATAACGAATGATCTGTATTGAAATGCAGTTTTTCATGATGAACACGTGTATCGGTGAGTAGATGTCTATGGGGGAAGTCGGGTTGATTGCGTATAGCACCCCTACAACCGTAGTAAATAGAACACTATATATATTAGAAACATATACCAAGCCTTTAAGGTTGGCTAGAACACTCAATGTGTATGTTCATATATTTAGTAGATAATTATATATATCTAGGGTTTATTCCCTAAGCATTAAGTTATATATATTTATACATACGGGTATTCAGGTATATATGATATAGGTATATATAATATAGGTATATATGATATAAGTATATATATGATTATGGTTTTATGCTTTACGCGACTAGGTGTCCGTACTTTATATGACACGATATGCGTTGGAGTATATGACTATAGATCCATACTGTTTTCTTTAGATGATATCGTACGAAGGGGATTCCATACATGATATGATGATGATAGACTGCCGAATACGGCCGTAATTCACTTGACTCAGGGGGTCTTGCTAAACTCTAAATCGAGAATTTATATGATGTTTAGAGCCATACTTATTTTGAAAACTAACGATTCGTTACTTACTTTTAAATGATAACGTCAAGAGTGTGCTATGAATTTTCAAATGATACCTATTTCAAAAACATTTTAGTCCCTTATTTCCAAAACAACATTTTGTGCTATTTTAAACTATAACTGTATGTCTCATACGTAGTTAAATATTTTAAATGCTTGCTCACGTTACGATTTCCTTATTTCTGTATATGCTTGTGCTTCGAGTACTTATGATATATACTACATTTATACCTTGGCTCTACTTAACTTCATTTGCTAGGACACTTGCACTATTACCGATGATTTCATGTTGCATTAACACATACTCGCATGCTACAAACACATCATCAGTAACTGCCATGCCATGTACACATATAAAAATTGTCACGCACCCTTAAAACTTGCCATGATATTTGCATCACACCGTATTTCTGCTACTACTTTAGATTACCGCTCATTTCATATCAGTATCCATTATATTACTGTTATGTACTTTTATATGTTGTCTCCATCATTGCTATTTTCTTTTATTATATTACGATTATTTCATGAGATTTCTGTTTTCTATGAGATTTGAGAAAGCGCGGATATAATTTTATACAACTTGTGAATATTTTAAAATGCAGTTTTCTCTTGATATGATGATTTGGTGTCCACCATGAATTTTCTATATTTTGATGATATGAGTATTATCTGAATCGAGGCAGGGGGATGAACTGATTGCGGATACTCGGTGGACCTAGTACAGTACCCAGGGGCAAGAAGTCCGTATAGAAAGACGGGTGAGCCTAGCGAGGATGAGACCGACCGGTGATAGTATGGAAACTCGGCGGATATATGGAGGATACCGACTGGAGTTATATAATTCAGATGGATATGAGGGCCGATCCGAGAGACCGCGCCTGAGATATGAGGATTTTGAGTGTTGATGCTGGACACGGGATGTTTATGAGGATTTCGATTGTCGATATTAGATACTCAATTGTTTTTATGAGGATTTCGAGTGTTGTTGATGGACACTCATTGGATGATATATATATATATATATATATATATATATATATATATATATGGATATCATATTTCCACATATTGATTGACCATGGAGATCTTGTGTGTTATGCGCGACCTTCGACTAAACTTGTATATTTTTGTGGACTTAGAGACGAGACTTGTATGCTATTCTTTTATATGTCAAGTTTGGATATAGTTGAGTTGATGATGCATTTTGTATTTCTTTTACCTTTTCCTTGTGTTGATCTTCTTCTTGGGCGTCGTATATAACGCGTGGTTGTGATTCTACCGATTGGGCGATGAGATAGCTCCCGATTGGGGGTGCTGATTTTATATTTATTTGTATGTATCGATTTTATCAAAATTTACAAAGGAGGTGCTACCAAAATTTTGAATGACGAAAATATTTTCAAACAGTAGTTTAAAACCCACTTGTGCTTTTCAAACAAACTTTACTTGTTCTTTTTAAAGGGAACTTGATTTCATTTATACCCCTTTTCCAAAACTTCACCTCTACTATTCTCTTAAAAAGGTTTAGATTACTGGTTTTCGGCTTACTTAGATTACGGTGAGGTCCTATAGACGTCACGTGATTCAAGTGCCGGTCACGTGCCATTTCCGGGTCATGATAAAGTTGGTATCAGAGTGTAGGTTTAACCTTAGTCGAGTCTAGGTTTGACTATATGGAGTCTAGAGCGTATATTTCGGAATCTAGGCTTAAACTTACAGAATTTAGACTTGACTTTGGGGTATTAGACCCAAAATTTCGTTACGTAGATTGACCTTGGTTGATGGAGTAGGTAACTCAAGTAGAGTAACGTATCGTACGTATGTTCCGCGGCATATTTACGATACGATTCTTCGCTTAAGTAACCTTAGGATATATATCTTGAGATCCTTTCTTCTATTCGTTCTTTTAATCTATCTTCATCGATACTTAATTATAGTTCCTGTCACCATGTCTATGCAAGCCGAGAGGGCTGCAGCTAGAGATGCGGTCAGGACGAGCTCATCAGGGACATGGATTAACCAGAGTGTTATCCCGGTGACATAGGAACATGTTGATTATTCTTTTATGCTAGGATTTCACATTTTGAGGCGAGTGTTCTGGATCCGCACCGGATGGTTGGGTCATTGCTTCGGATTGAAAGGTTTGTTGACGTACAGCCTACTCCGAGGGATCGTTGTGTTGTCTACTGTGCAGACAGATGTATCGGCCGCTGTTGAGTTTGACGAGGTGTTGCTCCTAGAGTTTGTGAAGCTAAAGCCACATGAATTTACAGGCAGGGATGTGACAAAGGATCCTTAGTCATTCCTGGATATGGTGACTAGAATATTTCTTTCGTTGGGATGCTCCGATTTGAGATCAATCGAGTTGGCTAGTTTCAATTTAAAGGGTCTTGCTCAAACCTACTGTGCGTCGATCTAGTGGGGCCGACAGGTGGATCTTCCTCCGATGACTTGGGATGAATTCTTGAGGGTATACCTAGCTAGATTTCTTCCACAAAGTGCCAGAGATACCGAATTCGTAGCTTTGAGTCATTGCGTGAGACTCTGGATATGACCGTAGTCGAGTATGAATTGCAGTTTACGCAGCTATCCAGATATGATTCCAATTTGGTTGATATTTAAGAGAAATGGATTAAGAGGTTCATGCCAGATCTCAATGAGTTATTGTTCTTCTCCGTTGATGCTAGAGATTTGATACGTATACAGAGGCATTGGATACGGCCATATTTTCAGAGGAAAGTCTTGATGAGATTGCAGCTGCTCCGAAATGGAAGCGGGTTCGTTTAAGGAGTGCCAATTCCGGCAGTTCGGCAGAGATGAGATCGGCAGAAGTCATGATGGGTTCTTTCTGGGATACTACAACGATAGAGATAGGATACAAGATCAGTTGTATAGCACGTACACAGAGGGCCAGAGGTCGCCGTCGTTGACGTGTTATATTTCTAGTGGCCAGGTTACTTGGCCAGGAGGTGTTTAGAGAGACGTTAGAGCGGGATTGTTTCCATCGCTACTCCTCACCAGGCGATTGTATCGAACGGTTGTGGAGTTAGTGGTCCAAAGAGAGAACAAGGACATAAACACAAAATACGCTAGACAGTTGGAAGAAGACAAGTGGAAATTCTTGCAATGCCAGCTCCGGGTGCACAGGACTTTTCGACATTGAAAGAGGTGTACCTCAATATCATTTATTTTGATTTGTGTTATGGTGATCCGAGTATCATGTTGTTTCGTTTTAACTCTTGTTTTTTAATGATTGAGTTTCATGATTTCTATTTTCGTGCACCGTAGCTGCACCCGGTAAATACTTTCTTTATGCACGGCAGTTGCACTTGATTTATGTTTTCATGCACCCCAGTTGCACTCATTTAAGATTTTTGTGCACATCAGTTACACTTGATTGAGATTTTCGTGCGCCCTAGATACACTTGATGTTGTTTTCGTGTGCATTCGATACATTTGATGTGGTTGTCGTGCACGCCCGTTGCACTTGACAGATGCTTCCATGCATACCCGTTGCACTTGGTTTTTATTTTCGTGCACGTCAAGGTGGTGAATCAGAATCCACGAAGCTCGTTGCACTTGGTTCTGACTCCAATTTTCGTGCACACCAGCGCATGTGGGTTGGTTTTCATGCACACCTGTTAGGGTTGATTTCTTTTCTTCGAGCGCTGTGTTTTTATGGATATATTATGTTGTATAGTAGCCGAGCAGGACTGGTCTGAGAGACAGTACCTGAATATTTTTGTATATACTGATGTATACAGAAGGGGTTTTCAATTGAGCTATAGTCTCATTATTTTCCTACGTGTCTATGAGCGACACATGATTTACAAAAGAAAATCCTTTTAAATTATTTTCAAAAGACGGGACGTATATCTTAAGCGAAACACACACACACACACACACACACACACACACAGATATATATATATATTTCTTCATAAATTAACGTCTACTAATTGTGTCGTGATATACGCATCGTATAGCTACTTTGAAAGGTTTTTTCTTACATATATTTTTCCAGCTATTTAGATGATTTTATATGGATGCGTACTATATATATTGTAGCCTTGAGTATATTTTGCGTGGTCGTGTGGTTGGTTTGAAACAGTTGATTTCTCACTTTACACTTTGCATCCTATTCTGTACGATTCTTATAGCACTTGTTAGAGTTTCTGTTATTTAAGTTTTACATTTTTGTTTTCATGCGCACACGCAGCGCTATAGTATCTATAGCTAGTGTAGGATTTCGGAGCCCCATTGATTTGGTTTACTAAAATGTTTAAAGACTTGGGGGTTTAAATTTAAATTCGGGGACCGAATTTATTTAAGTGGAGAATACTGTAATATTTCAGAAAAACAATAAATAATATTTTGGAATTTAAATAATAATATGTTGGGTTTTACAGTTATGATAACCAATATGGATTTGAGTTTTCATAGATTGTTATAATTATATACCTCTATTTTTGGAAAGTAATTGGAATTTAAAATGAATTATTATTTATGAAAGCATTTATTTAAGTAGGATTTTCATAAATTAGCATATAATTATATCCATAAAAGTTACAATGTTAAAACTAATTTGTGTTTTCCTAATTAGTACACTAAACTAAGACTTACTTTAAACATATGATTAGTGTGCATGATATGTTAGCAAATGGGTGTATATTGGCTTTCTTTTCATTCTTTTTCATTTGTGTTTTATGGTTATTTTCATTTTCCTTTTAAATGAGTAAGAGAGAGGGAAACATGGAAGTATGGGTAATATTATATTGGAAATGGGAGAGAAAGAGATGAGGGGGTTATGGTTGGTACAACCATCATTTTCTTCATATCTTTTCTTCTCCTCCTTCTTCTCCTCCTCCATTTCCTCCACCTCCAACTCCAAACGCACAAATACCAACACAAATCCACTACAATCACCATGAAGCCTTCATTAAAGATGTTAAGTTTCTCATCCTACACATGAAGAAGTGCTTAAGTCTTCATCTTGAGACCATTTGCAAGCTTGGAACTCTTTTTAATCTCAATCATGAGGTAAAATGCTCTCTTTACTATGTTTCTAGTATGCATGCCATATTAACATTAGTTTTTAAGTTAAAATCAAGTTTTAGTTTGTTTTGATATTTCAAGATAAGTTTTGAAGTGTATGTTGTGCTTGGATAGTTTCTTAGCTAATCAAAACCTAATTAGAGATAGATGAAGGTATTATAATGCAAGTATTATTGGTTTTAAAAAAGTATTAGGTTTTAAAAAGTGTTAAGTTTTAAAAATTGTTTTTCATTGAGTTTTCAAGTTTGATTTGAATCTGGAACCACTTGGGATGTCTGAAAAATATTTTGCATATAGATTAGACCTATTTAGACCACCAGGAGACCTCACCAAGTGCACGAGACCCTAAATCCCTACTTGGACCGCAATTTGCGGTTGAAATGAATTTATCTATGGCCCAGATGTTGATGTGGGTGTTGGGGTTTGTCCAGTATATGTTTTACATAATATATAAGCCTATTTTATAAGCTAAATTGTCCCAGATTCGCTGAGTAAAAATCAGGAGTTGTTTTACTTAGCTTTTGACGATATTTTGTGAGTTTTAAAACTTGGTTTTTGGATTTTTATGTCTCGACTTGGTCGTTCGACGTTCGTACGTCGACATCGGGGTGTATTTTGTCGTTTTGGAACGCGTTGACCATAGGTTCTAACCTATGTACATTTCGCTCGTTATTTCGATTTCGATTTGGGTTTTTTAAGCGATTTTATTACGATTTCGTTTGTAGGTACAGTCATGGAGACTTCCAAGATGACGAAGAGGGGCAAGGCGTTCGTCGGATTCGACTAGAGTGAGGCATGTATCGGTGAGTAGATTTATATCTACGGGGGAAGTCGGGTGGATGGCGTATAGCACCCCCATAACCGTAGTAAATAGAACACTATATATATTAGAAACATAAACTTATCCTATAGGGTTTGCTAGAACACTAGATGCATATATTCATATATTTAGTTGATAATTATATATATGTAGGGTTTATTCCCTAAGTATTAAACTATATATATTTATACTTACGGGTATTCAGGTATATATGATATATGTATATATAATATAGGTATATATGATATAAGTATATATATGATTATGGTTTTGTGCTGTACGTGATTAGGTGTCCGTACTTTATATGACATGATATGAGTTGGCGTACGTGACTATAGATCTGTATTGTTTTCTTTGGATGATATCGTACGAAGGGGATTCCGTATATGATATAATGAGGATAGACTGCCGAATACGACCGATATTCACTTGACTCGGGGGGTCTTGCTAAACTCTAAATCAGAAATTTGTTTAGAGCCATACTTATTTTGAAAACTAAAAATTTGTTACTTAATTTTAAATGATAATGTCGAGAGTGCATTATGAATTTTCAAATGATACTTATTTCAAAAATATTGTAGTCCCTTATTTCCAAAACAACGTTTCGTGCTATTTTACTATAATTGTATGGCTCATACGTAGTTAGATATTTTAAACACTTGCTCACGTTACAATTTCTTTATTTCTGTATACGCTTGCGCTTCAATTACTTATGATATATACTACGTTTATGCCTTGGCTCTACTTAACTTCATTTGCTAGGACACTCACACTTTACCGATGATATCATGTTGCACTTACACATACTCACATGCTACACACACACATCATCTGCAATTTCCATGCCACATACACATATAGAAATCGTCATGCACCCTTAAAACTTGCCATGATATTTGCATCATACCATATTCCTGCTACTATCTTAGATTACCGCTCATTTCATATCAATATGCATTATATTACTGTTTTGTTCTTTTATATGTTATCTATATCATTGCCATTTTCTTTTATTATATGATGCTTATTTCATAAGATTTCTTTTTTCTATAAGATTTGAAAAACCGAGGATATAATTTTATACAACTTGTGAATGTTTTAAAATGCGGTTTTCTCTTGATATGATGATTTGGCGTCCACCGTGAGTTTTTGTATTTTGATGATATGAGTATTATCTGAATTGAGGCAGGGGAGAAACTGATTGTCGATACATGGTAGACTCGGTATGGTACCCAAGGGCAAGAAGCTCATATAGAAAGGCAGGTGAGCCTAACGAGAATGAGGCCGACCTGTGATAGTATGGAAACTCGGTAGATATCCGGAGGATACCGACAAAAATTATATGATTCAGATGGATATGATGGCCGATTCAAGAGACAGCGTCTAAGATATAAGGATTTCGAGTGTCGATACTGGACACGAGATTTTTATGAGGATTTCGAGTGTCGATACTGGACACTCGGTTGTTTTTATGAGGATTTCGAGTGGCGTTAATGGACACTCATTGGATGATATAAATATATATATATATATATATCATATCGCGATATTTATATATGTACACATTCAAATTTATATAGTATGACTTAAGTAAATTGCTATGCATTCGATTTTTACCTAATAATATTTTTCTACTCACAAGTTGGCAACTCATCCCCGTTGTGCTATAGTTTCTTGCATGATTGATTGCTAAGATTAGTAGTTTCTTGCTGGCACTCTTCATCTTCTTCGGATGATTGATTTGGTAGGTGAGTTACATTTCAGATCGTAACCACCATTTGTATATATATTTTCATTTGTGATCTAGTTAAAAACTTCATCGACCGAACTTGTATATTTTTGCGGACTTAGAGATGAGACTTGTATATTATTTTTTAATATGTCAAGTTTGGATATGGTTAAGTTGATGATACTTTAAGTATTTCTTTTACCTTTTTCTTTTATTTATCTTCTCCTTGAGCGTCATATATACTACGTGGTTGTGATTCCGCCGACTGGGCGATGAGATAGCTCCCGATTAGGGACGCTGAAATTATATTTATTTGTATGTATCGGTTTTATCAAAAATTACAAAGATGGTGCTGCCAAAATTTTAAATGATGAAAATGTTTTCAAATCTTAGTCTAAAACCTAGTTGTGCTTTTCAAATAAACTTTACTTACGTTTTAGAAAGGGAACTTGATTTCATTTATACCCCTTTTCCAGAACTTCACCTCCACTATTCTCATAAAAATGTTTAGATTCCTGGTTTTCGACTTACTTGGGTTACGGTGAGGTCCTATAGACTTCACGTGATTCAAGTGCCGGTCGTGTGTTGTTTCTAAGTCGTGACACTTCTTCTTCAAGATTTTAAACCTTCTTCTTTCTCTTTTTGAATTAAATTAAGAGTTTAACTCTTTTTTCCTAAAAAGAATTAGTTTTTCACCATAAAATCCTTTAAGGTGAGTTCAAATCACCCATCAAATCTTTTAAATGGGAGGTTTTAAATCTCATTACTCCTTTTTCCAAGCTCCAAGAAAAGAAGAGGAGGACGGAGGAGACCCATCTCCAAAAGTTTCATTTTTGGGAGAATCCAAAACTCAAAAGAGAAGAAAGGGGTCACATTTCATCATCCAAGATCTAAGATTTAGATCTTGAAATTTCAAGAGACCTCTTTCTTTGGTTTTCTTCTCAAAAATGTTTTGGGAGTTTAGCTCCAAACCGAAAAATCTTTTAGGAGATTAACTCTAAATCATAAAATTCTTTTTGGGAGTTTAACTCCAAGTAAAAATCCTTCTTTTTCTAAGAGTTTAACTCCAAAGTCCTTCGGGAGTTCAATTCACAGGCCATGGGCTAAGCCCCCTTTTTCCGCTGGTGTTTCCAGCGGGCACATGCTGCTCATGTGGCCCGTTGTGCCCAGCGGCCATATGCTGCACACGTGGCTTGCTGGCACCCAGCGGTCACGTGGCCCACTGGCGTCCAGCAGTTATGTGCAGGGCACGTGATGTTGGATATGTATACCGTAGAGGCATGTATTGTATAAGATGCCAGGGATATGTATATACAGGACAATCTTGCTCGGTTGTATAGTATACTATTTGAGTTATCTTTATCTGAACATATGTATTTGTTTTTCTTACTGCTTTATATTGCTTATACATGTTGATAAAGACTCGATACAGTAGTATACTATGTTGTTTTGTCTTTATCTTAACATGTTCATACATTTTATTCACTATCACATATGGCTGATACATGTTGATAAAGCCCGTAGAATTTTGCTTGACTACCAGCGTTATGATGGCGATCATACTTGTGGGGACTGGGTAGTTCATAAGCACATCCTTAAATTTTCCAAGTCGCAGGAGTATCGAGACCGGGCATCGATATTCCAGAGTAGACTTGTGTATACGTTTTTAATCCCCGACGAGGGGCGCTGGTTGGTCCCACAACCATTGGTGTGGTCACCTAAGTTTGTATACAGGTGCTCACTGTGGCTGAGTACACTGAACGAACTCGCCGAGAACTTCTAGATGGTATTATACCTATCGTCAGATAGCGATTATCAGGTGACATGAGTACAGGTTGGTCTTTGACCTAAGATCATCATTTGTTTCATATGAGTTTCCACTGTACATAGATCACTACCCTACTACGGCACTACTGAGTTGTGCAAATAGATTTTGGTTGGGTACAGTCCCGAGCCATATGGAGGCAGTGAGTGATTTTCAAGAATTCGTCTCTCCCAGTATTGGGAGTCGATATCGCACTGTGTCCGGTTGACCAGAACCATAAGGGTTGGCTATAGTGCCCTCAAGGCAATTATCATAATCGCGGACTTGTGATTATGATGATTGAGTGAGGACCTATACCGAATAAAACAGTCTTACTCAAGGTGATAGTATGCTATCTAGTTTGTCTTTATCATCATATACATGTTGATAGAGCCCGTAGGATTATTGCTTGACTGCCAGCATTATAATTGCGATCATATATGTGGGAGCTGGGGTCTATAAGCATATCCTTAAATGTCCCAAGTCATAGGAGTATCGAGACTGGGCATCGATACTCCAGTGTAGACTAGTGTATACTGATCGAGACCCCGACGAGGGGCGGTGGCCAGGTCTCACAAGCCATTGGTATTAGTTTGTTCACCTAAGATAGTATACAGGAGCTCATTGGGATATGAGTGCTCTGGACGGACTCGCCGGGAACCTGCTAGTTGGTATTATACTTATTGTCAGATAGCAGTTCTCAGGTGACATGTGTACAGGTTAGTCTGTCGACCTGAGATCGTCATTTGTCTTGTGTGAGTTCCCACTGTGCTTTGATTACTACCCTACCACGGCTCAAAGGAGTCGTGCAAACAGGTTTTAGTTGGGTACAGTCCCGAGCCACATAGAGGCAGTGATCGGATCGTCGGAGATTCATCTCTCCCGGTATTGGGGTTTGATGTCGTGTTGTGTATGGATGGCCATCACCAAAAATCCGTGGCCACGGTGGATGAGAATTATCGATTCAGGATCGATAGTCTCTCAGGTGGTGATGGGTTTCATACCGACACTAAATGTCGCGTTATTGGGGGTCTGACTTTATCCACCCCTTAGACTCGATATGCGATACTCTTAGACGAATAGACCGGACTGTGCGGATATTGTCACTGTCAGGCTCAGTAAGGGTTCTGCATGAGTTTGCTCGTCGGCCACCCTTTCGCTCAATACCTGGGTAGCCGTTACATACAGCTAGTGCCGCTGACGTGCTTGTGGTTAAACACACTGCCAGAGTATTGACGAGTGTTTAGAATCCCACACAGAAGGTTTTTACGGTTCAGGCGATATGGTGTACATGAGGTATGTTGATACATACAGGTGTCCGATTAAATATATGCACATGCTGCGCAGACTTTAATCGGACGGTTGATAATACTAACGGCTTAGGATTAAGCCGGATTATTAAATCAGGTTTTTATTTAATAATTTATATATGTATTTGTATATACGTATTCTAGTATTATTATTCACTATTCATTTTCTCTCTTGGCTATTCGTATTTTTGTACGAATACGCATATATGTATTTCGATACATGTACCGGGAAGTATTCCGTATTTTATATGGAATAGCTTCTAGAAGTTTTGCCACCTCATTATTGATTTTCCTTTTATGGAAATTCATTTGTTTTATAATGAGGTGAAGGGTGTGAGGTGGCATGAGGCATTGACCATGGCATGGTTCAAAGTATGGTGTGCAATTGTTTAATTGAAAAAGAAAATGGGATTTTTTTTATTGGGGATGAGAGAAGGGGGGACGGCCACTTGATTGAGGGATTGGGTTAATTTCATTTGGCTCATGACACTTGCATTACTCCCACTCTCTCATTCATCCAAAAAAGACTTAGCCATTTTCTTTGTTCTTCATGCCAAAGCTTCCTCACTCCATTCTTCTTCTATGGTTGCTCTCATGGGCACATGAGTTGAGAGAAAATTGTAGTGACACTTTCATACACCCCCACTCTCCAGAGCTAGCAACTTTGGGGCGGCGGTTGCCTCGTTTGTCGAGGCTAGAGCATGCACCGTTTCTCTCGGGTGGATCATCGGAGATGGAGGAAGACCGGCAGCCAAACATCATCAAAGGATCGGTAGGAGTTTGGAATGAAGACCGAAGGACATGGATCAAATCGGTATAACGATTCTAACTCTTAGTTAGTTTGCTAGATTAGGGTTTAAGGTCGATCCGTAAATCGGGTAACGGTAGCGCCAGTTTAATAAATTTTTGTTCCACATTTTGGCTACGTTTTGATGGCCGGGGCGCTGCCGCAACCCTTCATTGTATCAGAGCCACCCTTTAAACCCCTTACTAGCTTGTTTAAACGTGCTTAAAAGATCGATCGATGGAAATTGCCAAAATCACGATTTCATTTTTGTGTTTGCCGTCGATTTTCAAAAGTGTTCAAAAAATAATTTCCAGAGGCTTAAAAATCCGTGCAGGCAATTTTAAGGGTACAGAAAAAATTTAAGCTCCTGAAGCCTCCAAATCGCCGCGGAACCGCCGCACCTACCCCCTATTGGCGGCGGTTCCACGGCCATTTAGCGGCGACGAGCTTCCAAATTTTCTCTGTAGCTCAGTTACTTGGAATTGAGATTTTTGATATATACTGTCTTGGCCCAGGTTTCAGTGAAGTGTTGTTTTTGCTATTGGGGTCAAATTGGAATTTAGTCGATCGATATTTTAAGTGTGCGTTTAACAGTACATACATTTCTATCTGCGACCGTGAATGTCATTTGATCGGTAAACCCGTCTAACTGCTATATGTTCTTTTAGACGGGTTTGCGAATGTGACATTCACGTTGTTGTTCTGTGTTGTGCTGTGATGTTGGTTGGATCGTCGTGGTGGATAGCTATGGTACAATGTTAGTATAGTTTTATTTCATTTGTATATTTGATATTGCGGGACGAGCGTCCGACATGTGGACTGCCATCACTGCCAGTTTGTATATTATTCTTTTTGGGGCACAATCGGGTTGAGGTCGATGTCACCCATGTATATTATTTTCTTTTCTGTACTAGGATTACCCCGCGGTGGGGTGCACGAATAGCCGGAATCTAAAGGGCAACGGGTCTGCATCTCATGGCGTTGGGACGGAGGGGACCTTACTCTAGAATTGGCGGGCTATTCGCCGCACTCGTACGGGGTATAGGTTGACCCAGGAGGGGTGCTCAAGTTACCAGATTCCGTGAAGTGCTGGGTGGCCCATTCACGTTAATGAAGAGGGCTGCCTCGCTTCTGGTTTTGCGGGTAACTTGTCGTGCTCGTAGGGGTCTAAGTTTTCATTGCACAGGCTATCCACACGACAGGGAACGTCGAGTCTCACTTGCGGCTCAAGTGAAACCCGTGGCTCCAGATTATCCACCATTCTGTATTGCTTCTGTGATGTTTCTGTGATGTTGCTTTATATCATGCCTGGGACGATTGTTATATATATTTATATATACTAGTAGATATTGTATATATTTTGCACCCGCGCTAGCCCAGTCCCCGCTTTGTCGTTAGTTAAGTAACCTAACGGGTGATGACGGGACCCAGTGGCGAATGCGGATGGCATATACGTACATTTTATTTTCGTTCTTTTCTGGTGTGATTAATTGATAGGACTGCATTGATTCTTATCAATGCAAGGATAAAACAAACCTATATATGATGTTGTTGGAACCAAGTTTTTAAAAACTGATATTACAGACGTTCTCTTTTGCTTTGCATCGTGGTATTCATTTTGGAATATCCTGCACCTCATTCGACGAGGCAAGGGCCGAGATCCCTTCATCGGGAGTGACCTCTTGGGTAAAAGTTTGCGTCAACGTAATAACTTTACTATAGTCGATTATTTTTGCTTTGCATCGTGGTATTCAGTTTGGGATATCCTGCATCCCATTCGACAGGGAAAGAGTCGAGATCCCTTCACCGGGAGTGACCTCTTTAGCAAAAGTTTTCGCCACTATAAATTTATAAAACCACCTGGATTCCTTCAACGATATCAAGTTCATTACATTAAAGGTTTTTCGCCAAAACCCAGCCGTAGCCCTCCGTCATTTCAGACTAGTATTTCTTAGTATTCGTGCTACATATGTCGTGCATTTAGCCGAGGTGTAGTGTTCGGTATCTATGTAGTGCTTTTCTGTTGCTAAGATAATGCGATTGGTTAGGACAGTCGTACGATCATTTTGATCTTTAGTCAAGGCTCGTACGGGTAGGTCTAATGCAGTCAAGATAATGACGGGTAGAACTTGACTAGGACCTTTTGACATTTTGATCTTTAGTCAAGGTCACTTGGGTCCTAGGGGTAAAAATCATATCGGGAGTTTCAAACATACAGGAAACTTTCCAGGCATGCGCATACCTTCTGGAGTGTGGTGACTTGAGTGTCTTCCATCAGGTTATCATGCGATGATAGTTGGATCCCGATTCCCACTGATGAGTAGGATTACTCCTCGGGTGATTCCGACTAATTCTCTTTTTGGGTTTGGAGAAGAATTTGAGGAAACAGTGGGAGCCATCCAGATTAGATAAAATGATTGACCATTCTGATCTAGGTTAGAGTGCACGCTGAGTGTTTCTTTTCTCTCTCTCTCTCTCTGGCTGCGACTATGACCCGACCTTTGACTAAAACTCATGAAACCAAGTTAACCGAACCTTCTTAAAACACTTTAACTTTTGGAATATCACAGTGTCGCATACATCATTGCCGCTTCTATATCACCTTTGCATTTCTCCAGGACACCCCGTATTACTACGAACATCCCCTTCCATTGGATAAATCCATCGTATAGTTACATACGAACTCGAAGTAACTTTTTCGCGGATGGATTCTGGTTCTGGAGAGATTGAATAGGATTATTCGGTTGACTTTTCTCTTTACCTTCTCTCAGATTGTGAGGGCTCCTAGGATTAGGAGAGGGTACGCTTATTGAGCTTATTGGATAGTCTTCCTCCAAACCATAGGCAGTTGCCGAACGGTAGGGAAGGAAGAAAATCAACAAGCTTAACTGTGGTGTACAGAAGGTAATAAGTAAAGACATATAAAGGGATTAGAATAATGGCAAAGAAAATTGCGATCACCATCATTCACAAAAAAGACCGGGTATACCCCTGCCACTCCTACATCCACTTTGTATTTCTCTAGGACACTCTGTATCACTATGGATATCCACTTCCATTGGATAAATCCATAGTATAGTTACATATGAACTCGAAGGAACTTTTTCGAGGATGGATTCTGGTTCAGGAGAAATAGAATAGGATTATTCAGATGTCTTTTCTCTTTACCTTCTCTCAGGTTGCGAGGGCTCCTAAGATTAGGAGAGTACACCTATTACGTTTATTGGATAGTCTTCTTCCAAACCTTAGGCTGGTGCCGAAAGGTAGGGAATAAAGAAAACCAATTAGCGTAAAGGAAGTGTACATAAGGTAATAAGTAAAGACAAAATAAAGGGATTGGAGTGAGGGCAGGTAAGTATATGGTTACTGTCATGATTCAGGATAATGGAAGAGGCGTTACTAGGAATACCGATTAGCGCTTTTGAAACATTTTCATGTTTCAGTTTTACTGTGCGATGTTAATTGAAAACTGTTTTCCCAATAAGAATCTAACTCCAGGGTATGTATTTACCATATCAGTTTCTCACATCTATATGATATTATAGATGTTGAGTGGGAGTAAGGTATTGGGAATTGGGTGATTAGATCCTCTTTATATCGGAATTCGTTGTAATTGGTGATATTTGAGGAAATCATCTGGTTTTTGCCGGATGGAAAATATTTGGTTTTGAATATCCGTTGTTATGCATCAATTTCAAACTGATATATCTGTACATTTATTTTATCAAGTGAGATATAACTTTTTGATATTATGTCTGTGACATTTACCTTTATCAGCTGGTGATTAGGTAAGGTGCATTCAACAGTGGTGTAATTCTTCTTAACCATAGTACATTTTTTCAACCTACGACGCACATGGTTTGAGTTATTGAACTCAGGAGACTTATACAAAGTATTGTATGTTGTCCAGTGTCCATTAGGATAAAGAGGTTGGTACTCATAGTATATTCTGTTTACTTATGACTTCTCCAGTTCTGGACATGTATTTCGTTGAAATGCAAAGTCCAGATATTGAGAAGTTATAGGTATAAGAATAAAGTAGAGAACCATTTGTTAGAAGTATCAGGATTCTTCGAGGAAGTCGAAGATGTAGATACTTGTGTTTGGTATTCCGTTGATAGTAATGGTTTTGAGAACTTTCTTCTCTTTTGGATTACTCATATATGGATGCAATCCTAGATGAGTAATGCTGATTGTCCTCTTTCCATTTGGTTGATATGCACTGGAGACAGCTGCATGATTTTGAATCTGGTTCCAATTAAATTAGTTCTTTTGTTTCTATATTAGATATATATAGAATCAATTTATATCTTAACGATGTTAAGGTATAGGGAGTTGTCTGGCTGATGCTTAAAACCAGAATCCGGATAAACTCATGGCACGTTCCAGTAATGGTTGTTTGTAGGTTATCCCGGGCTTTGACGAGGGATAACTTTCTACCATCAGGAAGATCAATATTTATATTGTTCTTGACTCGCCACAGTTTTAGTAAAATGGACTTTTTCAGAAAATAGTAGTGGGAGTATGGTAGAACTGGAAGTGATTCCAGAACCGCAAACGATTACTGAAGATTTAATAGAACCTGAGGATTCAATTGTTTTCGACGTTCCATTAGCCACTCCGCAGATTTGGTGGGTAACCTCAAGCACCCGAGAGGTACTTTGGTCTTCTCAGAGAGGGTGACAGGGAGGTTCTTGTTTACCCAGACTTACCATTGCTGTTGTTCTAAACTATAAGACCCGGCAGAAGGATGAGTATAGCATTGTTCTAAACTAGCTTTGGAAGTGCACGTATATATGACTCTGCCAGAGGGTTGTTGTAGTCAGTGGGAGCAGTGGAAGCATAGAGGACAAGTAGCTTATGTCTATTTATAGACTAAAGCAAGTATAACGGAAATAGATCATCTATTTTTGATATGACAGTCATACGTCTTGAGCTCATCAGAATAGGAGATGTATCTGGTAAGAAGGTAGTAGAGAGTGATGTCCAGGTATTTGGATGACATGCACTTAATAGGAAGAGATATTCCTATACTACGATCGGTTATACTGTGGTTGTCACAAAGTTGTTTCTCCACATAGGATATAGATATAATATCAGGTTTTCTGGTTACTAGATCTATGGTTTTAGATTTGGATTTGGGAAGTATCCTAATCTGGGTACTTTGACATTATTCTAAAAGGTATTTTAGAATGGACGACTCCTGGCATGGTGGTGAACCTGCAGATGATGGAGTCACCCTCTCTAAAGGTGACTTACAGACTAAAGGGGAGAGGGATCTGCATGATTAGCATATCACTTGCTTAGGCAATTGAGTTAATCATGAAATGTCAAGTACCACACCAGATATTGTTTTTGCAGCAATAAACATATCCAATCCTGGAGAAACATTGGGAAGCAGTTTATGAACATAAGTGAAAGTTCTTGGGATATGGTAACGGCAGCCACCTTCTGGAGACGGTTATCATATCAGGCTTCCAAGGTGACCTGGATGACAGAGTGGCTGTCAGAGTTATAGTTTTTCCCTCTTTTGAGGGACAATATGTTGGACAGGTGGTCCAAGCGGATACTGAGAAAAGGCAAAGCGCAGGATACTGATTAAATTCAGTAGACGATACAGTCTAAGAAGTTTGTTGGATTTGGAGTTCATTTGTGAACTGGGTCCTATCAGAAATGTAAACAAATTCTAAGACAGGTATTGCTCATTTCGGGAGATAGCTTTCTCCGCGAAGTTGAGATATAGAAAGATACAGAAAGAAACATTGGAGCGGATCCACTCACCGAGGTTTTTTCTCGAACGCAATCATTTTCGAAAACAGGCTTTGCGAAACTGATTAGTAGAGAAGTTGGGTGTTCGGTATCACACGGGCTGTGAGTATGCGACATCGCAATAATTGGTCTTAAGTGCAAGTGGGAGATTGTTGGCTATAGTGCCCTCAAGGTAATTATCATAGTCGCGGACTTATGATTATGATGATTGAGTGAGGACCTATACCGAATAAAATAGTCTTACTCAAGATGATAGTATGCTATCTGTTTTTTCTTTATCATCATATACATGTTGATAGAGCCCGTAGGATTCTTTCTTGACTGCCAGTATTATGATGGTGATCATATATGTGGGAGCTGGAGTCTATAAGTTTATCCTTAAATATCCCTAGTCGTAGGAGTATCAAGACCGGGCATCAATACTCCAGTGTAGACTAGTGTATACTGATCGAGACCCCGACGAAGGACGGTGGCCAGGTCTCACAAACCATTGGTGTTAGTTTGTTCACCTAAGATAGTATACAGGTGCTCATTGGGATATGAGTACACTGGACGGACTCGCCGGGAACCTGCTAGTTGGTATTATACCTATTGTCAGATAGCAGTTCCCAGGTGACATGTGTACAGGTTATTCTGTCGACCTGAGATCGTCATTTATCTCGTGTGAGTTCGTACTATGCTTTGATTACTACCCTACCATGGCTCAAAGGAGTCGTGCAAACAGTTTTTAGTTGGGTACTGTCCCGAGCCACATGGAGGCAGTGATCGGATCGTCGGGGATTCGTCTCTCCCGGTATTAGGGGTTGATGTCGCGTTGTGTACGGATGGCCATCACCAAAAATCCGTGGCCACGGTGGACGAGAATTATCGATCCAGGATCGATAGTCTCTCAAGTGGTGATGGGTTTTCATACCGACACTAAATGTCGCGTTGTTGGGGGTCTGACTTTATCCACCCCCCAGACTCGATATGCGATACTCTTAGACGAACAGACCGGACTGTGCGGATATTGTCACTGTCAGGCTCAGTAGGGGTTCTGCATGAGTTTGCTCGTCGGCCTCCCTTTCGCTCAATACCTGGGTAGCCGTTACGTACAGCTAGTGCCGCTGACGTGCTTGTAGTTAAACCCACTGCCAGAGTATTGATGAGTCTTTAAAGTCCCACACAGAGGTTTTCACGGTTCAGGCGATATGGTGTACATGAGGTATGTTGATACATACAGGTGTCCGATTAAATATGTACACATGCTGTGCAGACTTTAATCGGACGGTTGATAATACTAGCGGCTTAGGATTAAGCCGGATTATTAAATCAGGTTTTGATTTAATAATTTATATATGTACTTGTATATACGTATTCTAGTATTATTGTTCACTATTCATTTTCTCTCTTAGCTATTCGTATTTTTGTACGAATACGCGTATATGTATTTCGATACATGTACCAGGAAGTATTCCGTATTTTATACGGAATAGCTTCTAGAAGTTTTGCCACCTCATTATTGATTTTCCATTTATGGAAATTCATTTGTTTTATAATGAGGTGGAGGGTGTGAGGTGGCATAAGGCATGGACCATGGCATGGTTCAAAGTATGGTGTGCAATTGCTTAATTGAAAAAGGAAATGGGAGTTTTTTTAATGGGGATGAGAGGGGGGGGCGGCCACTTGATTGAGGGATTGGGTTAATTTCATTTGGCTCATGACACTTGCATTACTCCCACTCTCTCATTCACCCAAAAAAGACTTAAACATTTTCTTTGTTCTTCATGCCAAAGCTTCCTCACTCCATTCTTCTTCTATGGTTGCTCTCATGAGCACATGAGTTGAGAGAAAATTATAGTGACACTTTCATACACCCTACTCTGCATAGCTAGCAACTTTGGAGCGTCGGTTGCCTCGTTTTTCGAGGCTGGAGCTTGCACCGTTTCCCTCAGGTGGATCATCGGAGATGGAGGAAGACCGCCAGCCAAACATCATCAAAGGATCGCTAGGAGCTTGGAATGAAGACCGAAGGACACGGATAAACTCGGTATAACGATTCTAACTCTTAGTTAGTTTGCTATATTAGGGTTTAAGTAAATTGGGTAACGGTAGCGCCGGTTTAATAAATTTGTGTTCCGCATTTTGGCCGCGTTTCGATGGCCGGGGCGCTGCCGCAATCCTTCAATAACTCCTTGACCAAGTCAATTGAGATTTACTGATGGTTAGATCAGTAGTTTCTTGGATCAGTCCCGAGCCACATCGACACGATTTATCGGGTTATTATGGGTCTGACGTTTGCTACCCCATAGACTCGATATGCAATTCTCTTAGACGAAGAGATCAGACTGTACGGAGATTGTCACGGATAGGCTAAGTAGAGGTTCGGATGAGATTTCTTGCGGCCTTCTATTCGACAGGTATCTGGGTATCCGTTATGTACTCCTAGTGCCGCTGACGTGCTTGTGGTTAAACCCACTGCCAGCGTACTGTCGAGTCTTTAGAGTCCCACACAGAGCGTTTCCCTGGTTCAGGCGAAACGATGTAGAGGCCGTATGTTTATACGTGAATAGTTCCAATTAAATACGTGTAGGGTTCCAATTAAATACGTGTACTAGTTGTGTGAAATTTAATCAAACGGTTTGTGATAGTAATGACATGCAAGGTGGCATGAAGAGTGCAGAGAGAAATGGGAAAATGAATTATATATTCATTTTTCATTACTATTAAAGTATGGTAGTCATTTTTAATTGTGAAATTCTTTTCACAAAAACAAAATGGTTATGATATTTTTCACACCCTTGTTCTCATTTTCATGAGCTCATTTTCACCTCTCAATCTCTCATCTTCTTCTTCAATCTCAATCCTCTCATGTATTGTGAATCATGAGATTTTAAAGATAGATATACTCTATTAACAATCTCTACATCTCCTAAATAACCTAGAATAGCAAACTAGCTTGTTTAGTTACTTTATTTGTGAAGTCCAAGCTAGATCCATATTCTTTCAGGTGGAACATCTAGGATTGAGAAGGCTTCCAAGCAAGTTTTTCTAGGATATCAAGGAGCACAAGAAGGAAGGGCTTTGAAGACCGAAGGACTTGATCTTTTAGGTATAACCCTTTTTTCATAGAAGTTAAACACCTTGTAGTTGCTAGTTTAGGTTTATGGTTTTATCACAGTAACGCTTCAAGATTCATTCAGGATAATTATATATTAATTAGTTGTATTGCATCTGTTTTCCGTAAAACATAGTTAATAATTATTTCCACATAGACATGAATATACCTATTTTACTTATGTACTTGCTTATTTTATTAGTATTTATTAATTATTTATTTAATTACTTGTTCATTTAAATAATTTCTTTAGTTATTAATTCAAAAAAATTATTTAAACGTGCACACACACAATTAGTGTTAATCACAAGTTAGGTTATATTGATACAAGTTTTATGCACCATGGCAACTTAAACTAATTTTGTTACAAGTTTTCTTTCTCAATTATTGCAAGGTTCTAGTTTATTCTTTTAAAGAAAAAGAAAAATGAGAGAAAAATTGGGCATGGTGCATTAATGAGGTATGGTGCAAATTTACTTTATGGCATGATGTGTGTGTGCCATGGCATTGGACCACTCTCTCTCTCTCTCTCTCTCTCTCTCTCTTCCTCACTTGGCAGCCCCCTTCTTCTCCCTCCTTCTTTCATGCTGAAATCTCACTACCTCACAACAAACCCCACAAATTCATCACAAATCAATTCAAAAACATTCAAATTTCAAACCTCTTTTATAGTTCTTGAAACAAGTCTTCATCTTGAGTGGCAATACTATCAAGTTAAATCCTTTTCCAATCATCCTTTAGGTATGAAACCAAGATTTAACTTGTTTCACTAATCCTTACTTTAATTAGTCTTTAATTGGTGTTTATGTAGTTTTAATGCATGTTTAGTGTGTTTAAGAGAGGGTTAGGTTAAGTTAATATTTTAATCACTTATTAGGATAGTTAAGGGTAGGTTAGTACCTAATAGTCTTATTAATCCTGCAAGTTTACACTAAAACACCATATTGTTTTAAATTAGTGTTTTAAAATGGTTTTTAGTTCAGTTTTGTGATATTTGTAATCTGCTATCTTTGCGTTAATCTACAATTAAATCAAACAGTACACTAGTATAGTGTTAAGAGCCATGAGTTTACCCTTGAAACCCGGACCCAATCCACCTTAGTCTGCCCGGCAAGATTGGAGATATTCCCGGCGCCGCCGATACCGTGTAGCTATTAGGTGATGAGTTTTTGCAGGTAGTCTTCTGTGGGTCTTTTAGGGTATTTGGTATTGTTTGTTTTTCCTAATTCAGCTGTAGATAAAATCTGGGACCATTTTGCTTTAATGTGAATGGTTTGTCTATATACGATACGTACGATTCGATTCTTGTTTTGGCTTTTGCTGTGTATAACAGCCCTTAGGTATGATTTGTGACATTGTCGCACACGTTTTGTGCACAAAGTGCACATGTGGTTAAGCTTATGGCGTTAGTTTCTCCATTTTATCTTGACTTCGCGTTTTATCGAGTGTCTAGTTTTATATGTTATATTTGTACGATTCTAGGATCGGTTGCGGAGATGTCGTACACGGCAAGGAAAGGAAAGGCAGTGATCGTATTCGACTAGACAAGGCGTTCCGATGAGTAGATTTAACATCTGCGGGGGAATTGCCTGAATGGCGCTAAGCGTCGAGGGCTAGATTCAGTGATATAACCCTATGCTTATTTGTATATATATTGATTGTGCATGAGCATCATGTTGCGCATCCTATTACTTGTTGTACATTGACACAGTATTAATTGAATACTACACTATTACTAACGGTTCATATTGCACGAGCACCGAATTATATGCCATACACACACCGTTAGTAATTGCTATGACACGCACACTATAGAAATTACCATGGATAATATATTGTACCACTTCCATTATTATTAACAGTTAGATATTGATTCTTGTTCTTTTGCTCATATGAATTGCATCATACGTACATACATACATGCATACATACATACATTGCTATAGTCACATATTTACTCTCATATGATATTATATTTCGATTTCGTGGGTTTGGGAAACCGCAAGATACCTTTGAAACTTGATATATTTAAAAAGAGTGGTTTCCCCTTGATATACTCACATTACTGTTTCATGTTTGCATACATCGTATTTCATGGATATATGCGTTGATATACTGATTTTATGCGAATTCTGGATTTGAGAACCGCGATTATATTTCAAAGGGAAATTAAAATGATCGTTTTTAAAAACGTGGTTTCTCTTGATATGATATTTCGAGACGTCCACCATGAGTTTTCTCGGTTCTAAGCTATGTGATACCCGATTCGAGGAGTTAGCTGAGCCGTCTACGGGTACATGATGGACCCGGTATGGTATCCCGGGGCAAGAAAATATTGTTGTGGAGTAGACGATGAGCCCAACAGAGGGAGCACTACCTACCGGTGACTTTATGGAAACTCGACAGATATCCGGAGGATACCGTTTTGGAGTTATGAGATGAGATAGATATGAGGGCCGATCTGAGTATGCGGCGCCTGAGATATGAGTATTTACGTGTTGATACTGGACACGGGTTTCCATGATATTTTGAGTGTCGATGTTGGGACACTCAGGTTTCATGATGTGACGGATATGAGGGCTGATCAGAGTGACGGCGCCTGAGATATTGGGATTTGGGGTGTCGTTGATGGACACCGGTTTTCTATGATGAGGCTTATATTTTATCCCATACTCAGGTTTATATGACATGCACTGTTTCATGAAGTTGTTGTACCGTGGTGGTGTACCTTGATCATGATTTTGCTGCATATCCGTACCGTTATTCTTATGCCATCAGATTGCATATTTCAGATTATCGCTTTTCGTTCATAGTTGCGATTATCTGTACGATATTATTTACTATTCACGAGTTGGCAACTCACCCCCGTTGTGCCACAAAGTTTTGCAGGGTTGACCCTCAGAGTAGGTACGGCAGGGCTCCTCATTGCATCTACTTCTGCGGATACCGCTACTGTTGGTCGTGATTTTGGTGTAGGTGGATAGTTTTGCGGTTATCCGTATGACTTCATTGTATATCTTATTTCGTATCTAGTACACTCCATCTACCATTTACATGTATTAGACTTAGAGACGAGACTGGGAGATTCAGTATTGTATATTATTTATGACTCTGGTGTCGAGCTCGTGTGAGCCGACTTCATGCTTTTCTGATTCTTGCTTCTATATGTTTTTTTTCACATTAACATGATATATCTTGCTTGTGATTGTATTCCGCCATTCGGCGAAGAGCTAGCTACCGTTTGGGGATGTCTTTTTATCATTACTTATATATATATTCATGTATGTATCGGTTTGGGACCAGTTTTTACAAAGGAAACTTTGCCGAAATTTTCAGAAAACTTGATGCTTTTAAATGGTTTTTTATGTAACTCTATTTGTTAAAACCAACCTTTCAAAAACAAGTATTTTATCACTCTATTCTTTTCACGGTTTAGATTCTGGGTTTTGGCTTATTTGAATTATGTTACGCCTCTAAACGTTGCGTGATTTAAATGCCAGTCATGTTTCCACTTTCGGGTCTTGACAATCACTTGGATTTTTGTTGATTGTGCTTGCTCAAAATTTGCTTTTTGTGCATTCTGCATCTCTACTTTCTCTGTAGAGTGAACAAAATTAACTAATATGATATCAGAACCAATCCATATGCCTAAATTAGCTCGCATGACCATAGAATTCCATCACAAACACGTTTTTTTTTCTCGGCAGTTTTCAGCCGTAAAAATCAACGACAATTTCAAACGGTGTTTTCAAGCAAGTATTCGATCGCCAGAGTTCTCGTTTTGGAAAGGGGACTTCGTAGAGGTTCGATGGTGGTCCAAGGAGTCTCAGAGAGCCATTTTTCCAAAGTTATTTCGAGATTTTTCGTTGTTTTTCACTGATGAAAACTGCTGAATTCAGCCCTGTAGCGGCTGTCGAAAATTCAATGTTTTGCGGGTTTTCGATCCCCAGGGGATCTTGGTTTGGACCAAGAACCTATGAGGAAGATAGTAGGTACCATGAGGAAATCCCGGGGGTCTTGGATAGGCGTTCGAACTCATTGTTTGGCCAAAACAATGGATTTTCGGATGACGGAGTGCACTCGATTTTCGTCATTTGGAATTTCGAATGTAGTCTTCGCTTTTGTTTGATGGGATGCTAGGCTCACCTAGTAGTGTTTTAAAGCGCGGCAGAAATGGTAATTTCAAAAATCTAGAGAGCGATAGCAACCCCAACCTTAGAATCAAACCAAAACACTAAACTTGAAACATAACTAGTAAGCTAAAACGAAGAAGTTGGCGAACTACAACCTTTGTAGGGCGTTAGCCACCTCTCCTTGGACTCCAGCTAGTCTCCACGAAATCCGAAATAATTTTTCTCGATGATCTCCTTTCCAAAGATGATCCACCTTGAGATTGTTGGCTATAGTGCCCTCAAGGCAATTGTCATAGTCGCAGGCAGGTGATTATGATGATTGAGAGAGGACCTATACCGATAGAACAGTTTTACTCGAGATGATAGTATACTATCTGGTTTATCTTTATCATCATATATATGTTGATAGAGCCCATAGGATTCTTGCTTGACTACCAGTATTATGATGGCGATCATATACGTGGGAGCTGGGGGTCTATAAGCACATCCTTAAATGTCCCTAGTCATGGAAGTAGCGAAACAGGGCATCGATACTCCAGTGTAGACTAGTGTATACTTATCCAGGCCCTGAAGAGGGGCGGTGGCCGGTCTCACAAGCCATTGGTATCAGTAGTTCACCTAAGATAGTATACAAGTGTTCATTGGGTTATGAGTACACTGGACGGACTCGCCAGGAACATGCTAGTTGGTATTATACCTATTGTCAGATAGCAGTTCCCTGGTAACATGTGTACAGGTTAGTCTGTCGACCTGAGATCGTCATTTGTCTCGTGTGAGTTCCCACTGTGCTTTGATTACTATCCTACCACGCTCAAAGGAGACGTGCAAACAGGTTTTAGTTGGGTACAATCCCGAGCCACAAGAATGCAGTGAGCGGATCGTCGGGGATTCGTCTCTCCTGGTATTGGGGGTTGATGTCGCACAGTGCACGGGTGGCCATCACCAGAAATCCTCGGCCGGGGGAGTGGAGAATTGCTGATTTGGATCAGTAGTTTCTCGGGTGATTATGGGTTACATACCGGCACGAATTATCGCATTATTAGGGGTCTGACATTATCCACCCCCCTAAACTCGATATGCCATACTCTTAGACCAACAGACCGGACTGTACGGATATTGTCACTGACAGGCTCAGTAGGGTTCCAAGATGAGTTCGCTCATCGGCTTCCCTTTCGCTCAATACATGGGCAGCCGTTACGTACAGCTAGTACCACTGACGTGCTTGTGGTTAAAACCACTCCCAGAGTATTGACGAGTCTTTAGAGTCCCCCACAGAAAGTTTCCCAAGTTCGGGCGAAACATTGTAGAGGCCGTATGGTTTTATGGCAGGGTTAGATCATATATGTGCACTTGTGCACGGATCATGTTCGGACCGATCATACTAGTGGGCTTTGGTTTAATCCGGATCCTAGTATTAGATTTGTTGGATTTCTTTCGTCTCATTGCATTCGCATTCAGTCGGAATGCGGATGCAGGTATGTATATACAGGTGAGGGGTATCCTTGTGATCCGTCACGAGTTTACTTTAGATGTTCCCATTCTCTTTTTGGATTAAACATTTTGGTTTAAATGTTTAGTGGTGGAAATTGTGAGTGGAAATCATGATGAAGGGCATTAAATGAGGCATGTGCATGGGTGATGACTCTTGGTCTTATTTTTTGTGCAATGTCATCTTTTTTTGATTGATTATTGTGTTGAAATGATATGAGGAGAGAGAGAGGACAGCCACCAGGCTTGGGTTTTCTCTTGAGATTTTATTCTAGTGCTCTCTCATTTTATATTCAACACAATAAGCAAGCAATCTTATGATCTTCATCTTCTTCTCTAGCTCACATCTTCCACCATGGCTTCATCTTCAACCTCCATCCATACAATCTCATGTGTTGAGAAACAATGGATGTTTACAGACAAAGTTATCACACACATTCTCTACTTCATCTTGGACATGTCGGCTAGCAAACTTCATGTCCGAGTTGCTTCGGTTTGAAGCGGGAGCCCGTAAAAGGACTTCTTGACGTGATGCCCTTTCGACGAGAAGACCGGAGATCGAGCGAGATCGGAGATGCCGCGAGGAGCTAAGGATGGTGGCTAAAGACCGAAGGACACGGATCGATCGGTATAGCCATTCTAACTTCTTTGTAGATTGCTAGTTAACAGTTAATGGTTCGATCTGGGTAAAGGTTATGGTAGCTTCAAGTTTTGAAAAGTTTTTGTTTGCATTTGGCCACGTTTTAATGGCTCGGGCGCTGCCGTAACCCAACAGAGATAACTCTAACACAAGCTATAGCTTCAAATTGATCTTATCAAAATGAAGCAACCCACTAATTAAACTTTCTAAGGATGATTAGTAGGAGATGTAGAATAATTAGTTTACTTAATTTTTCTCTTTTCTTTTTCCACTTTCTCGCTTGAAGAAAATCAAGAGAGCTAGCCATGGAGGAGATGAGAGTATAAAGAAGATAATGTTCAAGATAAGAACAAATCAATGTGCCAAAATGAGTCATCAAAGGAAAATGCTAAAGAAATCTACAAGCTTCTAATTTTCTTTGACTCATACTCATTAAAAGAATTAAAAGAAAATGAAATGATCTCATCTAAACCATATAAGTCTTATACACCTATCTCATATGTATCAATATACATGTCACAATATTTATATCAAATATAAATATTAATAAAGAAGAGAAAATAATGAAGTGAGCATGATATCAGTTAATATATAAATATATCAATATATAAATATACATTTAATTATTAAATCGACACTTGATTTGATAATCTGATTATATCATATATATACCGGCTAATATCATTAAACACCCGATTAAAATACGTGTATCATATACACGTGGTTAATCGAACTCTTGCACGTATCCTCATATATACCTTACATAGTTTCGTAAGTGCTGGGAAACCTCTGTGTGGGACTCAAAAGACTCGACAATACGCTGGCAGTAGATTTGGATCATATCTACAGCCCATAAGCACGTCAGCGGTACTAGCTGCACGTAACAGATACCTAGGTATTGATCAAAAGAAAGTCAACGAGAAAGCTCATCCAAACCATGCAAAGCCTATTAGTGACAATCGTCGTACAGTCCGGTCTCTTCATCTAAGAGTATCGCATATCGGGTCTAGGGTTTGGAATCTGTCAGACCCCAATAACTCAATAAGTCGTGCGACAAAGGACTCATAATTAACCGGAGATACAAATGATAGCACTTATCAGTTTATCTCCACTTTGATGGCCATCAACTTGTGGCTGTAGTCATGTCTTGCACAGCACGACATTAACTCCCTATACTGGGAGAGACGAATCCTCTGAATCGCTCACTGACTCTATGTGCTTCAGGACTATACCTAACAAAAACCTGTTTGCATGACTCCTTTGAGCTGTGGTAGGATAGAAGTCTAAGTATAGTGGGAACACACATGAGACACTATGAAGATTTCAAGTCCTAGGGACTACCCTGTACTCATAGCACTAGAGAACTGCTACCTGGCATTGGTATATCACTAACTAGGAGCTCTCGGTGAGTCCGTCCAGTGTAACTCATCTAATAAGCACCTGTATACAATCCTCGGTGTCAAACACCAATAGCTATGGGATCAGCTATCGCCCTCCAACCGGGTTAGGAAACGTTCACACTAGTCTAATTGGAGTACTGATGCCCAGTCTCGATACTCCTACGACTAGGGACATTTACGGATGTGCTTATCGATTACCCCCACTAGTATGATCTCCATCATTGTCCTGGTAGTCAAGCAAAATCCTAAAGGATTTATCTCATATCTAAACGATACATGACAATGAATAAACGCATCACATGAAAAATAAAGACAAATCAGATAGCATACTATCATCTCGAGTAAGATTGTTCTCTCGTATAGGTTCTCCTTCAATTACAATAATTGCCTTGAGGGCATCTATATCCAACAATCTCCTACTTGTACTTAAGGCCAATTTTTGAGGTATCGCATACCCAACTTCTGTACTAATAGTTTCGCAAACTGTGTTCGAGAACAAGCCTTAATGAGTAGACTCGGCACAGCGTATCATTCTGTTTCTCCCTGAATCTCAACTTCATGGAGATCAAATATCTCCCAAACTGAGTGATACCTACCTTAGTATTTTCCTAGATAGACGATAGGATCATGTTTATAAATGAACAATTATATCCAGCGAATTTTAAGGCGGTATCCTTTACTGATTCACAATCAGCATCCAATGCCATGACTACCTCAGTATCCAACTTGGAACTCTTTCCAATATACTGCTTCTTAAAAAAGGGTAAACTTATAACTCGCGACAAACGCTCTGTCTTCTATGAGAAGCTAGAATCGGTAACCACCTCTTTCAGGAGGCTGCTATTACCATACACCAAGAACATCAAATTCTCTTCACTGCTACCTTATGTTTCTCTAGGATTAGATTGACATCCATATCTTGTATGGAGAAAAACTTGTGACCACCATTGCTTAATCGATTTTTAGCATATGAACATCATTTCTTATCATGAGTATATCATCCACATACCATATGAGGAATTTGACAACACTCCCTACTACCTTCTCACAAATACCAGGTTCGTCTCTTATTTTGATGAAGTCAAACACTTTGACCGTGACATCAAAACAGATGATCCATTTCCGCTATGCCTGCTTTAGTCTAAAGATAGGCTTAAGCAACTTGCACACTTACCGCTGCTCCCACTGAATAACCCTATGGCAGAGTCATATATATGCACACTTCTAAATCGTCATTTAGAAAAAGGTAATAGTCATCCATCTTCCAGATATCACAGTCAGGAAAAACAGCAGTGACAGGTTATATCTGTATGGACTTTAGCACAGACACTAAAGCAATAGTTTCATAACAATCCATATCGAGTATTTGATGAAAACCTTTTACTACAAGTCTAGCTTTATTAGGTTAAACCTTTTCATTTTCGCTGATTTCATAAGATCTACTTTCTCCTAATGGGTTTTACCCTTTCAGGAGCACCCAACAAAGTCCACACTTTGTTGCAGTGCATGGAGTCCAACTAGGATAATTTGGAATCCAGCCATCAATCAGAAGTCACCACTTCCAATGGCCCACTGATAACTAGTAAGGTCATCATCACATGATGTAAGCTTCCTTGTCACCGTCAATGAGGAAACCGTAGTACCTCTCGGTGGCTAAGGTCATCTACTAAATCTGTGGAGTAGGCTAAGGTTTGTCGGGGTCAATTGAATTTTCCGGTTCTACTAAATCTTCAGTAACCGTTTGTGATTTTGGAATCACTTTCAGTTCTACCATAGTTCCACTAATTTCTTATGCAAGAAATTCCTTTTCTAAGAAGGTTGCGTGTCAAGAACAAACAACTTTTGATCATGAAAATGGTAGAAAGTTAATCTCTCATCAATACCCGGGATAACCCACAATCTGCCATTACTGAAATGTGCCTTAAGTTTATCCGGATTCTGGTTTTAAGTATAAGCTAGACAACTCAATATGTTAACAATCTTAAGATGATAATCCATTCTATATCATATATAGAACTCGAGCCACTGATTTAGATGGAACCGTATCAATTGATATGTATCTATTTCTAGTGCATCCCCTTAATTGAAAAAGGCGATTCAACATTACTCATTATGGAACGCACCCACAGATGAGTAATCTGAGAGAAAATCAAATTCTCGATTATATAATTACGGAATACATAGCATAAGTATCCACATCTTTGAACACTTCGAAAAATCTTGATACTTCCAACGTTTGGTTCTCAACTTTATTCTTATATCCTATGAACTTCTCAAAATCTTTAGACATTGCATTTCAAAAAGAATGCGTGTTTACAACCAGAGAACTCATAGGAAAACGGAACGAAATATAAGTACCAACCCCTTGTCCGGATGGATACTGGACAACATACATCATTTTGTATAAGCCTTATGAGTTCATTAACTCATACTCTGTGTGTTGTAATTTGAAAACTGCATTTTAGTAAAGATTGTATATCCCGTTATTGTTAGTTGTATGTATGCCCTAGAGGCCAGTATTGTACAGATGATGTATATTATATTGGATGCTTGGACATATATAGAGATGACTTTCTTGCTCGACATGATAGTATGCTATCTGGTTGCCATTTATCTTAACATGTACACTAGTCTCTTTATACTGTCTTATAGTTACATGTTGGTAAAGCCCTTAGGATGTGTACTTGACTACCTGGACTATGATGCAGATCATACTAGTAAGGACATGGTAGTCCATAAGTACCTCCTTCAAGGTCCCTAGTCGTGGGTGTATCGAGACGGGGCATCGATATGCCAGTGTAGACTAGCGTATACGCTTCTCGACCCATGTGATGGGCGATGGATGATCCCATATCCATTGGTGTTTGACATCAGAGATGGTATACGGGTGCTCAGTGGAGACTGGGTACACTGGACGGACTCGCCGAGAACTCCCAGATGGTATTATACCTCACGTCAGATGGCAGTTCTCAGGTGACACTTGTACAGGTTAGTCTGTAGACCCGAGATCGTCATAGAGTCTTGTGTGATTCCCACTGTGCTTTGATCTCCACCTTACCACGTCCATGAGGGCGTGCAAAACGGTGGTCTTTGGGTACAGTCCCGAGTCACATGGAGGCAATGAGCGATAGGAGGGGTTTCGTCTCTCCCGGTATTGGGAGTTGATGTTGCGCAGTGCTCGATTGGCCGTAACAGGGAAGTCCCTGGCCAGGGCTGATCAGAGATTTGCTGGTAAGTGTTACCAGTAGTTTCTCGACCCGTTACGAGCCTCACATCGGCACGACTTATCGGGTTATTGGGGTCTGACGTTTACCACCCCTAGACTTGATATGCGACGTATCTGACGAAGAGACTTGACTGTATGGTAAGTGTTACTGGTCGGATTCGCAGGAGTGTGAGCGGGATAGCTCGTCGATCTTCTGATCGCTCAATACCCGGGTGGCCGTTACGTTTAGCAGACCGCTTGCGGCTTGTGGGTGCTTGATATGATCATCACCTGCTACCGGCGTATTGACGAGTCTTTAGAGTCCTACACAGAGGTTTCCTGGCTCAAGCGAAACGAAATAGGAGCGCATATGAGATATGTGCAGGACCGAGAATGATGCGTGTATGTGATACCGCATTTCATTCTCGCGATAAATGTTTCGATTGGTTATATTCGATATGACCTAGTTATCGAATCATTGATTCGATAAATCGATACATTGAATTCTAGTCGGTCATGTGCGACATGACCGGATCATTGAATCAAATGTTGATTTAATGATTTAATGCATAATTATATATTTGATATATTGCATTGCATTAACTAGTATTGGTTCACTTTAAACGGATTTTTCTCACTTGGATTGCACATTGTGTATGTGATATACTTTCGTGCACTTTTTTGTATCATGTTTGATGATACTTGATCATTTAGTTAAGTGTATAAAATTAATCCATGGTTAATATGATAATTAGGGTTTTGCATTTTCATTTATTTATTTATTTGTTTATTTATTTATTTGGAAAAGAATAAGATAAGAATGGTGGCTTTCTTTGTCATTTGTTGAAGCTTCATGAAGCTTTGACTTTAGCAACCATCCTTATCTTCATGCTTAACCCTAACCCATCCAAGTGACCATGGTTAATTCTCTACACTTAACCCTAGTTCAAATTATGATAAGTATTTGATTTATATTTATTTTTATCATAACACTTATCATAATTTTTCTTGAGCTCATCTTCTTCTTCTTCTTCAAGCTTGCTACAAAAATGGCAAGTTGAGATCTAGTGAGTTAAATCCAAATCTAAAGTGAACCCACCTCCTATTTCTTCACCCTCTACCTCTTGCCAAGTTGTTTTGGGTGTTTACTTCACAAGTTTCACAAGTTTGTGAAGTCGGAGCTTGAGTTTGTGCAACCTCGACGTAGATCGTCTTTGACACAAAGCCGACGAGCTATTCCGCTTGCTTTCCCGATGAAGCCGATGATCGAGTCGAGGATTCATGATGGACAGCGAGGACATGACGTTGCGGAGCCGTGGAGGTGGAAATCCGGATCTACAAAGGTTGTATATCCGTATCACAGTAGTTAACTGTTAACTAGCTATCTATTTCGCCTAAACATCTAGTTAAAGATCCGTAGTCTAGGGTTTCTCGGCACTAAAAATTTTAATTTGGCATGTTCGATGCCTTGTGAGAACCCACTAGGGTGCCTAGGAACCTTTCAGTTATTGAATGCACTTTATCCAATCATCAAATGATAAAGGCAAATGTTCATAACATAATTTTTGAAAATTTATATCCCACTTTATCAATATAAAGAGACGGATATATCTGTTTTTAAAAGTTTGTGCATTATAACAGATATTCAAAACCAAAAATATGCTGAAAGGCAAAACCAGGTGATTTCCCCAATAGCAACAATTGCTCCGAAATCCGACATTGAGGAATGATCGCACGCTTTTGGCGTGTCGAGTTTTAATTTCTAATGTTTAACCGTGATCAAGGACAGTGTCGCTTTGCAGCTAGCCGGTTGAGTAAGGGTCGATCCGCAGGGAGATGGTTGTATATTCGTTCGAGTCTTAGACGAGTCAATAAAGAATGTATACGTGTATGTTCAGTTCTATCCTAAGTGTTCGTGTTTATGTTCAAGTAAGCTTTTTAAGGTTAAGGTTGGTCAGTAGAGTTAGGATTAGTCTTGTGCTTATCTTTTTCCATTCTTAAAATAATGTTGGGATAATCGAAAGTAGCGGGGATTACGACATAGGAATGAGATTTGCGAGTTTAAGCGAGCTTTCCAACACTAAATCCATTCCTAGTGCTCCTTGTCCGTCCGCTAAATACGCTTATCCCAACTCTCGGCCAAACACCCGCAACAATCTATCCAATTAAGTCACAACTACATGTCACGTTGTAGTGCGCTTAAAGGACTTCTCGACTTAGGTCGCGGCTATATATCATGTATAGCGTGCCTAAGTGGGGAGGGGTTGCATTTTTTTGGTCAGGGTTCATTTCAAGATGTTTGGCGAAGTGAAGCACAAGGGATTTTTGTGTCCCTCATACCACCTTCCTTAGACTTAACAAGTGTAGAATTATAAAAGAAAATAAAACAAAATAAGAAGGAAGAAAAGAAGGAAAACGAAAAATATGATTTTACAAATGATGCAAGCTAACTACTTGGGTCCTCACCTAAGCAAGGAACTCCGTCGAGTATCATCGCTTGAAAATAATACGGAAAACAAAACAAGAAGGAAGAAAAGAAGGAAAAAGAAAAATACGGTTTTCTGGGGTTTCTTATGTTACTATGTTCAGTTGTTCTACATGTTCCAAATTGCAAATTGCTTCTACAATATCTTCAGATCTGCAACAGTCCAAAATGGCTTCAAAAACAATTCTTTTGATCTCATCTCCCTCGAGTTCCGCACACCTATTGAGTTTTGTGCTGCCCCTCTCATGCTCTGTGCTTGTCCGAGACAAGAATGACCACCGTCATTTGTCTTGTCTCTGGAACTGGTACGCGGCACTGGGCGGATACGGATGACCGGAACTCATCTTTTATCTGTTGGCAACAGATGTTTTGGATTTTGGCATAACAGTGGAGATTTTGTATCATTTGCGTTATTTTGGACTAGGAACCTATAGCCTGTAAATATGTAGCAAACACGGATTATAAGTACCTGCCTATAAATAAATGAGCATAAGAATGGGCGGTATTAAATGCAATATTCTGGTATGAACAAATACCCCCAAAGTTAACTTTTGCTCGTCCCGAGCAAAACCAATTATTCACAAAAAGTCCTAACCTCACTTTCGCAGGGAACGCGATTGCACTGAGCTCGTGCAACAAGCCGTTAAACCTTTAGGTGTCCCTAGTAGGAGGAGTGTTGTCTCCTTAGGGTTTTCAGCGGATACTACCCATAAAATCCCGTCAAGCTAGTTTCATAAATTAACGTCGATTCTACTCCTACAGTTTACTATCTAGGTTAGAAATTCTATTATCCTAAGTTAGAAATATCCTACCCTTATGTTTCACACTTCCTATTTATTCAACCCCAGATCCTATACGTTTTGACAGTTTAGAAAGATCTCGTTATCTCCTAAGTTTTCCTTCTATAGTGCGGTCTCAAATCAGGGATTTTTATCAACTTAACGGAAAACATAAGTCTTATTCTTTATTTCTATCTTTCCTCCAAATATCGATTGTATACCCCTATGTGTGTGTAAATTTTTCATCCCTACACTTAAGAATTCAATTCAAGCTATAGTACCCTTGCCCTAATACCTAATACTACTTCTTTTCATTAATGATGGTCGGTGTTGCTCACACATCTTTCATGTGACTATTAATGCTTCTTTAGGCATTAACAACCGATTACTGAATGTGTGAGCTATAAACCGTAAATAGCAGTTTCCAGGTTTTGACTTTATTTTTTTTCTTTTCTTTTTCTTTTTCTTTTTCTTTTTCTTTTCAAGACCGGATATATTTTTCAATGATGCTCTTTTAGGTGTCTAGCTTTAAATACCGTTTTTTCTTTCATACTAGGTTTTCAGGCAAGAGTATTTCTAGGTATCCTTTACTATCCCAAGTTTCAAGGTGCGTGTATGTGCAGTTTGTAGGGTATATACTTTCTAGGTTTGGATTCAAGAATTGAAACTATTTTTCAGACTTATCCTTCCGTAAGCTTTAATACTTTCCCTTCATCTTGACTTAACTCAAGAACTGAACTCAAGATTACCTTCTTCTATATAAAAAACTGTAAGGACGTATAGTTACCAAAGTTAAACAGAATGAGGGTTATTTTTAGGGTTTTCAATTCCTAAGCCTAGGATTTAGTTATTTCTAACGTATCAATTAAACTTTCGGAATAAAATCTAAGTTGCCCTAATAGCTAACTTGAGGATAAAGTTTTTATATTTTTGAGAAATTTTTCGATTTTTATGGATTTTTTTATAAGCATGCAAATGCAAAATATACAAATGAATGTGAAGGAAGAAAGCTTACCGAGCACACCCCCAAACTTAAACTTAACAGTGCCCTCACTGTCAGGCTACACCAAGAGGGTCAAAATTGTCGGCGCTCCCCTGTTTTTTTGTTTTTTCTATTTATGAACAGAAAAACAAAATATATATACACAAAAAGGTTCCCCTCAAATTTAAATGAAACAGTGTTTCCATTGATAAGCGTTGAAGTTCAGGATTAGGGGGGAAAGAACTGTATCAATCTATAAAAGGCCTTACACAGGCCAAAAGTGAGCACCAACCATTCAAAAATTCTATCTCTGTAGTGTGCTGGTTGGTGAAAGAATGCGGAGAGGAAAGAAATGGAAAATACGTGGGACCGTATGGGGATAGAAGTGGTATACGGTCCCGGTATATGAGGAGAAGAACGGCGGAAAGGAGAAAGAAGTGGAATACAAACTTGAGGGTGGAAATTGATTGAATAAATTAGTACAATTTGTGATGAACGATGTGTAAAAAGCGATCGTACTAATTTATTAACCCGTCGAGAAATGGGGTCAAATCCCTCAAGATTCGTGAGAAAATATGGGTAGACCGAACTTGGTAAACCAGACATAAGATGTAATAGTGATGCAGTTTCTTGCAAGGTCGGAACGATGGAAATGATGTAGGGGAGTGATTGAGGAAGGTTATCGGGTAAAGGTTCCGGAGGGTGTGCACAATCGGTGGAAGGGACATGATGAATTGGAAAATCTGACTCATCAACTAAAACTGGTTCATCCTTAAAAAATTTCTCAATATTCTCATCAAAAATTAGCTCATCCATGCATTTATCATCAAATTCCAGACGCATATGGGGTTCGGGAAAAACATTTAATGACTCAGGATGATGTCCACAAGAAAGTGAAAGTAAATGATGAATTTGAGAGACAAACTTATCCAAAGCTGTGGGTTCATCATCCGAAATATTCCCAGCGTCGATATTCTCAATCAAGTGAAAATCAATATTCTCAGACACCTCATCAAAAGCATAGAGTTCAATCAATTGTGGTTCTAAGATGGAGGTGTAGAGGTCAAAAGGATTGGTGATGGTTTCACTCGAAAGGGGCCATTCATAATCAGGTAAATCAAACACTACAAAGTCGCACAACTCATTAAACGTTTTATCTTCAACTGGTGAATCATTTGGAACACTTGATAGACATTCAAAACCGGAGTTGTGGGATTCAAGTTGAAACGGGTAGGTTTGATTTGGAAGGGTACAGTTCACTCTCTCCACTCAAATTCTCAACCTGTCCAACCGCCTCATCATACATTGGAAAATTTGGAGCTAGTTGGAAACTAGCTACCGGGTCACTAGGTTGTATGAGGGCGGCTATGGACGCATTCAAATCCATCATCTATTGGTACGACGCTACCCGAAAGTTTTCCAACGACTGTTCTAGACTAGACATGGGTTCTGTAGGGGTTTCAGTAAAAGATACAAAGTTATCTGGATATGTGAAGTTCCCAAATGGCTGTGTAGAAGCAATAGAGAAGGTGCAATAGTTGGGTAGGATGGATATGAATTGAATGGTTTGACAGGAGTAGGATCAACATTTGGATAAGAAGGTGAATGGACTTTATGATCCCAAGAACTGGAAGTGTTGAAAGGAGTGAAAGATCGGCTATGAGATTGTTCAATTCGTTCAGCAATAAATATGGGTTTCAGAGTTACAACCTGACTCTCAAAAGGGATATCAACGTAAGAATGGGTGAATGTTTGAAACAGTTGATACGAAGTGGATTGCGGAGTCCAATTGTTTATCCTAGATGCGTCAATTCGATCTCTCAATGAAATTTTGGGCATGGATGGATTGTTCGAGGTTCGTCCAAAGCAAGAACCATAAGAAGAAATGTTTGGTTGTGGATACCAAAGTTCGGCAAGAGTTTTTCGAGGTGGGGTATCCATGTTAGAAGAGTGAAAAGGTAGGGAGGGAAGGAAGTGTTTTTTTTTAATTTTTAAAAAAATGTTTGTTTTTGGAGTTTTGAAATTGTTTTTTTTGAAAGAATACAGAATTATGGGACTAACTTTTTACAAGCACAATCACAATCATAATATGCACAAACAATACCTAGAGCTAGGGTCTTCAAAGTCCAACTAGACCGCTCCTAGACTGCCAAGCGACAAGTTGCAGGATAACCCTCGAATCGCCTCTTCACTGTCAATTGTGGACAGGTAAGAATAAGTGAGGTAAGGAGGGTTCCGCTCATGAATCACCGTGAGACGGGCCTTTTAAAATTACCTCCTCACTTGTCTAGCCTAGGCACCAGAAAGTCAAGTTTAGATAAACGACCGATTCCCTACAACCTTCACTTGTACTAAATGAGTGCGGAAAGTCCTTATAGGTTTGGTCTAGATATTTTTTATTAACTCGAGGTGATGCGTATGCATTTAATGATTTATGGGGTATTAGGAAGGGTGATGAAATCCCCACCCAATCTGAATTGGTGTTATAGCCCCTTAATGTTCGTATTATTATATGCAAAGTGTATAAAAAAACAAAATCTAAAACAACAAAAAAAAATTTTATTTTGGCGGCGGCGCAATTCTGTGCAAAGAGACCTGCAGAAAATACAGTTAAGTGGAATTTACAGAGAGATAAAAGAAAAGAGAGTAGGTGAAAAAAATTGAGGCTAAGAAGCCTCAATTGAGCCGCGGAACCGCCGCACAACTCAAGATTTGACCGCGGTTCCACGGTTAAACATTGTACTTAGGGCCTGAAATTTGTCCCTGCACTCCCCTTGCTCACTACTCCAAAATAAAATTCTCTGTTTTCTTTTTTGATTACTGTACTTGCTCTAGATAGCCTGCGCACTTGCATACAAAAAATATCAAAAATAACAAAAAGATTTTCTTTTTATATTATATTTATAATTTTATATATATACAAAAAAAATATTAACATGAATAATAAGAAGGAAAAGAAGTTACCGTCTCTCCGGCAACAGCGCCATTTCATCGCACGCTTTTGGCGTGTTGAGTTTTAAGTTCTAAAGTTTAACCGCGATCAAGGACGGTGTCGCTTTGCAGCTAGCCGGTTGAGCACGGGTCGATCCGCAAAGAGATGGTTGTATGTCCGTTCGAGTCTTAGACGAGTCAATAAAGAATGTATATGTGTATGTTCAGTTCTATCGTAAGTGTTCGTGTTTATGTTCAAGTAAGCTTCTTAAGGTTAATGTTGGTTAGTAGAGTTAGAATTAGTCTTGTGCTTATATTTTGCCATTCTTAAAACGATATTGGGATAATCGAAAGTAGCGGGGATTAGGAGAATATAGGAATGGGATTTGTGAGTTTAAGCGAGATTTCCAACGCTAAATCCATTCCTAGTGCCTCTTGTCCGTCCGCTAAATACGCTTATTCCAACCCTCGGCCAAACACCCGCAACCATGTATCCAATTAAGTCACAAGTATATGTCACGTTGTAGTGCGCTTAAAGGACTTCTCGACTTAGGTCGCGGCTATATGTCACGTATAGCATATCTAAGTGAGGGGATTGCGTTTGTTTGTCGGGGTTCGTTTCAAGATGTTTGGCGAAGAGAAGTATAAGGGATTTTTCCATCCCTCATACCACCTTCCTTAGCCTTAACAAGTGTGGAATTATTCACACATTATAAAAGAAAATAAAACAAAACAAGAAGGAAGAAAAGAAGGAAAACGAAAAATATGGTTTTACAAATGCTGCAAGCTAACTACTTGGGTCCTCACCTAAGTAAGGAACTCCGTCGAGTATCATCGCTTGAAAATAATACGGAAAAGAGAAGAGAAGGAAAATAAAACAAGCAAAGAAATAACAACTAGTTAACAACAAATAATAAAAGTTAAACTAGAATTAAAATTACAATGCAAGAATTAAAAGATACAAAATAACAAACCCTCATCTTCATTTCATCATCCACTCAATGCTCTCACTACATTTTAATGGAGGAATACATGAAGAAGAGGAAGAAGAAGAAGAATTAAAGCTAAACTAAATCCTTACAAAAAGAAGCCTCCTCACTTGGCACAAAATTAGGCTATTTATAGGATGAGTGCTGAAACCCCAGGGCAAGATTCTCTGCCCAAATGAAGTTACCAAACTTCCCCAAAAATCCGAGTTGACACTGAGTCAACTCGGCCGCGGATCCACCGCATAATGTCCATATTGGCCGCGGATCTGCGGCCATTTGGAGGAGTTAAGTTGTCGTTTTTTCTGGGGTTTCTTATGTTGCTATGTTCAGTTGTTCTACATGTTTCAAATTGCAAATTGCTTCCACAATATCTTCAGATCTGCAACGGTCCAAAATGGCTTCAAAAACAATTCTTTTGACCTCATCTCCCTCGAGCTCCGCACACCCATTGAGTTTTGTGCTTCCCCTCTCGTGCTCTGTGCTTGTCCGAGAAACGAATGACCACTGTCATTTGTCTTGTCTTTGGAACTGGTACGCGGCACTGGACGGATACGGATGACCGGAACCCGGCTTTTATCTGTTGGCAACAGATGTTCTGGATTTTAGCATAACAGTGAAGATTTTGTATCATTTGTGTTATTTTGGACTAGGAACCTGTAGCCTGTAAATATGTAGCAAACACGGATTAAAAGCACCAGCCTATAAACAAACGAGCATATGAATGGGCGGTATTAAATGCAATATTCTGGTATGAACAAGGAACAAATCACCCTTTTCAATAATCTAATCATTCACAGCATCTGTAACAACTTACAACTATGGGATATTAATCCGGTATCTATATACCCAGCTGTCAAAATTAATTAGAAAACAGTTTTCGATTACAATCACAAAGAAAATATGAAACATCAAAATGTTTTAAAGGGTGGCCGGGTATTTCAAGTAATGCCTCTTTCATTATCCTGGGTCATAACAGTAGTTGCATTTTTCTTTCCGCTCACTTCATCCCCTATTGTTGTTTATCTTTCTTAACTTGTGTATACCGAACTTATGCTAGTTAGTTTCTTCTTCCCCTTCCTTTCAGCTCTAGCATCAGGATTGGAAGAAGACTATCTAATAAGCATAACTGGTATATACTCCTTATTTAATGAGCTCTCAAACTTGAGATAAAATGGATATGAAAGAAAAATGAATTGTATCATTTACAATTCACTTTCTCCAGAACCAAAGGCCATCCTCGACTGATACACTTTCTCTGAGTTCATATGTAACTATACGAGATGGTCTTTCTTCCAATATGGATCTCTGTATCGGATATAGAGTGTTCTGGAGGAAGCAAAAGGGGTTGTGGGAGGGGTAAGGATATATGCAACTTTGTCATGAAATAGGGCAAATATGACATTCCAAAGCCGTTGATTGTAAAAAAGTACGGTTAACTTTGTTTATGAGTTTTGGTTTAAGGCCAGTCTTATGTCGCTGCCAGAGAGAGAGAGAGAGAAAAGAAACACTCGTAGTGCACTTTATCAAGTTTAGATTGGTATATTTATCTAATCAGGATGGCTCCTACTATTCCTTCAAATTCTCCTTCAATCCATTAAAGGAGAATTATCCGGGGTCATCTGAAAATCTCCCAGGAGTAACAATTACTCACAGTAGAAATCAGGATTCAAACTATCATGGTGTGGTAACCTCAACGGAGGTCAACAAGTCACCCCACTCCATAGAAGGTATGCAATCTCATTGCAAGTTTCAACACATGAAACTCCTTATATCAGTTTATAGCCCTAACGACCTATGACCTTGATGGAGGTCAACAAACAATAAACCACTAGTCAAGTTCTACCCATCATTTCATAATTAAATCGAATCTGCCCGCATAAGCTTTTGACAGAGGTCAACAAGGCTATGCGACTGTCCCAGCTAATCACATCATATGCAAGCAGGAAGTCATCACTTAGCTACCGTATACTACACCTTGAAGGAGTTCAACAATCGCAGCAGAATACTAAGTACTCTACTTCCAGAAATGACAGAGGGTTACGGCTGGTTTTGAAGAAAACCTTTAATGTAATGAACTTGATGTCATCATAGGAACCTGGTAATTTTGCATATTTATAGTTACGTAGACTATTGCTTAAGTGCGGATTCCCCGTGAAAGGATCAGGGATCTTATATTATTGAATGAAGTGCACGATATTCCTAACCGAATATCACGATGCAAAGCAAAATACTATGGCTATTCGATTTGCAAATTTATAGTAACACAATTTTTTACCAAAGTGGTCACTCCGTATGAAGGGATCTAGGCTCTTTCCTCGTCGAATAAGGTGGAGAATATTCCTAACTGAATATCTCGATGCAGAACAAAAGATTCAACTATACAATATCTAATATTTGGTTCTACAATGTGTTTTAGGTTTATTATCTTTGCAATAATCCGAATGAATGCAATCCCATCATATATATTATCTCATATTATTTAGTATCTCCTCACACCATTATGTTAGTTATATGTATGCCCTAGAGTCCATTATTGTAGATGATTGTATATTATAGTGGATGCTTGGATATATATAGAGAAGACTTTCTTGCTCGACATGATAGTATGCTATCTTGTTGATCTTTATCTTAACATGTACACTTGTATCATTATACAGTCTCTCCGTTACATGTTGATAAAGCCTGTAGGATGTGTACTTGACAACCAGGACTATAATGCAGATCATACTAGTGGGGCCAGGGTAGTCCACAAGTTCATCTTTTAATTGTTCCTAGTCGAGAGAGTATCGAGACAGGGCATCGATATTCCAGAGTAGACTAGTGTGTACGTTTCTTGACCCTGTATGGGGCGATGGTTGATCCCATAACCATTGGTGTTTGACATCAAAGATTGTATACAGGTGCTCATTGGAGAAAGGGTACACCGAACAGGACTTGCCGAGAACTCCTAGATGGTATTATACCTATCGTCAGATAGTAGTTCTCTGGTGACACTGGTACAGGTTAGTCTGTAGACCCGAGATCGTCATAAAGTATTGTGTGATTCCCACTATGCTTTGATTTCCTCCCTACCATGCTCAAAAGAGCGTGAAAACAAGTGGATTTGGGGTACAATCCCAAGTCATATGGAGGCAGTAAGTGATAGGAGGGGTTTTGTCTCTCTTGGTATTGGGGGTTGATGTTGCGCTATACTCGATTGGCTATAACAGGAAGTCCCTAGCAAGGGCTGATGATGAGATTTACTGGTAGGTGTTATCAGTAGTTTCTCGATCCGTTATAAGCCTCACATCGGCATGACTTATCAAGTAATTGGGGTCTGATGTTTACCACCTCCAAACTCGATATGCGACATATCAGACGAAGAGACCGGATTGTATGGTGGTGTTACTTACTGGATTTACATGAGTTTGGACAAGCTTGTTTGTTGATCTTCTGATCTCTCAATACCTGGGTAGTCGTTACGTCCAGCTAGTACCGCCGACAGCTTGTGGGTGACTGATATGATCATTACCTACTGCTGGCGTATTGACGAGTCTTTAGAGTTCTACATAGAGGTTTCTTAGATCAAGCGAAATGAAGTAGGGCATATATGTGATATGTGTGGGACCGAGATTAATACGTGTATGTGATACAGTATTCTAATCTCGCGATATAGGTTATATGTGATATAACCAGATTGAATCAAGTGTTGATTCAATAATTTGTTATATGTATATTTGATATACATATTAATGATATTAGTCGGTTGTATGTGATATAACCGGATTATTAAATCAAGTGTCGATTTAATAATTTAATATATATAATTGTATATTTGATATATTGATATATATATATATATATATTAACTAATATTAGCTCACTTAAGAAGTTCTTTTTACCAATACATTTAAATATATATGAGATATATATTAATGTATTTACTATTGTGTCATGCTATATGATACATTGGACATGGGTATATGAGACTCATACCAAACAAAAGATAATTTGGGTGATTAATTATTAAGGGAAAAATCAAAATTATGTGGAAATTAGCATCGCTAAAGATGCTTGTGGAAGCATGTAGAAGCCTTGACTTAGTCCACTAAATTTGTTTTACTCTAGATATTTATTAACCCAACCATTATCTTTAACCATGGTTAAGTCTCTACAAATATCTCTTGAGATATTTTCTCACCCATGGTTTATCACTTGATCATCTTCTTCATCTCATTTTCTTCTCTAAGTTTTGATGAGGTGAAGAAAGAAAGAGAGAAAAATAATTATAAAGTGAGCAAAATTCCTACTTCATCAATCTATACCAAACCAGCCATTTAGTATAGGTTGTTTACTTCACTAATTTCTCAATTAGTGAAGAGGTATCTTGAGTTAGAGATTTCTCAAGGTAGATCATATTCGGCCTCGAAAATCTATAAGCAAGCTCGTTCCTTTCGCCTAGTGGAGCCTAAGAAGAGTTCGGGGACTACTACTTGGAGCTAAGGGACTAATACACGGAGCTTTAGAAGTGAAGGACCGGTCTACAAAAGTTGTATTCCTTATTCACTTAGTATAAAGCTTTATTACTTCCTTATAAACCTTAATTCTCTAGTTCGATTCTAGGTTAGTATTACTTAGCACACTAGATTTTTTAAAATTGCATACTTGATGTCTCTAAAAACCTAGTGGTGGTGCTAAAGAATACCAACACATTACGGATAAACCATGATATGAAAAGAAAAATAGAATGCACATATACGCCATCCGCATTCGCCACGGGGCCCCGAGTCCTCCCCGTAAGGTTACTTAACTTACGGCAGGGCGGGGACAAGGCTAGCATAGGTGCAAAAGGTATATAACATTTATTTATATATCATATATCACTATATATTTCATCGCAGGCAGATAATCAGCATTACAGGGAAGCGATAAATATCATCACAGGCAGGTAAACACATTAAAGGCATGCAATGAACATCAAAGAATATGGAAAAACGGATATACTAAGAATAACGCGTTTTAATTACGCCAATCATGAAATGCGAAATTCCACGGTCATGTGAATAGCCCATACATTCTCGATCCCCGACCCTTATGAGCGCGGCAAGCTACCAGCGAACCCAAGAAACGCGGCAACCCATCATCATCACCATGATAGGGCCACCTGTCACATTCTCGAATTCAGTGACTTGAGCATTCCTCCACTGGTGTATCCTATACGCCCTACAAGCGCGGCAAGTAATCCGCCAATTCTAGACTCGAGTGACCCGATCTCAACTCTTTAAGATGGTCACCCACTGCAATCTAGAACCCGGCCGCCCGTGCATTTCTCCGTGGGGTATCCTAGTACATTAATTGAAAAATATATATATCAAGTGGAAACAACAAGCTCAACTTGGAAGTGTCCTAATGAAAAAATATACAACAATTGTTAACGACGACCACAATCCGGACGCTCGTCCCAAAATAAATGAAATACATATATAACAAACATACAAGCATCTTATTCGAGGGGCTATTCATCACGACGATCCGATAAACCATAACTCAACATCAAGATATCACAATATCATGAAAACCATGACTATAGAATTAATCACCCACGAAACGAACACTCAAAATTCCAAAAATTCCAAACGATGAAAATCAAGCGCGGTCCGACAACCGAAAACCCATCATTTTGCCTACCCTAGGCCTCCCGGGAACACCCCGGGGAATCCCCGAACCCTACCGCAGGTCTTGGTCCGAACCTAGACAACGCGGAGATCGGAATAACGGTAAAAAGATAAGTTTTGGGTTTGTTTTGGACAGCAACAACATGACTGATTTCATCCATAAAAAAAACAGTCCCAAAAATGAAAACCGGGTTTGAAAATGGCTTCCCGAGAGGCTAGGGGTAACTCTCAACCCTTGATGGAGTCATTGTTCCAAAACAAGAGCTCCGGGGATCAAGAACAAGCTTGAAAAATACATTTTAGGGGCAGATTTTATCAGAAAAAGTGGCTGTCCAAAAACAGATTTGGGGGAAAAAGGGTTTTCTGAATTCTAATATCATCAAATCAAGTTGTAGTATTTTGGTATGGCTCTGATACCACTTATAGTATGCTAGGCTTACCTAGTAGGATTTTAAAGCATGGTAATAACGGTAATTTTAAAAAATTAGAGAGCGATAGCAACCCCAATCCTAGAATCAAACCAAAACACTAAACTTGAAACATAACTAGTAAGCTAAAACGAAGAAGTTGGCAAGCCTTTATAGTATGTTAGCCACCTCTTCTTGAATTTCGGCTGGTCTCCACGAAGCCCGGAACAAGCTTGCTCGATGATCTCCTTACCGAAGATGATCTACCTTGAGATAACTCCAACACAAGCTATACCTTTAAATTGATCTTATCAAATGGAACAACCCGCTAATTAACTTGCTAAGGATGATTAGTAGGAGATGTAGAATAATTAGCTCACTTAATTTTTCTCTTTTCTTTTTCTGTTTTCTCACTTGAAGAAAATCAAGAGAGCTAGCCATGAAGGAGATGAGAGTATGAAGAAGATAATGTTCAAGATGAGAACAAATCAATGTGTCAAAATGAGTCATCAAGGAAAAAGCTAAAGAAATTTACAAGCTTCTAATTTACTATGACTCATACTCATTAAAAGAATTGAAAGAAAATGAAATGTTCTCATATAAACCATATAAGTCTTATACACCCATCTCATATGTATCACACATGTCACAATATTCATATCAAATATAAATATTAATAAAGAGAAGAAAATAATGAAATGAGAATGATATTAGTTAAAATATAAATATATCAATATATAAATATACATTTAATTATTAAATCGACACTTGATTTAATAATCCGGTTATATCATATATATACAGGCTAATATCATTAAACACCCGATTAAAATACGTGTATCACATACACGTGCTTAATTGAACTCTTGTACATATCCTCATATGTGCCCTATATCGTTTCGCAAGTGTTGGGAAATCTCTATGTGTGACTCTAAAGACTTAATAATACGTTGACAGTAAGTTTGGATCATATTCACAGCCCACAAGCACGTCAGCGGTACTAGCTGCACATAACAGCTACCCAGGTATTGATCGAAAGAAGGTCAATGAGAAAGCTTATTTGAACCGAGCAAATTCTATCAGTAACATTCATCGTACAGTCCGGTCTCTTCGTCTAAGAGTATCGCATATCGGGTCTAGGATTTGTAATCTATTAGACCCCAATAACTTAATAAGTCGTGCGACAAAGGACTCATAACCAACCGGATATACAATTGATAACACTTATCAGTTTATCTTTACTGCGATAGCTATCGACTTGTGGTTGTAGTCATTTCCTGCACAGCACGACATCAACTCCATATACCGGGAGATACGAATCCACTCGACCACTCACTATCTCCATGTGCTTCAGGACTATACCAGACAAAAACCTATTTGCACGACTCTTTTGAGCCATGGTAGGGTAGAAGTCTAAGTATAGTGGGAACACACATGAGACACTATGGCAATCTCAGGTCCCAGGGATTACCCTGTACTTATGTCACCAGATAACGGCTAGCTAACATTGGTATATCACCAACTAGGAGATCTAGGTGAGTCCGTCCAGTGTAACTCATCCAATAAGCACCTGCATACAATCCTCGGTGTCAAACACCAATAGCTATGGGATCAGCTATCGCCCTCCAACCGGGTCAGGAAATGTACACACTAGTCTAACTGGAGTATCGATGCCCATTGGAGTACCGATGCCTGTTGGTGTTTGACAACATCTTATTAGGTTCCGACAACATCTTATTAAGACAATGATAGGACCGCATTAACTTTGATTAGTGCAAGAAAATAAACCTAATAAGATATTTTCGGAACCAACTTTTCGAAAAAACTATAGTCGTATTCTTTGCTTTGCATAGAGGTATTCGGTCAGAAATATCCCGCACCTCATTCGAGGAAGCAAGAGCCTAGATCCCTTCATAGGCAGTGATCTATTAAGCAAAAGTTTATGTTACTATAGATTACTCGGTTTTCTTCAAAACTACTCATTTTAGAAATAGAGCCTAAACCACTCCTTTTCAAAACTGCTCAGTTCCATCAACAATATCAAAGTTCATTACATTAAAGGTTTTTCGCCAAAAACTAGCTGTAGCCCTCCGTCATTTCTTATAAGCATCACCTAGTATTCATGCTATGTATGTTGGCCTACGTCAAGGCATACTGAATGGTTGTTGGGTAATACTTGTTTGTTGTATAAAGATGCGATTATTTAGGACAGTCGTAAAGTTATTTTGTCCTACGTCAAGAACTTGTACGGATGAGACTAAATTAATCCAGGACAATAACGGGTTGAACTTGACTAACGACTTATGATATGTTGGACTACGTCAAGGTCATAAGCATTAGGAGAAAAACCCACTTTGGGCGTTTCAAATATACAGGAAACTTACTAGTGTTGCATACCTTCTGGAGTGTGGTAATTATAATGGATTCCATCTAGGTTATCATGCGATAATAGTTGGGTCCCGATCCCGCTGATGAGTATGATTACTCTTTGGAAAAAAATTCACCACACAATTAGCTAACCTATTAGATGTCTAGAAAGATATTAACAGGGCTACGCCTCTACAGAAACGATGTATATTTTAATTAGGTCTGTGCGAGAGCACGGGGAATCTCCCTCGGAGTACCAACACCCACCGGCTGAACGGTTAGTGCACTTAAGAGGTGCCGTAACATTTCAGAAAAAGGAAATATTATTTTAGGATTTAAATAATAATATAATGAGTTTTACAGATATATACAGGGTATGGATTTATGCTTTCATAGATTGGTATAATTATACACCTCTATTTTGGAAAATAATTGGTTAAAGATAAATTATTAATTTTGTAAGCATTTATTTAATTGGACTTTTCTTAAATAAGCTTGTAATTATATCCATACAAATTTAATGTTAAAGTTAATTTGTGTTTTCCTATTTTGTGCAATATACTTACTTTTATTTTTTTGTTAACCGTGCTTAGTGTGCATGACATGTTAACAAAAGGGAGTATATTAGATTTCATTTTATTATTCTTTTCTATTTGGTTTTATGGTTTTATATTTTTTTAGGAAAAAAAAGAAAAAGAAAATAAGAGTATGGTGATCATTTTAATGAAGTATAGGTATGAGAGGGGGGGGGGTATGGTTGCTTCAACTATTGTTTTTATTCATATCTCCTCTTCATCTCCTTCTCCTTCTTCATCCTCTTCTCCTTCTCCTTCTCCACCTCCTCTACCCTCATTCAAACCACAAACAATCCCCCACAAATCTCTCCAAAACACCATGATACCTTCACAAAACATGTTCCAATTCTCATCCTATTCTTGAAGATGTGATCAAGTCTCAATTTTGAGATCTTTTGCCATCTTAGAATTTTCCTTCATCCCTATTATGAGATAATAATCCCACTTTATAACAAGTTCTTGCAATATTTACCTTCACACACTAGAATTAGAGCTAAAAGTATATGTTTTCAAGACTTAAGATTTCTAAAGAAAGTTTTTATAGATACTACTTGTAGTGGTGGTATAATAGAGGTTTAGTGAGTGATTATGACCTTATTAGTGATAGGTGTGAGTGTTTTAGTGCAAATATCTTTGATTTAAATGAGTTTTGAAGTTTTAAAACAAGGTTTTTATTGAGTTTGTTATGTTAATTTCAAATCTGGACCAACTTGAGGTCTGTGCAAAAATATTTTGTATATATATTAGACCTAGTTAGAACACCAGGAGACATCGCCATGAAGATTAGACCCTAACTCCTAACTCGACCTGTAATTTATGGCCAAAATGAATATTTTGGCGGTTTACTATAGCAATTAGGTATCGAAGTTTGGTTAGTAGGTGTTTTACATTATATATAAACCTATTTTATATGCTATTTTGCCCCAGATTTCCTTAGTTAAAATATGGACTTATTTTACTTGGCTTTTAACGATGTTCTGCGATTTTTGAAATTTGGTTTTCAGATTTCTATGTTGTGACTTTGTCATTCGACGTTCATACGTCGACGCCGAGAGTATTTTATTGGATTTAGCACGCGTTGACCATAAGTTCTAACCTATGTGTGCTTCGCTCGTCGTATCTTTTTTTGATATGAATTTTTATGCAATTTTGTATGGTTTCGATTGTAGGTATGGACACGAGAACTTCCATGACGATGAAGAAGAACGAACCATTTGTCGGTTTCGATTAGGGTGAGGATATGAGGTGAGTAGGTGTATATGTACAGGGAAAGTCGGGTAGATGGAGTATAGCACCCCCACAACCATAGATATTAGGATACTATATATATACTAAAATTATATACCTAGTCTAACCATATGCAATAGTAGTACACTTAGTAGATGATTACACTGTTAGTCCCTATTTCTTTCCATTAGGCTATATATATATATATATATATATATATATATAAGAATATTTATGATATAAGTATACATGATATAGCATGATATAACATGAGACGATGTGATATGATATGAGACAATGTGATATGATATGAGACGATATGATATGAGATGAGATGATATGAGTTTGGTGTACGCAATTATAGATCCTTACCATATTGATTGGATGATATCGTACAAAGGATATTTCGTACGTAATATGAGGAGGATCGATTGCCGATTACAGCCGATATTTATTTCGACTCGAGGATTATTGTTTAAAATCACAAATTAGATATTATGAGATATTTAGAGCCATACCTACTTTCAAAACTAACGACTCGTTACGTACTTTTAAATGATAACTTCAGGGGTGCACTACGAATTTTTAAATGGTATCTATTTAAAAAATATCATAGTCCCCTATTTCTAAACCAACATTTCATACTATTTTAAACTTTAACTGTATAGCTCATATATAGTTGGATATTTTAATGCTCGTTCACGTTACAATTTCATTATACTGCATACGCTCGCATTTCGATTTCCTAATTTCTGCATACACTCGCATTTCGATCATTCACGATATATATACTACGTTTATACCTTTAGCACTACTTGATTTCATTTGTTAAAACACATACAACATTACCGATGACTTACATGTTGCATGTACACATACTCGTATGCTCACACACACATCATCGGTAATTGCCATGCCACATATACAAATAGAACTCACTAAATCACCGTATCATACTATACCCTGTTAACATTTTAGATTTCTGTCAGTACCCAGCACCACGTACTGTTTTGGATATTGTACCTTCTTTACACTGCTTATACGACATGCTGATATGAATACACATGGCATGCATTATACTACTCTTCTGTGCATTTACATGTTGTTCCATTATTACCATGTGTTGGGATTTGCTAGCACCCTGGCCATTTACCGTTGCTGATGCAGAATAAAAATGGTGTTTAAAAATTTTGGCGCTAAAACACCCATCCTAGAATCGAACCATAAACCTAAAACTAGCTACAAAAGATAGAAGTGTTATACCGAATGATTTGTGTCCTTCGATCTTCTACCATCTTCTTTAGCTCCTTGAGGTCTCCTCGATCGAGCTTGGTCGCCGGTCCTCTTCCGTCGAAGATGATCCACCCGAGAGATGTAGCTCATGGCTCTAGCTCTACACTAAGAATCTAGTGAAACAACTAAGGACTCTAGGTTGCTAATCTAGAGTGCCTAGGGATGTAGTGAGTTGCTCTAAGTGTATATCTATCTTTCTTCCATCATTGATTCTCAACATATGAGATAGTAGGGTAGAAGATGAAGAATAAGGAGGAGCTCAAGAAAGATAGTGAAGAGAGAGGAAGCAAAATGGTGAGAGTCCAACCATGCAAAAGCTCAAATGAAAAACCTAAAGTGAGAAAAATCTAGAGAGAGAAAAACATCAAGCATGGTTTTGTAAAACTCAATTTTCAAATATAATATATCAACTATACTTGAATAGTTTGCACAAATGAATTAACAATTCATTTGTCAACACTATTCAAGCATGGTTATCACCATTCTCTCTTCTTTACCTTTACACCTTATTTCCATTTAATTTAATAAATGGATAAACCAAAATAAGGTGTCCACCTTCTAGAATGTTTTCCGTATAGATACAGATTACACTCTAATGTATATGCATACCCGTATTCGTACCAAAATAAGAATACCTAAAGAGATAGAATAACACAAAGAACATAATACTACAATATACATATCGAAATACATATACGTAAATTATTAAATCAATACCTGATTTAATAATCCTGCTCAAAACCTGAGCCGGCTAGTATTATCAACCTTCCGATCGAAAGTCTGTGTAACTAGTATAATCATTCAATTGGAGCTCTGCACGTATCAAAATACGGCTACTATATCATTTCGCCTGAACCAGAGAAACCCTTTGTGTGAGACTCTAAAGACTCGTCAATACGCTGGCAGCGGGTTTAACCACAAGCACGTTAGCGTCACTAGCTGTACATAATGGCTACCTAGGTATTGAGCGAAAGGAAGGCCGACGAGAAAACTCATCTGATTCCCTACTGAGCCTGTCTGTGACAATCTCCATACAGTCTAGTCCGTTCGTCTAAGAGTATCGCATATCGGGTCTAGGGGGTGGATAAAATCAGACCCCTAATAATGCGATATTTCGTGTCGGTGTGAAGCCCATCACCCACTGAGAAACTACAGATCCAAATCAGTAATTCATGTCTACTTTGGCCAAGGATTTCTGGTGATGGCCACCCATGCACAGCGCGACATCAACCCCTAATACTGGGAGAGACAAATCCCCGACGATCCGCTCACTGCCTCCATGTGGCTCGGGACTGTACCGAACTAAAACCTGTTTGCACGACTCCTTTGAGACATGGTAGGTTAGTAATCAAAGCACAGTGGGAACTCACATGAGACAAATGAAGGTCTCAGGTCAACAGACTAACCTGTACTCATGTCACCTGAGAACTGCTATCTGACAATATATAATACCATCTAGAATGTTCCCGGCGAGTCCGTCCAGTGTAACTCATAACCCAATGAGCACCTGTATACTAACTTAGGTGACTAACGGACACCAATAGTTTGTGAGACCGGCCACCGCCCCTCGTCAGGGTCTCGAAAAGTATACACTAGTTTACTCCGGAGTATCGATGCCCAGTCTCGATACTAGCTCGATTAGGGACATTTAAGGATGTGCTTATGGACCATCCAGCTCCCACATATATGATCGCCATCATAATGCTGGTAGTCAAGCAAGAATCCTATTGGCTCTATCAATATGTAATAGTGATCTGTAATACCACGTAATACATGTACATGATGATAAAAACAAAACAGATAACATACCATCATCTCAAGTAAGACTGTTCTACCCGTATAGGTCCTCCCACAATCATCATAATCGCCTGCCTACGATTACAATAATTTTCTAGAGGGCGATATAGCCAACAATCTCCCACTTGCACTTAAGGCTAATTATTGCAGTGTCGTATACTCACAACCCGTGTGATACTGAACACCCAATTTCTCTATTAATCAGTCTCGTAAAGCACGTTTGTGAAACTATTGCGTTCGAGAAATAGCCTCAGTGAGTGAATCCGCTCCAATGTTTCTATCTTATCTCTATATCTCAACTTTGCGGAGAAAGACTATCTCCCAAAATGAGCGATACATGTCTTAGAATTTATCTGGATATCTGATGGCACCCAGTCCACAAATGAACTCCAAATCCAACAAACTTCATAGACTGTATCTTCTACTGAATTTAATCAGTATCTTACGCCATACCTTCCTCAGTATCCGCTTGGACCACCTGTCCAACATACTGCTCCTCAAAAGAGGGAAAACTATTAACTCTGACAGCCACTCTGTCGTCCAGGTCACATTAGAAGCCTGAAATGATAACCGCCTCCTGAAGGAGGCTGCTGTTACTATATACCAAGAACATCCACATATGTTCATAACTGCTTCCCAATGTTTCTCCAGGATTGGATCAATATATATCCTTATTGTAGCCAGTGCAAAAGAAATAGCTGGTGCGGTACTTGACATTTCATGATTAACTCAATTGCCTAAGCAAGTGATATGCCAATAATGCAAATCCTTCCCCTCATCAGTTTAGAATACACTCTTTAGAGAGGGTGACTCCATCACCTATGGGTACACCACCATGTCAGGAGTCGTCCATTCTAAAACTCTTTAGAATAGTGTCAAAGTACCCAAATTAGGACACATCCCAAATCTAGATCTAAAACCATTAATCTAGTGACCAGAATCCCTGATATTTTATCCAAATCCTATGTGGAGAAATACCATATAACAATCACAGTATAACCGATCGTAGTATAGGAATATCACTTCCTATCATGAGCATGTCATCCAAATACCAGGATATCACTCCCTACTACATTCTTACCAGGTTCATCTGTTATTTTGATGAAGTCAAACTCTATGACTGTCACATCAAAAATAGATGATCTATCTTCGCTATACTTGCTTTAGTCTATAAATAGACATAAGCTACTTGCCCATTTATTGATTCGTCCTCGATGTGGTATGAAAAGTGTTATCACAATCAAAGAATTTATAACCGCAATCAATAACGGTGTCGATGTAGTTCGTTAATGAGTACTGGTCGTCCACTGGGATTCGTGTATTTATTCGTACTTGCTTTAGTTGAGCCGAAAGAAAATAGTAAAGAAAATTCAAGAAAATGAGATTTCAAGATTTAATTGAGTTTGTCATTTTAAGAAAATCAAGAAAGAGTTTAAGATTTCGTAATCAAGAAATTGTCCAAATTCAATTTTAGTTATCAAGAAAATGTAAGGTAGCTTATAGGATTCAGTCGGAATTAGTAGCAATGATGAATACTAAAAATGACTTATCTTATCTATTGATGAATTATAGCTAGAACGATGGCGATGAATGAAGATTAGGGATCTATTGAAGAAACTAGGGTTTCTCCTTCACTATCCCTTATGTTTTCATTGATCACCATTCAAATATAGCCTTTAGCAAAGAAAATCATCACTCATTTAATCCCAAATTGCAACGAAATTATCAAGAACTGTGATCTCGTTCCAAATTTGGTCGTTGACGATTCTTTTTCCTAAAGTTCATAATTCTCATAAGACTTAAGATGCGTATAGGATTTCATCACCATTTGATCTACCGAATTCCTTCGAATCCTTAGCAAGCAGAAATTTACTCACGCATCATGAAAATAGAAGAATCAAAAATTAGAAATTTCATAATAAAATAATTTAAAGAAAGCAAGAATTACAATTGATCGCCTTTATTAATTAACTTCAAATTACACGATCCTTCAATTCGAGATTACAAGAAGTGCTCGCGATCGCTTCCTTGAAGAGGTAATTTCTCCGTCGACTTTCGCTTGGCTCGATCTCCGTTAGACTTGGATCTATCGAGGATCTCACGCTCGTAGATGAAAATTGGCTTCGCGTAAAGGATCTTTGCATTGAATGCTTGATGAACTCTCGATGATTCTTGATTTGATTTGGAATTGAATTGGATCTCAAGTTGTGTCACTCAACTTGTATTGAATTATTTAGTGAATAAATACTCATCAACTAATCAACAACCTTTTAACATTAGCCCTAGATCCCCTTTTATAGCCCTTGATCAAGCTTCTCTCATAAGCTAGGTTGTTATGAAGCTTGATCAACAGGCTAGGTTGTTGTAGAGAAGTTTTCAGAAGAAGGTTGTTACAATGAAGCGTCCTCAGCAAGATAGGTTGTTGGAATGAAGCTTCTGGAGAATTCCCAATCGCTGACGCCCTGACTCGGCCGTGGATCCGCAGCGGATCGGCCTAACTCGGCCGCGGTTCAGTGGCCGTTTGGTGAGCTCTCTATCTCATTCTTTCTGTGCAGTTTGGTGTTGGTCTTTGGGTGTTACTTTGATATCTGGAATCCTGTTATCTCTTCTGAATCTTTGCCAGATTTCAACTCTTTGATTTGCTACATTTCGTCGGTGAATTTGCGATTCCGATATTTGTCCTGAGCTAGTTTTCTGCATATAATCTCAATAAAGAATGTTGGAGATATAGGATATTATGCATGACATAATAAACATACAATTTCCTTCCAGAATGTTGATTATAATGTATAACACGTGGTAATTGATATTTTCCAGACTAACTTGTAATACGTGTTATATTTATAACAAACATGTATAGATGATTAGAAAAGTGAGGAAATTGTTATGTTAAAGATTGCAATATTTTTGACTGAACAAATTCCCCAAAACTTGATTTTGATCGTCTCGAGCAAATTTCTTTTATTTAAGAGAAGGAGAAAATAAAATAAAAAAGAAAAAACTAACTAACACACTTTCGTAGGCAAACACGATTGTACTGAGCACGTGCAACAAGCCTTTAAAGCTCTAGGTGTCTCTAGTAGGAGAAGTGTTATCTCCTGAGGGTTTTCAGCAGATTGCACCCACAAAATCTTATAATAAAAGGAAGACTTTGAAAGTTACATATAAATATAAGAATTATAAAAGAAAGAACTTGAAAATTAGAGTTTTCAACTACACTACCTTTTCGGTTGTCATGAGCCCTATCTTAATAGTCATGAAAAGATATTAGAAGTCACATCATCCCTCAATAAAACATCGCCTTTATTCTTCATCCCTACCTTTCTTCCAAATACCGATCATATACCCCTACGTGTGTATAAAAGGCATCCCAACACTCGGAGAATTCAATTCAAGCTATCATACTCTTGTCCATCTATCTCAGTACTTTTTAGTCGGTGAATATTTTAGATGGAATTGCTCACACATTCTTCATACGACCGTTAATACTTCTTGAGGTACTAACCGACCGATTACTAAATGTGTTCATACATTAGGCATAATTAGCAATTTCCTCGTCTTGCAACACCTAAGGCTTAGCAGTGACTCCCAAACTAGTTGGTCTAAGACATTAGGTGATGAAGCACCCTCGCTATATTTTTTTTATGCTGCCTTGGTGATTACAAAAGCAGTATTCATTTTTCTTCACCATTTTATACTTTTATGCTTCATTTATTATTTTCTTCGTACTTTGGCCTTTAGACAAGAGCATTTCAAGGTATCCCCTATTATCTCGAGTTTCAAGACGTGTGTAAGTGCGTATGGTAGGGTATCAACGTTCAGATGTTTGGCTTCCAGAATAGGAACTCTTTTTCGGACTTATTTTTATCCTCAGATTAGTGATTTCCTTCATCTTACTAACCCTTGGGACAACGGCTCATAACTAATTATTACTAGTTTCGTTTAAGAAAACTTCTAACTTTCTTGGTTTTCTTAAACTTATCCAATCTCTTAAATGTAATTTTTCACTTTCTAATCTTTCATTATCAAAGAAAAAATTTGATTTTTTTTTGTTTTTTGTTTATGCAGAATGTAATGCAATGTAATACGTAAATAAGCACAAACCTCCCCCAAACCTGTTTACAGCAGTGTCTTCACTGTTGTCTCTTTTAAATCTCAAAAACCTGTAGACTTGGGTGGAAAAGTTATTAACGGGGATAAGAATACATGAGCTTGAAAATCCTCCCCCAAACTTATTTTTGGCTCACAATTTTGAGGACAACTTTTATTTTCAAGAGCCAAAAATATACCCCCCAAACTTGAGTTAAACAATATTAAACTTTTAAAATCATAAGAGGGGGGTAAAATTATTGGTCAATACAAAGCCTTACAAAGACCGAAAGTCAACACCAACCATTCGAAGATTTTATCGATGAAATGCACCGGTTGGTGGAAAAACATGTTATAAAGAGCCAGAAAGAAGTGGGGAAGAGATAAGTGATGTAATAGAAAATGTTTGCGTCTCGATTTGGAGAGAAGACACAATGATTGTGATGATGGATTACTCGCATTCTCATGATTGTCAAGAAGAAGGGGTGGTGGTTCAACTTCTTTAGGTGGAGGTTGATTAATCGTAAAATCCGTATCAGCTAAGAATGCGAGTTCATCAGCGAAGCTTTCATCGATATCCCGAAGAATAATTTCATTGGAAAGAACGGGATGATACTCAGACTCCATGAAAGGTTCAGAATAAGCATTAGATGTTGACCCGGACAACTTGAAAGAAGGGTCCGTATGTGTATAATACATCGCTGGGTCAAACAACAACGTACTAAGGGAGTCTGTCTGTATCGTGAAGCTGTGCTATTTCGCTGCTGTCGACATCCATTAATTCGACAGAACATACTCGAGCATGAGGTTCGGAGGGTTGACTTCCTAACTTGTAAATGTTAAGATCAATTGACCTATTCCCAAAGGATAGGTTCATAGAGCCGTTTCGACAGTTAATTACAGCGTTGGAAGTAGCCAAAAAGGGTCGACCCAGAATCACCGGAATTTGGTTCCGTGGGTTCGCTACAGATTGTGTATCTATAACAATAAAATCTACAGGGAATATAAATTCCACGACTTTTATCAACACATCCTCTAACATACCCCTTGGTTGGGTGATAGATCAATCTGCCATCTGTAAAGTGCATTGCGATGGTTTTAATTGCTCATAGACAGAATATCAAAGCAAGTTAACACTAGCGCCTAAATCGAGTAAAGCGCGATTGATATTTTTACCTCCAATAGAAATAGAGATTGTAGGACAGCCAGGGTCTTTACGTTTCTTGAGTAATTGTTGTGTAAAAGCTGTACTTACTGTAGCGTTTTGAAAATCGTTTCGGTGAAATTTCGGGAAATCGGTAAAATTAGGGGGCATTCTGTAAAAAGTCAAAATACACATATCTTTATTATAAAATTAAATATATATATTCTAGCTATGTAATTGCTAGTATTTAGTGTTTATTGAGCCACTGGTGAAATTTCAAATTTTCTGAAAAATTTTCTGAAATTAATTATTTTAATATTATTTTAAGCCGTCCTTAATACATTTAATTAGGGAAAATTACAAACTGGAATGAGTTGAAACAAATTTTGTGCATCATAACACATTAAACAAAATTTTAACATATTGTTTTTGAAATTAAATGGTTTGCCAAAACGGTTTAGAAATTATTGAAGAAAAAAGGCTTTTTTTAGTGAATTTAGTGTAAATGGATGTTTGGGGTATAGTATTTATCATTTTCCATCACCCCACACCCATACCCACACTCACACACCCCCATTTATTTCTTCTCTTGGCTGAATTCAGCAGCCCCCATCAATTTTCCCCACTTGAATTTCAAAAGAAAAGAAAAGGAAATGAAAGGATAAAAGAATATATAAGTATGGGCTTTGACCTTGGGTTTCTTTGACTTTGACATTTTCTCTCCCCACGCCCACACCCACATTCCCATTCCCCCCATCTCAGCTGAAATTTCCAGCAGTCCCCTTTCCTTTGTTCTCCTTCATTTCTTGCAAAACCCCAAAGTATTTTCATCGAAATCCAAATCAAAAACCCCATAAACTCCAAATCCAATCTCTACCCATTATTTCTTTGCCCAAGCTAGCATCGATTTTGGAGGAAATTTGGCATTTTGGAGGCTATGATCTTCATGTTGATCTCTTGATCATGAGGTATAAAGATTCATCCATATTTGTTAGTTGTTAGTTGAATGTTTAATCAAACTTGATTAGGTGTTTTAAAAATATAAATAAAGGGGTTTTGAATTCAAGTTTGGAAATTCAAGTGGATGGTTTTGGATTATAGTTAGGGTTTTGTTGTATGATTATGGTTGCAAGTGGAATTCTTCTTTTTGTGGAATGTGAAACATAATCAAATTGTTAGTTTGCAAATTGTTAAGTTGGAATTGTAATATTTAAGCTATTTTGATTACTAGATTTTTGGAAAAGTATTAAATGCCTTAGATTAAAATATAATTATGATTTCATGTCATTATTAATATTATAATAAGTGGTTTAATGCCTTTGGACCATGCAAAACCAAGCTTATTTGTAAAATTGTGAATTCTACTTTAAAAAGAGTTAAAGTTGGTATTTTTGCAAACTAGTTTTTTTGAACGTATGTGGTTTGGTGAAATTAAATCATGGAAATGGTTTGTATGGATTATTTAAGTTATTTAATAAGTATTATGGCCGCTAGATTTGTTTAAACGTCGAGTTTTGTACTAAAACGGGTAATTTTGCTCGCTAGATTTTCGGAAAAATAGCTTTTAAAGTGAGTTTGAGGTTTTTGTGAATTTTAAGCTATTTTATATTATAATTAGTGCTTGTGATTGTGTAAATGAGTGTGTTTGGGTTTTTCTCGATAGTTTGGCGTTTGTACGCCGACGTCGAGGGTTTCTGGGTTGATTTGTGAAAGCAACCATAGCTTTTGACCTATGTGGGATTCGTGTGTCGTTTTGGTCATGAGTGTAATTTTAATGCGATACGGTGTGTTATGATATGTAGGTACCCCATGTGGACTTCGAGACGACAAGCAAGCGCGTGGCGACGTCGGCACCGGCGAGCGAGGACCAGGTGAGTAGATTTATATCTACGGGAAGAAGTCGGGTGGATGGCGTATAGCACCCCCGCAGTCCGTAGTATAGTTCATATATATATGTTTATATAGGTGTTTTATGATACGAGAATGTTTATTCACGATATGATTATGTGTTCATGGATTACCTTTGGGTTAGTTGCGAAACCCTAGAGTAGTTGTTATACCCACATACGCACACACAGACTTGTATACATTACTTTCTTGTGCGTAGATGGGGATGTGTATATATGTATATACGCATGGGTATGGAACTATGCATATATACATTCATATACACATGCATGGATGATGAGGATAGTACTTGGGATTTAAGATGAGTCGATGAGATTTGATTTGAGGCCGTGAGATCGGTGATAGGCAGGGTTCATATTTGAGATACGACATGACGTTGTAGCGGGTCCTTGACGTAGTGTTTCACACACGTGCATGCATACTTAGGCGGTATCAGTATTGTACTAGACGTACATCAGTACCCCGATCATGATATTTGATAACGAGGATACCAGATGAATAGTATGATGAATGTGATATTGACCCGTACCCAGATTTGGAATGCCGTACAACGGATTTACGTATGAGCTATATATTGATGATTGATTCGCACTCTTGACTTGGGATGTCTGATTATAGATATGGTATCGGATATGATATTATTGAGGCGGGATCACGGACTATACATATAGAGGTATGTATATGTATCGCCTCATATGATAGGCGGTTTCCTTACCTGTAGTTCAGCTTGTTAGTTCAGCCGTATAGTTGAGTGTAGTTGTTAGATTGGATTAGACTCCTACCTATTTCAAAACTAGCGGATCGTGGGTATTTTAAAAGACAGGTCAAGGGATCTACGGATATTTCAAAAGACGTATCCTTTCTTAAAACCACCGTAGCCCTTATTTTCAAAACCCCACGATTCGCGTTATTTCAAATGGCACCATTGTTTAATATTTAGCTCCCGCTCATTATGGCTGCTCGCTCCGCATCGCATACTTACATTGTTATTTCATATTGCATTGTTGATATTATGCTGTTAGGACACCAGCACCATTACCGATGATGCGTATGTACCACGTACACTTACTTGTCGGCTCACACACATCTTCATCGGTAATTACCATGTTACGTACACCTTAGAAAATATTGCTTAACTTAGGTTGATAGCTAGTAGCTTGACATGATATTAGTGTACTTACCTTATATGCCAGCTTAGATATTGTAGTTATTACTTGTCACTTCATGCATACTGTTATTCATTGTTATGCCGTATTCATGGATTTTCATGCCTATATTCATGGTTTTACATGCTATTGATAATTTGGATTCGGATTTCCATGAGATTTTCTGGATTTGGGGGAAAACCACAAAACTTGTATAAGCTTCTTTCCTCTCTTTTAAATAAAAAGTGCGGTTTTCCCATGATGTATGAGTCGTCCACCATGAGTTTGCTGATGGATTTCGAGACCCGATTCGAGGAGATGGATGAACCGTTTCGGGTACATGGTGGGCCCGGTACGGTACCCCGGGACAAGAAGATCGTGTTGTTGACGTTGAGCCTGTGCAGGGGAGCACGACCGACCGGTGATATTACCCGACGCGTCGGATATCCGGAGGATACCGTCGTGGTTATGAGATGGATGGTAGGGGCCGGCCTGGACTGACGGCGCCCTAGTCGTTGTGATTGACACATTGAGATTTCGAGATATTGAGGTACAGAGACTGTGATACAGAGATATCGAGATATTGGGATTACGTTTTGTGCCGATGCTAGGCACTGTTTATGCTGATTTCATTATGATACCTCATTTTAAAAATACAGAAATCTCACTAATTTATGAAAGCAGTTTTCTTTAGTACATGCATTCTATTTCATGCATTCATACATCATCCATATGATATATTGCTACCTGAGGCACTGACACAGGTATATGGGATTACACTTGGGTTAGATATTTACCCTAGTCATTGTTATAGACTGTTGGTTATATTTGAGGATTATATATTTTGATCATATGACCTAGGATTGTGTCATAAATGCGATTTCTATTCGTAGATATTTTTCTATTCACGAGTTGGCAACTCACCCCCGTTGTGCCCCAGTTTCTTACAGGTTTGCCATACAGGTTTCATTACGGCTTTGCGGGCATAGTTTCGTTCGGGTAACTTGCTAGTAGGTGGGTTTATTGGTATCGTACCCATCATATTACCTTGTATAATATTATTCAGCTGTATCTAGTAAATTCCATCAACCAAGCATGTGTTTATTGAGATAGAGACCAGAGATGTTATTCTTTCGACCTTAGAGTCGCGCGTTGTATTTCTGTGGAATTCTTGTTGTTTGAGTTTCCTTTTGAATTTTGATCCTCGCCCTGGGCGTTGTATATTATATTGCTTGTGCGGTTGTGACCATCGATTGACGAAGAGCTAGCTCCCGCTTGGGGATGCCTTTTTATTGATTTCATATACTATTCATGTTGTATCCCGTTTGGGGCCAAGTATTTACAAAGGAGACTCTGCCGAAATTTTCAGGAAATATTTGATGTTTTTTTAAAAACGCATAATTCGGCTATGCTATTAAAACTACTTGATTTAAATTGGTTTTTCTTCTCTCTACTACTTTTCTTGGTTTGGATTTCTGGGTTTTCGGTTTACTTAGATTACGTACACGCCTCGAGACCTTTCGTAGTTTAAGTGCCGGTCATGTTCCGTACTTTCGGGACGTGACAAAGTTGGTATCAGGGCGTTAGGTTTTACTTTTGGAGCGTAGGATGACCCTTGGTTGATGGAATAGATGACTAAAGTAGAGTGACGTACCATGGGTATGTTCCGCGGCATACTTACGATACGCTACTCCACTTAAGAAGCCGTAGGATGTATATTTCTTTGTTCGGTATTATATTCATTCCTGATTTAGCCTCATCGGTATCAGTTATGGTTTTGCTGCCACGATTACGGGCAGGGAGAGCTACGGCTAGAGTTGCGGTCAGCACGAGCTCGTTACGAACGAGGACTGACCAGGGCATGATTTCGGCGACATACAATTGCATTGAGAGGCGTCCTCTTATTGTGTTTTTGCGTCACGAGCGTTTGGATGGATCGCTGTATGAGATTACTCGGACGTGCAGATCAGCGCCAGAGGATTGAGCCAATGATAATAGGTCAGCCAGATTTTGATGACCGTTGGCGTATTGCTTATTCATGATGATTGAGGCACTGTTCAGCGTGCAGACGAATGAGCCAGTTGTTGCTCCGAACGACGAGATATCGTCCCAGATGTTTGAGCTATTGCAGTACGGGTTGTACTAAAAGATGATAGAAGGTCGCTAGTCACCCGAGGATGAATGACTAGGACATGTGGTTCGTTCGCCTATCCCGATGCGAGGTCATCAGATAGATTGATTCCAGCTAGAGACGACTTCACGCGGAGACGTTGAGAGTCGACAGAGACGATCGAATGTCAGCAACCTATTATTCTAAGTTTAAATTATTCGGAAAGGCATGCAGGAAATTCTATGGACCCTTTAGAAGAATGAAACCCTAACTCGACTTAATGACCGTGTGAAAGCCTTTGAACCTTAGGGTTTGCGGCAGTTTTGCGGCGCCATTAGTGAGGCTTGGGTTTGCCTTTCTACGGCTGGACCATCGATGCTGTGGTACATACTCGATACTATTAAACTGTACCAAGATGTTGAGCTCTTGGGGGATTATGAGGTTTTGACGAATCGATCGGATGGTTCGACTTCATTCGGATGCTAGGTGGTGAGATGCATTTCTTGGGAGACTCCAGATACGAGGATAGCCGTAGGAGCTCAGTCCATGCAGCCACGACGAGACGAGTCCGAAGCAGTCGACATTAGAGAAAGTGGAGTAAGAGGTTCGTACGAGATCTTGATGAGACGACGTTCCACTCTTCCGACATCAGAGATACGATACGCATGTCGAGGCACAGATTTAGGATGTAGGTACCCCATGAATGTCGTTGGCCATTAGTGAGGCTTGGGTTTGCCCTTCTACGGCTGGACCATCGATGCTGTGGTACGTACTCGATACTATTAAACTGTACCAAGATGTTGAGCTCTAGGGGGATTATGAGGTTTTGACGAATCGATCGGATGGTTCGACTTCATTCGGATGCTAGGTGGTGAGATGCATTTCTTGGGAGACTCCAGATATGAGGATAGCCGTAGGAGCTCAGTCCATGCAGCCACGACGAGACGAGTCCGAAGCAGTCGACATTAGAGAAAGTGGAGTAAGAGGTTCGTATGAGATCTTGATGAGACGACGTTCCACTCTGCCGACATCAGAGATACGATACGCATGCCGAGGCATTGTACTTAGATATACCTTCCAGAAGGAGTCGTGATGAGTATGCAGCCGTTCCGGAACGAGAACAGATCTAGTAAGGGACGATGACTTCCGGAAAGTTCGGCAGAGACGAGATTTGGGAGAGATTTCGACAGGACCTTTCTGGAATAAATTACGCGAAGACTTGAACCCAGGAGTGGTCATGTTATGCACACCGGCAGGCCAGAGTTCAGGATCGTCGACGAGACATGCTATGAGTGACCACGGCAGTTGGCCAGAGATTCTTGGAGGATGTGCTTGAGCGGGACTATTCCGCCATACTTGATTTTGCGTATTTTGGGCGATCTATTCGCATGATTGATTTTGATGATTGAGTTTCATGATATTTGTCTTCATGGACCATGGTTGCACCTGCTGAGTATTTACGATTTTTGCACGGTTGTTGCACTTGATATCGTTTTCGTGCCTTGGTTTCTCATGTTTGTGATTATATGGATTTCATATAGTTGAGTTGATTTGTGCGTATATACGCATACGATTTGGTTTTTGCACTCAGTATAGTTCACATATGCTTGCAGTGCAGTGATACGCATTTTGTGCAACTAGATGCACTGGACTTCGATTTCGATTGTGATACTCGATATTTGTTTTGTGCACCTTGTGCACCTGATTTGATTTTGCGCATGTTCGGCGCTTGATATTGGATTTCATGATTTCGTGCATAATGGATGCACCTGGTTTTGATTTTCTTGCATGTTGAGCGCATGTTTTGAGAAGCGATTTCGGTGCACACCAGATGCACTAAATCGAGATTCTTCGTGCGTGTCAGCCGCACCTGTCCTTGCTGTCAGCCGCACACGTTGCCTATGATCGATGTTGTGTGTATGTTCATATCAGATTTTTGCATTTTTATACCGTCCAATTTTTATCACATTACATATCGGTAGATACTCTTGAGCCGTGTTTGCTAGTCAATTGCAGGATACAGGTTCTCAGCTCCAAACGGTGAAATTCATGGGAATACACGACAAAACCCGGGTTCCTGCCAACCACAGATAAAACACGGATCTCCGCTCTTTATCCGTCTGTTGCCACACACCAGTTTAGGAGACAAAATGGCAAATCGATTGTCACTTTCATGCACAAGGCTCCATGGCAACACAAGATCCAAGAAATCTACACGGAGCTCGAGGAAATCATGACTAAAAGATACACATCAAATCACCTTTTGCTCAACAGAAATTCTGGAAAAATCGTGAAGAAAATCCGAGAAAAATCATATGCCAGAATAAAGTACAAGAAAAACCAGGGAAGCCCAAAAAAGCAGACAGCCCAACTCCTTCATACGGCCGCGGAACCGCGGCCAAAGGGGGGTCTAGGCCGCGGTTCCGCGGCCATATAGGCGCCGCATGTGCAGAGTTTTGGGGGGCAGAATGGTCATTCCATGCTAGTTCTGATTGTTGCCCTAGGTTTTCATTCTCCAGCCTATAAATAGCCCAGAACCTTGTGAAGCCAAGGGTGCATAATATTGTATTTTTCTAGGTTTAGAATACTTGTTTCTTCTTCCTCTTCTCATCTCTTCTCCATTAAAACTTGTAGTGAGCTTTGTGAGTGAAGAATGATGAATAAAGAAGATTCTTTTACTTATCATGCTTGTCTTGTTCTTTTATAATTGCTTATAATTTTAATTTGTTAACTTAATTGTTGTTATTTCTTGTTGTTTCTTTCTTTTCTCTTTTCCTTTATCATTAAAACAACCATGATGCTTACGCTTGATCCTTGCCAAGGTGAGGTCGCAAATAGCTAGTTGTTATCTTCTAATCTCCTTCTTTCTATCTTCCTCTTTTGTTTTGTTTTCTTTCCATTATGATGTGTGAGTAGTTTCATACTTGTTAGGGTAGGATAAGGGAAGTTTGAGAGAAGGAAATCTCTCTCACTCTTTCTTTGTCCAACATCTTAAAATCGACTCCCGTTAATTGAACCACAATCCGCTCCTTACGGCACCCTATCCTACATGATAGCGGTGATTCCATAGTGAGACCGGTTGTGGTTGAATTAACCGGAGGTTATGGCTAAGAGCCAAGAACGGACGGACAAGCACCAAAAGGAAGAACTTATGCGTTGGAAAGCCTAGCTTATACTCGCAAGTTCCTTCCTAGTCGTGCTAATCCCCGTTGTTGCCGATTACCGTAACACCGATATTAAGAGTGGCAACGAAAGAGGTGAGCGACTCCTAACTCAAACTAACCTAATCCTAACCCTAACAAGCTCTCTTTACATATCATTTTATCACTTAGATAATCACAAACAAATCTGGAAAACTGGACTTAACTCGTTAAAGCACATAGAAAAAGATTCCCATCTCCCTGCGGACGACCCGTACTCAACCGGCTAGCTACAAGCGAAACCGTCTTGATTGCTGTAATTAACTAAACTTGAACATGCAGAATCCCTACCAATCAAATGGCGCCGTTGCCGGGGAGACGGTAGTTTATTTCTTTGTGTATTTTCGGGTTAACTTGTGAATATAAATATAACCAAAACAAAAATATATATATATACTTTGTAAAAAATAATCTTGTTATTTTTGATTAGTTTTTGTGCAAGTGTGCAGGAAAATACGAAGTTCAAGTTCAGTGGCCAAGACGTGGAATATACGAAGTTCAAGTTCAGTGCCAAAGACGTGGGAAGATAGACCCACATTTCGCGGCTACACCGCGACGGATCAAAACGAAGCAAACGGTCTACTGTAAAAATCTGGAGTAGATACAGTGAGCAAATCAAGATTCAGAAAATCCAGAAAAGCATAGGACAAGCACAGAAGCTCACACAAGAAAATATAAGCCCCAATCCCTCAACTAAGCCGCGGAACCGCGGCCATTGCTGGTGTTTGGCCGCGGAACCGCGGCCAGATAGTGCTTTCAGGGTGCTAAATTTTTTTGGTAAGTCTCTCTTCTCTCTCCCACTCCTCTGGACTCCAATAAACTGTGTTTTCTGCAGCATTCTTTGCGCAAACTCTCTTCCCCTTCCAATAAACTGTTCTTGTGCAGGATTCTTTGCGCCGCGCTAAAAATAAAAAAATTGTTTGCAGTTGATTTGTTACCGCTTTGCATTCTTTAATACGGACTTCAGGGGCTTGAAACCAATTCAGATTGGGTGGAGATTTCATCACCCTTCCCAGGACCCCAGAAATCACAAAAAGCATATGCATTGACCATTGTTAAATTAAAAAATACTAGACTCAGCCCTAAGGACTTCACGCTCATTAGGAGAAGTTAACCGTGTTTAGAACCTCCCTTAACGGTATATTGTTTACGGGGTGTCTAGGAAAGTGTTAACGGCGCAACCGCCAAAAGAGAAAGGGTTACTTAATTAAGGAACTTCGCGAAAGCGTTGGAAAACCTCCCCTTATCTCTGCACTTACCTGGCCTCGTGATCAGTGTATCTTAAGCCCGTTTCTCGACACAGTTTTACTTCGACAATCAAGTTCTGGAGCAGGTCTAGCAGACCTAGGTGACCCTAGATCTAGGTGTGATTGTGCATATCTTATTTGTGATTACTTAAGCCGTATATCCGTACATATCTCTGTAAAGCACTTTCTAAAATAAAAAAGGAAAAAAAATCAAAAACTTTTATAAAAACTTGCCCTTTTTCGCCAAAATCCATTTTTCACACACCACCCATCGCCTTTCTCCATTGACGTTTTCTTACCCTCACCTTCTCCGCTTTGACTATACTAAACTCGTTTAGTGTATGTCCGCTTGGACTCGGGACACTAGCGCTCGCCTAGTCCGTGTTACGTTAGTCACTACCGACTACGCGATCGACTCAGACGTCGAAACTCCGTCCACTCCTTTTTCACCTTTACCTTTGCCGGCCAACTCCGACGTTGACCGGAATTCTGTTCATACATCTTCACCTTCACCATCACCAACCTCTTCTTCCGCGATGTCAGGATTTAATCCGAACATCTCTTTGACTACCCCTGGATTGGCTCCACCTCCTACTGAGACCAATAACCCATCACCACCGCCTGTTGTAGCGCCGCAGCGAATCGCGCTCCAGGATCGTTTTTATCCCACCCGTTCTGCACTTCCCACCTGCCTTTCTCTTCCGCCGGCCAATGGGGATAATTTTGAAATTAAGCCCCACTTCATCAACATGCTTCCACGATTTCATGGGCTTGAATCTGAAGATGCCTATATCTTCATCAACAAATTTCAAAACGTTTGTGCCATGATGAAAACTACCCAACTGTCGGACGATGCTATACGCCTACGGGTCATTCCGTTCACTTTATGCGATCTTGCTGAAAAATGGCTGTATAGCACCGCTTCCCATTCCATAACCAGTTGGGACGAGTTTGTAAAAGCTTTTCTAAAGAAATTTTATCCGAATCATAAAACCGCAAGGATTCGCAATGAAATCAACCAATTCTCTCAGCTTCCTTCTGAACCCTTCTAGAAGTGCTTTGACCGGTACAAAGACCTTCTTGTTCAGTGTCCTCACCACGGTAGAGAGAAATGGCAACTTTGCCAAACCTTATACGAGGGCCTGAACCCAGCAACGAAGCAGTTGTTGGAAACCATCTGTCAGGGCCACTTCCTATCCAAATCTGACGAGGAAGCATGGCAATTCTTTGACGACCTTGCGGAGCAAACGCTACAATAGGAGAGCACCAGACCGACTTCTTCTTCTTCTACCGCCACTTCTGCCAGTCAGTCTAGGGTAGGAATTCACCAACTTGACGTCTCTATTGCGATGAAAGCTGAAATAGCCGCAATAACGAGAAAACTTGAAGCGATAGAGAGCAAATTCTCTTCTCCTGCTCCTACGCCTGTTCTTCCCCTTCGTACCATCTGCGCTTGTTGTTCCGATCCTTCTCACTTGACCGAAGAGTGTCCTTACAATCCACCATCGCAAGGACAGGATCAGGTTAATGCTGCATTCCAGCAAAGACCAAGGAATGATCCATACTCTTCCACCTACAATCCCGGTTGGAGGAACCACCCCAATTTCGCCTGGAATCAGAATCAGAATCAATTCCAAGGCAACAATTTCCAAAGGGCCCCTCCGCCGCAACAACAAGCGCGACAACAAACTCAACAGCAGTTTCAGCAACCCTTCCAACCCTAACCTTTCCAAAATCAGACGAACAACTTTGCACCCAACAATTCTTTTCCACCAAACAACTTTGTTCCGTCAAACAACGATAAGGTTTCCTCGCTCGAACGAAGTCTGGAGGCGTTCGTCAAACAATCGACTCAATCCACCGCAAACATCCAGTCTTCCATTCAGTCCTTAGTGCAACACACTGCCGCTCATGGGCAAAGCATCAAAACCATCGAGGCCCAGATTGCACAACTGAATGCGGCCTTAAGCGAGCGAGAGAAGGGGAAGCTCCCGTCCCAACTACTCCCAAATCCCGGTCACCCACAGAATGTACATGTTGCTCTTGAACAACAGAATCATAATGTGAGTGCCGTGACCACATTGAGATCAGGAAGGATGCTGCAAAACAACATCGGCACACGGATCAATGATGACACCCCGGCCGCTTCTTCTTCTTCTTCTTCTTCTTCTTCTTCGTCTCCTGCTTCTTCGTCTTCTGAGCCTATTCTCCGTTATTCACAAGGCTCTCCTTCCTCTTCTTCTGCTTTGAATGGACCCACTTCTCACTCCACGAAAACACCTATTCTGGGATCCGTTCCTACTCCACAATCTCCTCCACAAGAATTAGACTCAACCAATTTTTAAAAAAAACGTCCCATTTCCAAACCGGTTGAGGTCTAATAAACAAAATCCTCAAATGGAGAAGATTCTGGAGTTATTTAAACAGGTTAACATTAACATTCCTCTTTTAGATGCTGTCCAACAAGTCCCGTCCTACGCGAAAATCTTAAAGGACTTGTGCACGAAAAAGAGGAAGTCTCAGGTACCAAAGAAAGTTTTCTTGGCTAGTGCTGTGAGTGATGCTCTTACCCAATCTTTACCACAAAAATGGAAGGACCCTGGCTGTCCTACGATTTCTATTACCATTGGGGATAAGAACATCAACCACGCACTATTAGATCTTGGTGCCAGTGTTAACCTGCTTCCGTACTCAGTATACGAGGAATTAGGCGTCGGAGAGCTGAAACCCACACACTGCACTCTCCAAATGGCCGATCGATCGATCACCCATCCTAGGGGTGAGCTAGAGGATGTGTTAATAAAAGTCGGGGACTTCATATTCCCCGTTGACTTCATTGTATTAGACACACAGCCTGTAGCTAACCCCCGGAATCAAATTCCGGTGATACTCGGTCGCCCATTCCTTGCAACCTCAAATGCTGTGATCAATTGTCGCAATGGTTCGATGAACCTCTCTTTTGGAAACATGACAATTGAACTCAACATTTTTAGGTTGGGGAATCAGCCCTCCGAACCTAATGCTCATATACTGGACGTCTGCTCGATCCAGGAGATCACCCCAGAAGAATGTGAATTCGAGGAGTTTCTGTTTGATCACGATAATCTTGACGCCACTAGTGCGTTCCTCCTCGAACCTACTGCTGTTTCTGCGCCCGACAACGACTACGAGTGTTTCACGTTCTCCAACGATCTTAGCCGCTCACCATCCGAGTTTGAATCCTTCGAATTTCCGGATGAGTTACCTGAACCATCCGACTCGGTCGCTTACACTCATTTTGAACCTTTGCTGGAGTCTTTTGAGTTCGAGACCGTTTCACCAATCTTGCCTTCCATCATTTCACCTCCAACGCTCGAACTCAAGCCTTTGCCGTCTCACCTTAAGTACGCTTACTTAGGTGAGAACGAAACCCTCCCTGTCTTCATCTCGGCTTCTCTAGCTCCAGAGCAAGAGAAAGCCCTTCTCGCGGTCTTGCACAGCAACAGGAAAGCTTTTGGCTGGTCCATGGCGGACATCAAGGGGATTAGTCCCCTGATCGTTGAGCATCACATTCATCTGATGGATGATGCCAAACCAGCCCGGGATCCACAAAGACGTCTCAATCCAGTCATGAAAGAGGCTGTGAAGAAGGAGATCGTAAAATGTCTAGATAGTGGTATCATTTACCCTATCTCTGATAGCCAGTGGGTGAGCCCCATTCATGTTGTCCCCAAGAAGTCGGGCATCACGGTCATAACCAACGAGGCGAACGAGTTAATCCCTACTCGCACCCAAACTGGGTGGCGAGTATGCATTGATTACAGAAAACTCAACGCCGCAACGCGGAAAGACCACTTTCCGCTACCTTTCATTGACCAAATGCTTGAACGATTGGCCGGACACGAGTACTACTGCTTTCTTGATGGCTACTCTGGCTATAATCAAATTCCCATCGCCGAAAAAGACCAGGACAAGACCACTTTCACTTGTCCTTTCGGCACGTTTGCATATCGTCGCATGCCCTTTGGGTTATGCAATGCGCCCGCTACCTTCCAGCGGTGTATGATGGGAATTTTCTCAGACATGGTGGAAAAATTTCTGGAGATTTTCATGGATGATTTCTCCATCTTCGGCGATTCCTTCAACGAGTGTTTGCTGTATCTTGACGCTGTCCTTACCCGATGTAAGGACAAGAATCTCACTTTGAATTGGAAGAAGTGCCACTTCATGATGCGCGAAGGTATTGTCTTAGGACATATCATCTCGCAAAATGGCATAGAGGTTGACAAAGCAAAGATTGAGGTCATTTCCAATCTACCTCCTCCCCGTTGCGTCAGAGATATCCGAGCCTTCCTTGGCCATGCCGGTTTCTATAGACGGTTCATCAAGGACTTTAGCAAGATTGCTAGGCCCTTGACCCTTTTGCTGGCCAAGGATACGCCATTCGACTTCAACTCGAGCTGTGCGACTGCATTCGAGTCATTGAAACGCTCACTCACTTCTGCTCCCGTTCTTTCTTCACCTGACTGGACGCACCCATTTGAGATTATGTGCAATGCATCCGACTTTGCCATCGGTGCTGTCCTTGGACAACACATCAACAAGATGCCGCACGTAATCTATTATGCGAGCCGAACCCTGAACGACGCCCAACTCAATTATACAACAACTGAGAAGGAATTCTTGGCTGTTGTATTTGCTTTAGAAAAGTTCAGGCCCTACCTCATCGGCTCTCCAGTCATTGTCTACACTGACCATTCTGCTCTGTGCCATCTTTTTGCGAAGAAAGATGCAAAATCTCGGTTAATACGTTGGATCCTCTTGCTTCAAGAGTTTGACCTTGTCATTAAGGACAAACGAGGATGTGAAAACGTAGTTGCCGACCATCTCTCATGACTTCCTTCTTCGCCTTCGCTTCCAATTCCGATCAATGACGTTTTTCCGGATGAACAGCTCTTGACAGTATCTTGCGAACCCTGGTTTGCAGATATTGTGAACTATTTGGCCACAGGGTTACTACCGACTGAATGGTCAACTCAGGACAGACTTCGCTTCTTATCCCAAGTAAAACACTTTTACTGGGACGAACCCTATTTGTTCAAGTACTGTCCCGATCAGATTATTCGTCGGTGTGTCCCTAACGAGGAATTCAAGAGTGTGCTGTCGTTTTTCCACGATCAAGCATGTGGCGGGCATTTTGGCCCCAGAAAGACAGCTGAGAAGATCTTGCAATTTGGTTTCTACTGGCCACAACTCTTCAAAGACGCTCATGACTATTGCAAGACTTGCTCCCGGTGCCAACACTTGGGCCGGATATCCCGGAGGAACGAGATGCCGCTCCAACCAATCTTGGTTGTGGAGATTTTCGATGTTTGGGGGATAGATTTCATGGGGCCGTTTCCCAGCTCTTTTGGGAACTTGTACATCCTTCTCGCTGTTGATTACGTCTCTAAATGGGTCGAGGCTGTGCCCAGCCGGACTAACGACAACAAGGTTGTCGTTAGGTTCCTTAAAGAAAACATTTTCTCCCGGTTTGGGCACCCCCGAGCGATCATTAGCGACAATGGAAGTCATTTCTGCAATAAGACTTTCGAGGCCTTGATGCGGAAATACTCCATTAATCATAAGCTATCCACGCCCTACCACCCCCAAACTTGCGGGCAGGCCGAAGTTTCAAATCGGCAAATCAAGCAGATACTGGAGAAGACGGTTTCCAAGAACCGTAAGGATTGGTCGCTGAAACTCACTGATGCCCTCTGGGCATTTCGAACCGCTTATAAGACCGACCTTGGCATGTCTCCCTATCGGCTTGTGTATGGAAAAGTCTGCCACCTACCTGTCGAAATAGAGCATCGCGCATTTTGGGCGATAAAGGAGCTGAATCTGTCTCTCGAGGATGCGGGCAGCCATCGGAAGCTGCAGTTGAACGAACTGAGCGAGCTTAGGGATGAGGCCTACGATAACGCGGTTGTCGTTAAGAACCGAACGAAGGTGTTTCACGATAAACACCTTTTGCGCAAAACTTTCGTACCTGGTGAGCAGGTACTGCTTTACGACACCCGACTTCACTTCCATCCAGGAAAGCTCAGATCTCGCTGGAAAGGGCCGTATTTTGTGCGGAATGTGTATCCGCATGGCGCTGTGGATTTGGAAAATCCAAAGGACGGTTCATTTTTCAAAGTGAACGGACACCGACTTAAACCGTACCTTAGCGCCAAACCAACAGAGGAGCTCCTGTTCTTACAGGAGCCGGTTTACCCTGCATGATCTTCCTCTGCCTACCTCCAAACTTCGGTTATCCAGCCAAGAACAAGTGGACACTGTTCCAAATAAGTTTGGGGGTATGTATAAACCATTTTGTATATATTTGTGGATATTCTTTTTCTTTAAAAAAAAAAAAAACATTGTGTATCGCTAATTTTGACCCTTCAAATGATCTCTTCATGCAATGACAGTGAGGACACTGTCCAGTTTAAGTTTGGGGGTACGCTCGGTACGCATTTCTTACCTTCGCATTCATATGTATATTTTGCATCTGCATATTTAAAATCCATAAAATCTATAAAATCCATAAAAATCTGAAAATTTTTTAAAAACATAAAAACTTTTCTGTCAAGTTAGCTAGTGGGAGGACTCTGATTCAACATTTCGACGGTTTTGTTTGATAAGATAAGAATAACTAAATCTTATGTTTAGATTTTGAAAACCTGAAAGATAACTCTCCTTTAAAGTTAACTATAGCTGATATACGTCTTTACATCACACTATACGTGTCGTGGGTTTTGGAAATTAGATGACAAGTCTTTTATATCTAAAATCTTTTAAATGGATCAATGATTTTCTGAGGATCAAATAGGTTTGTTCTGAAATAAGTAATATCAAGAATAGTTTATGAAGTAAAGTGAATATGAAGGAATGTTATTGACCCCTTAATTGGAACTAAGTCTGAAAAATAACCCATCTAAAACTTGATTGGAATGATTACACACCGAACCCACTAAACACGTGTTTTATCCAAAAAAATAATTGAACTGCCGGTTATATCTCCGTTCGTATTGAATCATCATGATTTTCACGCCAAAATGTCTTTTGTTTTTGGACCTAGGTAACTTGAGTAATTAAGTCCGCTGGGGTATTTCTACACCTAATGCCCTAAAGCCAACTGGTTTGGGTGCATTGGCCCAAAGCTCGCTAAGAAGCATAGAAAGTCCAGATTAAAACAAAATCAAGCAAGTGTTCTCTCCGAGTTAAAATTCCTAACGGTTCTTTGTGTGAGAATAATCTTGATAAAAGACAGGCTTTTATAAAAATTTTAGCGGAGATATGAAGGTTTTATTCTATGATAAAGACTATTGCACGTTCACAGAGGTGTGTATGAAATGAAAATAAGAAAAAGGTGGAGTGAAAAAAATAAGACCTAATTTCCTGTTAAGGAAGATAGAAATTCTGAAATTGAAACCTTACTGGAAAACGAAACTTGAAAAATGCTTAACTCTTTATAAAACTTATGTGATCCTTTTCAAAATTCTTATCCGGGCTTTATTATGAGGACTTTATTCGACCTTTCTGGAACTTTACGACACTATTTGCACTGCACGTGAAGACATATAAAAGCTGTAGTTAAATAAGAAGCGAGGTGTGAAAAATAAAGCTTCGATAGTCTAGATTTAGGATAATAGAATTGTTATTTTCTAAAACAAAATTTTAGGGTTTGAATCTTAGTTATTTTACAAAACTAGCTTGACCGGATTTTGTGGGTAGTATCCGCTGAAAACCCTCAGGAGACAACACTCCTCCTACTAGGGACACCTAGAGGTTTAACAGCTTGTTGCACATGCTCAGTGCAATCGCGTTCCCTGCGAAAGTGATGTTAGGAAATTTTTGTGAATAAATTGGCTTTGCTCGGAATGAGCAAATGATAAGTTTGGGGGTATTTGTTCATATCAGATTTTTGCATTTTCATACCGCCCAATTTTTATCACATTACATATCGGTAGATACTCTTGAGCCGTGTTTGCTAGTCAATTGCAGGATACAAGTTCTCAGCTCCAAACGGTGAAATTCATGGAAATACACGACAAAACCCGGGTTCCTGCCAACCACAGATAAAACACGGATCTCCGCTCTTTATCCGTCTGTTGCCACAAACCAGTTTAGGAGACAAAATGGCAAATCGATTGTCACTTTCATGCACAAGGCTCCATGGCAACACAAGATCCAAGAAATCTACACGGAGCTCGAGAAAATCATGACTAAAAGATACACATCAAATCACCTTTTGCTCAACAGAAATTCTGGAAAAATCGTGAAGAAAATCCGAGAAAAATCATATGCCAGAATAAAGTACAAGAAAAACCAGGGAAGCCCAAAAAAGCAGACAGCCCAACTCCTTCATACGGCCGCGGAACCGCGGCCAAAGGGGGGTCTAGGCCGCGGTTCCGCGGCCATATAGGCACCGCATGTGCAGAGTTTTGGGGGGCAGAATGGTTATTCCATGCTAGTTCTGATTGTTGCCCTAGGTTTTCATTCTCCAGCCTATAAATAGCCCAGAACCTTGTGAAGCCAAGGGTGCATAATATTGTATTTTTCTAGGTTTAGAATACTTGTTTCTTCTTCCTCTTCTCATCTCTTCTCCATTAAAACTTGTAGTGAGCTTTGTGAGTGAAGAATGATGAATAAAGAAGATTCTTTTACTTATCATGCTTGTCTTGTTCTTTTATAATTGCTTGTAATTTTAATTTGTTAACTTAGTTGTTGTTATTTCTTGTTGTTTCTTTCTTTTCTCTTTTCCTTTATCATTAAAACAACCATGATGCTTACGCTTGATCCTTGCCAAGGTGAGGTCGCAAATAGCTAGTTGTTATCTTCTAATCTCCTTCTTTCTATCTTCCTCTTTTGTTTTGTTTTCTTTCCATTATGATGTGTGAGTAGTTTCATACTTGTTAGGGTAGGATAAGGGAAGTTTGAGAGAAGGAAATCTCTCTCACTCTTTTTTTGCCCAACATCTTAAAATCGACTCCCGTTAATTGAACCACAATCCGCTCCTTACGGCACCCTATCCTACATGATAGCGGTGATTCCGTAGTGAGACCGGTTGTGGTTGAATTAACCGGAGGTTATGGCTAAGAGCCAAGAACTGACGGACAAGCACCAAAAGGAAGAACTTATGCGTTGGAAAGCCTAGCTTATACTCGCAAGTTCCTTCCTAGTCGTGCTAATCCCCGTTGTTGCCGATTACCGTAACACCGATATTAAGAGTGGCAACGAAAGAGGTGAGCGACTCCTAACTCAAACTAACCTAATCCTAACCCTAACAAGCTCTCTTTACATATCATTTTAACACTTAGATAATCACAAACATATCTGGAAAACTGGACTTAACTCGTTAAAGCAAATAGAAAAAGATTCCCATCTCCCTGCGGACGACCCGTACTCAACCGGCTAGCTACAAGCGAAACCGTCTTGATTGCGGTAATTAACTAAACTTGAACACGCAGAATCCCTACCAATCAGTGTACCACTGTTGCACCTTGATGTTGTTTCTGTGCACATGTATGGCACATTCATGGATTTTGATTTCCGTGCGCACCGGACGCACAGAGTATTCATATGCGTATTTTGGGATTGATTTCTTATAGAGCAGTACATTTTTATGATATTTTCTATGTGTTTTCGTACTGAGCAGGACTAGTCAGAGGACAGTACCTGAATGTATTTTGCATACATTGATAGCTATCGAAGGGAATTCCAAAAGCGAGCTATAGTCTCAGTATTTATCTACGTGTCTGATATGACACGAAACGTTTAAAATAAGGAAACCCTTCTAAATTGTTTCCAAAACGGCGGAACGTATATATTAAACAAAGGATATATATATATATATATATATATATATATATGTAGTTATTTTCTTACAATAGACGTCCGCCACTGTGCAGTGCTGCGAGCATCGCACAGCGATTTGAAGAAGATTTGGCATGCATTGCTTCCAGATGTTTTAATGACGTATATCATATTGATTTTCATTTTGGATTTAGACATTGTTTCTTTACCATGACTCCGATAATTGCGGGATGCTTGACGGAGTTTTGATTTTGATTTATACGCTCATTTTTCATGCGCATGCGCTGAGCTACGATTTGTTTTATGTATTTATGATTTCGGAGCCCCGACGACTTGATGGTTTTGCTTAGATATTTTAGTATTTGGGGGGAGTTTTAATTTAAATTTGAGAACCGAATTTCTTTAAGGGGGGAAGATTGTAGCGTTTTGAAAATCGTTTCGGTGAAATTTCGGGAAATCGGTAAAATTAGGGGGTTTTCTGTAAAAAGTCAAAATACACATATCTTTATTATAAAATTAAATATACATATTCTAGCTATATAATTGCTAGTATTTAGTGTTTATTGAGCCACTGGTGAAATTTCAAATTTTCTGAAAAATTTTCCGAAATTAATTATTTTAATATTATTGTAAGTCGTCCCTAATACATTTAATTAGGGAAAATTACAAACTGGAAAGAGATGAAACAAATTTTGTGCATCATAACACATTAAAAAAAATTTTAACATGTTGTTTTTGAAATGAAATGGTTTGCCAAAACGGTTTAGAAATTATTGAAGAAAAAATGCTTTTTTAGTGAATTTAGTGTAAATGGATGTTTGGGGTATAGTATTTATCATTTTTCATCACCCCACACCTATACCCACACTCACACACCCCATTTATTTCTTCCCTTGGCTGAATTCTGCAGCCCCCATCAATTTTCCCCACTTGAATTTCAAAAGAAAAGAAAAGGAAATGAAAGGATAAAAGAATATATAAGTATGGGCTTTAACCTTGGGTTTCTTTGACTTTGACATTTTCTCTCCACACACCCACACCCACACTCCCATTCCCCCCATCTCAGCTGAAATTTCCAGCAGTCCCATTTCCTTTGTTCCCCTTCATTTCTTGCAAAACCCCAAAGTATTTTCATCAAAATCCAAATCAAAAACCCCATAAACTCCAAATCCAATCTCTACCCATCATTTCTTTGCCCAAGCTAGCATGGATCTTGGAGGAAATTTGGCATTTTGGAGGCTATGATATTCATGTTGATCTCTTGATCATGAGGTATAAAGATTCATCCATATTTGTTAGTTGTTAGTTGAATGTTTAATCAAACTTGATTAGGTGTTTTAAAAATATAAATAAAGAGGTTTTGAATTCAAGTTTGGAAATTAAAGTGGATGGTTTTGGATTATAGTTAGGGTTTTGTTGTATGATTATGGTTGCAAGTGGAATTCTTCTTTTTATGGAATGTGAAACATAATCAAATTGTTAGTTTGCAAATTGTTAAGTTGGAATTGTAATATTTAAGCTATTTTACTTACTAGATTTTTGGAAAATTATTAAATGCCTTAGATTAAAATATAATTATGATTTCATGTCATTATTAATATTATAATAAGTGGTTTAATGCCTTTGGACCATGCAAAACCAAGCTTATTTGTAAAATTGTGAATTCTACTTTTAAAAGAGTTAAAGTCGGTATTTTTGCAAACTAGTTTTTTTGAACGTATGTGGTTTGGTGAAATTAAATCGTGGAAATAGTTTGTATGGATTATTTAAGTTATTTAATAAGTATTATGGCCGCTAGATTTGTTTAAACGTCGAGTTTTGTACTAAAACGGGTAATTTTGCTTGCTGGATTTTCGGAAAAATAGCTTTTAAAGTGAGTTTGAGGTTTTTGTGAATTTTAAGCTATTTTATATTATAATTAGTGCTTGTGATTGTGTAAATGAGTGTGATTGGGTTTTTCTCGATGGTTTGGCGTTTGAACGCCGACGTCGAGGGTTTTTGGGTTGATTTGTGAAAGCAACCATAGGTTTTGACCTATGTGGGATTCGTGTGTCGTTTTGGTCATGAGTCGGATTTTAATGCGATACGGTGCGTTATGATATGTAGGTACCCCATGTGGACTTCGAGACGACAAGCAAGCACGTGGTGACGTCGGCACCGGCGAGCGAGGACCAGGTGAGTAGATTTATATCTACGGGAAGAAGTCGGGTGGATGGCGTATAGCACCCCCGCAGTCCGTAGTATAGTTCATATATATATATGTTTATATAGGTGTTTTATGATACGAGAATGTTTATTCATGATATGATTATGTGTTCATGGATTACCTTTGGGTTAGTTGCGAAACCCTAGAGTAGTTGTTATACCCACATACGCACACACAGACTTGCATACATTACTTTCTTGTGCGTAGATGGGGATGTGTATATATGTATATACGCGTGGGTATGGGACTATGCATATATACATTCATATACACATGCATGGATGATGAGGATAGTACTTAGGATTTGAGATGAGTCGATGAGATTTGATTTGAGGCCGTGAGATCAGTGATATGGCAGGGTTCGTATTTGAGATACGACATGACGTTGTAGCGGGTCCTTGACGTAGTGTTTCACACACGTGCATGCATACTTAGGCGGTATCAGTATTGTACTAGACGTAGATCAGTACCCCGATCATGATATTTGATAACGAGGATACCAGATGAATAGTATGATGAATGTGATATTGACCCGTACCCAGATTTGGGATGCCGTACGACGGATTTACGTACGAGCTATATATTGATGATTGATCTGCACTCTTGACTTGGGATGTCTGATTATAGATATGGTATCGGATATGATATTATTGAGGCGGGATCACCGACTTTACATATAACGGTATGCATATGTATCGCCTCATATGATAGGCGGTTTCCTTACCTGTAGTTCAGTTTGTTAGTTCAGCCGTATAGTTTAGTGTAGTTGTTAGATTAGATTAGACTCCTACCTATTTCAAAACTAGCGGATCGTGGGTATTTTAAAAGACAGGTCAAGGAATCTACGGATATTTCAAAAGACGTATCCTTTCTTAAAACCACCGTAGCCCTTATTTTCAAAACCCCATGATTCGCGTTATTTCAAATGGCACCATTGTTTAATATTTAGCTCCCGCTCATTATGGTTGCTCGCTCCGCATCGCATACTTACATTGTTATTTTATATTGCATTGTTGATATTATGCTGTTAGGACACCAGCACCATTACCGATGATGCGTATGTACCACGTACACTTACTTGCCGGCTCACACACATCTTCATCGGTAATTACCATGTCACGTACACCTTAGAAAATATTATTGTTTAACTTAGGTTGATAGCTAGTAGCTTGACATGATATTAGTGTACTTACCTTATATGCCAGCTTAGATATTGTAGTTATTACTTATCACTTCATGCATACTGTTATTCATTGTTATGCCGTATTAATGGATTCTCATGCCTATATTCATAGTTTTACATGCTATTGATGATTTGGATTCGGATTTCCATGAGATTTTCTGGATTTGGGGGAAAACCGCAAAACTTGTATAAGCTTCTTTCCTCTCTTTCAAATAAAAAGTGCGGTTTTCCCATGATGTATGAGTCGTCCACCATGAGTTTGCTGATGGATTTCGAGACCCGATTCGAGAAGATGGATGAACCGTTTTGGGTACATGGTGGGCCCGGTGCGGTACCCCGGGGCAAGAAGATCGTGTTGTTGACGTTGAGCCTGTGCAGGGGAGCACGACCGACCGGTGATATTACCCGACGCGTCGGATATTCGGAGGATACCGTCGTGGTCATAAGATGAATGGTAGGGGCCGGCCTGGACTGACGGTGCCCTAGTCATTGTGATTGAGACATTGAGATTTCGAGATATTGAGGTACAGAGACTGTGATACAGAGATATCGAGATATTGGGGTTACGTTTTGTGCCGATGTTTGGCACTGTTTTATGCTGATTTCTGTATGATACCTCATTTTAAAAATACAGAAATCTCACTAATTTATGAAAGCGGTTTTCTTCAGTACATGCATTCTATTTCATGCATTCATACATCATCCATATGATATATTGCTACCTGAGGCACTGACACATGCATATGGGATTACACTTGGGTTTGATATTTACCCTAGTCATTGTTATAGACTGCTGGTTATATTTGAGAATTATATATTATGATCATATGACCTAGGATTGCGTCATACTTGCGATTTCTATTCGTAGATGTTTTTCTATTCACGAGTTGGCAACTCACCCCCGTTGTGCCCCAGTTTCTTGCAGGTTTGCCGTACAGGTTTCATTACGGCTTTGCGAGCACAGTTTCGTTCGGGTAACTTGCTAGTAGGTGGGTTTATTGGTATCGTACCCATCATATTACCTTGTATAATATTATTCAGCTGTATCTAGTAAATTCCATCAACCAAGCATGTGTTTATTGAGATAGAGACCAGAGATGTTATTCTTTCGACCTTAGAGTCGCGCGTTGTATTTCTGTGGAATTCTTGTTGTTTGAGTTTCCTTTTGAGTTTTGATCCTCGCCCTGGGCGTTGTATATTATATTGCTTGTGTGGTTGTGACCGTCGATTGACGAAGAGCTAGCTCCCGCTTGGGGATGCCTTTTTATTGATTTCGTATACTATTCATGTTGTATCCCGTTTGGGGGCAAGTATTTACAAAGGAGACTCTGCCGAAATTTTCAGGAAATATTTGATGTTATTTTAAAAACGCATAATTCAGCTATGCTATTAAAACTACTTGATTTAAATTGGTTTTCCTTCTCTCTACTACTTTTCTTGGTTTGGATTTCTGGGTTTTCGGTTTACTTAGATTACGTACACGCCTCGAGACCTTTCGTAGTTTAAGTGCCGGTCATGTTCCGTACTTTCGGGACGTGACACTTACATTACTCGACATGAATACCTTTTTAGGCACTTGAGTTTTTCTCTTCCTAGTGCACAAGTTCTTAAGTATTTTCGCATAAGCCGGAACTTGTTGTATAGCATCTAAGAGAGGGATGTTTACGTTAACTTGCTTAAACATTTCCACAATGTTCTCCATTTGTGTGTCAGGTTTGTCGGGCCTCAACCTATTTGGAAATGGAGCTTTATCAATAAGGGTTGGGTCCAATATATGTGGAGAAGGTTGTGGGGGTGGAAAGGATGAAGTGGGTGGAGGGTTCGAGCCTAGGGGGAAACGAAGAATAGGCTCGGAAAAAGAAGGTAGATTAGACGAAGTAGAAGAAGAAAAAGCCAGGGTATCATTTATTAATTCTTCAATATCAATATCAATATCAACCTGTTCATCGACTTGGCTATTTATCACTCTTCCAGATCTCAACGTGGTAAGTGCATTCACATTATACTGTGAGTACCCTGGATTCGGTATGGGTTGAGATGGAAGTTTCCCTTTCTCTCTAGCACTCATCACGGCATTCAACTGTGCAATTTGTGCCTCTATCGATTTAATACTCTCACCGTGGGAGACAATGTTTTGAAGTAAAGTTTGGATAGAAGACGTTAAAATATCATTCGTTTGTATGGAATGTTTAATGAACATGTCGAGTGCAGAGGGATTATCGGCACCGGCAGAAGAAGGATCAAAGTTGTTGGCCCGGTTGTGTAAAGGTTGCGGTTGAAAAGGGTACCGACTCAGTTGTGGTGGTTGCTGTTGTTGTGGAGGAAGTCTTTGATAATTGCTTTGGAACTTGTTTTGATTTTGGGCTTGGTTTTGATTCCAAGCAAAATTAGGATTATTCCTCCATCCCTGATTGTACGTGGAAGAATATGGATCATTTCTAGGTTATTGCTGAAAGGCAGCATTAGTGTGTTCTTGACCTTGAAACGAAGAATTCAAAGGACATTCTTCCGTCAAATGAGATGGGTTGGAACAGAATCCACACACAGTTTTGCGAAGCATGTATTGGTTTAGGGAGGCTGAAGAGAATTTTTTTTCTATAGCATCAAGTTTCCTTTTGTATCGCAGCCATTTCGGCTCTCAATGCGATGGAAACATCGAGCTGGTGGTTACCTTCCCTATATGATGGGTGACTAACACTTTCCCACTGCATAGTGTTTTCAGCGAAATTTTCTAGGAATTTCTAAGCTTCACCATCATCTTTAGACAGGAACTTGCCTTGACACATGATTTCAAGCGTCTGCTTTGTCGAAGGAGTAATGCCCTCATATATAATGCGGCAAAGATCCCATCTACTGATTCCGTGATGAGGACATTAGATAAGCAGTTCCTTAAATCGTTTAAAGCATTTCCAAAATGGTTCATTGGGAAGTTGGATAAATTGGTAGATCTCGTTTCAAATGCGGGCGGTCTTATGATTGGGATAAAATTTCTTAAGGAATGCTACAACGAATTCGTTCCATTTTGAAATAGAATGTGCGGTTGTGTTATAAAGCTACTTCTCGGCTAAATCGCACAAAGTAAAAGGGAGAAGACGTAAACGCATAGCATCCATAGAAAGTTATGAAGTGCCCATCATAGCACATACATTTTCGAATTTGGTGATAAAAACGTATGCGTCTTTGGATTCAAGCCCATGAAATTTTGGCAAAAGTTTGATGAATTGAGGTTTGATTTCGAAATTATCCCCATTAGCTGGTGGAATAGAAAGACAGGTAGGAAGGGGACCACGAATAGGATAGCATCTCTCTTGGAGAGAGATACATGGTGGGTTCTGCGCACCTGCGGGCGGTGGCAAAGTGGTGTTGTGAAAATTTGATGGAGATCCGTCCATCTCTGTCGATGATGTGGGTGGTGGGAAAGAAGACGAAGAATTACCAACTTTAGGGTCGATAAATGAAACGCGGACAAGACGGGCAATAGAATCCCATATCCAGCCTAACATGTGCTAAACGGTTGTAGCATAAGCGGCAGCGTTTATGATAATTAGAGAAAGTGGTTTGGTTTGTTTTGAAAAAGACGGATTTTGAAAAATCGCACAAAAATGCACAATCAACACTAGATCTACAATCACCTAGGTCAAGTCACTAAACCTCTCCTAGACTTCCAGAAGAGAAATCGCGGGATAAATCCTCTACTACCTCTTTATTTCTCCTGTGGCCAGGTAAGTACCAGGTAAGTGGGAGGTATCCACTACGTAAGTAACGAGCCTAATTTAGTAACCACTTACCTCAGACACACTTGCCTTAGACACGACAAAAGAAATGCGGATAAGCAATAGATTACCCACGACCTTATTCTGTCTTAATTGAGCGCGACGGTCTTTAGAATCTTGTCTAGATATTTTTTAGTTAATGATGGTGATACGGATGCTCGTTTTGTGATTTTTAGGGCTTAAGAAGGGTAGTGAAATCCCCACCTAATCTGAATTTGGTCTTTGCCCCTTAATTTCCATATTAAAATATGCAAACAACCAAATCAAGAAACGCAACAAGATTTTTTAAGCGGCGAATTTTGCAAAGAATCCTGCAGCAAATTTGTTATTGGACAAGATCAGAGAGGAGATAAGAAAGTAGAGAATATACCAGAGAAATCTGAAGCAATGAACCACCTAAACGGCGGCAGAACCACTGCAAAAACACTCAATTAACCGCGGAACCGCGGTTCAATTGAAGACTTAGGTGCTTAAATTTTTACTGCAGCTTCTTTTGCTCCTTTGGAATCTTTAGAAAGTCGCCGAATCTTGATTTCCTCAGTACAATGATTCCATATTCTCTCGCAAAAATTCAAACACTAATCATTAAGCACACAACGCGATTCTTGAATTAAAATTTGATGTAATAATAATGTTTCAACTCAAATAGTAAGAACGAACAAATTATGCACGCATCCCTGGCAACGGCGCCATTTGATTGATTCGTTCTCGATGTGGTATGAAAAGTGTTATCACAATCAAAAAATTTATAACCGCAATCAATAACGGTGTCAATGTAGTTCGTTAATGAGTATGGGTCGTCCACTGGGATTCGTGTATTTATTCGTACTTGCTTTAGTTGAGCTGAAAGAAAATAGTAAAGAAAATTCAAGAAAATGAGATTTCAAGATTTAATTGAGTTTGTCATTTCAAGAAAATCAAGAAAGAGTTTAAGATTTCGTAATCAAGAAATTGTCCAAATTCAATTTTAGTTATCAAGAAAATGTAAAGTAGCTTGTAGAATTCGATCGGAATTAGTAGTAATGATGAATACTAAAAATGACTCATCTTATTTATTGATGAATTATAGCTAGAACAATGGCGATGAATGAAGATTAAGGATCTATTGATGAAACTAGGCTTTCTCCTTCACTATCCCTTGTCTTTTCATTGATCACCATTCAAATCTAGCCTTTAGCAAAGAAAATCATCACTCATTTAATCTCAAATTGCAACGAAATTATCAAGAACTGTGATCTCGTTCCAAATTTGGTCGTTGACGATTCTTTTTCCTAAATTTCATAGTTCTCATAAGATTTAAGATGCGTATAGGATTTCATCACCATTTGATCTACCGAATTCCTTCGAATCCTTAGCAAGCGGAGATTTACTCACGCATCATGAAAATAGAAGAATCAAGAATTAGAAATTTCATAATGCAAGAATTTAAAGAAAGCAAGAATTACAATTGATCACCTTTATTAATCAACTTCAAATTACACGATCCTTCAATTCGAGGTTACAAGAAGTGCTCCCGATCGCTCCCTTGAAGAGGCAATTTCTCCGTCGACTTTCGCTTGGTTCGATCTCCGTGAGACTTGGATCTATCGAGGATCTCGCGCTCGTAGATGAAAATTGGCTTCGCGTAAAGGATTTTTGCGTTGAATGCTTGATGAACTCTCGATGATTCTTGATTTGATTTGGAATTGAATTGGATCTCAAGTTGTGTCACTCAACTTGTATTGAATTATGTAGTGAATAAATTCTCAACAACTAATCAACAAACTTTTAACATTAGCCCTAGATCCCCTTTTATAGCCCTTGATCAAGCTTCTCTCATAAGCTAGGTTGTTATGAAACTTGATCAACAAGCTAGGTTGTTGTAGAGAAGTTTCCAGAAGAAAGTTATTATAATGAAGCGTCCCCAGCAAGCTAGGTTGTTAGAATGAAGCTTCTGGAGAATTCCGGATCGCTGACGCCCTGACTCGGCCGCGGATCCGCGGCAGATCGGCCTAACTCGGCCGCGGTTCCGTGGCCGTTTGGTAAGCTCTCTGTCTCATTCTTTCTGTGCAGTTTGGTGTTGGTATTTGGGTGTTACTTTGATATCTGGAATCTTCTTATCTCTTCTAAATCTTTGCCAGATTTCAACCTTTTGATTTGCTGCGTTTTATCGACGAATTTGCGATTCTGATATCTGTCCTGAGCTAGTTTTCTGCACACAATCTCAATGAAGAATGTTGGAGATATAGGATATTATGCGTGACATAATAAACATAAAATTTCCTTCCAGAATGTTGATTGGAATGTATAACACGTGGTAATTGATATTTTACAGACGAACTTGTAATGCGTGTTATATTTATAACAAACATCTTTAGATGATTAGAAAAGTGAGGAAATTCTTATGTTAAAGATTGCAATATTTTCGACTGAACACCCACCATGCTTCTGCTGCTCCCACTGACTACAACAACCCTCTGGCAGAGTCATATACACGTGCACTTCTAAAGATAATTTAAAATGACGTTATAGACATCCACCTACCAGATCTCATAGTCTAGGACAGTAGTAGTGGCAAGCTTGGGTCATCAAAACCTCCTTGTCATTGTCCTTGAGGTGACCGAAGTACCTCTCGGGTGGCTGAGCTTACCCACTAAATCTGCGGAGTGGCTAATAGATTGTCGAATCCAATTGAATCTTTAGGTTCTACTAAATTTTCAGTAATCGTTTGTGGTTCTGAAATCACTTCCAGTTCTACCATACTCCCACTAATGTTTTCTGAAAAGAATTTATTTTACTAAAACGGGTGGTGAGTCAAGAACAATATAACTATTGATCTTCCAAATGGTAGAATGCTAACCCTCGTCAAAACCCGGGATAACCCAAAAACTGCCATTACTGAAACATGCCTTGAGTTTATTCGGATTCTGGTTTTAAGCATAAGCCAGACAACTCCATATACCTTAACATCGTCATGATATGAATCCATTCTATATCAAATATAGAAATAAAAGCACTAATTTAATTAGAACCAGGTTCAAAAATCAAGCAGTTGTTTCCAGTGCATATCAATTAAATGGAAGAAGGTCAAGCAGCATTACTCATCAAGGAGCATACTCACGAATGAGTAACCTGAGAGAGAAGCAGATTCTCAAATATATTACTTACAACGGAATACCTAGCATAAGTATCTACACCTTTGATCATCCTAAAGGATCCTGATACATGCAGCGTATGGTTCTCTACTTTATTCTTATACCGATAACTTCTCAAAATTTAGACCTTGTATTTCAACGAAATACGTGTCTAAAACAAAAGAAGTCATAAGTAAACGGAATGCAGTACAAGTACTAACCCTTTTGTCCTAATGGATATCGGACAACATAAAATCTTTGTATAAGTCCTTTGAGTTTGATAACTCAAACCCTGTGCGTCGTAGGTTGAATGCTGTATTGTGGTTAGGAAGAATTACACCGTTGTTGAATACACCTTACCTAACCATCAACTGATATTGGTAAATATTATAAACATAATTTCAAAAACTTATATCTCACTTTATAAAATAAACGTACAGATATATAAGTTTGAAAATGGTGCAAACAACGGATATACAAAACCAAATATTTGCCATTAGGCAAAACCCAGGCGATTTTCTCAAATATCACCAATTACAAAGAATTCTGACATATTGAGGATCTAATCACCCAATTCCCAATATCTTACTCCCACTTAGCATCTGTAACGCCATACAGACGTGAGAATCAAGTCTCGTAAATACATACCCTGAGTCAGAATCTAATTGTGAAAACAGTTTTCAATTAACACCGCATAGTAAAACTGAAATATGAAAATGTTTCGAAGGGATGGCTGGGTATTCCTAGTAATACCTCTTCTACTATCCAGATTCATGATAGTAACTGTATATTTCCTTGCCCTTAATGTAATCCATTTATATGTCTTTACTTCTTACCTTTGTACACCATACTTAGGCTAATTGGTTTTCTTCCTTCCCTCCCTTTCGACACCATCCTAAGGTTTGTAAGAAGACTATCCAATAAGCGTAATAGGTGTACTCTCCTAATAATAGAAGCTCTTGCAATCTGAGAGAAGGGAAAAAGAAAAGACAACCGAATAATCATATTCAATTTCTCTAGAACCGGAATCCATCCTCGAACAGAAACAAGTTTCTTCGAGTTTGTATGTATCTATATGGTGGAATACCCAAGCAATATGGATCTTCGTAGTGATACAGAGTGTTCTGGAGAAATGCAAAGGGAAAGTAGGAGTGATAGGGATATACGCGGTTTCGTCGTGAATGATAGTAGTCGCAATTTCTTTTTCCTTCACTCTAATCCCTTTATATGTCTTTACTTATTACCTTCTGTACACCACACTTAGGCTAATTGGTTTTCTTCCTTCCCTATCTTTCGGCACCTGCCTATGATTTGGAAGAAGACTGTCCAATAAGCGTAATACGTGTACTCTCCTAATATTAGGAGCTCTCACAGCCTGAGAGAAGGTAAAGAGAAAAGAAAACTGAATAATCTTATTCAATTTCTACAGAACCGAAAACCATCCTCGAACTGAAACAAATTTCTTCGATTTCGTATGAAACTTTACGATGGCATACCTAAGAAAAATGGATCTTCGTAGTGATACGGAGTGTTCTGGAGAAATGCAAAGGAAAAATAAGAGTGGCAGGGACATATGCGACTTAATGGTAATCCAAAACCCAAAATGTTTTAAGAAGGTTCAGTTAACTTGGTTCATGAGTTTTAGTTTAAGGTCAGGCCATGGTCGCTGACAAAGAGAGAGAGAAAAGAAATACTTAACGTGCACTCTAACCTAGATTAGATTGGTTAATCACTTTATCTAATCAGGATAGCTCCCACTGTTTTCTCGAATTCTCCTTCAAATCCTAAAAGAAGAAATAGTCGGGTTAATCTGAAAATCACCCGAGGAGTAACAGCTAGTCATTAGTAGGAATCGGGATCCAACTATCATCGCATGATAACTTGATGGAAACCACTCAAGTCACCACACTCTAGAAGGTATGCGCATGCCCGGTAAGTATCCTTTATATTTGAAACTCCCGATATAATTTTTACCCCTAGGACCCCAGTGACCTTTACAATGCCAACATATCAAAAGGTCCTAGTCAAGTTCAATCTGTCATTATCTTGATTGCGTTAAACCCACCTGTACAAGTCCTTGATAATGCCAACATGACCATACGACTATCCTAACCAATCACATCTAATGCTACAAACAAGCAATACTTAGCTACCGCACACTACGCCTTGACAATGCCAACATATGCAGCATGAATAGTGAGCACTACTCGTAGGGAATGACGGAGGGCTACGGCTGGTTTTTGGAGAAAAACCTTTAACATAATGAACTTTATATCGTTGAAGGAACTCAAGCAGTTTTTCAAAAGGAGTGGTTTAAGCTCCGCATTTTTAAAATGAGTGTTTTTGTAGAAAACCATGTTTTTGAAGAAAACCGAGTAGTTTATAGTCACATAAACTTTTGCCAAAAAGATCACTCCCTGTAAAGGGATCTAGGCTCTTTCCTCATCGAATGAGGTGCAGGATATTCCTAACTGAATACTACGATGAAAAACAAAAGAATCGACTATAGTGAAGTTATTACAATGATGCAAAATTTTACCCAAGAGGTCACTCCCCATGAAGGGATCTCGGCTCATGCCTCGTCGAATGAGGTGCTGGATATTCATAACCGAATACTGCTGTGCAAAGCAAAAGGAAACGTCTATAATGTCAGTTTTCAAAAATTGGTTCCAACAACATCATTTAGATTTGTTTTTTCTTGCATTAATCAAAGTTAACGCAGTCACATCAATTAATCCATATCACACCAAAAAAGAACGAAAATACAATGTATGTATATGTCATCCGCATTCGCCACGGGAACCCATCATGCACTGTTAGGTTACTTAACTAACGGCAGAGCGGGGGATGGAATAGCGCTGATGCAAAACATATACAACATCTACTAGTATATATATATATATATATATATAACATTCTTCCCAGGCATGATATAAGCAGCATCGCAGAGAATCGATAAGCAATAGAGAATAACGGATAATCTAGGAGCCCCGGGTTTCTTTTGAGCCGCAAATGAAATCTGACGTTCCCTGGTCGTGTGGATAACCTGTGCAATGTATAACCAAGACCCCTACGAGTGAGGCAAGTTACTCGCCAATCTTTGAAGTGAGACAACCACAATCAACAAAGTGAATGGACCACCCAGCACTTCGCAGAATCCGGTAACTTGAGCACCCTGTTAGTGTATATGCCCTAGAGGCCATTACTGTATCATACTAGTTTGTATATTACTTAATGGAAGCTTGGGATATTCACCTTGTATAAACAATCTTGCTCAATATAGTAGTATGCTACTTGGTTTGTTTCTACTTCAATGTGTACATGTGTTTATTTTGCGATATCACCTATACGCATTAGTGGAGCCCTTAGGATCTTTGCTTGATTACCAGCGTTGTGATGGCAGTCACACTAGTGGGGGCTGGGTGATCTATAAGCACATCCTTATACAGGTCCCTAGTCGCAGGACTATCGAGACAGGGCATCGATACTCCGGAGTAGACTAGCGTATGCGCTTCTCATCCCAGTGTGGGAGATGGTCTGTCCCACAGCCATCAGTACGTCGTACTGGAGATAGTATACGGGTGCTCGTTGGGTAACGAGTACACTGGACAGGACTCGTCGGGAACTGACAGGTTGGTATTATACCTATCGTCAGTTATCAGTTCCCAGGTGACATGAGTACAGCTTAGTCCGCTGACTTGACACTGGTACTTCGCCTCGAGTGTGTTCCCACTGTACTTTGACTACTACCCTACCACGGCTCAAAGGAGTCGTGCAAACAGGTGGTAGTTGGCTGCAGTCCCGAAGCACTTGGAGGCAGTGCCGGTTAGACAGGATTCGTCTCTCCCGGTATTGGGGGTTGACATCGCGCTGTGTCTAGGAGAGCCATTACACGAGTAGTCCCTGGCCAGGGCAAGCGAGATATACTGGTAGGCTTCCAGTGTTATCTCAGGGTGTTTTGGGCTTCACTCCGACACGACTTGTACCGCTATTGGGGGACTGACGTGTTACCGCCCCCTAGGCCCGACATGCGATGTATCAGACGAACAGACCGGACTGTACGGAGAATGTCACATTCAGACTCAGTAGGAGTTCAGATGGGGTTCACCTCGTCAGCCTTCTTGTCGGCATCTACCTGGGGACCGTTACGCACAGCTAGTGCCGCTTGCGGTCTGTGGTTAAACCCACTGCCAGCGTAGTGTCGAGTCTTTAGAGTCCCACACAGAGGGTATTCGCCTCTGGGCAAAACAGAGTAGAGGTCGCATGGTTTTTGCGGCAGGGTTCGTTCTCATCCGTGCACTTGTGCACTTTTGGAGTCCGGACGGATTATACTAGCAGGCTCTGGTTTGAGCCAAATACTGGTATATGTTTTGGGGTTGCTTTTATCTCTCAGTATTCTTGTTCCTCGGAACGAGAATGCAGGTGTGTATGCACAGTTGTTTGAGGCGGAGGAAGAGGTTTTTCATTAGGGTTTCGGAACGGGTGCGTATGCACAGTTGACAGTCGTCTTTTTCCAAACCCTAATGGAATTATGAAATATCAATTAATAATAGTAATTAAATGAAATTATGTCATGGTTGGTTTTGTTGACTTGTTGACCATGGTTGACTTGTTGACCATGGTTGAATGTTTGACCATCATCATTACTTTGCAAGGATGCTCCTTGATTCTAGCTTACATTCATTTAATGAAGTTATGATAGTGGTCATTCCAAAACAACCATCAACTATTCTCATTTGAATTATTATTATTATTTAGATAATTCTTTTTCTTTTTGATATGGTTGCAAAAGGAAAAAGAGAGCTCATTCTATCATAACAATTCTCTCTCCTCACTTCATCTTCTTCTTCCTCAAGCTCAAGGAGAATCCTTCTCATGTGTTGAGAATCCCTCTCCTTGAAAAGAAAACACCCCTTAGACACTCTCTACTCACTCTAGGATCAAAGGTTTAGCAAGCCGAAGATTCTAGTTCTCTCAAAGTTCGAGAAAGAGCCCGAAGGTTGAACCCTCAGGTGGATCCATCTTTGACGGAAGAAGGCGATGAGGAAAGAACCATCAACCTCTACAAAGTTTGAAGAAGAAGGAGTTCAAGTTTAGGTATAACCATCTTTCCGAGTAGCTAACTCTCTTTAGCTTGTTTGCTAGTTTTAGTTTAGGAAAAGATCCCGACTTTGTTAGTCCATGTTGCCCCCATGCGCTAAAAATTTGATTTTTATACCGTTTCCGCCTCCCCGCAAGAACCGGGGGTCGCAACGTGGACTTACAGTGGTATCAGAGCCTAACTAAACTTAAACTAGCTTGGTAGCGAAGTGTATGGAAGTTCGAAACGAAAAAATCGCAAAACCGGAAATTCTAAAACCCTAAGTTTCTGTTGAAATTTTTTGTGCTCTAAAAGTAAAACTTTTTACTCCTAAAATCGGCTCAGGGTTTTTTGAGAACACCCACGAAAAACGATCCCATGAATCCTTCAAACCGCCGCGGATCCGCGGCCTCAGCTATTCTAGTCGCCGCGGATCCGCCGCCGTTTGGGCTCTTCATGTGATCGTGTTTTGTGCAGTGTTCTTCTGGTAGGATTTTGGGATTTTTCAAATATGTTATATGTGTCCAGATTTTCCAGAAAAGAAATTTACTTTTGGGGTCCTATAAATCCGTATTTTTTTCGAACTTCGCTACACTTTGGCTATATTGGTTATATCTGTGATGTTTATATGTATTGAACGTCGGCTAATCGCTATAAGTCGATTAGTCGGGGTTATACATCTCTGTGATCTGTGTTTGATATTGGAATGTGTATATGAATGTGTTGGACTGTCGCGGGTGAATAGCCGGGGTGGATGTGAGATGAGCTTTTGTTTTTCTTTCATTCATTTGTAAATGTAAATTGATGTAATAATATTATTTGTATGGCCGCACAACCGGGTCGAGATTGTAGCCGTCATTGTATAATTCTTTTTACTGTTTTTGCTCCTAGGATAGACCCATGGAGGGGTGCACAAACTACCGGGTACTTGGCGGGTAGTTTGCCGCACCCGTAGGGGTCTTGGGTAGGGTTTTGGCTATTCACCGCGACCGTGTAATCCGCTTTTCGTTGCAGGCTCGAACGGATTGCGGATTCCTAGTATATCCAATGTATCCATCTGTGATCTTTAATGTCTATCATTGCTTTATATTTAGGCGTTGCTTATGTCTTACCGCCGCGCTAGCCCAGCCCCCGCTCTGTCGTTAGTTAAGTAACCTAACGGGTGATGACGGGACCCCGTGGCGAATGCGAATGGCATAAGCGTACGTCATATTTTGGTTGTTTTCTGCAATGGTAGGATTAAATGATGGGACGCATTAAAAGAACTAATGCAAGAATATCACGCATTAAAAGAACTAATGCAAGATAATAAACCAAGCTAAAGTCGTTGGAACACTTTCGAAAAACCACTCGGTTCTTTTCAAAACTAACTTTTAAATGCGGAGCTTGAGCCACTCCTTCTAAAAGCTATCTCGTTCCATCGATTATATCAAGTTCACTACGTTCACGGTTTTACCAAAACCATTCGTAGCCCTCCGTCGTTTCGCATGAATAGGCAATAGTATTCAAGCTATGTATGTTGGCCAAAGTCAAGGCATAGTGATTGGTAGCTATTGGGTGTTCATGTGTAGCATAGATAGATGCGTTGGTTTGGGACACTCGTACTACCATTTGGGCCAAAGTCAAGGGTAGGCACGGATGGATCCAAATTAACCTGGATAGTGACGGGCAGAACTTGACATGTGACTTATGATATTTTGGCCAAAGTCAAGGTCATAAGAGCATGGGGCAAAAATCCACATCGGGAGTTTCATAAGTACTGAAACTTGCTAGATTTGCATACCATTTGGAGTGTGATGATTCTGGTAGGATTCCTTCAGTTTCGTCACGCGATGATATTTGGATCCCGATCCTACTGTGAGTATATGCTACTCCTCGGGAAATTTCTCACTAAACGATCAATGCTATAAACCTAGTAGGTGCCTCGAAAGGTGTTAGCGGGGCTACGCCCCCAGGGAAAAGAGGTTCTTAAATTAAGGAACTTCGCGAAAGTGTTGGAAAACCTCCCTCGAAGTACCGACACTGGCCTGGCTGAACGGTTAAGCAAGTATTGTGTGGTGGGATTGATCCTGACTAATTCTTCCTTTATGGTTTGAGGAGGGATTCGAGAGACAGTGGGAGCCATCCTGTTTAGACAAATTAAAAACCATTCTAAACTTGCAAGAGCATCATGCTAAAGTGTTTCTTCTCTCTCCCCCTGCAGCGACCAAATCGAAATGATTGGACTTAAGTTACTTCTAGATAAAAATATACTGACAGGGCCAAACTACAAAGATTGGCTCAGAAATGTCAAAATGGCAATCACTTACGACAAGCTGGGGTATCTTCTTACCACCAAAGCTCCCCCCGTCCCAGGTCCCACCTCCAGCGTCGCGGATAAGGAAATCCGTAAGACTTGGGAGATTGATTGCGCGAAGGCCAGGTGCCTCGTGCTTGCCTCTATGGACAACGAACATCAGAGGAGGCATGAGAATATGGACTTAGAATCCATATTTCTTCATACAAAAGAACTGTATGGAGAGCAGTCTCGTATTGCAAGATACGAAGTGTCGAAGAAGTTATTTTCGGCAAAGTTGGCCGTCGGATCATCGGTAGCGGACCACGTGCTTAAGATGATTGGCTACATTGAGGAGCTCGCGGAACTTGGGACCACGTTGGAAAGTGAACTTTATACGGATTTAATTCTCCAGTCCCTTCCATCCACTTACGCCCAGTTTATACTGAACTTCAACTTACAAGAAAAGGAAGTTAAACTTTCAGAACTCCTCAACATGCTGAGGAGCGCAGAGGGCACCCTACAGAAAGGTAGGGAAACACCTACTTTGTTTGTAGGAGGATCTTCTTCTTCTAGGTCCAAGGCGAAAGCCAAGGGAAAGAGGAAGAAAGCCCCCGCCAAACCAAGGGGCGGTGTTAGTAAAATGGGTACGAAGGGAAAAGAAATGGCAACAAAGATTGCGGGGAAGCTTGTGGGTAAAGAGGAATGCTTCTATTGTCATAAGAGTGGACACTGGAAGAAAGATTGCAGGGCTTGGAAAGCCAGGACACAGGAACTGAAGCAGGTTGCGACTTCAGCTTCAGGTGTGTATGTTATTGAAAACTGTCTTTCTATAAACTCTACTTCCTGGGTATTGGATACCGGATCAGGATCTCATATCTGTAATTCTTTGCAGGCGTTGAGAAACCGTAGGTTTTTGAAGGCAGGTGACATGACCCTCAGAGTTGCGAACGGAGCTAGCATGGATGCTAAAGCCGTGGGGGACTATCACCTGGGAATGTCAGATGGACATGTTTTGGTTTTGCGTAATTGTTTTTTTGTACCCAACGCAACTTGTAATATCATTTCTGTATCTTTGGTTTCTAAAGAAGGTTATGAATTTGCGTTTGTAAGTAATGTTGTAAACATTCACCTTAATCAAGTTCTGATTGGGTCAGGTACACTGAGCAATGGTATATACGTATTAAACCAACCACAGATTTTCAATGTCTAGAATACACACAAAAGAAAGTCTCCAGATATCAATCAGACTTTCTTATGGCATTGTAGACTGGGTCACATCAATGAGAGAAGGTTGACTAAGTTACATACAGAAGGATATTTGGATCCGTTCGAATATCAATCGTATGCCACTTGTCAATCCTGTCTCAAAGGAAAGATGACAAAGACTCCGTTCACTGGACACGGAGTAAGGGCGAGCGAGCTCTTGGGACTCGTACACAGCGACGTGTGCGGTCCAATGTCTACACATGCGCGAAGCGGTTATTCTTACTTCATTACTTTTACGGATGATTTTTCAAGGTACAGTTATGTCTTCTTAATGAAACATAAGTCCGAAGCCTTTGAAAAATTCCAGGAATATAAGAATGAAGTAGAAAAACAGACCGGCAAAAGTATCAAGATTCTAAGATCGGATCGAGGTGGAGAATACTTAAGTGCCGAGTTCCTGAATTATTTAAAAGAGAACGGGATTCTCTCTCAGCTTACTCCTCCATACACTCCGCAACACAACGGTGTATCGGAGAGATGGAACCGAACCCTATTGGATATGGTACGGTCCATGATGAGTAACGCTGAGTTACCGCGATCATTCTGGGGGTATGCGCTAGAATCAGCTGCGTACCTTTTGAACCGAGTTCCTACTAAGACTGTGCCTACTACACCATATGAGATGTGGTGCGGGAAGAGGCCCCATCTCAGTCACATTAAGACTTGGGGAAGTCCAGCTTTTGTTAAAAAGCAGCATGCGGACAAGCTCGAGGCACGCTCAGTACTGTGTAAGTTTGTGGGATATCCAAAGAATTTCAAGGGATATCTCTTCTACTACGAAGAGGAACAAAAAGTTCTTGTTTCTCGTCATGCCCACTTTCTAGAACACCAGTTCTTAGAAAAAGAATAAAGTGGGAGCACAGTAGAACTGGAAGAAATTCCAGAACCACAGACTATTACTGAAAGCTTAGTGGAACCAGAGGGTTCAAATGAACAGGACATTCCTACGCCGCTCCGCAGGAGTAGTAGGCAGTCTCATCCGCCTGAGAGATACTACGGTTTTCTCATAGACGGGGATAGAGAGGATTGCATCATAGATTATGATGAGCCTACTAGCTTCCAGCAGGCCGTTCAGAGCGTTGACTCGGTAAAATGGCTGGATGCAATGCGGACCGAAATGGAGTCCATGTACACCAACAAAGTATGGACGTTGGACATTGCTCCAGACGGGGTAAAACCCGTAGGATGCAAGTGGATCTTCAAAAGGAAGATTGGTGTAGATGGACAGGTTGAGACCTATAAAGCTAGACTTGTAGCAAAGGGTTTCCGTCAAAGACCTGGCTTGGACTATGACGAGACCTTTTCTCCAGTGGCTATGCTGAAATCCATTCGGATCCTTCTTGCCATTGCTGCCTTCCACGATTATGAGATTTGGCAGATGGACGTAAAAACCGCTTTTCTAAATGGAAATTTAGAGGAGTGCGTCTATATGGACCAGCCAGAGGGTTTCATTCAGAGTGGGAGCAGCGGAAGGTGTGCAAGTTGCTTAAGTCCATCTATGGACTAAAGCAGGCATCGCGGAGTTGGAACATCTGTTTTGATGAGACGGTCAAGGAATTTGGCTTTATCAAAAATCCAGATGAACCATGCATCTATAGTAGATTTGTAGCGAGAACTGTAATATTCCTCGTTTTATACGTTGATGACATTCTCTTAATAGGAAATGACATTCCTATGCTACAATCTGCCAAGGGGTTCTTGTCACAAAGGTTCTCCATGAAAGACCTGGGTGATGCCTCTTACATCCTGGGGATCCGGATCCATCGTGATAGATCCAAGAGGATATTAGGACTTTCACAGTCCAGGTACATCGACACTATACTGAAGAGATTCAGTATGGAATATTCCAAGCGCGGTAACCTACCGGCTTGTCACGGGATCACCCTCTCTAAAGAGATGTCTCCTAAGACTGATTTGGAGAGGGATCGCATGTCTATTATACCCTACGCTTCTGCGGTAGGCTCTATAATGTATGCGATGTTGTGTACCAGACCGGATGTAGCTTATGCACTGAGTGTAGTAAGCCGGTATCAGTCAAACCCTGGGAAGAAACACTGGATAGCAGTAAAGAACATTCTCAAGTACCTAATAAGGACTAAGGAGATGTTCTTGGTGTATGGCGGAAAAGACCTCCAGATCGAGGCCTTTGCTGACTCCAGCTTCCAGAGTGACAAGTATGATTCCAAGTCCATGTCGGGTTTTGTCTTTACCCTCAATGGAGGGGCGGTGTGTTGGAAGAGTTCCAAACAGGAAACCGTTGCAGACTCGACGATGGAAGCGGAATACATCGCTGCATCTGATGCCGCAAAAGAAGCTGTCTGGATAAGGAAGTTCTTGAAAGAACTTCAGGTGGTTCCGTCCATTGTTGACCCAATACCTCTGTATTGCGACAACAACGGGGCTATAGCTTTAGCGAAGGAACCCAGGTCCCATCAGAGATCCAGGCACATCTTGAGGCGGTATCACCTGATCAGGGAGATCGTGGATCGCAAGGAGATCGAGGTTCGGAGGGTTGCTTCAGAAGAAAACACTGCAGATCCATTCACCAAGGCCCTACCCCAGACTCAGTTCGAGCGGCTGATCGAGATGATAGGTCTTCGATACGCCAGTACATGGCCTTAGTGCAAGTGGGAGATTGTTAGTGTATATGCCCTAGAGGCCATTACTGTATCATACTAGTTTGTATATTACTTAATGGAAGCTTGGGATATTCACCTTGTATAAACAATCTTGCTCAATATAGTAGTATGCTACTTGGTTTGTTTCTACTTCAATGTGTACATGTGTTTATTTTGCGATATCACCTATACGCATTAGTGGAGCCCTTAGGATCTTTGCTTGATTACCAGCGTTGTGATGGCAATCACACTAGTGGGGGCTGGGTGATCTATAAGCACATCCTTATACAGGTCCCTAGTCGCAGGACTATCGAGACAGGGCATCGATACTCCGGAGTAGACTAGCGTATGCGCTTCTCATCCCAGTGTGGGAGATGGTCTGTCCCACAGCCATCAGTACGTCGTACTGGAGATAGTATACGGGTGCTCGTTGGGTTACGAGTACACTGGACAGGACTCGTCGGGAACCGACAGGTTGGTATTATACCTATCGTCAGTTATCAGTTCCCAGGTGACATGAGTACAGCTTAGTCCGCTGACTTGACACTGGCACTTCGCCTCGAGTGTGTTCCCACTGTACTTTGACTACTACCCTACCACGGCTCAAAGGAGTCGTGCAAACAGGTGGTAGTTGGGTGCAGTCCCGAAGCACTTGGAGGCAGTGCCGGTTAGACAGGATTCGTCTCTCCCGGTATTGGGGGTTGACATCGCGCTGTGTCTAGGAGAGCCATTACACGAGTAGTCCCTGGCCAGGGCAAGCGAGATATACTGGTAGGCTTCCAGTGTTATCTCAGAGTGTTTTGGGCTTGACTCCGACACGACTTGTACTGCTATTGGGGGACTGACGTTTTACCGCCCCCTAGGCCCGACATGCGATGTATCAGATGAACAGACCGGACTATACGGAGAATGTCACATTCAGACTCAGTAGGAGTTCAGATGGGGTTCACCTCGTCAGCCTTCTTGTCGGCATCTACCTGGGGACCGTTACGCACAGCTAGTGCCGCTTGCGGTCTGTGGTTAAACCCACTGCCAGCGTAGTGTCGAGTCTTTAGAGTCCCACACAGAGGGTATTCGCCTCTGGGCAAAACAGAGTAGAGGTCGCATGGTTTTTGCGGCAGGGTTCGTTCTCATCCGTGCACTTGTGCACTTTTGGAGTCCGGACGGATTATACTAGCAGGCTCTGGTTTAGGCCAGATACTGGTATATGTTTTGGGGTTGCTTTTATCTCTCAGTATTCTTGTTCCTCGGAACGAGAATGCAGGTGTGTATGCACAGTTGTTTGAGGCGGAGGAAGAGGTTTTTCATTAGGGTTTCGGAACGGGTGCGTATGCACAGTTGACAGTCGTCTTTTTCCAAACCCTAATGGAATTATGAAATATCAATTAATAATAGTAATTAAATGAAATTATGTCATGGTTGGTTTTGTTGACTTGTTGACCATGGTTGACTTGTTGACCATGGTTGAATGTTTGACCATCATCATTACTTTGCAAGGATGCTCCTTGATTCTAGCTTACATTCATTTAATGAAGTTATGATAGTGGTCATTCCAAAACAACCATCAACTATTCTCATTTGAATTATTATTATTATTTAGTTAATTCTTTTTCTTTTTGATATGGTTGCAAAAGGAAAAAGAGAGCTCATTCTATCATAACAATTCTCTCTCCTCACTTCATCTTCTTCTTACTCAAGCTCAAGGAGAATCCTTCTCATGTGTTGAGAATACCTCTCCTTGAAAAGAAAACACCCCTTAGACACTCTCTACTCACTCTAGGATCAAAGGTTTAGCAAGCCGAAGATTCTAGTTCTCTCAAAGTTCGAGAAAGAGCCCGAAGGTTGAACCCTCAGGTGGATCCATCTTTGACGGAAGAAGGCGACGAGGAAAGAACCATCAACCTCTACAAAGTTTGAAGAAGAAGGAGTTCAAGTTTAGGTATAACCATCTTTCCGAGTAGCTAACTCTCTTTAGCTTGTTTGCTAGTTTTAGTTTAGGAAAAGATCCCGACTTTGTTAGTCCATGTTGCCCCATGCGCTAAAAATTTGATTTTTATACCGTTTCCGCCTCCCCGCAAGAACCGGGGGTCGCAACGTGGACTTACACATCCCTCCGTGGGTCATCCTATAACCCCTACAAGTGCGGAGAATAGTCTGCCAATTCTAGAGTGAGGCCCCCTCCGTCTCAACGCCATAAGATGCGGGCTCGTTGCCCTCTAGAACCTGGCTACTCGAGCACTCCACCGCGGGGTAATCCTAGTACAGAAAAGAAAAGTATATATACAATGGTGACATCGACCTTAACCCGGTCGTGCCCCAATAAAAGAATATACAAACTGACGGAAACGGCAGTCCACAAGTCGGACGCTCACCCCGCAATAATGAATATACAAATTAATCTGAACTATACAGCTACCATTGCACTATAGGCTATCCACCATGACAATCCATCCACAATATTAGCACAACACAGAACATCAACGTGAATTTCATGTTCACAAACCCGTCTAATTGAACATATAGCAATTAGTCGGGTTATACCGCTCAATTTTATTCACGGTCACAGAAACAAATGCTAAGAAAAACACAAATTTAAAATTTTGATCGATTAAAACTTTCCAAATTGGCCCCCAAAGTACAAATCAGTACACAAACAATTCTGGGCTAAAACCAAATATCCCAAAAATCATATTTTCATGAACTAGAGCCTCAGAAAAAATTTGGGGAACTGTAGCCTAAAATGGGCCGCGGTTCAGCCGCCTAATGTGCCATTTTGCTTCTTTTCCGCGGTCTTTTTTTTTGGGATTAGGTGGCCAAATTTTTTTCTTAGCTCTAGTTTTACCTGCACATAATTTTAATACAACTAGAAAAAAAATTTGAAAAACTTTCAAAATCAACAGCGGGCATGAAAAAATGGAAATGCAATTCGGAAAATTTGGTCGATCGATATTTTAAACTTGTGCAAACTAGCTAGTAAAGGTTTATGGGGTGACTCTGATACCATGTTGGGATTTGCTAGTGCCCTGGCCATTTACCGCAGCCGATGCAGAACAAAAATGGTGTTTAAAAATTTTGGCGCTAAAAAACCCGACCTAGAATCGAACCATAAACCTAAATCTAGCTACAAAAGATAGAATTGTTATACCGAATGATTCGTGTCCTTCAGTCTTCGACCCTCTTCTTTGGCTCCTTAAGGTCTCCTCGATCGAGTTCGGTTGCCGGTCCTCCTCCGTCGAAGATGATCTACCCGAGGGATGTAGCTCATGGCTCTAGCTCCACAATAAGAATCTAATGAAGCAACTAGGGACTCTAGGTTGCTAATCTAGAGTGCTTAGGGATATAGTGAGTTTCTCTAAGTGTGTATCTATCTCTTTTTTACCCTTGATTCTTAACACATGAGATGGTAGGGTAGAAAATGAAGAACAAGGAGGAGGAGCTCAAGAAAGGTAGTGAAGAGAAAGGAAGCAAAATGGTGAGAGTCCAACCATGCAAAAGCTCAAATGAAAAAACTAAAGTGGGAAAACTCTAGAAAGAGAAAAACATCAAGCATGGTTTTGTAAAACTCAATTTTCAAATATAATATATCAACCATACTTGAATAGTTTGCAAAAATGAATTAATAATTCATTTGTCAACACTATTCAAGCATGGTTCTCACCATTCTCTCTTCTTTACCCTTACACCTTATTTCCATTTAATTTAATAAATGGATAAACCAAAATGAGGTGTCCGCCTTCTAGAATGCTTTCCGTATAAATATGGATTACACTCTACTGTATATACATACGCGTATTCATACCCAAAGAGATAGAATAACAAAAAGAACATAATACTAGAATATACATATCGAAATACATATACGTAAATTATTAAATCAATACCTAATTTAATAATCCTGCTGATTGGAAGAATTAAAGTTAACCGCAATCAAGACGGTGTCGCTATGCAGCTAGCCGGTTGAGCACGGGTCGATCCACAGGGAGATGGTTGTATGTCCTTTCTTGTCTTAGACGAGTCAATAAAGAATTTGTGTATGAGTTGTTCGATTCTATCCTAAGTGTATTATTTGCAAGTATAAAGTTGTTAAGAAAAAGATACGAGATTATAAGCTAAAGAAATCCGTACTCAAAACCTTTGAGCCGAATCTTGACCAATTGAAGCTAGAGCAATCGGCAACAACGTGGATTAGGGGATTTAAGCACGGTATTCGTGGAATACGGCTTATTTACCCTTGTCCTTCCGTTCTTGTCTCTTGCTTTCGCCTCCGGCCAAACCGAACGCAACCGGTCGCGGTTAGGAATCACCGTTACCTTGTCAGGGTACAGTGCCTAACGGAGCGCTTGCGTATGGTTTGGGCTGAGTTCAATGGAAAATACGGGAAAAGGAAATGGCAAAGAAACATTAACTTATAATACCGTATTTCTTCTTAACAATAATAATTACATTCATTCACAAAAGAGAACCAAAAAGAGAGAACAAAAAGAAAAGAACAAAGAAAAGAAAAGATTACAAACAAGTAATTAAAGTGCATGAATAAAATTGCAAGAAAGTAAAGCACGATAATAATAAGCGAGTAATAAAATATAAGAACCATAGAACTCAAAACAAGCATGGGATCAATAGCCAACCCTTAAACTTGCAAGCTCAATCAAGAGGTTGCAAGATCAAGGGAAGGGTAGAGAACGCATGTGAATTGAAGCGCTAAGGCGAGAACGAAATGATACAACCCCTTGAGACCAATGACCAAAACTTAAACTTGCAAGCTCACTTAAGAGGTTGCAAGATCAAGTTAAGGTAGAGAGCTCAAGGGGGAAGCTAAACAAAAAGAATAATACAAAAACCTTCATCTTTATTCACATCCACAAAAAGCTCTCACTACAATTCATGGAAGAGGAATGAAGAAGAAGAAGAAAAAGAACTAAATCCTAACAAAAAGGAACCAAAGAATGAACCTTGGTTGAGCTCAGTTCTGCTGTATTTATAGGCAGAGGGTTGAAGACCTAGGGCAAGAATCTTCCACTATATGAAGTCTCCAAAATACGACAGATCGAGGAGCCCACATGGCCGCCGATCCGCGGCCTAGACCCCCTTTAGGCCGCGGATCCGCGGCCATAATGATGACTTGGGTCGTCGTATTTTGGGTGGTTTCCTGGTTTGTATTTGTATGCTATGTGGTATATGAATTTTCTCAGAAACTCTTCACAATTATTCCAGAATTTTAGTAGAACAAAAAGGTGATGTGATGTGGATCTTTTGCCATGATTTCCTCGAGCTCCGCGTAGATTTCTTGGATCTTGTGTTGACCTAGAGCTTTGTGCTTGACATGACAATCGATTTGCCATCTTGTCCCTTAACTGGTATGTGGCAACACACGGATAGAGAGCGGAGACCGTGTTTTATCTGTTGTTGGCAGTAATCCGGAATTTGTCGTACTTTTCCATGATATTCATTGTTCAGAGCCGAGAACCTGTATTCTGCAATTATGTAGCAAACACTGATTAAAAGCACCTACCTATAAACACACGAGCGTAAGAATGGGCGGTATAAAATGTAATATTCTGGTATGAACAAATACCCCCAAACTTAACCTTTGCTCGTCCCGAGCAAAACCAATTATTCACAAAAATAAAATCCTAACCGCACTTTCGCAGGGAACGCGATTGCACTGAGCACGTGCAACAAGCCGTTAAACCTCTAGGTGTCCCTAGTAGGAGGAGTGTTGTCTCCTGAGGGTTTTCAGCGGATACTACCCACAAAATCCCGTCAAGCTGGTGTCATAAGTTAACGTCGATTCTACTCCTACAGTTTAGTATTTACGTTAGAAACTCTATCATCCTAAGTTAGAAATATCCAACCCTTATTTTTCACACCTCCTATCTATTTACCCTTAGATTATATACGTTCCAAAAAAGTTTAGAAAGATGTCGGTTCTCCTGAGTTTTCCTTCTAAAGCGTGGCCTCAAATCAGGGATTTTTATCAACTTTACAGAAAACACAAGTCTTATTCTTCATTTCTATCTCTTATTCAAACATCGATTGTATACCCCTACGTGTGTGTATATTTGCACCCCTACGCTCAAGAATTCAATTCAAGCTATAATACCCTTGCCCTAATACCTAATACTACTTCTTGTCATTAAGGATGGACGGATTTGCTCACACACCTTTTATGCGACTATTAATGCTTCCTGAGGCACTAACGGCCGATTACTGAATGTGTGAGCTTAAAGCGTAAATAGCAGTTTCCAGATCTTGACTTTATTCTATTTTTCTTTTTCTTTTTTTTTCTCTTTTTCTTTTTCTTTTTCAAGACCGGATATATTTTTCAATATGCTCTTTTGGTGTTTAGCTTTAAATACCGTTTTTTCTTTCATACTAAGCTTTCAGGCAAGAGTATTTCTAGGTATCCTCTACTATCCCAAGTTTCAAGGTACGTGTAGGTGCAGTTGTAGGGTATATACTTTCTAAATTTGAACTCAAGAAAAGAAACTATTTTTCAGACTTATCCTCCAGTAAAGCATCAATACTTTCCCTTTATCTTGACTTAACTCAAGAACTGAACTCAAGATTACCTATTTCTCAAAAAAAAACTGTAAGGACGTATACTTTCCAAGTTTAAACAGAATGAGGGTTATTTTTAGGGTTTTCAATTCCTAAGCCTAGAATTTAGTTATTTCTATCATATCAACTAATCTTTCGGAATAAAGATCTAAGTTACCCTATTAGCTAACTTGACGACAAAGTTTTTATATTTTTTGGAAAATTTTCAATTTTTTGTGGGTTTTTAATATGGTATGCAAATGCAAAATATACAAATGAATGCGAAGGAAGAAAGCTTACCGAGCACACCCCCAAACTTAAACTTGACAGTGCCCTCACTGTCAGGCTATACCAAGAGGGTCAAAATTGTCGGTGCTCCCCCTAAAAACAAATTATATACAAAAAGAAAAACCAAAAATATATACAAAAAAGGTGTTCCCCCCAAACTTAAGTAAAACAGTGTTTCCACTGTTAGGCGTTGAAGTTCAGGATTGGGAGGAAAGAACAGTATCAAGCTATACAAGACCTTACACAGGCCAAAAGTGAGCACCAACCATTCAAAGATTTTATCATGGTAAAGCAGTGGTTGGTGAAAGAAGGTGAAGAGGTAAGAAATGGAGAATACGCGAGACCGTATGGAGATAGAAGAGGGATACGGTCTCTGTATATCAGAAGAAGAATGGCAGAAGGGAAAAAGAAGTGGAATACGAACTTGAGGGTGCAAATGGAGTAAATAGATTAGCACAATTTGGGATGACCGATGTGTGAAAAGCGATTGTGCTAATATATTTATCCGTCGAGAAATGGGGTCAAATCCCTCAAGATTCGTGAGAAACCATGGGTACGCCGAACTTGGTAAACCAGACATACGAAATGAATGTGAGACGGTTTCTTGCATGGTCGGAACGATGGAAAGGGTGGGGGGAAGTGATTGAGGAAGGTTATCGGTTAAAGGTTCAGGAGGGTGCACACAGTCAGTGGAAGGAACAGGATGAATTGGAAAATCCGACTCATCAATTAAAACTGTTTCATCCTCAGTACTATCCTCAATATTCTCCTCAAAATTTAGCTCATCCATGCATATTTCATCAAAATCCAGACGCATATGGGGTTCGGGAAAAACATTTAATGACTCGGGATGATGATTCGAAGAGACAAACTCAGCCAAATCTACGGGTTCATCATCCAAAATATCCCCAGCGTCAATATCCTTAATCGAGTGAAAATCGATATTCTCAGACACCTCATCAAAAGCATGGATTTCAATCGATTTTGGTTCTAAGATGGAGGTGTAGAGGTCAAAAGGATTGGGTGTGGTTTCACTTGGAAGGGACCCTTCACAATCAGGTAAATCAAACACTACAAAGTGGCACAACTCATTAATCATTCTATCTTCAATTGATAAAGCATGTGAGATACTCGATAGACTTTCAAAACAGTAGTTGTGGGATTCAATTTGGGACGGGTAGGTTTGATTTAGAAGTGGGTACATCTCACTCTCTCCACTCAAATTCACAGCCTGTCCTACCGCCTCATCATACATTGGAAAATTCGGAGCTAGCTGGAAACTAACTACCGGGTCAGTAGGTTGTATGAGAGCGGCCATGGACGCATTCAAATCCATCATCTGTTGGCTTGACGCTACCCTAAAGTCTTCCAAGGACTGTTCTAGACTAGACATTGGTTGTGAAGGGGTTTCAGTAAAAGATTCAAAGTTGTTTGGATACTGAAAACTCCCAAATGGCGGTTCTGATGCAATGTCTAGGGAAGGCGCAAAAGTAGGGTAGGATTGGTAGGAGTTGAATGGCTGGACAGGAGTGGGATCAACATTGGGATAAGAAGGTGAATGGAATTGTTGATCCCAAGAATTTGAAGCGGTGAAAGCAGTGAAAGATCGGCTACGGGTTTGTTCGATACGTTCAGCGATGGACAAAGGACGGCTTGCAGAAGGGGTATCAACATAAGCGGGTGCGGGAGGTTGAAAAGGTTGATACAAAGTGGAATGAGGAGTGCAAGTGTTTGTCCTAGACGCTGCTATGCGATCTTTCAGTGAAACTTTGGGCATGGAGGGGTCGTTTGAAGTTCGACCAAAACAAGAACCGTATGAAGTAATGTCTGGTTGGGGGTACCAAAGTTCGGCAAGAGTTTTGCGAGGTGGAGTACCCATGATATGAAGAGAGAAAGAAAGAAAGGTAGAGAAAAGGAGGGGAAAAAGAATGTGATATTTTTTATTTATTTTTTATTTTTTATATATTAACAAAAGAAAAAAACAATATGGACAAAAACAATCACGACACAAAAATACCACACACCTAATCGTTCTAGGGTTCACCTAGGTCAACTAGACCTGCTCCAGAACTTGATTGTCGAAGTAAAACTGTGTCGAGAAACAGGCTCAAGATACACTGATCACGAGGCCAGGTAAGTGCAGAGATAAGGGGAGGTTTTCCAACGCTTTCGCGAAGTTCCTTAATTAAATAACCCTTTCTCTTTTGGCGGTTGCGCCGTTAACACTTTCCTAGACACCCCGTAAACAATATACTGTGAAGCAAGGTTCTAAACACAGTTAACTTCTCCTAGTGAGCGTGAAGTCCTTAAGGTTTAAAGTCTAGTTTCTTTTAAATTTGTGCGGGTAAACGTTATGCTCAAGTTCGTGATTTGTGGGCCACGGAAAAGGTGATGAAATCCTTTACCGTATATTGTGGGGTTCGCTTGCCCTTAAGTCCGTATTAATTGATGCAATGCGCAATTCAATAAAAATTCTATAAAGAATCAAAAAATCGTTTTTTAGTTTAAGCGCGGCACTGCAACAAATACGGGTTAGTCAATTTTTAGCGTTTGCTAGCGAACTTGCAAAGAATCCTGCAAAGAATAGTATATTGGATGCGTCGGATTTGAGAAGAAGGTGTTAGTAAAGTACGTACCGTTAAGTTTTTGGGTTAGGAAACCCCCGTTGAATCAAATCCGGTAAGCTTGAAAAGTTAGCTTGCGCGGGTCAAACTACCCGGATCTTTGGCACTGTACTTTGCAATCACCTTAGCCTTGAATGCACACTTTGCTCCCCACAATCGCAGTTTGCAAATCTGCAAAAATCTGCACTCCCGCCCACAAAAATGATCAAAAAAAAAAACCAAAAAGAATTTTTTTTTTATATATACAAAAAGAATATTAACCCGAATAACAAGAAAAGAAATACGCTACCGTCTCCCCGGCAACGGCGCCATTTGATTGGAAGAATTAAAGTTAACAGCAATCAAGACGGTGTCGCTATGCAGCTAGCCAGTTGAGCACGGGTCGATCCACAGGGAGATGGTTGTATGTCCTTTCTTGTCTTAGACGAGTCAATAAAGAATTTGTGTATGAGTTGTTCGATTCTATCCTAGGTGTATTATTTGCAAGTATAAAGTTGTTAAGAAAAAGATACGAGATTACAAGCTAAAGAAATCCGTACTCAAAACCTTTGAGCCGAATCTTGACCAATTGAAGCTAGAGCAATCGGCAACAACGTGGATTAGGGGATTTAAGCGCGGTATTCGTGGAATACGGCTTATTTACCCTTGTTCTTCCGTTCTTGTCTCTTGCTTTCGCCTCCGGCCAAACCGAACGCAACCGGTCGCGGTTAGGAATCACCGTTACCTTGTCAGGGTACGGTGCCTAACGGAGCGCTTACGTATGGTTTGGGCGGAGTTCAATGGAAAATACGGGAAAAGGAAATGGCAAAGAAACATTAACTTATAATACCTTATTTCTTCTTAACAATAATAATTACATTCATTCACAAAAGAGAACCAAAAAGAGAGAACAAAAAGAAAAGAAAAAAGAAAAGAAAAGATTACAAACAAGTAATTAAAGTGCATGAATAAAATTGCAAGAAAGTAAAGCACGATAATAATAAGCGAGTAATAAAATATAAGAACCATAGAACTCAAAACAAGCATGGGATCAATAGCCAACCCTTAAACTTGCAAGCTCAATCAAGAGGTTGCAAAATCAAGGGAAGGGTAGAGAACGCATGTGAATTGAAGCGCTAAGGCGAGAACGAAATGATACAACCCCTTGAGACCAATGACCAAAACTTAAACTTGCAAGCTCACTTAAGAGGTTGCAAGATCAAGTTAAGGTAGAGAGCTCAAGGGGGAAGCTAAACAAAAAGAATAATACAAAAACCTTCATCTTTATTCACATCCACAAAAAGCTCTCACTACAATTCATGGAAGAGGAATGAAGAAGAAGAAGAAAAAGAACTAAATCCTAACAAAAAGGAACCAAAGAATGAACCTTGGTTGAGCTCAGTTCTGCTGTATTTATAGGCAGAGGGTTGAAGACCTAGGGCAAGAATCTGCCACTATATGAAGTCCCCAAAATACCCCCAAAATACGACAGATCGAGGAGCCCACATGGCCGCGGATCCGCGGCCTAGACCCCCTTTAGGCCGCGGATCCGCGGCCATAATGATGACTTGGGTCGTCGTATTTTGGGTGGTTTCCTGGTTTGTATTTGTATGCTATGTGGTATATGAATTTTCTCAGAAACTCTTCACAATTATTCCAGAATTTTAGTAGAACAAAAAGGTGATGTGATGTGGATCTTTTGCCATGATTTCCTCGAGCTCCGCGTAGATTTCTTGGATCTTGTGTTGACCTAGAGCTTTGTGCTTGACATGACAATTGATTTGCCATCTTGTCCCTTAACTGGTATGTGGCAACACACGGATAGAGAGCGGAAACCGTGTTTTATCTGTTGTTGGCAGTAATCCGGAATTTATCGTACTTTTCCATGATATTCATTGTTCAGAGCCGAGAACCTGTATTCTGCAATTATGTAGCAAACACTGATTAAAACCACCTACCTATAAACACACGAGCGTAAGAATGGGCGGTATAAAATGTAATATTCTGGTATGAACACCTGCTCAAAACCCGAGCCGGCTAGTATTATCAACCGTCCGATCGAAAGTCCAGGTAACTAGTACAATCATTCGATCGGACCCCTGCACGTATCAAAATATGGCTACTACATCATTTCGCCTGAACCAGGGAAACCCTCTGTGTGGGACCCTAAAGACTCATCAATACGCTGGAAGTAGGTTTAACCACAAGCACGTCAGCGGCGCTAGCTGTATGTAACGGCTACCCAGGTATTGAGTTAAAGGAAGGCTAATGAGCAAACTCATCTGAACCCCTACTGAGCCAGTCTGTGAAAATCTCCATATAGTCTGGTCTGTTTGTCTAAGAGTATCGCATATTGGTTCTAAGGGGTGGATAAAGTCAGACCCGTAATAACGCGATATTTCATGTCGGTGTGAAGCCCATCGCCAATTGAGAAACTACTGATCCAAATCAGTAATTCTCGTCTACATTGGCCAAGGATTTCTGGTTATGGCCATCCGTCTACAGCGCGACATCAACCCCTAATACCGTGAGAGAAAAATCCTCGATGATCCGCTCACTGCCTCCATGTGGCTAGGGACTGTACCCAATTAAAACCTGTTGCATGACCCCTTGGAGCCGTAGTAGGGTAGTAATCAAAGCACAGTGGAAACTCACATAAGATAAATGACGATCTCAGGTCGACAGACTAACCTGTACTCATGTCACCTGAGAACTGCTATCTGCCAATAGGTATAATACCATCTAGCATGTTCCCGACGAGTCCGGCCAGTATAACTCATAACCCAATAAGCACCTGTATACTATCTTAGGTGACTAACTAACACCAATGGCTTGTGAGACCGGCCACCGCCCCTCATTGTGGTCTCGAAAAGTATACACTAGTCTAGTCTGGAGTATCGATACCCAATCTCGATACTCTCTTGACTAGGGACATTTAAGGATGTGCTTATGGACCACCCAGCTCCCGCGTATATGATCGCCATCAAAATTCTGGTAGTCAAGCAAGAATCCTATCGGCTCTATCAACATGTAATAGTTATCTGTAATACCATATAATGCATGTACATGACGATAAAGACAAAGCAGATAGCACACTATCATCTTGAGTAAGACTATCCAACCCATATAGGTCCTCCTACAATCATCATAATCGTCTGCCTGCGATTACAATAATTGTCTTGAGGGAACTATAGCCAACACTATGTTCTTATAAGATTTTTGTTTTCATGAGATTTCTAGATTTTAGAAACCACAAATATGATTTTATAAAACTTGTGAATGTTTTAAAAACACGGTTTTCTCTTGATATGATATTTCGGCATCCACTATTAGTTTTCTGAGTTCTCAGCTATGATGATTATTCGATTTGAGGAGTAAGGAGTCACCGTCTATGGATACATGGTGGACTCGGTACGGTACCCAGGGGCAAGAAGATCAAATAGAAAAGCGTTAAGCCTGGCTGGGAACACTACCTATCGTTGATAGTATGAGACTCAGTGGATATCTGGAGGATACTGATTGGAGTGTTATGATACATATGGATATGAGAGCCGATCCGATGAGACGGCGCCTGAGATATGAGGATTTATGTATCGATGCTGGACACGGAATTTATGAGGATTTCGAGTGTCGATGCTGGACACATAGTGTTTTCTGATGATTTCGAGTGTCGTTGATTGACAAGCACTCTTTGGATGACACACACACACACATGCTATGGATGACATGTTATTATATATTGATATGAACACAATATTATATTTATATACACATACATACACATACACACACATATGCACACATTCGTTACCACATAGTATGATATTATATTACAGTATGGCCTAGGTAGATCGTTATGCATTCGATTTCTACCTGATAATATCTTCTACTCACGAGTTGGCAACTTACCATCGTTATGCCATAGTTTTTTAACAGGACCGACCGCTCGGATTAGTAGCGGCTTGCTGGCACGTTTCTCCTTGAGGGTGATTGCTTGGTAGGTGGGTTACATTACAAATCGTAACCGCTGCTTATGTATTTTATTCATTTATAATCTAGTTAAAAACTATATCAACCAGACTTATATGTATATTTTGTGGACTTAGAGACTTGTATATTTTTTGGACTTAGAGACGTGACTTATATGATATTCTTTACAGTTGATATTGATGATATTTTTGGTATTTCTTTTACTCTTTTCTTGTGTTGATCTTCACCGTGGGCATCGTATATATTGCGTGGTTTAGATTCTGCCGATTGTCAATGAGATAAATCCCGATTAGGGATGCATATTATATTTATGTATATGTACTGGATTTTATCAAAACTTACAAAGAAGGTGCTGACAAAATTTCAAATGACGAAAATGTTTTCAAAGTTTAGTATACAATCAACTTGTAGTTCTATAAACTTATGCTTTAAAAAGTGGAACTTGATTTCATTTATACCCCTTTTTCCAAAACTTCACATCCACTATTTATTTAAAAAGGTTTAAATTCCTGGTTTTTGGCAAACTTGGATTGCGGTGGGGTCTTATAGACTTCACGTGATTCAAGTGCCGGTCACGTGTCGTTTCCGGGTCGTGACAAAATTTGTCTCAGAGCGTTAGGTTTAACCTTTATTCGAGTTTAGGTTTGACTATATGGAGTCTAAGGAATACATTTCGGAACCTAAGCTTGACCTTAGAATTTAGACATGACTGAGGGGGTATTAGACCAAAACTTTCGTTACATAGGTTGACCTTTATTGATGGAGTAGGTAACTCAAGTAGAGCAACTTACCGTGTGTATGTTCCACGGCATACTTATGATACGATACTCCGCTTAAGTAACCTTAGGATGTACATATCTTGAGATCCTTTCTTCTATTCGTTCCTTGATATATCCTCATCGATGCTTGTTTGTGATTCCTGTCACTATGGCTACGCGAGCCGAGAGAGCTGCGGCTGGAGATGCGGTCAGAGCGAGCTCTTCAGGGATGAGGACTGACCATGGTGTTATTCCGGCGACACAAGAGAATTTTTAATAATTATTTTATGTTAGGATTTCTCTTTTGAGGCGAGTGTATGGATCTGCACCAGATGGTCGGGTCATTGCTTGAGGCCAGCCAGATCGAGAGGACTGTTGATGTATAACCTACTTTGGAGATTGTTGTGCTGTCCACCGTGCAGACAGATGTACCAGCCGTTGCTGAGATTGACGAGTTGTCGCTTCTATGGTTCACAAAGCTGAAGCCACATAAGTTTACATGCATGGATGTGATAGAGGATCCTTAGTCTTTCTTGGATAAAGTAACTAGGATATATCGTTCATTGAGATGCTCTGATGCAAGATCAATGAGTTAGCTAGTTTCAGTTTGAAAGGTCTTGCTTAGACCCGGTGTAAGTCAATCGAGAGAGAATGATCAATGTGTATTCCTACGATAGCTTGGATGAGTTCTAGAGGACTTATTTATCCAGATTTCTTCTATAGAGTGTCGGAGATACCGAATTCGAAACTTCAAGTCTTTGCGAAAGACTCCGGATATGACCGTAGCCGGGTATGAATTGCAGTTTACGCGGCTTTCGAGATATGATTCCGATTTGGTCAATATTGAAGAGAAGTGGATTAAGTGGTTTGTGCGAGATCTCAATGAGTCGTTCCTCTCCATTGATGCTGGAGATTTGATACGTATGTAGAGGTGCTGGATATGGCCACACCTTCAGAGGGAAGTCTTGATGACATTTCAGCTGCTCCGGAATGGAAGCGGATTAATTAAAGAAGTGTCAGTTTTCGGGCAATTCGGAAGAGATAATATCGGAAGAGGCCGTAGCGGGTTCTTTCCGGGATACTATAGCGATAAAGATTTGGACCCAGCACCGGTTGTATGGCACGTACTCAAAAGGCGAGAGACCGCTGTCGTTGACGTGCTACATTGCGAGTGGCCAGGTTACTTGGCTAGGATGTGTTCAGAGAAGCGTTAGAGCAGGATTGTTTCCATCGCTACTCCTTACCTGGCTGTCGAGCCGAGAGGCCGTGGATTTGCAAAGAGAACAAGAACTTCGAGGTAGAGGATGCCAGACTGTGGGCAAAGGCAAGTGGAAATTCTTGCTCTACCATCTCCGGGTGCATATGCACCTTTCGAAATTGAAAGAGTTGTACTTCAAAGTCATTTGTTTTTTATCTATGTTTTGGTGATTCGCCTATCACACTTTTGTCATTTTGGACTCTTGTGTTTTGATGATTGAGTTTCATGATTGATATTTTTAAGCATCGTAGTTGCACTTGGTGGATATTTTCTTTGTGCACAACAGTTGCACTTGATTTATATTTTTATACATCTATTATACTTGATTTTGATTTCATGCACGTTGTATGCAACTGATTTTGATTCGTGCACTTTAGATGCACTCGATGTTGTTTACTTGCGTATTCAATGCATTGGTGTGGTTTTCGTGCACCTAGTTGAACTTGATATTGATTTTCGTGCACCCTATTGCACTAGATACTTTTGTGCAGACTGGATACACTTGATTTAGATTTTTGTCCACACTTGGCGCACTTGATGTGTTTTTGTGCACATTTGATGCACTTGAGGATTTTCGTACACATCAGTTGCACTTAATTGAGAATTTTATGCACTTTAGATATGCTTGATGTGGTTGTCGTGCACACCCGTTGCACTTGACAGAATCTTTCGTACATACCTGTTGCACTCTGTTTTCGTTTTCATGCACATTCGTTGCACTTGGGTATGACTTTGATTTTTGTCACGCCCCGCTTCCCAGTGTACGGCGAAGGGGACGCGACGAGGCCGCTACGTATTTACTATGAAGTAAATACGCTAAGCGTATCTAAGCAATATAAAAAGTAAATGAACAAGAGACAAATGTAGTGAAACAACAACTTTATTTATTCACATTCTTTTTACACAATGCATGAAAAAGTAAATACATCTGGAAGAAAGCAATGCCTAAACAATGGCATAACAGAAAAGGAAAAGTACTCAAATAAAAGTGTACGATGAACTAAAGCTCTGGGTCTTCAATGAAGTGGTCCAAGTCTTCACTAGTGGGCTCGATCTCCGGAGTGTCCAGATCACCTGACGACATTCAAAGAAGAAAGAAAGAGAATGTCGTCAGTGAACAGATCACTCGGTAAGTCCCAAAGATAAGGGAGAAATAGAATAGACAGAGAGTAAGAATGAGAGTGTGTAGCTTTTAAAGTTGTATTATTTTGTTATATTTTTATATTTAGTATTAAAGATGTTGTTATCGTAAGTTCAAGGGTGAATGTCAACCAATCTCAAGAGTGTTCTCAAACCCAATAGGCTGTAATCCAGGGGTAGGGAACCACGAGCCCGAATAAAATGTTAGTAACAGAACTTCGACCGTCGTCGAAGTATTCCAAACTCAACAGGACATAATCCAGGAGTATGGAAACACGAGCCCTCATGATTTATTGCTTGTGTTAGTAGACATGGATTCATGATCTAGGGGACTCTTGAGATTCTGTTGGATTCACGCATGAACATCACCAATACCCCGTGTATTTATTCTATTGATAGTAATGATTGTACTGATGGTATTGTATTATCTTGAAAATTGAATTGTATAGATGACTTGCCGAAACCATGATATCAGTAAATGGATATAACTGGAGAATCATGTAAATGGATGTAACTGGAGAATCATGTAAATGGAAGTATATCCATGGTTCAGTTCAGTCAAGTTGTATAGATTGTATAGATTGAATAGTTTGAATATATGGATTCATGGATTTATGTTAAATTGTACTTTGGATACTTGATCATATTCAAGTCAGATTATTAATAAGAGACCCAGTCTGAGTCAGAACAATTAGAAAAGAAATTGAAGTCCTGATTGTTTTGATGTTATCGGTAACCGCTGCACATGGGTGGCAGGATTTGCGTCTTTTTACAAAACGATTACCGTGTTGATAATACCGTTGTTAAGTTTTCTATCTTAAATAGGCAAGCACCCACTTCTCCGGCTCCTTGAGGCTCAAGAGATTGGTCCCGCTTAAACCTATATTTACTAGGGTGCTTAGGGTAATTTATAGAACTTGAGGGGGTTTTATGTAAAAATACTTTGTATAATTTTCAAAATACACCCCAAGTATTTAATTATCGTCTTTATAGTTGTAATAAATGTAGATTTTATGATATTTCAAGTGAAGATAACCTAATTTTCATAATATATGGTATTAAATTGTAATATTGTATTTTTATGGAATTCATGGTATTTTAATGTAAAGTGATTTTTTGATTTGGAAAAGTTGGAATATTTATATTATAAAAAATAGATATTTTGATATTACATATATATATATATATTTTGCAAATTTTTTTTTAATATATATTATAATTCTATAAATCTCATTTTCTTAAGATTTTCGTATTTTAAATTTTTCGAGACCGAATGCTCCTTGCGGAGGTCTGCAACTCGCACTACTAAGCCCAAGGACGTGCAATAATCCGCACCATCCCAGTCGGGTTCCCTAAAATAGGTTGTAGCGGCGCTTTGCAAAGATTTGTTTAAAAATACTAAATCTTGTAAAAATGGTTTTATTAGTAAATGGTATTTATATGTAAAGGTTCGTTTCCCGTATTCTATGTTCCCAAAAAGTATTGTGTTATATTTCATATAAGTGTTGTGAGGAGGTAGGTCATTACCTCGTGATCTAGTTAAAGGTATAGCAAGATTGTGATGATTTAATGTCAAAATGAAACTACATGGTATTTTACTGAAAAAGAGCGATAAAAATTACATAATGATATATATTGTCATGAAACTTGTTCAACATATTTGTTAATGATTAATAGTCAACATGTAATGGTTTAATAGGGTTGTGTTTAAGAAAAGTGGGATTTTTAGAAAGAAACCGAATCAGAAATCGGTTTGACTCCGATTCCGTCGAGTTTTATTAAAAGATGTTTTTAGAGTAGCAAAGGAGAGAGGGAGGTAGGAATTATAGGTTTAGAAGTTAGGGATGAGGAAGAGGAAATAGGAGGAGGCGCCGGTGCGTCGTTTCGTCGCCGGGAACTCCTAGGATTGTCGTCGGAAAAATCGTCGGAGGGGGTGTGTGTAGGGGTTGTATTTATAAGGTAAGGCTAGGGTTTAGGGTAGATGAAAGGGTGAATTGAAAAATGTATTAAAAAGTGTTAAAAATGTAATAAAAATGGGGTATATAGGGTTTTAAAGAGTCTCTGGTACTAGTCTAAGGAAATAAAGTATGCAGGAGTACAAGGGAGGTGAAGAGCCACAACTTTGGTGTTGACGACTCGGCGGTCCGGCCGAGTCCGGCCGGCGACGGCGACCCGAGTCGGTCGAGTCGCCGGCCGATTCTGGCCGAGTCGGGGGTGCTCCGGTTACCTTGTCGTTTGGGTATACTCCTGGGACAATTTGTTTTCATGTGTAGTGGGGTTTTTGTGAGTTATATACGTGTAAACCCTTGGTATTCTAAAAATTCAAAATAAAATAATATTAAAAAATAATGTGGGGTATGGGATTTGAACTCTGGTGTTTTGGTTCAGCAGTGCAAGGTCTTACCAATGAGCTACAGGCTCCTTCTTGCTATTAATTAGCAAAACAAATATTTATGGTACTCACAGAAAATGCAAATACCCCAAGTATACATTAATTTTTTTAAAAAAAATTGTACACTAAAATTGGAGTTGTTACAGTTTATCCTCCTTACAAAAATTTCTTCCTCGAAATTTTTAAAAGGAAAGTTTAACAGATTCAAGGAAAGTTTGATGACTGAAGTACTGAAAGTGTATGAAAAATAACAAGGTGGTGTAAGGGTTTTAAATATGTGAAAGAGACTTACTAGTGTGACCTTGGTCAACTGTCTCGGTTTCTACGGCTGCTAAGGTGTAAGCCTGCCGCCGGGGTACGTTTCTCCTAGCTGGAGGAACATTTTTCTGTCTTTGGGGCATGTTTCTCTGCCCTTGAGACATGTTCCTCAGTGCCTGATGGAATTGGCGATTTGGCTGTGCAGGAAATCCACGTGGAGGTGGTGCTGGGAGTGCAGGACGAGTTGCAGGAGCCTGGATAGCTGGCCGCTGCGGATAGTTGGTGTGTGTGTGAGCTGGGTTGCGTCTATAAGGACAGTTTCCAATTCTGTGATTGGATGCGCCACAAACCAAGCATAGGCCTTTTGCGCACCTACAGTCCTTCCACAAGTGTCCTTTCCTCTTGCAATAAAACCAAAAATCGGGACTTGGCTGATCATTGTCTTCCTCCAGTCTTCTGAGTTCCACAGCTGACCTCGAAGAGGCTCCTCCTGCCATCTAATTGGCAGGGCGCTTCACTCCGACAGATTGAGGTCTGCCCTTCTTCTTTACTACTGCCTCGTATCTTCGGGCAGCTTTCAGAGCCGATTCATGGCTTGGAAAATCTCCTGTGGCCAGTGCAGCCTGGATCTCCGAATCCAAACCTTGTTGAAATCGACGGGCTTTGATCTCATCCGTCGGTATCAGGTGTGCCGCAAATCGACTAAGCATGGTGAACTCAGCGTCATATTCATCTACCGACTTGGTCCACATCGAACCTTGTTGCAGATGAATGAACCGTTGTTCCATGTCGAACCTGGCAGTCTCAGGGAAGTACTTAGCGTTGAACATGTCGCGGAAAGTCTTCCATTCGATGGGTTGTTCAAGACGGCTTTCTTCTGCCTTCCACAAGTTTCGTGCATTGTCCGTGAGCTGTAATTTTGCAACACGAACCCAAGCTATTTCTGGCACTTGTGCTGCTGCCAGATCATCTTCGATACTCTGAGCCCATTCCTCGGCTTCCAGTGGGCTCTCCTTTCCTGAGAACTGTTTGGGATGCAAAACTCTGAATTGCTTCACCCCAGGTGCTTCAGTCTCGGGACGGTTCAAGAGCTGCTGCTGTCCTTCTAAGAGGTTGTGGATCGCCTCAAGCAGAACCGTTTGTTCAGTGGGTGGAGCAGGAACAGTAGGTATGATTGGTAGTGGTGGTGGAGTGTTGTTGAAGTTGGCATAACAGAAAAGGAAAAGTACTGAAATAAAAGTGTACAACGAACTAAAGCTCTAGGTCTTCAATGAAGTGGTCTAAGTCTTCACTAGTGGGCTCGATTTCCGGAGTGTCCAGATCACCTGACGACATTCAAAGAAGAAAGAAAGAGAATGTCGTCAGCGAATAGATCGCTTGGTAAGTCCCAAAGATAAGGGAGAAATAGAATAGACAGAGAGTAAGAGAGAGAGTGTGTAGCTTTTAAAGTTGTATTATTTTGTTATATTGTTATATTTAGTATTAAAGTTGTTGTTATCGTAAGTTCAACGGTGAATGTCAACCAATCTCAAGAATGTTCTCAAACCCAACAGGTTGTAATCCAGGGGTAGGGAACCATGAGCCCGAATCAAATGTTAGTAATGGGACTTCGACCATCTTCGAAGTATTCCAAACTCAACAGGCCACAATCCAGGAGCATAGAAACACGGGCCCTCATGATTTCTTGCTTGTGTTAGTAGACATGGATTCATGATCTGGGAGGGCTCCAGAGATTTTGTTGGATTCACGCATGAACTACCTCAATACCCCATGTATTTATTGTATTGATAGTAATGATTGTACTGATGGTATTGTATTATCTTGAAAATTGAATTGTATAGATGACTTGCTGAAACCATGATATCAGTAAATGGATGTAACTGGAGAGTCATGTAAATGGATGTAACTGGAGAATCATGTAAATGGAAGTATATCCATGGTTCGGTTCAGTCAGGTTGTATAGATTGTATAGATTGAATAGTTTGAATATATGGATTCATGTTGAATTGTAGTTTGGATACTTGAATCATATTCAAGTCAGATTATTAAGAAGAGACCCAGTCTGAGTCAGAACAATTAGAAAAGAAATTGAAGTCCTGATTATTTTGATGTTATCGGTAACCGCTGCACATGGGCGGCAGGATTTGTGTCTTTTTCAAAAACGATTACCGTGTTGATAACACCGTTATTAAGTTGTCTATCTTAAACAGGCAAGCACCGACTTCTCCGGCTCCTTGAGGCTCAAGAGATTGGTCCCGCTTAAACCTATATTTGCTAGGGTCCTTAGGGTAACTTATAGAACTTGAGGGGGTTTTATGTAAAAATACTTTGTATAATTTTCAAAATAAACCCCAAATATTTAATTATCATCTTTATAGTTGTAATAAATTTAGATTTTATATTTATGATATTTCTAGTGAAGATAACCTAATTTTCATAATATATGGTATTAAATTGTAATATTGCATTTATATGGAATTCATGGTATTTTAATGTAAAGTGATTCTTTGATTTGGAAAAGTTGGAATATTTATATTATTAAAAAATAGATATTTTGATATTATATATATATATTTTCATAAAAATAAATTTTAATATATATTATAATTCTATAAATCTCATTTTCTTAAGATTCTTGTATTTTAAATCTTTCGAGACCGAATGCTCCTTGCGGAGGTCTGCATCTCGCACTACTAAGCCCAGGGACGTGCTATAATCTGCACCATCCCAGTCGGGTTCCCCAAAATGGGTTGTAGCGGCGCTTTGCAAAGATTTGTTTAAAAATACTAAATCTTGTAAAAATGGTTTTATTAGTAAAGGATATTTATATGTAAAGGTTCGTTTCCCGTATTTTATGTTCCTAAAAAGTATTCTTCTATGTTTCATATGAGTGTTGTGAGGAGGTAGGTCATTACCTCGTGATCTACTTAAAGGTATATCAAGATTGTGATGATTTAATGTCAAAATGAAACTACATGGTATTTTACTGAAAAAGAGCGATAAAAGTTACAAAATGACATAGATTGTCATGAAACTTGTTCAACATATTTGTTAATGATTAATAGTCAACATGTAATGGTTTAATAGGGTTGTGTTTAAGAAAAGTAGGTTTTTTAGAAAGAAAACGAATCGGAAATCGGTTTGACTCCGATTCCGTCGGGTTTTATTAAAAGATGTTTTTAGAGTAGCAAAGGAGAGAGGGAGGTAGGACTTACAGGTTTTGAAGTTAGGGATGAGGAAGTGGAAATGGGAGGAGGCGCCGGTGCGTCGTTTTATCGCCGGGAACTCCTAGGATTGTCGCCGAAAAAATCGTCGGAGCTTCGCCCTTCACTACTTCAAAAGTACACTAAACTTCTATAGATTTCTTGAGAGTTTTGATCAGAATTTTGGAGTGAGGGAGGTGTGTCTAGGGGTTGTATTTATAGAGTAAGGTTAGGGTTTAGGGTAGGTGAAAGGGTGAATTGAAAAATGTATTAAAAATGTAATAAAAATGGAGTAAATAGAGTTTTAAAGAGTCTCTGGTACTGGTCTAAGGAAATAAAGTATGCAGGAGTACAAGGGAGGTGAAGAGCCACAATTTTGGTGTTGACGACTCGGCGGTCCGGCCGAGTCCGGCCAGCGACGGCGGCCCGAGTCGGCCAAGTCGCCGGCCGATTCGGCCGATTCGGCTGATTCTGGCCGAGTCGGGGGTGCTCTGGGTTCCTTGTCGTTTGGGTATACATCTGGGACAGTTTGTTTTTCATGTGTAGTGGGGTTTTTATGAGTTATGCACGTATAAACCCTTGGTATTCTAAAAATTCAAAATAAAACAATTTTAAAAAATAATGTGGGGTATGGGATTTGAACTCTGGTGCTTTGGTTCAGCAGTGCAAGGTCTTACCAATGAGCTACAAGCTCCTTCTTGCTATTAATTACCAAAACAAATATTTATGGTACTCACAGAAAATGCAAATACCCCAAGTATACATTAATTTTTAAACAAATTTTTTTACACTAAAATTGGAGTTGTTACAATTTTCATAAGCACCAGTCGCACGTGGGTTGGTTTTCATGCACACCGATTGATATTGATTTCTTTTCGAGTATCGCGTTTTTATGATACTTATTATGTTATATAGTAGCAGAGCAGGACTGGTCTGTGAGACAGTGCCAGAATGTTTTTGCTTATATCGATATTTACCGAAGAGATTTTCAAAGAAGCTATAGTCTCATTAGTTTTCCTATGTGTCAATGAGCAACACAAAATTTTGCAAAAAGAAAACCCTTCTAAATTATTTTCAAAAAGGCGGGACGTATATCTTAAGCAAAACGTGTTTATATATATATATATATATATATATATATATATATATTTCCTCACAAATGAACATCCGCTACTTATGCCGTGAAATATGCATCACACGGCGATTTGAAAAGAATTTTTCATGCATACATTTTTCTAATTACTTAGATGATTTTACATGGATGCGTACTATATACGTATTGTTGTTTTGACTATATTGTGCTTGATTTAAATGGAAGATTTCTCAAATGGCATATTTCTTTATAGCTTGTATGATTCACATGACACTTGTCGGAGTTTCGGTTATTTGAGTTTTGCACTTATTTTCATGCGCACGTGTTGCGCTGTGATATTTTTAGCTTGTCCGTGATTTTGGAGCCCTGTTTATTTTATTTGATTTACTGAAATATTTTAAGAATTAGGGCTTAAATTTAAATTTCGTGGACCGAATTTATTTAAGAAGGAAAGACTGTAAAATTTCAGAAAATAGAAATTATTATTTTAAGATTTAAATAATAATATAATGAGTTTTACGGATATATACCGGGTATGAATTTGTACTTTCATAGATTGGTATAATTATATTCCTCTATTTTGGAAAATAATTGGAATTTAAAATAAATTATTAATTATGTAAGCATTTCTTTAATTTGACTTTTCTTAAATAAGTGTGTAATTATATACATACAAGTTTAATGTTAAAATTAATTTGTGTTTTCCTATTTTTTACACTAAACCTAGTTTTAATTTTTTGTTAACCATCCTTAGTGTGCATGACATGTTAATAAATGAGGATATATTAGTTTTCTTTTTATTATTCTTTTCCATTTGTGTTTATGGATTTATGTTTTTTTAGGGAAAAAAAAGAAAAGGATAATAAGAGTATGGTGATTATTTTAATGAAGTATGGGCATGAAGGGAGAGGGGGTATGGTTGCTAAAACCATTGTTTTTATTTATATCTCTTCTTCATCTCCTTCTTCTTCTTTATCCTTTCTCCCTCTCCTTCTCCATCTCCTCCACCCCCATTCAAACCACAAACCATCCCCACAAATCTCACCAAAACACCATGATGCCTTCACAAAACATGTTCCAATTCTCATCCTATTCTAAACGATGTGATCAAGTCTTCATTTTGGGATCTTTTTCCATGTTAGAATTTTCCCTCATCCCTATTATAAGGTAATGATCCTACTTTATAACAAGTTCTTACAATATTTGCCTTCACACACTAGAATTAGAGCTAAAAGTGTATGTTTTCAAGACCTAAGATATCTAAAGAGGGTTTTTATGTATACTACTTGTAGTAGTAATGTAGTAGAGATTTAGTGAGTGATTACAACCTTATTAGTGATACGTGGGAGTGTTTTAGTGCAAGTATCTTTGGTTTAAATGAGTTTTGAAGTTTTAAAACAAAGGTTTCATTGAGTTTTTGACGTTAATTTCAAATCTAGAGCAACTTAGGGTCTCTGAAAAATATTTTGCATATATATTAGACCTACTCAGATCATCAGGAGACACCACCACGAAGACGGGGCCCTAACTCCTAACTCGACCAGTAATTTGCGGCCAAAAGGAATATTTTGGCGGTTTACTGTAGCAATTAGGTGTCAGGGTTTGGTTAGTAAGTTTTTTACATTATATATAAGCCTATTTTATATGTTGTTTTGCCCCAGATTTCCTTAGTTAAAATATGGAGTTGTTTTACTTGGCTTTTAACAATATTTTGCAAGTTTTGAAATTTGGTTTTCGGATTTCTATGTTGTGATTTGGTCGTTCGACGTTCGTACGTCGATGCCGGGAGTATTTTATCGGATTTAGCACGTGATGAACATAGATTCTATCCTATGTGCGTTTCGCTAGTCGTATTGGTTTTTAATATGAATTTTATGCGATTTTGTATGTTTTCGATTGTAGGTACTAATGCGGGAACTTCCGAGACGATGAAGAAGGGTGAGGCATCTGTCGGTTTTGAGTAGGGCGAGGATATGAGGTGAGTAGATGTCTATCTACGGAGGAAGTCGGGAGGATGGCGTATAGCACCCCCGGGACCGTAAAGATTAGGATATTATATATATACTAGAATTATATATCTTGTCTAACCATATGCAATAGTAGTACACTTAATAGATGATTATACCCTTAGTCCTTATTTCTTGCCATTAGGCTATATATATAATAATATTTACGATATAAGTATACATGATATAGTATGATATAACATGAGATGATATGATATGATATGAGATGATATGAGATTGGTATACGCGACTATAGATCCATACTATATTGATTGGATGATATCGTACGGAGATATTCCGTACTTGATACAATGATGATCGATTGTCGATTACGGCCGATATTTATTTAGACTCAAGGAGTCTTGTTTAAAATCATAAATTGGATATTATGAGATTTTTAGAGCTATACCTACTTTCAAAATTAACGATTCATTACGTACTTTTAAATGATAACTTCAGGGGTGCGCTACAAATTTTCAAATGGTATCTATTTCAAAAACATCGTAGTGCCCTAACTATATGGCTCATACGTAGTTGGATATTTTAATACTTGTTCACATTACGATTTCATTATTCTGCATACGCTCGCATTTCGATTTCCTTATTTTTGCATACACTCGTGTTTCGATCATTCACGATATATACATACACACACACACACACTACGTTTATACCTTTAGCTTTACTTGATTTCGTTTGTTAGGACACACGCACCATTACCGATGAGTTATAGGTTGCATGTACGCATACCCATATGCTCACACACACATCATCAATAATTTCAATGCTACGCACACAGATAGAACACTCTATATCACCCTATCACACTATACCCTGTTAGCATTTTAGATTTTTGTTAGTACCCAGTACCTCGTACTGTTTCAGATATTGTACCTTCTTTACACTGCTTTTATGACACGCTGATATGAATATACTTGCCATGCATTATACTATTGTTCTGTATCTTTACATGTTGTTCCATTATTACCATGTTCTTATGAAATTTTTGTTTTCATGAGATTTCTGGATTTGAGAAACCGCGGATATGATTTTATAAAACTTGTGAATATTTTAAAAACGCGGTTTTCTTTTGATATGATATTTCGCCATCCGCCGTGAGTTTTCTCGGTTTTGAGCTATGATTATTATCCTATTGAAGGAGTGAGGAGTCACCGTGTGCGAATACATGGTGGACCCAGTACAGTACCCAGGGGAAAGAAGATCGTATAAAAAGGCGTTGAGTCTGGCTGGGAACACTACCTACCGGTGACAGTATAAGACTCGGCGGATATCCGGAGGATACCGATCGGAGTGATATGATACAGATGGAAATGAGGGCCGATCCGATGAGACGGCGCCTGAGATATGAGAATTTATATGTTGATACTAGACACGGGATTTATGAGGATTTCTAGTGTCGATGCTGGACACTCAGTGTTTTATGATGATTTTGAGTGTCGTTTATAGACACTCATTGGATGATACACGCGCGCGCGCGCACACACATATACACATGCTATGGATGACATATTACTACATATTGATACAGACATGTTATTATAAACACACACACGTACACATTCATTACCATATAGTATGATATTATATTATAGTATGGCCTAGGTAGATCGTTATGCATTCGATTTCTACCAGATGATGTCTTCTACTTACGTGTTGGCAACACATCCCCGTTGTGCCATAGTTTTTTTGCAGGACCGACCGCTCGGATCAGTAGCGACTTGCTGGCACGTTTCTCCTTTGGGGAGATTGCTTGGTAAATAGGTTACATTACAGATCGTAACCGCCGCTTGAATATTTTATTTATTTGTAATCTAGTTAAAAATTTCATATGTATATTTTGTGGACTTAGAGACTTATATATTCTTTTGAACTTAGAGACGTGAATATTCTTTACAGTTGATAATGATGATGTTTTTGGTATTTCTTTTACTCTTTTCTTTTATTGATCTTCGCCTTGAGCGTCGTATATATTATATGATTTTGATTCCGCCGATTGGCGATGAGATAGCTCCCGATTGGGGATACAGGTTATATTTATGTATATGTACTGGTTTTTATCAAAATTTACAAAGAACGTGCTGCCAAAATTTCAAATGATGAAAATGTTTTCAAACTTTAGTATACAATCCACTTGTAGTTCTATAAACTTAACTTATACATTAAAAGTCAGAACTTGATTTCATTTATACCTGATTAGTCAAATTTATTGCAAATTTGTATGGAAATTTTCTTTACTATTATTAACTACTAAAAGGTGTTAATTGTAAATAAAGAACATATGTGGGTTTATTTGTAAAAAAATTATTATCATATGTTTCTTTATTTATAATTAATATAATTAGGAAAAATATATGCATATAATATTTAAATAAAATATTCATATTAAAATATGCATATCATATCAAATATTCTTAAGATATCATCATATAAATGGTTGGAATAATATCTCAAAAATAACAACTGCCAGTAACAAGATAATTTGAGATATTGTGCAGGTATTATAAAAGATTAAGCTTAGGTCTGAACTATGAGTAGGAGATCCACAACAAATTGAAGTATGAAACCGAATTTGCCGAAGATTAGGAGCAAATCGAAGAATCTAACAACGACAGAAACTAATAGCAATATTTTCAGAATATTTTTATCAAGAGATTCTCCAAATATCGAGAGAAAAAGTCACAAAAAATTTGGAGGCACGAACCCACCAAACGGTGGCAGAAGCATGTTCAAATAGGGCTATAGGCGGCGGTTCAGCGATCATTTAGCGGCCATAGAATCTGAAACTTCAGGGTCATGATTATAATTTTACACACTTCAATATGTCATCTAGGGTTTTACATTCCAGAGCCTATAAAAGGATCGAGAGCTATCAATCTATTCATTTATCTATCGATCTAGAGAGAGATCTAGCGAGCAACTAGGTTTTTGTAATTTAGTTTTTTAGCGAGCAAGTTGTAATGCAATAGTTAATCAATAAAGATAGTCTTTTCTTTTAATTTTTGTCTCGTTTACTTTTCTGCATTATTTTCCGCATTACTTTTCTGCATTACATTTAGCATTACTTTCTGCACTTTTAAATTTTAAATATGGTTTCATTCATCTTCCATCTCACTTTTACTACGCTAATATCCATGAGCGGGTAAATTCTTGCTTGCTAGGGTTTGTAGGATAGGGTAGAATAATAGATGAAAAATCCCTTAATTTCTTTTGACGTTTTAATGTTTATAAATTTTAGCAAAATAAATGTTAACCCTCTTATCGGACGCCCTATCAATTAATGATAGTCACGACCACGATTTGAGATTCGTTAATACTTATTTTGTTAAGAGCTTGAAATAAATAGAGATCAATGGAAGGACGGGAGCAGTAGTGGGAAACCCTAATTCTCTCCAAGAACCCTAATCCACATTCATCGCTATCTCTCTAATATTAAACAATTAAAGATAAAAAGAATTATATTTATTTTACTTCATCCATTAACTACTAAGTCTTATAAACTCTACAAGCCTTTCTATTATAAACTTTTCGTCCTTTCTTAATTAAACCGACAACAACCTCTCCTCTTTTTTATCAACTCGTCTAAAGTAAAATATGAAGTTCACCATTTTCCTGCGGACGACCCGTATTCATCACGGTTAGCTATTTACGACACCGTCTTGATTGCGGTTATTTACAATATACACATACAAACCTTTTTTCGCAACCAATCAAATGGCGTCGTTACCGGGGAAACGGTCGTAATTATTTTTTCTTGTTATTCAGGTTGATTTCTAATAAAAAAACTAGAAACATAACAATAAAAATATAAATAAAAACCTGCATTTTGTATTTTTAACAATTTTTTGCGAGTTTTGCAAGAAATCTGGAGCACTTTCAGCGAACCAACAAAGATTTAGAAATTAGGTGCCAACTTTTGGAGTAGGAGTAAAGGAGCATTGAAGTTAGGTGCCAACTTTTGGAGAAAAGATTCCATCAACTGGCGGAAGAACCACGGCCAAAAGAGGCATTGGGCGGTGGAAGCGCGGCCACAGTGGGGAGTTAAGCCCCCAAATTTTCTTGGTAATTTAAAGCGCGGTAATTTACCGGCTTGTCACAGAATCACCCTCTCCAAACAGATGTCTTCCAAGACAGATTTGGAAAGGGATCGCATGTCTATTTTACCCTACGCTTCTGCGGTAGTCTCTATAATGTATGCGATGTTGTGTACCAGACCAGATGTAGCTTATGCACTAAGCGTGGTAATCCGGTATCAGTCAAACCCTGGGGAGAAGCACTGGATAGCAGTAAAGAACATTCTCAAGTACCTAAGAAGGACTAAGGAAATGTTCTTGGTGTACGATGGAAAAGACCTCCAGATCGAGGCCTTTGCTGACTCCAGCTTCCAGAGTGACAAGGATGATTCCAAATCCATGTCGGGTTATGTCTTTACCCTTAATAAAGGGGTGGTCTGTTGGAAGAGTTCCAAGTAGGACACCACTGCTGAATCGACAATGGAAGCAGAGTATATTGCAGCTTTTGATGCCGCAAAAGAAGCAGTCTGGATGAGGAAGTTCTTAACAGAACTTCAGGTGGTTCCGTCCATTGTTGATCTAATACCTCTGTATTGTGACAATAACGGGGCTATAGCTTTAGCAAAAGAACCCAGGTCCCATCAGAAGTCCAGACACATCTTAAGGCGGTATCACCTGATCAGGGAGATCGTGGATCGCCGGGAGATCGAGGTATGGAGAGTTTCTACTGAGGACAACACTGCAGATTCATTCACAAAGACCATCTCTCAGACACAGTTCGAGAGGCTATTCGAGATGATAGGTCTGCGATATACCAGCACATGGCCTTAGTACAAGTGGGAGATGGTTAGTGTAATATGCCCTAGAGGCCATTATTGTATAGTACTAATTCGTATATTACATTTTTGAAGCTTGGGATATATACACGGATTTATGACAGTCTAGCTCGATATGGTAGTATGCTACTTGGTTTGTATCTATCTTAATATGTGTATATGTTTCTCTTGACGTATCGCTAATACATATTGGTAGAGCTCTTAGGATCTTTGCTTAACTACCAGCGTTGTGATGGCAGTCACACTAGTGGGGGCTGGGTAGTCTACAGGCACATCCTTATAAAAAGTCCCTAGTCATAGGATTATCAAGACAGGGTATCGATACTCCAGAGTAGACTAGTGTATACGCTTATCATCCCAGCAGGGGAGATGGTATGTCCTATAGCCATCAGTACATAGTACTGGAGATAGTATGCAGGTGCTCATTGGGTTATGAGTTACACTGGATGGACTCTTAGGGAACTACTGGTTGGTACTATACCTATCGTCAGGTAGCAGTTCCCAGGTGACATGAGTACAGCATAGTCCGTTGACTTGACAATGCTAATTCGCCTCAAGTGTGTTCCCACTGTTCTTAGATTACTTCCCTACCACAGCTCTATTGAGTCGTGCAAACAGGTAGTAGTTGGATGCAGTCCCGAAGCGCTTGGAGGTAGTAGCGGTTAGATAGGATTCGTCTCTCCCGGTATTGGGGGTTGATATCGCGCTGTGATTCGGAAAGCCATTACACAAAGTCCCTAGGTAAGGCAAGCGATATTTGCCGGTAGAGATTCCAGTAGTTTCTCAGGGTGTTTTTGGCTGCACTCTGACACGACTTATTGCGCTATTAGGGGTCTGACGCTTGCCGCCCCTTAGGCCCGATATGCGATACTCTTTGACGAACAGACCGGACTGTACGGAGATTTCCATAAACAGGCTCAGTAGGGGTACGGATGAGTTTGCTCGTCAGCCTTCTTATCGACAGATACTTGGGTAGCCATTACGTGCAGCTAGTACCGCTAACGCGCTTGTAGTTAGACCCACTGCCAGTGTATTATCGAGTCTTTTGAGTCTCACACAGTGAGTTTCCCTGCTTCGGGAAAAATGAGTAGAGGTCGTATGGTTTTACGACTGAGTTCGATCACACATGTGTACTTGTGCGCATATGATGTTCGGGCGGAAAATACTAGTGGGCTTTGGTTTAAGCCGGATCCTAATATTTTTTATTGGATTAATTATGTTGCATTGTATTTGTTTTCTCGAAATACGGATACGGGTATGTATATACGGAAACGAGTGGGCATTCTTGTAATTATTCAAGTTTGCTTTAAGATGATTAAACCTCATTATTTGTTTTAGAATTTTAGGTTAAATGCTTAATGAGGTGGATATTTGAGAGGAGGAAAACTTCATGGTATTTTAGTGAAATTGAGCATGGCTTTATATTGACTCTTTTGGACTCTTGTGACAATAGAAGACTTGGATATTTTGAGATATTTGTGAAAAATAATTTTTCTTTGCATTACAGTTAAAATAGATTCCATGCTCAAGAGTTATGTTCATTATCACAAACACTTTCTCTCTCCTCTCTAGCTCTCTCTTCATCTTCCTCAAAGAAACCCTAATTGTCTCATGAGTTCAGAATCCTAGGGTTTGTGACAAAACTAAATCCATTATCACTCTCTACTCTCTCTAAGTTACTTAGTTTAGCACAACAAGTGACCTAATTGCCTCATCCTAGAGGAGAAAGCTCAAGGTAGACACTCTCGGGTGGATCTTCTTCGATTTGGATATGCCGACGAGGAGGCGCGATCCGTTCTCACTTTAAGGATCTCACGACGACAAGAAGGACAACGAGGCGAAGAAGGACAGCGAGAACTTGAGGTATAACATTCTTACATAGTAGTTAAACCTCTAAGCTAGTTTGTTTGTTGGGGTTTAGTATCGATCCTGGAGTTTAGTCGATGTTACGAAACACTTAAAAATCGTTTTTTGCAATCTCCGCCATCCCGTGAACATGGGGGGTGCGTGGTATCGACTTACAGTGGTATCAAAGCCAACTAAACCATAACAAACTTGTTTGCAAGTTGTTAGAACTTCGATCGACGGAAAAACCCGAAACTATAACGCAAAACCCTAACTTTCTGTCCATTTTTAAAATCTGGACTTACAAATTTTCCAGAGGCCTTAAAAAATAAAGCAGGGAATTCTAAGATCGCCTAAGAAGCATGAGTCTCTAACTCGGCAAGACCGCCATGGAACCGCGGCGAATCGGTGTGAATCGCCGCCATTCCGCGGCCGAGTCAAGTCAGAGTTGACTCGTTTTTCTTCTGTTAGTTTTATTTGTTGTGTTATACTTTTTGGTATATTTTGTTTCTGCCCACAGTTGTCAATGTGCTGGTTTGCATTTGGGCAGATAATAAAATTTTGATTCGATCAAATTTCTATCAATCTTGGCTATATATCATTTCTGTATTTGATATATGTGTTCATAAACTTCCGCTAATTGCTATATGTCAGTTAGTTGGGGGTTGCACATATCTGTGATTATTGGATTGTGTATATGAATATTGTTGGATTGTCGTGAATGAATAGCCAGGGATGTGAGGTATTATATTATTTCATTTAAATGTAAATTGTAATTTGATGTAATATTTTTCGTAGGGCACATCCGGGTTGATGTTGTAGTCACCGTTGTATTATTTCATTTACTGTTTATTGCTCCTAGAATAGACCCAAGGTGGGTTGCACAAACTACCGGGTACTTTGAAGTGTCGAGTGGCCTACTCATTTTACTGAGGGAGGGTGCTTCACTGTCATGACCCGAAATATTAGCTCGTGACCAGCACTTAAATCACGCAACGTCTAGAGGCATAACGTAATTCAAGTAAGCTGAAACCCAGAAATCTAAACCTTTTTAAGAAAATAAAGGAGGTGAAGTTTTGAAATAAAGGTATAATGAAATCAAGTTTTCTTAATGCATAGAAAAGGAATATAAAAATGCAAGTGAAATTTACTAGTTTGAAAACGTGTTTCGTCTTTTAAAAATTTAGGCAACACCTCTTTTCTATATTTTGATCCAAAACCACAAATACATAACAAGAATAATGGCATCCCCAAGCGGGAGCTACCACTTCGCCAAACGGCGGATCAAAACCACGCAAGATGGTATATGTAAGTATACGACGCCCAACGGCGAAGTTCACCACAAAAAGATAAAGAAATAAGCAAGACATCAAAACCACAAGTAGCGGAAAAGCCCTCGCTCTAAGTCTCGCAACCACAATCTCACTAAGTCTCATTACTTATACAATTTACTAATTTTGATTGATGGAGTTGACTAGATACAATGTGAAATATAAATACAAGAGTGGGTACGATACAAATGCCCCACCTACCAATGCAAAACACCCAAATGAAGCTATGAGCCAGCGATGCCACTACGGATCCATGCGGTCAACCTACAAGAACTGTGGCACAACGGGGGTGAGTTGCTAACTCGTGAGTAGAAAAACATCTACAAGTAGAAATCAAATAAACAACGACTCCTAGGTCAACTATATGATAAAGGTAATACTATGATATCTTGGGTGACCGGGTCATCATATGTGCCAACAATGTAATCAATATCTATATGTATGCGGATATAATCCAACCATATCATCAATGTATATATGCATGTGGAACTCGTCCAACCATATAATCAATGTCTGTATGCACGTAAATATCATAAAAGAGTGTGCATGAAAATATGAGGATATAAATCAACGGTGTCCCTCGCAACATATCAAAATCATGGAACCTAGGTGTCCAACATCGACACCCGAAAACATCATGAAACCCGTGTCCAGTATCGACACCTAAATCCTCATATCTCGGGCTCCGTCATTCCGGATCGGCCCACGGGCTCCGTCAGTCCGGATCGGTCCATATCATCTCTTGACTCCGGTCGGTATCCTCCGGATATCCGCCGAGCCCAACCAATCACCGGTAGGTAGTGGTCTCTCTGCCAGGCTCACCAACTACTGCACATCAGATCCGTTCTCGCCCCGGGGTACCATACCGGGTCCACCATGTACCCGCAATCGGCCTCATCCACTCCTCGAATCGGGTATCACTGACACACAACTCAGAACCGAGAAAACGCATGGTGGACGCACTGAAATACCATATCAAGAGAAACCGGATTTTTAAAACAACACATAATCTCTTTTAAAATGCCCATGGTTCTCAAATCCAGAAATCTCATGAAAACAGCATATCTCAATGCGTAAAATCATAGAGCATGATGTATGTGACATATAATAGAAATGTAAGCATATCCGTATATCATGCAACATGGAACAGTGATATGACATATTAAGGGAAAACCGCTCTTTTAAATGATTCCAGTTTTCAAAATATAACACGCGGTTCCCAATTTCCTAATAAAACCAGTTATCTATATAGGTACAATATGTATATGCGCAAGTATAGAGGTACCAATGTGTATATGCGCCAATATGGGTATGCAATGTGTATATGCGTAAGTATGGATGTATCAATGTATATGTGCACAAATATGGATATACAATGTGTATGTTCGCAAGTATGGATATACACGTGGTATATACGCAAGCATGAGTGTACAATATTTATGTGCGCCAATATGAGTGTACAAGTGGTATATACGCAAGCATGAGTGTACAATATGTATGTGCGCCAATATGGATGTACAAGTGGTATATACGCAAGCATGTTACGCGAAGAGTCATAACATGATGCAGCAATCCTACTGTGTAGTGACATGGCAATTATCGATGATAAAGTGTGTGAGCCTACAATCTGCGTACATGTAACATACGCATCATCGATAATGATGCAGGTGTACTATCACATGTATAAGTAATGCAATGCGAATAATATGAAAGCAGTATAAGGTAAATCATGTGCAAATGCTGACGGGTATACGTATCCAATATGACCGAGTCGATGAATCTAACAATCGGCATCTAGTCACACCATATCACGTATGGAACAATCCATCGTACGGCATCCTTTAGTCAAGGGTATAGATCAAATCTCAAGTCAAACTCATCACGTACGGAAAATCATCATACGGCGGCATTAAGCTATCAGGGATCCTATCAATCAATAAGACAAGTAGGGTACGAACCTAACGACACGTACGGCTAACACTCACGATTCTCAACACATATAAATATCTCTATATACCCTTGTCCCAGGTCACATCCGCAACAATCTCATATCAGGGGACCGGCAGGGTATCAATTATCTCAATCGACTCGCATCCGTATACCAACATATCACCAAATCATCATATCGCGTCATATATTCTTTTCATCGCATTTATATCCCTCATCTAGTCAATTTTACAAATGCACTCTACCTTTATTATAAGCATAAGTATCTAATCTAACATACACACCCGAACCACACAATCAGTTTTTAAAAGAAGCGAATCGTAGTTTTGAAAGTAGGGGCTATAGTGCTTTTAAGGAAAAGATATCATTTGAAAATCCATAACATCCCGCACGGTACATGTTTAAAAGATGCATATGATTCTTTAGTTTGGAAATAGGTATGGTTCGGATAACATATCTACGTCGGCTATCTAGTCCTATAGTACCCTAAACAGCAATATCGTCAAACGTCATCCTCAAATCCCATCATCATGTATTAGTCGTATCAAACAATTCTAACTATCCTTTAGTTTTTAATATGGTTTCTATAGCTATCTTTTAATTCTAACCCTAGATTCCTAATTTAGGTTTTCTTAACCATATTCTAAAAATCGGTTTCCAACAAAACTTTGCGGGGGCTATACGCCATCCACCCGACTTCCCCTGTAGAAATAGATCTACTCACCTTGGTCTTCGGTTACCGAAGTCGATGACGCCACGCTCCGACGCCTCAGAATCCATGCGAAAGTACCTACAATAACAATACATATCACAACGCTATTAAAATCACGTTCTGAAATCCAAAACGGCACACGAATCGCCTGTAGGTTAGAACCTATAGCCCACATATGCAAAACCAACAAATTACCCCTAGTCATTGATGTACAAACATCCAACAACCAAAAACAAACCCAAATAGCAAAATCAAAGATTCCATAATATGGAAAATATAGCCAAAATCACACCAAAGTGCTTCCAGATTTTGACTCAGGCCAAAACAAGGTGCACAAACAAGTCTAAGATGTATATAACCTACTGAACCAACCTAGATCCCTACCCTCACCAAATGGCCGGCCCCAAGGCCCTAAAATCTGCCGAGCTCGGCCCCCAGGGCTCCTCTAGGCTTCGTCTCCTCAAGTTTGTCTCCTAATACTCTAATTTGGTCTCTGGAGTTGTTTGCTAAACTCAGAAAACCCCGGGTTGCTCCATATTTCCCCGCACACCCTATATCCTCACAAAACCGACATGGAAAAAATCCTAAATCCGTATTTTGGTTTCTATACTAAATTCCAGATTTTAAACAGCCACTCCACAGCCACTCAATCATCACCAATCAACAATTTCACTCAAACCCTCACTAGGATTTCTAAGTATCACCAATCCATCACTAAACGAACCCTAAACTTAAACAAAAAAGCTAGGAAACTTGAAACTAAACAAATGGAAGAAATTATTCCTCATGGATGTCACTTAAGCAAACCCTAGAAGTCTCAAAGTTGTCAAAATTCCACTTTGCTTGGTTCAATGTGCAGAGAAAGAGAAGGGGATTAATTTTTGTGAAGGGAGTATAAGGTTTTGGGGATTATTTGGAGATGGATCTAGGGTTAGAAGTGGAGGGAGATGAGGGTGAGGGAGATGAATAAGGAGAAGAAAATGATGGGGTCAAACATTATGGCAGCAGCCCCCCTCTCTCACTTATTCTCATACACACTCTCTCTCCTATCATTCACCTTTTTAACCCTTTTTCATTTCTTTTTCTTTTCTCTTTTAAACTTCAAAACCAAATCACATAATACCCATAAAACAATACAAATACAATAACATGTAACCAAATATAACATAACATGGTGCACTAGCCATGGAAAATTGTAGAAATACGGATTTGGCTTAATCGTGATTAGTAGTGCACTAATCGGGTTTTTATCCAAACTGCATATTATAAATTTTAAAAATGCCAAATACTTTAAATATATTATTAAAATAATAAATCATTTTAATTTCCAAGTATTTCACAAATATTAATATATATTTACCCTTTTTCGAAAACCCCAATTTCGCAAATCGGACAGTTTTCGGGAAATATATTATTTTAATATTAAATTCCAAAAATAATATTTTATATTTTCTGAACAGTTACAATCTTCACCCCTTAAATAAGTTCGGTCCCCGAATTTAAATTTAAACCCCCAAATACCAAAACATTTCAATAATCAACTCAAATCAACGGGGCTCCGAAATCACGGAAGATACAGAAATAGCATCGCGTATCATGTGCGCCTGAATATGAGTATAAACTAAAAATCGAACTCCGTCAAGCATCACGCAAATCATCGGATTTGCACGCATATCCTCGGATTTACAGTGGAGATACAGATCTCGAAATCCAATACTAAAATCCAACATACACTAGTCAAATACTATACTATGCATATAGTACGCATCCTTGAAAAACTCCAAGATTTTAATAAAATACGTGCAAAATCCTTTCTAAATCGCCGTGTGATGCATAACTCACGGCATAAGTGACGGACGCTCATTCGTAAAATAATAATATATGTCCATATATGTTTTTCGAAATATACGTTTCGTCGTTTAAAAATAACCCAAAAGATTTTCCTTTGTAAACGTTCATGTCGCTCACAGACACGTAAGAAATAGCGAGACTATAGCTCCTTCTTGAAAACCTCTCGTTAACCTTTAAATGCATGCAAAATACTCAGGTACTGTTCTCAGATCAGTCCTGTTTGGCTACTACATAACACAATGCCTATGATGAAAACAAAGTGCTAAAAAGCAAAATCAGCCTCAAAAGGCGTATCCAACCAACGCGTGCGTCTGGTGCGCACAGAAATCAAATCCAAATACACGTGCCACAACATGCACAAAAGCAAAACTAAGTGCAACGGGTGTGCACGACAACAATATCAAGTGCATCCAGAATGCATCCGGTGCAACTAACATGCATGAATGAAAATCCCAATTGAGTGCATCCGGTATGCACAAAACCACATCTCATATCATGCGCCCAACATGAGTGAAAATCCAAATCATGTGCATCCATCATGCACGAAAGAAATCTAAATCAATTGCATCCAATATGCACGAGTAAAATCTCACTCAAGTGCATCCGGTGCGCACAAAAATCCAAAATCTAGTGCCTAATATGCGCAAAATCCAACCAAAGCGCGTCGGGTCCGTAAAAGCATATAGTACAGTAGCATGCACGAAAACGAACGGCAAGTGCCAACGCGCACGAAAACATAAATATTGTAACACAAATGCTCAAAGCAATAAATCGGGTGCAACCAAGGTACGGAGTATAAATCCAGTGCGACAAATGCACAAATACACGTCTGGTGTAACAAATGCAAGAAATGCAAATCTAGTGCAACTAATGTACGAAATATGAATCTGGTGCATCCAGTGCACGAAATACAAATACGGTGCATCCAGTGCATGAAATACGAATACAGTGCATCCAGTGCACGAAATACAAATCCATAACTCAAATGCGTATAAAAACAACACCGAATGTACCAGGGTGTATAAATAAAAAACGTGTGCAACTACGAGAACAAATCCGTATCAATGCACTACAAGCACATGTGAGCTATACCGAGTGCAAAAATCACATCATCCGTATAAAATCCACGAAATCATAAACACATGCTACAAAGGTACAAAATCGACATCAAATGCATTGGATATGCACAAATCGCAAATCAACACGACGGTGTATAAAATATATATCAGGTGCGATAAATATGCGCAAAAATGTAAATACCCAGTAGGTGCAGCCATGGTGCACGAAAACAATATCATAAAGCTCAATCATTAAAAACTCAAATCCAAGCAATATAAGCGTGATACTCGGATCACAAACGCAAATCGCAATAAATGATATCGAGGTACACCTCCTACAATTTTGAAAAATGTCGATGCGCCTAAAACTGGCAGAACAAGAACATTCGCTTGCCTCCTACTCACGGTCTGGCATCCTCGGTCTCTGGGTCCTTATCTTCTCTGTGGATTTACCAATCTCGCAATCCATCGGCTCATCCGCCCGGTCAGGTGTGCTAACGGGAATGATTTCGCTCTTGTAGGGTTCCTAGGCACTCTCAAGAGGTCTCACAAGGCATCGAACATGCCAATTTCAAATTTTACGGTGCCGAGAAACCCTAAACTACGGATCGTTGGCTAGATTTCTAGGCGAACAAAGTAACTAGTTAACACTTAACTATAAGAATCGGAAATACAACCTTTGTAGATCCGGTGCTCCACCTCCATAGCTCCGCAATGAAGTCTCCTCGCTGTCCATAACAAGTCCCGGGCTCTAGCGTCGGCTTCATCGGAGAATGGACGGGCTAGGTCATCGATGTCCATGCCGAAGATGATCTACGTCGAGGCATCGCTAAATCATGCTCCGACTTCACCAAGTCAAGAAACTTGTGAAGAAAACACACTCTACTACTTGGCAAGAGGTAGAGGATGAAGAAATAGGAAGTGGGTTCAATTTAGAATTGGATTTCTCACTCTTTATCATCAATCACCATTGATGACCTCAAGGTTTTCTTCTTGAGTTCAAGGAAGAAGAAGAAGAAAAATGATATGATAAGTTAGTATCAAAAGAATAATAAATTTATCCTTATCATAATATTAACCTAAGTTAAGTGTAGAGAATTGACCAAGGTTAAAGAATGGTTAGGGTAAAGGAGATGAGACAAAAATGGTCACTTAATGAATGCTTCATGAAGCTTCATGTTGCAAACAAAATAAGCCACCATTTTTCTCTCATTTCTTTTCCTTTTTCCAAAAATATAAGGATTAATAAATGAATAAGTAAAACCCTAATTATCCACTTAACCATGGTTTAAATCTTTACACTTAACCAAAAAGATATGTATCATCAAACATGATACAAACAAGTGCACAAAATCATATCGCATATGTAATGCGCACATCCGAGCGAGAAAATCCATTTAAAGTGAACCGATACTAGTTAATGCAAAGTAATATATCAAATATATAATTATGCATCAAATCATTAAATCAACACTTGATTTAACGATCCGGTCATATCGTATATAACCGACTAGTATGCAATGCATCGGTTTATCGAATCAACCCTTGATTCGATAACTAGGGTATATCGCATATAACCTAATCGATACATTCATCGCGAGAATGAAATACGGTATCACATACACGAATTATTCTCGGTCCCGCACATATCTCATATGCGCTCCTATTTCGTTTCGCTTGAGCCAGGAAACCTCTGTGTAGGACTCTAAAGACTCGTCAATACGCCGGCAGCAGATGATGATCATATCAAACACCCACAAGCCGCAAGCGGTCTGCTAAACGTAACGGCCACCCGGGTATTGAGCGATCTGAAGATCGACGAGCAAGCCCGCTCACACTCCAGTGAATCCAACCAGTAACACTACCGTACAGTCCGGTCTGATCGTCTGATATGTCGCATATCTCGCCTAGGGGTGGTATACGTCAGACCCCAATAGCTCGATAAGTCGTGTCGATATGAGGTCTATAACTATTCGAGAAACTACTGGTAACACTTACCAGTAAATCTCAGCAACCCTGGCCAGGGATTTCCTGTTATAGCCAATCGAACACAGCGCAACATCAACTCCCTATACCGGGAGAGACGAATCCCCTCCTATCGCTCATTGCCTCCATGTGACTCGGGACTGTACCCAAAAACCACCGTTTTGCACGCCCTCTTGGACATGGTAAGATGGAAATCAAAGCACAGTGGGAACCACACAAGACTCTATGACGATCTCGGGTCAACAGACTACTCTGTACCAGTGTCACCAGAGAACTGCCATCTGACGTGAGGTATAATACCATCTGGGAGTACTCGGCGAGTCCGTCCAGTGTACCCAGTCTATACTGAGCACCCGCATATCATCTCTGATGTCAAACACCAATGGATATGGGATCATCCATCGCCCATCTGTATGGGTCGAGAAGGTACACGCTAGTCTACTCTGGTATATCGATGCCCCGTCTCGATACACCCACGACTAGGGACTTTGAAGGATGTACCTATGGACTACCTTGTCCCCACTAGTATGATCTGCATCATAGTCCAGGTACTCAAGTACACATCCTAAGGGCTTTACCAACATGTAACAGAGAGACAATCAGTGTACACGTTAAGGTAAAGAGCAACCAGATAGCATACTATCATGTCGAGCAAGAAAGTCCTCCCTATATATGTCCCAGCATCCACTACAATATACATCCTATGTATAGTAATGGCCTCTAGGGCATACATATAACTAACAGCTCTAGCACTTCTCTGGTCATCTCTCGGCTAATATCACGACCACTCATAAGGCAGCACATCACTGGGGCCGGCCTCTGGCTTTCTGAATACACGTAACACAACTGATCCTAGTGCAAATCTCATTGCAGCAGAGTCCTAGAAGGAATCCTGCTCAAGGTCTCTTCCGATCTCGCCTATGCCGAACTGAACAGAGGCTGGTACACTCATATAATCTTTTCTCGCTTTCTGGACATCTGCGTTCTCAGCACAACATTTTCTCGGGAATTGGCCGTATCCCAATGCCTTTGTATGCATATCAGATCTCTAATCTCGATGGGGAGTAACAATATCTCGTCAGCATCTCGCACGAACCTCTGGTTCCACTCGTCTGTATCATCGTCCACTATGACGTCACGCCATGTTATCTGCGCATTGCAACTGTTCTCGGCCACGGTCAATCCGGAGTCTCTCACACGGACTCGAAGTCACGAACTCGGTATCTTCATCACTCTGTAGAAAATATCTGGCCGAACACGTCCTCGGAAACTCGTCCCAACCATCGGAGAAATACTCGATACTCACCCGTCCTCGATCAACTCCCAACGCATCTGGATGAGGTCCTCTATCCAAATATGGTCAGCTTACTGGTCTCCTACCACATGATATCTGGACGACGTCAAACTTTTCGATCGAGTCATCAAGTTTCTAAAATTTCTCAAAAGCTCAACACCTGAGTACTGTCTAAAATATCTGGTATATACCACAGTACCTCTGGACCAGCCATAGAAGGGCAAACCCAAGCCTCACTAATGGCACCGCTAAACTGCCGCAAACCCTAAGGTTCAAAAGCGGTTCCATGATCATCATGTCGAGTTAGAGTTTCATTCTTCTAGAGGGTCCACAGAATCACTTGCATGTTCCTCCGAACACTTTAAACTTAGGAAAAATGGGTTTCTAACACTGGCTCGAACTTTTTAGCTTCGCCTAGCCGACATGTGAATACCCTTCGCCCGCATGCTAAACAATGCCTCAACCCTCCAGGAAAGACGATACATCAACGGTCATCTCTGAATCGGTCTGCTCTAGATCTGAGTAAGACTCTCCACATTGGAAATCTTCAACTCGACTGGGCCTGCGTCGGCGCATCAATCTGACGAATCACCTTCTTCTCTCAACTCGGGATAGACTAGCTATCATCTGTCACATTTCTGCCTGAAGCTCCGGCGATCTCAGCTCGTAAGCTCTGGAAGCGATATCCTATCAATCTCAGCAACAGCTGGGTCATCCATCTGCACGGTAGGCGGCATCACAATCTCTGAGGTATGCTGTACATCAAAAGTCCTCTTGCAACAGGCAGCTCTATCAATGGCCCGATCATCCGATGCAAAGCCAAACACTTGCCTCCAATAAGAGGTCACAACACAAACGCTAACTCCAGACGTTCCCATGTCACCAGAAAACACAATGGTCAGTCCTCGTCCATGACGAGCTCGCCCTGACCGCCTCACTAGCAGCAACTCACTCTGCGCTCGAACCATGGTGACAGGAACCTCAAGCGTGCATCGATGAAAACAGATCAAAGGCATGAAAGGGAACGACAGATCCAGAATGGATACATGATCATAAGAAGGAACAACATCAATGAGAGTATGATCATGGAAAAGAATAGAATCAAGGATCTCAAATGGATGTTTAATCATGGGTATGAAGAGAATCACAGATCTCAAACTATGTACATCCTAAGGTTTCTTAAGTGGAGTATCGTATCGTAAATATGCCGCGGAACATATGTACGGTATGTCACTCTACTCAAGCTACCTACTCCATCAATCAGGGTCAACCTATGAAACGAAAGTTCGGGTCTAATACCGCCCCTCCCGTTCAAGTCTAAGTTCCGTAAGGTCATGCCTAGGTTCTGAAATACATACCCGCCCTAAACTCCGCATAGTCAAATATAGACTCGAACAAAGGTTAAACCTAGCGCTCTGATACCAACTTTGTCATGACCCGAAATATTAGCTCGTAACCAGCACTTAAATCACGCAACGTCTAGAGGCGTAACGTAATTCAAGTAAGCTGAAACCCAGAAATCTAAACCTTTTTAAGAAAATAAAGGAGGTGAAGTTTTGAAATAAAGGTATAATGAAATCAAGTTTTCTTAATGCATAGAAAAGGAACATAAAAATGCAAGTGAAATTTACTAGTTTGAAAATGTGTTTCGTCTTTTAAAAATTTGGGCAGCACCTCCTTTGTATATTTTGATTCAAAACCACAAATACATAATAAGAATAATGGTATCCCCAAGCGGGAGCTACCACTTCGCCAAACGCCGGATCACAACCACGCAAGACAGTATATGTAAGTGTACGACGCCCAACCGCGAAGTTCACCACAAAAAGATAAAGAAATAAGCAAGACATCAAAACCATAAGTAGCGGAAAACCCCTCGCTCTAAGTCTCGCAACCACAATCTCACCAAGTCTCATTACTCATACAATTTAATAATTTTGATTGATGGAGTTGACTAGATACAATGTGAAATATAAATACAATAGTGGGTACGATACAAATGCCCTACCTACCAATGCAAACACCCAAATAAAGTTATGTGCCAGCGATACCGCTACGGATCCATGCGGTCAACCTGCAAAAACTGTGGTACAACGGGGGTGAGTTGCCAACTCGTGAGTAGAAAAACATCTACAAGTAGAAATCGAATAAACAACGATTCCTAAGTCAACTATATTATGAAGGTAATACTTTGATATCTTGGGTGACCGGGTCATCATATGTGCCAGCAATGTAATCAATACCTATATGTATGCGGATATAATCCAGCCATATCATCAATCTATGTATGCATGTGGATCTCATCCAGCCATATAATCAATGTCTATATGCACGCAAATATCATAAAAGAGTGGGCATGAAAATATGAGGATATAAATCAACGGTGTCCCTCGCGACACATCAAAATCATGGATCCTGGGTGTCCAACATCGACACCCGAAAACATCATGAAACCCGTGTCCAGCATCGACACGTAAATTCTCATATCTCGGGCTCCGTCAGTACAGATCGGCCCACGGGTTCCGTCAGTCAGGATCGGCCCATATCATCTCTCAACTCCGGTCGGTATCCTCTGGATATCCGCCGAGCCCAACCAATCACTGGTAGGTAGTGGTCCCTCTGCCAGGCTCACCGTCTACTGCACAGCAGATCCGTTCATGCCCCGGGGTACCATACCGGGTCCACCATGCATCCATAATCGGCTTCATCCACTCCTTGAATCGGGTATCACTGTCACACGTCTCAGAACCGAGAAAACGCTTGGTGGACGCACTGAAATATCATATCAAGAGAAACCGAGTTTTTAAAACAACACATAATCTCTTTTAAAATGCCCACGGTTCTCAAATCCAGAAATCTCATGAAAACAGCATATCTCAATGCGTAAAATCATAGAGCATGATGTATGCGACATATAATAGACATGTAAGCATATCCATATATCATGCAATATGGAACAGTGATATGGCATATTAAGAGAAAACCGCTCTTTTAAATGATTCCAATTTTTAAAATATAACACGCGGTTCCCAATTTCCCAATAAAACTAGTTATCTATGTAGGTACAATATATATGAACAAGTATAGAGGTACCAATGTGTATAAACGCTAATATGGGTAAGCAATTTGTATATGTGCAAGTATGGATGTATCAATGTATATGTGCTCCAATATGGATATACAATGTGTATGTGCGCATGTATGGATGTACAAGTTGTACATATGCAAGCATGAGTGTACAATATGTATGTGCGCTAATATGGGTGTACAAGTGGTATATACGCAAGTATGAGTGTACAATATGCATGTGCGCCAATATGGGTGTACAAGTGGTATATACGCAAGCATGTTAAGCGAAGAGTCATATCATGATGCAGCAATCCTGCTGTGTAGTGACATGGAAATTATTGATGATGAAGTGTGTGAGCTTACAATCAGTGTACGTGTAACATACGCATCATCGATAATGGTGCAGGTGTACTATCACATGTATAAGTAATGCAATGCGAATAACATGAAGGCAGCATAAGGTAAATCAAGTGCAAATGCTGACGAGTATACGTATCTAACATAACCTAGACGATGAATCTAACAATCAGAATCTAGCCACACCATATCGCGTACGGTACAATCCATCGTATGGCATCCTCTAGTCAAGGGTATATATCAAATCTCAAGTCAAACTCATCACGTACGGAAATCATCGTACGGCGGCATTAAGCTATCAGGGATCCTATCAACCTATAAGACGAGGAGGGTACGGACCTAACGTCACGTACGGCTAACACTCACGATTCTCAACACATATAAATATCTCTATATACCTATGTCCCAGGTCACATCCGCAACAATCTCATATCAGGGGACAGGCAGGGTATCAATCATCTCAATCGACTCGCATCCGTATACCAACATATAACCAAATCATCATATCGCGTCATATATTTTTTTCATCGCATTTATATCTCTCATCAAATCAATTTTACAAATGCACTCTACCTTTACTACAAGCATAAGTATCTAATCTAACATACACACCCGAACCACACAATCAGTTTTTAAAAGAAGCGAATAGTAGTTTTGAAAGTAGAGGCTACGGTGCTTTTAAGGAAAAGATATCATTTGAAAATCCGTAACATCCCTCACGGTACATGTTTAAGAGATGCAGACGATTCTTTAGTTTGGAAATAGGTATGGTTCGGATAACATATCTACGTCAGCTATCTAGTCCTATAGTACCCTAAACGGCAATATCGTTAAACGCCATCCTCAAATCCCATCATCATATATTAGTCGTATCAAACACTTCTAACTATCCTTTAGTTTTTAATATGGTTTCTATAGCTATCTTTTAATTCTAACCCTAGTTTCCTAATCTAGGTTTTCTTAACCATATTCTACAAATCGGTTTCCAACAAAACTTTGCAGGGGTGCTATACGCCATCCACCCGACTTCCCCTGTAGATATAGATCTACTCACCTTGGTCTTCGCTTGCCGAAGTTGATGACGCCACGCTTTGATGCCTCGGAATCCACGCGAAAGTACCTACAATAAAAATACATATCGCAACACTATTAAAATCAAGTTCTGAAATCCAAAACGACACACAGATCGCCTATAGGTTAGAATCTATAGCCCACGTATGCAAAACCAACAAATTACCCCTAGTCGTTGATGTAAAAACATCCAACAACCAAAAACAAACCCAAATAGCAAAATCAAACATTCCAAAATACGAAAAACATAGCCAAAATCACACCAAAGCGCTTCCAGATTTTGACTCAGGACAAAATAAGGTGCACAAACAAGTCTAGGATGTAGTACAAGGTGTATATGACCTACTGAACCAACCTAGACCCCTACCCTTACCAAATTGCCACCCCCAAGGCCCTAAAATCCGGCGAGCTCGGCCCCCAGGGCTCCTCTGGGCTTCATCTCATCAAGGTGGTCTCCTAGTACTCTAATTTGGTCTCTGGAGTTGCTTGCTAAACTCAGAATGCCCCCGGGTTGCTCTAAATTTCCCCGCACACCTTATATCCTCACAAAACCGACATGGAAAAAATCCTAAATCCGTATTTTGGTTTCTATACTAAATTCCAGGTCTTAAACAGCCACTCCACAGCCACTCAATCATCACCAATCAACAATTTCACTCAAACCCTCACTAGGATTTCTAAGTTTCTCCAATTCATCTCTAAATGAACCCTAAACTTAAACAAAAAACTAGGAAACTTGAAACTAAACTAATGGAAGAAATTATGCCTCATGGATATCACTTAAGCAAATCCTAAAAGTCCCAAAGTTGTCAAAATCCCACTTTGCTTGGTTCAATGTGTAGAGGAAGAGATGGGGATTAATTTTTGTGAAGCGGGTATAAGGTTTTGGGGATTATTTGGAGATGGATCTTGGGTTAGAAGTGGAGGGAGATGAGGGTGAGGGAGATGAATAAGGAGATGAAAATGATGGGGTCAAACACTATGGCAGCAGCCCCCCTCTCTCACTTATTCTCACACACACTCTCTCTCCAATCATTCACCTTTTTAACCCTTTTTCATTTCTTTTTCTTTTCTCTTTTAAACTTCAAAACCAAATCACATAATACCCATAAAACAACACAAATGAAACAACATGTAACCAAATGTAACATGACATGGTGCACTAGCCATGGAAAACTGTAGAAATACGGATTTGGCTTAATCGCGATTAGCAGTGCACTAATCGGGTTTTTATCCAAACTGCATATTATAAATTTTAAAAATGCCAAATCCTTTAAATATATTATTAAAATAATAAATCATTTTAATTTCCAATTATTTCATATATATTGATATATATTTACCCATTTTCGAAAACCCTAATTTCGCAAATCAGGCAGTTTTCGGGAAATATATTATTTTAATATTAAATTCCAAAAATAATATTTTATATTTTTCTGAAATATTACAATCTTCACCCCTTAAATCAATTCGGTCCCCGAATTTAAATTTAAACCCCCAAATACCAAAACATTTCAATAATCAACTCAAATCAACGGGGCTCCGAAATCACGGAAGATACAGCAATAGCATCGCGTATCGTGTGCGCCGGAATATGAGTATAAACTAAAAATCGAACTCCGTCAAGCGTCACGCAAATCATCGGATTTGCACGCATATTCTCGGAGTTACAGTGGAGATACAGATCTCGAAATCCAATACTAAAATCCAACATACACTAGTCAAATACTATACTATTTATATAGTACGCATCCTTGAAAAACTCCAAGATTTAAATAAAATACATGCAAAATCCTTTCTAAATCACCGTGTGATGCGTAACTCACGGAATAAGTGAATGACGCTCATTGGTAAAATAATAATATATGTTCATATATGTTTTGCTAAATATACGTTTCTTCGTTTCAAAATATCCTAAAAGGTTTTCCTTTATAATCGTTCATGTCGCTCACAGACACGTAAGAAATAGCGAGACTATAGCTCCTTTTTGAAAACCTCTCGTTAACCTTTAAATGCATGCAAAATACTCAGGTATTGTCCTCAGATCAGTCCTGTTTGGCTACTACATAACACAATGCCTATGATAAAAACAAAGTGTTCAAAAGCAAAATCAGCTTCAAAAGGCGTATCCAACCAACGCCTGCGTCTGGTGCGCACGGAAATCAAATCCAAATACACGTGCCACAACATGCACAAAAGCAAAACTAAGTGCAACGAGTGTGCACGAAAGCATCTGTCCAGTGCAACGGGTGTGCACGACAACAATATCAAGTGCATCCAAAGCGCATCCGGTGCAACTAACATGCATGAATGAAAATCCCAATTGAGTGCATCCGGTATACACAAAACCACATCTCATATCATGCGCCCAACATGAGTGAAAATCCAAATCATGTGCATCCATCATGCACGAAAGAAATCTAAATCAAGTGCATCCAACATGCACGAGTAAAATCTCACTCAAGTGCATCCGGTGTGCACAAAAATCCAAAATTAAGCGCCTAATATGCGCAAAATCCAACCAAAGCGCGTTGGATCCGTAAAAGCATATAGTACAGTAGCATGCACGAAAACGAACGGCAAGTGCCAACGCGCACGAAAATACAAATCTGGTAACACAAATGCTCAAAGACATAAATCGGGTGCAACCAAGGTACGGAGTATAAATCCAGTGCGAAAAATGCACAAATACCCGTCCGGTGTAACAAATGCAAGAAATGCAAATCTAGTGCAACTAATGTACGAAATACGAATCTGGTGCATCCAGTGCACGAAATACAAATACGGTGCATCCAGTGCACGAAATACGAATACAGTGCATCAAGTGCACGAAATACAAATCCATAACTCAAATGCGTATAAAAGCAACACCGAGTATACCAGGGTGTATAAATAAAAAACGTGTGCAACTACGAGCACAAATCCGTATCAATGCACTACAGGCACATGTGAGCTATACCGAGTGCAAAAATCACATCATCCGTATGAAATCCACGAAATCATAAACACATGCTACGAATGTACAAAATCGACATCAAATGCAATGGATATGCACAAATCGTAAATCAACACAACGGTGTATAAAATATATATCAGGTGCGAAAACTATGCACAAAAATATAAATACCCAATAGGTGCAGCCATGGTGCACGAAAACAATATCATAAAGCTCAATCATCAAAACTCAAATCCAAGCGATATAAGCGTGATACTCGGATCACAAACGCAAATCGCAATAATTGATATCGAGGTTCACCTCCTACAATGTCGAAAAATGTCGGTGCGCCTAAAACCGGCAGAACAAGAACATTCGCTTGCCTCCTGCTCACGGTCTGGTGTCCTCGGTCTCTGGGTCCTTATCTTCTCTGTGGATTTACCAATCTCGCAATCCATCGGCTCATCGGCCCGGTCAGGTGTGCTAACGGGAACGATTCCACTCTAGCACTTCTCTGGTCATCTCTCGGCCAATATCACGACCACTCGTAAGGCAGCACATCACTGGCGTAGACCTCTGGCTCTCTGAATACACGTAACACAACTGACCCTGGTGCAAATCTCATTGCAGCAGAGTCCTGGAAGGAATCCTGCTCAAGGTCTCTTCCGATCTCGCATATGCCGAACTGTTCGGAGGCTGGTACTGTCACATAATCTTTTCTCGCTTTCTGGACATCTGCGTTCTCAGCACAACATTTCCTCGGGAACTGGCCGTATCCCAATGCCTCTGTATACATATCAGATATCTAATCTCGACGGGGAGTAACAACAGCCCGTCAGCGTCTCGCACAAACCTCTGGTTCCACTCGTCTGTATCATCGTCCACTATGACGTCACGCCATGTTATCTGCGAACTGCAACTGTTCTCGGCCACGGTCAATCCGGAGTCTCTCACACGGACTTGAAGTCACGAACTCAGTATCTTCATCACTCTGTAGAAAATATCTGGCCGAACATGTCCTCGGAAACTCGTCCTAACCATCGGAGAAATACTCGATACTCACCCGTCCTCGATCAACTCCCAACGCATTTGGGTAAGGTCCTCTATCCGAATCTGGTTAGCTTACTGGTCTCCTATCATATGATATCCGGACGACGTCAAACTTTTCGATCGAGTCATCAAGTTTCTAAAATTTCCCAAAAGCTCAACACCTGAGCACAGTCTAAAATATCTGGTACATACCACAGTACCTCTGGACCAGCCGTAGAAGGGCAAACCTAAGCCTCACTGATGGCACCGCTAAACTGCCACAAACCCTAAGGTTCAAAAGCGGTTCCATGATCATCATGTTGAGTTAGGGTTTCATTCTTCTAGAAGGTCCACAGAATCACTTTCATGTTCCTTCGAACACTTTAAACTTGGGAAAAATGGGTTTCTAACACTCGCTCGAACTTTTTAGCTTCGCCTAGCCGACATGAAAATACCCTTCGCCCGCATGCTAAACAATGCCTCAACCCTACAGGTAAGACGATATATCAACGGTCATCTCTGGATCGGTCTGCTCTAGATCTGAGTAAAACTCTCCACAATGGAAATCTTCAACTCGACTGGGCCTGCGTCAGTGTATCAATCTGACGAATCACCTTCGTCTCTCAACTCGGGATAGATTAGCTATCATCTGTCGCATTTCTGCCTGGAAGCTCCGGCGATCTCAGCTCGTAAGCTCTGGAAGCGATATCCTATCAATCTCAGCAACAGCTGGGTCATCCGTCTCTATGGTAGGCGACATCACAATCTCTGACGTATGCTGTACATCAACAGTCCTCTCGCAACAGGCAGCTCTATCAATGGCCCGATCATCCAGTGCAAAGCCAAACACTCGCCTCCAATAAGAGGTCACAACACAAACGCTAACTCGAGACGTTCCCATGTCACCAGAAAACACAACGGTCAGTTCTCGTCCACGATGAGCTCGCCCTGACCGCCTCACTAGCAGCAGCTCAATCTGCGCTCGAACCATGGTGACAGGAACCTCAAGCATGCATCGATGAAAACAAATCAAAGGCATGAAAGGGAACGACAGATCCAAAATGGATACATGATCATAAGAAGGAACAACATCAATAAGAGTATGATTATGGAAACAAATAGAATCAAGGATCTCAAATGGATGTATAATCATAGGTATGAAGAGAATCACAGATCTCAAACTATGTACATCCTAAGGTTTCTTAAGTGGAGTATCGTATCGTAAATATGCCGCGGAACATATGTACGGTATGTCACTCTACTCAAGCTACCTACTCCATCAATCAGGGTCAACCTATGAAACGACAGTTCGGGTCTAATACCGCCCCACCCGTTCAAGTCTAAGTTCCGTAAGGTCACGCCTACGTTCCGAAATACATACCCGCTCTAGACTCCGCATAGTCAAATATAGACTCGAACAAAGGTTAAACCTAGCGCTCTGATACCAACTTTGTCACGACCCGAAATATTAGCTCGTGACCAGCACTTAAATCACGCAACGTCTTGAGGCGTAACGCAATTCAAGTAAGCTGAAACCCAGAAATCTAAACCTTTTTAAGAAAATAAAGGAGGTGAAGTTTTGAAATAAAAGTATAATAAAATCAAGTTTTCTTAATGCATAGAAAAGGAACATAAATATGCAAGTGAAATTTACTAGTTTGAAAACGTGTTTCGGCTTTTAAAAATTTGGGCAGCACCTCCTTTGTATATTTTGATCCAAAACCACAAATACATAACAAGAATAATGGTATCCCCAAGCGAGAGCTAGCTCTTCTCCAAACGGTGGATCACAACCATGCAAGACAGTATATGTAAGTATACGACGTCCAACGGCAAAGTTCACCATAAAAAAATTAAGAAATAAGCAAGACATCAAAACCACAAGTAGCGGAAAACCCCTCGCTCTAAGTCTCGCAACCACAATCTCACTAAGTCTCATTACTTATAAAATTTACTAATTTTGATTGATGGAGTTGACTAGATACAATGTGAAATATAAATACAAGAGTGGGTACGATACAAATGCCTCACCTATCAATGCAAAACACCTAAATGAAGCTATGTGCCAGCGATGCCACTACGGATCCATGCGGTCAACCTGTAAGAACTGTGGCATAATGGGGGTGAGTTGCCAACTCGTGAGTAGAAAAACATCTACAAGTAGAAATCGAATAAACAACGACTCCTAGGTCAACTATATCATAAAGGTAATACTATGATATCTAGGATGACCGGGTCATCATATGTGCCAACAATGTAATTAATACCTGTATGTATACGGATATAATCAATGTATGTATGCATCTGGATCTCTTCCAACCATATAATCAATGTCTGTATGCACGTAAATATCATAAAAGAGTGTGCATGAAAGTATGAGGATATAAATCAACGGTTTCCCTCACGACACATCAAAATTATGAAACCTAGGTGTCCAACATCAACACCCGAAAACATCATGAAACCCGTGTCCAGTATCGACACATAAATCCTCATATCTCGGGCTCCGTCAGTCCGGGTCGGCCCACAGGCTCCGTCAGTCCGGATCGGCCCATATCATCTCTCGACTCCGGTCGGTATCCTCCGGATATCCGCCGAGCCTAACTAATCACCGGTAGGTAGTGGTCACTCTGCCAGGCTCACCGTCTACTGCATAGCAGATCCATTCTCGTCCGGGGATACCATACCGGGTCCACCATATACCCACAATCGGCCTCATCCACTCCTCGAATCGGGTATCACTGTCACACGTCTCAGAACCGAGAAAACGCATAGTGGACGCACTGAAATATCATATCAAGAGAAACCGGGTTTTAAAACAACACATAATCTCTTTTAAAATGCCCACGGTTCTCAAATCCACAAATCTCATGGAAACAGCATATCTCAATGCGTAAAATCATAGAGCATGATTTATGCGACATATAACAGAAATGTAAGCATATCCGTATATCATGCAACATGGAACAGTAATATGACATATTAAGGAAAAACCGCTCTTTTATATGATTCCAGTTTTTAAAATATAACACGTGGTTCCCAATTTCCCAATAAAACCAGTTATCTCTGTAGGTAAAATATGTATACGCGCAAGTATAGAGGTACCAATGTGTATATGCGCTAATATGGGTATGCAATGTGTATATGCGCAAGTATGGATGTATCAATGTATATGTGCACCAATATGGATATACAATGTGTATGTGCGCAAGTATGGATGTACAAGTGGTATATACGCAAGCATGAATGTACAATATGTATGTGCACCAATATGGGTGTACAAGTTGTATATACGCATTTATGAGTGTATAATATGAATATGCGCCAATATGGGTGTACAAGTAGTATATACGCAAGCATGTTATGCGAAGAGTCATATCATGATGCAGCAATCCTAATGTGTAGTGACATGGCAATTATCGATGACGAAGTGTGTGAGCCTACAATCTGTGTACGTGTAACATACACATCATCGATAATGGTGCAGGTGAATTATCACAGGTATAAGTAATGCAATGTGAATAACATGAAGGCAGCATAAGGTAAATCGTGTGCAAATGCTGATGGGTATACGTATCTAACATGACTGAATCAGTGAATCTAACAATCGGCATCTAGCCACACCACATCGCGTACGTTACAATCCATCGTTCGACATCCTCTAGTCAAGAGTATAGATCAAACTTCAAGTCAAACTCATCACGTACAGAAAATCATCGTACGGCGGCATTAAGCTATCAGGGATCCTATCAACCTATAAGACGAGGAGGGTACGGACCTAACGTCACGTAAGGCTAACACTCACGATTCTCAACACATATAAATATCTCTATATACCTATATCCCAGGTCACATCCGCAACAATCTCATATCAATGGACCGGCAGGGTATCAATTATCTCAATCGACTCGTATCCGTATACTAACATATCACCAAATCATCATATCGTGTCATATATTCTTTCATCGCATGTATATCCCTCATCAAGTCAATTTTACAAATGCACTCTACCTTTACTATAAGCATAAGTATCTAATCTAACATACACACCCGAACTACACATTCAGCTTTTAAAAGAAGAGAATTGTAGTTTTGAAAGTAGGGGCTACGGTGCTTTTAAGGAAAAGATATCATTGGAAAATCCGTAACATCCCTCACGGTACATGTTTAAAAGATGCATACGACTTTTTAGTTTGGAAATAGGTATGGTTCGGATGATACATCTACGTCGGCTATCTAGTCTTATAGTACCCTAAATGGTAATATCGTCAAACGTCATCCTCAAATCCCATCATCATGTATTAGTCATATCAAACACTTCTAACTATCCTTTAGTTTTTAATATGGTTTCTATACCTATCTTTTAATTCTAACCCAAGTTTCCTAATCTAGGTTTTCTTAACCACATTCTACAAATCGGTTTCCAACAAAACTTTGCGGGGATGCTATACGCCATCCACCCGACTTCCTCCATAGATATAGATCTACTCACCATGGTCTTCGCTTGCCGAAGTCGATGACGCCACGCTCCGACGCCTCGGAATCCACGTGAAAGTACCTATAATAACAACACATATCGCAACGCTATTAAAATCAAGTTCTGAAATCCATAACGGTGCATGGATCGCCTATAAGTTAGAACCTATAGCCCACGTATGCAAAACCAACAAATTACCCCTAGTCGTTGATGTACAAACATCCAACAACCAAAAACAATCCCAAATAGAAAAATCAAACATTCCAAAATACGGAAAATATAGCCAAAATCACACCAAAGTGCTTCCAGATTTTGACTCAGGCCAAAACAAGGTGCACAAACAAGTCTAGGATGTAATACAAGGTGTATATGACCTACTGAACCAACCTAGACCCCTACCCTCACCAAGTGGCCGGCCCCAAGGCCCTAAAATCCGGCGAGCTTGGGCCCCAAGGCTCCTCTGGGCTTCGTCTCGTCAATGTGGTCTCCTAGTACTCTAATTTGGTCTCTGGAGTTGTTTGCTAAACTCAGAGAGCCCCCGGGTTGCTCCAGATTTCCCTGCACACCCTATATCCTCACAAAACCGACATGGACAAAATCCAAAATCTGTATTTTGGTTTCTATACTAAATTTCAGGTCTTAAACAGCCACTCCACAACCACTCAATCATCACCAATCCACAATTTCACTCAAACCCTCACTAGGATTTCTAAGTATCACCATTCCATCACTAAACGAACCCTAAACTTAAACAAAAATCTAGGAAACTTGAAACTAAACTAATGGAAGAAATTATACCTCATGGATGTCACTTAAGTAAGCCCTAGAAGTCCCAAAGTTGTCAAAATCCCACTTTGCTTGGTTCAATATGTAGAGGTAGAGATGGGGATTAATTTTTGTGAAGGGAGTATAAGGTTTTGGGGATTATTTGGAGATGGATCTAGAGTTAGAAGTGGAGGGAGATGATGGTGAGGGAGATGAAGAAGGAGAAGAAAATGATGGGGTCGAACACTATGGCAGCAGCCCCCCCTCTCACTTATTCTCACACACTTTCTCTCTCCAATCATTCATCTTTTTAGCCCTTTTTCATTTCTTTTTCTTTTCTCTTTTAAACTTCAAAACAAAATCACATAATACCCATAAAATAACACAAATGCAACATGTAACCAAATATAACATGATATGGTGTACTAACCATGGAAAACTGTAGAAATACGGATTTTGCTTAATCGCGATTAGTAGTGCACTAATCGAGTTTTTATCCAAACTGCATATAATAAATTTTAAAAATGCCAAATCCTTTAAATATATTATTAAAAGAATAAATCATTTTGATTTCCAATTATTTTACAAATATTGATATATATTTACCCTTTTTCGAAAACCCCAATTTCCCAAATCGGGCAGTTTTCGGGAAATATATTATTTTAATATTAAATTCCAAAAATAATATTTTATATTTTCTGAAATGTTACATTCACTTCAGGTATTTGGCAGATAGTTTGCGTCACCCGTAGGGGTCTAGGGTGGGGTTTTTGCTATTCATCACAACGTGGAACTCGTCTTTCGTTACAGACTTAAACGAAATGCGGAATTCCTAGTATATCCAATGTGTTCATCTGTGATCTGGAATGTCTATTATTGCGTCTGACGAATGGATATTATTGTGTGTGTGTGTATTATATATAATAGACGTTGCTTATGTTTTGTATCCACACTAGTCCAGCCCCCAGCTCTGGCGTTAGTTATCTAACCTAACGGTGTAAGACGAGGCCCAGTGGCGAATGAGGATGGCATAGGCGCACGTTGCATTTTCGTCTTTTTCAGCAATGGTAGGTTAATTGATGGGACTGCATTACATTAATGCAAAGCAAACAAACCAAAACTGAATCGTTGGAACAATTTTTAAACTACTCGGTTTTTCAAAACAACAAAATTTTTAAAATGCGGAGCTTAAACCACTCCTTTTAAAAGCTATCAGGTTCCTTCGATTATATCAAGTTCATTACATTCACAGTTTCTCCAAAACCATTCGCAGCCCTCCATCATTTTAGTTAGGTATTCAGTTGTATTCAAGCTATGTATTTTGACCTTCGCCAAGGCATAATGATTGGTAGCTGCTGAATATTCATCTGTAGTATAGATAGATGCGTTGGTTTGGGACAATCATACTACTATTTTGGCCTTCGTCAAGGGTATGTGCGGGTGGGTTCAAATTAACCTGGACAATGACGGGTAGAACTTGACATGTGGCTTATGATATGTTGTCCTTCGTCAAGGTCATAAGAGCATGGGGCAAAAATCCACATCGGGAGTTTCTAAAGAAACTGAAACTAGCTAGTGTTGCATACGATTTGGAGTGTGATAATTTTAGTAGAATTTCTTCGACTTTATCACATAATGATATTTGGATCCCGATCTACTGTGAGTATATGCTACTCCTCGGGAGATTTTTTCACTTAACGATCAATGCTATAAACCAAGTAGGTGTCTAGAACAGTGTTAGCGGGGCTATGCCTCCAGGGAAAATAGGTTATTTAATTAAGGAACTTCGCAAAAGCATCGTAAAACCTTGTTCATCACAGAATACTGCATTTTATACCGCCCATTCTTACGCTCGGTTGTTTATAGGTAGGTGCTTTTAATCCGTGTTTGTTATATATTTGCAGGATACAGGTTCTCGGTTCTAAAACGGTAAATTCATGGAAAACACGACAAAATCCGGGTTCCTGCCAACCACTGAGAAAACACGGTCTCCGCTCGTCATCCGTATGTTGCCAGATACCAGTTAGGAAGACAAAATGTCAAATCAATGTCACCTTCATGCACAAGGCTCAATGGCAACAACAAGTTCCAAGAAATCTACGCGGAGCTCGAGGCAATCATGACAAAACATCCACAAAAAGTCCACCTTTCCTCAACAGAAATTCTGGAAGAATTGTGAAAGAATTATCAGAAAATATGTGTACCAGACAACAGGGGACAGCAGATCAGGGCCGTACAGGAAACCCCACACCCTAAACCTACTGTAGGGGCGCGGATCCGCGGCCAATAGGGGGTATTGGCGGCGGATCCGCGGCTAGGTGGGGCCCTCTCTGCGTCAACTTTTGGGGGTATTTTGGGTATTTCCCATGTGGTCTGGTGGTTGCCCTAGAACTCCATTTTCCTGCCTATAAATACAGCAGTTTTGAGCACAACCAAGGGTAATTCTTTGTTCTCCATTCTTTTGTAGGATTTAGTTCTTTTTCTTCTTCTTCTTCATTCCTCTTCCATGAAATTGTAAGTGAGAAGCTTTTTTGTGGATGTGAATAAAGATGAAGGTTTTTTGTATTATTCTTTTTGTTTAAGCTTCCCCCTTAAGCTCTCTACCTTAACTTGATCTTGCAACCTCTTAAGTGAGCTTGCAAGTTTAAGTTTTGGTCATTGGTCTCAAGGGGTTGTATCATTTCATTCTCGCCTTAGCGCTTCAATTCACATGCGTTCTCTACCCTTCCCTTGATCTTGCAACCTCTTCATTGAGATTGCAAGTTTAAGGGTTGGCTGTTGATCCCATGCTTGTTTTGAGTTCTATGGTTCTTGTAATTACTTTCTTGCATTTTTCATTCTTGTCTTTAATTACTTGCAATTTATTTCCATGCTCTTTAATTACTTGCAATTTACATTCATGCACTTTAAATACTTGTATCTTTTCTTTTCTTTGTTCTTTTCTTTTTGTTCTCTTTTTGTTCATTTTGTGAATGTTGTAATTATTGTTGTTGTTAAGAATTAATACGGTATTATAAGTTAATGTTTCTTTGCCAATTCCTTTTCCCGTTATTTTCCATTTGAACTTCGCCCAAACCATACGCAAGCGCTCCGTTAGGCACCGTACCCTGACAAGGTAACGGTGATTCCTAACCGCGACCGGTTGCGTTCGGTTTGGCCGGAGGCGAAAGCAAGAGACAAGAACGGAAGGACAAGGGTAAATAAGCCGGATTCCACGAATACCGCGGTTAAATCCCCTAATCCACATTGTTGCCAATTGCTTAGCTTCAATTGGTCAAGACTCGGCTCAAAGGTTTTGAGTACGGATTTCTTTAGCTTATAATCTCGTATCTTTTCTTAACAACTTTATACTTGCAGATAATACACATAGGTTAGTCCAAACAATCATACACAAATTCTTTATTGACTCGTCTAAGACAAGAAGGTAAGATAACACCATCTCCCTGTGGACCGACCCGTGCTCAACCGGCTAGCTGCATAGCGACACCGTCCTGATCGCGGTTACACTTTAAATCTTTGAACATCCGACACGCCAAAAGCGTGCGATCAAATGGCGCCGTTGCCGGGGAGACGGTAGCGTATTTTCTTTCTTGTTATTCGGGTTAATATTCTTTTTGTATATATATCAAAAAAAAAAAAACTTTTTGTTTTTTTTTTGATCATTTTTGTGGGCAAGAGTGCAGGTTTTTGCAGATTTGCAAACTGCAATTGTGGGGAGCAAAGTGTACATTCAAGTCTAAGGTGATTGCAAAGTACAGTGCCAAAGATTCGGGTAGTTTGACCCGCGCAAGCGAACTTTTCAAGCTTACCGGATTTGATTCAACGGGGGTTTCCTAACCCAAAACTTAACGGTACGTACTTTACTAACACCTTCTTCTCAAATCCGACGCTTCCAATATACTATTCTTTGCAGGATTCTTTCCAAGTTCGCTAGCAAACGCTAAAAAAATTGACTAACCCGTATTTGTTGCAGCGCCGCGCTTAAACTAAAAAACGATTGTTTGATTCTTTATAGAATTTTTGAATTGCGCATTGCATACATTAATACGGACTTAAGGGCAAGCGAACCCCACAACATACGGTAAAGGATTTCATCACCTTTTCCGTGGCCCACAAATCACGAACTTGAGCATAACGTTTACCCGCACAAAATTTAAAAGAAACTAGACTTTAAGCCTTAAGGACTTCACGCTCACTAGGAGAAGTTAACTGTGTTTAGAACCTTGCTTAACGGTATATTGTTTACGGGGTGTCTAGGAAAGTGTTAACGGCGCAACCGCCAAAAGAGAAAGGGTTATTTAATTAAGGAACTTCGCGAAAGCGTTGGAAAACCTCCCCTTATCTCTGCACTTACCTGGCCTCGTGATCAGTGTATCTTAAGCCTGTTTCTCGACACAGTTTTACTTCGACAATCAAGTTCTGGAGCAGGTCTAGTTGACCTAGGTGAACCCTAGAACGATTAGGTGTGTGGTATTTTTGTGTCGTGATTTTTTTTGTCAATATTCTTTTTTGTGTATATTTTATTCTTTTGTTAATATATAAACTATAAAAAAAAATCACATTCTTTTCCCTCTCCTTTTCTCTGCCTTCCTTCCTTTCTCTCTTCATATCATGGGTACTCCACCTCGAAAAACTCTTGCCGAACTTTGGTACCCACAACCAGAAATTACTTCATACGGTTCTTGCTTTGGCCGAACATCGAACGACCCATCCATGCCCAAAATTTCGTTGAGAGATCGGATAGACGCGTCTAGGACAAACAACTGGACCCCGCAATCCACTTCGTATCAACCGTTTCAAACATTCACACCTTCTTGCGTTGATACCCCTTTTGAAAATCCAGTTGTAACCCCGAGACCTATGTCTATTGCTGAACGTATTGAACAATCTCATAGCCGATCTTTCACTCCTTTCACCACTACAAATTCTTGGGATCAACAATTTCATTCACCTTCTTATCTACCTGTTGATCCTACCCCTGTCCAACCATTCAATTCCTACCAGTCCTACCCAACTTTTGCAACTTCCCTAGACATTGCTTCTACACAGCCTTTTGGGAATTTTCAGTATACAAACAACTTTGAATTTTTTACTGAAACCCCTTCACAACCCATGTCTAGTCTGGAACAGTCATTGGAAGACTTTAGGGTAGCGTCAAGCCAACAGATAATGGATTTGAATGCGTCCATGGCCGCTCTCATACAACCTACTGACCCGGTAGCTAGTTTTCAACTAGCTCCTAATTTTTCAATGTATGATGAGGCGGCAGGACAGGCTGTGAATTTGAGTGGATAGAGTGAGATGTACCCCCTTCCAAATCAAATCTACCCGTCCCAAATTGACTCCTACAACTCTGATTTTGAATGTCTATCTAGTGTTCCACATGATTTATCAATTGAAGATAGAATGATGAATGAGTTGTGCGACTTCGTAGTGTTTGATTTGCCCGATTGTGAAGGGTCCCTTTTGAGTGAAACCATACCCAATCCTCTTGACCTCTACACCTCCACTCTAGAACCTGAATTGATTGATATCCATGCTTTTGTTGAGGTGTCGGAGAATTTTGATTTTCACTTGATTGAGGATATTGACGCTGGGAACATTTTGGATGATGAACCCGTAGATTTGACTGAGTTTGTCTCTTCAAATCATCATCCCGAGTCATTAAAGGTTTTTCCCGAACCCCATATGCGTCTTGATTTTGAAGAAAAATGCATGGATGAGCTAAATTTTGAGGAGAATATTGAGGATAGCACTGAGGATGAAACAGTTTTAATTGATGAGTCGGATTTTCCAATTCATCCTAATCCTTTCATTGACTGTGTGCACCCTCCCGAAACCCTAACCAATACTCCTCCTCAACCACTTCCCTCCACCCTTTCCATCGTTCCGACTTTGCAAGAACCCGTATCATTTTCATTTCATATGTCTGGTTTACCAAGTTCGGCGTACCCATGGTTTCTCACGAACCTTGAGGGATTTGACCCAATCTCTCGACGGGTAAATATATTAGCACAATCGCTTTTTACACATCGCTCATCACATATTGTGCTAATCTATTTACTCCATTTGCACCCTCAAGTTCGTACTCCACTTCTTTTTCCCTTCCGCCATTCTTCTTCTTCTCATCTACCGAGACCGCATTCCACTTCTCTTCACAAGCGGTCTCGCGTATTTTCCATCTCTTTCCTCTTCACCTTCTTTCACCAACCACTGCTTTACCATGATAAAATCTTTGAATGGTTGGTGTTAACTTTTGGCCTGTGTAAGGCCTTGTATAGATGGATACTGTTCTTTCCTCCCTAATCCTGAATTTCAACGCTTAATAGTGGAAACACTGTTTTACTTAAGTTTGGGGGGGACACTTTTTTGTATATCTTTTTGTTTTCCTTTTTGTTTTGTATATAATTTGTTTCTAGGAAGCGCCGGCAATTTTAACCCTCTTGGTATAGCCTGACAGTGAGGGCACTGTCAAGTTTAAGTTTGGGGGTGTGCTCGGTAAGCTTTCTTCCTTCGCATTCATATGTATATTTTGCATCTGCATATTAAATCCATAAAATCCATAAAAATCTGAAAATTTTCTTAAAATATAAAAACTTTTTTGTCAAGTTAGATTGTGGAAGAACTCTGATTCAACATTCGACGGTTTTTGTTTGAAAAAATAGGAATAACTAAATCTTATGTTTAGATTTTGAAAACCTGAAAGATAACTCTCCTTTGAAGTTAACTATAGCTGATATACGTCTTTACATCACACTACACGTGTCGTGAGTCTTGGAAATTAGATGACAAGTCTTTTATGTTTAAAAAACTTTTAAATAAGATAAATGATTTTCTGAGGATCAAATAGGTTTGTTCTGAAATAAGTAATATATCAAGAATAGTTTATGAAGTGAGTGAATATGAAGGAATGTTATTGATGCCTTAATTGGAACTAAGTCTGAAAAATAACCCATCTGAAACTTGATTGGAATGATTACACACCAAACCCACTAAACACGTCTTTTATCCAAAAAAAAAAAATAATTGAACTGCCGGTTATATCTCCGTTCGTATTAAATCATCTGATTTTCACGTCAAACTGTCTTTTGTTTTTGGACCTAGGTAACTTGAGTAATTAAGTCCGCTGGGGTGTTTTTACACCTAATGCCCTAAAACCTGTAAGTGCACGGCGGCGCCCCGGCCGTCAATCCGACGCCGGAATGCGGAAGCGGTGATAAACTTAAATTTTGCGGACTTTGCAAACCGGCACCACCGCGCACTAAACTCCGGATCGAACCATTAACTAGTCTACGCTACTAAAAGGAAAGGGAAGAGATGTATACCGACGATCCAAGTCCTCCGGTCTTCATCTCCACTCCGATCTCCTCGCGGGATCTCCGTCCTTCTCCTCCTCGTCGCCTCCTCGCCGGAAAGGGCACCACATCGCCTTCGTCTTTTACGGGCTCCCGCCTCAATACCGAGGCAACTCGAGCATGAAGCCGGCAACTCGACATGCTCAAGATATGCTGTAGAATGTAGTGTAGAAGATGCTTGTCTCTTTGGGGTTATGTTGTTGCCAATGAGGATGATGGAGGAAACAAGGATTAGAAAAATGGTGCTTGCATTTTTCTAGCATGAAAACTAGATCAAGAAAGAAAACTCTCATGAATGAAGCTCTCTCTTCTTCTTCTCACAACCATGAAAGACTTATCATCAAGTGAGAAGAGTGGTGGAGGAAAAACCATATATCATATGAGGGAGGTGAGTGTAGGAGTGAAGAAGAGGTGACCACATCCAAGGGACAAAGAAACATACAACCATGCTTGTTACTATTAAACCCATACCCTCACTTTATCACAATCAAATCTCATAAAGCAAAAGCATGGTTGAAAAGAAATGAAAGCTATCATAATCAATCTATTACAATAAACCCCCTCCACAAATGTTATTTGCACAATTGCAAATAACACCCTCCATCGGAAAAGTCCGGCCGGGAAAGAACAAAGGAAAACCGGCCGGAACGGAATGCAAAATGGCAACTCCAGAAAACTGGTCCCGTAATAAATTACAGGAAAACCCCGATACTGTGCATACACACCCGCATCTGTATTCGGTCCGGATACAAATGCAAAGAGACAAAATCTACACTGTACTAAACTAGGACCGGCTTAAACCAAAGCCGGCTAGTAATATCCGTTCAATCCTGATCCGTGCAATACCGCACGTATCTGATCGAACCCTGCCATAAACCTATACGGCTACTAGTACAAACTGTCCGATCCTGATCCGTGCAATACCGCACGTATCTGATCGGACCCTGCCATATCTCCATACGGCCTCTACAGCGTTTCGCCCGAAAGCTGAGTAACTGAAAGTGTGGTGGACTCTAAAGACTCGTCAATACTATGGCTGTGGATTTAACCACTAGCACGTCAGAGGTATAAGCCAATACGTAACGGGCCACCAGCTATTGACTAAAAGGGACGTCGATGAGCGAACTCATCCTGACACCCTACTGAGCCTGTCAGTGACAATATCCGTGCAGTCCGGTCCGTTCGTCTATGAGCATCGCATGGCGGGCCTAGGGGGTTGGTAAAAGTCAGACCCCCAAAAGCGGTACAAGTCGTGTCGGAGTGTAGCCCAGAACACCCTGAGATACTACTGGAATACCTACCAGTAAATCTCCTTGCCTTGGCCAAGGACTTTGTGTAATGGCTCTCCTAGACACAGCACGACCTCACCCCCAATACCGGGAGAGACGAACCCCTGAAGATACGCTCACTGCCTCCATGTGGCTCGGGACTGTACCCAACTAAAACCTATTTGCACGACTCCTTTGAGCCGTGGTAGGGTAGTAATCAAAGTACAGTGGGAACTCACACGAGACAAATGACGATCCCCAGGTCGATGAACTAACCTGCACACATGTCACCAGGGAACTGCCATCTGACGTCTGGTATATGACCAACTAGCATGTTCCCGGCGAGTCCTGTCCGGTGTACTCATAACCCAATGAGCACCTGTATACATCTTAGGTGATCCAACTGACACCAGTGGCTTGTGAGACCGGCCACCGCCCCTCGTCGGGGTCTCGACTGTATACACTAGTCTACTAATGGAGTATCGATGCCCGGTCTCGAAACTCCCACGACTAGGGACCTTTTAAGGATATGCTTGTAGACCCCAGCTCCCACTTATATGATCGCCCTCATACTGCTGGTGGTCAAGCAAGAATCCTAGGGGCTCTATCAACGTGTAATAGCGACGCGTTAGGTCACCTAAAGCAGTACACGATGATAAAGGTAAACCAGATAGCATACTATCATCTCGAGTAAGACTGTCCTACCGGGATAGGTCCTCCCTCAATCATTACAATCACGTACCTGTGACCTAATAATTGACTATGAGGGCACTATCTCCAACAAAACCAACTGGTTTGGGTGCATTGGCCCAAAGCTCGCTAAGAAGCCTAGAAAGATTGGTTTAGGAATGTCAAGATGTCCTTACTATTAAAGCCCTCGCCATCCTAGGTCCAGAGTCCAGCGTCGCGGATAGGGAAATCCGTAAGATCTGGGAGATTGACTGCGCGAAGACCAAGTGCCCCGTGCTGGCCTCTATGGACAATGAACACCAGAGGCGGTACGAGAATATGGATCTTGAATCCATATTCTTCCATACCAAGAAATTATATGGAGAGCAATCTCATATCGTAAGATACGAGACCTTGAAGAATTTATTTCAAGCGAGATTGGCCATCGGGTCATCTGTAGGGGAACACGTCCTTAAGATGATCGGCTACATTGAGGAGCTCGCGGACCTAGAGACCACGTTAGAGAATGAGCTGTATACAGACTTAATTCTGCAGTCCCTCCCTTCCACCTACGTCCAGTTTATCTTGAATTTTAATATTCAAAGTAAAGATGTTGAACTTCCGGAACTCCTCAACGTGTTGAGGAGTGCTGAGGGCACCCTACAGAAATCCAAGGAAATACCCACTCTACTTATTGGTGGAGCTTCCTCTTCTAGATCTAAGGCGAAAGCCATAGGAAAGAAGAAGAAGGCCTCCACCAAGCCGAGAGGCGGTGTCAGTAAGGTGGAAGAAAAGGGCAAGGAAAGAGTAGCGGGGCTGACACTAGGAAAGGAAGAATGCTTCTACTGTCATAAGAAGGGCTATTGTAAGAAAAATTGCAGGGCTTGGAAGGCCAAGAATCAGGACCCGAAGCAAGTTGTGGCATCGGCTTCAGATGTGTTTGTAATTGAAAAATGTCTGTCAATCAACTCTACTTCTTGAGTATTCGATACCGGATCAGGATCTCATATCTGTAATTCTTTGCAGGCACTGAGAAGCCATACGGTTCTAAAGACTGGTGATATGACCCTCAGGGTTGCTAACGGAGCGAGCATGGATGCTGTGTCCGTAGGGGAATATCACTTAGGATTGACAAGTGGACATATTTTGGTTTTCCGCAACTGCTTTTGTGTACCTAGTTTGACTTGTAATATCATTTCTGTATCTTTGTTATCTAAAGAAGGTTATGATTTTACATTTGTAAGCGATGTCGTAAACATCCACCTTAATCATGGTCTGATTGGGTCAGGTACTCTAAACAACGGTATATACGTATTAAACCAACTGCAAATTTTCAATGTCTAGAACACACATAAAAGAAAGACTCCAGAATTAAATCAAGTTTTCTTATGGAATTGTAGACCGGGTCACATCAACGAAACAAGGTTGACCAAATTACATAAAGAAGGATATTTGAATCCGTTTGAATATCAATCTTATGCAACTTGTCAATCATATCTCAAAGGAAAGATGACAAAGACTCCGTTCACTGGACACGGAGTAAGAGCGAGAAAGCTCTTGGGACTCATACACAGCGACGTGTGTGGTCCCATGTCTACACATGCAAGAAGTGGTTATTCCAATTTCATTACTTTTACGGATGATTTCTCTAGGTATGGACATATTTTCTTGATGAAACATAAATCCGAGGCCTTTGAGAAATTCCGAGAATATAATAATAAACTGGAAAAACAAACCGGCAAAGTATCAAGATACTGAGATCTGATCGAGGTGGTGAATACTTGAGTGCTGGGTTCCTGGATTACCTAAAAGAGAATAGAATTCTCTCTCAGCTTACTCCTCCATACACGCCACAATACAACGGTGTATCGGAGAGACGAAACCGAACCTTATTAGATATAGTACGTTCCATGATGAGTAACGCTGAGTTACAGCGATCATTTTGGGGCTATGCACTAGAATTAGCTGATATCTTTTGAACAAGGTTCCTACCAAGAATGTGCCTACCACACCATATCAGATGTGGAGCGGGAAGAAACCCTATCTTCAATATCTGAAGATATGGGGATGTCCAGTTTTTGTTAAAAGGCAGCATGCGGCCAAGCTCGGGGCACGCTCAGTACTGTGTAAGTTTGTGAGATACCCAAAGAACTCCAGGAGGTATCTTTTCTATTACGCAGAGGAACAAAAGGTATTTCTTTCTCGCCATGCCCACTTTTTGAAACATCAATTTTTAGAAAAAGAAACTAGTAGGAGCGCAATAGAACTGGAAAATATTCTAGAACCACAAGTTATTACTGAAAGCTTGGTGGAACCAGAAGTTTCAAAAGAACAGGACATTCCCGTGCCACTTCGCAGGAGTAGTAGGCTGTCTCATCCGCCCAAGAGATACTACAGTTTTCTCGTAGACGGGGATAAAGAGGATTGTATCATTGATAATGATGAGCCAACTAACTTCCAGCAAGCCATTTAGAGCACAGACTCTATGCAATGAGGACCGAGATGGAGTCCATGTACACCAACAAAGTATGGACTTTGGACATTGCTCCAAAAGGGGTAAAACCCGTTGGCTGCAAATGGATCTTCAGAAAGAAGATTGGTGTAGATGGACAGGTTGAAACCTATAAGGCTAGACGTGTTGCAAAAGGATTTTGTTAAAGACCTGATTTGGATTATCATGAAACCTTTTCTCCAGTGGCTATGCTCAAATCCATTCGGATCCTTCTTACCATTACTGCCTTCCACGATTATAAGATTTGGCAGATGGACATAAAGACCACTTTTCTAAATGGAATTTTGGAAGTGTTCGTCTATATGGACCAGCCAGAGGGTTTCATTCAGAGTGGGAGCAGCGGGAAAGTGTGCAAGTTGCTTAAGTCCATCTATGGACTAAAGCAGACATCGCGGAGTTGGAACATCTGTATTGATGAGACGGTCAAAGAATTCGAATTTATCAAAAATTCAGATGAGCCATGCATATATAGTAAGATTGTAGGGAGAACTGTAGTATTCCTCGTCTTGTACATGGATGGCATTCTTTTGATAGGAAATGAAATTCCTATGCAACAATCTGTCAAAGGGTTCTTGTCACAAAGGTTCTCCATGAAAGACCTGAGTGACACCTCTTACATTCTGGGGATCCAGATCTATCATGATAGATCTAAGAAGATGTTGGGACTTTCATACTCCAGGTACATCAACACCATACTGAAGAGATTCAGTATGGAAGATTCAAAGCACGGTAATTTACCGGCTTGTCACGGAATCACCCTCTCCAAAGAGATGTCTCCCAAGACTAATTTGGAAAGGGATCACATGTCTATTATACCCTACGCTTCTGCGGTAGGCTCTATAATGTATGCGATGTTGTGTACCAGACCAGATATAGCTTATACACTAAGCGTGGTAAGCCAGTATTAGTCAAACCCTGGGGAGAAGCACTGGATAGCAGTAAAGAACATTCTCAAGTAGCTGAGAAGGACTAAGGAAATGTTCTTGGTGTACGACGGAAAAGACCTCCAAATCGAGGCCTTTGCTGACTCCAGCTTCCAGAGTGATAAGGATGATTCCAAATCCATGTCGGGTTATGTCTTTACCCTCAATAAATGGGTGGTCTGTTGGAAGAGTTCCAAGCAGGACACCACTGCTGAATCGACAATGGAAGCGGAGTATATCATAGCTTTTGATGCCGCAAAAGAAGCAGTCTGGATAAGGAAGTTCTTAACAGAAATTCAGGTGGTTCCGTCCATTGTTGATCTAATACCTCTGTATTGTGACAACAACAGGGCTATAGCTTTAGCAAAGGAACCCAGGTCCCATCAGAAGTCCAGATACATCTTAAGGCGGTATCACCTGATCAGGGAGATCGTGGATCGCCGGGAGATCGAGGTACGGAGAGTTACAACTGAGGACAACACTATAAATCCATTCACAAAGGCCATCTCTGAGACACAGTTTGAGAGGCTATTCTAGATGATAAGTCTGCGATATGCCAGCACATGGCCATAGTGCAAGTAGGAGATTGTTAGTGTAATATGACCTAGAGGCCATTATTGTATAATACTAGTTTGTATATTACATTTTGGAAGCTTGGGATATATACACGGATTTATGACAGTCTTTCTCGATAGTGTAGTATGCTACTTGATTTGTATCTATCTTAATATGTGTATATGTTTCTCTTGACGTATACATATTGGTAGAGCCCTTAGGATCTTTGCTTGACTACCGGCGTTGTGATGGCAGTCACACTAGTGGTGGTTGGATAGTCCACAAGCACATCCTTATAAAAGGTCCCTTGTCGTAGGATTATCGAGACAGGGCATCGATACTCCAGAGTAGACTATTGTATACACTTCTCATCCCAGTAGGGGAGATGGTATGTCCTACAGCCATCAGTACGTAGTACTGAAGATAGTATGCAGGTGCTCATTGGGTTATGAGTTACACTGGACAGACTCGTGGGGAACTATTGGTTGGTACTATACCTATCATCAGGTAGTAGTTCCCAGGTGACATGAGTACAGCATAGTCCGTTGATTTGACACTGCTACTTTGCCTCAAGTGCATTCCCACTGTTCTTAGATTACTACCCTACCACAGCTCTATTGAGTCGTGCAAACAGGTAGTAGTTGGGTGCAGTCCCGAAGCGCTAGGAGGCAGTGGCGGTTAGATAGGATTCGTCTCTCCCAGTATTAGGGGTTGATGTCGCGCTGTGATTCGGAAAGCCATTACACAAAGCCCCTAGCTAGGGCAAGCGAGATTTGCTGGTCGGGATTCTAGTAGTTTCTCAAGGTGTTTTTGGCTGCACTCCGACACGACTTATTGCGCTATTAGGGGTCTGACGCTTGCTGCCCCTAGGCCCGATATGCGATACTCTCTGACGAACAAACCGGAATGTACGAAGATTGCCACAAACAAGCTCAGTAGGGGTACAGATGAGTTTGCTCGTCGGCCTTCTTATCGACAGATACCTGGGTACCTGTTACGTGCAGCTGGTACCGCAGACGCGTTTGTGGTTAAACCCATTGCCAGCTGTTGAAGTCGAAAATTGCACCCCGGTTTACCAAGTCAAAGTCAAAATCAACCCCAAGCCAAGTGGGCCCATGCCCGGGTCGAGTCCGAACATGAAGCGGCCGGCCCTCCCCTATGCCAAAATGAAATCATGTAATAAATAATTTTTATGTAATTTTTTATGCATGAATGTAAACAAAATGGGCATAAAGCCAAATTTTTGTAAGTCCATGGCTTATGTGCAAAAAGAAATAGCACATGAGACAGGGGATGGGCAATATGCCATTTTGTAAAGCCCAAGGGGCTATATGTAAATATGTAAGCCTATATAAGGCAACCTGATGATGAATAAAGATAGACTTTTCATTCCCCAAAAAAATTAGGGCCTGTGCCTCTTTCTCCTTCCTCAAGGTTCCAAAACCTTCTTCTTTCTTTTGAATTAAATCAAGAGTTTTACTCTTCCTTTTTCAAAACTAAATAGTTTTTCACCACAAAATCCACAAAGGCGAACTTGGATCTACCATCAGATCTCAAAAAGAAGATATTTTTAAAATCTCATATCTCTTGATCTTCAAGATCCGGCCAAATGACAGGAATAAGAAGGAGGCCCATCTCCAGAAACCCCACTTTAGGGAAGAACTAGGGCTCAAGGGGAGAAGCCCCTTCATCAGCTTCAAAATATCCTAGGAGTTCCAAAACCCCACTCGTGATGGCCTGCTCGAAACTAGTCGGGTCATCATCTTCCATGATGCAATCCTCGCTTCCACCATCAATGAGAAAACCGTAGTATCTCTCAGGCAGATGAGAAACCCTGCTAGATCGGCGGAGAGGCTGGGGTTCGTCGGGTACTACTGAATCCTCTGGTTCCACTAAATCTTCAATTGTAGTTTGTGTTGCTGGAACCTCTTCCAGCTCTACCTCATCGCCACTAATTTCTTTTGTAAGAAATTCCTTTTCTAAAAAGGTGGCATGTTGAGCAACAAACACCTTTTGTTGTTCACTGTGGTAGAATAGATATCCATACGAATTGCTTGGATATCCTACAAACTTACAAAGAACTGATCGTGCCTCGAGTTTGTCCGGATTTTGCTTTTTAACATAAGCCGGACAACCCCATATCTTAACTCTTTTAAGAGACGGTCTCTTCCTATTCCATATCTCATATGGAGTGGTAGGCACAGATTTAGTTGGAACTCTATTCAATAGGTATATGGTTGTCTCCAGCGCATACCCCCAGAAGGAAATAGGTAACTCAGCTGTACTCATCATAGAGCGCACTATATCTAATAGGGTACGATTCCTCCGCTCCGACACACCGTTGTGCTGTGGTGTATAAGGAGGAGTAAGCTGATAGAGAATCCCATTCTCTTTTAGATAATCTAGGAACTCATTGCTTAAGTATTCACCTCCTCGATCAGATCGAAGAATCTTAATACTTTTGCCCGTTTGATTCTCTACTTCTTTCTTATATTCTCTGAATTTCTCAAAAGCTTCAGACTTGTGTTTCATTAGGAACACATATCCGAATCTTGAGAGATCGTCAGTGAATGTAATGAAGTAGGAAGAACCGTTCCTGACATGTGTAGACATGGGACCGCATACATCACTATGTACCAGTCCTAAGAGTTCGGTAACTCTTTCTCCGTGTCCACTAAACGGAGCTTTGGTCATTTTTCCTTTGAGACATGAATGACAAGTATCATAAGATGATAATTCGAACGGATTCAAATAACCATCCTTATGTAACTTAGCCAGTCGTGTCGCATTGATATGACCAAGTCTACAATGCCACAAGTAGGATTCGTTCATTTCTGAACTTTTCCTCTTGTGTGTGTTTTGTATATTGAGGACTGTATTCTGATTTAGAATGAATATGCCATTATGTAACGAGCCTGATGCAATCAACTTTTGATCTAGGAATATGTTCATAACATTATCCTTTACTATAAAATTATATCCTTCTTTACTTAATAAAGAAACTGATATAATGTTGCACATCATGTTCGGTATATAATAGCACTTATTTAGAATCAGTGTATTACGACTTGGCAATACTAGGTGATATTCACCAACTGCTTTGGCTGCAATACTTGCACCGTTCCCTAATTGAACGGAATGATCACATTTTCCCAGTTCTCTACCTTTTTGTAGCCCATGTAACAATTTACATATGTGGGATCCTGATCCGGTATCCAATACCCAGGACGTAGGGTGAACTGAGAAACAGTTCTCAATAACTAACACACCTGAAGAAGATGCATCAACATGCATGTTCTTTTGGGCGGCGTGAGAATCCAGATATTCTTCTATTCCCTGTTCAGTCTTATAACTCTTATAAGAAAGAACGGGTCCAACGTTCCCCTGCTCAGTATAATGAGCGGGTTCAGTCAATACATCCATATTATTATCTTGATTATGGCCTGACATGGTTGCTACCTGGAGAAAGAGAGAAGAAAACACTTTAGCGTATGCTCTTGCAAGATTAGATTGGTTATTATCTTATCTAATCAGGATGTCTCCCACTGTTTTTATCAAATCTACCTTCAAACCCTAAAAGGTAAGATTAGCCGGGATTAATTACACCCTGTAATTTCGTCAATCTTTCAGCCAGATCAGTGTCAGTACTTAAGGGAGGTTCCCCGTGCTTTCGCACGGACCTAATTAAAGTAAACCTCATTTTCCTAGAGGCGTAACCCCGTTAACACTTTTCTAGACACCTACTTGATCGGCTAATTGTCCTGTGTAAAACTCTCCCAGGAGTAACACTTACTCGCAGTGGGTATCGGGATCCAACTATCTCATAGGAGGTATGCAATCTCATTGCAAATTTCAACACTTGAAATTCCCGATAATATTTTGCCCCTAGCAACTTATGACCTTGGCTAAGCTCAACAAATCATAAGTGCTAGTCAAGTTCAACCCGTCATTTCCTGATTGAATTAAACCCACCCGTACGACCCTTGGCTAAGGTCAACAAAGTCGCACGACTACCCTAACTCAATCACATCTCATGTTTTAGCAGATAAATACTAATTAGCTACCGTACACTACGCCTTGGCTAAGGTCAACAAACACAGCACGAATACTAACTAGTCTCAATTTGAAATGACGGAGGGCTACACAGGTTTTTCAGAAAACCATGAGCGTAATGAACTTGATATCGTTGTAGAATCATATGAAAATTTGAAATGGAGTGTTTTTGAGGCTTTCACTAGTTTTGCTAAAGAGGTCACTCCCGGTGAAGGGATCTCGGCTCTTTCCTCATCGAATAAGGTGTAGGACATATCATATATATCACTGTGCAAAGCAAAACTCTAAAAGCAATCAAAAGACAAACCGAGTTTTGTAGCATCTGCCAGTTTTGCTAAAGAGGTCACTCCCGGTGAAGAGATCTCGGCTCTTTCCTCATCGAATAAGGTGCAGGGTATATCATATATACCACTATGCAAAGCAAAACTGTAGCTACCCTTTTTATAAAGTTTTGATTCTACAACATCTTTAAGGTTTCTTTTCTTTTTATTAATCTCATTAATAAAAAATCCCATCAGCTTATGCTTCCTAAGCATCACAGATAAATACGACGTACACTTATGCCATCCACATTCGCCTCGATGTCCCTTCGTGCACCGTTAGGTTAGGTAACTAACGACAGAGCAGGGCAGGGCTAGTGCGGGTGTAAAACATAAGTAACGTCTATATAATATATCATATATACTATATGCTGTATCCATCACAACAAATCAAATGATCATATCACAGATATCGCAGCAGAAACATAGATATAATGTGGGATATACTAGGACGTCCGTATTTAGTATTTAGCCAACAATAGAAAATACGGATTCCACAGTCGCGATGAATAGCCAAGCCCACACCCTGGACCCCTATGAGAGCGGCAAGCGACCCTACCAATTCTGGAGTTTAGGAGACCCGGTCTCGACTCCTCGAGATGGCCTCCCACTGAACCCCAGAACCCGGTCACCTATGCTCCCCTCCTTGGGTCCATCCTAATGCGGAAAAGTAAATAATATACAATACTGGTGGCATCAACCTCAACCTGGAAGTGCCCCAAATAAAAGAATATTACATTACATTTGAATTTACATGAATGAAAATATAAAACTCTCATCTCACATAAAACCCCCGGCTATTCAATCGCGACAATCCTGCACATCATATCTCAGCAACACATAATATCTCATATCATCAACGTAAGTAAGTATGCATACACCGATCGTCGTCGATGTATAGCAACGACAATCGGCAATACAACTACATACTACACTTACGGTCACAGAAAAGAAAGTGTAAAACTACAATATTTGGAATCCACAATCACTTTAGACATCGTAAATCCGAAATATCACATACTTCGCATTTAATGCCTAACTCTATGAATTCTACATATTGTATCACATTCCAGATAAATAAACGGTATTAAACTTTCCGATCGAATAATCAAATACCCAAAATTTCCCAAATTGCTCAACACTTGAGCGGAGTTCAAATAATCCGGAATGTGTCACAGTAGTAGCGGTCCAGCCGTAGAAGGGTCAAGCCAACGCCTCACATGTGGCACGCCGTACTGCCCCAAACGCGAAGGTTCAAAAGGCAGTTCAAGACGGTCACATAATCGAGTTAAGGTTTGTTGTCTTCTAGAGGGTCCACCACAAAACTTGCACACATTTGCGAAAGATTTAAACTCGAGAAAAGATTCAACACTTGAAAATTTTTCGTGTCGGGAAAAAGTGAGTTAATGATATCCGTTCGAACTTTTTAACAGTTTCTAAATATCCGGAAATAAAAACGAATTTAAATATTCCGATCGAATCTACGATTACAAAACAAACCCCAGAACACTCAACCATTGAGTCAAAAATAAAAATACCAGAAACTGTATAAGCATTATAAACGAATTACCGTGAAAAAATAATTGTCACATCAAACAGTACGGCCGCGGAACCGCGGCCCAAGCAGGGTACGGCCGCGATTCCGCGGCAGTCTGTACGGATCACTACACGGAATTTCACAGTAATTCTTATTTCTGTTTGCTGAATTTTTCAGGTATTTTTAATTCAGAAAAAATCGCATTTTTGAAAAATATCCAGAGAGGGGTTCATTTTCAACGGTTCGGGTTTGATCGGAGTTTTAACTTCGTAAACACGTCGCCTAATGCTCTAGCTAGGCTCTGATACCACTGTAGGGTTCCTAATCACACCTGTGAAGGTTCATAAAGCATCAAACATGCCCGAATAAAATTTTACATGTGCCGAACAACCCAAAGACGGGATCTTTGCTAGATTATTAGGGTTTAGCATGCAAGATGATATCTTTAAAGCTAAGTGTGAGGATTACAACCTTTGTAGTCCGCTCCTTCGCTTCACAAGCTCCGAGTAGAAGTCCCTTCGCCGCGATCCACGATCTCCCGGACTCAAGAGAGGCTCCACGACTCGAACGATCCATGCTAGCTTGAAGTGTTCCGATTCTCCGATGATCTACGTCGAAGTTGCTATAACCCAACCTTTCTCACTCTAAAGAGATGAACACCCTAATCTAATGGGCTAGATTAGATGAGGATGATGGAGTAGTATTTATGCTATCTTTTTAATTCACTTTCTCACAATAAATCATCACAAAAGGATTTTCTAGTAAGCTCTCTCTCAAAACTCAAGAGAGAAGAAGATGAAGAATGAAAAGAATAATCCTTTTTATGTTGAATAGTAGTCAAGAGTATATGATTGATTATAGAACCATGGTCAAGGATGAGAGGTTAAAACTTGTAGAGAATAAACTAGAGTTAGGGTTTAGTTAAGTTAAGGATAAGTATCAACCATAATATCTTAACCAAGACAAAATAGAATCCTTCTAGAATGAACAAGAAGCTAACCCTAATCAAACCCTAATCCCTTTTTATCATCCTTAAACATGTTTTATAATAAATCATATCATGTCACAATAATATATATCACATATATATTATATATTTGCAACAAAAGAAAATAATACAATTAACATATATCGCATATATATCAATGTATTAATCCGGTGAGAAAATGAAATAATAAAGCGAGCCAATATTAGATAATGTAATACAATATATCATATATATCATTATACATTAAATCATCGAATCAACACTTGATCCAATGATCCGGCTACATCGAATATAACCGACTAATATATCATGTACCGATTCATCGAATCAACACTTGATCCGATGTCCCGATTCATATCTAAATATCGCGAGAATATAATACGGTATCTCATATCGCATTATCCTCGGTCCTGCACATATCATATATGTGCCTCTACTCCGTTTTGCCTGAGCCAAGAAACCTCTGTGTAGGACTCTAAAGAATCGTCAATACGTCGGTAGCAGGTGATGATCATATCAAACACCCACAAGCTGCAAGCGGTCAGCTAAACGTAACAGCCACCCAGGTATTGAGCGATCAGAAGATCAACAAGCTAGCCTGTCCGTTCTCCTGTGAATCCAATCGGTAACACTCCCGGACAGTCCGGTCTGTTCGTCTGATATGTCGCATATCAAGTCTAGGGGTGGTATACGTCAGACCCCAGTAACCGATAAGTCGTGTCGATGTGAGGCTCATAACAGGTCGAGAAACTACTCGTAATACTTACCAGTATATCTCTATAGCAGCCCTGGCCAGGGACTTTCAGTTATAGCCAATCAAACACAGCACAACATCAACTCCCTATACCGGGAGAGACGAATCCCCTCCTATCGCTCATTGCCTCCATGTGATTCGGGACTGTACCTAAAATCCACCGTTTTGCATGCCCTCTTGGACATGGTAAGGTGGAAATCAAAGCACAGTGGGAATCATACAAGACTCTATGACGATCTCGGGTCTACAGACTACCCTGTACCAGTGTCACCGGAGAACTGCCATCTGACGTGTGGTATATCACCATCTGGGAGTTCTCGGCGAGTCCGTCCAGTGTACCCAGTCTCCACTGAGCACCTGTACACCATCTCTGCTGTCAAACATCGATGGATATTGGATCATCCATCGCCCATCATATGGGTCAAGATGCGTATACGCTAGTCTACTCTGGTGTATCGATGCCCCGTCTCGATATACCCTCGACCAGGAACATTTATTGGATGTACTCATCGACTACCGTGGCCCCACTAGTATGATCTCATCATAATCCCAGTAGTCGAGTACAGATCCTAAGGGCTTTATCAACATGTGAGAGAAAGACAGTAAACCAATACAAGTCAACATGTTAAGATAAAGTGAAACCAAATAGCATACTATCATGATGAGCAAGAAAGTCCTCTCTGTATATATCCAAGCATCCATCATAATATACATCATATGTACAACAATGGCCTCTAGGGCATATACATAACTAACAGCGCTAGCACCCGAGCGCCCACGTGCTGACACGTGGGGCGCTAGTGCCCCTGCGCTCAAAACGCTAGCGCCTAAAGCGCTAGCGCCCGAGCGCCCACGTGCTGACACGTGGGGCGCTAGCACTCTTACGCTCAGAGCACTAGCACCCAAAGTGCTAACGCCCGAGCGCCCACATGCCTGGCACGTGGGGCGCTAGCACTCTTGCACTCAGAGCGCTAGCGCCCAAAGCGCTAGGGCCCGAGCGCCCACGTGCCTGGCACGTGGAGCGCTAGCGCTCAAAGCGCTAGCGCTCTTGCGCTCTTGCGCTAGCACCAAGGCGCTGGCGCTTTTTCCCATGCATCCTTTGGATGCTCTTTCCCTCTTTTTATATATATATGCATATATATACATACACACACACACATACTCTACAACACTGTCCCTCTCAAAAAAAATATTGGGTCGGGACGCTGCCCCGCACCCCGCAAGGGGGCTGTTAGCCCTCTTGACCCCCAACCCGCTATCCGGGTAGCGGGACCCCCGTAAAAAACTCTGCAGGGCCCCTAATATATCCTAAACCCTTCCAAAACACAACACTGCACATTGAGTTCGCATGACCAGTTTAACCCGTTAATCGGAGGTTCTCTCGTCCCAAAGGCGAGGGGTAATTAACGGCAGCTTAGTCCGCGGCTGCCGGAGATTTGGATCCCCGCAATCAATAAACCCCAACCTACCCTAGACAGGGGAATCTGTAATGCGCCTGACAAGAGCGCGCCTATTCCCATCTCAATGGGGTGACGAAAAATACCCTACAACAGCGTACTGTCGAGTCTTTAGAGTCCCACACAGAGTTTCCCTGCTTCGGGCGAAATGAGTAGTGGTTGTATGGTTTTACGATAGGGTTCGATCACACATGTGTACTTGTGCGCATATGATGTTTGGGGGGACAATACTAGTAGGATTTGGTTTAAGCCGGATCCTTGTATTTGCTTATTGGATTAGTTATGTCGCATTGTATTCGTGTTTTTCTCGAAATACGGATACGGGTATGTATATACGGAAACAAGGGGCATTCTTGTAATTATTCAAGTTTGCTTTAAGATGATTAAACCTCATTATTTTTTTTAGCATTTTAGGTTAAATGCTTAATGAGGTGGATATTTCAGAGGAGGAAAACTTCATGGTATTTTAGTGAAATTGAGCATGGCTTTATGTTGACTCTTTTGGACTCTTATGACAATAGAAGACATAGATATTTTGAGATATTTGTGAGAGATATTTTTTCTTTGCATTAGAGTTAAAATAGATGCCATGCTCAAGAGTTAAGTTCATTATCATAAACACTTTCTCTCTCCTTTCAAGCTCTCTCTTCATCTTCCTCGAAGAAACCCTAATTATCTCATGAGTTGAGAATCCTAGGGTTTGTGATAAAACTAAATCCATTAACACACTTTACTCTCTCTAGGCTACTTAGTTTAGCACACCAAGTGATCTAGTTGCCTCATCCTAGAGGAGAAAGCTCAAGATAGACACTCTCGGATGGATCTTCTTCGATTTGGAGAAGCCGACGAGGAGGCGCGATCCATTCTCATTTCGAGGAGCTCACGATGAGAATAAGGACAGCGAAGCGAAGAAGGACAGTGAGAACTTGAGGTATAACATTCTCACATAGTAGTTAAACCTCTAAGCTAGTTTGTTAGTTAGGGTTTAGTATCGATCCTGGAGTTTAGTCGATATTACGAAGCACTTAAAAATCGTTTTTTGCAAACCCCGCCTCCCCGCGAACACGTGGGTTGTATGGCATCGACTTACACTCTTGGCGAGCTTTGCCACACACAACCGGATATTTTTTTATATCGTTATTGCTTTGGTACAAATTCTGACCCTACCATTTCTTTATAGGATAAGATAAGACGATCTCGAAATAACAACACCTCACTCAAAGTCCTATCAACCGCGTCAAAATTCAATACCTTCTTATGTTGATAATCCTTTTAAGGCTAGTGAGAAAACTTCTAAACCCATGTCCATTGCTGAGTATATTGTGAAGGCTCGTAGCCTTAGTTTCATACCTTTCACTACTCCGAAACCGTTTGGACAAAAATTATTTCCATATGAAAATGTTGATATGCATTTTGAGGTGAATACGACAACTTTTACACCCATGACCATTGCTGAGTAAATTGCAAAAGTCAATCTCCAACTAACCAACCAATATCAATATTCTTCATATCATAATTTTGATCATAATCATGTTTATGAAACTTGGATACAACTTTCTAACTCTTATCATCGGTACCAAACTTTCACACCCTCTCATGTTGATACTTCCCTTGAAGCTAATGTGGCAAGTCGTAAACCCATGTCGATTGCGGAACACATTGAACTCGTCCATAGCCAACAATTAAACACATTCCAACCATACTCAACTGTTGCACCTATCTAGACAGTGCTTCTGAACATCAATTAAGAAGTTCTACGGTTCAAAGGGAATCTTTCATTGAAACTTCTTCACAAACCATGTCTAGTCTTGAAGTAGAGTTAGAACTGAGTAATAAGAAAGAACAAGGGATCCTTCAAAGTCAAACTAGAACCAATTCTTTTGATCTCGACACCTTCCATCATGAACCCCAACCGTATGTATTTGATGATAAACCGCTTAATAGCATGGTTTGGGAGTCACCGCTAAGCCTTAAGTGTTGCAAAACTAAGATATTGCTAATTACGCATTAAATAGTGAGCACATTCGGTAATCGGTTGGTTAGTACCTCAAGAAGTATTAACGGTCGCATGAAGAATGAGTGAGCAAAATCCATCTAAAAACATTATCGACTAAAAAGTACTAAGGAATATAGACAAAGGGTATGATAGCTTGAATTGATTTTCCAAGTGTAGGGATGTCCTTTACATACACGTGGGCGTATATGATCGATATTTGGAAGAAAGGTAGGGAGGAAAACTAAAGACGATGTTTTATTGAGAGACGATATGATTTCTGACATTTTTTCAAGACTATTAAGATAAGGCTCATGACAACTAAAAAGCTAGTGTAGTTTGAAACACGTATTTTCAAGTTCTTTATTTTATATGTTCCTTATCTTTGCATGTAAATTTTATCTTCATTCTTTTATTTTGGGATTTTGTAGGTCTAATCCGCTGAAAACCCTCAGGATACAACACTCCTTCTACTAGGGACACCTAGAGGTTTAAAGGCTTGTTGCACGTGCTAAGTGCAATCGTGTTGCCTACGAAAGTGTGCTAGATTTCTTATTCTTTTTAATAAATATTTTGCTTGGGACGAACAAAGATAAGTTTGGGGGTATTTGATTAGTCAAATTTATTGCAAATTTGTATGGACATTTTCTCTACTATTATTAACTACTAAAAGGTGTTAATTGTAAATAAAGAACATATGGGGGTTTATTTGTAAAAAGATTATTATCATATATTTTTTCATTTATAATTAATATAATTAGGGAAAATATATGCATATGATATTTAAATAAAATATTCATATTAAAATATGCATATCATATCAAATATTCCTAATCAATATTCTTAAGATATCATATCATATAAATAGTTGGAAAAGTATCTCAAAAATAATAAATGCTACTAACAAGATAATTTGAGATATTGTGCAGATATTATAAAATATTAAGCTCAGGTTTGAACTATGAGTAGGAGACCCACAACAAATCGAAGTATGAAACTGAATCAGCCAAATATTATGAGTAAATCGAAGAATTTAGCAACGACAAAGACTAAGAGCAATATTTTCAGAATATTTGTATCAAGAGGATCTCCAAATATTGAGAGAAAAAGGCACAAAAAATTTAGAGGCATGAACACACCAAATGGCGAAGGAAGCGCGGTCAAATAGGACTATAGACGGTGGTTCAGCGGTCATTTAGCGGCCGTAGGATCTGAAACTTCAGGGTTATGATCGTAAATTCACACACTTCAATATGTCATCTAGGGTTTCACATTCCAAAGCCTATAAAAGGACCGAGAAGTATCAATCTATTCATCTATCCATCGATCTAGAGAGAGGTCTAGCGAGCAACTAAGTTTTTGTAATTTAGTTTTTCAGCGAGCAAGTTGTAATTCAATAGTTGATCAATGAAGGTAGTCTTTTCTTTTAATTTTTGTCGCATTTACTTTCCTCATTACTTTTCTGCAATACTTTCCGCATTAATTTTCTGCATTACATTCAGCATTACTTTCTGCACTTTTAAATTTTAAATATGGTTTCATTCATCTTCCATCTCTATTTTATTATGCTAATATCCATGAGCGAGTAAATTCTTGTTTGTTAGGCTTTGTAGGATAGGGTAGAATAATGGATGAAAAATCTCTTAACTTCTTTTGACGTTTTAATGTTTATAAACTTTAGCAAAATAAATGTTAACCCACTTATCGGGCGCCCTATCAATTAATGATAGTCACGACCACGATTTGAGATTCGTTAATATTTGTTTTGTTAAAGGTTTGAGATAAAAAGAGATCAATGGAAGGACTAGGGTGTTAGGAATATGTATTCCCTAGAGGCCATTATTGTATATTATAGTAGATGCTTGGATATATATATAGAGGGCATTCTTGCTCGATATGATAGTATGCTATCTGGTTGTTCTTTATCTCAATATGTACACTTATATTATTATTCTATCTCTCTGATACATGTTGATAAAGCCTTTAGCATGTTGGCTTGACTACCAAGACTATGATGCAGATCATACTAGTGGGGCTTAAATAGTTCTCAAGCACATCCTTTAACCGTTCCTAGTCGAGGGAGTATCGAGACAGGGGTATCGATATTCCAGAGTAGACTAGTGTGTACATTTCTTGACCCTGTATGGGTCGATGGTTGATCCCACAACCATTGGTGTTTAACATCAAAGATTGTACACAGGTGCTCATTAGAGAATTGGTACACCAAACAGGGCTCGCCGAGAACTCCTAAATGGTATCATACCTATCGTTAGATAGCAGTTCTCTTGTGACACTTGTACAGGTTATTCTGTTGACCCGAGATCATCATAGTGTCTTGTGTGGTTCCCTCTATACTTTGATTTTCTACTTACCACGGCTCAAAAGAGTCATGCAAACATGTGGATTTTGGGTACAGTCCCGAGTCACATGGAGGCAGTGAGCGATAGGAGGGGTTTCGTCTCTCCCGGTATAGGGAGTTAATGTTGCGCTATACTCAATTGGCTATAACAGGAATTCCCTGACCAGGGCTGATGTGATTTACTGGTAAGTGTTATCAGTAGTTTCTCGAATGTTTATAGGCCACACATCGGCATGACTTATCAAGTTACTAGGGTCTGACGATTCAACCCCTAGACTCGATATGCGACATATCAGACGAAGAGAACGGACTGTACGGTAAGTGTTGCTTATAGGCTTTACGAGAGTTTGGACAAGCAGAGCCTGCTTGTTGATCTTCTATTCGTTCAATACCTGGGTAGCCGTTACGTCCAGCTAGTACCGCTGACGGCTTATGGGTGATTGATGTGATCATTACCTACTGCTGGTATATTGACGAGTTTTTAGAGTCCCACACAGAGGTTTGCTAGCTTAAGCGAAACGAAGTAGGACACATATGATGATATGTGCGAAAGCTTGATTAAATACGAGTATGTGATACCGTATTCTAATCTTGCGATATTTGATATCGGTTAGGTTATATGAGATATAACCGAATTATTGAATCAAGTGTTGATTCGATGATTTGTTATATGTATATATATTTGATATTGGCCGGTTATATATGATATGGCCGCATTATTGAATCAAGTGTTGATTTGATATTGAATATTGAATATTGTCGGTTATATGTGATATAACCGAGTTATTGAATCAAGTGTTGATTTGATAAAATGATATACATATAAATAATATTAGTCAGTTATATATGATAAAACCAGATTATTGAATCAAGTGTTGATTTAATAATTTGATATATATTAATATATTTGATATATAAATATATATTAACTAATATAGCTCACCAAATGATTTTCTTCTCATGATATATAATTGTATATATATACATATATATATATACATATATATATATATATATATATATATATATATATGATATTGTATCATGGTTGATGATACATAGAACATGGGTGTATGAGACTCACACTAGGGTTTGTGATTATTGTGGTGATTTATATTTAAAGCAAAATAGATAAGAGATAGAAATGAGTCATGGCTTTAGATGGTTGGAGAAGCATCAAGAAGCCATGACTCGTCTCTCTCTTCTTTTTTCTCTAGATATTTATTCATCACAAGATTATCATGAGCCCATGGTTCACTCTCTCACTTGATCACAAGATATTTTCTCATTCACCCAAGTTCATCTTCTTCCTCAAGTGAACTCTAGGGTTTTTCTTGAGTTGATAAAAGAGAAAGGAAAATATTTCTAAATTGAGCTAACTTCCTACTTCATCAACCTACACTATCCTAGCACTTTAGTGTAGGTTGTTTACTTCACTAATACTTTGATTTGTGAAGAGTTAGCTTGACCTAGAGAGGTTTCAAGGTGGATCATCTTCGGCTTCAAAGATCGCATAGCAAGTTCGTTCCTTTCGACAAGTGGAGCCAAGAAGAGTTCTAAGGACTACTACTTGGAACTTAGGGACTACTGCTTTGAGCTATTGAAGTGAAGGACTTGATCTACAAAGGTTGTAACCCTCTTTACTTAGTTTAGAAAGTGTTTTCTTGCTAACTAACCCTAATTCTCTAGTTCGATTCTTGTTTAGTGTAGTTTAGACCTGTAGATTTTTTAAAATTGCATACTTGATGCATGTGAAAACCAAGTAGAGATGCTAAGACACACTTTCATGGTATCGAACCAAACTAGAATTTTAGGCGAAATCTAAACGATGTTAAATTGTTCAATCAAAGTTCAAAACCCGACTTTTTACAAGTTTTTGTCCCTTTTTTCAAAAGTTGAAATTTTCCAGATTAAAAATTCTCAGAAAATCATGTAGGTTATTGTATGGATCCCCAAGAAATACGAGATCCCAACTCTACTAATTGGCCGTGGAACCGCTGCATAACCTGGGGTTTAGCCGCGGTTCCGCCGCAACATTGGGGAGTTTGGGAATTGTGTTTCTTGTGCTGCTTTATTTTGTTATTTTGCACTCTCTATGAATCTTTAGTAAGGCTCAAGTTGCTGAGCTCTCTACGATTTGTGGGTATTTAATATATCGATCGAAATATTTAACATCGTCTAGATATTTTTGATATGTGATACAATTTTTAGAAATCCACATTAATTAGTTTTGTGAAAACTAGTTTGTGTTTTGTGAATCTAGCATTTTGGTCTCATTTGATCGATTGCCACGGAGTTTCGATTCAGATCAAAACACCATCGCAATCTGGTATAGTATGCGAACACTCGCAAGGAAACACTACTAGATAGTCATGCCCCATAGCCCCGACCAAGTGACTATAAGAGAACACCATAGCTAAAAGCATCCACTCGGGTGCTCGCGGCGCAGTGTTCTGCCTAAGTGCACTTCATTGTCAGCATCGGCGGTGCGGCAATCTAGTAAAGTTCCCGACGAGCATTCGATCATTTTATCGGGAATCTTTTTGAATTACCCGACTTGATATTGAAAAGTGTTTTCAATTCGAGACAAAATGCAAGATTTAAAGGGTTAGGCATGAAATCTGAGATATGAGATATTCCGGATTTATGATGTCTAAGATAAGACGCGGATTCTAATTATTGTATTTTTTATTTTTTTCTACGACCGTAAGTGTAATATGTGGTGTATCCCCAATCTCGTTGCTGTACGTCAACAATATTAGTTATACGCATATTTACTTACGTTGATGACATGTGATGTTATGTATTGCTCTGATATGTTATATTGGATCGTCGTGATTGAATAGCCGGGGGTTTTTACGTGAAATGAGAGTTTTTATATTTTCATTCATGTAAAATATTGTATGTGATATTCTTTTATTAGGACACATCCGAGTTGAGGTTATTGTCACCATTGATGTATATTATTTACTTTTTCCGTATTAAGATAGACCCAAGGTAGGGAGCACAAGTAACCGGGTTCTAGAGTCCAGTGGGAGACCATCTCGAGGAGTCAAGACCGGGTCGCCTAACTCTAGAATTGGCAGGGTTACTTGCCGCTTTCGTAGGGGTCTAGGGATGTGGGTTTAGCTATTCATCACGACCGTGGAATCCGTGTTTTTCATTACTGACTTAATTTAAAACACGGAACTCCTAGTATATCCTATATTTCATATGTTTGTTTTTGCTGCTTTTGTTCAGTGATATGATCATATAAATTCGTGAGACGAATTCTATATATATGATATATATAATAAATGTTGCTTATGTTTTGCGCCCATGGTAGTCCAACCCTCGCTCTTCCGTTTGTTAAGTAACCTAACGGTGCATGAAGGAGCCCTTGGCGAATGCTGATGACATAAGTGTACGTTCTATTTTCGTTTCTTCAATAATATTTAGGAAACAAAAAATGATAGAACGTCATTAATGAGATTAATGAAAAGAAAAAACCTAAAGATGTTGTAGAATCAAATTTTTCAAAAAGGTAGCTTTAGTTATTGCTTTGCATAGCGGTATTCCATTATGAATATCTAGCATCTCATTCAATGAGGAAAGACCCAAGATCCCTTCACCGGGAATGACCTCTTTAGTGAAACTAGCAGATACTACAACCAACTCGGTTTGTTTTGAAAACTACTCGATTTTAAAACTGGAGCTTAAACCACTCCTTTTTCAAATCACTAGATTCTACAACGATATCAAGTTCATTACGTTAAAATTTTTCTTCAAAACCAGTCGTAGCCCTCCATTATTTCAGATAAGGACCATTCAGTATTCACGCTGCATTTGTTGGCCTCCGTCAAAGCATAGTGTGCGATAGCTGATTAGTGCTTATCTGCCGTATATGATGCGATTAGATTAGGGTAGCCGTACGGCCTTGTTGGCCTCCGTCAAGAGTCATGTGGGTGGGTTTAATTCAATCAAGAAATGACGGGTTGAACTTGACTAGCGGCCTATGGTTTGTTAGCCTCCGTCAAGGTCATTGGTCGTTAGGGGTAAAAACAGATATTGAGAATTTTAAGTGTTGAAATTTGCAATGAGATTGCATATCTTCTATGAGATAGTTGGATTCTGATACCTACTGCGAGTAAGAGTTACTCCTGGGAGAGTTTTCCACTTTACAATTAGCTGACCCAGTAGGTGTCTAAGAAAGGTGTTAACGAGGTCATGCCCCTATGGAAACGAGGTTATTTAATTAGTTCCATGCGAAAGTATGGGGAGACTCCCTCGGAGTACCAATACCTGCCTGGCTAACCGATTGGCGAACTTGTAGGGTGTAATTAATCCCGGCTAATCTTAGCTTTGAGGGTTTAAAGGAAGATTTGATAAAAACAGTGGGAGCAATCCTGATTAGATAAGATAATAACCAGTCTAATATTGCAAGAGCGTACGCTAAAGTGTTTTCTTCTCTCTCTCTCCAGGTAGCGACCATGACATGCCTTAATCAAGATTATAATCTGGATGTATTGACCGAACCCGCCTATTATATTGGGCTGGAGAACGTTGGTTCTGCTCTATCTAATGATTGTCATAAGTCTGAGCAAGCAACAGGGGAATGTCAAGATTCCTACGCAACCCGAACGAAGAAAGAGCATGCTGATGCATCTTATTCGGGTGTGTTTATTATTGAGAACTATTTCTCAGTTTGCTCTACGTCCTGGGTATTAGATACCGGATCAGGATCCCATATTTGTAATATGTTACAAAGGTTAAGAAAAAATAGAGAACTGGGAAAGTGTGATATGTCCCTCAGAGTAGGGAACGGAGCAATTGTTGCTGCCGAAGCTGTCGGCGAATAACACCTAGTATTGCCAAATGGTAATACATTGGTTTTGAATGACTGTTATTACGTACCTTCGATTATGTGCAACATAATATATATTTCTTTATCAGATAAAGAAGGATATAATTTTGCACTAGAGAAAAATTTTATGAACATTTTCCTAAATCAAGTGTTGATTGGGTTTGGTTTGTTATGAATCGGTATATACGTTCTAAATCAAAATACAATTCTAAATGTATAGAACACACACAAGAGGAAAAGTTCAGAAATGAATGAAGCTTTCTTATGGCATTGTATACTTGGTCATATCAATGCGACGAGACTAGCAAAGTTGCATAAAGATAGATATTTGAATCCGTTCGAATTTACATCTTATGAAACTTGCGAGTCATGTCTTAAATGAAAGATAACAAAAACTCCATTTACTGGATACGGAGAAAGAGCTACTGAACTCTTGGGACTGATATATAGTGATGTATGTGGTCCTATGTCTACACATGCCAAGAATGGTAACTCGTACTTCATTACATTCACCGATGATCTCTCAAGATTCGGACATGTGTTCCTGTAGAAACATAAATCTGAAGCTTTTGAGAAATTCAAGAAATATAAGTGCGAAGTCGAGAACCAGACGGGTAAAAGTATTAAAATCCTTTGATCTGATCGGGGAGAAGAATACTTGAGCACGGAATTCCGAGATTATTTAAAAAATAATGGGATTCTCTCTCAGCTTACTCCTCTGTATACAACACAGCACAATGGAGTATCGGAGTGGAGGAATCGCACCCTATTAGATATGGTACACTCTATGATCAGTGTTGCTGAGTTACCTATTTCCTTTTGGGGTTATGCACTTGAGACAGCTGCATACCTATTGAATATGGTTCCTACCAAATCTGTGTCTACCACTCCATATGAGATATGGAAGGGGAATAGACTATTCCTTAATTTTATTAAGATATGGGGTTGTCTGGCTTTTGTTAAAATGCAATATCCGGACAAGCTCGAGGCAAGGTCTGTTCTATGTAAGTTTGTTGAATATCCCAAACATTCGTGAGAGTATATTTTCTAGCACATTGAGGAACAAAAGGTGTTTGTTTCTCGACATGCCACCTTTTTAGAAAAGGAATTTCTTGTCAAAGAAATTAGTTGCAATGAGGTAGAACTGGAAGAAGTTCCAGGTACACAAACTACAGCTGATAATATGGTAGAACCGGAGGATTCGATAGTCCCCGATGAACCTCAGTCACTCCGTAGATCTAGTAGGGTTGCTCATCCACCCGAGAGATACTACGGGTTTCTCATAGACGGTGAGAGTAAGGATTGCATCATGGAACATGATGTCCCAACTAGTTTCGAGAAGGCCATCACAAGTGGGAACTCTGTGAAATGGCTGATGCTATGCGATCTGAGATGGAATCCATATACACCAACAAAGTATGGACTTTGGAAGTTGCTCCTGAAGGGGTAAAACCCATTGGGAGCAAGTGGATCTTTAAGAAGAAAATTGGTGTAGATGGAAAGGTCGAGACCTTCAAAGCTAGACTTGTAGCAAAAGGTTTTCGTCAACGACTAGGTGTCGATTATGATAAAACTTTTTCTCCAGTGGCTATGCTTAACTCCATCAGGATCCTACTTACCATTGCTGTATACCATGACTATAAAATCTGGCAGATGGACGTCAAGTTCGCGTTTCTAAATGGCGATTTAGAAGAGAGCGTGTACATGATACAGCTGTTCACCACCGAAAGACGCGATAGGGACGTTGGGACGTCTGGCCTGAATTTTGGGGGTAGATGCTATTTGGATTTATTCGTCCACCTCTCCGAAGATACCAAGTTGATTTATGGTACCGTATATCGGAGGTTTGGACGGATGCGGCCGTTGTAGCGTGACTTCATCAGATTTCCCCTCGTTTACGAGAGGGTTTTGATTATGGGGATGCTCTTCCCTGCAGGCGTAAGCCTCTGCAGTTAACTATATTACCGCATCGCGATAACCACTTTCTCTTGCTCCGGAAGTTCACTTCGTGTCGTGTGTGCTTTTATTTGTTTAGGTTGCCCATGGATTGTATACGGAGACTAATTTATGTTATCGCCCGTAGGGCATGGATTAGTCCAAATCCGTATTTCTTAGATTTGGGGTTTTTATTTAAGGACCGTTAATCTATTTTGGGATTAAGATTGACTTAAACGTATGTGAGCATTTGGGGGCTCAGTTGGTTTTTTGTTAAGGATACGTTAGTCCAATTTGAGACTAAGATCTACTTAATGGAGTTTCAGGATCATTTTTATTTCAGATCCAACAAGAGAGCATTTGGGCTCCATTGTTTTTAGTTTAAGGATGTTTCTGTCCATTACCGCCATTTTGGAGTCAAAGTTCTAGTTTAAGAACATCTCGGTCTGTTGATCACCATTTTGGAAGTGAGATTTTAGTTTAAGGATGTCTCGGTCCTTTGATCACCATTTTGGAGGTGAGGTTTAAGTTTAAGGACGTTTCGGTCCGTTGTTAGTTTAGAGACATCTCGGTCCATTATTAGTTTAGGGATATCTCGGTCCATTTTCCATCTTGCATGCACGTGTATATGTTGTATGACGGGATGAGTAACGATGATATGGGATGCATCTAGTCTGGGATGTGATTTGATTTGGGATGTGCATGTCAGTTTAGGAAGTGCGCCAAAAAGAAGTTGGTTGTCGGGACCCACAACCTCTCTGAAGACGTTGAGGAATTACAACAACATGTATCAGAGATGTAGAGAGATGTAGCCTTGAACCAATTCCCATGTTTAAGGGAAAAGGGATTAATGGTAAACCCAGGAATCATTAGTTGTATTTTGAGATTAAGATTTCCTCAGGGGAATATGGGACGAATATCATTTTGGGATATCATCAGTTGGATGATCGATAGTCGTAGATCAGTTTAGGAAGTAGTGAGCACATGGGCTCGATTGATCTGAATTAGGCAGTTTCTACTCTCAAGAGACCTACCAACTTGGGCTTGGTCCACTCAGTTTTGTTTTTATCTGAAAAAGAGTGCTGAGCACTTGTTTGGGCTCAATCCCATTTTTTTGTGCAAAAAGGGCTGAGCACTTATGTAAGTTCCGACGCTCACATATAATTATGTAGGGTTTTCAGTCATGGGAATTGCACTATAAGTGTTAAACACTTCACCCCTCTTGTCTTTATATGGAGTTCTAAGCACTCTTTATGGCGCTCACATGCGAAGCAAGTGAGGCGCTAGGCGCTGCCTAATGAGTGCCAAGCACTCTCGAGTTCTTTCTTAGCACCCATGTGAGAGGCTCTAGGTGCTGAATGTCACCTACTGAGTGCTAAGCACTCCTGAGTTCTTTTGTAGCACCCACGTGAGAGGCACGTAGGGCGCTGGGCACTGAGCACCACCCACTGAGTGCTAAACACTCCTGAGTTCCTTTGTTGTGCCCACGTGAGAGGCACATGGGGCGCTGGGAGCTGAGCGCCACTCCCTGAGATCTTTTATTCTGTGGCCCCCACGTAAGGGGTACGTAGGGCACTAGGCGCTGAGCGCCGCTCAATGACTGTTAGGAACTCTTATAGCGCCCACGTGAGGAACACGTGGGGTGCTGGGTACTGAGCTCTCTTTTTTTCTTGAATGATCCACAGGATCTTTATCTACTTTTATTTACCTAAAATTTCCAAGAAGAGAGTTCTTCTTCCTCGAGAATTTAATTCTCTGTTCTTTCGAAGCTTTCTCCCTTTTTTTAAGCTTATGGGGGGGTTCCTCCTCTTCAGACTTGAAATCTTGGGTCCTTTATATAGTAGGGGAAGTTTGTTGATTAGCTCCGATGAAATCTCTCATTAAGAGATCCCAAATGATTTGGGGATTTTACCCACCGTTGGATCTTTGATCCAAGGACCTCTGTTTTACAGAAAGTATTTTCTTGTTTTTAACAAGATTAGGGAAATATTTACCCATACAGAATTTATTCTGTAGATTGGTGATTCATTAATCACCACTGGATTTTTAATCCAACGGTACTCTGTTTTACAGAGGGTAATATTTCTTGTTTAGAAAGATTTGAGAAATATTTCCTCTAAACAGAATTTAATTATGCATCCTGATGATTTATCATCTCCGTTGAATCTTTGATCCAACGGCTCTATTTAACAGAGAGTAGAATTTAATTCTATGGGACGCCGGCGCTCATGTGTTGTGCATGTGGGCACCGCTTAAGATTTTTGTGTGCTTTGCACACTGGCGCCGCTCATATAAGAGATTTTAACCCTAGCGCTGGCGCCTTCGTGGAAGGCACGTGAGGCACCGCCTCTTGAATTTTGAACAGAGCTTTGCACTTTTGTTGGGGGAAACAAATGCCCCCCTCCCCACCGTTGTGCTCACGTAGCTCACATGTGAGTGCAGCGGTGGCACCTTTCCCACCGTTTGACCTTCTCAGAAGTTGAACCGTCTTCATGTGCCTATAAGTAGGGCCTTTGGCCCTTGAGATGACTACTGTTCTTCTTCCCTAGCCTTCTTCTTTCTCTGAGAATTTAAATCTCTTTCCAGAGCTCAGATCTCTGTCCAAGGAAACTCTTTTAGAGTCAAAATTCTTTCAAAATTTGGTAAGGATTATGACCAAACTCTTGAAAGAATCTCTTCATGTTCTAAGGTTTTAACCCATTAACAGAGCTTTGCTCTGTTCTTACAAAGAATCTCTTAGTGTTCTAAGATTTTTTTCTTGCAGTTCTTGAAGATCTTTGGGGTTTTATCCCGTTAGAAAGCTTTGCTTTTAAAGGTTCTGGGATGTTATCCCATTGTTCTACAGAGCTTGGCTCTGAAAAAAATTTGGAATTTTATTCCCTCTCTAATTTTCTTAACATATTTGAAATCTGTTTGCGGAACACAGTTCTCGAGGGAGTTTAACTCCCGAGTCTAATGATGATTTCTCATTAAATGAGAAGCTTAAATGAAATTCTTTTGGATTCTATTTTTAATGAGTGACTACCCCATCATTGATGGGGCATCACCTTGATTTTGTAGGGCCCCTATCCCTTCTCATTTTTTATAACTGAGATGCAGTGCAATTTCAAGTGACAAAGAATATTAAAGCCTTAATCATTGCGTCAATTGCTGACTCCTCCCTTTTGTGCAGGTACTATGGCTTCTGATTCCTCTTTTCCCTTCGTATGTTTTGAAAGCTTTTTTGCCGATGCGCCCGTAGATCGGGAGTCTTCGCTCTTATTAAGGATCATGACCCAGAGCAAAAATCTCTTCATCTGTGGGGTCATGGTATAGTCAGATTATCCGGGGTCGGCGCAGTTTTTCTTGTGCAGTACCTTCGGAGCCAATCCCATCGATTCATTACGCTGACCCGCCTCAAGTGACTTACGCCATGGAAGAGGTCAACTAGACCTCGGAAGGTTTCCTTCAACCTTCTATGGCATCGATACCCGTACAGCCACCGATGGCCTTGGACATTTTGGGGCGACGTATATTCCAAGGAGAGTCGCATCCTTGGGGGGAAGTTACATGATAGGATTAACTCCCCGTCATTCGGCCGGCTATCTACAGTAGGCCTAGTATATCCTGTCGGCCAAGAAGTCGCTGCTATTAAAGACCGGGTTGTATCCCGCAATTTACGCGTCTCTTTTTCACTACCACGCCCTTTATGTGTGGTGGATCAAGTCCTTTTTGGAACAATGGAACATCCCAACCCATACCTTTCTCTTATCAGATCGGGAGGTTTAGATTTCATTAGAAGAGTTCGCGGAGATCTCTAGTATACCCGTTAGAGGAGAGCACTATGAGGAAATACTCCCTCCTCGTTGAGTACATCTTTGCCACTAAGTCAGTGGTAATGGGCCTTACCCCGGAGAACGACGTTCAACATCAGTTCCCCAGCTTAGTCAACGTGTTGAACATGTATGAGAATTTATTCCTGGAGTCTGGTGGACACGAGGTTAGCTTCGCGGATTTTATCGCCTGCTTTCTTCGTCCGGAAGTTCTGTCTAAACAGGCTACGAAATTCGCCAAACTCGATGACCCGTTTGGATTTGGTTTGGATAATTTGCCGACAGCGGATGCGGATCTAAAGAATTTCTTTATTCCAGACACTCCAGTCGTCCCCTTTGCAGAGAACGCTGCCCCGGGTGTTGATGAAGAGACGTTCTTTTTGGGGTTCATTAGCCTATGGATGAGTTGGTTCGCGCTTCCGTCGCACCCCCGCTACATGAGGCCATCTGTTTCTTATCCGGCTCATCGCATCGTTGCAGGGACGTGCGTGGCCGTTGGGATCGCAAAGTTAGCACATCTATACCACGGCCTGAGTTTAGTAGCTGACACTACTCAGCCGGGGGTAAAGCCCATGTATCTTCTATTGCATTACTTCACTTCATGGGTCGAGATGCACGTACTGGGTGCCTTTGGTGTTCATAAATGAACCTAATTCTACGAAAGCTACAACTTCCCCCAGGTCATGCATCTAGTTGACGTTTCTGCTCCAGACCTGTCACAGTGAGAGGCTCGGCGATTACTCCTTCGACCATGTATGATTGGGGATAGTATGACCTTTGTCGATAGAGTCTTGACTATCTGCAAAGAATCCACCAAGGTGGTCTAACCGTTGCCATTGCATGATACTTTTAAGGATAGGGCTTCTGCGTTGAGGGCCTGGGAGGTCATGCACCTATACTTTATCAGGCCGGGCTTCCTAGTGTTTAGACAGAATGCCTTGGTGCTTTTCATGAGGTACAACCCATACCGTTTCTCTCAACAATTGGGTTATAGTCAAAATGTTCCTCTTGAGGCATTTTTAGTCGATCCGGTTGCTACAGAGGAGGGTATTCGCAGCGCGATGCATCATTTTATGCGATTAAATACAGGGTCCCATTTCCTGGTCAGCGAGCCGAGCTATGTGCTGAAATCTTCGAATGCTCACATGGCATGGTACCAGCATGCGACGTGTGCTATTGTCAGGGAAGAGAGGAGGCTGTTACTCGATCATAAGGATGCCGTCCCAGCCGGCAATCCAGGCTCCCTTTGAAGCGACGAGCAGTCGTTCCCCCTTCTTTAAGAGAAATCACTACGGCTATTGTCCCCCAAGATTTTCCTGACAAGCTTCGGCCGGATGTTCCCGCGACTGCGGAAGCCACGGCGTCCCCAGAATCGGGTATTGGTTCGGAGATCAGGACCCGCCATCCGAAGAGGCCTGTCAAGCGAATGCTTTTATTGTCGGCTGTTGGTGTAAGTTCGTAGAAGAAAAACAATTCTCTATTCTCTGCTGATGTCGTATTCGGCCAGGAGCCGCATGCTCCCTACAGTGAGGGCTTGTGTGAATATAGCACCAACGAGGGTTTGTTTGACACGCCTACAATTGATACTGATCTTTAGGCTGCCCTCGCAGCTTCCGAGCGACTAGCTCGTGAGGAAGCAGCGTTGGTCTCTATTGCGGAGTCGGGTATACTTGATTTACATTCTTCTGCATCTATCCCTTTTCACCTTATTATGCTTTATTAACGCTCTTTTCTTTAACAGGTATTTCTGCCGAAAAGGCTCTTACGGCTTCCCTCAAGACATTTGAGGAGGAAAAGAGGCTTCACGCCATCTTGGGTCTTGGTATAATTCGCTTCACTACACTTTTGCTCTTTTAGTTCCTTCTATTCATAGTCTGACTCTTCTCTTCATCTTGCTACAAGGACTACCAAAACCCAGGTTGTTCCAAGTATAATTCCAATCCCAGGCGGTGACGCAGAAAAGCTTCCAAAGCCATCGACTACGACCGAGGCCATCCCGAAGCCACCACAGGAGGCGTTGCTGAAGCAGCCGATGATGGAAGTCATAGCGGCTCCGGAGGCAGAGCTTGGTTCGGACGACGACGTCCCCCTGTCGGAAGTTTTAAGGAGGTCGGTTCTCACGGCTCGGGCTGAGAAGAAGCGCAAAAAGCATGCGGCGAGGATTTGCGACGCTGTCTTAGCCGCGGGTACAGGCTCAAGCAATATTCCGGCTGCTGACATTCCTTCGGTGGAGGTTCCTTCTTCCCTGTCTACTACCCATAGACAGGTTGCGTGTGTAGCTCGTGAAGAGAGTGAACGACTATTTCAAGGTAGAACAAAACACGGTTCTTAATAACAGCTCCTCCCCCATGTCTATTTATTTAACATATGCATTTTTATTTACATGACCAAATTTGGATAACGGTGTGACAAGTGAAGTGCCGGCAACTAAAGAGTTTGAAGTGTCCAATCTTTCTCTGGACTCTGGGACTGTTCCAACTGCCGCTCTTTCCCCCTGTGGATCATTGATATCGGCGAGTGAAGCAAGCGTTACAACATCCCTTGTCGAATCAGGGGATGAAGCTGTGTGCGTTGAATCTTCTCTCCCAATGGAAACCAAAGAAGCCGTCAGAGCTGGTGATGCTTCGGGCACGGTTTCAGTTTCTGACTTGTCAGGTATTCCTTGGGTTATTATCTTTGATTTTTTTAATCCTGCTAAGCGTCTCTGATGATATTTCCTTTGTCTTGAGCATAGGCGCAATAAACCCTGAAGTTGTACTGGTCGAAGAATTACCGCCGGCCACTGCCTTGACTGTCACGGTTCCTTCTGTGTCACCCCGAGTTTTGGAAGGTAAGGGTTTCTCATTTAGTTGCTTTATTGTAGATACCAATTTTCTTTTCCTTAACCATATATTTTCTCAACCTTGCAGGAATGCTTTTTGACCACTTATACTAAGTGCTATACCCGCACTTTCCTTCCAATCGGAAGTCGTTCCCTCTTCCAGCAGTGGTCAGTATATTCTTTGCTTAATATTTCTCCTTTGCGTGAGTAAACTTTCTGCTGATAAGCCTTCCTTATATTGACCCCGGTATCACAGTTCAAAGGAAGGAGTGAAGGAATAGCCAAGCCTCAGGAGCTTCCTATTTTTCCACCATCAACAACTAGTACGGTAGATTTCGTCTGTCAGGTGTCTTCTTTGTCTTTCAAGTTGAAATCTGAACGTAATTTATTTTTCAGTGATTACACCGGCTTTAGCTCCTTTTGAGTCTCGCATTCCCATATCCACAGGGCCCTTCGCTAAACGCCCATCTTCCAGGGGCACGATGATTAGCTGGCGAATGTTAAGAGGGTTTATCGAGGATCTTGACGCCGAGGTTCTCACTTCTGCTACGAATTTTTTCGATGAAGTCAATCTAATACTGGCGACGCACATGAATTTCCACACTGAAGACCTCGTCGGTTCTTGGGTTAATTATTGCAGGAAGATCGAGACTTGTCTGCATGAGATTGAGCTTAAGCGCCTCGCTCCTGAGGTATTAACTTTGAAACCTCAGCGAACCGCGTGGATCGAGCAGATTATCGCTTTCATTCGATATTTTGAAAAAGAGGTGACTCTAAGACGAAAGGCGCATGAGATGGCTTCCGGCGAATCCGTCCAATTGCGCACCTAAATTGAAGCGAATGACACGCAGCTGAAAGCTATTTTTGAAACCTCCAATGATGTATTTCTGACGGGTTGGCACTAAAGCAGAAGCTTGACTTCACTGAGCGGGTCACGCAAAGTTGCGAAGTTGCCAAACGGGAAATTGCTGAGAAGCTTTCATACTACTTGCAACAACGAGCTCAAATCGAAGTAAAGCTGGGCGCCGTAGCTGAACGCGATGAGGAATTGCAGGGAGCGTATGAGCGGCTCATCGGTTTGTTGAAAGCGCCTCCTTCTTAATCGTTGTAATTGTATTCCCCTTTTTGCATTGGTTGTATCTCTTAAATATTTTGATTCATGAATAAGAATATACATTCTCATTTATGCGCTTATCCGTGTCTTGACGCCTTAATGTGGCAGTAATTAGCTTACTTACTGGTTTTGGAGTTTGTAGTTTATGTGCTCGTTTCGGAGCCTGTAGTTTATTCACTCATTTCAGAGTTTCTAGTTTATGGACTCATTTCGAAGTTTGTAGTTTATTCACTCATTTCGGAGTCTCTAGTTTATAGACTCATTGCAGAGTTTATTTAGTTTACCTCCCTTGGGCTTATAGGCAAACTTGTCCTAACATTATACTTAACCCCTGCTCTTTACGACAGAGGTCCATTAGGTTTTGTGGTACTAATGTTTTAGTCCGTGGTACCGTCACATTAGCTAATGCGTTCCCCGATGTGCAGACTTTACGCTGCTATTCAAGTACCCCCGCGACTGTCGTGTCTCCGATCCCTTCGGGGGCTCGACAAGACGACTTCAAGTAATATTCTTAGGCAGTTTGACCGTTAGAAGAGCAAGCGTTAGGAATTTTTCCAAGTCGTTTTTTACTTGAGGTTAGGCTCAGTTTGGGGAGCCCCGTTAAGACATAACCACTCCGCACTGGTGTGAGATGATCTCCGATAGTCTTTCAGGTTTTATTTGAGTTGCCGTCAAGACCCTGAAGCCAGGAATTTAGCCTTCGCTTCTTTTTGATTTGGCTATTTTAGAGCCTTTGTTGATATTGCGTCTGCTATAAAGAGAAGAATGTCGGAGTAGTCTTTAGGTTGTTTTGTGAACCGCCAAGACTCGGAGCTAGGAATTTTGCCATGGCTCCATTTTGTTTGAACATGGAGACTTTGTTGACGTCGCGTCTGCATCCTGCTGGAGTGAGAAGGAACACCGTTGTTGACATTGCGTCTGTTGTGACAAGACGAATGTTGAGGTAGTCTTTAGGTTGTTTTGTGAACCATCAAGACTTGGCTCTCCCTTTGACGGAGCCTGGTGGGAAAATATGGTTCCCCTTTCATTTGTGCCCATGGATTGTATACAGGGGTTGATTTGGACTCACCTGTAGGGCCAAAGTTTCATTTCATTTTATTTCTTTCCGCGATGCTCTATCATTTCAGCTTTTTATATCGCGAAAGTCGCGATTGCCTAATCATTTCGGCTTTTTATCCATGGTGCCCTATCATATGCATCTTTTTTGGCTCGCTGATTTTTGTTGCAAGTATGGAACTTGAGATCTGATATTAATCTTGGAATCAGCATCGCTGCGACTGGAATATTGCCAGGAAAGAATCATCATTTGCCGCGAAAGGACTTCAAAATTGACACCTGTTCAGGCAACAGCATCGCTACAACTGGAATATTACCAGGAGCGAATCATCATTTGCCGTGAAAGTACTTGGATTTTGACACCGATTTAGGCATCAGCATCGCTGCAATTGGGATATTGCTAGGAGCGAATCATCATTTTCCTTTGCTGATTTGAACAAAAGTGGCTCAGCAAAAAAGATTAGGATCCTACTGACTAAGACTTTTTGACTTTATGAGCCGTAAGGGTCTCATAAAGGTATTTCTCCCTACGAGTCGTGAGTATCTCGTAGGTGTATGTTCTCTTTAGAAGTCGTGACGACTTCTAAGTGGTGTTTTCTCTTATAAGTCGTAAGGATCTCATAAGAGTATTTTCTCTTTATAAGTCGAGAGGGCTTATAAGTGTCGTTCACCATACGAGGACATTTCTCGTCATTGGTTGAACTTGGTGGGGAAATCGTTTTTGTGTGCTTGTGTATTGTATACAAGGGCCAATATTGGACCTCCTGTAGGGCAACTTAGGGAATATGACGGCTTAAGAATAGGTTTGGATCCCTGTAACTTAAGACTTTGAATCCTATGAAACATGAAGGACTCACAGGGGGAGTTCTTCTTACGAGTCGGGAGGATCTCGCAGGTGAAAATTTTACGAGATTGCGCCCTTTTGGGTTTTCACAAGCTCGCCGGTAGCCCTGCTGTTTTTACTCACGGTGCCCTTTCGGGTTTTCATCCATGCCCATTTCGCTTGTGGACGTACCGTTTTTTGGTAACAACGAGATTGCGCCCTTTCGGGTTTTCACAAGCTTGTCGGTAGCCCTGCTATTTTTACTCACAGCGCCCTTTCAGGTTTTCATCCAGGACTATTTCGCTTGTGGACAAACCATTTTTTCTTTTTTCTTTAACACCCATCTGTTTGCCAATGGTACTTTAGGGGTGACTTCACCACTGGAGTAGTTGTGTAGCCAGCGGGACTTGAGTTGCAGTCTTCGCCATTGGAGCTTTGACTGCAATATAGATCTTAAGAGAGGATATCGCCGTATTTGGGGTGATACACCATGTTTGAGGCAGAGCACTAGTTTAGGGACATTTCGGTCCATTATTGCCGTGTTTGAGGCGATGCGCTAGTTTAAAGACATTCTGGTCCATTGTTAGTTTAGGGACATCTCGTTCTATTGCCAGTTCTAAGGACGTAGGGGTCCATTATCACCATTTTTGAGGTGAAGCTTTTCCGAATACCACTTAGAGTTTTGACTCAGGAAGATAGCGAGCGGAAATAAGCGTCGTCATCTATCATTGACCTAAGTCGTGACTCATCAAGCATGGTACTTCTTGAGGAATCAGCCGTTTATTGGCTGGAAGGGCCTTTCGCCGTACATATCCATGAGCAAATAGGCCCCACCCTGATAGACCCTGTCTATGATGTACGGGCCTTCATAGTTTGGCTCGAATTTCCCCTGTTTTGCACGATTTGGGATCATAGGTCTTTTGACGACTAACATGAATAAGCCTTGGTAGAATGTTCTCGGCCTAGTCAGTTTTTCGTATGAGCGCGTCATCCTTGCCTTGTAAGCTTCTAGGTTTTGTTGCGCCATGAAGCTTGTTTCATCGAAGGCGTCGAGCTCCTTAAGCCAAAGATAGGCATTTTTGTCATCTATTAGCTCGTAGCGAACCGCTACTCGGAGAGAAAAGAGTTCTATTTCCAAAGGAAGGACTGCTTCAGTGCAGAATACCAACGCATATGGTGTTGTATTCGTAGCCGTTTTGAACGTCGTTCGGCATGCCCAGAAAGCTTCATGCAATCTCTCATGCCATCCTTTTTGTTTCTGGACACCATTTTATTTATAATCTTGGTCAAGGTCTTGTTGGAAGCTTCACCAAGACCGTTGGCACGAGAATTATATATAGAGGAGTATCTCCAGTCTATTTTATGTTGTTCTGCGAAGCGACTGATTTTATCGCTCCTGTAGCCTGGCCCATTAAGCGAGATTATCCGTCATGGAGTACCGAACTGGTAGATGACATGTGTCTTGAAGAATTGGAGAATATTCTCCGTCTTCACTTCCCTTGGTGGTACTGCTTCCGCCCACTTAAAAAAGTAGTCAGTCATTGCCAGTATGAACCGGTGTCCTTTGAATGATGCGGTCTCAATGAGGCCGATTATATTGGTTCCCTACATTTTGAACGGCCAGCTAGCTACCATTAGGTGTAGCGGATTTGGATATTGGTAGATTAAGTCCCCGTGAACTTGGCACGAGTGACACTGCTTCGTATATTTGAGACAGTCCTGAATCATTGTGGGCTAATAGTTACCCATTTTGTTGATCTTCATCTTCATATTTGGCCCGGCCTGATGAGAACCACAGAGTCCATCAGGAATTTCTTGAACGACTCTCCTTGCTTCTCCTGGCCCCAAGCACCTTAGCCATAAACCGTCAAGCGATCTCTTGTATAGAGTATCATTGACAAAAGTGAAAGATAGGGCCCGTTTAATGAGCTGATGTCTTAACAATGCGTTTTCGGGCGTTTGATAGGATTTGAAGTAGTCTATGAAAACTTCCCTCCAATCCTTGACCATTTCTTTTTCTTCTATTCAGAGGACCGCTTGTTTGGTCGTTTCTTTTCCTTCGGATGGCTCTATTGAATCCTCTGAAGATATTTCTGCTGGTGCGAGAACCCGGCAGCTTTGCATAACGATCCTTACGTCATTAAGGTGTTTACCGCCGGAAGCCGGGAAGACTGGACGTCTTGCCTGAATCTGGGGGCAGATGCTAATTGGTGCTATCTGTCCACCTCTCCAAAGATGCCAAGTTGATTTATGGCACCGTGTATCGAAGGTTTAAACGGATGCGGCTGATGTAGCGGACTTCGTCAGATTCCCCCTCGTTTGAGGGGTTTTTGATTGTGGGGACGCTCTTCCCTGCAGGCGCAAGCCCCTGCAGTTAATTACACCACCGCATCGCGGTAACAACTTTCTCCTTCTCCATATGGTCACTTCGTGTCGTGGGTGTTTGTTTTGTGTTTGGTTGCCCGTGGATTGTATACGGAGACTAAGTTATGTTGTCGCCCGTACGGCGTGGACTAGTCAACATCCGTATCTTTCTTCGATTTGGGTTTGGAGGTTTGGGTTTAAGGATACGTTAGCCTCATTTGAGACTAAGATCAACTTAAACGTTTGTTAAGGATACGTTAGTCTAATTTTAGACTAAGATCAACTTAACAGGATCGTTTAGATCCAACAAAAGAGCATTCGAGCTTTATTGTTTAGTTTAGGGACATTGCGGTCGATAATTAGTTTAAGGACATTACGGTCCATTGTTAGTTTTAAGACATCACGGTCGAGGTTAAGGACATCATAGTCCATGAGTTTAAGGACCTCACAGTCCGATGTTAGTTTTAAGACATCACGGTCGAGGTTAAGGACATCATAGTCCGTGAGTTTAAGGACTCCACAGTCCAATGTTAGTTTTAAGATATCACGGTCGAGGTTAAGGACATCATAGTCCATGAGTTTAAGGACCTCACAGTCCAATTTTAGTTTTAAGACATCACGGTCGAGGTTAAGGACATCATAGTCCATGGGTTTAAGGACTCCATCGTCCAATGTTAGTTTAAAGACATCACGGTCAAGGTTAAGGACATCATAGTCCATGGGTTTAAGGACTCCACCCTCCAATGTTAGTTTAAAGACATCACGGTCGAGATTAAGGACATCATAGTCTATGAGTTTAAGGACCCCACAGTCCATAGAAATGTGTGGTTGTCAGGACCAGTCACGTCTCTGACAACGTTGAAGGATTACAATGACAGATATCAGAGGAGTAAAGAGATGTACTCTCCAACTGGGCGTAAATTGATTGGAAGAGCAGATAAGCTCAGTTCAATTTAAATTGAGGACTTATTGCAAGAATTGGGCTAAGTCCGGTTAAAAATGTTTAACATTTTATTTTTGTTCTGCCTGTTGGGCCCTTTGTTTAGGCTCTGCCCTTTTAATAATGCTAACCATTGGGCTCTGACATTTTTGTCTTATATTGAATGCATAGAATTTATCAGAACAAAGTATGTTCTGACAGTGCGCCACGTGGCGCACTAGGCGCTTTGCGCCAGTCAAAGAGCGTATTGAGCTTCTGTCGGTTAGCGCACACGAGGAGGATACGTGTCGCGCTTAGCGCTAAGCGCTAGTTTGTTAGCGCACTGCGCTTTTAATTTATGAGCGCGCTGCGCCAGTTTATGGGTGCGCCAGTGAGTGACACGTGGCGCGCTTAGCACTAAGCGCCAACCCAAGAGCGCAGTATGTTGTTTTCAGGAGCGCAAAGCGCAGATCGTGTCTATGGTTGACACGTGGTATGTTTTGGCGCTGAGCGCCAGTCCAAGGAGTGCAAGGGCGCAGTTCATGAGTACAAGGCACTGTCTAATAGCGCAAAGCGCATTTGATCAATTTTAAGATCAAAGAACAAGTTTATGTTCTTCAAAGGAGGCCTTGCCTCAAGATCCAAGAACAACAGTTCTTATTTTTTATTAAAAGGCTCTGCCATTATATATCAGAAGATCTGTGAAGTAAAAATACTTCTTTTATTTATATTTTTATGGTTGGGACTTTTGATCTTTTCTTTTTAATCAAAGACCTTGGTCTTTTTTTATAGATCTAAGATTTTTTTAGAAGACGTTTCTTCTTTTTACGAGATGTTTTCATCTCTGTTTTTCAAGAATCAATTCTTTACATTTCTTTTTCTTTGAGTTTTTCTCAAAGTTTGCAGAGGGTTTTTTCTATCTCTTTTTTCTCTTTTTTTGACTTGAAGTCTAGGGTCCTTTATATAGGGCTAAATGATTTGTTAAATCAGTTTTGAAAGTTCTTTCTATGATTGATTTAGAAATATTTCCCACCGTTGGATCTTTGATCCTAAGGCTTCTGTTTTACAGAAGATAATCTTCTTGTTTTAATAATATTGAAAAATCTTTCCATAACAGAATTTTAATTCTGATTAATTAATAATTTATTATTATTGGATCTTTTGATCCAACGGTGGGGAATTCTTTTAATTCCAGCGCTGGCGCACTTGGCGCGAGCGCACCTACGTTTGACACAAGGCGTGCAGCGCAGCGCAACTGCGCTGGCGCACCCGTGCTTGACACGTGGCGCGCAGCGCAACTGCGCTGGCGCACCCGTGTTTGACACGTGGCACGCAGCGCAGAGCGCTAGATCTGAAGCGTTGCTTCAACTTTTAAAATTTGAATTTCGAAACATAGCTTTGCTCTGATTGGGGTGCGCTGCCTAGGTGTTAGTTGTATGTATGCCCTAGAGGCCAGTATTGTACAGATGATGTATATTATATTGGATGCTTGGACATATAAAGAGATGACTTTCTTGCTCGATATGATAGTATGTTATCTGGTTGCACTTTATCTTAACATGTATACTTGTCTCTTTATACAGTCTTATAGTTACATGTTGGTAAAGCCCTTAGGATGTGTACTTGACTACCTGGACTATGATGCGGATCATACTAGTGAGGACATGGTAGTCTATAAGTACATCCTTCAAGGTCCCTAGTCGTGGGTGTATCGAGCCGGGGCATCGATATACCAGTGTAGACTAGCGTATACGCTTCTCGACCCATGAGATGGGCGATGGATGATCCCATATCCATTGGTGTTTAACATCAGAGATGGTATACGGGTGCTCAGTGGAGACTGGGTACACTGGACGGACTCGCCGAGAACACCCAGATGGTATTATACCTTACGTCAGATGGCATTTCTCTGGTGACACTTGTGCAGATTAGTCTGTAGACCCGAGATCGTCATAGAGTATTGTGTGATTCCCACTGTGCTTTGATTTCCACCTTACCACGACCATGAAGGCGTGCAAAATGGTGGTTTTTGGGTACAGTCCCGAGTTACATGGAGGCAATAAGCGATAGGAGAGGTTTCGTCTCTCCCGGTATTGGGGGTTGATGTTGAGGTGTGCTCGATTGGCCATAACAGGGAAGTCCCTGGCCAGGGCTAATTCAGAGATTTACTGGTAAGTGTTACCAGTAGTTTCTCGACCTGTTATGAGCCTCACATCAACACGACTTATCGGTTATTGGGGTCTGACGTTTACCACCCCTAGACTTGATATGCGACATATCAGACGAGGAGATCGGACGGTACGGGAAGTGTTACCGGCAGGCTTTTTACAGGAGTTGGAGCGGGCTTGCTTGCTGATCTTCTGATCGCTCAATACCCGGGTAGCCGTTACGTCCAGCTAGTACCGCCGACGGCTTGTGGGTGCTTGATGTGATCATCACCTACTGCCGGCGTATTGACGAGTCTTTAGAGTCCTACATAGAGGCTTTTCTGGCTCAGGCAAAACGAAATAGGAGCACGTATGTGATATGTGCGGGACCGAGAATAATGCATGTATGTGATACCGTATTTTATTCTCGTGACTTTTTGTATCTGTCGGTTATATATGATATGACCGGGTTATCGAATCAAGTGTTGATTCGATAAGTCGATACGATGAATGTTAGTCGGTTATATGAGATATGACCGGATTATTAAGTCAAGTGTTGATTTAATAATTAAGTGTATAATTGTATATTAGATATACTGGTTTACATTTACTAACACATGTTCACTTAGGGTTTTTTTCCTCACATGTACACATTTTTACTATATATGATATATATGAAAATGTGTTGTATTTTTGTATCATGGTTGATGATACACTATACATGGGTGTATGAGACTTACACTATGCTAATTTTTATTTAGGGTTTTTAATATCTAAAGTAATTACAAAATCAAGTGGAGGATTAGAAAATGCAAGAAGCTTGTGGAAGCTTGTGGATGCATTGACTAATTCAACTTGGTTTTGTTTTTACTATGGATATTTCTTAACCCAACCATAAATATTAGCCTAGGGTTAAGTCTCTACAAGGGTTAGTATATGATACTCACTCACCATGGTTAGACTTCTCACTTGATCATTATCCTTTCCTCTTTCTTTTGTTCATCTTCTTCATTGAACAAAAGAGAAAGAAAACTAGGGTTTTGAAAAGAAAGCAAAAGATTGTGAGATATAAAATTCCAAAGAGAACCTACTTCCTATTTCTCCATCCTCTACTAGACTAGTACTTTAGTTTAGGGTGTTTACTTCACTAATTCTCTAGTTAGTGAAGTAGGAGCTTGAGTCGGAATTCCCTCGACGTAAATCATCTTCGGCCTTGGAGACTTCAAGCAAGGTCGCATCTTTCGCCTCGTGAAGCCATGCAAGAGTTCGGGAGAACCTTGATCGCAGCGAAGGGACTTCATCAAGGAGCTTTAGAAGTGAAGGACCGATCTATAAAGGTTGTATTTCGTATTCCCTTTAGACTAAAGATGTTTACTTGCTAATTGTTTCGCCTAAACTCTAGTATACGATCTTGCTTAGTGTTAGTCGGCACATAAAAATTTAATTTTGGCATGGTCGATACCTTGTAGAGCCTTGTTAGTGTGCCTAGTAACCCTACAGTGGTATCAGAGCCTAGCTAGAGTATTAGGCGATGTGTTAACGAAGTTAAAACTCCGAACGAACCCGACAACATCGAAATTAACCCCTCTCTGGACTTTTTTCAAAATCTGGGTTTTTTCAGAATTAAAAATACTTAAAAAATACAGCAGGGATTTCTAAGAATTACGGAGCAAAAATGGTGACGTAATCTGTACGGACCGCCGCGGTTCCGCTGCAATACCCTACTTGTACCGCGGAACCGCGGCCGTACAGTGAGACTTTGACAGTTGGTTTGCACAATAATTCTTGTATCAGATTGTTCTATTTTATGGGTATTTTTAAACTGACTCAAGTGTTGAGTATTTAGGGGTTCATTTTGTAACCATCGATGTGATCGGAGAATTTAATTTTGTTATCTTTTTCCAGATAATTAAGAAAGTATTAAAATGTTCGAACGGATATCATTAACTCTTTAATTTCCCGGCACGAAAAACATTCAAGTGTTGAATTTTTCTCGGGTTTAAATTTTTCGGAAAAACGTGCATATGACGTGATGGACCCTCTAGAAGACAACAAACCTTAACTCGATTATGTGACCGTCTTGAACTGCCCTTTGAACCTTAGGGTTTGGGGCAGTACGGCGTGCCATATGTGAGGCGTTGGCTTGACCCTTCTACGGCTGGACCGTTGCTACTGTGACGTATTCTGGAATCTTTAAACTCCGCTCAAGAGTTGAGCTATTATGGAAATCTTGAGTATTTGAATATTCGATCGGAAAGTTTAATACTGTCTATTTATTTGGAATGTGATACAATATGTGGAATTCACACAGTTTGGCATGAAATGCGAAATATGTGATATTTCGGATTTACGATGTCTAAAAGGATTGTGGATTCCAAATGTTGTAGCTTTACACTTTCTTTTCTGTGACCGTAAGTGTAATATGTTATATCGCCGGTTTCGTTGCTATATGTCAACGACAATTGGGATGCGCATATTTACTTACGTTGATGACATGAGATGTTATGTGTTGCTGGATATGTTATATTGGATCGTCGCGTTCCGAATAGCCGGGTTTTTTTATGTGAGATGAGAGTTTTTATTTTCATTCATGTAAAATAAATTGTATGTAATATTCTTTTACTGGGGCACTTCCGGGATGAGGTTGATGTTGCCTTTTGTATATTATTTACTTTTCCGCACTAGGATAGACCCAAGGAGGAGAGCACAAGTAACCGGGTTCTGGAGTCCAGTGGGAGACCAACTCGAGGAGTCGAGTCTGGGTCTCTTAACTCTAGAATTGGTAGGGTTGCTTGCCGCTCTCGTAGGGGTCTATGGGTGTGGGTTTGGCTATTCATCGCGACCGTGGAATCCGTGTTTTATAGAGGCTCAAAATAAAACACGGACGTCCTAGTATATCCAATGTTTCATATATTTCTTCTGCTGCGATATCTGTGATGTGATCATTTGATGTTCTGTGATAAATACTGTATATAGTATATATGATATATTATATAGGCGTTACTTATGTTTTACACCCGCGCTAACCCTGTCTTGCTCTGCTGTTAGTTACCTAACCTAACGGTGCACGAGGGGACATCGAGGAGAATGCGGATGGCATAAGTGTACGTCGTATTTATCTGTGATGTTTAGGTGACTTAAATGATGGGACTTCATTAATGTGATTAATGAAAGAAAAGAAACCTAAAAGATGTTGTAGAATCAAATTTTCAAATAAAAAGGTTAGCTACAGTTTTCTTTGCATAGCGGTATATATGATATACCCTGCACCTTATTCGATGGGGAAAGAGCCGAGATCCCTTCACCGGGAGTGACCTCTTTAGCAAAACTGGCAGATGCTACAACACTCGGTTTGACTTTTGACTGCTTTTGGAGTTTTGCTTTGCATAGTGATGTATATGATATATCCTGCACCTTATTCTATAAGGAAAGAGCCGAGATCCCTTCACCGGGAGTGACCTCTTTAGCAAAACTAATGAAAACCTCAAAATCACTCCATTTAAAAATTCACGCGATTCTACGACGATATCAAGTTCATTACGCAATAGGTTTCAGAAAAACCTGTCGTAGCCCTCCGTCATTTCAGATAAGTCCTGCTTAGTATTCGTGCTGCGTTTGTTGACCTTGTCAAGGCATAGTGTTCGGTAGCTGACCAGTATTTATCTGTTTATGCATATGATGCAGATTGTTTTAGGGTAGTCGTACGGCCTTATTGACCTTGTCAAGGGTCGTGCGGGTGGGTTTAATTCAATCAAGAAATGACGGGTTGAACTTGACTTACGGTCTATGGTTTGTTGACCTTGTCAAGGTCATAGATCGTTTGGGGCAAAATATTATCGGGAATTTCAAGTGTTGAAATTTGCAATGAGATTGCATACCTTCTATGAGATAGTTGGATCCCGATACCCACTGCGAGTAATTGTTACTCCCGGGAGAGTTTTACACAGGACAATTAGCCGATCAAGTAGGTGTCTAGAAAGGTGTCAACGGGGTTACGCCTCTGGGAAAACGAGGTTTACTTTAATTAGGTACGTGCAAAAGCATGGGGAACCTCCCTCAAAGTACCGACACTGGCCTGGCTGAAAGATTGGCGAAGTTGTAGGGTGTAATTAATCTCGGCTAGTCTTTCCTTTCAGGGTTTGAAGGAAGATTTGATAAAAAACAGTGGGAGCCATCCTGATTAGATAAGATAATAACCAATCTGATCTTGCAAGAGCATACGCTAAAGTGTTTTCTTCTCTCTCTCCAGGTAGCGACCATATCATGCCTTAATAAAGATAATAATATGGATGTATTGACCGAACCCGCATGTAATACTGTGCTGTGGAACGTTGGTTCTGTTCTTTCTTATAAGTGTTATAAGACTGAACAGGATATAGGGGAATACCAGGATTCTTATGCCACCCGAATGAAGAAAGTACATGTTGATGCATTTTCTTCGGGTGTGTTCGTTACAGAGAACTGTTTCTCCATTTCCTCTACGTCCTGGGTATTAGATACCGGGTCGGGATCCCATATATGTAATTAGTTACATGGGCTTAGGAAAGGTAGAGAACTTGGAGAAGGTGATAAAGACATAAGGGTTGGAAATGGTGCAATTGTTGCAGCTAAAACCGTCAGGGAATATCACCTTGTATTGCCAACTGGTAATACATTGATTCTGAACGAATGCTATTACATGCCGAACCTGATATGCAACATTATATCGGTTTCTTTGTTGAGTAAAGAGGGATATAATTTTGTATTACAGGATAATGTTTTGAACATTTTCCTAAACCAAAAGTTGGTTGGATCAGGCACGATGTGCAATGGCATTTATGTTCTAAATCAATCAACAGTTCTGAGCATAACAAACACACACAAGAGGAAGAGTTCAGAACTGAACGAATCCTTCTTGTGGCATTATAGACTGGGTCACATCAATGCGACACGACTCGCTAAGTTGCATAAGGATGGATATTTGAATCCGTTTGAATTTTCATCTTATGACACATGCCAGTCATGTCTCAAAGGCAAGATGACCAAAACTCCGTTTACGGGACACGGAGAAAGAGTTACTGAACTCTTAGGATTGATACATAGTGATGTATGCGGTCCCATGACTACACATGCCAGGGATGGTTCTTCGTACTTCATTATATTCACTGACGATCTCTCTAGATTCGGATATGTGTTCCTGATGAAACACAAATCAGAAGCTTTTGAGAAATTTAGAGAATATAAACAAGAAGTCGAGAACCAAACCGGAAAAAGTATTAAAATCCTACGATCTGATCGAGGAGGTGAATACTTGAGCAATGAATTCCTGGACTTCCTAAAAGAGAATGTGATTCTCTCTCAGCTGACTCCTCCATATACACCACAGCACAACGGTGTATCTGAACGTAGGAACCGCACCCTATTAGATATGGTGTGCTCTATGATGAGCACAGCTGAGTTACCTATTTCCTTCTGGGGGTATGCACTGGAGACAGCAACATACCTATTGAATTTAAGTTCCATCTAAATCTTTACCTACCACACCATATGAGATATGGAGTGGGAAGAGACCATATCCTAAACGAGTTAAGATATGGGGTTGTCCGGCCTATGTCAAAAGACAAAATCCGGACAAACTCGAGGCACGGTCAGTTCTTTGCAAGTTTGTGGGATATCCAAAGAACTCATATGGGTATTTTTTCTACCACAGTGAGGAACAAAAAGTGTTTGTTGCTCAACATGCCACCTTTTTAGAAAAGGAATTTCTTGTAAAAGAAATTAGTGGCAAAGTGGTAGAGCTGGAAGAGGTTCCAGAGACACAAACTGCAACTGAAGATTTAGTGGAACCAGAGGATTCGGTAGTTCCCAACGAACCTCAGTCTCTCCGCCGATCTAGTAGGGTTCCTCACCAACCTGAGAGATACTACGGTTTTCTTATGGATGGTGGGAGCGAGGATTGCATCATGGTTGATGATGACCCAACTAGCTTCGAGCAGGCCATCACGAGTAGGGACTCAGTGAAATGGCTGGATGCAATGCGGTCCGAGATGGAATCCATGTACACCAACAAAGTGTGGACTTTAGAAGTTGCTCCTGAAGGGGTAAAACCCATTGGGAGCAAGTGGATCTTCAAGAAAAAACTTGGTGTAGATGGGAAACTGGAGACTTTCAAAGCTAGACTTGTTGCAAAGGGTTTTCGTCAAAGACCAGGTGTGGACTATGACGAAACCTTTTCTCCAGTGGCTATGCTTAAATCCATCCGGATCATTCTTGCCATCGCTGCATATCATGACTACGAAATCTGGCAAATGGATGTTAAGACCGCCTTTCTAAACGGTGATTTAGAAGAGTGCATGTACATGACTCAGCCAGAGGGCTTCGTAGATAGTGGGAGCAGCGGGAAGGTCTGCAAGCTGCTTAAATCCATTTATGGATTGAAGCAAGTATCACAGAGTTGGAACATCTGCTTTGACGTAGTTATCAAAGAGTTTGATTTCGTCAAAAACGTAGATGAACCTTGTATCTACAAGAAGGTGGCAGAGAGTAAGGTTGTCTTCCTCGTATTGTACGTGGACGACATACTCTTTATAGGAAATGACATTCCTATGCTGCAATCGGTGAAGCTCTTCTTATCACAAAGATTCTCAATGAAAGATCTTGGTGATGCCTCCTGCATATTGGGAATTATGATCAATAGAGATAGATCTAAAAGGATATTGGGATTGTCCCAATCCAGGTACATTGACACCATACTAAAGAGGTTTAGTATGGAAGAGTCCAAACGTGGGTTTTTACCCACGATCTCAGGGCTCACTCTCTCCAAAAAGATGTCTCCCAAGACTGATTTGGAGAGAGCTCGCATGCAAGGGATACCCTATGCTTCGGCAGTAGGCTCTATCATGTATGCGATGCTATGTACCAGACCCGATGTAGCATACTCACTAAGTGTAGTGAGTAGGTATCAAGCTGATCCTGGAGAGAATCACTGGACAGCTGTGAAGAGCATTCTCAAGTACTTACGAAGGACTAAAAAGATACTCTTGGTGTATGGTAACGGAGAACTCCAAGTGGAGTCCTTTACCGATTCGAGCTTCCAGAGTGATAAGGACGACACTAAGTCGCAGTCGGGATTTGTCTTTACCCTTTACGGAGGGGCGGTTAGCTGGAAAAGTTCCAAGCAGGAAACCGTGCCAGACTCGACGATGGAGGCCGAATACATCGCTGCCAACGATGCTGCCTAAGAGGCTGTCTAGATTAAGAAGTTCATTACTGAGCTTGGAGTGTTTCCATCCATTGAGCATCCAATACCTTTGTATTACGATAACAATGGAGCGGTGGCTTTGGCCAAGGAACCCAGGTCCCATCAGCGATCCAGACATATTCTGAGGCGGCATCACCTGATCCGGGAGATAGTTGATCGCCGGGAGATCGAGGTCAGGAGGGTTGACACGAAGAATAACACAGCGGATCCACTCACGAAGGCCATTCCCCAGATACAGTTTGAGAGACTCTTCGGGATGCTCGGTATGCGATACTACAGCAGCTGGCCCTAGTGCAAGTAGGAGATTGTTAGTTGTATGTATGCCCTAGAGGCCAATATTGTACAGATAATGTATATTATATTGGATGCTTGGACATATATAGAGATGACTTTCTTGCTCGATATGATAGTATGCTATCTGGTTGCTCTTTATCTTACATGTATACTTGTCTCTTTATACTGTCATATAGTTACATGTTGGTAAACCCTTAGGATGTGTACTTGACTACCTGGACTATGATGCGGATCATACTAGTGGGGACATGGTAGTCCATAAGTACATCCTTCAAGGTCCTTAGTCGTGGGTGTATCGAGACGGGGCATCGATATACCAGTGTAGACTAGCGTATACGCTTCTCGACCCATGAGATGGGCGATGGATGATCCCATATCCATTGGTGTTTGACATCAGAGATGGTATATGGGTGCTCAGTGGAGACTGGGTACACTGGACGGAATCGCCGAGAACTCCCAGATGGTATTATACGTTACGTCAGATGGCAGTTCTCTGGTGACACTTGTGCAGGTTAGTCTGTAGACCCGAGATCGTCATAAAGTCTTGTGTGATTCCCACTGTGCTTTGATTTCCACCTTACCACGTCCATGAGGGCGTGCAAAACGGTGGTTTTTGTGTACAGTCCCGAGTCACTGTTCCCCCAATCAGAGCAAGGCTCTGCTTAAATTTTGAAAATTCAAATTTTGAAGCAACGCTTCAGTTCCCGTGCGCTGCGCGCAACGAGCCACGTGTCAGAAGTTGACACGGCAGCACAACGCCCAAGACAGTACGTCCAATCAGAGCAAGGCTCTTTAAAAAACATAAGCAACGTTCAATTGCGCAAGTTGCGCAAGCACAACTGCGCAAGCGCACGGCAGCGCGACACGTGTCTGCGCAGTTGCGCAAGCGCCTTGCTGCGCGACACGTGTCTGCGCAGTTGCGCAAGCGCTGTTGCGCAAGCGCCTCACTGCGCGACACGTGTCACACTCTGGTGAGTTGCGCAACAACAGAGTGAAGATTTAAGGATATTTTTCTGTTCTTTTTTAAACAAGAAGATTTCTTCTGTAAAACAGGGGCCTTTGGATCAAAGATCCGACGGTGGGGAAAATTCCCCAAATCACTCAGAAAAGATCTGTTTAACAAATTCAACTAATCTATGAGTACTATAAAAAGGACCCCAGACCTCATTTGATCAGGATCAACATCAGAAAGAAAACAGAGAGAATTCTTGAAGAACTTTGGAAGAACAAAAAAAAAAGGTAAAACCTTTTAAAAGAGAAAAATCTCTGAAGTACAGATCAATGATCTAAAAATCATTAATCTTCAATGAACAAATAAATAAAATAAAAATAAATAAATAAAAATAGTGCCTTGCACTTGTTATGAACCCTTGGTTCTCTGAGAAAAGGAAAAACAAGAGAGAAACTTGTTTTCCTTTGATCTAAATTTAGATCAAAAGTGCTCTGCACTTTTGTTCTTGAATCTAAAAGATTCTTGATGCTCTGCACAAATGCAATGCATTATTTAAAGGGCCTGGCCCAAATCAAATTGCAAAGCAATAAAAGGGCAGAGCCCTATTTGAATTAATATTCTATTTGAGCAAAGCCCAAAATAAATAAAAATTGGACTTAACCCAATCGTGGCCATAAGTCCTTAAATCAAATTGATTGAGCAAAATGGTTCTCCTGAATCAATTCACAACCGGTTCGAGGGTACATCTCCGAACTCCTTTGACATCCATCGTTGTAATTCCTCAACGATGTCAAAGAGGTGACGAGTCCCAACGGCCACACACCCAACATTGGACCGAAACGTCCCTAAACTAACATTGGACCGAAACGTCCCTAAACTAACATTGGACCGAAACGTCCCTAAACTAATAACGGACCACTACGTCCCTAAACCGGCGTCGGACCGAAACGTCCCTAAACTAATAATGGACCGAAACGTCCCTAAACTAATAACGGACCGAAACGTCCCTAAACTAATATCGGACCACCACGTCCCTAAACTGGCACAATAGAGCCCAAATGCTCTTTTATCGGATCTAAACAGTCCCGTTAAGTTGATCTTAGTCTCAAACTTGACTAACATATCCTTAACGAACGCTTAAGTTGATCTTAGCCCCAAACACGGCTAACGTATCCTTAAATATTCAAATGGATTATAAAACTCCTAATCAACTCTGGTTCGAGGGTACATCTCCGAGCTCCTTTGACACATGTCGTTGTAATCCTTCAACGACGTCAGAGAGGTGACGAGTCCCGATGGCCATACATTAAATTAATCACTACGTTGAGTTGATCTTAGTCTAAAACAGGACTAACGTATCCTTGACGAACGTTTAAGTTGATCTTAGCCGCAACGCGACTAATGCATCCTTAAACTGAAAACACCAAACCCAAATCTAAGTAAATACGGATTTGGACTAATCCACGTCTTACGGGCGACGGCATTACTCAGTCTCCGTATACAATCCACGGGCAACCACAAACAAAATGAACACACGCGACACGAAGTGAAATTCTGGAGAAGGAGAAAGTGGCTACCGTGATGCGGTAGCGTAATTAACTGCAGGGGCTTGCACCTGCGGGGAAGAGCGTCCCCATAATCAAAAACCCCTCATCCTGAGGGGGAATCTGACGAAGTCTGCTACATCGGCCGCATCCGTCTAAACCTCCGATACACGGTGCCATAAATCAACTTGGTATCTTCGGAGAGATAAACGGATAAAACCAAATAGCATCTGCCCCGAACATCAGGCATTGGACGCCCTAAAGTCTAGGCCGCCGTTCGGAGGGGAACAGATTCTGGCACGCCCGGTGGGACCTCTTCCTCTTTCCACTCCACACTTCGTGTGTCGTCTTCGCGAACCAATCGCGGTTTGTTAAATGGTTGCCTACGGATTTCAAGTTGCTAAGATTTGGTCTTTTGTCTGGCGCAGAACTCAAGCATCCATGGATTCTAACTGCACCAACTGCGCGAAGTACCACTGCAACGGACGCTCCACCTCACCTGGAGGTGTAACATATGGGCCCCAAGCGGCCTCGTTCCTCGCTCTGCCGGTAGAACAGGTGACCCAGGCCACCACCGGCCTGTTTTTCGGGACCCTGGTCCCACCTACAAGCTTCTCTATGCCGATATCCACACCGGAAGCGAACAAGAAGTCGGTGTTCGACCGGCTCACTGCTACCACGACCCCTGTCAACGGGTCGCCCGCTACTAAACCGACAGCCTCCGTTTTCACCAGGCTAGGTCAGAACTATAAAGTGGTCGTCCCAAAGAAGGCAACGGCCGCTGCTTTGGAAGTCGTTAAAGCGGCTTCTCCCATCAGAGAGTCGGTCTTCACAAGATTGACGGTTCCCACTCCTCCCCCAGCTGGTCAAAAGGCATCAGTCTTCGATAGGCTGACATCGGCAGTTACCCCACACTCAAACAGGGGGCAACAAGAAACCATCTCGATTTCCGAGCCAGTCCCAACGGCTCGTCGTGCGCGACGTCGCCATTGGCAACGAATAAGGAAAACAGGGGGCAACTCCCCCTCAGGGCTAACCCCACCTGCTCCAGTGGTGGAGGTCAACGCTGCTGTTCCAACTGGGAACAGCTTTGAATTGCTGAGGAAGGTGAGAAAGAACTCTCCAATTGCTACATTGAAAAGATCTCCTCCGCCTATGGAAAAAGCTCCGGAGACAAAGCAGGAACAGCCCTCTCAACGGCTGTCGTCAAAAATTTATAAAGTTTGGCGGAGGGTTCAAGACTCCATGATTGACTCAGACCACTTTCGTCGCCAGAAAAAGGCAAAGGTGGAAAAGAACAAAAACCGCCCCATTAAACTGCAGGGGGCAACAAATGCTAGGATGCCCACTTCAACGGCTCCTTCAACCTCAATGGTCCATAAAAGAAAAAGGCCAGAGAAAGCTCCTGTGACACTGACAAAGTTTAAGAGCGGTGAACCTAAACGCCCCAAGTCAGGGGGCATAACAGTTCATACGGTTTATATGGCTTCTGGAAAGGAAGAAAGTCGTACTTCTACGGGTCACCGACCACTTACCCGATCAGTGACCAAGGCTTAGGAGCAGCAACAAAAGCTCCAGGAGATGATGACTACAATGGCTGCACTCACGGAGCCAAAAGAGAATCCTGGGACGTCCTTAGCTGAACGCCAAGAGGAAGAGACCGACGCCGAGTTCCTCCGCCGAGTACTGGAAAAGAGAGAAAAGAGGCTGCTGAACAAGCAGCCAATATACAGCGTATGGGCCTCCTCTTCCAGGACATGATAGGGATGATGATACAACAAGATCCCCCGATTGAAGAACCCCCGATTGTCCTTGGGGATGATAGGGGAGAGACATCAAACCCTCAGCCCGTTCTATCAACGGCTAAAGAGGATACAATCTCTAAGACTGATCTGGACGAATATATAGCCCAGCAAATAAAGGTTCATCACGCGGCCGAAGCAGCCGGCCACGTCGTAAAAACGGGGCGACCGTATCCAGGCTGGTATGACCAAATCAAGTACCCGCCGGGTTACACGATTCCCAAGTTTCATGTTTACAAAGGGACCGGCAATCCCCATCAACATGTTGCCCAGTTCAGGGCACTTTGCGGTAATACCGGCGGCGACGACAAGTTGTTGCTTCGCCAGTTTGTTGGAAGTTTATCAGACACGGCGTTTGAATGGTATTCTGAGCTTCCCAACGACTCTATTAAAACCTTTGCGGAGATGGAGCTGTTCTTCACCCAACGTTTTGCAAGTGCCAGTGAGCGTACCCCGATGACGGCACTGATCAACGCTAGGGTAAAACCCGGCGAGACATGGGTTCAGTACGCTATACGGTGGCGTAATCTATGGTCAAAGTGTGAGCAGCGCATAGAAGAAGCCCCTGCGGTGGGAATGTTTGTTGGAACTCTTGATCCACAAGCAACCATATCACAGTTTATGATGTTTTTCAAGCCGACTTCCTTCCAGGCTTTGATTGACAAACTAGCGCAGATGGACCAGATGGGCCATAAACCCCCTCTCCCGAAGCCGGACTCCCGAAACGACAAAGGAAAGGGAAAAGCGATCATTATCGCTAATGCCCAACAACAACCGAGCGACTCGAAGCCGGTTGCTCGTCCAAACAATACGCGCCCATACGTACCCCTTGAGGACAGGATGGGACGTCCTTACTCCTTCCCCCGCGATAAAACGAGGAGGCTATTCGAGCTGGCGTTGCGCAACAGACTCATAAATCTTCCAGATCCAAAACGTCCGTTGCAACCGAACGACGTCAACGAGCCCAATTACTGCCCTTACCATCGAGTGCTAGGCCACCCCATCGAGGATTGCTACGTTTTCAAGAATTGGCTTGAGAATCAGTACCGTCAGGGCAAATTTGCGCTATCTGACAAATGGAAGGTGAATCCCCCGCAGCCCCACACCTCTAAGGGGACGAATACGCCGGGGGCAACATGCTCCGTCATTGAAGAAGCTCCCTGGGAGGTTGTATTATCAGCCAAAACGAGGAGAATGCTAAATGATCTTCAGACCTGTCCAGCGGTCAAGTGGAAGAACCCCTTGGAACCGCAGGTTATTGAGGGGATGTTGAAGCCACGACCGACTCCGAAGACCGATGGTGGTAGTTCAAGTGTTCATAGCCGGCCGTCAAAATCTTCGAAAAAGAAGAAGAAGAAATCTAAGAAGCCCGTGAAGCCTGGCAACAAGCGCACGGACTTACAAAAGCAAATCGACGCACTGGATGAGTACAACCAAAAGGCGCGGACTCCCATTACGCTCCAAGATTTCCTTGATCACGTCTTTCAAAAAGAAGATGAGGGAGAAAGTTCATCGGATGAATCCGAGGAATATGTGGCGAGCTGTCATATGATCTCCCATTCGACCACGAACGATGAAGGGACTTCTGGCACTAAAATGCTGGGGGCAAATACTGGGTCAAGGGTTCCGGAGTTATCAATCGAAAGGATTGACGCGTTTCTTAGTGAAGCTCGATTGAAAAGTAAAGCTGATCGAGGACGCGAGACGGATATATTCGAAAGGGCCAAGCGCCAGCGACTTGAGGAAAGAGCTGAGATGATCCCGCTGGAGCAAAATGCCTCCACCGCTGACAAAAGCCAATTCAAGATAAAAAAGAGGTTTGCTAAGGCCATATCGATGGGCATGAAGCTACCATCCTCTGAAGGAAAAATGACGGGTGTGGTGGAAATGCACCCCTCTTATTGCTTATATCATCAGAAGGTCTCGCATCCTACCCAAGAGTGCATGGCTTTCAATGGATGGTGGCAAGGATACGTCGCTAATCGATAACGCTTTAAACGGGAAAAACGTAAAATTCGCCGAGAGCAAAGAAATACGACTGAAGAACTTGAAAGAACTGCCGGCAATTGTCACATGGTTAACACTGCCGGGTCACAAGTGCCTACATTTGGGAGCGACTCTGATGAGGAACTAGAACTTGGCCCCCTCTTCAAAGAATCCACTTCGGGAAAAGAAGAAGAACCGAAGGTTTGCGAAAATATACAGCAACGCAATCGAACATTACCCGAAAAGAATCTCGGACCCTTAAACAAGAAAGACAAAGGGAAAGAGAAGGTCTCTGAAGACATCGCTTTGGATGACCAAGTTGCGGAAGAGTTAACCGCCAAGAACCCGCCGAAGAAGAGTAAAGTGGATTACAATGTCTTGGCGCATCTGAGAAAGCTACCCTCACAACTCAGCATTCTCGATGCCCTATTACTATCAAAAGAGGTGAGGGATTCTTTGATTAAGGCCCTACAAGATCCGGAACAATTCCAAGCTTTCCTGGCCGAACAAAAGATGAAGGATGAATTGGAAGAGGTGCACACGGCCGACGTTGCTTTCGGCGATGAAGACCTTCTCCTTGGGACGTGCGAACACAATCGTCCCCTTTATGTCTCAGAATACTGCCATGACATAAAGATAGGCAAAATCCTGGTCGATAACGGATCATCTGTCAATCTACTTAATGTGCGAGTGTTAAAGGAAATTTGCATGAGTGTCCAACACCTCGCCCGGGACAAGATCACTATCTCCGGTTTCGACTCTTAATCCTCAAAGACTCTTGGATCTGTGATATTGACGCTACGCTTCGGGTTGCTCGTCACAGACATCAAATTCCATGTTATAGATGCCAAGACGTGCTACAATGCTCTGCTCGGCCGACCATGGCTACACGAGTACAATATCATCCCTTCTACACAGCATCAGTGCATGAAGTATTCTAGGGATGGCCTCGAGTACACAGTGGCGGGAGAGTTGAATCCGTTTTCCGTAAATGAAGTTCGCAAGTATGAAGATGCCAAATACTTCTTACCGAGTTTCGAAGACACGGAAAGGTGTCACAAACCGGAGAACAAAACTAACGCCACCATCCCTGTCTTCGGCAGTGACACCGAGGAGGAGGAGGATATAATTTATTCAGGTCCATCCCAGTCCACTAGGCCAGGACCATCCGTTCCTTCATTGATCTTCGGTAGTGATTCAGAGGATGAAGTTCATGCTGTATTCCCTGCTCGGCCTTCAATACGGGTTTCCGCTGATGAAGAGCGAAGTCTGCAGATAACCATGGTGCCGCTTGAACATTACAAAGAACTGGATGCACTCGACACCAACAGCGTAGAAGAATTGCAGACATTCTATATCCCTCCCGGACGAAAAGGCGAGAAGGCAATCCTATTCTACCGTTCTGAAGAAAACAAGGTTGAAAAAGAAATTTGGCATGGCGCGGATCCCACGCTCGACAGGCTTCAGCCTATCCGTCTTCCTAGATATTATACCGAAGGTTTGAAGAAACTGCTGAAACGCCAGGGGATATCCTTCACACAGACCGTTAGAAAAGCCAAATTCTATGACAAGGTCTGGAACATTCCCGGGACTCAATGCAAACTACCTAACGGGAGAATAGAAACAAAAGGGCTTGGGTACATCCGGTCAAAGAAACGGGAGCTAGTAAACAGCTGTTATGTCATGTATGACTTCGATGAAGAGGCGGACGCTCAATGGGAGGACGCTAATCCTGAGCCAGCAAAAGTTCCTGATGCAAAACCGCCCAGTCCATCATTTGAAGACCAGATGGGCAAACTTATAAGGAATGCGGGTCAAAAAGCCCGAGATGATCACAATCGTGAAATGGCAATCTATGAGAAAGCCAAGACACGGCGCCTCCTTCAACAGGCGGTGAAGGATGAAAATGCCGCTCCTTGTCAACCTGCTACAAAAGAGGTTCGACGCGAAAGCAAAAACAAGTCGAAAGGCAAGAAAGGCGCTCGACAACCACAAAGCAGAGCTAAGAAGCCACGCATCCGAGAGTCGAGCGTTATTGACTTAGCCCTCATGAAGAAAATGGGTCGAGCATACTCATTTCCTCGGAACAAAACAAGGAAAATACTTGATCTTGCTCTAAAACATCAAATGCTTACACTGCCAGAGTCTAAACACCCTGAGCAAGCGGGCGAAGTCTCCAACCCAAATTATTGCTCTTACCATCGAGTAGTAGGGCATCCACTTGAAGATTGCTTCACCTTTAAGAATTGGGTTGAGGACCAATATCAGCTTGGCAAATTCGCGTTGTCTGACAACTGGAGGGTAGCACCACCACAAAAGCACGAGCACAAGGCCACGAAAGAAGAACCAACTCCGCATTGGGATTGGCAGAAAATTCACACTTGCCACGTGATAACAATATTAAAAGAAGAGTCCGAGGACATGAACAGCCTTCCTCGGTGCTTTGAAAACAGCAGCGATGAGGTAATCTCAGAATTTCCCCCAGCTCCAAAAGAACTAGAGGATGGAATACATACTACTGCAGATAACCTCAGGAAAATCGAGTTGGGGACGGTAAATGATCCGCGACCGACATTCATCAGCGAGCTGCTGTCTGAAGAGAGGGTGGCCGCGTTAAAAGACGTCCTCGTGCAGCATAAAGATTGCTTCGCATGGAACTATTCCGAGATGCCAGGACTAGATCCAGAAGTCGCTGTACATAGACTAGCAATATCCCCAAACGTCAAACCAGTCAAACAGGCGCCAAGAAGAATGCGGCTCGAGCTTGAAATGAGCATCAACGTCGAAGTCAAAAAGCTGATGGACTCCGGCTTTATCCATGAAGTTCAATACCCTGAATGGATCGCTAACATCGTCCCGGTGATGAAGAAAAATGGGACGGTGCGCATATGCGTGGATTTTCGGGATCTTAATAAAGCCTGCCCAAAAGATGATTTCCCAGTGCCAGTCACCGAACTGATGATAGACAACACATCCACTCATGAAGTTTTCTCCTTCATGAACGGCTCATCGGGGTATAACCAGATAAAAATGCATCCTGAAGATCAGAAGCATACGGCCTTCAGGACCCCTCTAGGTATATTCTGTTATAAAGTGATGCCCTTCGGTTTAAAGAACGCCGGTGCTACTTATCAGAGGGCCATGACAAAGATCTTCGACGACCTTATTCATGAAATCGTCGAATGCTATATCGACGATCTCGTGGTTAAAAGCAAATCATACGAGGAACATCTCGAGCATCTGAAGACTGTATTTCAACGCCTTCGGCAATACAACTTGAAGATGAATCCTCTTAAATGTGCGTTCGGGGTTTCCTTGGGCAAATTCCTGGGATTCGTTGTTCGACACCGAGGTATTGAAATAGATCCGTCAAAGATTAAAGCGATCATGGAAATGCCTCCGCCGAGGACTCTCAAACAGCTGCGGTCTCTCCAAGGGAAACTCGCATATATATGGCGATTTATAGCCAACCCTTCAGGAAAGTGCCGTCCTTATAGTCACCTGATGAAGAAGGGAACCCCATTCGTTTGGGATCAAAAATGCCAAGGCGTTCTGGATGAGATCAAGCAATACCTGCAGAACCCGCCGGTGTTGGCTGCTCCGGTTAAGGGGAAGCCTCTCATTCTTTATACAACCGCCCTTGAGGGTTCTTTAGGCGCATTATGGGCACAAGAGAATGACCTGGGGAAAGAAAGAGCACTTTACTACTTAAGTCGAGTGCTGCTGGGGGCAGAAAGCAATTACTCCCCCATTGAGAAACACTGCCTGGCGTTGATCTTCGCAATAACAAAGCTTAGACATTACGCATTAGCGCATGAAGTCTATCTCATTTCAAAGGTGGACCCTCTCAAATATCTAATGTCAAAGGCCATCTTGACAGGACGACTCGCTAAATGGGCTCTGCTCTTAATGGAGTTCTCGATAACATATCGACCCCTCAAGGCAGTGAAGGGTCAGGCCATAGCCGACTTCCTTGCTGAGCACCCAATACCAGCTGACTCTCCTTTAAACTGCGATCTTCCAGACGAACATGCGTTTGATGCGATCGATGGTGATAATACCCGATGGGAGCTTTATTTTGACGGAGCATCTTCCTTGAAGAAACGCAAACAAAGTACCCATATAATCAAATCGGGGGTAGGACTTATCTTTATAACTCCACAAGGAGGGATAATACGCTACGCGTTCTCCCTGACGGAACCGAGGACAAACAACGAAGCCGAATATGAAGCTCTGATAGCAGGCCTCGAGATCGCCATTGACATGGGAATTGAAAACCTCCTCATATACGGAGATTCCCAACTGGTCGTTAGTCAAGTAAACGGCGATTACCAAACATGCAAACCGGAGTTAGTAAAATACGGTGAAAAGGTGCAACAACTGCTAACCCAAATTCCCTCTTATACTTTGGAGAGCATACCACACGCGGATAACAGCAAAGCGGACGCGTTGGCCAAACTCGCTAAAGAAATGGCTGACGAGAACCTCGATGACGTTAGAATCACGGTACAAAGTCGTCAGGTGCTCGCCCCCGCAGAAATACCTTCGGAATCACCCGAAGAGAAGGGAGTGACTGAACAAGCAACCTTGCAAATAAAAGAACATGAGAAAGTTGAGGATTGGAGGGAAGTCTTTATAGACTACTTCAAGTCCCACCAAATACCCGAAGATGCGTCCGCAAGACATCAACTCATAAAACGAGCTCTGTCCTTCGCCTTCGTCAATGATACTCTCTACAAGAGGTCATTCGATTCTCTGTGGCTGAGATGCTTAGGACCGAACGAATCGGAAAGAGTCGTTCAGGAAATTCATGACGGAATCTGCGGTTCTCACCAAGCAGGTCCAAAGATGAAGTTGAAGATCAAACGGATGGGCTATTACTGGCCCATGATGATTCAAGACTGCATCGAATATGCGAAGCAATGTCACTCATGCCAGATTCATGGGGACTTCATCCACCAGCACCCAAATCCGCTGCATCCAACGGTAGCTAGCTGGCCATTCGAAATGTGGGGGACTGATATAGTCGGCCCCATCGAGCCAGCATCGTCTAAAGGACATCGTTTCATCCTAGCGACGACTGACTACTTCTCTAAGTGGGCAGAAGCAGTACCATTGAGAGAAGTGAAGACGGAGAATATCCTCCATTTCTTCAAAACGCACGTCATATATCGGTTTGGAACTCCGAGGCGGATCATCTCCGATAACGGGCCGGCCTACCGAAGTCATAAAATCAGCCGCTTCGCACAGCAGCATAACATAGACTGGAGATATTCCTCAGTCTATAATCCACGAGCTAACGGTCTCGCCGAGGCCTTCAACAAGACCTTGACGAAAATTATAAAGAAAACAGTGTCCCGAAATAAGAAAGACTGGCATGAGAGACTGCAAGAAGCTCTTTGGGCGTATCGAACTACGTTCAAGACAGCCACAAACACAACGCCATACGCGTTGGTGTTCGGTACGGAAGCAGTACTCCCTCTCGAGGTAGAGTTACCCTCTCTACGAGTGGCAGTCCATTACGAGCTGACGGACGAAGAAAATGCTCGTCTTCGGCTTGAGGAGCTTGACGCCCTTGAAGAAACACGGCTCATAGCGCAACAAAATCTGGAGGCCTATAAAGCAAAGATGATGCGCTCATACGAAAGATTGACCCGACCGAGGACATTCCACCAAGGCGAACTCGTGCTAGTGGTCAAAAGGCCTATGATCCCCAATCGCGCCAAGCGGGGAAAATTCGAGCCGAACTATGAAGGCCCGTACATCATAGATAAAGTTTACCAGGGTGGGGCCTATCTACTTATGGACATGCATGGTGAAAGGCCTTTCAGGCCGATAAACGGTCGCTTCCTAAAGAAATACTAGGCTTAATGAGCCACAGCCTAGGTCAACGATAGATGACGACGACTATGTCCGCTCGCTATCTTCTTAAGCTCAAGTTCTATAAGCAGTAGCCAACTTCTCAATACCGGACCGAAATGTCCCTAAACTAACAGCGGACCGAAATGTCCCTAAACTAACAGCGGACCGAAATGTCCTTAAACTAACAGCGGACCGAAATGTCCTTAAACTAATAGCAGACCGAAACGTCTTTAAACTACTACCGCAACATCTTTAGACTGATGAGATATAAAAAAAATATATATAAAAATAAAATAAAAATAAAAACGGTATGTCCATAAGCAAAAAGGGGCACGGATGAAAACCCGAAAGGGCGCCGTGAGTAAAAACAGCAGGGCTACCGGCGAGTGTTCGTGAAAACCCTAAAGGGCGTGACCTCGTAAAAAAAAGAGAAAAAGGAAATAAAAAGAATTAAAAAAAATGGTATGTCCATAAGCAAAATGGGCACGGATGAAAACCCGAAAGGGCTCCGTGAGTAAAAACAGCAGGACTACCGGCGAGTGTTTGTGAAAACCTGAAAGGGCGCAACCTCGTTAAAGAACACTTACAAGATCCTCTCGACCTTGTAAGGAGAAACCACCCGCGTGAGATCCTTACGACTCACAAGGGAGCAACACACTTAGGGATCCCCACGGTTCCTAAGGAGAAAATACACTTGCGAGATCCTCACGACTCATAAGGAGAACGCTCTTATGAGACCCTCACGGATCATAAGATTTGAAAGTCTTAAGCTACAGAGACCTAAACCTGTGCTTAAGCAATCCCCACAATTTCCGATATTGCCCTACAAGTGGCTCAATACTGACCCTTGTATACAATCCACGGGCGCGAATAAACATTTCCCTAACTAAGTCCCATCTGAAACTAGGGATATGTTTGCATGGTAAACAACCCTTGTAAATCCTCTCGACTTACAAGGAGAAAACCCTCCTGTAGGATCCTTACGACTTACAGAGGAACGAAACACTTAGGAACCCTCACGATTCCTAGGGAGAAAATACACCTATAAGATCCTCACGACTTGTAGGGAGAAATACCTTTATGGGACCCTTACGGCTCATGAAGTCAAAGCCTTAGTCGACAGGACCCTAACCCTGGTCGCTAAGCCATCTTCGTTCGACAGCGACAGAGGCAGATGATGATTCGCTCCTGGCAATATCCCAGTTGTAGCGGTGCTGATGCCGAAATCGGTGTCCAATTTCAGGTTCACGGCGAAAAGCCAGTAAACCGTACATGCATACGAAATAGCCGAAATGATGGGGCAACTTGCAATAAAAAAAAGCAGCAAATAAAAATATATGCATGTAGAAAAAGCCGAAATGATTGGGCACCGCGAAAAATAGCCGAAATGATTGGGCGATCGCGACCTTTCGCGATATAAAAGCTGAAATGATAGAGCATCGCGGAAATAAAACAAAAAAAATAATGATGATAAAACTTTGGCCCTACAGTTAAGATCACATCGATCCCTGTATACAATCCAAAGGCGTAAACAAAGAGGGAACCATACTTTTCCAACAGGCTCCGCCAGAAGACGAAGCCAAATCTTGACAGTTCAGTCCAACTCCGAAGAAATCAATATCTTCATCAAATTCCTCGACTCACGGATACAAACACTCCTTGACGAGAGCCTCCTGATCCGCGTCGACCTGCAGAGCCACCAGAGCCTCTATGGGAACCCTCGACTCATTTCAAACCCCAAGGAAACAAATAATCCTTGGCGCTCGGGAAACAAATAATCCCTAGCAAATCCCTCGACTCACGGATACAAACACTCCTTGACGAGAGACTCCTGATCCGTGTCGACCTGCAGAGCCACCAGAGCCTCTATGGGAACCCTCGACTCGTTTCAAACCCCAAGGAAACAAATAATCCTTGGCGCTCGGGAAACAAATAATCCCTAGCAAATCCCTCGACTCACGGATACAAACACTCCTTGACGAGAGCCTCCTGATCCGCGTCGACCTGCAGAGCCACCAGAGCCTCCGTGGGAATCCTCGACTCGTTTCAAACCCCAAGGAAACAAATAATCCTTGGCGCTCGGGAAACAAATAATCCCTAGCAAATCCCTCGACTCACGGATACAAACACTCCTTGACGAGAAACTCCTGATCCGCGTCGACCTGCAGAGCCACCAGCGCCTCCGTGGGAATCCTCGACTCGTTTCAAACCCCAAGGAAACAAATAATCCTTGGCGCTCGGGAAACAAATAATCCCTAGCAAATCCCTCGACTCACGGATACAAACACTCCTTGACGAGAGACTCCTGATCCGCGTCGACCTGCAGAGCCACCAGCGCCTCCATGGGAATCCTCGACTCGTTTCAAACCCCAAGGAAACAAATAATCCTTGGTGCTCGGGAAACAAATAATCCCTAGCAAACTCCTCGACTCACGGATACAAACACTCCGTGATGAGAGCCTCCTAACTCATGTCAACACGCAGAGCCATCACTCTCTCCGCGAGCAAATTCCCGATTCGTCCTAATTTGTAAGAAGAAGTCTCAGACAACAAGGATTGAAAAACTTTCTTCTTGAGCAATGGGGCCCTGCAAGTCAATCCAAAATGGTCTCTTGCATACTATTCACGGGTCTTACTCTCCGAAGTCGAATTTCGACGAGGAGGGAAACAACCACTTACGAATCCTCTCGACTCGTAAGAGGGAAAAATTCTCTTATAGGATCCTTACGACTTATAAGAGAAAACCACACTTAGGAATCCTCACGATTCCTAAGGAGAAAATCCACCTATGAGATCCTCTCGATCCGTAGGGAGAAAAGCCTCTATGAGACCCTCACGGCTCATAGAATTGAAAAGTCTTAGGCGGTAAACCTGAACCTGTAGCCTAAGCCATCGCTATTTCCTGAGGAAGTCGGAATACTCGTTTTAGACATCCATCAACCATGATTATCAAGATAGCCTACTGACATTAAAAGAAAGAAGATGACAGAAAGAATATCCGTTCTACATTTGATCTGGCATGCGTGACGCATTCATTTATGCATGGACAGAAGACTCAGGACGAGAAATAAGACAAGCTGAAATAGAAAAGGGGAGGGTTTTCATTCATACCGCCAAAAGTTTTTACAGGCATAAGAATAATGCATAAGAAACATTGTTCAAAATATTACAACGGTATAACCTCGGATCCGGGGCACGGATTGAGAAAATCAAAAGTAAGGCCATCCATAGTTCTTCTGGCCTTTCTAATTATTCTTATGCGCAGTTTTTCACGCTCCTCGGTGTCGATATCATCGGCAAGCCCTTCCGGCCTTTGATAAACAGCAACGATCGTCGTCTGCTGAAACACTTGATGCAAGATGTCAACGAGGTCGTTCCGTCTCTTCTTTGAGATCAGCCCTGTCAGGTGCACTGAATGCACCTTATCCTCGGCATCGTCCAGCGCATTGAGTGGTAGGGCCTCGTGAAGACCCGGAAGTGCCCTCCATATTGCTCCCAGTACGACTTTCAAAAGAGCTGAATGCCGAGGCAACAGCCAACCACCGCTTGCGTTCAGACGACCCATAACTTCTGCACATTCGGCATCTGTAAACTCCTGGTTTTGTTGACGACCCTGAGCGCGGATATCATCGTAGGTAATGAACTCGTGCAGACTGTACAGATGCACCGCCGCCATTACGCCTGGAGAAAATATTACAGGAAGATCAACAATAGAAAAGCAATAATATACATGGATGACTAAATTCCTAGAGAGCAAAACTGTGTTCAAAGATGAAACCCACTAGACGAGAGCTCTGCTATTTAAGATTGATCTAAGAATAGATTTTACCTGAAGTTCTTCTAAAAAACTTTAAAAAAAGGGGGAGCAAGGCACCGGAGTTCTTAAAGGCAAGGACAAAGCTCTGAAGTCTTCAAAATGGAAATCTGGAAGATGATAAGTATCTGGAGGAGACCAAGGGTCCTATTTATAGGCCTTAAGTGCCTCTTCGATTCCCAAGAGTCGTCACGGCGGTTTACCCTAATTGGAGCGAATGTCCGTTCGATTTCCGAGACAGGAGATGAAGCAACGCTTCATCCCTCCCCGATTAGAGCAAAGCTCTGTCTTGAAGAAGCGACGCTTCAGCACGGAAGCGCTAGCGCAGTCGCGTTCCACTGCGCGCTACACACCACGTGTCCAGCGCAAACGCGTCAGCGCAACACCCCAAAGCAGCGCACCCAGCCAAAGCAAAGCTATGTTTCAAGCAAAACCAAGGGAAGCAACGCTTCAGCGGCGTATGCGTCGTGCGCTGCATGACACGTGTCGGCGTAGATATGCTAGCGCAGTTGCGTTGCACTGTGTGCTGTGCGACACGTGTCATATCCTGGAGCATCCGCGCTAAACAAAAAAGGCTCTGAAGAAATCTTTTCGGTTATTATCTTCTGTAAAACAGAAGCCCCTAGATCAAAGATCCGATGGTGGGGGAAATCCCGCCAAATCTTTCAGAAGAGGGATTTATTCAACAAATTGAACTTGCTTCTTAATCTACAAGATGAAGCCTCAGGCATCAGAGGTAGGAGAACTTGCTTCCTGAACAATGGGGCCCTGCAAGTCAATCCAAACTGGTCTCTTGCATACTATTCACGGGTCTCACTCTCCGAAGTCGAATTTCGACGAGGAGGGAAACAACCACTTACGAATCCTCTCGACTAGTAAGAAGGAAAATTCTCTTATAAGATCCTTACGACTTATAAGAGAAAACCACACTTAGGAATCCTCACGATTCCTAAGGAGAAAACCCACCTACGAGATCCTCTCGATCCGTAGGGAGAAAGTCTCTCTGAGACCCTCACGGCTCATGGAGTTGAAAAGTCTTAGGCAGCAGATCTGAACCTGCGGCTTAAGCCATCGCTATTTCTTAAGAAAGTCAAGATGCATGCCCTATTATCCTCAACCATGGTTACTAAGGTGGCACACTGACAACAAAAGAAAGAAAAAGACGGAGAAATGACACAAGACATTACAAAAATGTGCATCTTTTATTCATAAATATTGATCGAGTACAGGATACATTGTGCTAAAGAATAAAAAAATATATACATATTCCTTACAAAGACAAATGGTACAAGGAGAATTATTGGGAAGGAAGCGTCTTGCATAGGTGTAGCAATTGCTCGCATATGTCCTTCCATGCCTTCTCTTGGTCAGCTACCACCGCCAGCTCTGCCTCCACTTGGGCTCGTTGCTGCAAGACCGACGCAAGCTGCTCCCTGACGACCTGATAGGCAGCTTCCCGACTTGGGATATTGCGCTCAGCTACGTCAAGCTTCCGCTTCAAGTTTAGCCCATGGAAGATGCGCTCCAAGAGACCCTCAAAGATAGTCTTCACTTGGGCAGCATTTGCCTCAACCTCGGCGCGCAGATGGGCCGTTTCGTTCGAGGTCTTTTGGCATTCCCTTAGTCTTAAAGCTGCTTCTTGCTCCAAGTGGCGGGAGTGCGAAGTGCTTTGCTCGAGCCAAGTTGTGCATTGGGAGCTCAGGGCTAAAACTTCGGGAGAAGGGCGCGTCGACTCCAGCCGGTATAGACAGGCCTCGATCTCCCTGCAATGATTAACCCAAGATCCGACGACGCCTTCGTTATGAAAATTTACGAGCGTCGCCAACATTGGATTAACGTCCACAGCGAAATCTACGGCAGAAGGGAGAGCGTCCATATTCAGCTCTTCAATGTACCCGCTCAGCATGCCCAAACTCATTGCAGCACCCTTGGAAGATGGACGTCTCAAGAAAGGGCCTGCCGGTGAAAGGACGCGAGCCTCAAAGGGGACCGGAGTCGGAACAATAGCTGCAAAACAAAACATGGTTAAACGATGGTTCAGAAAATGTTGAAGGGTTACCAAAAAAGGAAATTTATTATACCGGTAGAAACAGGTGGCAAGGCCGGAAGGGCTGGTGGCGCAGCCGATCTTTCTGCTCCCCCTTCGATTTGCAACGCTGCAGTCAGAACAAGGGAGAGTTGGAAATAATTCTACCGCTAAAAAGACAAAGCTACCAATCGGGAACAGTACTCACCAGCGCCACCAGACGGGGAGGCGAATTCAGATGGGAAGGAGAAGTGTGGGAGCAACACTTGATAGAGATGATCAAAAAGCACCCCTGAAAGATACAAAAGTGTGACTTCAGTACATAAACTGTATATCTGAAAGATAGGATTAATAAGTTATAAACCCATACCTTCCAACATCTTCGAAGGAGTAAGAGAGGGTTGAGAGGTGACCACCGCCAAGGCAGTCGTTGAAGGCGCTCCTTCAAGCAGTGGGGCATCAGCACTAGCTGCACCTGCATTACGAAAAACTGAACTTGTCAGAAAAGATTGTAAAGTTAAGAAAGGCAGTCACTTGGAGTTTACCTGAGGAGCTCCCGGCTGAAACGGAGGCGACTCCCTCCTCTACCGACATGAGACCACCTCCCGTGGCCTCGTCACCCGACTCGATGGGGACCGTCGTCGTGCTAGCAAGACCTGGGGACAGCGGAGGGCCATAGGCGGGAAGGGCTATGATTGGAGTATTGCCAGATTCCAGAGAGGGAGCGGTTGGCTCATCCTCGGGAATCATGGCCACCTCACCCACTACCCTCTCAGGTTCAGTAGCTGTGGTTGTATCGTCTATCGTCACCAAGGGACCGCCGACCTCGAGCGCCTCAGCCGCCACCACCCTAGACTCAGTTATAATGATCATATCATCTGCCACCGCTTCAGGTTCGGCATCAATGACCTTCTCGGCGGCGGATCCTTCAACTTCTGCTTCAGGCACCATGGCCCCGACGACGGTGCCCACCGTCAGCTCAGGTTCGGCGGGCGCCGCTTCCGCCGTTTCATGGGGTCCGACGGTCTCCGCCTCTCCCTCAGTTGGACTTGGTCCTGCAAGATGGAATGCATATGAGCCAATGGCTTTATAATAATTCTTACAACAAGGTTCTGAAAGAGATGCTACCTGAAGGGGATTTATTGTTTGCACTTCGGGCCGCGCGCGCCATTTGCCTATAAGCAGTAGACAGGGCGACAGGGGCCTCTCCAGAAGGAGTGTCGGCACGAGGAAGAGTGCTAGGGCCCGCTCCCGCGGCAAAAGCAGCTCTGCGTGCCCTTGCTTCGCGTCTCAACCGCTTCCGCTCCTCTCGAGCCGTTGAGACGGATGCCACTAGGGCTTCCTTGAGTGAGGCTCCCTCGTCCGTATATAGGGATGCCTCTAAATTCTTCAAGGCATCCCTCATCGTCTTGTCAAGCCGGGGCTCTTGTGGCAACTTCGATGAAGCTGGGACTTCAGTAACAGGCTCAGGAAGGATCCCCGCGCCAACTGATATAACCTCTGCAAAGAAACAAAAGAAGGTTAGGTCGACCATCAGAGAAGATGACAAACTTTCATTATGAAAGGGAAAAGGGTAGGACATACCAACGCCTGCTAGGGCACGCTTCTCCTCCTCCTCCTGGAAGGTTTTCAAGGATGCAGCAATAGCCTCTTTAGTGGAGACACCTGTTGAAAATGGAGCAAATGTTAGTTAAATATAATAATACAAACCGCGATAAAACGACAAATAAAGCGTCTGATGATTACCGGACTCAGCGAGTTTACTTAACATCGCTTCAAGCCTCGCCGATCGCTCCGAAGCTGCAATGGCGGCAGCTAAATTGGTGTCCGCAGGATCTACCACGAAACCCTCATTGCTGCCGTATTCACATATGGCCTCGGCGGGAGGAGCCGCAGGATTTAAGCTGAGGATCGCGTCGAGGGATAGGGTGGACTTCTTCTTCTTCTGCCCGCCAGCTTTAGATCCACCCGGAGCAGCTTTGCGCTTGGCAGTCACTTTAGGGCGGCGAGTCCCGATATCCGCTCCTGCGCCAGACTCTGGCGATACCACTTTAACCGTCTTTGTGGGAGCACAGGGCGCCGGTGGTGCATCCACCGTAGTAGGCAGTGGCAATCCACGCGGGGGGGCCAACACGCGTGGTCGGTCAGCTCCGGCCTCTTTTAGCGGAGGGACGACCGGGTGCCTTGGCTGCAAGGGAGCCTTGCGATCACCACCAGGAGGCGCACCCCTACGGTCAACCAGCAAGCGTTTCTCCATTAAAATGATTGGGCCCATAGCATGCGCATACCAGGCTACATACGGATGGATTATTTTAGGGGCACAGCTAGGCTCACTGATGAAAAAATAAGAGCCTGTATTGAGCCGGACGAAATGATGCATCGCATTCCTTATCCCCTCTGGGCCGACCGCGGGTGTTTCCAGAAAGGCCTCCATCGGGATCCCTTGATTGTAACTCGATTATCGGGCAAATCGATGTGGGTTATACCTCATAAAGAGAGCCGTCTTATTCTGCCTAAATACTAGGTAGCCCGGCCGAATGGAGTAAAGGTGAAGGATTTCCCGAGCCTTCAGTACAGAAACCCCGCCCTTAAAGTCGTCACGCAGCGACACCACTGACTTAGCGGTCTCGGAGCCTATGGTGATGACCTTATCCACAAAAGAGGTCTTCGCTCCGACTAGATGTGAACGCAAGAGCAGTCCCCTAGACTCCCGCGGAGGTGCAACCACAATTGAAGCCCCGACCAACCGCATAATTCTTGGGAGTTTGAATTTATCAAAGAATGGAGGAGTCTTATGAGCACCAAACACCCCTCGCACATGCAGCTCCATCCAAGAAGTGAAGTAGTGCATCGGAAAGTTAGCAGGCTGTACCCCAGGCTCATTAGCGTCCGCCGCTATGCTAAGTCCATTATAAAGGTAAGCCAGCCCGGCAATCCTTACCGATAGCTGCAAACCAGCCGCCATTCGATGCGCCGGGTAAAAGACAGAGGACCGCATGAGGCGTGGGTGCATGGGGAGCGCGAAGCTGCATAGCCATAGACCCAAGAACCCTATGAAAAAAGTCTCCTCGTCCATGCCAGGAACGGCGATATCTGAGAAAGGGACGCTGGCAGTGCCGGGGAAATAAAAATCCCGCTGGTCATTTTCCGATGAAGGTCTGCGGTCCAAGCCGAAACCAAAGGGGTCAGCAAGCTGAGCGAACTTCTCGCCCTGCTCTGATAGGAACTCCGGGCGGATAAAACGAGCAATGAAATCCATGAAACTGACGCCCCGGTCGCCCGATTCCAAATGGAGTTCCTCATAAATCTCCAACACCTTCACCAAGCCCGGGTGCTGATGCTGAATGGCATTTTCCGGAGTTAAGTCAAATACAAGCTGCTTGGTGGCGAAGACATACTCGTCAGGAGGAAGCAGCTCCTCGTAGTGTTCTCCCCTCATTGGCAAACCTGAAATCTCAGCAAACTCCTCCAGAGAGATGGAGACTTCCCTATCCGCTGTCAGGAAGGTATGGGTGGGGATATTCCATTGTTCAATAAAGGCCTTTTATCCACCACGTCGGAGGAGAGGGATACTCGAAGAGCGAGACGTAAATAGCTGAGTATAAACCAATCGTCGTCAGGAGAGCCCTCTTCGTCGCCAAAATGTAACGGGCCCATTGCAAATATCCGGCAAGCGGCCGCGGGATCAATCCAATGTTATAAGCCTGTCCCCAAGGGCGTGCTTCACCCTGACAGATTCGCCTCCCCAAGATATCTATAGCCGGCGGCGGCTGCATTGGAATGGCACCGATTGCAGGCTGAAGGAGGTCGTCAGCATTCCAATTTTTAACCTCCACGGCATACTCTACCGGGGGCTTGTCCGCATAAGGGATCGTAACTATGGGCTCAGAAAGCGAAGCGGAGCTGAAGCTGCGATGGCCTTGGATGATTTGGCTGTACCACCTTCCCCACAAATGGAGTCTCTTGTACTCTGGATCATGATCTTTAATCAAGGCGAACGCCACCCGGTCCACTGGTGCGTGTGGGAACCCTCCTTCTGAGCGAACAAAAAGGAAAGACAAATCTTCAGACATGTTCCCTGTAGAAAAAAAAATAAAATAAATATAACCGTTAGCGTTCCAATGCTTCACATGTCAAAGTCCTACATCACACTACAGTGCAGTGAGTAGGGGACCAAAGGGGGACCCACAAAATCTAGATGACGGCGCATCATTTGAAAAGACAGTCCCATCATTGGATGAGACTGTCAGTCAATGAAAAAGACCCCCAAAAGAATACCCTTATTGGGGGGATCCCTAGAGACAAGGAGAAGATCTCCTCTTTTTAGAGCAAAGCTCTATCACAGAGTGACATTTGTCAAACTCTGGTCTCAAAGGAATAAAACTTCTTAAAAAGAGCCTAGCTCTGTAGTAGTAATGAAAAATTATAACTCCTAGGAATTAAAATTTTTGGGATCTTAAAGATCCATGAAAACTTTTAGGAGTTCTCTATTTGATCTATGAGCATGGCTCTATTCATGGGTTAAAACCCAGGAACCAGACCTCTGTAAATTTTTGAGAGCAAGGCTCTGTGGATGAAACCCCAAAGGGGTTTTCTTTAGATCAAAGATCTATGAGAGCAAGGCTCTGTTGAAGAAACCCCAAAGGAGTTTTCTTTAGATCGAAGATCTACAAGAGCAAGGCTCTGTTAATTAAAATTAATTAAAATTAATTTAAATTTTTACCTAAGAGTGATTCTAAGTTCTGAACTTCAAAGTTCTTGGGAAAGTACAAGAGCAAGGCTCTGAAAGTTCCTAAGCAAGAGCAAGGCTCTGAAATTCAAATTCTTGAAATTGGTAAAGAATTACCAAGGACCAAGCGTCCTATTTATAGACGCCTGCGTCTCTTCAAATGACCCCCATGATCAAACGGTTGGGGTCTTGCCACCGCTGCACTCACGTGCGCGCCACGTGAGCGCAACGGTGGGGGGGCATTTGTTCCCCCAATCAGAGCAAGGCTCTGCTTAAATTTTGAAAATTCAAATTTTGAAGCAACGCTTCAGTTCCCGTGCGCTGCGCGCAACGCGCCACGTGTCAGAAGTTGACACGGCAGCACAACGCCCAAGACAGTACGTCCAATCAGAGCAAGGCTCTTTAAAAAACATAAGCAACGTTCAATTGCGCAGGTGCACGGCAGCGCGACACGTGTCTGCGCAGTTGCGCAAGCACAACTGCGCAAGCGCACGGCTGCGCGACACGTGTCTGCGCAGTTGCGCAAGCGCACGGCTGCGCGACACGTGTCTGCGCAGTTGCGCAAGCGCTGTTGCGCAAGTACCTCGCTGCGCGACACGTGTCTACGCAGTTGCGCAAGCGCTGTTGCGCAAGCGCTTCACTGCGCGATACGTGTCACACGCTGGTGAGTTGCGCAACAACAGAGTGAAGATTTAAGGATATTTTTCTGTTCTTGTTTAAACAAGAAGATTTCTTCTGTAAAACAGGGGCCTTTGGATCAAAGATCCGACGGTGGGGAAAATTCCCCAAATCACTCAGAAAAGATCTGTTTAACAAATTCAACTAATCTATGAGTACTATAAAAAGGACCCCAGACCTCATTTGATCAGGATCAACATCAGAAAGAAAACAGAGAGAATTCTTGAAGAACTTTGGAAGAACAAAAAAAAAGGTAAAACCTTTTAAAAGATAAAAATCTCTGAAGTACAGATCATTGATCTAAAAATCATTAATCTTCAATGAACAAATAAATAAAATAAAAATAAATAAATAAAAATAGTGCCTTGCACTTGTTATGAACCCTTGGTTCTCTGAGAAAAGGAAAAACAAGAGAGAAACTTGTTTTCCTTTGATCTAAATTTAGATCAAAAGTACTCTGCACTTTTGTTCTTGAATCTAAAAGATTCTTGATGCTCTGCACAAATGCAATGCATTATTTAAAGGGCCTGGCCCAAATCAAATTGCAAAGCAATAAAAGGGCAGAGCCCTATTTGAATTAATATTCTATTTGAGCAAAGCCCAAAATAAATAAAAATTGGACTTAACCCAATCGTGGCTATAAGTCCTTAAATCAAATTGATTGAGCAAAATGGTTCTCCTGAATCAATTCACAACCGGTTCGAGGGTACATCTCCGAACTCCTTTGACATCCATCGTTGTAATTCCTCAACGATGTCAAAGAGGTGACGAGTCCCAACGGCCACACACCCAACATTGGACCGAAACGTCCCTAAACTAATAACGGACCGAAACGTCCCTAAACTAACATTGGACCGAAACGTCCCTAAACTAACATTGGACCGAAACGTCCCTAAACTAATAACGGACCACTACGTCCCTAAACCGGCGTCGGACCGAAACGTCCCTAAACTAATAATGGACCGAAACGTCCCTAAACTAATAACGGACCGAAACGTCCCTAAACTAATATCGGACCACCACGTCCCTAAACTGGCACAATAGAGCCCAAATGCTCTTTTATCGGATCTAAACAGTCCCGTTAAGTTGATCTTAGTCTCAAACTTGACTAACGTATCCTTAACGAACGCTTAAGTTGATCTTAGCCCCAAACACGGCTAACGTATCCTTAAATATTCAAATGGATTATAAAACTCCTAATCAACTCTGGTTCGAGGGTACATCTCCGAGCTCCTTTGACACATGTCGTTGTAATCCTTCAACGACGTCAGAGAGGTGACGAGTCCCGATGGCCATACATTAAATTAATCACTACGTTGAGTTGATCTTAGTCTAAAACAGGACTAACGTATCCTTGACGAACGTTTAAGTTGATCTTAGCCGCAACGCGACTAATGCATCCTTAAACTGAAAACACCAAACCCAAATCTAAGTAAATACGGATTTGGACTAATCCACGTCTTACGGGCGACGGCATTACTCAGTCTCCGTATACAATCCACGGGCAACCACAAACAAAATGAACACACGCGACACGAAGTGAAATTCTGGAGAAGGAGAAAGTGGCTACCGCGATGCGGTAGCGTAATTAACTGCAGGGGCTTGCGCCTGCGGGGAAGAGCGTCCCCATAATAAAAAACCCCTCATCCTGAGGGGGAATCTGACGAAGTCTGCTACATCGGCCGCATCCGTCTAAACCTCTGATACACGGTGCCATAAATCAACTTGGTATCTTCGGAGAGATAAACGGATAAAACCAAATAGCATCTGCCCCGAACATCAGGCATTGGACGCCCTAAAGTCTAGGCCGCCGTTCGGAGGGGAACAGTCACATGGAGGCAATGAGCGATAGGAGGGGTTTCGTCTCTCCCGGTATTGGGGGTTGATGTTGCGCTGTACTCGATTGGCCGTAACAGGGAAGTCCCTGGCCAGGGCTGATTCAGAGATTTACTGGTAAGTGTTACCAGTAGTTTCTCGACCCGTTATGAGCCTCACATCGGCACGACTTATCGGTTATTGGGGTCTGACGTTTACCACCCCTAGACTTGATATGCGACATATCAGACGAGGAGACCGGACTGTACGGAAAGTGTTACCGGCAGGCTTTTTACAGGAGTTGGAGCGGGCTTGCTTGCTGATCTTCTGATCGCTCAATACCCGGGTAGTCGTTACGTCCAGCTAGTACCGCCGACGGCTTGTGGGTGCTTGATGTGATCATCACCTACTGCCGGCGTATTGACGAGTCTTTAGAGTCATACATAAAGGTTTTTCTGGATCAGGCAAAACAAAATAGGAGCACGTATGTGATATGTGCGGGACCGAGAATAATACATGTATGTGATACCGTATTTTATTCTCGCGGCTTTTTGTATCGGTCGGTTATATATGATATGACTGGGTTATCGAATCAAGTGTTGATTCGATAAGTCGATACGATGAATGTTGGTCGGTTATATGAGATATGACCGGATTATTAAGTCAAGTGTTGATTTAATAATTAAGTGTATAATTGTATATTAGATATATTAGTTTACATTTACTAACACATGTTCACTTAGGGTTTTTTCCTCACATGTACACATTTTTACTATATATGATATATATGAAAATGTGCTGTATTTTTGTATCATGGTTGATGATACACTATACATGGGTGTATGAGACTTACACTATGCTAATTTTTATTTAGGGTTTTTAATATCTAAAGTAATTACAAAATCAAGTGGAGGATTAGAAAATGCATGAAGCTTGTGGAAGCTTGTGGATGCATTGACTAATTCAACTTGGTTTTGTTTTTACTATGGATATTTCTTAACCCAACCATAAAGATTAGCCTAGGGTTAAGTCTCTACAAGGGTTAGTATATGATACTCACTCACCATGGTTAGACTTCTCACTTGATCATTATCCTTTCCTCTTTCTTTTGTTCATCTTCTTCATTGAACAAAAGAGAAAGAAAACTAGGGTTTTGAAAAGAGAGTAAAAGATTGTGAGATATAAAATTCCAAAGAGAACCCACTTCCTATTTCTCCATCCTCTACTAGACTAGCATTTTAGTTTAGGGTGTTTACTTTACTAATTCTCAAGTTAGTGAAGTAGGAGCTTGAGTCGGAATTCCCTCGACATAGATCATCTTTGGCCTCGGAGACTTCAAGCAAGGTCTCATCTTTCGCCTTGTGAAGCCATGCAAGAGTCCGGGAGAACCTTAATCACAGCGAAGGGACTTCGTCAAGGAGCTTTAGAAGTGAAGGACTGATCTTCAAAGGCTGTATTTGTTAGTTATGTATATGCCCTAGAGGCCATTGTTGTATATATGATGTATATTATGATGGATGCTTGGATATATACAGAGAGGACTTTCTTGCTCGTCATGATAGTATGCTATTTGGTTTCACTTTATCTTAACATGTTGACTTGTATTGGTTTACTGTCTGACTCTCACATGTTGATAAAGCCCTTAGGATCTGTACTCGACTACTGGGACTATGATGAGATCATACTAGTAGGGCCATAGTAGTCGATGAGTACATCCTATAACTGTTCCTAGTCGAGGGTATATCGAGATAGGGCATCGATACACCGGAGTAGACTAGCGTATACGCATCTTGACCCATATGATGGACGATGGATGATCCCATATCCATCGGTGTTTGACATCAAGGATGGTGTACGAGTGCTCAGTGGAGACTGGGTACACTGGACGGACTCGCCGAGAACTCCCAGTTAGTGATATACCACACGTCAGATGGCAGTTCTCCGGTGACACTGGTACAGGGTAGTCTGTAGACCCGAGATCGTCATAGAGTCTTGTGTGATTCCCACTGTGCTTTGATTTCCACCTTACCACGTCCAAGAGGGCCTGCAAAACGGTGGCTTTTGGGTACAGTCCCGAATCACATGGAAGTAATGAGCGATAGGAGGGGATTCGTCTCTCCCGGTATAGGGAGTTGATGTCGTGCTGTGTTCGATTGGCTATAACTGGAAGTCCCTGGCCAGGGCTGATATAGAGATATACTGGTAAGTGTTACCAGTAGTATCTCGACCTGTTATGAGCCTCACATCGACACGACTTATCGGTTACTGGGGTCTGACGTATACCATCCCTAGACTTGATATGCGACATATCAGACGAACAGACCGGACTGTAAGGGAGTGTTACTGATTGGATTCACAGGAGAATGGACAGGCTAGCTTGTTGATCTTCTGATCGCTCAATACCTGGGTGGCTGTTACGTTTAGCTGACCGCTTGCAACTTGTGGGTGTTTGATATGATCATCACCTGCTACCGGCGTATTGACGATTCTTTAGAGTCCTACACAGAGGTTTCTTAGCTCAGGAAAAACGGAGTAGAGGCGCATATATGATATGTGCAGGACCGAGGATAATGCGATATGAGATACCGTATTATATTCTCACGATATTTAGATATGAATCGGGACATTCGATCAAGTGTTGATTCGATGAATCGGTACATGAAATATTAGTCCGTTATATTCGATATAGCTAGATCGTTGGATCAAGTGTTGATTCGATGATTTAATGTATAATGATATATATGATATATTGTATTACATTATCTAATATTGGCTCACTTTATTATTTTATTTTCTCACCGGATTAATACATTGATATATATGCGATATATGTTAATTGTATTATTTTCTTTTGTTGCAAATATATAATATATATGTGATATATATTATTATGACATGATATGATTTATTATAAAACATGTTTAAGGATGATAATAAGGGATTAGGGTTTGATTAGGGTTAGCTCTTTCTTGCACATTCTAGAAGGATTATCTTTTGTCTTGGTTAAGATATTATGGTTGATACTTATCCTTAACCTAACTAAACCCTAACTCTAGTTTATTCTCTACAACTTTTATCCTATCATCTTTGACCATGGTTAGATAATCAATCATATACACTTGACTACTATTCATCACAAAAGGTTATTCTTTCATTCTTCATCTTCTTCTCTCTTTGGTTTTTGAGAGAAAGCTCACTACTTATTCCTTTTGTGATGATTTATTATGAGAAAGTGATATAAAAAGATAGCATAAATACTACTCCATCATCCTCATCTAATCTAGCCCATTAGATTAGGGTGTTCATCTCTTTAGAGTGAGAAAGCTTGGGTTATAGCAACTTCGACGTAGATCATCGGAGAATCGGAACGCTTCAAGCTAGCATGGATCGTTCGAGTCGTGGAGCCTCTCTTGAGTCCGGGAGATCGTGGATCGCGGCAAAGGGACTTCTACTCGGAGCTTGTGAAGCGAAGGAGCGGACTACAAAGGTTGTAATCCCTCACACTTAGCTTTAAAGATGTTATCTTGCATGCTAAACCCTAATAATCTAGCAAAAATCCCGTCTTTGGGTTGTTCGGCACATGTAAAATTTTATTCGGGCATGTTTGATACTTTATGAACCTTCACTAGTGTGCCTAGGAACCCTACAGTGGTATCAGAGCCTAGCTAGAGCATTAGGCGATGTGTTAACGAAGTTAAAACCCCGATCGAACCCGAATACGGAATTTCAAACCCCTCTCTGTACATTTTTTAAAATCTGGGTTTTTCCAGAATTAAAAATACCTAAATAATACAGCAGGAAAATATAAGAATTACGGTGAAATTCGTGCCTCCAATTCGACAACTTGGCCGCGGAACCGCGGAAATGACCCACCATTGGCGGCGGTTCCACGGCAATCTAAGAGTATTAGGTACGGTTTTGTGCACAGTAATTCTTGTATCTGTATTTACTATTTTATGGGTATTTTTAATCTGACTCAAGTGTTGAGTATTCTGGGGTTTATTTTGTAATCGACGATTCGATCGGGAATTTTAAATTCGTTATTTTTTTTCCGGATATTTAGAAACTGTTAAAAAGTTCGAACGGATATCATTAACTCAATTTTTCCCGATACAAAAAATTTTCAAGTGTTGAATCTTTTCTCGAGTTTAAATCTTTCGCAAATGTGTACAAGTTAAGCGGCGGACCCTCTAGAAGACAACAAACCTTAACTCAATTATGTGACCGTTTTGAACTGCCTTTTGAACCTTCGAGTTTGGGGCAGTACGGCGTGCCACATGTGAGGCGTTGGCTTGACCCTTCTACGGCTGGATCACTGGTACTGTGACATATTCTGGGATTATTTGAACTCCGCTCAAGTGTTGAGCACTTTAGGAAATTTTGGGTATTTGATTATCTCTTCGAAAAGTTTAATACTGTCTATTTATCTGGATGTGATACAATATATGGAATTCATAGAGTTAGGCATGAAATACGAAGTATGTGATATTTCGCATTTATGATGTCTAAAGAGAATGTGGATTCCAAATATTGTAGTTTTTCAATTTCTTTTCTGTGACCGTAAGTGTAGTATGTAGTTGTATTGCCGGTTTTCGTTGCTATACATCGACGATGATCGGTGTATGCATACTTACTTACGTTGATGATATGAGATATTATGTGTTGCTGAGATATGATGTGTAGGATTGTCGCGATTGAATAGCCGGGGGTTTTATGTGAGATGAGAGTTTTATATTTTCATTCATGTAAATTCAAATGTAATGTAATATTCTTTTATTTGGGGCACTTCCAGGTTGAGGTTGATGCCACCAGTGTTGTATATTATTTACTTTTCCGCATTAGAATGGACCCAAGGAAGGGAGCACAGGTGACCGGGTTCTAGCGTTCAGTGGGAGGCCATCTCGAGGAGTCGAGACCGGGTCTCCTAAACTCCAGAATTGGTAGGGTCACTTGCCACTCTCGTAGGGGTCCAGGGTGTGGGCTTGGCTATTCATCGCGACTGTGGAATCCGTATTTTCTATTGTTGGCTAAATACTAAATACGGACGTCCTAAAATATCCCACATTATATCTATGTTTCTGCTGCGATATCTATGATGTGATCATTTGATATGTTGTGATGGATACAGTATATAGTATATATGATATATTATATAGACGTTACTTATGTTTTACACCCGCACTAGCCCTGCCCTGCTCTGTCGTTAGTTACTTAACCTAACGGTGCACGAGGGGACATCGAGGTGAATGCGGATGGCATAAGTGTACGTCGTATTTATCTGTGATGCTTAGGAAGCATAAGCTGATGGTTTTTTTATTAATGAGATTAATAAAAAGAAAAGAAACCTAAAAGATGTTGTAGAATCAAAACTTTATAAAAGGGTAGCTACAGTTTTGCTTTGCATAGTGGTATATATGATATACCCTGCACTTTATTCGATTAGGAAAGAGCCGAGATCCCTTTACCGGGAGTGACCTCTTTAGCGAAACTGGCAGATGCTACAAAACTCGGTTTGTCTTTTGATTGCTTTTAAGAGTTTTGCTTTGCACAGTGATATATATGATATGTCCTGCACCTTATTCGATGAGGAAAGAGCCGAGATCCCTTCACCGGGAGTGACCTCTTTAGCAAAACTAATGAAAGCCTCAAAAACACTCCATTTCAAAATTTCACATGATTCTACGACGATATCAAGTTCATTACGTTCATGGTTTTTCTGAAAAAACCTGCGTAGCCCTCCGTCATTTCAGATAGATATTATTTAGTATTCGTGCTATGTTTGTTGACTTAGTCAAGGCGTAGTGTACGGTAGCTAAGTAGTGTTTATCTGTTAAAACATGAGATGTGATTGGATTAGGGTATTCGCACGGCCTTGTTGACTCAGTCAAGGGTCGTACGGGTGGGTTTAATTCAATCGAGAAATGTACGGGTTGAACTTGACTTGCGATTTATGGTTTGTTGACTTAGTCAAGGTCATAGATCGCTAGGGGCAAAATATTATCGGGAATTTCAAGTGTTGAAATTTGCAATGAGATTGCATACCTTCTATGAGATAGTTGGATCCCGATACCCACTGCGGGTAAGAGTTACTCCTGGGAGCGTTTTACACAGGACAATTAGTCGATCAAGTAGGTGTCTAGAAAAGTGTTAACGGGGTTACGCCTCTGGGAAAACGAGGTTTACTTTAATTAGGTCCGTGCGAAAGCACGGGGAACCTCCCTCAAAGTACTGACACTGATCTGGCTGAAAGATTGACGAAATTGTAGGGTGTAATTAATCCCGGCTAATCTTACCTTTTAGGGTTTGAAGGTAGATTTGATAAAAACAGTGGGAGACATCCTGATTAGATAAGATAATAACCAATCTAATCTTGCAAGAGCATACGCTAAAGTGTTTTCTTCTCTCTCTCTCCAGGTAGCGACCATGTCAGGCCATAATCAAGATAATAATATAGATGTATTGACTGAACCCGCTTATTATACTGAGCAGGGGAACGTTGGACCCGTTCTTTCTTATAAGAGTTAGAAGACTGAACAGGAAACAGGAGAATATCTGGATTCTCACGCCGCCCAAAAGAACATGCATGTTGATGCATCTTCTTCAAGTGTGTTAGTTATTGAGAATTGTTTCTCAGTTCACCCTACGTCCTGGGTATTGGATACCGGATCAGGATCCCACATATGTAAATTGTTACATGGGATACGTAAAGGTAGAGAACTGGGAAAAGGTGATCATTCCGTTCAAGTAGGGAACGGTGCAAGTATTGCATCCAAAGCAGTTGGCGAATATCACCTTGTATTGCCAAGTCATAATACACTGATTCTAAATAAGTGCTATTATATACCGAACATGATGTGCAACATTATATCAGTTTGTTTATTAAGTAAAGAAGGATATAATTTTATAGTACAGGATAATGTTATGAACATATTCCTAGATCAAAAGTTGATTGCATCAGGCTCGTTACATAATGGCATATTCATTCTAAATCAGAATACAGTCCTCAATATACAAAACACACACAAGAGGAAAAGTTCAGAAATGAACGAATCCTTCTTGTGGCATTGTAGACTTGGCCATATCAATGAGACACGGCTAGCTAAGTTACATAAAAATGGATATTTGAATTCATTCGAATTTTCATCTTATGATACTTGCCATTAATGTCTCAAAGGAAAAATGACCAAAGCTCCGTTTAGTGGACACGGAGAAAGAGTTACCGAACTCTTAGGACTGGTACATAGTGATGTATGCGGTCCCATGTCTACGCATGCCAGGAACGGTTCTTCCTACTTCATTACATTCACTGACGATCTCTCTAGATACAGGCATGTGTTCCTGTTGAAACAAAAGTCTGAAGCTTTTGAGAAATTCAGAGAATATAAGCACGAAGTAGAAAAACAAACGGGCAAAAGTATTAAGATCCTTCGATCTGATCGAGGAGAATACTTAAGCAATGAGTTCCTAGATTATCTAAAAGAGAATAGGATTCTCTCTCAGCTTACTCCTCCTTATACACCACAGCACAACGGTGTATCGGAACGAAGGAATCGGACCCTATTAGATATGGTGCAATCTATGATGAGCGAAGCTGAGTTAGCTATTTCCTTCTGGGGGTATGCGCTTGAGACAGCCATATACATATTGAATCTAGTTTCGTCTAAATCTGTACCTACCACACCATATGAGATATGGAGTGGGAAGAGACCATATTTTAAACGAGTTAAGATATGGGGTTGTCCGGCCTATGTCAAAAGACAAAATCCGGAAAAACTCGAGGCACGATCAGTTCTTTGCAAATTTGTGGGATATCCAAAGAATTCTTAAGGATATTTTTTCTACCACACTAAGGAACAAAAAGTGTTTGTTGCTCAACATGCCACCTTTTTGGAAAAGGAATTTCTTGCAAAAGAAATTAGTGGCAAAGAGGTAGAGCTGGAAGAGGTTCCAGAAACACAAATTGCAACCGAAGATTTAGTAGAACCAGAGGATTCAATAGTACCCGACGAACCCCAGCCTCTCCGCCGATCTAGCAGGGTTTCTCATCCACCTGAGAGATACTACGGTTTTCTCATTGATGGTGGAAGCGAGGATTGCATCATGGAAGATGATGACCCAACTAGTTTCGAGCAGGCCATCACGAGTGGTGACTCTGTGAAATGGCTGGATGCAATGCGATCTGAGATGGAATCCATGTACACCAATAAAGTATGGATTTTAGAAAATACTCCTGAAGGGGTAAAACCCATTGGGAGCAAGTGGATTTTTAAAAGGAAATTTGGTGTAGATGGAAAAGTTGAGACTTTCAAAGCTAGACTTGTAGCAAAGGGATTTCGTCAACGACCAGGTGCGGATTATGACGAAACCTTTTCTCCAGTAGCTATGCTTAAGTCCATCCGGATCTTACTTGCCATTGCTGCATACCATGACTACAAAATCTGGCAAATGGATGTTAAAACCGTCTTTCTAAATGGTGATTTAGAAGAGTGCGTGTACATGACTCAGCCAGAGGGCTTTGTAGATAGTGGGAGCAGCGGAAAAGTGTGCAAACTGCTTAAATCCATTTATGGGTTAAAGCAAGCATCGCGGAGTTGGAACATCTGTTTTGATGTTGTAGTCAAAGAGTTTGACTTCATCAAAAACATAGATGAACCTTGTATCTATAAGAAGGTAGCAGAGAGTAAGGTTTTCTTCCTCGTATTGTACGTGGATGACATACTCTTGATAGGAAATGATATTCCTATGCTGCAATCAGTCAAGCTCTTCTTATCACAAAGATTCTCAATAAAAGATCTAGGTGATGCCTCCTGCATATTGGGGATTAGGATCTATAGAGATAGATCCAAAAGGATACTGGGATTGTCCCAATCCAGGTACATTGACACCATACTAAAGAGGTTTAGTATGGAAGAATTCAAGCGTGGGAACCAACCCATGATCTCTGGACACACTCTCTCCAAAGAGATGTCTCCCAAGACTGATTTGGAGAGAGCTCGCATGCAAGGGATACCCTATGCTTCGGCAGTAGGCTCTATCATGTATGCGATGCTATGTACCAGACCCGATGTTGCATACTCACTAAGTGTAGTGAGTCGGTATCAAGCAGATCCTGGAGAGAGTCATTGGACAGCTGTGAAGAATATTCTCAAGTACTTGCGAAGGACTAGAGACATGTTCTTGGTGTATGGTAATGGAGAACTCCGGGTGGAGTCCTTTACCGATTCCAGCTTCCAAAGTGATAAGGAAGACTCTAAGTCGCACACGGGATTTGTCTTTACCCTCAATAGAGGTGCGGTATGTTGGAAAAGTTCCAAACAGGATACCGTTGCAGACTCGACGATGGAGGCTGAATACATCGCTGCCAACGATGCTGCCAAAGAGGCTGTCTGGATGAAGAAGTTCATCACTGAACTTGGTGTGGTTCCATCCATTGAACATCCAATACCTCTGTATTGCGATAACAATGGAGCTGTGGCTTTAGCCAAGGAACCCAGATCCCATCAAAAATCTAGACATATTCTGAGGCGGTATCACCTGATCAGGGAGATAGTTGATCGCCGGGAGATCGAGGTCAGGAGAGTAGATACGAAGGACAACACTGCGGATCCACTCACGAAGGCCATTCCCCAGATACAGTTTGAGAGATTATTCGGGATGCTAGGTATGAGATACTACAGCAGCTGGCCTTAGTGCAAGTGGGAGATTGTTAGTTATGTATATGCCCTAGAGGCCATTGTTGTACATATGATGTATATTATGATGGATGCTTGGATATATACAGAGAGGACTTTCTTGCTCGTCATGATAGTATGCTATTTAGTTTCACTTTATCTTAACATGTTGACTTGTATTGGTTTACTGTCTGACTCTCACATGTTGACAAAGCCCTTAGGATCTGTACTCGACTACTGGGACTATAATGAGATCATACTAGTAGGGCCATAGTAGTCGATGAGTACATCCTATAACTGTTCCTAGTCGAGGGTATATCGAGATAGGGCATCGATACACCGGAGTAGACTAGCGTATACGCATCTTGACCCATATGATGGGCGATGGATGATCCCATATCCATCGGTGTTTGACATCAAGGATGGTGTATGGGTGCTCAGTGGAGACTGGGTACACTGGACGGACTCGCCGAGAACTCCCAGTTGGTGATATACCACACGTCAGATGGCAGTTCTCCGGTGACACTGGTACAGGGTAGTCTGTAGACCCGAGATCGTCATAAAGTCTTGTGTGATTCCCACTGTGCTTTGATTTCCACCTTACCACGTCCAAGAGGGTGTGCAAAACGGTGGCTTTTGGGTACAGTCCCGAATCACATGGAGGCAATGAGCGATAGGAGGGGATTCGTCTCTCCCGGTATAGGGAGTTGATGTCGTGCTATGTTCGATTGGCTATAACTGGAAGTCCCTAGCCAGGGCTGATATAGAGATATACTGGTAAGTGTTGCCAATAGTATCTCGACCTGTTATGAGCCTCACATCGACACGACTTATCGGTTACTGGGGTCTGATGTATACCACCCCTAGACTTGATATGCGACATATCAGACGAACAGACCGGACTGTACGGAAGTGTTACTGATTGGATTCACAGGAGAACGGACAGGCTAGCTTGTTGATCTTCTGATCGCTCAATACCTGGGTGGCTGTTACGTTTAGCTGACCGCTTGCAGCTTGTGGATGTTTGATATGATCATCACCTGCTACCGGCGTATTGACGATTCTTTAGAGTCCTACACAGAGGTTTCTTGGCTCAGGAAAAACGGAGTAGAGGCGCATATGTGATATATGCAGGACAGAGGATAATGCGATATGAGATACCGTATTATATTCTCGCGATATTTAGATATGAATTGGGACATCGGATCAAGTGTTGATTCGATGAATCGGTACATGAAATATTAGTCGGTTATATTCGATATAGCCGGATCGTTGGATCAAGTGTTGATTCGATGATTTAATGTATAATGATATATATGATATATTGTATTATATTATCTAATATTGGCTCACTTTATTATTTCATTTTCTCACCGGATTAATACATTGATATATATGCGATATATGTTAATTGTATTATTTTCTTTTGTTGCAAATATATAATATATGTGTGATATATATTATTGTGACATGATATGATTTATTATAAAACATGTTTAAGGATGATAATGAGGGATTAGGGTTTGATTGGGGTTAGCTCTTTCTTGCACATTCTAGAAGGATTATCTTTTGTCTTGGTTAAGATATTATGGTTGATACTTATCCTTAACCTAACTAAACCCTAACTCTAGTTTATTCTCTACAACTTTTATCCTATCATCCTTGACCATGGTTAGATAATCAATCATATACACTTGACTACTATTCATCACAAAAGGATTATTCTTTCATTCTTCATCTTCTTCTCTCTTTGGTTTTTGAGAGAAAGCTCACTACTTATTCCTTTTGTGATGATTTATTGTGAGAAAGTGATATAAAAAGATAGCATAAATACTACTCCATCATCCTCATCTAATCTAGCCCATTAGATTAGGGTGTTCATCTCTTTAGAGTGAGAAAGCTTGGGTTATAGCAACATCGACGTAGATCATCGGAGAATCGGAACGCTTCAAGCTAGCATGGATCGTTCGAGTCGTGGAGCCTCTCTTGAGTCTGGGAGATCGTGGATCGCGATAAAGGGACTTCTACTCGGAGCTTGTGAAGCGAAGGAGCGGACTACAAAGGTTGTAATCCTTCACACTTAGCTTTAAAGATGTTATCTTGCATGCTAAACCCTAATAATCTAGCAAAGATCCCGTCTTTGGGTTGTTCGGTACGTGTAAAATTTTATTCGGGCATGTTTGATGCTTTATGAACCTTCACTAGTGTGCCTAGGAACCCTACAATATTTCGTATTCCCTTTAGAGTAAAGATGTTTACTTGCTAATTGTTTCGCCTAAACTCTAGTATACGATCTTGCTTAGTGTTATTCGGCACATAAAAATTTAATTTTGGCATGGTCGATGCCTTGTAGAGCCTTGTTAGTGTGCTTAGTAACCCTACACTAGAGCACAGCGCTTCTTACGTTGGCGTGTCTGCTTTTGACACGTGGCGCGCAGCGCTCAACGCAGGGGATCTGAAGCGTTACTTCAATTTTTGAATTTTGAAATTCAAAACAGAGCTTTGCTCTGATTGGGGGAAACAAATGCCCCCCACCGTTGTGCTCATGTGGCACATACGTGAGTGCAGCGGTGGCAACATCTGAGCCTTTAGATCAACTCAGAAGTTGATGAGGCGGTGGAGGAGGTAGCTGCTGAACCCGAGGCGACGCTAGGCGATGTAACCATAGTTGTCGGGCCCGAGATAGTGGCTGACGAGACAGTCACGACTGCTATGCCCGAGATGGCTACCACCGCCGATCACGAGGCAGCGGTGGATGAGATGGTTACTACGGCCGAGCCTGAGGTAGCGGTGGATAAGACGGCTACGATCACTGAGCCCGAGGTAGTGGCGAGCGAAACGGGTACGATTGTTGGGCCCGAGATGGCTGCTCGTTCTCAAGAGTCGGGCACCGCCCCGATCATCGCTCTTCCCGCTTACGGTTCTTTGCCGTCTCCTGGCGTCGCAAGTGTGACGACGGCTCTCGTGGAGTCAGGGGACGAGGCGACGGGGGGTGAGACCACCCCGATGGAGGAGGGAGACACCGTTGTTGAATCAAGTGACGCCCTCATCACGGCTTCGACTGGTGACTCTTCAGGTAGATTTTAGGTTACCGTCCTTCTTTTTATTCTGCAATCTTTCTTAACAAGGTTTATCTTATTTCTAATGCAGTTTCGGCTAGTGCAGATGTTGAACTACTTGAAACAGCGCCGTCAGTCACCGCCCTGACGGTAGCCACCTCTCTGCCTTCTCTCGTACCGTCGCAGATGCTGGAAGGTATGGATTTATGACCCATCAGTCTTGTCTCTCGGCTGTATAATTCCTGTACTGACATTGTATCATCATATTTTTGCAGGAGTCCTTTTTGACAACCTATACGAGGTGCTACACCCACATTTCTCCTTCTTGTCGAAGATTAGTCCCCCTGCTAGTATAGGTGAGTATTTTTTTTAAACGACGTCCTTTTCTTCAACGGGCAATCGCATTACTGCTAACACTTCTTCATATTGCTTGTAGCCTTATGAATTGAAGGGGGAAACGATGCTGTCGTTGCGCCCTCAGTACTCCCAGCTCTGCCCCCTGCTGCAGCCGGTATAGTAGACTCTACTTTTTATGTATTTTCTTTATTTCCTGAGCCGACATCTGATTATGATCTATTTTGCAGCAATCACATCGACTCCAGCCCCGTTCGAGTCTCGTATTATAATGCCGGCAGGGCCTTTTTCCAGGCGTCCATCATCCAAAGGTGCTGTGACCAGTCTACGCATGCTGAGCGAGTATATCGAGGAGTTTGATGCAGAGATTCTCACATCTACTGCGGATTTTGCCGCAGAGGTTAACCCTATGCTGGCGACGCTCATGAACTTTCATGGTGAGGGCGTCGTTGAGTCTTGGGTTAATCGCTGCAGGGAGATCGAGGCTTGTTTGCATAAGCTTGAGCTTAGGCGTCTCGCACCTGAGATTCTAGCTATGAGCGCTCAACGGGCTGCAAGGATCGAGCAAAGCGCTTCTTACTTCCGCCATCTTGAACAAGAAGTGGCTTTAAAGCAAAGAGAATGTAAAGAAACTTTAAGCGAGTCCACTCGACTGCATGCTGAGTTCGACGCTAAAGCTGCCCAGTTAAAAGTTATTTTCGAAGGTCTTCTGCGATGTATCTCTGATGGGTTAACATTGAGGCAGAAGCTCGACGTCGTCGAGCGGGATGCAAGAGATCGTGAAGCAGCTCAGTGGGCCGTCGAAGAACAACTCTCGTCTTACTTGCAGCAGCGAGCCCAGGTCGAAGCGGAGTTGGCCGCGGCAGCTGATCAGGAAGAGGAGCTGAGGGAAGTGCGCGAGCGGCTGACTGGATTATTGAAAGCGCTTTCTTCTCAATAAAATTTTTGTACCATTTGTAATTTCGAATGAAATGTATTTGTTCCTTTATTCTTTTATATGGTGTATTTTGTACCCAATCGCATTCATGAATAAAAGATACACGTTCTTTGTAATGTCTTGTGTCATCTCTCTGCTTTCTTTTTTCTTGTTGTGTTGTTTCCATATGATTTTAGCAAGTGCGATCTATAGGTAGCATATAGCTATCAATCTTGGATTCTTTGTAGGGCGGTGGTGGCTTAGAAGACAGGATTAGAATCTGTCACCTAAGACTTTTCAACTTTATGAGCCGTGAGGGTCTCATAAAGAATTTTCTCCCTACCGGTCGAGAGGATCCCGTGGGTGTAATTTCTCCTTAAGAATCGTGAGGATTTCCAAGGGCGTTTTCTTTTGAAAGTCGTTAGGATCTCACAAGAGAATTTACTCCTTTACGAGTCGTAAGGACCCGCAAATGATGGGTAAAGTTGTTCTTATCCGTGTTTCACGGAGTCAGGGGTTGCTCTGGATGCTTCCCATGGGTTCACTGCCGTGTTTGGCGAGGACCAGGCTCCGCTCTGGATGTTTTCCAGGATACCGTAGTTTAAAGACATCGCGGTCGAGGTTAAGGTCATCATAGTCCGTGAGTTTAAGGACCTCATAGTCCGATGTTAGTTTTAAGACATCACGGTCGAAGTTAAGGACATCATAGTCTATGGATTTAAGGACTCCACAGTCCATTATTAGTTTTAAAACATCACAGTCGAGGTTAAGGACATCATAGTCCATGAGTTTAAGGACCTCACAGTCAAATGTTAGTTTTAAGACATCACGGTCGAGGTTAAGGACATCTTAGTCCGTGGATTTAAGGACTCCACAGTCCGTTGTTAGTTTTAAGACATTATGGGCGAGGTTAAGAACATTATAGTCCATGGGTTTAAGGACCCCACAGTCCGTGAAGCGTGTGGTTGTCGGGACCCGTCACCTCTTTGAAGACGTTGAGGAATTACAACGACAAATATCAAAGGAGTGAAGAGATGTACCCTTGAACCAAGGTAAAATTAGTTTAAGGACATTACGGTCCATTATTAGTTTTAAGACATCACGGTCGAGGTTAAGGACATCATAGTCCGTGAGTTTAAAGACCTCACAGTCCAATGTTAGTTTTAAGACATCACGGTCAAGGTTAAGGACATCATAGTCCGTGAGTTTAAGGACCTCACAGTCCAATGTTGTTAGTTGTAAGACATCACGGTCAAGGTTAAGGATATCATAGTCCGTGAGTTTAAGGACCTCACAGTCCAATGTTGTTAGTTTTAAGACATCACGGTCAAGGTTAAGGACATCATAGTCCGCGAGTTTAAGGACCTCACAGTCCAATGTTAGTTTTAAGACATCACGGTCGAGGTTAAGGACATCATAGTCCGTGAGTTTAAGGACCTCACAGTCTAATGTTAGTTTTAAGACATCACGGTCGAGGTTAAGGACATCATAGTCCGTGAGTGTAAGGACCTCACAGTCCAATGTTAGTTTTAAGACATCACGGTCGAGGTTAAGGACATCATAGTCTGTGAGTTTAAGGACCTCACAGTCCAATGTTTGCTCTGGATGCTTCCCACGGGTTCACTGCCGTGTTTCGCGAGGACCAAGTTCTGCTCTAGATGCTTCACACGGGTTCATTTTCGTGATCTGCGAGGACCAGGATCCGCTCTGGACGTTCTCCACGGGGTCAGAAGTGACATAATCCGCGTTCCACGTAACCAGAAATTTTGCTCTAGATGCTTCCCACGGGTTCACTGCCGTGTTCGGCAAGGACTAGGCTCCACTCTGGATGCTTCACACGGGGTCAGAAGTGACATAATCCGCATTCAACGTAGCCAGGAATTTTGCTCTAGATGCTTCCTACGGGTTCACTGCCGTGTTCGGCGAGGACTAGGCTCCGCTCTGGATGCTTCACACGGGTTCACTGCCATGCTCTGCGAGGACCAGGATACGCTCTGGACGTTTTACACGGGGTCAGAAGTGACATAATTCGCATTCCACGTAGCCAGGAATTTTGCTCTCGATGCTTCCCATGGGTTCACTGCCGTGTTCGGCGAGGACCAGGCTCCGCTCTGGATGCTTCACACGGGTTCACTTCCGTGCTCTGCGAGGACCAGGATCCGCTCTGGACGTTTTCCACGGGGTCAGAAGTGACATAAGCCGCGTTCCACGTAGCCAGGAATTTTGCTCTGGATGCTTCCCACGGGTTCACTGCCGTGTTCGGCGAGGACCAGGCTCCGCTCTGGATGCTTCACACGGGTTCACTGCCGTGCTCTGCGAGGACCAGGATCCGCTCTGGACGTTTTCCACGGGGTCAGAAGTGTAACATTTCAAAATAATAAAATATTATTTTTGGGAATTTTTATAATTTAATATTATTTTAATAAATATTTTAATATTTCGGTATAATTAAATACAAATAAATGGGGAAAATTTTGGAAAAATTATTGAAAATTCCAAAATAGGGTATTCTATGGGATTATGCCATTTTAAAGTTTTTGTGATTAGTTTGACACTAATTTAGTGCTAATCGCGATTAAAAATCGCTAATCGGATTTTGGGGGTGTTTTGTGGAAAACCTGCACATATCATTTTTTTTCTACATTTGTGTTTTATTTTCTACCATGTTGTTTGGGTTTACTATTTGAGTGAGAAAGCATTTAGTGAAGAAAAGAAATAAGAAAAAGAAAAGAAAATAGGTATGGTGAGAGAAAGGGTAGGCGCGGGTGTTGACTTAGCTTTTTCCCTCATTTCTTCATCACATTTCTTCATCACATTTCTCTCTCCCTCTCCTTCATTGCTGCTGCTGCTGCTGCTCCCTCTTCTCCCTCCCCTCTTCAAGCCTCAAATCACCATGAAAACAACACCAAAACGCCACTCTCATTTCATTAAAAGTGTGCACGAGCTCGAGATCTACACATTAGACCAAGGAAGCAAGGATTTTGGCCACTAGGGGCAACTCAAGAAAATTCTTGAGTTGCCAAATGAGGTAATTACTGAACCATTAGATTAGTTTATGCATTACTTATACCCCTATGTTAAAATTGAATCGATATCGGGTGATGTTGTGGACTTAAGGAAGACCAAGTTAGGGTTTGAGAGAATTGAGAGTTGTGTTGTGAAATTAAGATCAGTAATGGCCACCCCAACATCCTAGTGCTTGATTTATGACCCAAAACAGAGACTTGAAACCCGGAATACGGATTTAGAAATCCCGACATCGGATAAATGTGTGATTTGTGAGGGTATTTTGGAATCTGGAGCAACCCGGGGCCACTAGAATTGATTTTGGGATTACTGGGAGTCGTGCAGGCACCTAGGAAGCTACCACAGAGACCCGAGCCCCTAACTCCAACCCCAGGCCACAGATATATTCATCTGGCCGCAATTTACGGCCAGATCGGGGAAATTGGGTCCCAAGTTTGGTTCATGGCTCCTTTTGCACTAAAATAGACCCCTCCTATATGCAGTTTTGGCTAATTGTCACCTGGGGAAAATCTGGGAGCATTTTGGTGTGTTTTAGGCGATATTTTCCGTATTTTAAAATGCACTTTCTTGATATTTGGATTTGTATTTGGTTGTCGGGTGTTCGTACATCGACAACAGGGATTGTGTGATTGATTTGCACGTTTAGGCCATAGGTTCCAACCTATGAGCACACTGTGCGCTGTATTGGTTTTCTGCCTCGATTTTAATACGTATTGCGACGGTTTATTATTGTAGGTACCCTTGCAAGGATTCCGAGGCGAAGAAGCGCGGCGTCATCGATTTTGGCGAGCGAAGACCAGGTGAGTAGATTTTATCTACGGGGGAAGTCGGGTTGATGGCGTATAGCACCCCCGCAGTCCGTGGTGATGTATACGAATACGTATACACACATATATTTATTATATGTTCTTTAAGATTATTGATGATAGGATGGATTGATTTAGTGTTTTGCGAAACCCTAGAGTAGGGGTTGCTCCCATACACACACGCACGCACGCACTTGTATACATACCTTCTTTCGCATGTGTATATAGGAATATTATATTTGTATGTGTTCACATGGGTATGGGACTATGTGTACATATACTGGATTATGAGGATAGTACTTGGGATGTGAGTTGAGTCGATGAGATTCGATTTGAGGCCGTGAGATCGGCGATATGACAGGATTCGTATGGGAGATACGACGGAATGCTTTGGCGGGCTTTGGGACGTGTGTTTACACATGCATTTATATAGATGGTATCGATTGTACTAGACATAGATCTGTACCCTAGATTATGTGATATGATGGTAGTGATACCTGATATGTGATGAGATAATGTGATATTGACCCGTACCCAGCTATTGGGATGTCGTACGACGATTTACCGTACGAGCCTATATTGATGATAGATCCGCGCTCATGACTCGAGGATGTTATATCGTTTGTGATACCATTGAGGCGGGATTATTGACTATTATATATATATATATATATATCGACTCAGATGTAGGTGGTTTCCATACCCCTCCCGATTGACTTGATAGTTGGGTCCGTAGTTCGCATAGTAGGTGTTAGACTAGACCCGAGTCATACCTATATCAAAACTAACGAATCGGGGATATTTTAAGTATAGGCAAAAGGGATTCTACGGATATTTTCAAACGACACATCTTTTCTTAAAACACCGTAGCCCTTATTTTACCAAAAACCTTGATTTGTCTTATTTCAAAAAGCAAGGCTGCATGATATATTTATTGAGGTAGATTCTTCACTGTTGCGTTGATTATTGATTCCGCATATTCATGCTATTTGCATTGAATTGCTTGTGTTTATTGATATATTACAATCATGCTGCTAGGACACCAGCACCATTACCGATGATGCGTATGTACCACGTACACTTACTTGCCGGCTCACACACATCTTCATCGGTAATTGCCATGTCACTACACAGTAGTATTACTGCATCAGGATATGACCCTTGTATGTGCATACTATTATTCCATGCTGCATGATATACTTGCACTTCATTTATATGTGACATACATCATGCTTTCTGATTATGCGCATTGAGATATGTTGTTTCCATGATATTTCTGGATTTGGGAACCGCGGGTATTTCAAAAGAGAATATGTGATCGTTTTAAAAACCCGGTTACCCTTGATATGATATTTCAGTGCGTCCACTATGTGTTTTCTCGGTGCTGAGAGCGACATGTGAAACCTGATTCGAGGAGGCGGATGAGGCCGATTGCGGGTACATGGTGGATCCGGTATGGTACCCCGGGGCGAGAACGGTTTCGCTGTGTAGTAGACGGTGAGCCTGGCAGTGGGACCACTACCTACCAGTGATTGGTTGGACCTGGCGGTTATCCGTAGGATACCGACCAGAGTCGATAGATGGATATGGGCGTACTGCTGGGGCCGAGGGCCGATTCCGCAGACGGAGCCCGTGTGCTGATCCGGACTGACGGAGCCCGATATATGAGGATTTACGTGCCGATGTTGGGCATAGCTTTCATGATGTTTTCGAGTGTCGATGCTGGGCACTCCGGTTCCATGATTTTGACATGTCGCGAGGGACACAGGTGGTTTATATCCTCATATTTCCATGCATATGCTAATGATATTTACATGCATGATGGTTATTGTCATTGGGTGACGAGTGGACGGGATCCATGTACATGCAGATTGATTACATGGATCATACCTCATATTTATGATATGCTATTACTTGAGGCACTGGCACGAGCACTTGGCACTACACTCATGTATAGAGATTATATTGCCAGTTTAGCATGCTTCAGATTTATTCATATTGAGGTTTATATATATCTGATCGTACTGACCTAGGATGGGTCATACATTCGATCTCTGCTTGTAGATATTTTCTATTCATGAGTTGGCAACTCACCCCCGTTGTGCCATAGTTCTTGCAGGTTTTGCCTTACAGATTTCATTACGGCTTTTCGGGCACATTGCTTCCATTACGGGTGACTTGCTTTGGTAGGTGGGTTCTTTGTATCAGAACCGCCATTGTACATTATTTATTCATTGTATCTAGAAATTCCATCTACCAAAACTTGTATATTGTTTCAGACTTAGAGACAGTGATGTATTATTTTGACCTTAGAGTCGCGCTTGTAGTATTACGGTTTTCTGGCTGTTTTGAGTTTCTTTTTGGGTTTTGATCCTCGCCCTTTGGCGTTGTATATTATTATTACTTGTGTGGTTGTGACCGTCGATTGACGAAGAGATAGCTCCCGTTTGGGGATGCCTTTTATCATTTCTCATATATTATTCTTGTTGTACCCCGTTTGGGGCTAGTTTTTACAAAGGAAAATCTGCCGAAATTTTCAGAAAAGAATACACATTTTAAAAATGCATATTCGGCTTAGTTATTTAAAGGCTTGATTTCAAAACATGTTTCTTTACTTATTAAAAACTAGTTTTCTTTATTTACTCCCTAAAATGGTTTTAGATTTCTGGGCTTTTGGCTTACTTGGATTAGATGGGGTCCTATAGACTTCATATGATTCAAGTGCCAGTCACGGGCTATTTCGGGTCGTGACAAAGTTGGTATCAGAGCGCTAGGTTAACCATGGTTCGAGTCTAAGTTTGACTATGTGGAGCCTAGGGCGTTTATCTATAGGCGGAACTTAGGCTTGACCTTACGGAACATAGACTTAGTCGAGGGGGTATTATACCCGAACTTTCGTCGCATAGGATGACCCTTGGTTGATGGAGTAGGTAGCTTGAATAGAGGGACGTACCGTACGTATGTTCCGCGGCATACTTACGACACGCCACTCCGCTTAAGAAACCTTACGATAAGCATTTCCTTGCATAGTATTATATTCCTTCCTATGATCTATCCTCATCGATACTGGTTATGATTTTGCTGCCACGATTGCACGGGCAGAGTGAGCTACGGCTCGAGTTGCGTCAGCATGAGCTCGTAGTGGACGAGGACTGACCAGGGCGTGATTCCGGAGACATACGATTACATATAGACGCTTGTTTATTGTGTTTTCGCGCCGTGAGCGTTAGACTGATCGCTTTTACGAGATTTCTCGGGCGTATCGATCGGTACCAGAGGATTGAGCCACTGATAGAGGTCAGCCAGGATGTGATGACCATTGATATATCGCTTATTCATGATGATTGAGGCGCTGTTCAGCGTACAGACAAATGAGCCAGTTGTTGCTGCGAATGACGAGATATCGCCCAGATGATTGGAGCTACTGCAGCTTGAGCATATACTTAGAGATATGATGGTGAGTCGCTGGTCACTGAGGATGAATGACTAGGACATGTGGTTCGTTCGCTTTCCCCGATGCGAGGTCATCAGATAGGTTGATTCCAGCTAGAGGCGACTTCACGCAGATTCGTTGTGAGTCGATAGAGACGATCGAGTGTCAGGAACCCATTTTTCCAAGTTTAAAGTATTCGGAAAGACATACAAGCGATTCTATGGACCCTCTAGAAGAATGAAACCCTAACTCGACTTAATGACCGTGTGAAAGCCTTTGAACCTTAGGGTTTGCGGCAGTTCCGCGGCGCCATTAGTGAGGCTTGGGTTTGCCCTTCTATGGCTGGACCACCGATGCTGTGGTATGTACTCGATACTATTAAACGGTACCTAAGATGTTGAGCTCTTGGGGATTATGAGGTTCTGACGAGTTTATCGGATGGTTCGACATCATTCGGATATCATGTGATGGGACACACTGCTTGGGAGACTCCAGATATGAGCATAGCCGTTGGAGCACAGTCCATACAGCCGCGATGAGACGAGTCCGAATCAGTCGACATGGGAACAAGGTGGAGTAAAGAGTTCGCACGGGATTTCGATGTGATGACGTTCTACTCCGCTGACATCAGAGACACGATATGCACGCTGCGGACGTGTTCGGCTAGATATCTTCTACTGAGTGATGAAGATACCGAGTTCGTGATTTCGAGTCCGTGTGAGAGACTCGGATAGACCGCAGCCGAGAACATTACAGTGCGTAGATAGAGACGTGACGTCGAAGTGGATGACGATACAGACAAGAGGGATGAGAGGTACGTACGAGACGCCGTTGAGCTGTTGTTACTCCCCGTTAAGATTAAAGGTCGGATATGCATACAGAGGTCGGCGCCAGTGACGTGCTGCTTTATGAGTGATCGTGAGGATTGACCGAGAGATGACCAGAGCAGTGCCAGAACAGAATCGTTTCCGTTAGCATACTTGACAGGGCCGTTGAGCCGATGGATTGCGAGATTGGTAATCCACAGAGAAGATACGGACGCCAGACCGTGAGCAAGATGCAAGTAGATATCTTATGTCGCTAGATTGGATATACCGACACCTTCTCGACTTTGAAGGAGGATATACCGATGACAGTATTTATGATTTGTGGTTTTGTGATTTGACTATCACGTATCCGTCACTTTGGATTTCGGTATTTTGGGTGATCTATTCACATGATTTATTCTTGATGACTGAGTTTTATGGATTTCATACGGCTGATTGGATGTGGTTCATATGTTACGCTCACGATTTGATTTTTGCACTCGGTATAGCTTATATGTGCTTTGTGCACGCAATTGCACACGTTTATGATTTTCTTTACACCTGGGTACGCTTGGTGTTGCTGCTTTCACATTTGAGTTATTGTTGGGTATTTGTGCATAGGATGCACCGGTTCTATGTTTCTTGCGTTTATCGCACTAGATTTGTATTTCGTGCCTTTGTTGCATCGGATTTATATTTGTGCACCATGGTTGCACCTACTGGGTATTTATACCTTGCACATAGTTATTATTCTTGAGGTATTGATTATGATTTCATGCCTACTTTATGCCGGTGATTTGATTTACGCTTCCAGCATAGTTTTCATGCACTTTTTAGTGTTTTGATTTGATTTGTGCACGCTGATGCACACGGTTGTGAGATTTTCCCTTGAGCTACACCTGATTTTGATCGAGCCGCATTATATCGTCGATTTTGACTCTGATATTGATGACTGATTCTTGCACTCCGTGCTTTTGATTGGACTTACGCATGTTCGGCGTTGCTATTGGATTTCGTGGTTCCGTGCTTGTTGAGTGCGCAGGGTTTAGATTTTCATTCGTGCACGATGGATGCACCGATTTGGATTTTCGCGCATGTTGGGCGCATGTTTTGAGATACGATTTTGGTGCACACCAGATGCACTAAATCGGGATTCTTCGTGCATGTCAGATGCACCTGATTTTGCTGTCAGGCACACACGTTGCCTATGACAGATGCTTCGTGCACACCCGTTGCACCTAGATGTTGTTTCTGTGCACCTGTATGGCACATATATGGATTTTGATTCCGTGCGCACCAGACGCACAAGGTGGTGTTATGTGTATTTTTGGGATTTATTCCTTTTGGAGCAGTACATTTTTATGATATTTGATATTTGTTTTGGTACTGAGCAGGACTAGTCAGAGGACAGTACCTGGATATATTTTGCATGCATTGATAGTTATCTAAGGAATTTCCAAAAAGCGAGTTATAGTCTTAGTATATATACCTACGCGTCCGATATGACACGAAAACATTTAAAATAAGGAAACCCTTCTAAATTGTTTTCAAAACGGCGGAACGTACATAGTAAACAAATGATATATACATATATGGTTATTTTCTTATGAAAGACGTCCGCTACTGTGCAGTGTTATGCGCATCGCACAGCGACTTAAAAGATTTGGCATGCATTTACTTCAGCTAATTACATGTATAAATTCGATATTTACATGTATAGTTCTGATTTATATCGTAATGGTTTTGTATTGGATTTGACATTTAGGAATTTACCGTAACTCCGATGATTGCAGATGCTTGACGGAGTTTTGCTTTTGAGTTACCTGCTCATTATCCATGCGCATATATTGCGCTATGATGCGTTTTATGTATTGATGATTTCGGAACCCCGAAGACTTGGACTTTATATCGAAATGTTTTAGAATTTGGGGGTTTAAATTTAAATTCGGGGACCGAATTTCTTTAAGGGGGGTAGATTGTAACATTTCAAAATAATAAAATATTATTTTTGGGAATTTTTATAATTTAATATTATTTTAATGAATATTTTAATATTTCGGTATAATTAAATACAAATAAATGGGGGAAATTTTGGAAAAATTATGGAAAATTCCAAAATAGGGTATTCTATGGGATTATGCCATTTTAAAGTTTTTGTGATTAGTTTGACACTAATTTAGTGCTAATCGCGATTAAAAATCGCTAATCGGATTTTGGGGGTGTTTTGTGCAAAACCTGCACATATCATTTTTTTTCTACACTTGTGTTTTATTTTCTACCATGTTGTTTGGGTTTACAATTTGAGTGAGAAAGCATTTAGTGAAGAAAAGAAATAAGAAAAAGAAAAGAAAATAGGTATGGTGAGAGAAAGGGTAGGTGAGGGTGTTGACTTAGCTTTTTCCCTCATTTCTTCATCACATTTCTCTCTCCCTCTCCTTCATTGCTGATGCTGCTCCTGCTCCCTCTTCTCCCTCCCCTCTTCAAGCCTCAAATCACCATGAAAACAACACCAAAACGCCACTCTCATTTCATTAAAAGTGTGCACGAGCTCGAGATCTACACATTAGACCAAGGAAGCAAGGATTTTGGCCACTAGGGGCAACTCAAGAAAATTCTTGAGTTTCCAAATGAGGTAATTACTGAACCATTAGATTAGTTTATGCATTACTTATACCCCTATGTTAAAATTGAATCGATATCGGGTGATGTTGTGGACCTAAGGAAGACCAAGTTAGGGTTTGAGAGAATTGAGAGTTGTGTTGTGAAATTGAGATCAGTAGTGGCCACCCCAACATCCTAGTGCTTGATTTATGACCCAAAACAGAGACTTGAAACCCGGAATACGGATTTAGAAATCCCGACATCGGATAAATGTGTGATTTGTGAGGGTATTTTGGAATCTGGAGCAACCCGGGGCCACTAGAATTGATTTTGGGATTACTGGGAGTCGTGCAGGCACCTAGGAAGCTACCACAGAGACCCGAGCCCCTAACTCTAACCCCAGGCCACAGATATATTCATTCTGGCCGCAATTTACGGCCAGATCGGGGAAATTGGGTCCCAAGTTTGGTTCATGGCTCCTTTTGCACTAAAATAGACCCCTCCTATATGCAGTTTTGGCTAATTGTCACCTGGGGAAAATCTGGGAGCATTTTTGTGTATTTTAGGCGATGTTTTCCGTATTTTAAAATGTACTTTCTTGATATTTGGATTTGTATTTGGTTGTCGGGTGTTCGTACATCGACAACAGGGATTGTGTGATTGATTTGCACGTTTAGGCCATAGGTTCCAACCTATGAGCACACTGTGCGCTGTATTGGTTTTCTGCCTCGATTTTAATACGTATTGCGACGGTTTATTATTGTAGGTACCCTTGCAAGGATTCCGAGGCGAAGAAGCGCGGCGTCATCGATTTTGGCGAGCGAAAACCAGGTGAGTAGATTTTATCTACGGGGGAAGTCGGGTGGATGGCGTATAGCACCCCCGCAGTCCGTGGTGATGTATACGAATACGTATACACACATATATTTATTATATGTTCTTTGAGATTATTGATGATAGGATTGATTGATTTAGTGTATTGCGAAACCCTAGAGTAGGGGTTGCTCCCATACACACACGCACGCACGCACTTGCATACATACCTTCTTTCGCATGTGTATATGGGAATATTATATTTGTATGTGTTCACATGGGTATGGGACTATGTGTACATATACTGGATTATGAGGATAGTACTTGGGATGTGAGTTGTGTCAATGAGATTCGATTTGAGGCCGTGAGATCGGCGATATGACAGGATTCGTATGGGAGATACGACGGAATGCTTTGGCGGGCTTTGGGACGTGTGTTTACACATGCATTTATATAGATGGTATCGATTGTACTAGACATAGATCTGTACCCTAGATTATGTGATATGATGGTAGTGATACCTGATATGTGATGAGATAATGTGATATTGACCCGTACCCAGCTATTGGGATGCCATACGACGATTTACCGTACGAGCCTATATTGATGATAGATCCGCGCTCATGACTCGAGGATGTTATATCGTTTGTGATACCATTGAGGCGGGATTATTGAATATTATATTTATATATATATATATATATATATATATATATATATCGACTCAGATGTAGGTGGTTCCATACCCCTCCCAATTGACTTTATAGTTGGGTCCGTAGTTCGCATAGTAGGCGTTAGACTAGACCCGAGTCATACCTATCTCAAAACTAACGAATCAGGGATATTTTAAGTATAGGCAAAAGGTATTCTACGGATATTTTCAAACGACACATCTTTTCTTAAAACACCGTAGCCCTTATTTTACCAAAAACCCTGATCTGTCTTATTTCAAAAGGCAAGGCTGCATGATATATTTATTGAGGTAGATCTTCACTGTTGCGTTGATTATTGATTCTGCATATTCATGCTATTTGCATTGCATTGCTTGTGTTTATTGATATATTACAATCATGCTGCTAGGACACCAGCACCATTACCGATGATGCGTATATACCACGTACACTTACTTGCCGGCTCACACACATCTTCATAGGTAATTGCCATGTCACTACACAGTAGTATTACTGCATCAGGATATGACCCTTGTATGTGCATACTATTATTCCATGCTGAATGATATACTTGCACTTCATTTATATGTCACATACATCATGCTTTCTGATTATGCGCATTGAGATATGTTGTTTCCATGATATTTCTAAATTTGGGAACCGCGGGTATTTCAAAAGAGAATATGTAATCGTTTTAAAAACCCAGTTACCCTTGATATGATATTTCAGTGCGTCCACCATGTGTTTTCTCGGTGCTGAGAGCGACATGTGAAACCCGATTCGAGGAGGTGGATGAGGCCGATTGCGGGTACATGGTGGACCCGGTATGGTACCCTGGGGCGAGAACGGTTTCGCTGTGTAGTAGACGGTGAGCCTGGCAGTGGGACCACTACCTACCGGTGATTGGTTGGACCTGGCGGTTATCCGTAGGATACCGACCAGAGTCGATAGATGGATATGGGTGTACTACCGGGGCCGAGAGCCGATTCCGCAGACGGAGCCCGTGGGCTGATCCGGACTGACGGAGCCCGATATATGATGATTTACGTGCCGATGCTGGGCACAGCTTTCATGATGTTTTCGAGTGTCGATGCTGGACACTCCGGTTCCATGATTTTGACGTGTCGCGAGGGACACAGGTGGTTTATATCCTCATATTTCCATGCATATGCTGATGATATTTACATGCATGATGGTTATTGTCATTGGGTGACGAGCGGACGGGATCCACGTACATGCAGATTGATTACATGGATCATACCTCATATTTATGATATGCTATTACTTGAGGCACTGGCACGAGCACTTGGCACTACACTCATGTATAGAGATTACATTGCCAGTTTAGCATGCTTCAGATTTATTCATATTGAGGTTTATATATATCTGATCGTATTGACCTAGGATGGATCATACATTCGATCTCTGCTTATAGATATTTTCTATTCACGAGTTAGCAACTCTCCCCCGTTGTGCCACAGTTCTTACAGGTTTTGCCTTACAGATTTCATTGCGGCTTTTCGGGCACATTGCTTCCATTACGGGTGACTTGCTTTGGTAGGTGGGTTCTTTGTATCAGAACAGCCATTGTACATTATTTATTCATTGTATCTAGAAATTCCATCAACCAAAACTTGTATATTGTTTCAGACTTAGAGACAGTGATGTATTATTTTGACCTTAGAGTCGCGCTTGTAGTATTACGGTTTTCTGGCTGTTTTGAGTTTCTTTTTGGGTTTTGATCCTCGCCCTTTGGCGTTGTATATTATTATTGATTGCGTGGTTGTGACCATCGATTGACGAAGAGCTAGCTCCCGCTTGGGGATGCCTTTTATCATTTCTCATATATTATTCTTGTTGTACCCCGTTCGGGGCCAGTTTTTACAAAGGAAACTCTGTCGAAATTTTCAGAAAAGAATACACATTTTAAAAATGCATATTCGGCTTAGTTATTTAAAGGCTTGATTTCAAAACATGTTTCTTTACTTATTAAAAACTAGTTTTCTTTATTTACTCCCTAAAATGGTTTTAGATTTCTGGGCTTTTGGCTTACTTGGATTAGTTGGGGTCCTATAGACTTCATATGATTCAAGTGCCAGTCACGGGCTATTTCGGGTCTTGACAAGAAGTGACATAATCCGCGTTCCACGTAGCCAGGAAAAGTTGACTCTATCCGCATTTCACGGAGTCAGAATTTGACTCTCGGTCAATTGTGCACTACCGAGTCATGGAACTGGGAGTTGTCGTTGTTCCGCTTTACTTGTTGTTGTGGGTGTTGTAATGAGACGAATGTTGAGATGCTCTCCAGGCTATCTGAGAACCGTCGAGGTTTAGTTTCTTCTTCTGATGAAACCTGGGGAGGGGAAGTGTGATTCCTTCTTTATTTGCGCCCCTGGATTGTATACAGGGACTGCTGTGATATCACCTGTAGGTCATAAATTTCATTTTTATTTTTCAATTCTTTCCGCGATGCTCTATGATTTCAGCTTTTATATTGCGAAGGTCGCGATTGCCCAATCATTTCGGCTATTTTTCGCGGTGCCCAATCATTTAGGCTATTTATTTTATTCTTTACTCGCTGCTTTTTATTACGAATTGCCTAATCATTTCGGCTATTTTTCATGCATACATTTTTACTTGCTGATTTTGTCGCAAGTTACCCCATCATTTCGGCTATTTCGTATGCATGTATGGCTTGTTGGCTTTTCGCTGCAAGCTTGGAATTAGACACCGATTTCGGCATCAGCACCGCTACAACTGGGATATTGCCAGGAGTGAATCATCATTTTCCTATGTCAATTTCGAACAAAGGTAGCTTAGTAAACAGGTTAGGATCCTGTCGACTAAGGCTTTTGACTTCATGAGCCGTAAGGGTCTCATGAAGGTATTTCTCCCTACAAGTCGTGAGGATCTCGTAGGTGCGTTTTCTCCTTAGGAGTCATGAGAACTCCTAAGTGTATGTTCTCCTCTAAGTCGTAAGGATCTTACAAGAGGGGTTTCTCCTTATAAATCAAGAGGACTCACAAGGGTTGCTCACCATGCGAACATATCCCTAGCCACGGATGGGACTTGGTTAGGGAAATATTTATTCGTGCTCGTGGATTGTATACAAGGGTCAGCATTGAGCCGCTTATAGGGCAGTATTGGAGGTTGTGGGGGCTGCTTAAGAACAGGTTCAGGACTCTGTAACTTAAGACTTTTGAATCTTATGAGCCGTGAGGGTCCCATAAGAGGGTTCTCCCTACAGGTCGAGAGTATCTCGCAGGTGTAATTTCGCCTTAGGAATCGTGGGGATCCCTAAGTATGTTGCTCCCTTATGAGTCGTAAGGATCTCACGCGGGTGATTTCTCCTTACAAGGTCGAGAGGACCTTCCAAGTGTCTTTTAATGAGGTTGCGCCCTTTTCGGGTTTTCACAAACACCCGGTAGCCCTGCTGTTTTTACTCACGGAGCCCTTTCGGGTTTTCATCCGTGCCGATTTTGCTTATGGACATACCGTTTTCCTTTTTTTTTAATTCTAACGAGGTTGCGCCCTTTCGGGTTTTCACAAGACTCGCCGGTAGCCCTGCTGTTTTTACTCACGGAGCCCTTTCGGGTTTTCATCCGTGCTCATTTTGCTTATGGACATACGGTTTTCTTTTTCCATTTTTTTTTGTATCAGCTTGAGAATGCTGCAATCCACCATAGTTTATCGACATCTCAGTCAACAGCTGGTTTTAGGACATAGTGGTCCTTGGTAGTTTAAGGACGTTTCGGTCCGTCGTTGGTTTAAGGACGTTTCGGTCCGCTATAAAGGAAGCCGGCTATTACCTACGGAGTTTAGGCTTAAGAAGATAGCGAGCGGACATAGTCATCGTCATCTATCATTGACCTAGGCGATGACTCGTCAAGCGTAGTATTTCTTCAGGAAGCGACCGTTTATTGGCCTGAAAGGTCTTTCACCATGCATGTCCATGAGTAGATAGGCTCCATCCTGGTAGACCTTGTCTATGATGTACGGGCCTTCATAGTTCAGCTCGAATTTTCCCCGCTTGGCGCGATTGGAGATCATAGGTCTTTTGACCACTAGTACGAGTTCGCCTTGGCGGAATGTCCTCGGCCTAGTCAATCTTTTGTAAGAGCGCATCATCTTTGCTTTATAAGCCTCCAGATTTTGTTGCGCTATGAGTCGGGTTTCATCAAGGGCATCGAGCTCCTTAAGCCGAAGGTGAGCATTCTCTTCGTCCATTAGCTCATAATGGACTGCCACTCGTAGAGAGGGTAACTCTATCTCGAGGGGGAGTATCGCTTCTGTACCGAATACCAACGCGTACGGCGTTGTGTTCGTGGTCGTCTTGAACGTTGTTCGATACGCCCAGAGAGCTTCTTGCAGTCTCTCATGCCAGTCCTTCTTATTTCGGGACACCGTCTTCTTCACGATTTTTTTCAGGGTCTTGTTAAAAGCTTCAGCTAGACCGTTGGCTCGGGTATTATAAACTGAAGAGCATCTCCAGTCTATGTTGTGCTGTTGTGCGAAGCGGCTGACCCTGTGGCTTCTGTAGGCTGGCCCGTTATCGGAGATGATCCTTCTCGGAGTTCCAAACCGATAAATGACGTGCGTCTTGAAGAAATGGAGGATATTCTCCTTCTTCACTTCTCTCAGCGGTACTGCTTCTGCCCATTTGGAGAAGTAATCAGTCGTCGCCAAAATGAATCGATGTCCTCTGGACGATGCCGGTTTGATGGAGCCGATTATGTCAGTTCCCCACATTTCGAACGGCCAGCTAGCCACCGTTGGATGTAGTGGGTTTGGATGCCGATGGATAAAGTCCCCATGGATCTGGCATGAGTGGCATTGCTTCGCATACTCGAGGCAGTCCTGGATCATCGTGGGCCAATAATAACCCATTCGTTTGATCTTCAACTTCATCTTCGGGCCAGCTTGGTGAGAACCACAGAGTCCATCGTGAACTTCTTGGACGACTCTTTCTGCTTCTTCAGGTTCCAGAAATCTCAACCACAGAGAATCAAATGACCTCTTGTACAGAGTATCATTGACGAAGGCGAAAGATAAGGCTCGCTTCATGAGCTGATGCTTTGAGGACGTATCTTCAGGCGTTCGACGGGATTTGAAGTATTCTATAAAGACTTTTCTCCAATCCTCAGCCTTTTCCTGGTCTTTTATTTGCATAGCCATTTGCTCAGTCGCTCCTTTTTCTTCAGACGACTCCGGAGATATTTCCGCCGGTGCAAGAACCCGACGGCTTTGCACAACGATTCTCACATCATCGAGGTTCTCATCGGCCAATTCTTTAGCAAGCTTGGCTAATACATCCGCTTTGCTATTTTCTGCACGCGGTATGCTTTCCAAGATGTAGGAAGGAATTTGAGTCAGCAGTTGATGTACTTTCTCGCCGTACTTTACCAGTTCTGGTTTGCACGTTTAATAGTCGCCGTTTACTTGGCTAACGACCAGTTGGGAGTCTCCGTATATGAGGAGGTTTTCAATTCCCATATCGATGGGGATCTCGAGGCCTGCTATCAAAGCTTCATACTCGGCTTGTCTGTCCTCGGCTCTGTTAAGGAGAAAGCGAACCGCATTAACCCTCCTTGTGGGGTCACGAAGATGAGGACTACCCCTGATTTGATTATGGGCGTGTTCTGTTTGCGCTTCTTCATGGAAGACGCTCTGTCAAAATAAAGTTCCCATAGGGTATCACCACCGTCGATCGCATCAAACGCATGTTCGTCTGGCAGTTCGCAATTCAAGGGAGAATCGGCCGGTATCGGATGTTCAGCGAGAAAGTCGGCGATGGCATGGCCTTTCACTGCCTTAATAGGCTGATAAGTTATTGAGAACTCCATCAAGAGCAAGGCCCATTTAGCAAGTCATCCCGTTAATATGGCCTTCGACATCAAGTACTTGAGAGAGTCCACCTTCGATATGAGGCCGACTTCATGCACCAATGCATAGTGCCGGAATTTCGTTATCGCGAAGATCAGCGCCAGGCAGTGTTTTTCGATGGGGCAATAATTGCTTTCTGCCCCCAGAAGAACTCGACTCAAGTAATAGAGAGCTCTTTCTTTCCCTTGGTCATTCTCTTGTGCCCATAATGCGCCTAAGGAACCTTCGAGGGCTGTTGTATAAAGAATAAGGGGCTTTCCCTTGACCGGAGAGGCCAACACTGGCGGGTTCTACAGATACTGCTTGATTTCGTCCAGCGTGCCTTGGCATTTGTGATCCCAGACGAACGGGGTTCCCTTCTTCATCAGGTGACTATAAGGATGGCACTTGCCAGAGAGATTGGCTATAAATCGCCGGATATACGCGAGCTTCCCTTGGAGAGACTGCAATTGCTTGAGAGTCTTTGGCAGAGGCATTTCCATGATCGCCTTAATCTTTGACGGATCTATCTCGATACCTCGGTGTCGGATGACGAACCCCAGGAATTTGCCCGAGGACACCCCGAACACGCATTTGAGAGGGTTCATCTTCAAGTTGTATTGTCGAAGGCATTGAAATATGATCTTCAGATGTTCGAGATGTTCCTTGTATGATTAGCTTTTCACCACCAGGTCGTCGATATAGCATTCGACGATTTTATGTATAAGGTCATCGAAGATCTTCATCATGGCCCTCAGATAGGTGGCACTGGCGTTCTTTAGACCGAAGGGCATCACCTTGTAACAGAATATACCCAAAGGGGTCCGGAAAGCAGTGTGCTTCTGATCCTCGGGATGCATCTTTATCTGATTATATCCTGATGAGCCGTCCATGAAGGAGAAAACTTCGTGAGTGGACGTGTTATCTATCATCAGCTCGGTGACCGGTACTGGGAAGTCGTCCTTCGGGCAGGCTTTATTTAGATCCTGAAAGTCCATACATATGCGCACCGTCCCATTCTTCTTCATCACTGGGACGATGTTAGCAATCCAATCAGGATACTGAACTTCTTGGATGAAGCCAGAGTCGATTAGCTTCTTGACCTCGGCATTGATACTCATCTCAAGCTCAAGCCGCATTCTCATTGGCGCTTGTTTGATTAGCTTGACGTCCGGGGATATCGCCAGTTTGTGGATGTTCCCCTCCGAAAGGCGGCGCACAGGACCGCGATGTCCTGGCACTGAGATTCGGGGCAGATGCTATTTGGTTTTATCCGTCCACCTCTCCGAAGATGCCAAGTTGATTTATAGCACCGTGTATCGGAGGTTTAGACGGATGCGGACGATGTAGCAGACTTCGTCAGATTCCCCCTCGCTTGAGGGGTTTTTGATTATGGGGACGCTCTTCCCTGCAGGCGCAAGCCCCTGCAGTTAATTACGCTACCGCGTCGCGGTAACAACTTTCTCCTTCTCCCGAATTTCACTTCGTGTCGTGGGTGTTTGTTTTGTTTGTGGTTGCCCGTGGATTGTATACGGAGACTGAGTAATGCCGTCGCCCGTAGGACGTGGATTAGTCCAAATCCATATTTACTTAGATTTGGGTTTGATATTTTAGTTTAAGGATGCGTTAGCCTCGTTGAGGCTAAGATCAACTTAAACGTGATTCATTTAATATATGGCCGTCGGGACTCGTCACCTCTCTAACGTCGTTGAAGGATTACAACGACAGGTGTCAGAGGAATTCGGAGATGTACCTTCGAACCGAAGTTGATTTAGTGTTTTATATTTCATTTGAATGTTTAAGGATACGTTAGCCATGTTTGGGGCTAAGATCAACTTAAACAGGACCGTTTAGATCCGGCAAAAGAGCATTTGGAGGCTCTATTGTTCCAATTTAGGGACATGCGTAGTCCAATTTGGGACTAAAGTCTGTTTGGAGAATACGTTAGCCATTTTTAAGGCTAAGATCGACTCAAACGTTTGTTAAGGATACGTTAGTCCTGTTTGAGACTAAGATCAACTTAACGGGATCGTTTAGATCCGACAAAAGAGCATTTGGGCTCTATTGTTCCAGTTTAGGGACATAGTGGTCCATGTTCCAGTTTAGGGACGTGGTGGTCCGTCGCTAGTTTAGGGACGTGGTGGTCCAATATTAGTTTAAGGACGTTTCGGTCCGATGTTAGTTTAGGGACGTTTCGGTCCGATATTAGTTTAAGGACGTTTCGGTCCACGAGTTTAAGGACCCCGCAGTCCGTATCGATGTGTGGTCGTTGGGACCCGTCACCTCTTTGACGTCGTTGAGGAATTACAACGACGGATGTCAAAGGAGTTCGGAGATGTACCCTCGAACCGGATGTAAATTGATTTAGAAGAGCAATTTTGCTCAGTCAATTTAATTTAAGGACTTATGACCAAAATTGGGCTAAGTCCAGTTGAAATGTTCAATATTTTATTTGCTTTTGCATTGCATTTCTTTTTTTATTTTTATTTGGGCTTTGCCCAGAAAGGATGCAGAGCATCAATTTGTTTTGGGCTCTGCCCTTTTAGGAATGATGCAAGGCATCAATTTTATTTGGGCTCTGCCCTTGTATAAAGGATGCAAAACATCAATTTATTTGGGCTCTGTCCATTTATTACCTTGCAATTTATTTTGGCCTGTCAGGTCATTTTGATTTGGGCCTGGCCCTTTTAGTAATGCATTGCATTTGTGCAAAGCACTGCTAATTTGAGAATCTTTTAGATTTAAGAACCGATAGTTCAAAAAAAGAAGTGCAAAGCACTATTTGATTTAGATCTAAGAAAAAACAAGTTTTTTTCTTGTTTTTCTTATCTCAGAGAACCAGAAGTTCATAAAAGTGCAAAGCACTATTAATTTAAGAACCTTTTAGGTTCAAGAACCAATGGTTCATAAAACAAGTGCAAGGCACTATTTGATTTAGATCTAAGAAAAAACAAGTTTTTTCTTGTTTTTCTCATCTCAGGAAACCAATCATGAAAGTGCAAAGCACTATTAATTTAAGAACCTTTTAGGTTCAAGAACCGATGGTTCATAAAACAAGTGCAAGGCACTATTTTTATTTTTATTTTATTTATTTATTTATTGAAGATCCATGATCTTGTTCACAAGAGAAATTTCTCTTCTTTCAAAGGTTTTTACCTTTTTTTTATTCTTCCAGATTTCTCAAGGGTTCTCTTCTCTCTTTTTTTTTTAGCAAGGTGTTGATGCCTTTGAATTGAGGTCTAGGGTCCTTTTTATAGTGCCCATAAATTAGTTAAAATTTGTTAAAGAGATCATTCTCTGAGTGATTTGGGGAATTTTCGCCACCGTCGGATCTTTAATCCAAAGGTCTCTGTTTTACAGAAGAAATCTTCTTGTATTAACAAAAAACAGAAAAGATTTGCTTAAATCTTCATTCTGTTTTTACGCAACTCCCCAGCGCCTGACACGTGTCGCGCAGTTGTGCGACACGTGTCGCGCAATTAAAAAAAAAATTTAATTAATTTTTTTTTATTTTTTATTATTTATTTTTTAAAAAAAACTGCGCAGCGCGCGCGCTGCGCAGGGCGTGCGCTGCGCAGCGCGCGCATTGCGCTTTGCGCAATTTTTTTTTTTTTTTTGCATTTAAGAGATTTGCTCTAAAGCTCTTATGGAGTACGCTACTTCATTTATTTTAACTTTAATTTTCTTTTTAATTTTCAAGGCAGAGCTTTGCTCTGATTGGAGAAAAACAGAAGTATTGCTTCTTTTTCCACCTTGGAATTTAAACAGAGTTTTGCTCTGATTGAGGTAAACAAATGCCCATCCACCATTGCGCTTACGTGGCCTCCTAACGTGAGCGCAGCGGTGGCAGACTCCGAACCGTCGCGCCATCTCTTGGAAGCTGAAAGGGCACTTGATGCTTATAAATAGGATCTTAGGTTCCTTAGATGATTCTCATCTCTTAAAATTTTACTTTCAGAACTTGGAGCCCTGCTCTCTTATTTAAACACTTTTAAAAGTTCAAACTTTTAGAGAATTTTAGGTAAAAATATTAATTTTAATTAAATTAAATCAATTTTAAGAGCATTGCTCTCAATAGATCCCAGATCTAAAGAAGTCCCATTTATGGTTTCACTTAGTAGAGCTTTGCTCTAAGGGGGTCTATAGAAGACTAAGGAGAGCTCTATTAGAGTTCCATTAATAGAGCTTTGCTCTCTAAAAGATTTTCCCTGTATTTTCTCATTTCATTAATGGAGCTTTGCTCCTCCCAAATCATATAGAAGAACTCTTAAGAATTCTTCATGGATCTTGGAAGTTAAAGATGACATTTTATTCCTCAGTGCATTATATCACTTTACTTAATTAGTCTTCCTGATAATTCTGTTGATCCTCTTTCACAGGAACAATGAACGCCCACATGTACGCTTTTAACGAGATCATCTCTCATGAGGACATCCGCCGACCTGGCCGCTCTCAAAATCAGGAGTTCACAAACGAGGAGTGTGCTGAAATAACGAGTCGCTTCGACGCATACAATGGTCCACTGCTTCCCCGCCTTTCCTCTCTTCTTAAACTTATCGTGGGAGCTATCTGGGAAGCGCTTCCCCTATTCTGTTCCGGCGTGCCGCTTAGGACGTTGGATGCCGCTGAGGACAGAGTGCACTCTGTGTACCTATTGAACTTTATCTCGAAGAGACGGCGAGACAGTCTTATTGACCTCTTGCACGAGGTCTTTCAACAGTTTGCCATACTCGCTGCTTATCGGGGGGTGGAAGACATCGAGAGGGACCCTGACGCTTGTGCTCGCGAAAGGAAGCACACTAGGATGGTCCGCGAGGCTTGGAAAGTCATAGATAGGGTCGCTTTTGAATTCCTCAATTCATGCCCTGGATCTGAGGTTATTCCATTGTAACTTTCATTTATTGTTTTTATGACTGTAAGAACTTCGGGCAATATTAATGAAATTTTTTTTTATCCCAGCTTGTCTTTATTATATATCTTTTGTCCTGAGTCTTTTTGCCCATGCATGAATGAATACGTCCTGAACGCTTGATCAAACGTGAATCGGGTGCTCTTTCTGTTGCTTTTCCTCTTTCTCAGCATGTCGTCACAATTAGCAGGTAATAGAGTAAGCTTCTTGATTTCTTCATGAGATAACGAGGGCTTAGGCCGCAGGTTCAGATCTGCTGCCTAAGACTTTTCAACTCTATGAGCCGTGAGGGTCTCATAGAGACTTTTCTCCCTACGGATCGAGAGGATCTCGTAGGCGGGTTTTTCTCCTTAGGAATCGTGAGGATTCCTAAGTGTGGTTTTCTCTTGTAAGTCATAAGGATCCTACAAGAGAATTTTTCCCTCTTACGAGTCGAGAGGACTTGTAAGCGGTTGCTTCCCTCCTTGTCGAAGTTCGACGTTGGAGAGTGAGACCCGTGGATGGTATGCAAGAGACCGTTTTGGGCCAACTCGCAAGGTCCCAATGCTTAGGAAAACAGGCTTCTTTTATGCCCACTGCCTAAGGCTTTATCTCACGAGTCGAGCCGCCTCGACAATTTTTCACAAGTCGAGACGAATCGAACGTTTCTCGCAAGAACATCTTAACGTCGTATTTAACCTCTGCTCTTTACGCCAGAAGCCCGTTAAGGTTGGTGGTACTTAGGGTTTTGGCCATCGTACCGTCGCATAAGCTGATATAGTCCTCGATAGGCAATCGTGCTGTTCGAGTAGCCCTGCGACTGCCGTGTCTCTGATCCCTTCGGGGGCTGGACAAGACGTCTTCAAGCAATCCTCCTTGGCAGTTTGACCGTCGGAAGAGCAAGCGCTAGGAATTTGCCATGCCGCTTTTTACTTGAGGTTAGGCTCATTTTGGAGAGCCCCGATGAGTCATAACCACTCCGCGCTGGTGTGGGATGATCTCCGATAGTCTTTCGGGTTTTATATGAGTTGCCGTCAAGACCCTGAAGCTAGGAATTTGGCCTTTGCTTCGTTTGCTGGCATTGCGTCTGCTGTATCGAGACGAATGTTGCGGTGGGAACTAGGGATTTTGCCGTGGCTCCGTTTGTTTGATGACGTTGCGTCTGCTGTGTCGAGACGAACGTTGGGGTGACATCTCGTCTGCTGTATCGAGACGGACGTCGAGGTTGTCTCTAGGTTGCTGGTGAACCGCCGAGGTTTGGAACTAGGGATTTTGCTGTGGCTCCATTCGTTTAATGACGTTGCGCCTGCTGTGTCGAGACGAACATTGGGGTGACATCTAGTCTGCTGTATCGAGACGTACGTCAAGGTGGTGACCACTCTGTGCTGATGCGAGATGATCTCCGATTGTCTTTCCGGTTTTATGTGAGTTACCGTAAAGACGTTGAAGCTAGGAATGTGGCCTTCGCTTCATTTGCTTTGTCATGTCTGAATCCCTGCTGGAGGAAGAACGCTGAGGTTGACATTTCGTCTACTGTATCGAGATGAATGTCGTGGAGGTGACCACTTCATGTGAGATGGTCTCCGATTGTCTTTCCGGTTTTATGTGAGTTACCGTCAAGGCGTCGAAGTTAGGAATGTGGCCTTCGCTTCGTTTGCTTTGGTGTGTCCAAATCCTGTTGGAGGAAGAACGCTGGGGTTGACATTTTGTTTGCTGTATTGAGACGAACGTCAAGGTGGTGGCCACTCTGTGCTGATGCGAGATGATCTCCGATTGTCTTTCCGGTTTTATGTGAGTTACCGTAAAGACGTTGAAGCTAGGAATATGGCCTTCGCTTCATTTGCTTTGTCATGTCTGAATCCCTGCTGGAGGAAGAACGCTGAGGTTGACATTTCGTCTACTGTATCGAGACGAACGTCAAGGAGGTGACCATTTTATGTGAGATGGTCTCCGATTGTCTTTCCGGTTTTATGTGAGTTACCGTAAAGACGTTGAAGCTAGGAATGTGGCCTTCGCTTCGTTTGCTTACACTGCGTCTGGTGTATTGAGACGAATACTGAGGTGGAGCTGGGATTTTGCCGTTACTCCGCTTTGTTTCGACCGTGAGGTCTTTTGTTGACGTTGCATCTGCCTCCAGCTGGACTGCGGAGGAACGCTGTTGTTGACATTGCGTCTACTGTATCGAGACGAATGCTGAGGTGAAGCTGGGATTTTGCCATCGCTCCGCTTGATGGTGTAATATCTGTGTCCTGCTGGAATGAGGAGGCACACCGTTGTTGGTCTCCAGGCTGCAGATGTGGCCATTGAGATTTGGAACTAGAGACTTTGCCATGGTTCCGTTTCGTTGCGATTCTGAGGTCGGTTGTTGACGTCATGTCTACATCTAGTTGGAGTGAGGAGAAACGCCGTTGGTGATCTTTAAGTTGTCGATGTTGACGTTGAGACCCTGAAGCTCGGGATCTTCGTTTGCTTCATTTGTTGACATCGTGTCTGTAATATTGCGACAAATGTCGAGATTGTCCCTAGGTTGTCTATGAACCGTCGAGATTTGGGTTTGCTTTTTGATGGAGCCTGTTGGGAAGGTATGGTTCCCTCTTTATCTGTGCCCCTGGATTGTACACAGGGATCGATGTGATTTCACCTGTAGGGCAAAAAGTTTCATTTTTTCATCATTTTTTTTATTCTTTCCGCGATGCTCTATCATTTCAGCTTTTTATATCGCGAAAATCGCGATTGCCCAATCATTTCGGCTATTTTTCGCGGTGCCCAATCATTTCGGCTATTTATTTTATTTTTACTCGCTTCTTTTTATTGCGAGTTGCCCAATCATTTCGGCTATTTTGCATGCATATATTTTTACTTGCTGCTTTTTATTGCAAGTTGCCCTATCGTTTCGGCTATTTCATATGCATTTTTGGCTCGCTGATATTTTTTTATCGCGAGTGTGGGTTTTGGGATCTGATACCAATCCTAGCATCAGCATCGCTGCGACCGGAATATTGCCAGGAGTGAATCATCATGTGCCGTGAAAGGACTTGGAATTTGATACCGATTTAGGCATCAGCATCGCTACAACTGGAATATTTCCAGGAGCGAATCATCATTTGCCTTTGTCGATATCGAACAAAGGGTGGCTTAGTAAACAGAGTTAGGATTCTGTCGACTAAGGCTTTTGACTTCATGAGCCGTAAGGGTCTCACAAAGGTATTTCTCCCTACGAGTCGTGAGGATCTCGCAGGTGCGTTTTCTCCTTAGGAATCGTGAGAATTCCTAAGTGTATGTTCTCTTATAAGTCGTAAGGATCTTACAAGAGTGTTATCTCCTTATGAGTTGAGAGGACTCACAAGGGTTGTTCACCGTGTGGACATATCCCCAGTCATGGATGGGACTTGGTTAGGGAAATGTTTATTCGCGCCCGTGGATTGTATACAAGGGCCAATATAGGGCCACTTGTAGGGCAATGTCGAAAGTTGTGGGGGTTGCTTAAGCACAGATTTAGGTCTCTGTAATTTAAGACTTTCAAATCTTATGAGCCATGAGGGTCCCATAAGAGAGTTCTCCTTACGAGTCGTGAGGATCTCGCAAGTGTATTTTCTCCTTAGGAATCGTGGGGATCCCTAAGTGTGTAGTTCCTTTGTGAGTCGTAAGGATCTCACGCAGGTGGTTTCTCCTTACAGGGTCGAGAGGACCATATAAGTGATTCTTAACGAGGTTGCGCCCTTTCGGGTTTTCACAAACACTCGCCGGTAGTCCTGCTGTTTTTACTCACGGAGCCCTTTCGGGTTTTCATCCGTGCCCATTTTGCTTATGGACATACCGTTTTTTTTCGTTTTTTTTTTATTCTCGTCAGCCTGAGAATGCTGCGGTAGTAGTTTAAAAACATTTCGGTTATTTGCAAGTTTTAGGACATTGCGGTCCATCATTAGTTTAAGGACATCTCGGTCCGTTGTTAGTTTAAGGACGTTTCGGTCCGTTGTCGCCGTATTTGAGGCGAATATCTGGTTTATTGACTTTTCGGTCTATGAGTCCTTCTCCATGAATGAACATGATGCCCCCGGCGTATCCATCTTCTTCGGAGCGTGCGGTTGTGGCGGACTCACCTTCCAGTTCTCAAACAGCGCAAACTTGCCCTGTTGGTATTGGTCTTCAACCCAGTTTTTGAAGACGTAGCAGTCCTCGATCAGGTGACCTACTGTTTGGTGGTAAGGGCAATAATTAGGATTATTAACGTCGCCTGGCCGCAACGGACGTTTTGGACTCGGCAGATTAACGAGTCTGTCGCACACTGCCAGCTCGAACAGTCCCCTTGTTTTATCTTGCGGAAACGAGTAAGGACGTTTCAACTTTTCCTGGAGGGATTGCCGCTTGTTGCTTTGGCAAGCAACCGGTCTAGGGTCACCTGATTGTTGTTGAGCGCTGGCGACGAGGGCCTTTTTTCCTTTTCCTTTATTCTTTTTGCTCGGTCCCTTGTTTACGGGGCCGAGATTTTTTACGAATAACGTGCGATTACATGGCTGAACGTTCTCGCAGTTTCTCAATTCCTTTATTTTTGAAATAGATTCCCCGAGGGAAGAGTTGGGGATAGCTTCTTCGTCAGAGTCGCTTCCAAAGGTGATAATTTGTGATCCCTTGAAGTCGGCTATATGGCAGTCGGCGGCGGCTCTTTTGCGCTCATCTATCGCATTTTTCCGATGTCCACAAGCTTCGCACTTTTTCCTGTCGAAGTGTCGCTTTTGAGCGACATACCCTTGCCACCAACAGTTAAAGGATTCGCAGTCTTCGGTAGGATGTATGATATTCTGATGATATAAACAGAAGTTAGGGTGCATCTCTACCTCAGAGTAAGAATTTTCTTCAGAGGGCGGTAGCTTCATTCCTACTGATAGAGCTTTGGCGAACCGTTTCCTCGTCTTGAATTTGTTTTTACTCGCAGTGTATGGCTTTTGATTTGACGGGAATACCTTGGTTCTTTCCAGTATGGCCATTTCATGCTCTTGATTGGCTTTTGCTTTCAGACCAATTTCATTTAGGAAGGCATCGATCAACTTGTCTGACGGCCGCGGAATTTCTGTTTCAGGGTCCGCCATTGATTTCTCAGCGCAAGGAGCCTCTTTATCATCCGTCAGTGAATGAGAAATCATATGACAAGTCGCTGCGTAGTCTTCGGATTCATCCAATGAGTTTTCTCCATTGTTTTCATCCTTGACTAAAGAACAAGCTGCCCCCGGCGTGTCCGTTTTCTTTGGAGAGTGCGGCTGCGGTGGGTTTACCTTCCAGCTTTCAGACAACGCAAACTTGCCTTGCAGGTATTGATCCTCGATCCATCCCTTAAAGAAGAAACAATTCTCAATCGGGTGACTTACCATTTGGTGGTAAGGGCAATAATTGGGATTATTAAGATCGCCTGGCTGCGACAGACGCTTTGGACTCGGCAAATTGATGAGTCTGTTACGCACTGCTAGCTCAAACAGTCTTCTCGTTTTATTCTGAGGAAACGAGTAAGGACGTCCTAGCCTCTCTTCGAGGGATGGGCGTGGACGCACGTTGTTTTGGCGACCGACCGGCTTTGAGTTGCTCGACTGTTGTTGAGCATTGGCGACGACGATCGCTTTCCCTTTTCCTTTCTCATCTCGGGAATCTGATTTTGGAGGAGATGGTCTATGGCCCATCTGGTCCATTTGGGCTAATTTGTCAATCAAGGCCTGGAAGGTGGTCGGCCTGAAGAACATCATGAATTGTGAGATGGTCGCCTGCGGATCGAGAGTGCCTACAAACATGCCTACCGCAGGTGCCTCTTCTATGCGTTGTTCACATTTCGACCATAGGTTTCGCCATCGTGTTGCGTATTGGACCCACGTTTCGCTTGGCCTTATCCTGGCATTTATTAGTGCTGTTATCGGGGTGCGTTCACTAGCACTCGCGAATCTTTGCGTAAACAGCAGTTCCATCTCTGCAAATGTTTTGACAGAGTCGTTAGGCAGCTCCGAATACCATTCAAAGGCTGTTTCTGCTAAGCTGCCGACGAATTGAAGTAGCAACAATTTGTCATCGCCTCCAGTATTGCCGCATAAGGCCCTGAATTGAGCGACATGCTGATGCGGATTCCCTGTCCCTTTATATACGTGGAATTTAGGGATCATATATCCTGGCGGGTAACTGATTTGGTCATACCAGCTCGGATACGGTCGTCCGGTTCTAACAATTTGCCCAGCCGCTTCATTCTCCTGATGAATCCGGATCTGCTGAGCTATATATTCGTCTAGGTCAACTTTGGAGATTGCCTCCTCCTTGGCTGTTGACAGAGCCGGCGGAGGATTTGACGTTTCTCCCCTGTCGTCTTCAAGGATGACTGGAGGATCTTCAGCAGGAGGGTCCGGCTGTAACATCATCCCTACCATATCTTGGAAGAGGAGCGCCATCTGTTTTATGTTAGCCGCTTGCTCTGCAGCTTCTTTGTCCCTATTTTCGAGGACTCTGCGTAAAAAGTCAGCGTCGGTTTCTTGTTCTTGACGCTCATCCGAAGACATTTCAGAGCTTTCTTTTGGCTCAGTGAGTGCAGCCATTGTAGTCATCATTTCCTGAAGCTTTTGTTGTTGCTCCTGGGCTTTCGTCACGGATCGGGTGAGCGGTCGGTGGCCCGTAGAAGTGCGGCTTTCATCCTTTCCAGAAGTCATATAAACAGTGTGCACCACCATGCCCCCAGACTTGGGGCGTTTGTGTTCAGCGCTTTTATGCTTCGCCATGTTCACAGGGGCTTTTTGTGGCCTCCTTTTTTGAGCGATTGGAGTTAAGGGAGCCGTTGTAGTGGGCACCCAAGTAGCTTTTGCTTTTTGTGGTTTGACAGAGTAATCCTTCCCCTGCCGAACCTTCATCTTTTTCTGTCGTCGGAGACAGTCTTGATCGATCACCGACTCTTGGACCTGTCGCCAGACTTTGTAAATTTTAGAGGACAGCCGCTGAGGGGGCTGCTCTAACTTCTTCTCTGGAGTATTTTCCACAGGTGAAGGAGTTCGTTTCAACATCGCAGTAGGAGAGTTTCTGCACACCTTGTTGAGCAGTTCAAAGCTGTTCTTGGTTGGAACAGCAGTATCGATCCTCACCATCGGAGCTGACGGAGTTATCCCAGAGGGGGAGTTTCCCCCAGCCTTCCTTACTCGACGCCAGTGGCGACGTCGGGCATGTCGTGCTGATGGAGTTGTTTCCACTATATGGGTGACCTCCTCATGCCCCCTGTGTTGGTCAGAATATACTGGTACCAGCTTTTTAAAGATCGACGTCCGTTGAATGGGGGTGGCCAACTTGTCAGAAGCGGACTTCTGAACATGGGGAGCAACCTTGGTGATTTTGCCAGGAACGGGAATTGGAATGGCTATCCGCTTCGGGATAACGCCTTCTGGTATGGTAGGCTTCTTCATGAGCCTGTTAGAGCTCTGGCCTAGTCCGTTAAAAACTGAAGCAGTGGAGTTGGACGACCCGTTGAGAGGGGTCGCGGCAGTGATAAGTCGATCGAAGACCGACTTCTTTGGAGCTTCTTGCAATGTCATTGGGGCGTTGAAGCTCATTGGTGGGAAGATGGTCCCAAAAAATAATCCAGTGGTGGCTTGAGCCATCTGCTCCACCGGCATTTTGAAAAGGGAGGCCGCTTGGGGCCCATTAGTCACTCCTCCAGTAATGACGGATCGAGAGTTGTTGCTGCAGGCGATGCAGTTCGAAGCCATTGATCTTCTGTTTTCTGCACGGAGCAAGACACCAAATCTTAGTACCTTGAATCCACAGGCAATCACAGCAAACCGCGATTTGTTCGCGAACACGACACACGAAGTGTGGAGTGGAAAGAGGAAGAGGTCCCACCGGGCGTGCCAGAATCTGTTCCCCTCCGAAAGGCGGCGCACAGGACCGCGATGTCCTGGCACTGAGATTCGGGGCAGATGCTATTTGGTTTTATCCGTCCACCTCTCCGAAGATTCCAAGTTGATTTATGGCACCGTGTATCGGAGGTTTAGACGGATGCGGCCGATGTAGCAGACTTCGTCAGATTCCCCCTCGCTTGAGGGGTTTTTGATTGTGGGGACGCTCTTCCCTGCAGGCGCAAGCCCCTGCAGTTAATTACGCTACCGCGTCGCGGTAACAACTTTCTCCTTCTCCAGAATTTCACTTCGTGTCGTGGGTGTTTGTTTTGTTTGTGGTTGCCCGTGGATTGTATACGGAGACTGAGTAATGCCGTCGCCCGTAGGACGTGGATTAGTCCAAATCCGTATTTACTTAGATTTGGGTTTGATATTTTAGTTTAAGGATGCGTTAGCCTCGTTGAGGCTAAGATCAACTTAAACGTGATTCATTTAATATATGGCCGTCGGGACTCGTCACCTCTCTAACGTCGTTGAAGGATTACAACGACAGGTATCAGAGGAATTCGGAGATGTACCTTCGAACCGAAGTTGATTTAGTGTTTTATATTTCATTTGAATGTTTAAGGATACATTAGCCATGTTTGGGGCTAAGATCAACTTAAACAGGACCGTTTAGATCCGGCAAAAGAGCATTTGGAGGCTCTATTGTTCCAATCATGCGTAGTCCAATTTGGGACTAAAGTCTGTTTGGAGAATACGTTAGCCATTTTTAAGGCTAAGATCGACTCAAACGTTTGTTAAGAATACGTTAGTCCTGTTTGAGACTAAGATCAACTTAACGGGATCGTTTAGATCCGACAAAAGAGCATTTGGGCTCTATTGTTCCAGTTTAGGGACATAGTGGTCCATGTTCCAGTTTAGGGACGTGGTGGTCCGTCGCTAGTTTAGGGACGTGGTGGTCCAATATTAGTTTAAGGACGTTTCGGTCCGATATTAGTTTAGGGACGTTTCGGTCCGATATTGGTTTAAGGACGTTTCGGTCCACGAGTTTAAGGACCCCGCAGTCCGTATCGATGTGTGGTCGTTGGGACCCGTCACCTCTTTGACGTCGTTGAGGAATTACAACGACGGATGTCAAAGGAGTTCGGAGATGTACCCTCGAACCGGATGTAAATTGATTTAGAAGAGCAATTTTGCTCAGTCAATTTAATTTAAGGACTTATGGCCAAAATTGGGCTAAGTCCAGTTGAAATGTTCAACATTTTATTTGCTTTTGCATTGCATTTCTTTTTTTATTTTTATTTGGGCTTTGCCCAGAAAGGATGCAGAGCATCAATTTGTTTTGGGCTCTGCTCTTTTAGGAATGATGCAAGGTATCAATTTTATTTGGGCTCTGCCCTTGTATAAAGGATGCAAAGCATCAATTTATTTGGGCTCTGTCCATTTATTGCCTTGCAATTTATTTTGGCCTGTCAGGTCATTTTGATTTGGGCCTGGCCCTTTTAGTAATGCATTGCATTTGTGCAAAGCACTGCTAATTTGAGAATCTTTTAGATTTAAGAACCGATGGTTCAAAAAAAGAAGTGCAAAGCAGTATTTGATTTAGATCTAAGAAAAAACAAGTTTTTTTCTTGTTTTTCTTATCTCAGAGAACCAGAAGTTCATAAAAGTGCAAAGCACTATTAATTTAAGAACCTTTTAGGTTCAAGAACCGATGGTTCATAAAACAAGTGCAAGGCACTATTTGATTTAGATCTAAGAAAAAACAAGTTTTTTCTTGTTTTTCTCATATCAGGGAACCAATCATGAAAGTGCAAAGCACTATTAATTTAAGAACCTTTTAGGTTCAAGAACCGATGGTTTATAAAACAAGTGCATGGCACTATTTTTATTTTTATTTTATTTATTTATTTATTTATTTATTGAAGATCCATGATCTTGTTCACAAGAGAAATTTCTCTTCTTTCAAAGGTTTTTACCATTTTTTTATTCTTCCAGAGTTCTCAAGGGTTCTCTTCCCTCTCTTTTTTTTTAGCAAGGTGTTGATGCCTTTGAATTGAGGTCTAGGGTCCTTTTTATAGTGCCCATAAATTAGTTAAAATTTGTTAAAGAGATCATTCTCTGAGTGATTTGAGAAATTTTCCCCACCATCGGATCTTTAATCTAAAGGTCTCTGTTTTACAGAAGAAATCTTCTTGTATTAACAAAAAACAGAAAAGATTTGCTTAAATCTTCATTCTGTTTTTACGCAACTCCCCAGCGCCTGACACGTGTCGCGCAGTTGTGCGACACGTGTCGCGCAATTAAAAAATTTTTTTTAATTAATTTTTTTTATTTATTATTATTTTTTTATTTTTTATTTTTTTTATAAAAAAACTGCACAGCGCGCGCCCTGCGCACTGCGCAGCGCGCGCCGCGCGGCGTAGCGCGGCGCAGAGTGCGCTTTGCATAATTTTTTTTTTTTTGCATTTAAGAGCTTTGCTTTAAAGCTCTTATGGAGTACGCTACTTCATTTATTTTAAGTTTAATTTTCTTTTTAATTTTCAAGACAGAGCTTTGCTCTGATTGGAGAAAAACAGAAGTATTGCTTCTTTTTCCACCTTGGAATTTAAACAGAGCTTTGCTCTGATTGAGGTAAACAGTGGACAGCAATCTCTAGATCTAGTCCTGGCATATCGGAATAGTTCCATTCGAAGCAATCTTTATGTTGCATAAGCACGTCTTTTAGTGTAGCTACCCTTTCTTCAGACAGCAACTCACTAACGAATGTCGGTCGTGGGTCACTTGTCGTCCCCAAATCAATTTTCTTGAGGTTATCTGCAGTGGTATGTATTCTATCTTCTAGCTCTTTTGGCGCCGGTAGAAACTCTGAGATTACCTCGTCATCATTGTTTTCGAAGCACCAGAGGAGGTCGTCCATATTCTCGGGTTCTTCTTCTGATATCGTTATCATATGACAAGTACGAGCTCGCTTCCGAGACCGTTGTGGATCTGGGTCTACTCTCGTGGATTTGGTTTCATGCTTCTGCGGCGGAGTTATCCTCCAACTGTCGCATAAAGCGAACCTGCCTTGCTGATACTGATCTTCGACCCAGTTTTTGAAGGTGAAGCAGTCTTCAATAGGATGTCCTATTGCCTTATGATAGGAGCAACAGTCCGGATGAGAGACTTCGCCAGCTTGCTCGGGGTGCTTGGACTCCGGGGGTATAATCAGTTGATGTCTTATGGCGAGATCGAGTATCTTCATTGTTTTGTTCTGAGGAAAAGAGTATGCTCGACTCATCTTCTTTATAAGGGACAAATCCGGACCGCTCAATTCCCGATCGCGTGACTTCTTGGTCCCGCTTTGTTGCTGTCGAACGCCCTTTCCGTTCTTGGTTTGTTTCTGCCTCTGCGTCGGGCCTTTTGAATGACGGGTTGACAGGGATGGGCATTTTCATCTTTCGCAGCCTTTTGAAGAAGGCGTTGCGTCCTGGCTTTTTCGTAGATGGCCATTTCGCGATTATGGTCGTTTCGAACTTTTTGACCAGCTTTCTTTATAAGCTTGTCCATTTGTTCTTCGAACGACGGACTGGGCATTTTCACATCGGGGGCTCTTTCTGGTTCAGGGTTAGTATTCTCCCATTGAGCATCTCCTTCTTCATGAAAGTCATGTACGACATAGCAGTCGCGGAGTAACTCCCGTTTCTTGGACCGAACATATCCAAGCCCGATCGCTTCCTTTCTCCCGTTAGGCAACTTGTGCTGAGTTCCGGGAACGTTCCAGATCCTGTCATAGAACTTAGCTTTTCGAGCGGTCTGTTTAAAGAGTATCCCTTGGCGCTTCAATAGCCTTTTCAAGCCTTCTGTATAATATCTAGGCAGACGGATGGGCTGGAGCCTGTCAAGTGTAGAATCCGGGCCATGCCAAACTTCTTTCTCCACTTTTGTTTCCGTGGATCGGTAGAATAGGATTGCCTGTTCACCTTTTTGCCTGGGAGGGACATAAAATGTTTGTAGCTCTTGCACGCTATAAGCTTCAAGTGCGACGAGATCTTTGTAGTGCTCCCGCGGAATCATGGTAATTTGCAAACTCTGATTATCACCAGCGAATGCTTGTATTGGTGGCCGAGCGGAGAATATAGCATGGACCTCATCTTCCAAGTCACTGCCAAAGATCAACATTGAGCGGAAGGTCCTGGCTTGTTGTACTGGGGCGGGCCTGGATAAACTATCTCTTCCTCTTCCTCAGTATCACTCCCGAAGACAGGAATGGTGGTGATAGCTTTGTTCTCCGGCTTGCGAAATCTCTCTGTGTCCTCGAAATCTGGCAAAAAGTATTTTGCATCTTCGTACTTACGGACTTCGTTCATGGAGAATGGGTTCAGCTATCCCGTTACGGTATACTCGAGACCATCCTTAAAGTATTTCATACACTGATTTTGTGTACAAGGGATGATGTTGTACTCGTGTAACCAAGGCCGTAGCATGTCTTGGCGTCAATGACATGAAATTTAATATCCGTGACAAGTAGCCCGAATCGTAATGTCAATATCACAGATCCGAGAGTCCGTGATGACTGAGAGTCAAAACCAAAGATGGTGATCTTTTCACGAGCGAGGTGCTGAATGCTCATGCAGATTTCCTTCAACACTCACACGTTGGGGAGGTTAACGGAAGACCCATTGTCGACCAGGATTTTTCCTATCTTGATATCGTGACAATATCCAAAGACATATAGGGGACGGTTGTGCTCGCACTTCCCGAGGAGGAGATCTTCATCGTCGAAGGTAATATCGGCTGTATATACTTCTTCCAGCTCATCCTTCATCTTTTCTTCGGCGAGAAAAGCTTGGAATTGCTCTGGCTCTTGTAGCACCTTGATCAATGAGTCCCTTGCTTCTTTTGATAGTAAAAGAGCGTCGAGAATGCTGAGCTGCGAGGGTAGCTTCCTCAAGTGTGCCAGAACGTTGTAGTCCACCTTGTTCTTCTTTGGCGGGTCCTTTGCAGTCAGCTCTTTCATGACTTGGTCATCCAAGGCGATGTCCTCAGAGACCTTTTCTTTTCCCTTATCTTTTCTACTCGTGGGTCCGAGATTCTTTTCTGGAAGCATGCGATTGCGCAGCTGAATGTTTTCACAGGCCTTCGGTTCTTCCTCCTTTCCTAAGGTGTATTCTTTAAAGAGAGGGCCTAGAGCCATTTCCTCGTCAGAGTCGCTCCCAAAGGTGAGAACCTGCGATCCTCCGGTATTGACCATGTGACATTTACTTGTATTTCTTTTATGCTCCTCGGTCACACTTCTTTGCTCCCGACGAGTTTTGCGTTTCATCCGCTTAAAATGTTGCCGGTGAGCAACATACCCTTGCCACCATCTTTTAAAAGCATCGCACTCTTCGGTAGGGTGTGAAATCTTTCGATGATATAAGCAGTAGCTAGGATGTGTTTCTGCTTCACCGGAAGTGTTTCCTTCAGAGGGTGGTATCTTCATTCCTATTGATATGGCTTTAGCAAACCTTTTCCTCATCTTGAACTTGTTTCTATCCACGACGGATGTTCCTTGATTCGGCGGGAGTGTCTTGACTCTTTCGTTTAGTCGCCGGCATTTGGCTCTTTCAAATATGGCCATCTCATGCTCCCGATTGGCTTTACTTTTCAGATGAATCTCATTCAGAAAGGCGTCGATCATTTCGTCTGACGGCCATAGAAGTTCTGGCTCGGGACCTGCCTCCAGTCTCTCTGTGCAGGGAGCTTCTTCATTGTCTAGCGATGAATGAGAGATCACATGACAGCTTGCAACGTAATCCTCAGATCCATCCGACGAGCCTTCTCCATCATCTTCATCCTGAAGGACGTGGCTGAGGAACTCTTGGAGCGTGATTGAAGTCCGCGCCTTCTGATTATACTCTTCCAGGGCGTCGATCTGTTTCTGCAGGTCCGTACGCTTGTCGCCAGGCTTCACGGGCTTCTTGGATTTCTTCTTCTTTTTCGAAGATTTCGACGGCTGGGTGTATGTGCTTTGGCTATTACCACCGATTTTCGGAGTCGGGCGCGTTTTCAGCATCCCTTCGATGATTTGGGGTTCCGGCGGGTTCTTCCACCTGATCGCCGGGTATGTCTGGAGGTCATTCAGTATCCTTTTGGTTTTGGCCGAAAGAGCCACCTCCCATGGAGCTTCCTCAACAAAAGAGCATGTTGCCCCCGATGTGTCCGTCTTCTTAGGAGTGTGCGGTTGTGGTGGGTTAACTTTCCACTTCTCAGACAGCGCAAACTTGCCTTTTAGGTACTGATCCTCGATCCATCCCTTAAAGACGAAGCAATCCTCGATCAGGTGGCTTACCGTTTGGTGGTAAGGGCAAAAATTGGGATTATTCACTTCGTTGGGTTACGGTGGTCGCCTTGGATTTGGCAAATTGATAAGCCTGTTGCGCATAGCCAGCTCGAACAGCCTCTTCGTTTTGTCCCATGGGAATGAGTAAGGACGCTTCATTTTCTCAGTGTAATAGCGCCGTCTCTCCTCCAGCTGATCCGCTAGCTTTGGGGCACTGGGCTGCTGTTGGGTGTTTGCAACGAAGATCGCCTTCCCTTTACCCTTTTCGTTCCGCGGTTCCGGTTTCGGGGGAGACGGTCTATGACCCATCTGATCCATCTGGGCCAACTTATCGATTAAGGCCTGGAATGTGGTCTGTTTGAAGAACATCATGAACTGTGAAATAGTTGCATGACAGTCTAGGGTGCCCACGAACATGCCCACTTCCAGTGCTTCCTCGATGCGTTGTTCGCACTTTGACCACAGATTCCGCCATCGGATTGCGTACTGAACCCACGTCTCGCCCGGCTTCACCCTGGTATTGATCAACGCCGTTATTGGGGTGCGTTCACTAGCACTTGCAAATCGCCGGGTGAACAATAACTCCATTTCTGTGAAAGTTTTGACGGAGTCGTTTGGAAGTTCGAAGTACCACTCAAACGCCGTTTCCGACAAGCTGCCGACGAATTGACGGAGCAAAAGTTTATCATCGCCCCCGGTGTTGCCGCACAGAGCTCTGAACTGGGCGACGTGCTGGTGGGGATTGCATGTCCCCTTATATAGGTGGAATTTGGGGATTGTGTATCCCGGCGGGTACTTTATCTGATCATACCAGCCTGGATACGGTCGCCCAGTTCTAACAATTTGCCCAGCCGCTTCATTTGCCTAGTGAACTCTTATCTGCTGAGCAATATAGTCATCCAGGGCGGCTTTGGAGATTGTATCCTCCTTGGCTGTTGACAGAGCTGGCAGAGGATTCGATGTTTCCCCTTTGTCATCTTCAATAATGATCGGAGGGTCTTCGGCTGGAGGATCCGGCTGTATCATCATCCCGACCATGTCTTGGAAGAAAAGTGTCATTCGCTTTATGTTAGACGCTTGCTCCGCGGCTTCTTTGTCCTTCTTTTCGAGCATTCTCCGAAGGAATTCAGCATCAGTCTCGTGTTCGTGACGTTGTTCTGATGACGCCTCCAGGCTTTCTTTTGGCCCGGTGAGTGCAGCCATTGCAGTCAGCATCTCTTGGAGATTTTGCTGTTGCTGTTCCTGAGCCCTTGTGATGGATCGGGTGAGTGGTAGGTGGCCCGTAGAAGCACGGCTATCCTCTTTCCCGGATGCCATGGAAATAGTATGCACCATCATGCCCCCAGACTTAGGGCGTTTGGGCTCAGTGCCTTTGACATTTGTCGCAGGCACGGGGATCTTCTCCGGCCTTCTCTTCTTATGAGCGGTCGAAGTTGAGGGGGCCGTCGCGATGGGCACCGAGATAGCTTTTCGTAGCTTGGCCGTATGGCTTTCTTCTTGTTGAACCTTTGCCCTTTTTTTGTCGGCGAGGGTAATCTTGATCAACCACTGAGTTCCGGACCTGCCGCCAGACTTTGTAGATCTTGGAGGACAGCCGCTGAGGGGACTGTTCTGGCTTTGCTTCCGCAACATTCTCCACCGGAGGAGGAGATCTTTTCAATACAGCGGTAAGAGAATTCCTACGCACCTTATTCAGCGGCTCAAAGCTGTTCCCAGTTGGAACAGCAGCATTAATTTCCGCCGTTGGGGATGGTGGACTTAGCCCAGAGGGGGAGTTGCCTCCGGCTTTCCTTACCCGGTGCCAGTAGCGACGTCGAGCGCGTCGAGCAGATGGAGTTGGCTCGGTGACGGGGGTGGCTTCGTCTTGCCCCCTGTCCAGATGAGGCGCCGCTGGTGCCAGCCTCTTGAAGACTGACGTCTTTTGAGTAGCGGTATCTAATCTGTCAAAAGCAGACCTTCGAGCAGGAACGGGAGCCGAAATAGTCAGTCTTGAAAAGACCGACTCTTTTGCAGGAGAAGCTGCTTTGAAGACTTCAGGAGCAGAGGTGGCTATCTTCTTTGGGATGGCCACTTCAGGTGTCATGGGCTTCTTGGCCGGCCCATCGGAGTTCAGGCTCATTCTGGCGAAGACCGAGGAGTTGGAGCTGGATGACCCGTTGAGAGGGGCCGCAGTAGGTGTAACCTGATCAAAGACCGACTTCTTGGGAGCTTCCGGTGTTGGTAGAGGAGTGCTAAAGCTCATCGGTGGGAGCATAGTCCCGAAAAACAATCTGGTGGTGGCCTGGGTCACCTGGTCCACCGGCATCGTGAACAAAGAAGCCGCTTGGGGCCCGTAGGCTATACCCCCAGTTGAGGCAGGACGTGGGTTGCAGTTGCATGTGGATCACTTTGAGAAGGTGAACGCCATTGATCTTTGCTTTATGCACCAAGCAAAACACTAAATCTCAGTATCTCGAACCCAAGGGCAACCATTAGCAAACCGCGATTCATTCGCGAATACGACACACGAAGTGTGGAGTGGAAAGAGGAAAAGGTCCCACCGGACATGCCAGAATCTGTTTACCGCCGGAAGCCGGGAAGACTGGACGTCTTGCCTGAATCTGGGGGCAGATGCTAATTGGTGCTATCCGTCCACCTCTTCGAAGATGCCAAGTTGATTTATGGCACCGTGTATCGAAGGTTTAAACGGATGCGGCCGATGTAGCAGACTTCATCAGATTCCCCCTCGTTTGAGGGGTTTTTGATTGTGGGGACGCTCTTCCCTGCAGGCGCAAGCCCCTGCAGTTAATTACACTACCGCATCGCGGTAACAACTTTCTCCTTCTCCATATGGTCACTTTGTGTCGTGGGTGTTTGTTTTGTGTTTGGTTGCCCGTGGATTGTATACAGAGACTAAGTTATGTTGTCTCCCGTAGGGCGTGGAGTAGTCCAAATCTGCATCTTTCTTAGATTTGGATTTGGGGGTTTGGGTTTAAGGATACGTTAACCTCATTTGAGACTAAGATCAACTTAAACGTTTGTTAAGGATACGTTAGTCTAATTTTAGACTAAGATCAACTTAACGAGATCGTTTAGATCCAACAAAAGAGCATTCGAGCTTTATTGTTTAGTTTAGGGACATTGCGGTCGATAATTAGTTTAAGGACATTACGGTCCATTGTTAGTTTTAAGACATCACGGTCGAGGTTAAGGACATCATAGTCCATGAGTTTAAGGACCTCACAGTCCGATGTTAGTTTTAAGACATCACGGTCGAGGTTAAGGATATCATAGTCCGTGAGTTTAAGGACTCCGCGGTCCAATGTTAGTTTTAAGACATCACGATCGAGGTTAAGGACATCATAGTCCGTGAGTTTAAGGACCTCACAGTCCAATTTTAGTTTTAAGACATCACGGTCGAGGTTAAGGACATCATAGTCCATGGGTTTAAGAACTCCACTGTCCAATGTTAGTTTAAAGATATCACGGTCAAAGTTAAGGACATCATAGTCAATGGGTTTAAGGACTCCACCGTCCAATGTTAGTTTAAAGACATCACGGTCGAGGTTAAGGACATCATAGTCCATGAGTTTAAGGACCCCACAGTCTATAGAAATGTGTGGTTGTCGGGACCAGTCATCTCTCTGACGACGTTGAAGGATTACAACGACAGATATCAGAGGAGTAAAGAGATGTACTCTCGAACCGGGTGTAAATTGATTGGAAGAGCAGATGAGCTCGGTTCAATTTAAATTGAGGACTTATGGCCAGAATTGGGCTAAGTCCAGTTAAAAATGTTTAACATTTTATGTTTGTTCTGCCTGTTGGGCCCTTTGTTTGGGCTCTGCCCTTTTAATAATGCTAAGCATTGGACTCTGACATTTTTTGTCTTATATTGAATGCATAGCATTTATCAGAACAAAGTATGTTCTGACAGCGCGCCACGTGGTGCACTAGGCAGTTTGCGCCAGTCAAAGAGCGCATTGCGCTTCTGTCGGTTAGCGCACACGAGGAGGACACGTGTCGTGCTTAGCACTAAGCTCTAGTTTGTTAGCGCACTGCGCTTTTAGTTTATGAGCGCGCTGAGCCAGTTTATGGGTGCGCCAGTGAGTGACACGTGGCGCGCTTAGCGCTGAGCGCCAAGCCAAGAGCGTAGTACGCTGTTTTCAGGAGCGCAAAGCGCAGATCGTGTCTATGGTTGACACGTGGCATGTTTTTGCGCTGAGCGCCTGTCCAAGGAGCGCAACGGCGCAGTTCATGAGTGAAAGGCACTATCTAATAGCGCAAAGCGTAATTGATCAATTTTAAGATCAAAGAACAAGTTTATGTTCTTCAAAGGAGGCCTTGCCTCAAGATCCAAGAACAACAGTTCTTGTTTTTTATTGAAAGGCTCTGCCTTTATAGATCAGAAGATCTGTGAAGTAAAAATACTTCTTTTTTTGTATTTTTATGATTGGGTCTTTTGATCTTTTCTTTTTAATCAAAGACCTTGGTCTTTTTTATAGATCTAAGATCTTTTTAGAAGACGTTTCTTCTTTTTACGAGATGTTTTCATCTCTGTTTTTCAAGAATCAATTCTTTACCTTTCTTTTTCTTTTAGTTTTTCTCAAAGTTTGCAGAGGGTTTTTTCTATCTCTTTTTTCTCTTTTTTTGACTTGAAGTCTAGGGTCCTTTATATAGGGCCAAATGATTTGTTAAATCAGTTTTGAGAGATCTTTCTCTGATTGATTTGGGAATATTTCCCACCGTTGGATGTTTAATCCTAAGGCTTCTATTTTATAGAAGATAATCTTCTTGTTTTAATAAGATTGAAAAATCTTTCCATAACAGAATTTTAATTCTGATTAATTAATAATTTATTATTATTGGATCTTTTGATCTAACGGTGGGGAATTCTTTTAATTCTAGCGCTGGCGCACTTGGCGCGAGCGCACCTACGTTTGACATGCGGAACGCAGCGCAGCTGCACTAGCGCATCCATGCTTGACACGTGGCGCGCAGCGCAGAGCGCTGGATCTGAAGCGTTGCTTCAACTTTTAAAATTTGAATTTTGAAACAGAGCTTTGCTCTGATTAGGGTGCGCTGCCTAGGGCGCAGCGCTCCTGGCGCTGGCGTGTCTGCTTTTGACACGTGGCGCGCAACGCGCAGCGCATGGGATCTGAAGCGCTGCTTCAATTTTTGAATTTTGAAATTCAAAACAGAGCTTTGCTCTGATTGGGGGAAACACAAGGTTTTCGTCAGCCAGCTCCTTACCAAGCTTGTCTAATGCATCCGCCTTGCTATTTTCTGCACGTAGTATGCTTTCCAGGTTTTAGGAGGGGATTTGTGTCAGCAGTTGCTGCACTCTCCTACTATATTTTATCAACTCTGGTGTGCATGTCTGATAGTCACCATTTACTTGGCTAACGACCAGCTGCAGGTCTCCATATACGAGGAGGTTTTTGATTCATATACCGACAGTGATCTCAAGACCCGCTATCAAAACTTCATATTCAGCCTAGTTATTTGTTCTTTGTTCTGTTAAGGAAAGGGCGAAACGCATTATCCCTCCTTGCGGAGTCAAGAAGATGAGGCTCACCCGGCTTTGATTATAAGGGTGTTATGCTTCCGCTTCTTCTTGGAAGATGCTCCATCGAAGTAGAGTTCCCATTGGACATTATTTTCTTCCTTCTCCCTTTCGATTATGTTGAATGTGTGTTCGTCTGGCAATTCGCAAATTAAGGGAGAATCGGCTGGTATTGGATGCTCAGCGAGAAAGTCGGCGATGGCCTGGCCTTTCACTGCTTTGAGAGGTCGATACATTATTGAGAATTCCATCAAGAGGAGGGCCCATTTGGCAAGCCTTCCTGTTAGTATGGCTCTTGACATCAAATATTTGAGAGGATTCACCTTCGATATGACATGGACCTCATATACCAAGGCTTGGTACCTGAGCTTCGTTATCGCGAAGATCAGTGCCAGACAATGCTTTTCGATGGGGGAGTAGTTGTTTTCTGCCCCCAGGAGAACTCAAATCAAATAGTAGAGAGCTCTCTCCTTTCACTAATCATTCTCATGTGCCCATAGCGCGCCTAGAGAACCTTCAAGAGCCGTTGTGTATAGGATAAAGGAATTTCCCTTAACCGGAGCGGTCAGTACCGGCGGGTTCTGCAGGTATTGCTTGATTTCGTCCAGTGCACTTTGGCATTTACGATCCCAAACGAATGGGGCCCCCTTCTTCATTAGATGGCTGTAGGGGCGGCATTTGCCAGAGAGGTTGGCTATGAACCATCGGATATACGCGAGCTTTCCTTGGAGAGACAACAGTTGTTTGAGAGTTCATGGCATAGGCATTTCCATAATCGCCTTGATCTTTGATGGTTCTATTTCGATGCCTCGGTGCCGTATGATGAATCCCAAGAATTTTCCTGAGGAAACTCCAAACGCGCATTTGACTGGATACATCTTCAGATTATACTTACGAAGACGCTGGAACGCTATGTTCAGATGTTCCCAATGCTCCTCACACGATTTGCATTTCACCACAAGGTCGTAAATATAGCATTCGACAATATCATGTATGAGGTCATCGAAGATCTTCTTCATGGCCCTATGGTAGGTAGCACCTGCATTCTTCAAACCGAAGGGCATCACCTTATAGCAGAATATGACTAGCGGAGTCCGAAAGGAAGTGTACTTTTGGTCTTCACGATGCATTTTTATTTGATTGTAGCCTGAAGATCCATCTATGAAGGATAAGACCTCATGAGTGGACGTGTTATCGATCATCAGCTCGATAACAAGTACTGGGAAGTCATCTTTCGGACAAGCTTTGTTAAGGTCTCGAAAGTCCACGCAGATGCGCACTGTTCTATTTCTCTATATCACGGGAACAATGTTGGCAATCCAGTCGGGATACTGAACATCTTGGATGAAGCCGGAGTCAATTAGTTTCTTGACTTCGGCATTGATACTCATCTCGAGTTTGAGTCGCATTCTTCTTGACACCTGTTTGACTGGCTTAACGTCCGATGATATGGCCAGCCTATGTACTGCAACTTTAGGATCTAGACCCGGCATCTCGGAATAGTTCCATGTGAAGCGGTCTTTATATTGGATGAGCATGCCTTTTAACATGGCCACCTGTTTTTTTAGATAGCAGCTCACTGACGAATGTGGGCCTCGGCTCTTTTTCCTTCCCCAAGTTGATTTTTCTCAGGTTGTCCGCCGTAGTGTGTATCCCATCCTCCAGCTCCTTTGGCGCCAGTGGAAACTCTGAGATCACCTCCTCCTCATCCTCATTTACGAAGCACTTGAAGAAGTCATCCATATTCTCGAGCTCTCCCTCCTTTGAGAGTGTTATCATGTGGAAAGTACGAGTTAGCTTCCAATCTTGGTGTTGAGCTGGTCCTACCTTCGCGATATAGGTTCTCTTTGGCTCATGCTTTTGCGGGGGGTTCACCCTCCAAATGTCGGATAAAGCGAACCTGCCCTGTTGATACTGATCTTCAACCCAATCTTTGAAGGTGAAGCAGTCCTCCAGGGGATGTCCTATTGCTCGATGGTAGGAGCAAAATCCGGGAGATGAACCTCATTTATCTTTTCGGGGTACCGAGGTTCCGGGAGCGTCATCATTTGATTCTTAATGACAATGTCAAATATTTTCCTTGCCTTGACTTGGAGGAAAGAGTATTTCTGACCCATCTTCTTCATAAAAGACGGATTCCAGCTGACTTTTACTCGATCGTGTAGTTTTTTGGGTCTGCTTCGCTGTTTTCGAGCGTCATTCTCGTTCACCACTATGTTTTTGCCTCTATGTCGGGCCTTTTCCTTGTCACAAGAACTTACAGCGGGCTGAGGGCGAAGGGCATCGCAATTTTCCATTTTCGCAGACTGCTGAATGAGACGCTGAGTCCTGGCCTTTTCGTAAATGGTCATTTCGCGGCTGTGGTCATTCCGAACCTTTTGAACAGCTTCATTTATTAGCTTGGAAATCTGCTCCTCGAACGATAGACTTGACGCTTTTATGGCGGGATCTCGCTCTAGTTCAATGTTATAACCATTTAGGAAAATGTTCCCTTCTTTACCGAAGCCATTTATGACGCGGAAATTGTGGAATCGCTCCCGTTTATTTGTCCAAATGTTTCTGAGCTCAATCGTCTCCATTCTCCCGTTAGGCATCTTTCGCTGAGTTTCGGGGACGTCCCAAATCTTGTTATAGAACTGGGCTTGTCGAGTGGTTTGTTTGAAGGGTTCGCCTTGGCATCTTAATAGCCTTTTCAATCCCTCTGCATAATATCTGGACAGACGGATTGGTTGAAACCTGTCAAGCGCAAGATCGACACCATGCCGGACTTCTTTCTCTACTTTAGTCTCCGTAGATTGGTAGTAGAGGATCGCCTTTTCACCTCTTCGCCTGGGGGGGACGTAGAAAGTCCGCAGCTCTTGTATGCTGTATGTATCAAGCGCATCAACTTCTTTGTAATGCCGTAGCAGGACTATGGTGATTTGTAAACTCTTATCAGCTCTAATAATGGTTTGTGCTGACGGGCGAGTGGAGAACACGGCGTTGGCCTCGTCCTCAGATTCACTGCCGAAGAAAAAAATAGGAGTAGATGGTCCAGGCTTGTTGCATTGGGGTTGCCCTGAGTAAACTATTTCCTCATCTTCCTCGGTGTCACTCCCAAAGACCGGGATGGTGGCGATGGATTTTTGTTTATTCTCTGGCTTATGACATCTTTCCGTGTCTTTGAATTCCGGTAGGAAGTACTTTGCGTCTTCATATTTTCGGACTCCATTTACGGAGAATGGATCCAGCTCCCCCGTGACGGTGTATTCAAGGCCATCTTTAAAATACTTCATACACTGGTGTTGTGTAGAAGGGATGACGCTGTACTCGTGTAACCAAGGCTGGCCGAGCAGAACGTTATAGTAAGTCTTGGCATCGATGACATGAAATTTGATGTCAGTGACGAATAGCCCAAAGAGTAACGTCAATATTACAGACCCAAGCATCCGTAATGACTGTGAGTCGAACCCAAAGATAGTAATTTTATCCTGAGCTGGGTGCTGAATGTTTATGCAAATCTCCTTCAGCACCTTCACGATGAGAAGGTTGACGGAGGACCCGTTGTCGGCCAGGATCTTCCCTATCTTGATGATGTGGCATTACCCGATGACATATAGAATACGGTTGTGCTCGCACGTTCCGAGGGGGAGATCTTCATTGCCGAATTTAATGTCAGCTGTATGAACCTCTGTTAGCTCGTCCTTCAACTTTTCTTCTGCAAGGAAAGATTAGAACTGATCAGGCTCCTGTAATGCCCTGATCAGAGAATCCCATGCTTCTTTGGACAGGAGGAGAGAATCCAATATTCTCAGTTATGAGGGTATCTTCCTCAGATGTGCCAGGACATTGTAATCCGCCTTGTTTTTCTTAGGCGGGTCCTTGGCTGCGAGCTATTTGACGACTCTATCATCGAATGCAATTTCCTCAGGGACTTTTTCCTTTCCCTTATCTCTTTTGCTCGAACCTTTGTTTATAGGCCCGAGATTCGTTTCTGGTAACGTACGGTTACGCGGATGAATGTTCTCACAGTTCTTCTCCTCTTTTTCTTTTCCAGAGGTGGATTCCTTGAAGAGAGGGTCGAGGGTTATTTCTTCCTCAGAATCGCTTCCGAATATAAGAACGTGAGATTTTTCTTTTGTCGAACTGGTATAAACCATATGACAGTTTCCAGTCGTTCCTTCACGCTCGTCTGTCGCGCTTCTTTGTTGTCGACGAACTTTGCACTTCATTCGTTTGAAGTGTTATCGGTGAGTAACGTATCCTTGCCACCACTTTTTGAAGGCATTGCAATCTTCGGTGGGGTGTGTGACCCTCCGATAGTATAAGCAATATCTCGGATGTATATCTGTTTCGTCAAGGCACATGATCCTGGGAGTGTTTTCCACGAGAGGGGGCAGCTTCATTCCCATTGACAGGGCTTTGGCGAACCGCTTCTCTACTTTTATCCTGCTCTTGTTTGTAGTGCTTTGGCTTAGTTAGAGTACTTTGTGACTCTTCCTCGTTGCGTCTTCTTCATCCTAACACCGATGCTTGTACTTTTTGAATATGGCCGTTTTACGTTCTCGGTCAGCTCTACTCTTTTGAAAAGCCTCGTTTAGCAGCCTGTCAATTGGGTGTTTTGGCAGCTCCGAAGATTTTGGCACCGATCCAGCCCCCAGCTCCTCTGCGTTACTTTTCGACGCCGAGAGAGTTTCTTCGTTATTTAACGACGAATGAGAAACCAAATGGAAACTTGCTACATAATCTTCGGTTTCTTCTGACAAGCCATTTCCCTCATCATCGCTACTATCTCCGTTCTCAAGTATATGGTTGAGAAAATCTTCGAGGGTGACTGGGGTCCGCGCCTTCTGATTGTACTCCTCCAGTGCGTCGATGTACTTTTGCAGGTTCGTGCGCTTGTCGTCAAGCTGCACGGGCCTCTTGGTCTTCTTCTTTCCCTTCGAAGACTTTGAAGGTTTTACCTGGGTGTTTTGCCCATCGTTAGCAGTTTTCGGTGTGGGGCGTGGTTTCGGCATGCCCTCCCTGATCTCGGGCTCCAGCGGGCTTTTCCACCTGATCGCCGGACATGCTTGAAGATCCTTCAGCATTCTTTTGGTTTTAGCTGAAAGAATAACTTCCCACGGAGCTTCTTCCACAAATGAACATGATGTCCCCGGCGTATCCACCTTTTTAGGAGCGTGACTCTATGGAGGGATCACGCACCAGTTCTTTGATAGCGCGAATTTCCCTTGACGGTATTGTTCCTCGACCCAGTTCTTGAAGATGTAGCAATCCTCAATTGGATGGCACACCATTCGGTGATAGGAGCAGTAGTTGGGATTGTTGACGTCACCGGGCTGCGGTGGACGTTTTGGGTCTGGCAAAGTGATGAGTTTGTTGCGCACTTCCAGTTCAAACAGTCTCCTCGTTTTATCACGGGGAAACAAGTAAGCACGTCCTAGCTTCTCTTCCGGGGATTGGCTTGGGCGCGCGTTGTTTTGGCGACTAACCGGTTTCGGGTCACTCGGTTGTTGTTGAGCATTGGCAACGAAAGCCGCTTTCCCTTTACCCTTTGCATTCTGAGGGTCCATTTTTGAAGAGGAAGGTCCATGGCACATCTGGCCCATTTTGGCCAACTTGTCGATCAGAGCCTGGAAGGTGGTCGACTTAAAGAACATCATAAACTGGGACACAGTCGCCTGAGGATCCAGAGTTCCTATGAACATGCCCACGACAGGAGCTTCTTCGATGCGTTGTTCGCATTTTGACCATAGGTTCCACCACCGGATCGCGTATTGAACCCAGGTCTCTCCTGGCTTCACCCTGGAATTGATTAATGCCATGATCGGGGTGCGCTCGCTTGCGCTGGTGAACCGCTGCGTTAACAGCAATTCCATTTCCGTGAATGTTTTGACGGAGTCATTTGGGAGCTCCGAGTACCATTCAAATGCTGTTTCTAACAGGCTGCCAACGAACTGGCGAAGCAGCAATTTGTCGTCACCTCCAGTATTGCCGCACAATGCTCAGAACTGAGCCATGTGCTGATGAGAATTGCCTGTCCCCTTGTACACATGGAATTTGGGGATCGTATATCTCGGAGGGTACTTGATTTGATCATACCAGCCTGGATACGGTTGCCCAGTTCTGACGGCTTGGCCAGCCATTTCACTCGCTTGATGAGCTCATATTTGTTGAGCTATGAAATCATCAAAGGCAACCTTGGAGATCATTTCCTCCCTGGCAGTTGATAAAGCTGGAAGAGGGTTTGATGTTTCCCCTCTGTCGTCCTCGATGATTATCGGCGGGTCTTCAGCTGGAAGTTCTGGCTGGATCATCATTCCAACCATGTCTTGGAACAGGAGCGCCATCTGTTTTATATTAGCAGCCTGTTCTGCGGCCTCCTTATCCTTTCTTTCCAGCACCCTTCGCAGGAACTCTGTATTGGTCTCCTTCTCCTGGCGCTGTTCAGACGCCGATTCCGGGCTTTCTTTCTGCCTAGTGAGCGCTGCAATTTTTATCAGCATCTCCTGGAGCTTTTGTTGCTGCTCCTGAGCTTTTGTCAACGACCAAGTTTGCGGCCGATGACCCATGGAAGCACCGCTTTCCTCTTTTCCGGAAGCCATGTAAACCGTGTGCATGATCATACCCCCAGACTTGGGGCGTTTGGATCCATCATCTTTGGGATTTGCCGCCGGCGGTGGGAGATTCTCCGGCCTTCTTTTTTTGTGAGAAGTCGAAGTCAAAGAAGCCATTGTAACAGAGGCCTGTATAGAAGACGTCCCTCGCTGTATAATGGAGGGATAAACTTTCTCCTGCCGAACCTTCGTTTTCTTCAGTCGGCAAAAGTAGTCTTTGTCAATTACAAAATCTTGGACTTTCTGCCAGACCCTGTGGATTTGGAAGGACAGCCGCTGAGGGGGTTACTCCATCTTTGCCTACATCATATTTTCAGCAGTAAGTGGAGATTTCTTCAGCACCACGATTGGAGAGTTCTTGAGCACCCTCTTAAGCAGATCAAAGCTGTTCCCGGTTGGAACAGCAGCGTCAACTTCTACCATTGGAGCGGTGGGGTGAGTCCGGAGGGGGAGTTTCCCCCAGCACTTCTCACTCAGCGCCAGTGACGACGTCAAGCATGCCTTGCAGATGGGACCGCCTCAGTTGCGAAAGCATCTTCTTCATGCCCGCTGCTTTAGTGAGGGGCTACTGTTGGTGTCAGCCTGTCGAAGATTGACATCCGTTGAGAGGAAACGGCAAATCTTTCGAAGACCGACTTTCTGGTAGGGGAAGAACCTTTGACGACTTTGCCTTCCGTAGGAGATAGAAGGAATGTTCATTTTGGGATAGACCCTTCGGGTTTCGTAAGCCTCTTTGCGGGCCTACTTGAGCTTCGACTCAGCCTTTTGAAGACTGAGATGGCAGACTTGGATGAACCGTTGAGAAGGGTCGTGGTAGTTGCAATTCGATCGAAGACCGAATTCTTTAGAGCATCATTTGGTGGCATTGGGGCGCTGAAACTCGCTGGCGGAAGCATGGTCCCGAAGAACAATCCAGTGGTGGCTTGAGTCACCTGCCCCACCGGCATTGAAAAGATGGAGGTCGCATTGGGCCCATATGTCACTCCACCAATTAGGGCGGAGTGGGAGTCGCTGTTGCGGTTTATGCAGCTGGAAGCCATTGATATTCACTTGTTCTTTCTTCTGCACAGGAGCAAGAAACCAAATCTTAGTACCTCAAATCCAAGGGCAACCATAGCGAACCGCAATTTTGTTCGCGAAACATGACACATGAAGTATGGAGTGGAAAGAGGAAAAGGTCCCACCAGGCGTGCCAGAATCTATTCACCGCCAAAAGACGCGACCGGGACGTTGGGACGCCTGGCTTGAATTTTGGGGGCGGATGCTATTTGGATTTATCTGTCCATCTCTCCGAAGATGCCAAGTTGATTTATGGCACCATATATCGGAGGTTTGGACGGATGAGGCCGTTGTAGCATGACTTCGTCAGATTCCCCCTCGTTTACGAGGGGTTTTTGATTGTGGGGACGCTCTTCCCTACAGGCACAAGCCCCTGCAGTTAATTACGTTACCGTATCGCGATAACTACTTTCTCCTGCTCCGAAAGTTTACTTCGTATCGTGTGTGTTTTAATTTGTTTAGGTTGCCCGTGAATTGTATACGGAGACTAATTTATGTTGTCTCACATAGGGTGTGGATTAGTCCAAATCCGTATTTCTTAGATTTGGGGTTTTTATTTAAGGACCGTTAATCTATTTTGGGATTAAGATCGACTTAAACGTAAGTGAGTATTTGGGGGCTCGGTTGGTTTTTTGTTAAGGATACGTTAGTACAATTTGAGACTAAGATCTACTTAACGGAGTTTCAGGATCATTTTTATTTCAGATCCAACAAGAGAGCATTTGGGCTCCATTGTTTATAGTTTAATGACGTTTCGGTCCATTATCGCCATTTTGGAGGCGAAGTTCTAGTTTGAGGACATCTCGGTCTGTTGATCACCATTTTGGAGGTGAGATTTTAGTGTAAATACATCTCGGTTCGTTGATCACCATTTTGGAGGTGAGGTTATACTTTAAGGACGTTTCAGTCCATTGTTAGTTTAAGGACATCTCGGTCCATTATTAGTTTAGGGACAACTCGGTCCATTGTCCATCTTGCGTGCACGTGTATTTGTTGCATGACGAGATGAGCAACGATGACATAGGATGCATCCAGTCTGGGATGTGATTTGATTTGGGATGTACACATCAATTTAGGAAGTGCGCCAAAAAGCAGTTGGTTGTCGGGACTCGCCACCTCTCTAAAGACGTTGAGGAATTGCAACGACATGTATCAGAGGTGTAGAGAGATGTAACCTTGAACCAATTCTCGTGTTTGAGGGAAAAGGGATTAATGGTAAACCCAGGAATCATTAGTTGTATTTTGAGACTAAGTTTTCCTCAGGAGAATGTGGAGCGAATATCATTTTGGGATATCATCAGTTAGAAGATTGATAGTCGTATTTGGGACTAAGATCAGTTTGGGAAGTAGTGAGCACATGGGCTCGGTTGACCTGAATTAGAGAGTTTCTACTCTCAAGGGACATAACCAATTTGGGCTTGGTCCACTCAGTTTTCTTTTTATTTGAAAAAGAGTGCTAAGCACTTATTTCGGCTCAGTCCCCCTTTTTTGTGCAAAAAGTGCTGAGCACTTATGTAAGTTCTTATGCTCACATATAATCATGTGGGGTTTTCAGTCATGGGAATTGCCCAATAAGTATTAAACACTTTACACCTCTTGTCTTTATATGGAGTGCTAAGCACTCTTTATGGCGCCCATGTACGAAGTACGTGAGGCAATGTCTAGTGATTGCCAAGCACTTTCGAGTTCTTTCTTAGCGCCCACTTGAGAGGCACGTGGGGCGCTGGGCGCCACCCACTGAGTGCTAAGCACTCCTGAGTTCTTTTGTAGCTTCCACATGTGAGGCACGTGGGGTGCTGGGCGCTGAGCGCCACTCCCTGAGATCTTTTATTCTGTGGCGCCCACGTGAGGGGCATATGGGGCACTAGGCACTGAGCGCCGCTCAATGAGTACTAGGAACTCTTGTAGCGCCCACGTGAGGAATACGTGGGGAACTGGGTACTGAGCTCTCTTTTTTTTCTTGAATGATCCACAGGATCTTTATCTACTTTTATTTACCTTAAATTTCCAAGAAGAGAGTTCTTCTACCTCGAGGATTTAATTCTTTGTTCTTTCGAAACTTTCTCTCTTTTTTTAAGCTTATGGGCGGTTCCTCCTCTTCAGACTTGAAGTCTTAGGTGCTTTATATAGTAGGGGCAGTTTTTTGATTAGCTCCGAGGAAATCTCTCATTAAGAGATCCCAAATGATTTGGGGATTTTACCCACCGTTGGATCTTTGATCTAAGGACTTCTGTTTTACAGAAAGTATTTTCTTGTTTTTAACAAAATTAAGAAAATATTTACCCATACAGAATTTATTCTGTAGATTGGTGATTCTTTAATCACCATTGGATTTTTAATCCAACGGTACTCTGTTTTACATAGGGCAATCTTTCTTGTTTAGAAAGATTTGAGAAATATTTCCTCTAAACAGAATTTAACAGAGAGAAGAATTCTACTACCAGGACTATGATGAAGATCATACTAGTGGGGATTGAGTAGTCCGAAAGCACATCCTTTAACCGTTCCTAGTCGAAGGAGTATCAAGACAGGGGCATCGATATTCTATAGTAGACTAGTATGTACGTTTCTTGACCATGTATGGGGACATGGTTGATTCCACAACCATTGGTATTTGACATCAAAGATTGTACACAGGTGCTCATTAGAGAATAGGTACACCAAACAGGACTCGCCGAGAACTCCTAGATAGTACCATACCTATCGTCAGATAACAGTTCCCTGGTGACACTTATACAGGTTAGTATGTAGACCCGAGATCATCATAGTGTCTTGTGTGGTTCCTACTGTGCTTTGACTTCCTCCCTACCACGGCTCAAAGGAGTCGTGCAAACAGGTGGATTTTGGGTACAGTCCCGAGTCACATGGAAGAGGTGAGCGATAGGAGGGGATCCGTCTCTCTCGATATAGGGAGTTGATGTTATGCTATGCTCGATTGGTTATAATAGGAAGTCCCTGGCTAGGGCTGATGAGATTTACTTGTAAGTGTTATCAGTAGTTTTTCGAATGGTTATAGGCCACGGCCTTTCAAATCTCATTCCTTAACCTAGTGAAATTGAGATGATGAGAAATGCATCGGCATGACTTATCAAATTACTGGGGTCTGACGATTCCACCCCTAGACTCGATATGAGACATATCAGACGAAAAGACCGGACTGTACGGTAAGTGTTGCTTATAGGCTGTATGAGAGTTGGGACAAGCCTTCTTGTTGATCTTCTACTCGTTTAATACCTGGGAAGCTGTTACGTCCAGCTAGTACCGCTGACGGCTTGTGGGTGACTGATGTGATCATTACCTACTGCTAGCATATTGAAGAGTCTTTAGAGTCCTACACAAAGGTTTCCTAGCTCAAGCGAAACGAAGTATGACACATATGATGATATGTGTGGATGCTTGATTAAATACGAGTATGTGAGACCATATTCTAATCTCGCGATATTTGATATCGGTTAGGTTATATAAGATATAACCGAATTATTGAATCAAGTGTTGATTCGATGATTTGTTATATGTATATATATTTGATACTGGCCGGTTATATATGATATGACCGGATTATTGAATCAAGTGTTGATTTGATATTGAATATTGAATATTGTCGGTTATATGTGATAGAATCGGGTTATTGAATCAAGTGTTGATTTAATAAAATGATATACATATAAATGATATTAGCCAGTTATATATGATATAACCGGATTATTGAATCAAGTGTTGATTTAATAATTTGATATATATTAATATAATTGATATATAAATATATATTAACCAATATAGCTCACTAAATGATTTTCTTCTCATGATATATAATTGTATATATATGTATATAATATATATATATATATGGATATAGATATTGTATCATGGTTGATGATACATAGAACATGGGTGTATGAGACTCGCACTAGGGCTTGTGATTATTGTGGTGATTTATATTTAAAGCAAAATAGAAAGAGATAGAAATGAGTCATGGCTTTGGATGCTGGGAGAAGCATCAAGAAGCCATGACTCATCTCTCTTTTTGTTTTTCTCTTGATATTTATTCATCACAAGATTATCATGAGCCCATGGTTCACTCTCTCACTTGATCACAAGATATTTTTTCACTCACCCAAGTTCATCTTCTTCCTCAAGTGAACTCAAGGGTTTTTCTTGAGTTGATAAAAGAGAGGAAAATATTTCTAAATTGAGCTAAATTCCAACTTCATCAACCTACACTACCCTAGCACTTTAGTGTAGGTTGTTTGCTTCACTAATACCTTAATTAGTGAAGAGTTGGCTTGACCTAGAGAGGCTTCAAGGTGGATCATCTTCGGCTTCGAAGATCGCATAGCAAGTTCGTTCTTTTCGACAAGTGGAGCCAAGAAGAGTTCTAGGGACTACTACTTTGAGTTTAGGCACTACTACTTAGAGCTATTGAAGAGAAGGACTTGGTGTTAGTGATATATGCCCTAGAGGCCATTATTGTATCATACTGGAATGTATATTACTTAATGGGAGCTTGGGATATACACGAATTAGTAACAGTCTTGCTCGAAATGGTAGTAAGCTACCTGGTTTGTGTCTACTTCAATATGTGCATGTGTTTCTTTTAGCATATTGTTTATACATATTAGTAGAGACATTAGGATCTTTGTTTGATTACCTGCGTTGTGATGGCAGTCACACTAGTGGGGGCTGGATAATCTACAAGCATATCCTCATATAGGTCCATAGTCATAGGATTATCGAAACAGGGCATCGATACTCCGGAGTAAACTAGTGTATACGCTTCTCATCCCAGCAGGGGAGATGGTCTGTCCCACGGCCATTAGTACGTCGTACTAGAGATAGTATGAAGGTGCTCGTTAGGTTACGAGTACAATGAACAGGACTCGTCGGGAACTGTTGGTTGGTATTATACATATCGTCGGTTAGCAGTTCTCAAGTGACATGAGTACAGCTTATTCCGTCGACTTGACACTGCTACTTCGCCTCGAGTGTGTTTCCACTGTAGTTTGATTATTACCCTACCATGGCTCAAAGGAGTCATTCAAACAGGTAGTAGTTGGGTGCAGTCCCGAAGCGCTAGGAGGCAGTGGCGGTTAGATAGGATCCGTCTCTCCCGGTATTGGAGGTTGATATCGTGCCGTGTTCGGAGAGCCATTACACAAAGTCCCTGACCAGGGCAAGCGAGATTTACTGGTAGGTATTTCAGTAGTTTCTCAGGGTGTTTTGGGCTACACTCCGGCATGACTTATTGCGTTATTAGGGGTCTGACGATTACCGCCCCCTTAGGCCCGATATGCGATACTCTTAGATGAACAGACCGGACTGTATAAAGATTGTCATATCCAGATTCAGTAGGAGTTCGGATGGGTTTCCTCATCAGCCTTCTTATCGATAGATAACTGGGTATCCGTTACCTGCGGCTAGTACTGCTTGCGGCTTGTGGTTAAACCTACTGCCAGCGTACTATCGAGTTTTTAGAGTCCCATACAGAGAGTTTCCCTGCATCGGGCGAATTATGTAGAGGCCGTATGGTTTTACGGTAGGGCTTCGATCACGTACGTACAGTTGTGCGCGTATGATGTTCGGGCGGATAATACCAGTGGGTTTTGGTTTTAGCCGGAACCTAGTAGTATATTGATGGATCAGTTTCGTCTATTTGTTTTCGTGTTTCTCGGAACACGGATTCGGGTATGTATATACAGATGAGAGGGGCTAGAAGGAGACACCTCATTAGGGTTTTGACCATTGACTTAATTAAAACAATTATAAAGTGGAGGAAAGTATTTGTTATATTTGTAAATGATAATTGTGGCATGGCTACTTGTATTGACTACTTGACTTGGTTTGACCACTTGATTTGGTTTGACTCTTTAACTGGATATTTCTTGTGAGATATTTTGTTGCACTAGATATTTTGGGTGAGATATTTTCTTGCCATGCTTGTAGTATATCAAGTGAGCCATCACATTTTCTATTATCATTATCAAAAACCATTTCTCTTTCCTCATGTTAACTTTCTTCTTCTTCCTCTCAACAAAAACCCTTAAGGTCTCATGAGTTGAATGAACTAGGGTTTAAAGAGAAAAATAAATCCATCTTCATACTCTACATCACCTAAGCCATCAAGTTTAGCAAGCTTGTTTCCCTAGTTACCTCAATTTTGAGGTGGAGCTCGGACTATAGACACTTGGGTGGATCGTCTTTAACTCGAGGAGGCTGTCGAGGTTGCTACAATCCGGATCGATCCTTGGAGCCTACGATGATGAGGAGGACAACACAGAAGACCCGAATGACTTGTATCATGAGGTATAACATTCTTTCCGAGTAGTTAAATCTCATGTTGTTTTCTAGTTAGGGTTTATGGACGATCCTTGGTTCTAGTCGGTGTTCCGAAGCTCGTAAAAATCATTTTTTTGCAAATTACGCCTCCCCGGGAACACGTGGGGTGCGTGACATCGACTTACAGTGGTATCAGAGCCTCTCATAAATCTTAGATAGCTTGTAGCGATGTTTGAATTCCGCCGTTTTTGTCGCGCAAAAACTGCCGACAAAAACAGTTCCAATATTGATGTTTTGAGTTGTTTGCACACCCCGCGGGCTCAAGGTTTGAATCAAGAAGCCGCGGGGTGGAGCGTTCGCACTCCAGAGACCCCTCGGGGGGATCGAATGGCTGGACCCACTCCCCAAGACCACCACAAGGTGGTCTTGGCGGTGGGGACCCAAAACTGCCCCACCATGGGCAGTTTCGGGTCTGCTTCACCCCCTAGCCACCTCATGGTGGCATCGGGGATGGGGTACCCCTTAGGCCCTCCAAATCGAAGCTAATTTCGTGCTCTAACTTCCCACGAAGGTTCGGGCGTGTTTCGTTTTGATTCGGACTCCCGGATTGGCTCAAAACTATCGGTTTTTCAACTTTAGCTCACTGGATTTTCAGGTCTTGGAAAATTGTTTAAGTTTGCTAATTGCATGCGGAATTCTAATGCTGTAGTTACTTTACAAGCTTTGTGTTTTATATATGTGTTTGGAAAAGTCGACTAATTGCTATACGTTGATTAGTCGGGGTTGCATATATCTGTGATGTTGTTATGATGGTTTGTGTATATGAACTCGTTAGATCATCGTAAATAAATAGCCGGGGATATGAGATAAAGGTTTTCATTCTTTCATTCGATGTAAATTTATAAAGCGATGTAATATTATTTTTGTGGGGTACATCCGGGTTGAGGTTGTAGCCACTGTTGTATTATTTCTTTTTCTGTTTTTTCTTCGATGATAGACCCAAGGTGGGGTGCACAAACTACCGAGTATTTTGAAATGCCAAGTGGCCTACACACTTTGTTGAGGGAGGTTGCTTCACTTCGGGTATTTGGCGGGTAGTTTGCCGCACCTGTAGGGGTCTAGGGTGGGGTTTTGGCCATTCACCATGACCGTGGTCTGTCTTTCGTTACAGGGTTAAATGAAACGCGGAATTCCTAATATATCCAATATGTTCATCTGTGATCAGGAATGTCTATCATTGCGTCTGACGAATGGATATTATTATACATGTATTATATAATAGATGTTGCTTATGTTTTGCATCCGCGCTAGTCCAGCCCCCGCTCTGTCGTTAGTTAAGTAACCTAACGGGTGATGACGGGGCCCCGTGGCGAATGCGGATGGCATAAGCGTACGTTTATTTTCATTGTTTTCTGTAATGGCAGGTTAATTGATGGGACTGCATTAAATTAATGCAAAGCAAACAAACCAAAGCTAAATCGTTGGAACAATTTTAAAACCATTCGGTTTTTCAAAACAGCAGAACTTTTAAATGCGGAGCTTAAACCACTCCATTTAAAAGCTATCAGGTTCCTTCGATTATATCAAGTTCACTTTGTTCACGGTTTCGCCAAAACCATTCGTAGCCCTCCATCATTTCATATGTATTCAAGCTATGTTTGTTGGCCTTCGTCAAGATATAGTGATTAGTAGTTGCCGGGTGTTCATATGTAGCAGAGATAGATGCGTTGGTTTAGGACAGTCGTATTACTTTGTTTGCCTTCGTCAAGGGTATATACGGGTGTGTTCAAATTAACCTGAACAATGATGGGTAGAACTTGACATGTGACTTAAGATTTGTTGGCCTTCGTCAAGGTCATAAGAGCATGGGGCAAAAATCCACATCGGGAGTTTCTAAAGAAATTAAAACTTGCTAGTGCTACATACCATTTGGAGTTTAATAATGTTGGCAGGATTCCTTCAGCATTATCACAGAATGATATTTGGATCCCGATCTTACTGTGAGTATCTGCTACTCCTCGGGAGATTTTTTCACTTAACGATCAATTCTATAAACCAAGTAGGTATCTAGAACGGTGTTAGCGGGACTACGCCTCCAGGGAAAAGAGGTTATTTAATTAAGGAATTTTGTGAAAGCTTCGTAAAACCTCCCTCGAAGTACCGACACTAGCCTGGCCGAACGGTTAAGCAAGAATTGTACGGTGAGATCAATCCTGACTGATTCTTCTTTTATGGTTTGAGGAAGGATTCGAGAGATGGTGGGATCCATCTTGTTTAGATAAATTAAAAACCAATCTAAACTTGCAAGAGCATCATGCTGAATGTATTCTTCTCTCTCTTCTAATTGAAGCGACTAGGTGACCAGATTAGCTTACAGATAGATAATAAAATGACTAAGTTATACTATAATGACTGGCAAAGGTTTTTCCAGATGTCCATTCCCTATGACAAGCTGGACCACCTCATTACTACTCAAGTCCCCGTCGTCCCAGGTCCAGTTTCCACCATCGCGGATAAGGATATCCGTAAGACAAGGGAAAAGAACAGTGCGAATGCCAAGTGTCTCGTCTTGGCCTCAGTTGATGGTGTATACCAGAGGCAGCACGAGAAGATGGACTTAGTTTCCATCTTCCTCCATAACAATGTTTTATATGGAGAACAATCTCGTATCGCAAGATATGATACCTCGAAGGAATTGCTTCAAGTGAGGTTGGCTGTCAGATCATCTATAAGGGACCTTGTCCCTACAATGATTAGCTATATTAAAAAGCTCACGGACCTGGAGACCGCGTTGGAGAACGAGTCAAATGCTGACTTGATTCTACAGTCTCTACCTCCTACTTACACCCAGGGGAAGAAAGTTATACTTCCAGTTGAGGGCACCCTGAAGGAAACCAGGGAGACACCCGCTCTGCTTATTGGGGAATATTCCTCTTCTAAATCTAAGGCGGATGCCAAGGGTGAGAAGAAGAAGACCTCTACAAAGCCGATAGGCGGTGTCGATAAGGTAGAAGAAAAGGGAAGGGCAAAAGTTTCGGGGTTAACAGTAGGGAAGGATGGATGTTCCTATTGTTACGGGAAATGGCATTGGCAAAAGAGATGCAGGGCTTGGAAAGCCAGAATACAAGATCCGAAACATGTTGTGGCTTCGACTTTGGGTGTGTTTGTGATTGAAAACGGACTGTCAATTAACTCCACTTCCTAGGTACTAGATACCGGATCAGGATCTCATATCTGTAATTCATTACAGGCTTTGAGAAACCGTAGAGTTATCAGGGCAGGTGATATGACTCTCATGGTTGCTAACGGAATGAGTGTGGATGCTGTATCCGTAGGGTATATCACCTAGAATTGAAAAGTAGGCAGATATTGATTATACGTAACTGTTTATGTACTAAATCTAGTTTATAAGCGATGTGGTTCACATCCACCTAAATCAAAGTTTGATTGGGTCAGGTACACTAAAGGACAATATATAATGAATCAAGCTCAGGTTTTCAAATGTCCAGAACACACTTAAAAGAAAGTCTCCAGAATTAAATAAGGCTCTCTTAAGGCATTATAGACTGGGTCACATCAATGAAACACGGTTGACGAAGTTACATAGAGAGAGATATTTGGATCTGTTCGAATATCAGTCTTATGCAACTTTTCAATCTTGTCTCATAGGAAAGATGACAAAGACTCCATTCACTGGACACGGAGTAAGAGCACGCGAGCTCTTGAGACTCATACACAACGACGTGTGTAGTCCAATATTTACAGATACATGAAGTGGTTATTCCTATTTCATTACTTTTACGGATGATTTCTCTAGGTATGGACATGTCTTCTTGATGAAGCATAAATCCGAACCCTTTGAAAAATTCCCGGAATATAAGAATGAAGTGGAAAAACAAACAGGCAAAAGTATCAATACATTGAGATCTGATCGACGTGGTGAATACTTAAATTGCCGAGTTCCTGGATTACCTAAAAGAGAATAGAATTCTCTCTCAGCTTACTCCTCTATACACACCACAACACAACGGTGTATAGGAAAGGCGGAACTGAACTCTATTGGATATTGTTCGTTTCATGATAAGTAACGCTGAGTTGTCGCGATCCTTATGAAGCTATGCACTAGAATCAGCTGAATATCTTTTGAAAAAGGTTCCTACCAAGACCGTGCCTACCACAAAATTTCAGATATGGAGTGGGAAGAAACCCTATCTTCAGTATCTGAAGATATAGGGATGTCCATCTTTTGTTGAAAAGAAGTATGCAGACAAGCTCGAGGCACGCTCAATACTGTGTAAGTTTGTGGGATACCCAAAGAAATTCAGGGAGTATCTTTCCTATTACGCCGAGGAACAAAAGGTTTTTGTTCCTCATCATGCCCATTTTTAAGAAAATCAATTTTTTGTAAAAGGAAATAGTGGGAGCGCAATAGAACTGGAAGAAATTCCAGAACCATAAACTATTACTGAAAGTATGGTAGAACCAGAGGTTTCAAAAAAATTGGACATCCCTACGCCAATCCGCAGGACTAGTAGGCAGTCTCATCCGCCTGAGAGATACTACGGTTTTCTCATAGATGGGGATCGAGAGGATTGCATCATTAACAATGATGAGCCAACAAGCTTCCAGTAAGCCATTTAGAGCGGCGAATCGGTAAAATGGCTGGATGCAATACGGACCGAAATGGAGTCCATGTACACCAATAAAGTATGCACATTGAACATTACTCCAGAAGGGGTAAAACCCGTAGGCTGCAAATGGATCTTCAGAAAGAAGATTAGTGTAGGTGGATAGGTTGAAACCTATAAAGCTAGACTTGTTGTAACAGGTTTTCGTCAAAGACCTGCTTTGGACCATGATGAAACCTTTTCTCCAGTGTCTATGCTCAAATCCATTCGGATCCTTCTTGCCATTGCTGCCTTCCAAGATTTTGAGATCCGGCAAATGGACGTAAAGACGGCTTTTCTAAATGGTAATTTGGTAGAGTGCGTTTATATGGATCAGCCAGAGGGTTTCAATCAGAGTGGGAGCAGCGGGACAAGTGTGCAAGTTGCTTAAGTCCATTTATGAACTAAAGCAGACATCGCGAGTTGGAACATTTATTTTTATTGAGACCGTCAAAGGATTCGACTTTTTCAAAAATCCAGATGAACCATGCATTTATAGTAAGATTGTAGCAAGAACTGTGGAATTCCTTGTTGAGTATATGGATGATATTCTCTTGATAGGAAATGACATTCCTATGCTACAATCAGTCAAAGGATTCTTGTCATAGAGATTCTCCATGAAAGTCCTGGGTGATACCAACTACATTCTGGGGATCCAGATCTATCATGATAGATCAAAGAGGATGGTGGGACTTTCACAGTCAAGGTACAACAACATCATACTGAAAATATTTAGTATGGATGATTCTAAGCGCGGTAGTCTACCGGCTTGTTACGGAATCACCCTCTCCAAAGAGATGTCTCCTAAGACTGATTTGGAAAGGACTCGCATCACATCTATACCCTACGCTTCTGCGGTAAGACCTATAATGTATGCGATGTTGTGTACCAGACCAGATGTTGCTTACGCACTCAGCGTGGTAAGCCGATATCAGTCAAACCCAGGGGAGAAGCACTGGATAGCAGTAAAGAACGTTCTCAAAGTACCTGAGAAGGATTAAGGAGATGTTCTTGGTGTATAGCGAAAAATACCTCCAGATCGAGGCATTTGCTAACTCCAGCTTCCAGAGTGATAAGTGTTGGAGATAGTGCCCTCAGAGTCAATTATTGGATCACACGCACGTGATTGGAATGATTGAGGGAGGACCTGTCCCAGTAGGACAGTCTTACTCAAGATGATAGTATGCTATCTAGTTTACCTTTATCATCGTGTACTGCTTCAGGTGACCTTACAGGTCACTATTACACGTTGATAGAGCCCCTAGGATTCTTGCTTGACTGCCAGCAGTATGAGGGCGATCATATACGTGGGAGCTGGGGGTCTATAAGCACATCCTTAAAAGGTCCCTAGTCGTGGGAGTTTCGAGACAGGGCATCGATACTCCAGAGTAGACTAGTGTATACAGTCAAAACCCCGACGAGGGGCGGTGGCCGGTCTCACAAGCCACTGGTGTCAGTTGGTTCACCTAAGATGTATATATGTGCTCATTGGGTTATGAGTACACCGGACAGGACTCGCCGGGAACATGCTAGTTGGTCTTATACCTGATGTCAGATAGCTGTTCCCTGGTGACATGTGTACAGGTTAGTTCATCGACCTGAGATCGTCATTTTTCTCGTGTGAGTTCCCACTGTACTTTGATTACTACCCTACCACGCTTAAAGGAGACATGCAAATAGGTTTTAGTTGGGTATAGTCCCGAGCCACATGGAGGCAGTGAGCGAATCTTCAGGGGTTCGTCTCTCCCGGTATTGGGGGTGAGGTCGCGCTGTGTCTAGGAGAGCCATTACACGAAGTCCTTGGCCAAGGCAGGAGATTTACTGGTAGGTATTCCAGTAGTATCTCAGAGTGTTCTGGGCTACACTCCGACACGACTTGTACGACTTTTAGGGGTCTGACTTTTACCAACCCCCTAGGCCCGCCATGCGATACTCATAGACGAACGGATTGGACTGTATGGATATTGTCACTGACAGGCTCAGTAGGGTGTCAGGATGAGTTCGCTCATCGACGTCCCTTTTGGTCAATACCTGGTAGCCCGTTACGTATGGCTAATACCTCTGACGTGCTAGTGGTTAAATCCACAACCAAAGTATTGACGAGTCTTTAGAGTCCCCCACAGGCCGTTTTCTCAAGTTTCGGGCGAAACGTTGTAGAGGTCGTATGGAGATATGGCAGGGTTCGATCATGTACGTGCGGTATTGCACGGATCATGATCGGACGGATAATACTAGCGGGCTTTGGTTTAAGCCGGATCACTAGTATAGTACAGTGTAGATTTTGTCTCATTACATTTGTATTCGGTCGGAATACAAATGCGGGTATGTATATACAGTCGCGGGGTTTTCCTATAATTTATTACGGGATCAGTTTTCTGAAGTTGCCAGTTTGCTTTCTGTTTCGGCCATTTTCCTTTGTATCTTTCCTTGGCTGAAAATTGGTGGAGGAGGGCTTATTTGCAATTGTGCAAATTAGTATTGTGGAGGGTGGTCTTTATATATTGTTGCATCATGATGGTTTCATGATGGTCCCACCATCCCTTGACTTTTCTTTAGTCCATGGTTGCTTGACTTTTGGAGTAATCATGGTTGTTGATGATGGGGTTGATTTGGAGTGAGGGTTTGTTGTGATCATTATATTTCATCATCATCCTTTTTCTCTCTCATGTATGATAGCTCCCCCCTTGACTTTTCCACTCTCCCATTCCTTTGTGCAAGGGCCGGCCACTATTGTGGAGAGAGAGAGATTCATTTTTGTGTGGGGAAAAAATTTATTCTCATGTGCTTTTGCAACAAAATTTGATAGCCATCTCCAAAGTTCATTCTTATTCTTCACCTCCACCAACCATAGCAACTTCAACCCCAACTTGAGACATAGCCTACTACACTTCATCTACAGCACTTCTTGGGCACGTCGGCTCGCCAACTTCATGCCCGAGTTGCCTCGGTCCAGAGGTGGGAGCCCGTAAAAGAACCCGGCGATGTGGTGCCCTTCCGACGAGGAGATGAAGACCGGAGATTCCGCGGGGAGATCGGGACGACGACGAGAAGACCGAAGGACACGGATCGCTCGGTATATCTCTATACCCCTTCTCTAGTTAGCTAGGATTAAATTAATGGCCCGATCCGGGATTTTAGTGCGCGGTGGTGCCGGTTCAAAAGTTTAGAAAAAGTATCGTTTCCGCACCTTGGCCTTGGATTGACGGCCGGGGCGCCGCCGTGCACTTACACTGGTATTAGAGCCACGCCAATAACCTAATCTAGCTTGCTCTAATGTGTTTACAAGTTTGATCAATCGGATTTCCAAAAACCGCGTTTTCATTCCATCAGTTTCTGTCGAATTTTTTTTTGGCTCCAAAATTTTTTCAGTACATTGCAGAAATACGTGCAGAGAATTCTAAGCATTCTGTGAAAATTTGGTCGCATGAACTCACTATTCCACCGCGGAACCGCGGCCAAACCCATGCTTGGGCCGCGGTTCCGCCGCCACTTTTACTGTTCAATGCACCAAAAGTTTACAGAGAGCTTCTGAGTTGAAAATGGGGTTTTTGGAATATTCTGTTTGGGCCCAGATTTTCTTTGAGTGTTACAGTAGTGCTTGGGGCCCACTTCGGTAAATTTGATCGATCGAAAATTTTAAACATTTTAGTTCACAGTATTTACATTATATCTGCGACCGTGACTGTCATTTGATCGGTAAATCCTGTCTAACTGTTATAGCCCTTTTAGACGGATTTGTGAACGTGACATTCACGTTGATGTTCTGTGTTGTGCTGTGATGTTGCGGATTGGTCGTGGGGGATAGCCTGGATGCAATGTTAGTACAGTTTCTTTTTATATGTACATTTGATATTGTGGGGCGAGCGTCCGACATGTGGACTGCCGTCACTGCCTGTTTGTATATTATTCTTTTGGGGCACGACCGGGGTGAGGTCGATGTACCCGTTGTATGTATATTTTACTTTCTGTACTAGGATTGCCCCGCGGAGGGGTGCACGGGTAGCCGGGTTCTAGAGGGCAACGGGTCCGCATCTCATGGCGTTGAGACGGAAGGGGCTTCACTCTAGAATTGGCGGGCTATTCGCCGCACTCGTAGGGGGTACAGGTTGACCCAGGAGGGGTGCCCAAGTTACCGGATTCCGTGAAGTGCTGGGTAGTCCATTCACGTTGCTGAAGGGGGCAGCCTCACTTCAGGTTTTGGCGGGTAACTTGCCGCGCCCGTAGGGGTCTAGGATTTCATTGCACAGGCTATCCACACGACCAGGGGAACGTCGGGTTTCAGTAGCGGCTCTATGAAACCCGGGGATCCCAGATATCTGTATTGTTCTGTGATGCTTATTACATTTATGTGATGTTGCATTTTATCACGCCTTGAGAGAATATTATATATTGATATATATACTAGTAGATGTTGTATATGTTTTGCATCCGCGCTAGTCCAGTCCCCGCTCTGTCGTTAGTTAAGTAACCTAACGGGTAATGACGGGACCTAGTGGCGAATGCGGATGGCATATATGTACATCATTATTTTCGTTCTTTATTGGTGTGATCAATTGATGGGACTGCGTTGATTCGGATCAATGCAAGCTAAACAAACATATTTGATGTTGTTGGAACATTTTTCAAAAAGCTGTTATTGCAAGGGCGTTCTCTTTTGTTTTGCACAGTGGTATTCGGTTATGAATATCCAGCACCTCAGTCGACGAGGCAAGAGCCGAGATCCCTTCACCAGGAGTGACCCCTTGGACAGAAGTTTGCGTCAGGGCAATAACTTCACTATAGTCGTTTACTTTTGCTTTGCATCGTGGTATTCAGTTGGAATATCCTGCACCTCATTCTATGGGGAAAGAGCCGAGATCCCTTCACCGGGAGTGGCCTCTTTAGCAAAGGTTTTCGTCGCTATATTTTTATAAAACTATCCAGTTCCTTCAACGATATCAAGTTTATTACGTTAAAGGTTTTCGCCAGAAACCATTCGTAGCCCTCCGTCGTTTCATATGGATAGTCAATAGTATTCAAGCTGTGTTTGTTGGCCAAAGTCAAGGCACAGTGTTTGGTAGCTGTTGGGTATTCATATGCAGCATAGATAGATGCGTTTGTTTGGGACAGTCGTACTGCCTTGTTGGCCAAAGTCAAGGGTAGGTACGGGTGGGTTCAAATCAACCTGGAGAATGACGGGTAGAACTTGACATGTGACTTATGATTTGTTGGCCAAAGTCAAGGTCATAAGAGCATGGGGTAAAAATCACATCGGGAGTTTCTAAAGAAACTGAAACTTGCCAGATATGCGCATACCTTCTGGAGTGTGATGACGTGAGCGGATTCCGTCACATTATCATGCGATGATAGTTGGATCCCGATTCTCACTGATGAGTTGGTTTACTCCTCGGGTGATCCCGAGTAATTCTCCTTTCAGGTTTGGAGGAGAATTTGACGTTACAGTGGGAGGTTTCCTGATTAGATAAATTGGTAACCATTCTGATCTAGGTTAGAGTGCACGCTGAGTGTTTCTTTTCTCTTTCTCTTTGGCAGCAACCATTGCCCGACCCTAGACTATGACTCAGTGACCAAAATTAACCGAACCTTCTTAAACACTGGCTTTTGGATTGTCAGAGCTGCAAACCTCATTGCCACTCCTACTTTTACCCTTTTCTCCAGGACACCCCGTATTACTACGAACGTCCACTTCCATTGGACAAAACCATCGTATGGTTATATACGAACTCGAAGGAATTTCTTCGAGGATGGTTTCCGGTTCTGGAGAAAACGAATAGGACTATTCAGTTGTCTTTTCCTTTTACCTTCTCTCAGGTTGCGAGTACTCCTTGTTTTAGGAGATAGTACACCTATTACGCAAATTGGATAGTCTTCTTCCAAACCATAGGCAGGTGCCGACCGGTAGGGAATGAAGAAACCCAATTAGCCTAACGATGGTGTACAGAAGGTATTATGTAAAGACAAATAAAGGGATTAGTAAGAGGGCAAAGTAAACTGCGACTGCTATTCATGACCAAACCAAGTATTTCATTACCACTCCCACTTCACCTTCGTATTTCTCCAGGACACTCCATGTCACTACGAAGATCCACAGTTATTGGATACTCCATCGTATGGTTATATACGAACTCGAAAGGAACTTGTTCCAGTTCGGGGATGGATTCTGGTTCAGGAGAAATAGAAATAAGGTTTATTCGGTTGTCTTTTATCTTCACCTTCTCTCGCATTGCGAGTGATCCTAGGATTACGACAGTACACCCATTATGCTTATTGGATAGTCTTCTTCCAAACCATAGGCTGGTGCCGAACGGTAGGGAAGAAAGAAAACCATTTGGCCTAAAGGGGCGTACAGAAGGTAATGACTAAAGACATATGAAGGGATGTGGAGAGATGGCATAGAAATATACGGTTACAGTTGTGAATCTGGATAATGGAAGAGGCATTACTAGGAATACCCGGATACCCCTACGAAAAATTTACATGTTTCAGTTTCACTGTGTATTGTTAAAAGAAAACTGATTTCCCAATTAGCCCTTGCTCCAGGGTATGTATTTACCAGGTTTGATTCTCACATCTGTATGGTTTTACAGATGATGAGTGGGAGTAAGTTATTGGGAATTAGGTGATCATCCTTATTATATCGCAATTCGTTGTAATTGGTGATATTTGAGGAAATCGCCTGGGTTGTTTGCCGGACGGCAAATATTTGGTTTTGAATATCCGCTGTTATGCACCAATTTCAAATTGATATATCTGTACGTCTATTTTTATAGAGTGAGATATACCTTTTTGAAATTATGTCTATGACATTTATCTATATCAGTGGATGGTTAGGTAAGGAGCATTAAACAGCGGTGTAATCCTTCATAACCATAGTACAGTTTTCAACCTACGACACACAGGGATTGAGTTATCAGACTCAAGGGACTTATACAGAGTATTGTATATTGTCCAGTGTCCATTAGGACAGAGGGGTTGGTCCTCCTACTATATTCGGTTTACTTATGACTTCTCTACTTCTTAGACAAGTGTTTCGTAGAAACACAAGGTCTGAGTTTTGAGAAGTTATAGGTATATGAATAAAGTAGAGTACCAAGTGTTGCAAGTATCGGGATTCTTCAAGGTGATCGAAGATGCAGATACTTGTGTAGGGTATTCAGTTGATAGTAAGGATTAAGAGAACTTTCCTCTCTTTCAGGTTACTCATAATTGGAAGTACTCCTAAGTTGAGTAATGCCGATCGGCCTCTCTCCATTTAGTTGACATGCACTGGAAACAGCTGCATGATTTGAATCTGGTTCAATTAAATCAGTGCCTCTGTTTCTGTATTGGATATAGAACCGTTCATATCTTAACGATGTTAAGGTATGGGGAGTTGTCTGGCTTATGCTTAAAACCAGACCCCGGATAACTCAAGGCACGTTTCTGTAATAGCTGTTTGTGGGTTGACCCAGGCTATGACGAGGGTTGACTTTCTACCATCTGGAAGATCAATAGTGATATTGTTCTTGACTCGCCACGGTTTTTAATAAAAATGGATTTTTTCAGAAAATAGTAGTGGGAGTATGGTAGAACTGGAAGTGATTCCAGAACCGCAAACGATTACTGAAGATTTGATAAGAACCTAAAGATTCAATCTGGTTTGACATTCCATTCGCCACTCCGCAGATTTGGTGGGTAACCTCAGGCACCCGAGGGGTACTTTGGTAGCCTCAAGGACGGTGACAGGGAGGTTCTTGTTTACCCAGACTTGCCATTGCTGTTGTTCCAGGCCGCGAGACCCGGCAGGAGGATGAGTATAGCGTCGTTCTAAACTATCTTTAGAAGTGTACGTGTATATGACTCTTCCAAAGGGTTGTCGTAGTTAGTGGGAGCAGCGGAAGCATTGGTGGACAAGTGGCTTATGTCTATTTATAGACTAAAGCAGATGTAGCGGAGATAGATCATCTATTTCTGATATGACAGTCATAAGTTTGACTTCATCAGAATAGGGGATGGATCTGTTAAGAAGGTAGTAGGGTATGATGTCCTGGTATTTGGATGACATACACAGAGTAGGAAGTGAAATTCCTATACTACGATCGGTTATACTTTGGTTGTCACACATTAGTTTCTCCACATAGGACTTGGATATTATATCAGACATTCTGGTTACTAGATCTATGGTTTTAGATATAGATTTCGGTAGTTTCCCAATCTGGGTACTTAGACAGCATTCTAAAGGTGTTTTAGAATGGACGACTCCTGGCACGGTAGTATACCTGCAGGTAATGGTATCACCCTCTCTAAAGGTGTCTTACAGACTAAATGGGAGAGGGATACGCATGATTGGCAGATCACTTGCTTAGGCAATTGAGTTGATCATGAGATGTCAAGTACCACACCAGATGTTGTTTTTGCATTAGATGCAATATGTTGATATTGATCCAATCCTGGAGAAGCATTCAGAAGCAGTTTTGGAACATAAGTGGATGTTCTAGGGATATGATAACGACAGCCTCATTCGGGAGACGGTTATCATTCCAGGCTTCCAAGGTGACCTGGATGACAGAGTGGCTGTCAGAGTTATAGTTTTCCCTCTGACGAGGGGCAGTATTTTGGACAGGTGGTCCAGGTAGATACTGAGGGAGACATGGCGCAGGATACTGATTAAGTTCAGTTGACGATACAGTCTGAGAAGTTTGGATTTGGAGTTCATTTATGAACTAGGTCCCATCAGATATCCAGACATATTCTAAGACAGGTATTGCTCATTTCGGGAGATGGCTTTCTCCGGGAACTTGAGATATAGAGAGACATAGAAAGAAACATCAAAGCGAATCCACTCACTGAGGCTATTCCTCGAACGCAATAGTTTCGCAAACGGGTTTTGTGGGACTGATTAGTAGAGGAGTTGGGTGTTCGGTATCACACCGGCTGTGAGTATGCGACATCGCAATAATTAGCCTTGAGTGCAAGTGGGAGATTGTTGGAGATAGTGCCCTCAGAGTCAATTATTGGATCACAGGCACGTGATTGCAATGATTGAGGGAGGACCTGTCCCAGTAGGACAGTCTTACTCAAGATGATAGTATGTTATCTGGTTTACCTTTATCATCGTATACTGCTTCAGGTGACCTTACAGGTCACTATTACACGTTGATAGAACCCCTAGGATTCTTGCTTGACTGCCAGCAGTATGAGGGCGATCATATACGTGGGAGCTGGGGTCTATAAGCACATCCTTAAAAGGTCCCTAGTCGTGGGAGTTTCGAGACAGGGCATCGATACTCCAGAGTAGACTAGTGTATACAGTCGAGAACCCGACGAGGGGCGGTGGCCGGTCTCACAAGCCACTGGTGTAAGTTGGTTCACCTAAGATGTATATAGGTGCTCATTGGGTTATGAGTAAACCGGACAGGACTCGCCGGGAACATGCAAGTTGGTCTTATACTTGATGTCAGATAGCAGTTCCCTGGTGACATGTGTACATGTTAGTTCATCGACCTGAGATCGTCATTTGTCTCGTGTGAGTTCCCACTGTACTTTGATTACTACCCAACCACGCTCAAAGGAGACGTGCAAACAGGTTTTAGTTGGGTACAGTCCCGAGCCACATGGAGGTAGTGAGCGGATCTTCAGGGGTTCGTCTCTCCCGGTATTAGGGGTGAGGTCGCGCTGTGTCTAGGAGAGCCATTACACGAAGTACTTGGACAAGGCAGGAGATTTACTGGCGAAGCGATCGACCATTTTAGGGCCCGGTATTCCAGTAGTATCTTAGGGTGTTCTGGGCTACACTCCGACACGACTTGTACCGCTTTTGGGGGTCTCACTTTTACAAACCCCCTAGGCCCGCCATGCGATGCTCAAAGACGAACGGACCGGACTGTACGGATATTGTCACTGACAGGCTCAGTAGGGTGTCAGGATGAGTTCGCTCATCGACGTTTCTTTTGGTCAATACCTGGTAGCCCGTTACGTATGACTAATACCTCTGACGTGCTAGTGGTTAAATCCACAACCAAAGTATTGACGAGTCTTTAGAGTCCCCCACAGACCGTTTTCTCAAGTTTCGGGCGAAACGCTGTAGAGGCCGTATGGAGATATGGCAGGGTTCGATCATGTACGTTCGGTATTGCACGGATCATGATCGGACGGATAATACTAGCGGGTTTTGGTTTAAGCCGGATCACTAGTATAGTACAGTGTAGATTTTGTCTCATTACATTTGTATTCGGTCGGAATACAAATGCGGGTATGTATATACAGTCGCGGGGTTTTCCTGTAATTTATTACGGGATCAGTTTTCTGAAGTTGCCAGTTTGCTTTCCGTTTCGGCCATTTTCCTTTGTATCATTCCTTGGCTGAAAATTGGTGGAGGAGGGCTTATTTGCAATTGTGCAAATTAGCATTGTGGAGGCTGGTCTTTGTATATTGTTGCATCATGATGGTTTCATGATGTTCCCACAATCCCTTGACTTTTCTTTAGTCCATGGTTGCTTGACTTTTGGAGTAATCATGGTTGTTGATGATGGGGTTGATTTGGAGTGAGGGTTTGTTGTGATCATTATATTTCATCATCATCCTTTTTTTCTCTCATGTATGATAGCTCCCTCCTTGACTTTTCCACTCTCCCATTCCTTTGATGCAAGGGCCGGCCACTATTATGGAGAGAGAGGGATTCATTTTTGTGTGGGGGAAAAATTTATTCTCATGTGTTTTTGCAACAAAATTTGATAGCCATCTCCAAAGTTCATTCTTATTCTTCACCTCCACCAACCATGGCAACTTCAACCCCAACTTGAGACATAGCCTACTACACTTCATTTATAGCACTTCTTGGGCACGTCGGCTCGCCAACTTCGTGCCCGAGTTGCCTCGGTCCAGAGGTAGGAGCCCGTAAAAGAACCCGGCGATGTGGTGCCCTTCCGACGAGGAGATGAAGACCGGAGATTTCGCGGGGAGATCGGGACGACGACGAGAAGACCGAAGGACACGGATCGCTTGGTATATCTCTCTACCCTTTTCTTTAGTTAGCCAGGATTAGATTAATGGCCCGATCCGGAATTTTAGTGCGTGGTGGTGCCGGTTCAAAAGTTTAGAAAAAGTATCGTTTCCGCACCTTGGCCTCGGATTGACGGCTGGGGCGCCGCCGTGCACTTACAATAAGAATGACTCCAATTCCATGTTGGGTTATGGCTTTACCCTCTGTGCAGGGGTGGTCTGTTGGTAGAGCTCCAAGCAGGACACTGTTGCAGACTCGATGATGGAAACGGAGTAGTTCGCTGCGTGAGACGCCGCAAAAGAGGTAGTCTGGATGAGAGAGTTCTTGATTGAACTTCAGGTGGTTCCTTCTATTTGGTGGTCCAATACTTTAGTAATGTGACAACAAACGGTGCTATAGCTTTAGGGAAGGAACCCAGGTCGCATCAGAGATCCAGACATATCTTGAGGAGGTACCACCTGATTAAGGTGATCGTTAACCCCCAGGAGATCGAGGTGAAGAGAGTAGATACGAAGAACAACACTGCAGATCCATCCCTCAGACAGTGTTTGAGAGGCTATTTGAGATCTTCGGTCTGCGATATTCCAGTATATGGCCTTAGTGCAAGTGGGAGATTGTTAGTGATGCCCTAGAGGCTATTATTGTATCATACTGGATTGTATATTACTTAATGAGAGCTTGGGATATACACGGATATAGTAACAGTCTTGCTCGAAATGGTAGTATGTTACCTGGTTTGTTTTTACTTCAATATGTGCATGTGTTTCTTTTAGCATATTGCTTATACATATTAGTAGAGCCCTTAGGATGTTTGCTTGACTACTAGCATTGTGATGGAAGTCACACTAGTGGAGGCTGGGTAAACTACAAGCACATCCTTATACAGGTCCTTAGTCGTAGGATTATCGAGACGAGGCATCAATACTCCGGAGTAGACTAGTGTATATACTTCTCATCCCAGCAGGGGAGATAGTCTGTCCCACAGCCATTAGTACGTCGTACTGGAGATAGTACAAGTGCTCGTTAGGTTATGAGTACACTGGGCAGGACTCATCGGGAACTGTTGATTGGTATTATACCTATCATTGGGTAGCAGTTCCCAGGTGATATGAGTACAGCTTAGTCCATCAATTTGACACTGCTACTTCGCCTTGAGTGTGTTCCCACTGTACTTTGATTACTACCCAACCATGGCTCAAAGGAGTCGTACAAACAGGTAGTAGTTGGGTGTAGTCCCGAAGCACTTGGAGGCAGTGGCGGTTAGATATGATTCTTTCAGTAACGAGTTCTTTCTTTCCGGTTGTTGATTTCAGCAAAGAAGATTCGATCAACGTACCAGGGCTTAGATACTTATATTCCTATTTTGACACTAAAAACGTCTCTCCCGGTATTGGTGGTTGATATCGTGCTGTGTTCGGAGAGCCATTACACAAAGTCCCTAGCCAGGGCAAGCAAGATTTACTGGTAGGTATTCCAGTAGTTTCTCAGGGTGTTTTGGGTTACACTCCAGCACGAATTATTGCACTATTAGGGGTCTGACGATTACCGCCCCCTAGGCCCGATATGCGATACTCTTAGACGAACAAACCGGACTGTACAAAGATTGTCACATCCAGGCTCAGTAGGAGTTCGGATAGGTTCCTCATCAGCCTTCTTATCGACAGATAACTGGGTAGCCGTTACGTGCAGCTAGTACAGCTTGCGGCTTGGGGTTAAACCCAATGTCAACGTACTGTCGAGTCTTTAGAGTCCCACACAAAGAGTTTCCCTGCATCGGGCGAAAGATGTGGAGGCCGTATGGTTTTACGGCAGGGCTTCGATCATGTATGTACACTTGTACGTGTATGATGTTCGGGTGGATAATACTAGTGGGCTTTCGTTTAAGCCGGATCCTAGTATTATATTGATAGATCAGTTTCATCTCGTTGTATTCATGTTTCTTGGAACACTGTTGCGGGTATGTATATACGGATGAGAGGGGCATATAAGGAAACACCTCATTAGGGTTTTGACCATTGACTTGATTAAAACAATTATGAGGTGGAGGATAGTATTTTTTATATTTGTAAATGATAATTGTGGCATGGTTACTTGTATTGACTACTTAACTTGGTTGACCACTTGACTTAGTTTGACTCTTTGACTGGATATTTCTTGTGAGATATTTTGTGGCACTAGATATTTTGGGTGAGATATTTTCTTGTCATGCTTGTAGTCATATCAAGTGAGCCATCACATTTTCTATTATCATTATCAAAAACCATTTCTCTTTCCTCATGTTAGCTCTCTTCATCTTCCTCTCAACAAAAACCCTTAAGGTCTCATGAGTTGAATAAACTAGGGTTTCAAGAGACAAATAAATCCATCTTCATACTCTACATCACCTAGGCCTTCAAGTTTAGCAAGCTTGTTGCCCTAGTTACCTCGGTTTTGAGGTAGAGCTCGGACTATAGACTCTCGGGTGGATCGTATTTGACTCGAAGAGGCCGTCGAGGTTGCTACGATCTGGATCGATCCTTGGAGCCTACGATGACGAGGAGGACAGCAGAGAAGACCCGAAGGATTTGTATCATGAGGCATAACATTCTTTCTGAGTAGTTAAATCTCATGTTGTTTGCTAGCTAAGTTTTATGGACAATCCTTGGTTCTAGTCGGTGTTACAAAGCTCGTAAATCATTTCTTGCAAATTCCTCCACCCCGTGAACACGTGGGGTGCACGACATCGACTTACACTTGGACTACAAAAGTTGTAACCCTCTTCACTTAGTTTAGAAAATGTTTTCTTGCTAACTAACCCTAATTCTATAGTTCTATTCTTGTTTAGTGTAGCTTAGACCTCTAGATTTTTTAAAATTGTATACTTGATACATGTGGAAACCTAGTAGAGGTGCTAAGATGCACTTTCAAAGGGGAGTTGTGGGAAACCCTAATTCCCTCCAAGAACCCTAATCCACATTTATCGCTGTCTCTCTAGTATTAAACAATTAAAAGATAAAAAGAATTATATTTTTTTACTTCATCCATTAACTAATAAGTCCAATAAATCCTAAAAGCCCTTCTAATATAAACGTTTCATCCCTTCTAAATAGAAACGACAACAATCCTTCCTCTCTTTTATCAACTCGTCTAAAGTAAGATAAGAAGTTCAACGTTTTCCTGTGGATGACCCATACTCATCGCGGCTAGTTATTTGTGACACCGTCTTGATTATGGTTATTTACAACATACACAGACACACCTTTTTTCGCAACCAATCAATACCCCTTTTTCCAAAACTTCACCTCCACTATTTACTTAAATAGGTTCAGATTCCTGGTTTTCGGCTTACTTGGGTTACAATGAGGTCCTATAGACTTCACGTGATTCAAGTGCCAATAACGTGTCGTTTCCGGGTCGTGACATGTGTAAATGATCCTGACTAGTTCTCCTTTTAAGGTTTGGAGGAGAATTCGAGGAAATAATAGGAGCCATCTTGATTAGATAAACTAATAACCAATCTAATCTTGTAATAGCGCACACTGAGTATTTCTTTTTTCTCTCTCCAGGTAGCAACCATGTCACGCTCTAATCAAGATAATAAAATGTTGTTGGATATGTATGCCCTAGAGGCCATTATTGTGTGTGTATGTGTGTGTGTGTGTGTGTACATGTGGATGCTTGGACATATGTATGTACCGGACAATCTTGCTCAATATAATAGTATGCTATTTGGTTTGTCTTTATCTGAACATGTGCATATGTTTTACTTGTTATTACGTATCATTTATACATGTTGATAAAGCCCGTATGATTATTGCTTGACTACCGGTATTGTGATGGCGATCATACTTGTGGGAGTTGGGTAGTTGATAAGAACATCCATAAAATGTCCTTAGCCATGGGAGTATCGAGACTGGGCATCGATATTTCGGAGTAGACTGGTGTATACATTTCTAGACCCCGACGAGAGACGATAGTTGGTCCTACAGCCATTGGTCTTTCGCACCTAAGATCGTATATACAGGTGCTCGCTGGGGGTGAGTACACTGGACGGACTCGTCGGGAACTTCTAAATGGTACTATACCTATCGTCAGATAGCAGTTCTCAGGTGACATGAGTACAGGTTAGTCTTTAGACCTAAGATCGTCATTTGTCTCATGTGAGTTCCTACTATACTTAGATTGCTACCCTACCACAGCTCTACTAAGTCGTGCAAACAGGTTTTAGCTGGGTACAGTCTCGAGCCATAAGAAGGCAGTGAGTGATTATTGGAGATTCGACTCTCCCAGTATAGGGAGTCGATATCGCACCGTGTTCGATTGGCCAGCACCATAAGACCTAGGCCAAAGAAGTTGGGATTTACTGATAGTTAGATCAGTAGTTTCCCGGATTGGTCCTGAGCCACATCGACACGAATTATCGTGTTATTAGGGTCTGACGGTTACCACCCCCTAGACCCAGTATACGATACTCTTAGACGAAGAGACCAGACTGTACGAAGATTGTCACCGATAGGCTCAGTAGGGATCCGGATGAGTTTGCTCGTCGGCCTTCCTTTTTAACAGGTATCCAAGTAGCCGTTACGTACAGCTAGTGCAGCTGACGTGCTTGTGGTTATAGATTTATCCAGTAGCACACTGCCGGCGTACTGTCGAGTCTTTAGAGTCCCACACAGAGGGTTTTCCTGGTCCATGCGAAATGATGTAGTAGGCATATTTTGATACGTGCAGGGTTCCGATCGAATGATTGTACTAGTTACCCGGACTTTCGATCAAGATGCATGTAGGGTTCCGATCGAATGATTTTTTCAAGTTGCCCGGATCGAACGATTAATAATACTAGATGGCTTGGGATTGAGCCGGAATATTAAACCAGGTATTGATTTGATATAATTTAAGTATATATATTTCGATATGTATATTCTAGTATTATGTTCTTTGTTCTATTATATCTCTTTGAGTATTCGTATTTTGATACGAATACGGGTATGTATATACGGTAGAGTGTATTTCATATTTATACGGAATGCATTCTAGAAGGTGGACACCACATTTTAGTTTTTCCATTTATTAATTTAAACGGAAAATAAGGTGTAAAGGCGGTGAGGTGAGTATGGTGAGAACCATACTTCAATAGTGTTGACAAATGAATTGAATATTCATTTGTGAAAACTATTCAAGCATGGTTGTGTTTTAATATTAGAAAAATGTTTTTACAAAACTATGGTTGATAATTTTCTCTCTCATGGATGAAATCATTTATCACCATTTTCTTATCTCTCCTCACTAGCCTTTCTTGAGCTCCTCCTCCTTCTTGATCATTCTCTCTACAATCTTATGTGTTGAGAATCAAGATAGGAAGAGAGATAAATATGCACTAAGAACAACTCACTACATCCTAAACACTTTAGATTAGCAACCAAGAGTCTCTAGTTGCTCCACTAGACTTTAGTGTGGAGCTAGAGCTATGAACTAAATCCCTTGGGTAGATCATCTTCGACGGAGGAAGACCGACGGTCAAGCTCAATCAAGGAGATCTCAAGGAGTAAAAGAAGAAGATAGAAGACCGAAGGACACGGATCTTTTGGTAAAATAACTCTATCACAGTAGTTAAACTCTTTGTAGTTAGCTAGTTTCGGTTTATGGTTAGATTCTAGGATGTGTTTTCTAGCACCGGATTTTGAAAGCTAAAGTTTTTCGTTCCGTAACAGCCGTGGTAGACGGCTAGGGCTCTAAGAACCCCAACATGGTATCAGAGACGGTCCATAAACCTTAACTAGCTAATTTTCCCTAATTTAGAACTTCGATCGATAAAATTATCTGAATCGTATATCCAAAAACCCTACTCACTGTTCGAATTTTAAACTTGTTCAAAAAAATATTTTCAGTGAGCTTAAAAATATATGCATAGTTATTCTGAGCCAAGAAAAAAAATTTGAGCTCTTAGTCACTAAATTCGACCGCTAATCCGCGACCAAATAGCTCATTTGGCTGCCGAGGCCAATTTGTGGCAAAAAGGTTCCAAATTTTTTCAGGGATTCTTGTTTCTGGAAATGTGATTTTTGGTATGTTTGTTTTCTGCCCAGATTTGTTTGTGTACTGGTTTGTACATGGAGCAAATGTGGAAAGTTTTGATCGATTGAAACTCTAAATTCTTGCTTTTCTCTGTATTTGTTTCTGCGACCGTGAATATCATTGAGCAGTAAAACCCGACTGATTGCTATATGTACAATCAGACGGGTTTACGAACATGATATTCACGTTGATGTTCTATGTTGCACTGATATCGTGGATGGATTGTCGTGGTGGATAGCCTATAGTGCAATGGGAGTTGTACAGTTCAAATTCATTTGTATATTCATTATTGCGAGGAGTGCGTCCGACATGTGGACTGTCATTTCTGCCATATTGTATATTCTTTTATTGGGGCACGATCGGGTTGAAGTCGATGTCACCGTTGTATATATATTTTTCTTTTCTGTACTAGGATTGCCCTACGAAGGAGTACTCGAATAGCCGAGTACTATAGGGCAACGGGCCTGCATCTCATGGCGTTGAGATGGAGGGGGCCTTACTCTAGAATTAGCAGGCTATTCGCCATACTCGTAGGGGGTATAGGATGACCCATGGAGGGGTGCTCAAGTTACCGGATTTCGTAAAGTGATGGGTGGCACACTCACTTTGTTGATTAGGGTTGCCTCAGTTCTGGGATTGGCGGGTAACTTGCTGCACTCATAGGGGTCTTGGTTCTTCATTGCATGGGCTATCCATATGACCAGGGAATATCAGGTTTCATTTGCGGCTCAAATGAAACCCATAGCTCCTAAATTATCCGTTATTCTGTTTTGTTTATCGTATTTCTGTGATGTTGTTTATATCATGCCCGGGATAAATGATTATATATTTATATATATACTAGTAGATGTTGCATATGTTTTGCACCCGCGCTAGTCTAGCCCCCGCTCTGCCGTTAATTAAGTAACCTAACGGTACATGTCGGGACCCCGTGGCGAATGCGGATGGCATATACGTACATTGTATTTTTGTCATTTTTTGGTGTGATAGGAATTAATAGATGGGACAGCATTAATTTTTTATTAATGCAAGAAAAAGAAACCTAAAATATGTTGTTGGAACAAATTTCAAAAAAACTACAGTCATATTCTTTCGCTTTTCATAGTGGTATTCATTTAGGAATATCCAGCACCTCATTCGAGGAGGCAAGAGCCTAGATCCCTTCATGGGGAGTGACATCTTGAGCAAAAGTTTATGTTACTGTAGATTACTCGGTTTTCTTCAAAACCACAAGTTTTCAAAAGCGGAGCTTAAACCACTCCTTTTTTAAAGCTATTCGGTTCCTTCAACAATATCAAGTTCAATGCGTTCACGGTTTTTCACCAAAAACCATCCGTAGCCCTCCGTCATTTTAGATAAATAGCGAATAGAATTCATGCGGTGTTTGTTAGCCAAATTCAAGACATTGTGAATCGTAGCTATATGTTGCTTATCCGTACCATAGATAGATGCATTGGTTTAGGACGATCGTATCGCCTTGTTGGCCAAAGTCAAGGATGTGTACGGATGGGTCTAAATCAATCTGGACAATGATGGGTAGAACTTGACTTGCATATTATGATTTGTTGGCTAAAGTCAAGGTCATAAGTGCTTGGGGCAAAAACCACATCGGGAGTTTCAAATATACAGGAATCTTGTTAGCGTTGCATACCTTCTAGAGTGTGGTGACTAGCGTGGCTTCCATCTAGTTTATCACGCAATGATAGTTGGATCCCGATCCCACTGATGAGTAGGATTACTCTTGGGAGATATTTTTCACTTCACAATTAGCTGACCTATTAGGTGTCTAGAAAGGTGTTAATGGGGCTATGCCTCTGCGGAAATGAGATTTATTTTAATTAGGTCCGTGCGAGAGCACGGGGAACCTCCCTCGGAGTACCAACACCAACCTGGCTGAACGGTTAGCAAACTTGTAAGGTGTTAATGATCCCAGCTAGTTCTCTTTTTAAGGTTTGAAGAAGAATTCGAGAAAATAGTGGGAGCCATCCTGATTAGATAAACTAATAATCAATCTAATCTTGCAAGAGTGCGCGCTGAGTGTTTCTTTTCTCTCTCTCTCCAGGTAGCAACCAATTTATGCCTTAATCAACATAATAAAATGTATGACTTGACCGATCCGGATTCTTATTCGGGACTAAGGAACATCGGTTCAGCTTTAACTTATGACAACTGTCACGGGTATGAGCAAAAGAAAGAGGATTGCATGAATTCCTTGATGACCCTTGTTCCCGCCGAAATTTTCGTCCAAGGGATATTTGTTCCTGTTTACACCGGTTTAGGTTACGTTTACAGATATGTGTGTGATCGGGCTCATTCATATACGCACATACACACATCAGAGGAAGAACAGATGTTAAAAAAGGGAGCACTTGGTGGTCAACGACAAAAAGAAAGTATTTAATTGAACATTTTATTCTATTGGAAATAGATCATTAAACATGAGATCGAAAGTACAGGGATTCACAAAACTATGAATAAAATTCTCTAACTCCCTCTCTGCCTTCTCCACCATGTCAAAGCGGCGATCTTCATGAGGAGTCATTTCCCATCGGACAGCACCGTGCCCATTAGCAAAGGCAGATATTATAGCCCGCTGAGCCCGTATCTGGCTTAGCAGCCGAATAAAGCGATCCCTCAGAGCTGCGGTAATCAAGAGTGCCTCATGAAAGAACTCGATCTTGTCCTCCGCGGCGTCGAGCGTTGCCGGAGTCATCTCCGCTGGATGAGGTGGAATGTCATCGAGCACGGACAAGAAAGCCATCCGGAGCTAAATAGAGCCGATGGGGAGGGAAGATCCCCTACGAGTCAAGAGTTCATACCACACCGTATCGCATTGGTCATCCGTGAGAGCAGGGTTCACCAAGCGTGCGGCAAAACGAGGAACAATTTTTTCGATGGGCACCTCCCATGGCTGTCGGCGAGCATGTGGACGATTACAAGCCATAGCTCTTCTCTGTTAAGATGATTCTCTGAAAATGAAAGAAAAGAGAAGTATTGCTTCAGATTATAAAAGGGGATATTTAAATCTAGGCACAGAAAATGCTGTGCATGATGGAACTATTTCCAAGCTCTGGGAAAGAGAAGTTTGACCCTGAAAAAGCGGAAAAAGAAGGTGAAAAGACACCTTCAGTAATGAGACAGCATCTCATGTGCAAAGCATGAGAGCATTTGCACCAGGAGCGCCAGCGCTAAGAATCAAAGACTCTGAGGCGGCGCCTCACGTGCAAAGCATGAAAGCACTTGCGCCAAGAGCGCTAAGAGTCAAAGACTCTGAGGCAGCGCCTCACGTGCAAAGCACGAGCGCGCTGGCGCCAGAACTAAAAGTTCTTTACCGTTGGATCAAAGATCCAACGGAGTTGATTAAAAATCACCAAAGTAAAGAATTAAATTCTGTTAAGTGAATACTCCTCAAAATCTTTCCAAACAGGAAAGATTGTGCTTTGTAAATCAGAGCACCGTTGGATCAAAAATCCAATGGTGATTAAAAATCACCAAGATACAGAACAATCTCTGTATGGGAAAATAATTTCCCAATCTTGTTAAGTAACAAGAAAGATGTCTTCTGTAAAACAGAAACCCTAGGATCAAAGATCCAACAGGGGGAAACATCCCCAAATCAATTAGAGAAAAGATCTGCTTAACTGATTCAACAGCCTCCCCTATATAATGGCCCTAAGACTTGTCACGCCCCGCTTCCCCGTGTACGGCGAAGTGGACGCGACGAGGTCCGCTATGTATATACTTAGAAGTACATACGCTAAGCGTATCTAAGCAATATAAATGTAAATCACAAGAGACAGGAGATATAGAAATAACAGCAACTTTATTAATAACATTCTTTTGTACAATGCATGAAAAGTAAATACAACTGAAATGAAAAGCGATGCCTAAACAGTGGCATAACAGGAAATGAAAATACTGAATAGAACAAGGTACAATATCTAGAGCTCGGGGTCTTCGTGAAACTGCTCCAAGTCTTCACCGGTGGGCTCGATCTCTGCTGGGTCCAAAGCACCTGACGACATTCAAAGAAGAAAGAAATAGAATGTCGTCAGCGAACAGGTCGCTCGGTAAGTCCCAAAGATAAAGAAGAATTAGAAAAGACAGAATAAGAGGTATTTTCTAAAGAAGTTGTAAAATATTGTAGAATATTGTGTTAACGCTGTTGTTTGTAGCTTGGTACAGAAGGATGCCAGTGTATACGAGAGGGGTCTCTATATGCTAGAGACCAGGGCAAACGGAATGTACAAGGAACCGTTAAGCCACGGTACAACAGCAACGGAATATAGGTTAGGTGTCTTAATCTGACCACCTCGTGCCACCTTTAACACCTTCCATACCAATCTACCCCTTAAATCCCGTAGTGTTTTGATAGTATTGTTGTATTGTATTGTGTAAGTTGGATGACTGACCAAAACCATGATATCAGTAAACAGAGTGTAACTGCATAATCAGGTAAATGGAATAACGGGATAATGGATGTATATCCATGATTTGATTCAGTCAAGATGTATAGATTGTTAACTGGATTCTGGGATTCATGTGTTCATATTGAGTTGGAATATTAAAGAATATAGATTGACTTGAATCATATTCAAGTCAAAAATAATCAGACTCAAACCCGAGTCAGACTAAAAGAAATGTAAGTCGAAGTTCTATATTTGTTAGGGTCATTATTGTAATTTATAAAACTTGAGGGGGTTTTATGTAAAAATACTTTTGTATAGTTTTCAAGATACACCTCAAGGATTTATTATTCGTCTTTATAGTTATAATGAGTATGATTTTATTTATGTTATTTCTAGTGATAATATCCTAATTATATAAATAAAGGTATTAATTTATAATACTGATTTAGTTGAAATTCATGGTATTTTAATGTAACTTTTAATCTTGTAATTTTGAGGAAAAGATGGAAACTTTATCTTATAATAAAATAGGTGTTTAAATGATAAATATACATATGTTTATACAAGAATAATTTTTAATAAATATTTTATTTTTCAAAAATCTCATTTTTCTTAAATGTCGTATTTTAAACCTTTCGAGACCGAATGCTCCTTGCGGAGGTCTGAATCTCGCACTATTAAGCCCGAGGGTACACGATAAACCGTACTATCCCTAACGAGTTCCCCAAAGGTGGATTGTAGTGGCGCTTTGCAAATATTTAATAAATACTAATCATTTAGAAAACGTTTTTATAAAGATAAGGTATTTATTTGTAAAAGGTGTAAATTTCCGTATTTTAGATTTTAGGGTTTCCTAAGCCAACTGGCCTATTTCTAAATGATCTAAACGACAAGTCGTTAGAAGCCTCAAATCGCCTCTTCACCGCCAATTGTGTCCAAGTAAGTACAAATGAGAAAAGGAGGGATCTGCTCACGAATCGTGAGACGGGCCTTTTAAAGTTAGCTTTTCTCACTTGCCTAGCCTGGACACCACAAAGTCAGGTTTAGATAAACGATCAATGTCCACGACATATCGTATTTTCCTTTTAAAAGATATTATTTTAAAATTGTATATAACTTAGAACTTTTAGAAAAAGGTTTTATTAGAAAAAATGGTATTTTAATCCATAAATGTAACGCCCCATGCCCCAGTACAGATGGTATTGTCCGCTTTGGCCGAAACCGCACGGTTTTTCCCTTTAGAGCGAACCGGACCCGACCAGACCAGGGTTTAAAAGATATTGTTTTAAAATTGTATATAACTTAGAACTTTTAGAAAAAGGTTTTATTAGAAAAAATGGTATTTTAATCCATAAATGTAACGCCCCACGCCCTAGTACAGATGGTATTGTCCGCTTTGGCCGAAACCACACTGTTTTTCCCTTTAGAGCAAACCGGACCCGACCAAACCAGGGGCCACTTCCCAGGAGGTCACCCATCCCAAGACTTCCCTGACCCGAGCACGCTTAACTACGGAGTTCTCAAGCTCCTGTAGTTCCGGTTCACTTAAAAGGCGCCTCTATAATTGAGGGTGGTATTATTACATTTATAATGCAGTTCGGTCCTCTTTCGAAATATGTTCTGAAGATTCCCCATTGTTCTACAGTGGGTCCCACGGACTCTAGAGGTGGCCCCCATAGATTCAAGAGGTGGCCCCCGCCCTCTTGGTATGACAATTGGCGTGCAACTTTGTTCTGTGTGGCACTTTGCTCCGTGAACAAGAGCCGGGTCCCGACATTCTCCCCACCTTTGAACAATGGTTCGTCCTCGAACCACAGACCTACTACTGAGGGACCCGCATGGGCCACCATAAATGTAACGCCCCACACCCCAGTACAGATGGTATTGTCCACTTTGGCCGAAACTGCACGGTTTTTCCCTTTAGAGCGAACCGGACCCGACCAGACCAGGGGCCACTTCCCAGGAGGTCACCCATCCCAAGACTTCCCTGGCCCGAGCACGCATAACTACGGAGTTCTCAAGCTCCTGTAGTTCCGGTTCACTTAAAAGGCGCCTCTATAATTGAGGGTGGTATCATTACATTTATAATGCAGTTCGGTCCTCTTTCAGAATGTGTTCCGAAGATTCCCCATTGTTCTACAGTGGGTCCCACGGACTCTAGAGGTGGCCCCCATAGATTCAAGAGGTGGCCCCCGCCCTCTTGGTATGATAATTGGGTGGCACTTTGTTCTATGTGGCACTTTACTCCGTGAACAAGAACCGGGTCACGACAAGACGTCAAGTCTTGGATCGAAGAAACTCCCCCATAAGTTTCATACAGAGAAATCCCCCCCCCCCCAAACTTTGAGAAATTTCAAAAAGAAGAGCAAGCTCTCGGAAGAAAATTTTTCTTCAAGATAAATAAAAGAAGAGAGATCATAACATCTCCTGAATGTTTTAAGAGTTTAACTTTCACATCATAAGAACTCAATTCTTTATGTAGATCACAGATCCATAAGACTAGGTTTTTCATTAAAAAAACCAAGAGATTCAGCATCTCATCAAAAGGAGAAGAATTTAGTTCTTAGATCCATGAGACAGAGTCTCTTATAAACCGAGAATTTAATTCTCAGAGCACAGAACTGATCAGAACTGCCTAAAAAGAGCCTTAGCACTCCAATTAAAAAGAAGTGCCTCAGCACTCCTAATCTGGCGCTCAGCGCCCAGTGCTTTAAGCGCTATGTTATAAAACAGCCTTAGCGCTCCAAATTAAGAAGAAGCGTCTTAGCGCTTCAAGTCTGGCGCTCAGCGCCCAGTGCTCTAAACGCTATTTTTAAAGAAGCGCCCAGCGATCCAAATTTGGAGCTAAGCGCACTACGTGCTCCTCACGTGTGCGCTATTCATAAGAAGCGCTTCAGCGCTTCAAGGCTGGCGCTCAGCGCCAAGCACACCAATTGCTCCTCACGTGTGTGCTATTTCACAAGAAGCGCTATGCACTCATTGACTGGCGCTCAGCGCCAAGTGCGCCACGTGCTCCTCACGTGGGCGCTGAGGGAACATAAACTGTTCTTTAAATAAAGCCCATGAGCCATAATGAGTGCTCAACACTCAATAAAAAACAAAAAAAAGTTGTCAGAACCCAAACCAATGCTCATCATTATTAAATAAAAAAGGACTGGGCCTAATTAAATGTTCAACATTTTAACTGAGTGGGCCGAGCCCAAGTTGGCCACAGACCCCTAATTCAGATTATTTGAGCCCATATGCTCATAAATCTTTTTAACTGATCTTACTCCCAAATCTGACTATGGATCTCCCAACCAACATTGGTTCAAGGGTACATCTCTTCACACCTCTGATATATGTCGTTGTAATTCTTCAACGTCTTCAGAGAGGTGGCGGGTCCCGACAACCAGAAGACCAACGGAGCGCAACGTCCTAAAACTAACAATGGACCATAATGTCCTTAAACTAACTACAGACCGCAACGTCCTTAAACTAAACTCTATGGACTATGAGGTCCTTAAACTCGTGGACTATGATATCCTTAAACCCAATGGACCGTAACGTCCCTAAACTAAACTCTATAGACTATGATGTCTTTAAACTATAGACTATGATGTCCTTAAACTCCATGGACTATGATTTCCTTAAACCCAATAGACTGCAATGTCCCTAAACTAAGACGATAGAGTCCAAATACTCTTTCGTTGGATCTAAATGATCCCAAAATCTTGTTGACTAGATCTTAGTCTAAAATTAGACTAACGTATCCTCAACAATCGTTTAAGTTGATCTTAATCTCAATGAGAATAACGATCCTTAAATCCAAACCAAAACCAAATCTAAGAAAATACGGATTTGGACTGATCCACGCGCTACGGGCGACAACATACATTAGTCTCCGTATACGATCCACGGGTAACCGAAAATAAAACAAAAACACACGACACGAAGTGACCATCTGGAGAAGGAGAAAGTGGTTACCGCTATGCGGTAGCATAATTAACTGCAGGGAAGAGCGTCCCCACAATCAAAAACCCCTCGAAAACGAGGGGGAATCTGATGAAGTCCGCTACAACCACCGCATCTGTCTAAACCTCCGATATACGATGCCATAAATCAATTTAGCATCTTCGGAGAGGTGGACAGATAAAACCAAATAGCATCTGCCCCCAAAATTCAGGGCGGACGTCCCAACGTCCCGGTCCCGTCTTTCTGCGGCGAACAACCCTAACAAAGAAAAACATACTATTGTGTCTCCTTCATGTGTTCTTATTATTGAGAAATGTTTTTCGGTCAGTCCTACCTCCTCGGTACTAGATACCGGATCAGGATCTCATATTTGTAATTTATTGTAAGGACTGAGAAAAAGTAGAATGGTTAGACCTGGTGATATGTCCCTTAGAATAGGGAACGGAGCACAAGTTGATACTGCTTCCATCGGTGAATATCACCTAGAATTGCCAAGTGGCAATACTATAATTTTGAACAACTACTATGTACCTTCCATGCTTTGTAACATCATATCGGTTTCTTTACTTGATAAAGATGGATATAATTTTGTTCTAAATAGAAATATCATGAACATTTACCTTGATAAGGTATTGGTTGCGAAAGGTACATTTCATATTGGTATCTACGTTCTAAATCAAAACACAGTTTTCAATATACAAAACACACGAAAGAGGATGAGTTCAGAAGTGAACGAATCATACTTGTGGCATTGTAGACTTAGTCATATCAATGAGAAAAGACTATCTAAGTTACATAAAGATGGATATTTGAATCCGTTCGAATTTTCATCTTATGAAACTTGTCAGTCTTAGCTCAAAGGAAAGATGACCAAATCTCCGTTCATCGGACACGGAGAAAGAGCAACAGGGCTCTTAGGACTCATACACGGTGATGTATGTGGTCCAATGTCTATACTCATACTTCATAACATTCACTGACGATTTCTCTAGGTTCAGAAATATGTATCTTATGAAACACAAATCTGAAGCTTTTGAAAAATTCAAAGAATACAGAAATGAAATAGAGAACCAGAATGGCAAAAGTATCAAGATCCTCCAATCTGATAGAGGAGGGGATTACTTAAACACGGAATTCCTAGAATACCTAAAAGAGAATGGAATTCTCTATCAGCTTACTCCTCCGTATACACCACAGCACAACGGTGTATCGTAGTGGAGGAATCGTATCCTATTGAATATGGTTCGCTCCATGATGAGTAATGTTGAGTTGCCTCTTTCATTCTGGGGGTTTGCTCTTGAATCAGCTGCATTCTTATTGAATAGAGTTCCAACCAAATCAGTGCCTACCACCCCATATGAAATATGGAGTGGGAAGAGACCATATCTTAATTACTTTAAGATATGGGGATGTCCTGCTTTTGTTAAAAAGAAGAACCCAGGTAAACTCGAGACAAGATCTGCATTGTATAAGTTTGTGGGATACCCTAAACATTCAAAGGGATATCTTGTCTACCACACCAAGGAACAGAAGGGGTTTGTCTTTCGCTACATAGTCTTCTTAGAAAGAGAATTTCTTGCAAAAGAAATTAGTGAGAGTACGGTAGAACTGGAAGAAAATCTGGAACCACAAATTGAAGCAGAAGATTTGGTTGAACTTCTAGATTCAGAAGTACCCGACGAACCTCAGCCACTCCGCAGATCTAGTAAGATTTCTCATCCGCCCGAGAGATACTATGGTTTTCTCATAGACGGGGATTGAGAGGATTGCATCTTGGAAGAAGATGATCCTACTAGTTTCAAGCAGGCTATTACCAGTAGGGACTCTGATAAATGGTTGGATGCTATGCGACCTGAAATGGAGTCCATGTACACCAATAATGTTTGGACCTTGGATATTGCTACACCAAGGGTAAAACCTATTGGATGAAAATGCATCTACAAAAAGAAGACTGGTGTAGATGGACAGGTGGAAATCTATAAGGCTAGACTTGTTATAAAAGATTTCGTCAAAGACCAGTTGTGGACTATGACGAAACCTTTTCTCCAGTGGGTATGCTCAAATCCATTCGGATCCTACTTGTCATTTCCGCTTTCCATGACTATGAAATCTGGCAGATGGACGTAAAAACGGATTTTCAAAATGGAAGTTTGGAAGAGTGCGTATATATGGATCAGCCGGAAGGATTCATAGACAGTGGGAGCAGCGAGAAGGTGTGCAAGTTGCTTAAATTTATGAATTAAAGCAGGAATCGCGGAGCTGGAACACCTGTTTTGATGAAACAGTCAAAGAATTTGACTTCATCAAAAACGAGGATGAACCTTGTATATATAAGAAGATTGTAGGATGACCTGTCGTATTCCTAGTCTTGTACGTGGACAATATTCTTTTGATAGGAAATGGCATTCCTATGCTACAATCGGTCAAGTTGTTCTTGTCACAAAGGTTCTCCATGAAAGACCTGGGTGATGTCTCGTACATTCTGGAGATTAAGATCTACAGAGATAGATCCAAGAGATTGTTGGGACTTTCACAGTCCAGGTACATAGAGTCCATACTAAAGAGATTTAGTATGGAAGATTCCAAGCGCGGTAATATACCCGCATTGCACGGAATCACCCTCTCCAAAGAGATGCCTCTCAAGAATGATGAGGAGAGGGTTCGCATGAGAATTATACCCTATGTTTCGGCTGTAGGATCTATAATGTATGTGATACAGTGTACCAGACCAGATGTAGCTTACATGCTTAGTGTGGTGAGCCGGTATAAGTCAAACCCAGGAGAGAATCACTGGACAGCAGTAAAGAACATCTTAAGTACCTAAGAAGGACTAAGAAACTGTTCCTGCTATTTGGTAATAGGGACCTCCAGGTGGAGTCCTTTACCGACTCGAGCTTCCAGAGTGACAAGGATGACAGCAAGTCTGTATCGGGTTTTTTGTTTAACCTCAACGGAGGGGCGGTCTGTTAAAAGAGCTCCAGACAGGACACCGTCACAGACTCGACGATGGAAGCTGAATACATTGATGCCAACGATGCCGCAAAGGAATTGGTCTGGATTAAGAAGTTCAGTACTGAACTTGAGGTGGTTCCAATTATTGTTAATCCAATACCTTTGTATTTGCGACAACAATGGGGGCTATGGATTTAACGAAGGAACCACGGTCCCATCAAAAATCAAGACATATCTTGAGGCGGTATCACCTGATCAGGGAGATCGTTGATCGCTGGAAGATCGAGATGCAGAGAGTGTACAAAAAAGAAAACACAGCGGATCCATTCACCAAGGCCCTTCCTCAAGCACAGTTCGAGAGACTATTTGAGATATTGGGTATGCGATACGCCAACAACTGGCCCTAGTGCAGACGTTGGGTACACAATACACCAATATATGGCCTTAGTGCAAATGGGAGATTGTTAGATATGTATGCTCTAGAGGCCATTAATGTATATGTATACATGTAGATACTTGGAAATATGTATGTACAGGACAATCTTGATTGATATGATAGTATGCTATTTGGTTTGTTTTTATCTTAACATGTTCATATGTTTTACATGTTATTACGTATCCTTTATACATGTTGATAAAGCCTGTAGGATTATTTCTTGACTACCGGCATTATGATAGCAATCATACATGTGGGAGCTGGGTAGTCGATAAGCACATCCTTAAAATGTCCCTAGTCATGGGAGTATCGAGACTGGGCATCGATATTATGGAGTAGACTAGTGTATACGTTTCTAAACCCCGACGAGGGGCGATGGTTGGTCCTACAGCCATTGGTCTTTCGCACCTAAGATCATATACAGGTGCTCACTGGGAATGAGTACACAGGACGGACTCACCGAGAACTTCTAGATGGTACAATACCTATCATCAGATAGCAGTTCTCAGGTGACATGAATACAGGTTAGTCTTCAGACCTGAGATCGTCATTTATCTTATGTGTGTTCCTACTTTACTTAGATTACTACCCTACCATGGCTCTACTGAGTCATGCAAGAAAGTTTTAGTTGGGTACAGTCCTGAGACATATGGAGGCAGTGAGCGATTGTTAGGGATTCGTCTCCCCCGGTATAGGGAGTCAGTATCGCACTGTGTTCGATTAGCCAGCACCATAAGACCTTGACCAAGGAAGTTGGGATTTACTGATAGTTAGATCAGTAGCTTCCCGGATTGGTCCTGGGCCATATCGGCATGAATTATCGAATTATTAGGGTCTGACAGTTACCACCCTCTAGACCCGGTATGTGATACTATTAGACGAAGAGACCGGACTGTACAGAGATTGTCACGGATAGGCTAAGTAGGGATCCAGATGAGTTTGCTCGTCGGCCTTCCTTTTCGACAGGTACACGGTTAGCCGTTACGTACAACTAGTGCTGCTGACGTGCTTGTGGTTATGGATTTATCCAGTAGCTCACTGCCGGCGTACTGTCGAGTTTTTAGAGTCCCACATAGAAGGTTTTCCTGATTCAGGCGAAATGATGTAGTAGCCGTATTTTAATATGTGCAGGGTTCCGATCGAATGATTGTACTAGTTATCCGAAATTTCGATCGGGATGTGTGTAGGGTTCCGATCGAATGATTGTACTAGTTACCCGGACTTTCGATCGGACGGTTGATAATACTAGCCGGCTTGGGATTGAACCGGATTATTAAATCAGGCATTGATTTGATAATTTACATATATATATTTCAATATGTATATTCTAGTATTATGTTCTTTGTGTTATTCTATCTCTTTGAGTATTCGTATTTTGATACGAATACGGGTATGTATATGCGCTAGAGTGAATTCCGTAATTATACGGAAAACGTTCTAGAAGGTGGACACCTCATTTTAGTTTTTCCATTTATTATTTAAATGGAAAATGAGGTGTAAAGGTAGTGAGGTGAGTATGGTGAGAACCATGCTTCAATAGTGTTGACAAATGAATTGAATATTCATTTATGCAAACTATTCAAGCATGGTTGTATTTTAATATTGGAAAAATGTTTTTACAAAACTATGGTTGATATTTTTCTCTCTCATGGATGAAATCATTTCTCACCATTTGCTTATCTCTCCTCACCATCCTTTCTTGAGCTCCTCCTCCTCCTCCTTCTTGATCTTCCTCTCTATAATCTCATGTGTTGAGAATCAAGATAGGAAGAGAGATAGATATACACTAAGAACAACTCATTACATCCTAGTCACTTTAGATTAGCAACCAAGAGTCTCTAGTTGCTCCACTAGAATTTTAATGTGGAGCTAGAGCCATGAACTACATCACTCGGGTGGATCATCTTCAACAAAGGAAGACAGACAATCAAGCTCGATCAAAGAGATCTCAAGGAGCAAAGGAAGAAGATAGAAGACCGAAGGACACAGATCTTTTGGTAAAATAACTCTATCACAGTAGTTAAACTCTTTGTAGTTAGCTAGTTTCGGTTTATGGTTAGATTCTTGGATGTGTTTTCTAGCACCGGATTTTAAAAGTTAAAGTTTTTCGTTCCGCAACGGCCGCAGTAGACGGCCAGGGCTCTAGGAACCCCAACAAATGTTTGACTTGACCGAACCAGCTATTACACTTGGCTGCGAAACATCGGTTCGGCTCTAACTTATGACAACTGTCACGAGTATGGGCAAGAGAATGAGGACTATAGGGAATTCCATATAACTCTAATGAAGGAGAAACATTCTAATGCATCTTCTTCTGATGTATTTATTATTGAAAACTATTTTTCGGTCAACCCTACATCCTGGATATAAGATACCGGATCAGGATCTCATATCTATAATTTATTATAAGGACTGAGAAAAAGTAGAATGGTTGGAACGGATGATATGTCCCTCAAAATAAGAAACGGAGCACAAGTTGATATTACTGCCATCGGCGAATATCACCTTGTGTTGCCAAGTGGCAACACTATGATTTTGAACAATTGTTACTATGTACCTTTCCTGCTCTATAATATTATATCAGTTTCTTTACTAGATAAAAATGGATATAATTTTTTCTGGATAGAAATATCTTGAACATTTAGCTCAATCAAGTATTGGTTGCAAAAGGTATATTATTTAATGGTATCTATGTTCTTAATCAAAACACGGTTCTTAATGTACAAAACATACACAAGAGGAAGAGTTCAGATATGAACGAAACCTACTTGTGGTATTGTAGACTTGGTCATATCAATAATAAAAGAATTGCTAAGTTACATAAAGATGAATATTTGAATTCGTTCGAATTTCCATCTTATGTAACTTGTCAGTCTTGTCTCAAAGGAAAGATGACCAAAGCTCCATTTATGGGACACGAAGAAATAGCTACAGAGCTCTTGGAACTCATACACAGTGATGTATGTGGTCCAATGTCTACGCATGCAAGGGGTGGGTTCTCGTACTTCATGACATTCACTGATGATCTCTCTAGGTTCGGATATGTATTTCTCATGAAACACAAATTTGAAGCTTTTGAGAAGTTCAAAGAATATAAAAGAGAAGTAGAGAACCAGACAGGGAAAAGTATCAAGATCCTTCGATCTGATCGACAAGGGGAGTACTTGAGTACGGAATTCCGTGACTTTCTAAAAGAGAATGGTATTATCTCTTAACATACTCCGCCATATAACCACAGTACAACGGTGTATCGGACCGGAGGAATCGTACTCTATTGGATATGGCTCTCTCCATGATGAGTAAAGCCGAGTTATCTCTTTCTTTCTAGGGATATGCAGTTGAGACAGCGACATATCTATTGAATAGGGTTCCTACCAAATCTTTGCCTACCACTCCATATGATATATGGAATAAGAAAAGACTGTATCTTAAGTACATTAAGATATAGGGCTGTCCTGCTTTTGTTAAAAAGCAAAACCCTGATAAGCTCGAGGCACGATCGGTGTTATGTAAGTTTGTGGGATACCCCAAGCATTCACAAGGATATCTGTACTTCCACACCGAGGAACAGAAGGTGTTTGTTGCTCGTCATGCCACCTTTTTAGAATGGCAGTTTCTTGCAAAAGAAAAAAGTGGGACCACGGTAGAATTGGAAGAAATTCTGGAGCCACAAATTTAAACTGAAGATTTGGTGGAACTTCAAAATTCAATAACCCAGAAGGAGCTCAGCCAATCCATAAATCTAGTAGGATTTTTCGTCCAACCGAGAGATACTACGGTTTTATCATAACGGGGATCAAGAGGATTGCATTTTGAAAGAAGATGATCCTACTAGTTTCGAGTAGGCTATTACCAGTAGGGACTCTGTAAAATGGTAGGATGTTATGCGATCCAAAATGGAGTCCATGTACACCAACAAAGTTTGTACTTTGGAAATTGTTCTTCCTGGGGGAAAACCCATTGGATGCAAGTGGATCTTCAAAAAGAAGATTGGTGTAGATGGACAGGTAGAAACCTATAAAGCTAGACTTGTTGTAAAAGGTTTTCGTCAAAGACCAGGAGTGGACTATGACGAAACATTTTCTCTAATAGCTATGCTGAAATCCAGTCAATCCTACTTTCCAATGCTCCTTCCATGACTATGATATCTAGCAGATGGACGTAAAAACAGCTTTTCTAATAGAAGTTTAGAATAGTGCATTTATATGGATCAGCCAGAGGGATTCATAGACAGTAGGAGCAGCAAGAAGGTGTGCAAGTTGCTTAAATCCATTTATGGATTAAATCAGGCATCGCAGAGGTGGAACATCTTTTTTGATAAGACCGTCAAAGAATTTAACTTCATCAAAAATGAAGATGAGCCATGTATCTACAAGAAGATTGTAGGGAGAACTGTCATATTCCTCGACTTGTACGTCGATGATATTCTCTTGATAGGAAATGACATTCCTATACTGCAATCGGTCAAGCTGTTCTTGTCATAAAAGTTCCTCATGAAAGATCTGGATGATACCTCCTACATTCTAGGGATTAAGATTTACATAGATAGATCCAAAAGATTGTTGGGACTATCACAGTCCAGGTACATAGACACCATACTAAAGAGATTTAGTATGGAAGATTCCAAACTTGGTAATATACCCGCTTTGCATAGAATCACCCTCTCCAAAGAGATTTCTCCTAAGACTGATGAAGCGAGGGCTCGCATGAGCATTATACCCTACACTTCGGCGGTATAATCTATAATGTATGCGATACTATGTACCAAACCAAATATATCTTATGCTCTTAGCGTAGTGAGTCAATATCAGTCGAACCCAGCTGAGAATTATTGGACAGCTGTAAAGAACATTCTTAAGTACCTGAGAATGACTAAGGAGATGTTCTTGGTTTATGGTAATGGAGACCTCCAGGTCGAGTCCTTTACCGACTCAAGCTTCCAAAATGACAAGAATGACAGCAAGTCTGTCTCGGGATATATGTTTACACTCAACAGAGGGGCGGTCTGTTGGAAGAGCTCCAAACATATCACCGTCGCAGACTCGACGATGGAGGCTAAATACATTGCTGCCAACGATGCCGCAAAAGAAGCGGTTTGGATGAAGAAGTTCATTACTGAACTAGAGGTGATTCCGTCTATTGTTAATCCAATATCTTTGTATTGCAATAACAATGGGGCTATGGCTCTGCTGAAGGAACCACGGTCCCATCAGAAATCCAGACACATCTTGAGGCGGTATCACCTGATCAGGGAGATCGAGGTCCGGAGAGTAAATACGAAAGACAACACGGCGGATCCGTTTACCATGGTCCTCCCTCAAGCGCAGTACGAGCGACTTTTTGAAATGTTGGGTATGCGATACGCCAACAACTGGCCTTAGAGCAAACGTTGGGTATTCGGTACGCCAATTATAGGTCTTAGTGCAAGTGGGAGATTGTTGGATATGTATACCCAAGAGGCTTGTATTATATAAGATGCTAGGGATATGTATGTATAGGACAATCTTTCTCAGTTGTATAGTATACTATTTGAGTTGTCTTTATCTGAACATATGTATTTGTTTTTCTTGCTGTTTTATATTTCTTATACATGTTGATAAAGACTCGATACGGTAGTATTCTATTTTTTTTGTCTTTATCTTAACATTTGCATATGTTTTATTCGATATCACATATGGCTGATACATGTTTATAAAGCCCATAGGATTTTTCTTGACTACCAACATTATGATGGAGATCATACTCATGGGGGCTGGGTAGTCTATACGCACATCCTTAAATGTCCCAAGTCGCAGAAATATCCAAACCGGGCATCGATATTCCAGAGTAGACTTGTGTATACGTTTCTATACCGCGATGAGGGGCGGTGGTTGGTCCCACGGCCATTGGTGTGATCACCTAAGATTGTATACATGTACTGAAAGTGTTTCTTAGCACCACCATGAGGTTAAAACCGGCATCAAGCATGCAATTTTCAAATTTTCTTGGTGCTAAGCCATACTAACCTAGAATCTAACTAGATAATAAGGGTTTAAACAATGATATATAAAGAACTAAGCTATGTGAAAAGAGATTACAAGATTTGTAGACCGTGTCCTTCACTTCTATAGCTCCGGATAGTAGTCCCTATGACTCCTCTTGGCTCTACTTGATGAATGAACGAGCTTTCTTCACGATCTTCATGCCGAAGATGATCCATCCGAAACTTCTCTAATTCAAGCTACATCTTCACTAATCTTTCATTAGTGAAGGAAACACCCTAATTCAAATTGCTAATCTAAAGTAGGATGATGAAGTAAGGGTTCTAAGCTCACTTAGAATTTATCCAAAACCCTATGGTTCACATCACATGTGAGTGTTAGGGCTTGGAGGAGGAGGAGAAAAAAGAAGGAAAATGGAGAGTGAAAGAGCTAAGGCTAAAACACAAGTGAAGAATAGCTACTCTCTCTCACATTATTGAAGTATGAATATTATTAAATAATAACATCACCATACTTCACTAGTGCAAGCAAACCATTGAACTAAAGAATAAAGCCATGCTCCACCATACTCAAAATATCTCCTCATTTTCAACCTCTTTTTCTATTTTCTAAAAATAGAAAATCCAACCATGCTTCATATATATATATATATATATATATATATATATATATATATATATATATATATATATATATATATATACACACACACACACATGCATACATATATATTAAGAAAAGAAAATAATTAGTGAGCAATGATATTAGTTAATATATAATTATATCAAATATAAATATATATCATATTATTAAATCAACACTTGATTTAATAATCCGGTTATATCATATATAACCGACTAGTATCATTTATCGCCAGATTAGAATACGGTATCACATACTCGTATTTAATCAGGCCCCCGCACATATCAGCATATGTGTCCTACCTCGTTTCACTTGAACAATGAAACCTCTGTGTGGGACTCTAAAGACTCGTCAATACGCCAGCAGAAGGTGATGATCATGTCAGTCACCCACAAGCCGTCAGCGGTACTAGCTGGATGTAACTGCTACTCAGGTATTGAGCGAATAGAAGATCAACAAGTAAGCTTGTCCAAACTCTCATAAAGCCTATAAGTAACACTTACCGTACAGTCCGATCTCTTCATCTGATATGTCACATATCGAGTCTAGGGGTGGAATCGTCAGACCCCAGTAACTTGATAAGTCATGCCGATGTGTGGCTCATAACGGTTCGAGAAACTACTGATAACACTTACCAGTAAATCTCATCAGCCCTGGCCAGGGACTTACTGTTATAGCCAATCGAGCATAGCACAACATCAACTCCCTATACCGGGAGAGACGAAACCCCTCCTATTGCTCACTGCCTCCATGTGACTCGGGACTATACCCAAAATCCACCTGTTTGCACGACTCCTTTGAGCCATGGTAGGGAGGAAATCAAAGCACAGTGGGAACCATACAAGACACTATGATGATATAGGACTAACCTGTACTAGTGTCACCAGAGAACGTCTATCTTACGATAGGTCTGTTACCATCTAGGAGTTCTTGGTGAGTCATGTTCGGTGTACCCATTCTCTAATGAGCACCTGTGTACAATCTTTGATATCAAACACCAATGGTTATGGGATAAACCATCGCCCCCTACAGGGTCAAGAAACATACTCACTAGTCTACTCTGGAATATCGATGCCCTGTCTCGATACTCCCTCGACTAGGAACAGTTAAAGGAGGTGCTTGTGGACTACACAATTCCCAGTAGTATGATCCGCATCATAGTCCTGGTAGTCAAGCAAGCATCCTAAGGGATTTATCAATATGTATCAGAGAGACAGTATAATAATACAAGTGTACATATTAAGATAAAGAGCAACCAGATAGCATACTATCATGTCGAGCAAGAAAGTCCGCTATATATATGTCCAATCATCCACTATATCATACAATAATAGCCTCTAGGGCATATATATTCCAAACAATCTCCCACTTGAACTAAGGCCAGTTGTTGTTGTATCTCATACCCAACATCCCAAAAAGTCTCTCAAACTGTGTCTAGGGGAGGGCCTTCGTGAGTGGATCCGCTGCATTGTCCTTCGTATCAACTCTCCTGACATCGATCTCCCGACGATCTACTATCTCCCGGATTAGGTGATACTGCCTAAGAATATTTCTAGATCTCTGATAAGACCGGGGTTCCTTGGCTAAAGCCAACACTCTATTGTTATCACAATACACAGGTATTTGATGCTCAATAGATGGAACCACACCAAGTTCAGCAATCAACTTTTTCATCCAGACAGCCTTTTCGGCAGCATCGTTGGCAGCGATGTATTCATCCTCTATCGTCGAGTCTGCTACGGTATCTTGCTTGGAACTCTTCCAACATACCTCCCTTCCATTGAGGGTGAAGATAAAACCTAAGACCGACTTACTGTCGTCCTTATCACTCTGGAAGCTCGAATCGGTAAAGAACTCCACCTGGAGTTCACCGTTACCATACACCAAGAACATTTCTTTAGTCCTTCTCAAGTACTTAAGAATGTTCTTCACTGCTATCCAGTGTTTTTCCCCGGGATCTAATTGATACCTACTCACTACACCTAGTGAGTAAAATACATCCGGTCTGGTTCATAATATCGCGTACATGATAGACCCGACTGCCGAAGCATACGGTATTCCTTGCATGCGAACCCTCTCCAAATCAGTCTTGGGAGACATCTCTTTGGAGAGAATGATTCCTGAGTATGCGGGTAAATTACCACGCTTAGAATTTTCCATACTAAACCTCTTTAGTATGGTGTCTATGTACCTAGATTGGGACAATCCCAACATCCGCTTAGATCTATCTCTATAGATCTTTATCCCCAAGATGTAGGAGGCATCACCTAGATCTATCATGGAGAACTTTTGTGATAATAAGAGCTTGACCGAGTATAGCATAGGAACATTGTTTCGTATCAAGAGTATGTCATCCACGTACAATACGAGAAAGACAACCTTACTATCTACAACCTTCTTGTATATACATGATTAATCTACATTTTTGATGAAGTCAAACTCTTTGATAGTTTCATCAAAACAGATGTTCCAGCTCCGTGATGTCTGCTTTAATCCGTAAATGGATTTAAGCAGCTTGCACACGTTTCCACTACTCCCGCTATCTACGAAGCCCTCTAGCTTTGTCATGTACACGCTTTTTTCTAAATCACCATTTAAAAAAGCGGTCTTGACATCCATCTTCCAGATTTCATAGTCATGGTATGTAGTAATGGCAAGTAGAATCCTGATGGATTTAAGCATAGCGATAGGAGAAAAGGTTTCATCATAATCTACACCAGGTCGTTGACGAAAACCTTTAGCAACAAGTCTAGCTTTGAAGGTCTCAACCTTTCCATCTACACCAAGTTTCTTCTTAAAAATCCACTTGCTCCCGATGGGTTTTACCCCTTCAGGAGCAACTTCCAAAGTCCATACTTTGTTGGTGTACATGGATTCCATCAGATCACATAGCATCCAGCAATTTCACAAAGTCCCCACTTGTGATGGCCTGCTCGAAACTAGTTGGGTCATCATCTTCCATGATGCAATCCTCGCTCCGACCGTCTATGAGAAAATTGTAGTATCTCTTAGGTGGATGAGGAACCCTACTAGATCGGAGTGGCTGAGGTTCGTTTGATACTATTGGATCCTCCGGTACTATCAAATCATCGGTTGTAGTTTGTGTAGCTGGAACTTAATCCAGCTCTACCTCATTACCACTAATTTCTTTTATAAGAAATTCCTTTTCTAAAAAGGTGGTATATTGAGAAACAAACACTTTTTGTTCCTTAGTGTGGTAGAAAATATATCCATGTGAGTTCTTTGGATATCCCATAAACTTGCAAAGAACTAATCGTACCTTGAGTTTGTCCGGATTCTGTCTTGCAACATAGGCCGGACAACCTCATATCTTAACTCGTTTAAGATATTGTCTCTTTCCACTCCATATCTCATATGGTGTTTTAGGCACATATTTTGATGGAACTTGATTCAATAAGTACGCAGTTGTCTCAAGTGCATAACTCCAAAAGAAAATAGGTAATTCAGCATTAATCATCATAGAGCGCATCAAATCTAATAGGGTGTGATTCCTCCGCTTCGATACTCCATTGTGCTGTGGTGTATACGGAGGAGTAAGCTGAGAGAGAATCCCATTCTCTTTTAAGTAGTCTCGGAATTTCATGCTCAAGTATTCTCCTTCCCGATCAGATCGAAGGATTTTAATACTTTTACCGGTTTGGTTTTCTACTTCGTACTTATATTCCTTGAATTTCTCAAAAGCTTCAGATTTGTGTTTCAAGAAGAACACATGTCCGAATCTTAAGAGATCATCAGTGAATGTAATAAAGTACGAGGAACCATTCCTGGCATGTATAGACATAGGACCGCATACATCACTATATATCAGTCGCAAGAGTTCAGTAGCTCTTTCTCCATGTCCAGTAAACGGAGTTTTGGTCATTTTACCTTTGAGACATGACTAACAAGTTTCATAAGATGTAAATTCAAACGGATTTAAATATCCATCTTTATGAAAATTGGCTAGTCTTGTCGCATTGATATGACCTAGTCTACAATGCCACAAGAAGGCTTCGTTCATTTCTGAAATTTTCCTCTTTTGTGTGTTCTGTATGTTTAGAACTTTCTTTTGATTTAGAACATATATACCGTTACATAACATACCAAACCCAATCAACACTTGATTTAGGAAAATGTTCATAACATTATCCTCCAATACAAAATTATATCCTTCTTTATGTAATAAAAAAACTGATATAATATTGCACATCATGTTTGGTACATAATAACAGTCGTTCAGAATCATTGTATTACCATTTGATAATATTAGGTGATATTCGCCGACTGCTTTGGCTGCAACAATTGTTCCATTCACTACTTTTAGAGACATATCACCCTTTCACGGTTCTCTACCTCTTCTTAGCCCATGTAATAAATTACAGACATGGGAGCCTGATCCGGTATCCAATACCCAGGATGTAGAGCATACTGAGAAACAGTTCTCGGTAATGAACACACCCGAAGAAGATGCATCATTATGCTCTTTCTTCGTTCAGGTTGCATGGGAATCCTGATATTCCCCTATTCCTACCTCAGACTTATGAAAATCATAAGAAAAAGCAGAACCAACGTTCCCCAGCTCAGTATAATAAGCGGGTTCGGTCAATACATCTATATTATTATCTTGATTAAGACGTGTCATGGTCGCTACGTGGAGAGAGAGAGAGAGAGAAGGAAACGCTTTAACGTGCACTCTTTGCAAGATTAGATTGGTTATTATCTTATCTAATCAGGATGGCTCCCACTGTTTTTATCAAATTTTCCTTCAAACCCTAAAAGGTAAGATTAGTCAGGGTTAATTACACCCTACAAGTTTGCCAATCGGTTAGCCAGGCAGGTATTGTTACTCCGAGGGAGTCTCTCCATGCTTTCGCATGAAACTAATTAAATAACCTCGTTTCCGTAGGGGCATAACCCCGTTAACACCTTTCTTAGACACCTACTGGATCGGCTAATTGTAAAGTGGAAAACTCTCGCAGGAGTAACTCTTACTCGCAGTAGGTGTCGAAGTCCAACTATCTTATAGAAGGTATGCAATCACATTGCAAATTTCAACACTTGAAATCCTCAATATCTACTTTTACCCCTAGCTACTTATGACCTTAACAAGGTCAATAAATCATAAGCGCTGGCCAAGTTCAACCCGTCATTTCATGATTGAATTAAACCCACCCGTACGACCCTTAATAAGGTCAACAAAGTCGTACGACTACTCTAATCCAATCACATCGCATGCGGCAGATAAGCACTAATCAGCTACCGCACACTACGCCTTGACAATGTCAACAAACGTAGCATGAATACTAAATAGCACTTATCTAAAATGACGGAGGGCTACGAATGGTTTTGATGAAAACCTTTAATGTAATGAACTTGATATCGTTGTAGAATCTAGTAATTTGAAAAGGAGTGGTTTTTGTAGCATTGCTAGTTTTGCTAAAGAGGTCACTCCCGGTGAAGCGATCTCAGCTATTTCCTCATCGAATGAGATGCTGGTTATTCATCAAGGAATACCACTATGAAAAGTAAAAACTAGATAAGCTATCAAAATAAACCGTGGGGGTTATAGCATTTGCTAGTTTTGCTAAAGAGGTCACTTCCGGTGAAGGGATCTCGGCTGTTTCCTCATCGAATGAGGTGCTGGATATTCATCAAGGAATACTACTGTGCAAAGCAAGAACTAAAGCTACCTTTTTTAAAAAATTTGATTCTACAACATCTTTAGGTTTCTTTTCTTTCCATTAATCTCATTAATGAAGTCCCATCGTTTATGTTTACCTAAACATCACAGAAAAGAAACGAAAATAGAACGTACGCTTATGCCATCCGCATTCGCCACGGGGCCCCGTCATGCACCGTTAGGTTACTTAACTAACGGCAGAGCGAGGGCTGGACTAGCGCGGGTGCAAAACATAAGCAATGTTTATTATATATATCATATATATATATATATATAGCATTCGTCTCATGCAGCTAAATGATCACATCACAAAACTCAAGCAGCAGAAGTCAACATATGAAATATTAGATATATTAGGAGGTCCGTGTTTTAAATTCAACCAGTAATGAAAAACACGAATTCCATGATCGTGATGAATAACCAAACCCACGTCTCTAGACCCCTATGAGAGCGGCAAGCAACTCTGCTAATTCTAGAGTTAAGAGACCCGGTCTCGACTCCTCGAGATGGCCTCCTACTGCTAGAACCCGGTTACTTATGCTCCCCGTCTTGGTTCTATCCTAATGCAGAAAAGTAAATAATATACATCAATGGTGAAATCATCCTCAACCCGAAAGTGTCCCAATAAAAGAATATTACATATATGAAAATTGAAAAACTCTCATCTCACGCAAAAAAAAACCCAGGCTATTCAATCACGACGATCCAATATAATATCTCACAGCAACACAAAACATCACATGTCATTAACGTAAGTAAATATGTGTATCCCGAATGTCGTTGACATGTAGCAAGGAGATCGGGAATACCCCACATATTATACTTACGGTCGTAGAAAAAAATTAAAAAACTACAATAATTAGAATCCACATTTTCCATCGTGGCTGCGAGCATCCGAGTGGATGCTTTGGCAACGGGGTTCTCCTACAGTCACTTGGTCGGTGCTGTGAGGCGTGGCTATCTAATAATGTTATCCGGCGAGTATCCGCGTACTATACGAGAATGCGGCGGACTTTTGGTCCAAATCAAAACTCCGTGGCATCGATCAAAAGAGACTAAAGCGCTATATTTAAAATTAGCAAACTAATTTTCACAAAATTAATTAAAGTGGATTCTAAATATTGTATCACATATCAAACTTAAACCCGAAACGATATTAAAATATGACTACGAAACACTCCGAATAGCCCTAACACAAAAGATAACATCATATGCAATCTGGGCTAAACAAACATAACCTAAAACCCTAAAACCAAGACAACAGAACACCAATGAAATTCGAGACAAAACAGAGCATGAGAGGCCGGCCAGGCCGATCAAAATGGAATTGTGGCCGGTGAGATTTAGGAGTTAGGGTCTCGAGTTTCTCTGGTCTTCTAGTTACATCACATGTAACATTCAGCACTTGTTTAAAAAAATTTCAGAAAACGCTTCAAAATTTACAGAAACTTGGTCGTAGGGTTTGCAGTTTCGGGGTTGTTTCATTTTCGTAGTTCTACTAATATCGTCTAATCTCTAGCTTGTCTCTAATACCATGAAAGTGTTTCCTAGCACTACCATGAGGTTAAAACCGGCATCAAGCATGCAATTTTCAAATTTTCTTGGTGCTAAGACACACTAACCTAGAATCTAACTAGATAACTAGGGTTTAAACAATGATATACAAAGAACTAAGCTAAGTGAAAAGAGATTACAACCTTTGTAGACCGTGTCCTTCACTTCTATAGCTCCGGGTAGCAGTCCCTACGACTCCTCTAGGCTCCACTTGAAGAATGAACGAGCTTCCTTCACAATCTTCGTGTCGAAGATGATCCACCCGAATCTCCTCTAATTCAAGCTGCCTCTTCACTAATCTTTCATTAGTGAAGAAAACACCCTAATTCAAATTGCTAATCTAAAGTAGGATGATGAATTAGGGGTTCTAAGCTTACTTAGGATTTATCCAAAACCCTATGGTTCACATAACATGTGAGGGTTAGGGGTTGGAGGAGAAGGAGGAAGAAGAAGGAAAATGGAGAGTAAAAGAGCTAAGGCTAAAACACAAGTGAAGAATGGCTACTCTCTCTCTCTCACATTACTGAAGTTTGAATATTATTAAATAATATAACATCAACCATACTTCAATAGTGCAAGCAAACCATTAAAATAATGAATAAAGCTATGCTTCACCATACTCAAAATATGTAACATTTCAAAAAAAAATATTAATTTTTGGGAAATTTTATAATTTAATATTATTTTAATGAATATTTTAATATTTTGGCATTATTAAATACAAATAAATGGGAAAAATTTTGGAAAAATTATGGAAAATTCTAAAATAAGGTATTTTAGGGAATTATGCCATTTTCTAAGTTTTTATGATTAGTTATATGCTAATTTAGTGCTAATCGCGATTAAAAATCGCTAATCGGATTTTTAGCATTTTTGTGCAAAAATGTGCACATATCATTTTTCTTACACTTGTGCATTTTTTCCACCATGTTTCTTTTGGGGTTACTATTCTAGTGAGAAAGGTTTAGAGAGAAAAGAAAAAGAAAAGAAAAGAAAAGGCTTCATGATGAGAGAAAGAGAGACCAAGTCAACCTTTTACCTTTTTGAACCATACTCCCATCATTTCCCTTCTCATTTTCTCTCCCCCCTTCATAGTGTTGGATATATGTATGCCCTAGAGGTCATTATGTGATAGTGGATGTATCTATACATGTATATATATTCAGTTTGCATTCTTGCTCGACATGATAGTATGCTATCTGGTTATTCTTTATCTAACATGTTGATTTGACCATTCTTTTATTCATTCATACATGCTGATAAAGCCCCAAGGATATCTGCTTGACTACTCTGATTATGATAGAGATCATACTAGTGGGACATTTGTAGTCTATAAGCATATCCTGAAATGTCCCTAGTCGGAGGTGTATCGAGACGGGGCATCGATATACCAGAGTAGACTAGCGTATATGATACTAGACCCATGTGATGGGAGATGGATGTTCCCACATTCATCGATGTTTGACATCAAGATCATATACGGGTGCTCAGTGCTGACTGGGTACACTGGACGGACTCACCGAGAACTCCTAGATAGAATTATATCTATCGTCGGATAGCAGTTCTCAGGTGACACTGGTACAGGTTAGTCTGTAGACCCGAGATCGTCATGGAGTCTTGTGTGTTCTCCCACTGTACTTTGATTGCCACCCTACCACGGCTCTACTGAGTCGTGCAAACAGGTGGCCGTTGGGTACAGTCCCGAGACACACGAAGGCAATGAGCGATAGGAGGGGTTTCTTCTCTCCCGGTATTGGGAGTTGATGCGGTGCTGTGCTCGACTGGTTATAACAGCAAGTCCCTGGCCAGGGCTGCTGAGATTTGCTGATAAGTGTTATCAGTAGTTTCTCGATCTGTTATAGACCATTCACCGACACGACTTATTGAGTTATTGGGGTCGACGTGACCATCCCTAGGCTCGATATGCAGCATATCTAACGAAGAGACCGGACTATACGGTAGTGTTGCCGGATGGCTCGACGGGAGTTGTAGCAGGTTCGCTTGTTGTCTTCTGATCGCTCAATACCCGGGTGGCCGTTACGTTTAGCTGACCGCTTGCGGCTTGAGGGTACCTGATATGATCATCACCCTCTGCCGGCGTATTGATGAGTCTTAGAGTCCCACAAAGGAGTTACCCAGTCCAGGCGAAACGTTGTGGTGCGCATATGCGATATGCGCATGCACCCGATTGAAATGTGCGTATATGATACCGAACATTGATCGGGTGAACTGCTTTTGGTGGGGTCGTATGAGATATGACCGGATTGATAAATCAAGTGTTGATTTATCATTTAACCATTAGTTTTCTCACTTAAAACCTTTTCTTTGATGATAGATGTGTGCATGCATGTGTGCTTTTCTTTCTTTCTTTCATGCTAGTTTCATGCACATGTGAATGTGCATACATGCACACATACATACACTCATCCATCATGGTTGTTAGCATATGGAAATGGTGGCAATATAAGACTCACACCATGGATTATATAATGGATTATTACTTAATTTTGGATTTAAAAGAAAATGAAAAAGGAAAGGATAATCATTCTTGCTTCTACATTCTTCCTTTGACCTAACCATGCTCAACTACCACTAACCTAAGGTTATCCTTCTCTTTATCATTCCAAACTAAAGTTAAATAATGTCTCCATCACTTTAACCATGGTTCATAGCATGAAGGAATAAAATATATATTGATATATTTCATTTTCTTCACTTGAGTTATTTTTTTACCTCTTGTCAAAAATTGCCACCATCTTCTTCCTCTTGCTCTTTTGCTCTCTAGTTTTTTCTAGTGAGCAAATACCACTTAAAGATAGGTTTTTGAAGTGAGAAACCTAACCACAACATCATTCTACACAAGCTTAGCTGTTTTGTTTAGAGTGTTCTCTTCGTTTTGACGAAGTTGCGAGCTTGGACGGAGATCTCCGTGGTGGATCGTCGTGGACACAAGGGGACTTCAAAAGGACCTTCGTTCAACACCCTAGAGACCAAGGAGTCCAGCGAAAGGGAGCTACAAAGGTTGTAGTCTCGAAACCCTAGATTAGTTCGCTTTTTATTTCGTAACCCTAATTTTCTAGGATCGATCCCTTTGCATGTTAGTTTAGCACCATAAAAAATAAAACTTTGGGTCATGTGATGCTTCAAAACTCTTCATAGGGTGCTAAACAAACCTTTCATTGGTATCAGAGCCGACCTAGAACATTAGGCGACATTTTTACGAAGTGAAAACCCCGATCGGACAAAAATACGGTATTTTTGGGTGCTCTTTGGAAATTTTCTAAAATTTGATAATTTGCAGAATTAAAAATATGTAAAAAATACAGCAGGAAAAAATAAGGATTACGGTACAAAAATTTTCAAGTGAACAGTGATTATCGCCGCGGAAACGCGGCCTAAGCTTGCTTAGGCCGCGGTTCCGCGGCCGTATAAATGAATTGATGAATTTTGTTTGTACAGTAATTCATAAAACTGCTTGTATAAATTTTTGGATATTTTTAATCTGTATTTGGTTTTGAAAAATTCTGGAGATGGTGTTGGACTCGTCAATTCGATCGGGACTTTCATTTCGTAGCTTTTCCGGATAAATTAGAAAGTATTGAAGTGTTTGAACGAGTATCATTTACTCACTATTCACGGGGTTTAAATACTTTGGAGATACGTGCAAGTCTTTTTGCGGTGGTCCCTCTAGAAGACAACAAACCTTAACTCGATTATGTGACCGTCTCGAACTGCCCTTTGAACCTTAGGGTTTGGGGCAGTACGGCGTGCCACATGTGAGGCGTTGGCTTGACCCTTCTACGGCTGGACCGCTACTACTGTGTCACACTCCGGATTTTTGAACCCTGCTCAAGTGTTGAGCTTTAGTGAATCTTGGGTGCTTGATCGTTCGTTCGAAAACTTTAATACTGTCTGTTTGTCTGGAATGTGATACAATATGTGGAATTCATATAGTTTAGGCATGAAATACGAAATATGTGATATTTCGCATTTATGATGTCTAAAGAGAATCTGGATTCCAAATATTATAGTTTTACACTTTCTTTTCTGTGACCGTAAGTGTAGTATGTACGATATCGCCGGTTTCGTTGCTATACATCAACGACAATCGGGGTACGCATACTTACTTAAGTTGATGATATGTGATATTATGTGTTGCTGAGATATGATGTGCAGGATTGTCGCGATCGAATAGCCGGGGGGTTTTTGTGAGATGAGAGTTTTATATTTTCATTCATGTAAATTCAAATGTAATGTAATATTCTTTTATTTGGGGCACTTCCAGGTTGCGGTTGTGTCACCAGTGTTGTATATTATTTACTTTTCCGCATTAGGAAGGACCCAAGGAGGGGAGCACAGGTGACCGGGTTCTGGGGTTCAGTGGGAGGCCATCTCGAGGAGTCGAGACCGGGTCTCCTAAACTCCAGGATTGGTAGGGTCACTTTCCGCTCTTGTAGGGGTCCAGGGTGTGGGCTTGGCTATTCATCGCGACTGTGGAATCCGTATTTTCTATTCTGGCTAAATACTAAATACGGACGTCCTAGGATATCCCACGTTATATCTATGTTTCTGCTTCCTGTGTTCTGTGATATCTGAGACGAATGATATATTATATATATGATATATAGTAGACGTTGCTTATGTTTTACACCCGCGCTAGTCCCGTCCCGGTATGCCGTTAGTTAAGTAACCTAACGGTGCATAACGGAACATTGCGGCGAATGCGGATGGCATAAGCGTACGTGTTATTTTCGTTTCTTTTCTGTGATTGGCTCAAGGACTTAAATGATGGGATTACATTAATGTGATTAATGTAAAGAAAATAAACCTAAAAAGATGTTGTAGAATCGGATTTAAAAACTACTCGGCTATTTGTGAAAAAGCTACATTTCAAAACTGCGGAGCTTAAGCCACTCCTTTTGAAAACTGTTTGATTCTACAACGATATCAAGTTCAAAGCGTTAAAGATTTTCTTAAAAATCATTCGCAACTCTCCGTCATTTTAGGAAGTAGAGTACTTAGTATTCGTGCTACGTTTGTTGACTTTAGTTAAGGCGTAGTGTACGGTAGCTAAGTGATGTCTTCCTACACTGCATATGATGCAGATTAATTAGGACATTCATGCGACTTTGTTGACCATAGTTAAGGGTCATATGGGTGGGTCTAATTGATCAAGAAATGACGGGTAGAACTTGAATGGTACTTATGATTTGTTGACTATAGTTAAGGTCATAAGTACTAGGGGTGAAAATTACATCGGGAATTTCAAGTGTTGAAATTTGCAATGAGATTGCATACCTTCCATGTGATGGTTGGATCCCGATCCCACTGTGGGCAATAGTTGCTCCTAGGAGAGTTTTACAGTTTACAATTAGCTAACTCATTAGGTGTCTAGAAAAGTGTTAACGGGGCTCCGCCTCTGGGAAAACGAGGTTTACTCTAATTAGGTCCGTGCGAAAGCACTGGGAACCTCCCTCAAAGTACCGACACTGGCCTGGCTGAACGGTTAGCGAAGTTGTAGACTGTAATTAATCCTGGCTAGTTTTTCTTTTTAAGGTTTGAAAGAAAAACTTGATAAAAAGCAGTGGGAAACATCGATTAGACAAGATAATAAACCAATCTAATCTATGCAAGAGCTTTCGCTGAGTGTATTCTTTTCTCTCTCTTAATGGCAGATACCAATGACTGGACTTAAGCTTCTACTAGATAAAAACAAATTGAATGGGACCAACTATAAAGACTGGCTAAGGAATCTGAAGATCGCCTTGACTTATGATAAAGTATCATATGTCCTCACGGCTTCAGCCCCGCCCGTCCCAGGTCCAAAATCCTCAGTTGCGGACATTGAAGTCCGCAAGACATGGGACGCTGACTGTGCCACGGCCACATGCCTCGCGCTTGCATCGATGGATAACACACATCAAAAGCAGCACGAGGACATGGACATTCACGGGATACTGCTCCATACAAAGGAGTTGTATGGGGAGCAATCCTGCGTATTACGATACGAAGCATCAAAGAAACTGTTTCAGATGCGAATGACCCCTGGCACACCAGTAGGAGATCATGTGTTGAAGATGATAGCTCTTATAGAAGAGCTTGAGGACCTTGGATGGACAATGGACAATGAACAATATATAGATATTATTCTACAGTCCCTCCCCTCCACCTTTGCTCAGTTCATAGTGAACTTCAACATGCATGGCATGGAGAAGGACCTTCCTGAACTCCTTAATATGTTAAGGAGTGCAGAGAGCACTATGAAGTCAGCAAAGACTCCTGTTATGACCATTGGACAGTCTTCTTCTTCTTGCCCAAAAGCTAAGGCCAAGGGAAAGAAAAAGAAGAAACCCACTAATCCTAAGGGCAGAGTCAAAAAGGTGAAGGGAAAGGGAAAGTCCACGGCTGAAGACCCGGGGAAAGGCGAGTGTTTTCATTGCCACAAGACAGGACATTGGAAGCGCAATTGCACGGAGTACCTAAGTCTCAAGAAGAAGCATGGTGATGCTTCTGCTTCAGGTGCGTTTGTGACTGAAAACTGTTTTTCTATAAACTCTGATTCCTGGGTATTGGATACCGGTTCAGGTTCTCACATTTGCAATTCTATGCAGGGGCTGAGAAATAGCAAGGTTTTGAAGACAGGTGACCATACTCTCCGCGTTGGAAATGGTTCCAATGTACATACAGTCGCAGTGGGAGAGTATCACTTGGGGTTGCCATCTGGATGTATTTTGATTTTGAATCCATGTTATTTTGTACCAAGTATGCTATGTAATATAATATCCGTTTCTTTGTTGGACAATGAAGGATATAATTTTGTGTTGCAGAACAATGTTATGAACATTCACCTAAATCAAATGTTGGTTGGGTATGGTACGCTTAATAACGGAATATATGTCCTAAATCAACACACAGTTTTCAGTATACAACACACTAATAAAAGAAAACTTTCAGAATTAAATGAAGCTTTTCTTTGGCATTGTAGACTTGGTCATATTAACGAAACAAGACTAAACAGGTTACACAAAGATGGATATTTAAACTCTATTGAATATAAATCTTATGCGACTTGCCAGTCTTGTATCAAGGGTAAAATGACCAAAACTCCGTTTACCGGACACGGAGAAAGAGCTACTCAGCTCCTTGGCCTCATACATAGTGATGTATGTGGGCCAATGTCTACACAGGCTAGAGGCGCTTTTTCATACTTCATTACATTCACCGACGATTTCTCAAGATTCGGTCATGTATTTTTATTAAAGCACAAGTCCGACGCTTTCGAGAAATTCGTTGAATATAAACAAGAAGTAGAAAAACAAACCGGCTTGAGTATTAAGATGCTTCGATCAGATCGAGGTGGAGAGTATCTCAGTACAGAATTTGCAAACTTCCTAAAAGAGAATGGGATTCTCTCTCAGCTCACTCCTCCTTACACACCACAGCACAACGGTGTGTCAGAACGACGGAATAGGACCCTATTAGATATGGTCCGGTCCATGATGAGTGACGCTGAGTTACCAGTCTCGTTTTGGGGGCATGCATTGGAGACTGCAGCGTTTCTTCTAAACAGGGTTCCGACCAAAGCCGTGTCTACCACGCCATATGAGATATGGAATGGGAAGAGACCATCTCTTAAGAGAATTAAGATTTGGGGTTGCCCGGCCTATGTTAAAAAAACAGAATCCGGACAAACTTGAGACACGGTCAGTCATGTGTAACTTTGTGGGATATCCAAAGAATTCTTATGGATATCTGTTCTACCACAAAGAGGAACAAAACGTGTTTGTTTCTCAATATGCCACATTCTTGGAAAAAGAGTTTTTCACAGATAAAGATGATGGCAAGGTGGTAGATCTAGAAGAGGTTCTGGAGACACAAACTACAAATGACAATTTGGTTGAACCGGCTGTTGCAACAGAAACTGAAGAACCTCGGCCACTCCGTAGGTCTGGTAGGACTTCTCGCCCACCGGAGAGGTACTACGGTTTCCTCATTGATGGTAACGGAGAAGATTGCATCATGGATAATGATGATCCTACCAGTTTTCAGCAGGCTATCACGAGTGGTGACTCTGTGAAGTGGCTGGATGCCATGAGATCCGAAATGGAGTCTATGTACACCAACAAAGTATGGACTTTGGACGTTGTACCCCCTGGGGTAAAACCTGTAGGGTGCAAATGGATCTTTAAAAGAAAGATTGGTGTGGATGGGCAGGTAGAGACCTATAAGGCAAGACTTGTGGCGAAAGGTTTTCGTCAAAGACCAGGTTTGGACTATGACGAAACTTTTTCGCCCGTAGCCATGCTTAAATCCATTCGGATCCTACTTGCTATTGCTGCTCACTATGACTATGAAATCTGGCAGATGGACGTTAAAACAGCATTTCTAAATGGAAATTTAGAAGAATGCGTTTATATGGATCAGCCAGAGGGCTTCATTGACAGTGGGAGCAGCGAGAAAGCATGTAGATTGCTTAAATCTATATATGGGTTGAAGCAGGCATCTCGGAGTTGGAACATCTGTTTCGATGAAGTTATCAAAGAGTTTGATTTCATCAAAAATCCAGATGAACCTTGTGTTTATAAGAAGGCTGTAGGAAGAGCTGTCACATTCCTCGTATTGTACGTAGATGACATTCTTCTGATAGGAAATGATATTCCTATGCTACAGTCGGTCAAATCATTCTTATCACTAGGGTTCTCCATGAAGGACCTGGGTGATGCCACATACATCCTGGGCATAAGGATCTATAGGGATAGGTCCAAAAAGTTATTGGGATTGTCCCAAACCAGGTACATCAACACCATCCTAAAGAGGTTTAGTATGGAAGACTCCAAGCGGGGTGCCTTACCCGCTTGCCATGGAGTCACTCTCTCCAAGGATTCTTGTCCAAAGACCGATGAAGAGAGAGCTCGCATGAGCATTATACCTTATGCTTCGGCAGTAGGGTCTATAATGTATGCGATGTTATGTACACGCCCAGATGTAGCTTATGCACTTAGTGTTGTAAGCAGGTATCAATCCAACCCAGGGGAGAACCACTGGACAGCTGTGAAGAACATTCTTAAGTACTTACGAAGGACTAAAGAATTGTTCTTGGTGTATGGTAATACAGATCTCCAAATGGAGGCCTTTACCGATTCGAGCTTCCAGAGCGATAAGGATGACAGCAAATCTATCTCAGGGTTTGTATTTACCCTCAATGGAGGGGCGGTAAGTTGGAAGAGTTCCAAACAGGATACCGTTGCAGACTCTACGATGGAAGCTGAGTACATTGCTGCAAATGATGCCGCCAAGGAAGCCGTCTGGATGAAGAAGTTCGTCTCGGAGCTAGGAGGAGTTCCAACCATTATTGATCCAATACCTTTGTATTGTGACAATAATGGGGCGATGGCGTTAGCCAAGGAGCCCAGATCCCATCAGCGGTCCAGACACATCCTGAGGCGCTTTCATTTGATCCGGGAGATTGTAGATCGCCGCGAGATCGAGATTAAGAGAGTTGACACAAAGAACAACGCCGCGGATCCACTCACCAAGGCCCTCCCTCAGCCACAACATGAGCGACTTTTTGAGATGTTGGGTATGAGATACGCCAATAACCGGCCTTAGTGCAAGTGGGAGATTGTTGGATATATGTATGCCCTAGAGGCCATTATGTGATAGTGGATGTATCTATACATGTATATATATTCAGTTTGCATTCTTGCTCGACATGATAGTATGCTATCTGGTTATTCTTTATCTGACATGTTGATTTGATTATGCTTTTATTCATTCATACATGCTGATAAAGCCCCAAGGATATCTGCTTGACTACTCTGATTATGATAGAGATCATACTAGTGGGACATTTGTAGTCTATAAGCATATCCTGAAATGTCCTTAGTCGGAGGTGTATCGAGACGGGGCATCGATATACCAGAGTAGACTAGCGTATATGATACTAGACCCATGTGATGGGCGACGGATGTTCCCACATTCATCGATGTTTGACATCAAGATCATATACGGGTGCTCAGTGCTGACTGGGTACACTGGACGGACTCACCGAGAACTCCTATATGGAATTATATCTATCGTCGGATAGCAGTTCTCAGGTGACACTGGTACAGGTTAGTCTGTAGACCCAAGATCGTCATGGAGTCTTGTGTGTTCTCCCACTGTACTTTGATTGCCACCCTACCACGGCTCTACTGAGTCGTGCAAACAGGTGGCCGTTGGGTACAGTCCCGAGACACACGAAGGCAATGAGCGATAGGAGGGGTTTCGTCTCTCCCGGTATTGGGAGTTGATGCTGTGCTGTGCTCGACTGGTTATAACAGCAAGTCCCTGGCCAGGGCTGCTGAGATTTGCTGATAAGTGTTATCAGTAGTTTCTCGATCTGTTATAGACCATTCACCGACACGACTTATTGAGTTATTGGGGTCGACGTGACCATCCCTAGGCTCGATATGCAGCATATCTAACGAAGAGACCGGACTATACGGTAGTGTTGCCGGATGGCTCGACGGGAGTTGTAGCAGGTTCGCTTGTTGTCTTCGCTCAATACCCGGGTGGCCGTTACGTTTAGCTGACCGCTTGCGGCTTGAGGGTACCTGATATGATCATCACCCTCTGCCGGCGTATTGATGAGTCTTAGAGTCCCACAAAGGAGTTACCCAGTCCAGGCGAAACGTTGTGGTGCGCATATGCGATATGCGCATGCACCCGATTGAAATGTGCGTATATGATACCGAACATTGATCGGGTGAACTGCTTTTGGTGGGGTCGTATGAGATATGACCGGATTGATAAATCAAGTGTTGATTTATCATTTAACCATTAGTTTTCTCACTTAAAACCTTTTCTTTGATGATAGATGTGTGCATGCATGTGTGCTTTTCTTTCTTTCTTTCATGCTAGTTTCATGCACATGTGAATGTGCATACATACACACATACATACACTCATCCATCATGGTTGTTAGCATATGGAAATGGTGGCAATATAAGACTCACACCATGGATTATATAATGGATTATTACTTAATTTTGGATTTAAAAGAAAATGAAAAAGGAAAGGATAATCATTCTTGCTTCTACATTCTTCCTTTGACCTAACCATGCTCAACTACCACTAACCTAAGGTTATCCTTCTCTTTATCATTCCAAACTAAAGTTAAATAATGTCTCCATCACTTTAACCATGGTTCATAGCATGAAGGAATAAAATATATATTGATATATTTCATTTTCTTCACTTGAGTTATTTTTTTACCTCTTGTCAAAAATTGCCACCATCTTCTTCCTCTTGCTCTTTTTCTCTCTAGTTTTTTCTAGTGAACAAATACCACTTAAAGATAGGTTTTTGAAGTGAGAAACCTAACCACAACATCATTCTACAAAAACTTAGCCGTTTTGTTTAGAGTGTTCTCTTCGTTTTGACGAAGTTGCGAGCTTGGACGGAGATCTCCGTGGTGGATCGTCGTGGACACAAAGGGACTTCAAGAGGACCTTCGTTCAACACCCTAGAGACCAAGGAGTCCAGCGAAAGGGAGCTACAAAGGTTGTAGTCTCGAAACCCTAGATTAGTTCGCTTTTTATATTGTAACCCTAATTTTCTAGGATCGATCCCTTTGCATGTTAGTTTAGCACCATAAAAATTAAAACTTTGGGTCATGTGATGCTGCAAAACTCTTCATAGGGTGCTAAACAAACCTTTCACATAGAGCTGCTGCTGCTGCTGCCCTCTCCCTCTTCTTCCTCCTCCCTCTTCAACCCTAGATCCACAATGAAATCCACCCCAAAACCCTATTCCCATTTCACAATAAATGTTCCCGAGCTCACTAGCTACACTTTGAGCCTACCAAGAATGGATTTGGAGGACTTTGAGCAACTCAAGAATTTTCTTGAGTTGCCAAAGAAGGTAATTTCTGCACCCCTAGTTTAGTATTTCAATTCTTATTACATCAATTCTAGTTTCATGTCGATATGATGTCATTTGATGGACTTGTGAACTTCAAGTTAGGGTTTAGGGTTAGACCTGAGATTAAAAGTGAAATTGAGGCTTGTGATGACCCTAGAACCCCTGGTGTGTTGATAGATTGGACCAAACCTAAAGCTAGAACACAGAATACGGATTGACGGAATCAATATCGGGGAAAACTGTGAATCTGTGATCGTATTTTGGAATCTGCTATCACCCCGAGACCCCAAAAATAGAACTGAGTTGACAGTGAGATGTGCAGGCACCATGGAGCCACCACACCAAACCCTAGCCCCCAACTCCAACTCCAGGTTGCCAATTTATTCCAATTGGCCGCAATTTGCGGCCATACCTGTCCCATTTTGCCTCGTTTTGGTTCTACTGCTCCTACATGTATAGATTAGGCCCCTGGTATATATATATTTGTCTAATTTGACCTAGGGTGAAATCTGGAGCATATTTCCTTAGTTGCTGTTTTGGATTCGTGTTTCCATATTCCGTATTTCTAATTCTGAATTTGCTTATGGTGTTTTACCTCGACTACTTGGCGTTTATACGACGATATCGAGGGTTGTTAATGGCTTTGGAGGCGTACCCATAGGTTCTAACCTATAGGCCCCATAGCGTATCGTTTTAGCTTTTGTGTGTCGTTTTAGCTTTGAATTGGTTTTGATACGCATTTGCGATACGTTAATGTGTAGGTACCCCATGAAGACTTTGGGATGACAAGCAAACGCGTGGCGACGTCGACAGATAAAGACACAAGGTGAGTAGATTATATCTACAGGGGAAAGTCGGGTGGATGGTGTATAGCACCCCCGCAGTCCGTAGTTGATATAATGTATATATTATAGATAATAGTTATAGTGTGTCGTGGATGTTGTGTTAAGGTATTATGGATAGTTTAGGGTTAGAAGGAACTAGTGTAGTTCATAGTCGCGAACCCTAGAATAGTTTTACACCTACACGCACACCCTTGCATATTCATTATACTTGCACTGTGTTTGATGATATTGGATGACATTGGAGATGAGTCGACGATGTTGGGCATTATGACGCGAGATCGGTGATTTGATATGATTCGTATTTGGGATACGACATGTGATCTATAGCGGGCCTTTGGACGTGTGCTTACACACCAGTGATAGATGGTATCAGTTGTACTAGACTTAGATCAGTACCCCGGATTATGTGATATGATGATGAGGATACCAAATAATTGATGAGCTAATTGTGATATTGACCCGTACCCAGCTATTGGGATGCCGTACGACGGTTTACCGTACGAGCTTTACATTGATGATAGATCCGCACTCATGACTCGAGGAGGTCAGAAGATATACTGTATCGTACGCAATACTATTGAGGCGGGATCACCGACTATTATATTATTTATGTATATCGACTCAGATTTAGGTGGTTTCTATACCCCTCCCGATTGACTTGATACTTAGATCTGTAGTTTGTATAGTAGATTCTTCACTGTGGTGTTGATTATTTGATTTTCCGCATATTCATGCTATTCACATTGCTTTGCATATGTTTATTGCTATATTATTATCATGCTGTTAGGACACCAGCACCATTATCGATGATGCGTATGTTCCACGTACACTATTTGCCGGCTCACACATTTCATCATCGATAATTGCCATGCCACTATACTGTAGTACTGTTGCATTCATGATATGATTCTTGCATGGCATACTGTACACTTATACATGTACACATACATAGATGATTCTGACTTGATTAGAGATTTGGGAACCGCAAGATATTCTTCAAACTGATTCATTTTAAAAGAGCGGTTTCCCTCGACATGTGCACATTACTATTTCATGTTGCATGACTTACTGTTATGCTTACCTTTCTTTACATGTCGCATACATCATGTTCTGATTATACGCATTGAGATATGTTGTTTCCATGATATTTCTGGATTTGGGAACCGTGGGTATTTCAAAAGAGAATATATAATTGATTTAAAAACCCGGTTACCCTTGATATGATATTTCAGTGCGTCCACCATGTGTTTTCTCGGTGCTGCGAGCGACATGTGAAACCCGATTCGAGGAGGCGGATGAGGCCGATTGCGGGTACATGGTGGACCCAGTATGGTACCCCGGGGCGAGAACGGTTTCGCTGTGTAGTAGACGGTAAGCCTGAAAGAGAGACTACTACCTACCGGTGATTGTATTTGAGCTCGGTGGATATCTGGAGGATACCGACCGGAGTTGAGAGATGGACATGGGCTAACCCGTACTGCCGGGGCCGAGGGCCGATACCGCAGACGGAGCCCCATATGGATGAGGATTTACGTGCCGATGCTAGGCACGGGTTTCATGATGATTTCCATGATTTTGATTACATTCTCATATTTGCATGCATGATGCTTATTGTCATTGGGTGACAGGTGGACGGGATCCACATATATACAGACTTTGACTACATTGATCATACTTCATTTGTATATATAACAGGGTATGAGGGCGCTGTTATATATACCCTTACACCAATATTAGTGGAATGGGATGCTAATATATGTGTATTGATTTTCATTTGATACTTCATCATATTTACTTCATGCAGACATACCTTATATTTATGACATGTTATTACCTGAGGCACTACCTACATGTTTAGATGTTACATTACCACCTTATCACGCTTCATACTTACTCTTGAGGTTTATATCATATACTGATCGTATTGACTTAGGATTATTTCTTGCATTCGGTTTCTGCTTGTAGATATTTTCTATTCACGAGTTGGTAACTCACCCCCGTTGTGCCACAGTTCTTACAGGTTTTGCCGTACAGGTTCCATAGCGGCATTTCTGGCACACTGCTTCTTTGCGGGTGAATTGCTTTTGGTAGGTGGGTTCTTTTGCATCAAGAACCACCATTGTACTTATATTATTCCTTGTATCTAGAGTTCCATCAACCAAAACTTGTATATTGTTTCAGACTTAGACATTAGTGATATATTATTCGACCTTAGAGTCGCGCTTAGTAGTATTGCGGTTTTCATGCTTATTGAGTTTCTTTTTTTTTGGATTTGACCCTCACCATTCGGCGTTGTATATTATTGCTGGTGTGGTTGTGACCGTCGATTGACGAAGAGCTAGCTCCCGCTTGGGGATGCCTTTTATCATTGCATATATATTGTTCTTGTTGTACCCCGTTCGGGGCCAGTATTTACAAAAGGAACTCTGCCGAAATTTTTAGAAAAGACGTTACACTTAAAAATGTACATTCGGCTTAGTTATTTAAAAACCATGACTTCAAACATGTTTTTCTTCACTTCTTTAAACCAGTTTTCTTTACTTACTCTTAAAATGGTTTTAGATTTCTGGGCTTTTGGCTTACTTGGATCAGATGGAGTCCTATAGACTTCATATGGTTTAAGGGCCAGTCACGTGCTCTTTCGGGTCGTGAAAAAATATCTCCCCATTTTCCTGTTAGTTATATGTATGCCCTAGAGGCCATTACTGTACATAGGATGTATATTGTAGTGGATGCTTGGACATATATAGGGAGGACTTTCTTGCTCGACATGATAGTATGCTATCTGGTTGATCTTTACCTTAACGTGTACACTGATTGTCTCTCTGTTACATGTTGGTAAAGCCCTTAGGATGTGTACTTGACTACCTGGACTATGATGCGGATCATACTAGTGGGGACATGGTAGTCCATAAGTACATCCTTCAAAGTCCCTAGTCGTGGGTATATCGAGACGGGGCATCGATATACCAGAGTAGACTAGCGTATACCTTCTCGACCCATACAGATGGGCTATGGATGATCCCATATCCATTGGTGTTTGACATCAGAGATGATATAAGGGTGCTCAGTGGAGACTAGGTACACTGGACGGACTCGCCGAGAACTCCCAGCTGGTATTATACCTTACGTCAGATGGCAGTTCTTTGGTGACACTGGTACAGAGTAGTCTGTTGACCCGAGATCGTCATAGAGTCGTGTGTGGTTCCCACTGTGCTTTGATTTCCACCTTACCACGTCCAAGAGGGCGTGCAAAACGGTGGTTTTTGGGTACAGTCCCGAATCACATGGAGGCAATGAGCCATAGGAGGGGATTCGTCTCTCCCGGTATAGGGGGTTGATGTTGCGCTGTGTTCGATTGGCTATAACCGGAAATCCCTGGCCAGGGTTGCTGAGATTTACTGGTAAGTGTTACCTGTAGTTTCTCGAACTGTTATAGATCTCATATCGACACGACTTATCGAGCTATTGGGGTCTGACATTTACCACCCCTAGGCAAGATATGCGACATATCAGACGATCAGACCGGACTGTACGGTAAGTGTTACTGGTTGGATTCACAGGAGTATGAGCGGGCTTGCTCGTCGATCTTCTGATCGCTCAATACCCGGGTGGCCGTTACGTTTAGCAGACCGCTTGCGGCTTGTGGGTGCTTGATATGATCATCACCTGCTGCCGGCGTATTGACGAGTCTTTAGAGTCCTACACAGAGGTTTCCTGGCTCAAGCGAAACGAAATAGGAGCGCATATGAGATATGTGCGGGACCGAGAATGATACCAGTATGTGATACTGTATTCGATTCTCGCGATATGTAACATTGATCGGTTATATGAGTTATAGCCGGGTTATCGGATCAAGTGTTGATTCGATAAGTTGTTACTATTGATATTAGTCGGTTATATGCGATATGACCGGGTCGTTAAATCAAGTGTTGATTTAATGATTTAATGTATAATTATATATTTGATATATCACTTTACATTAACTAATATAGGTTCACTTAAATGGATTTTCTCACTAGAAGTTCACAAGTTGTATATGTGATATACTTTTGTGCACTTGATTGTATCATGTTTGATGATACATGTTAACTTGGTTAAGTGTAAAGATTAAACCATTGTTAATTTAATGATTAGGGTTTTGCTTTTCTTTCTTATTTATTTATTTATTTATTTTGGAAAGAATAAAGAGAAAATGGTGGCTTTCTTTGTTTGTAGTTGAATCTTCATGAAGGTTTGACTTTCTAACCATTTTGTCTTCATGCTTAACCCTAACCATTTAAACAAACCATGGTCTATTCTCTACACTTAACTAGGGTTAGGATATGATAAGTATTCATATAATTTATCCTTTTTCAATAACACTCATCATATTCTTTCTCTTCTTCTTCTTCTTCTTCACTTGAAGAAAGCTTCCTCCATCAATGGCAACTTGATGAAAAGAGTGAGAAATCCAATTCTAAAGTGAACCCACTTCCTATTTCTTCATCCTCTACCTCTTGCCAAGTAGTATAGGGTGTTCTCTTCACAAGTTTCATGACTTGGTGAAGTGGGAGCTTGATCTTGCGATGCCTCGACGTAGATCATCTTCGGCACGAAGTCGACGACCTAGCCCGCCCATTTCTCCGATGAAGCCGACGCTAGAGCCCGAGATTCCATTTGGACAGCGAGGAGACTTCATTGCGGAGCTATGGAGGTGGAGGACTGGATCTACAAAGGTTGTATTTCCGTTCTTTTAGTTTAGTTGTAAACTAGTTTCATAGTTTCGCCTAAATATCTAGTTAACGATCTAGTCTAGGGTTTCTCGGCACCGTAATTTTTTGAAATTGGCATGGTTGATGCCTTGTGAGACCTCTTGAGAGTGCCTAGGAACCCTACAGTGGTATCAGAGCCTAGCTAGAGCTTTAGGCGAAGTGTATACGAAGTTAGAAGTCCGATCGAAGCCGGAATCCCCCGATTATACCCTTCTCTGTACATTTTTACAAACTGTGGCTTTTTCTAAATTAAAAATTCTCAGAAAATTATGCAGGAAAAACTAAGAATTATGGTGAAGTTTGGACGTCTAATTCAACAATTTGACTGCGGAACCGCGGCGAAACCAGGGGTTTTGCGGCGGTTCCGTGGCTAAAATTGTGACTTAGTCCCTGAAATTTCATGTAATTATTCTTAGGTCCTTTCTTGTTAATTTTTTATGTGAATTTTTTAATTCCACTCAAGTGTTGAGTTTTCTAGGGTTTTATTGGGGATTCGTTAATTTGATCGGATAATTTAACTTCGTTTATGTTTTTCCGGATATTTTAGAAACTGTTAAAAAGTTTGACTGGATATAAATACCCACTTTTTCCCCTTCCGGGAAATTTCCAAGTGTTGGATTTTTCCGTAGTTTAACGACGTTCTAAGTAGTGCAAGTAACGCGATGGACCCTCTAGAAGACAACAAACCTTAACTCGATTATGTGACCGTCTTGAACTGCCCTTTGAACCTTCGGGTTTGGGGCAGTACGGCGTGCCACATGTGAGGCGTTGGCTTGACCCTTCTACGGCTGGACCGTTGGTACTGAGGCACGAAGTGAATGTTTTTAAACTTATTTCAAGTGTTGAGCTGTTTCGGGAAAACTTGGGTGTTCGAATGTGTAAGGTTCCTAGGCACCCTAGTGAGGTCTCACAAGTGATCAAACATGCACAAATCAAATTTTACGGGTGCCTACAAACCCTAATACGGATCGTTTACTAGATATCTAGGCGAAACAAGCATGTAAACGGAAATGTATCTAAAGGAAAGGGGCTACAACCTTTGTAGATCCGTTCCACCACCTCCTAAGCTCCGTGATGAAGTCCCCTCGCTGTCCAAATCATATCTTGGGCTCTAGCGTCGGCTTCATCGGAGAAAAACGGGCTAGGTCATCGACGACGAATGCCGAAGATGATCTACGTCGAGGCATCGCTAGATCAAGCTCCAACTTCACCAAGTCAAGAAAACTTGTGAAGGAAACACCCTATACTACTTGGCAAGAGGTAGAGGATGAAGAAATAGGAAGTGGGTAGACTTTAGATTTGGATTTCTCACACTTTTCCATCAATCACCATTGATGGTCAAGCTTTCTCTTTCTTGCTCAAGATGAAGAAGAAGAAGAAAAGATATGATAAGTTCAATTAAAAATAGAAAAGAAAATACAATACTTATCATATCTTGAACCATGGTTTAGTGTAGAGACTTAACTTAGGTTAGATGAGTGGTTAGGGTTAGGCATGAGACAAGAATGGTGACTAAGTCAATGCTTCATGAATCTTCAACTAAAAACAAATATAACCACCATTCATTTCTCTTTTTCTTTTCAAATGAAATAAATAAAAAGATAAATGAATAAGCAAATGAAATGATACCCTAACCACTAACTAACCATGGTTCAATACTTTACACAAAACCAAGAAAGAATGTATCATCAAACATGATACAATCATGTGCACAAAATATATCACATATACAATGTGCAATACAAGTGAGTAAATCCATTTAAAGTGAACCAATACTAGTTAATGCAAAGTAATATATCAAATATATAATTATACATTAAATCATTAAATCAACACTTGATTCAATGATCCGGTCATGTCGCATATAACCGGCTAGTATCCAATGTATCGGCTTATCGAATCAATCCTTGATTCGATAACTAGGTTATATCGCATACAACCATTCGACACATTCATCGCGAGAATGAAATACGGTATCACATACACGCATTATTCTCGGTCCCGCACATATCTCATATGCGCTCCTATTTCGTTTTGCTTGAGCCAGGAAACCTCTGTGTAGGACTCTAAAGACTCGTCAATACGCCGGCAGCGGATGATGATCATATCAAACACCCACAAGCCGCAAGCGGTCTGCTAAACGTAACGGCCACCTGGGTATTGAGCGATCAGAAGATCGACGAGCAAGCCCGCTCACACTCCTGCGAATCCAACAAGTAACACTTACCGTACAGTCCGGTCTGTTCGTCTGATATGTCGCATATCTCGCCTAGGGGTGGTAAACGTCAGACCCCAATAGCTCGATAAGTCATGCCGACGTAGGCTCCATAACATTCGTGAAACTACTGATAACTCTTACCAGTATATCACTGCAACCCTGGCCAGGGATTTCCTGTTATGGCCAGTCGAGCATAGCATAACATCAACCCCTAATACCGGGAGAGACGAATCCCCTGCTATCGCTCATTGCCTCCATGTGAATCGGGACTGTACCCAAAAACCACCTGTTTGCACGACTCAGTAGAGCCGTGGTAGGGTGGAAATCAAAGCACAGTGGGAGACACACAAGACTCTATGACGATCTCGGGTCAACAGACTAAGCTGTACCAGTGTCACCAGAGAACTGCCATCAGACGTGAGGTATAATACCATCTGGGAGTTCTCGGTGAGTCCGTTCAGTGTACCCAGTCTCCACTGAGCACCCGTATACCATCTTCGATGTCAAACACCAATGGATATGGGATCATCCATCGCCCATCACATGGGTCGAGAAGATATACGCTAGTCTACTCTGGAATATCGATGCCCCGTCTCGATATTCCCACGACTAGGAACAATGCAGGATGTACTCATTAACTACCCAGGCCCCACTAGTATGATCTGCATCATAGTCCTGGAAGTCGAGTACACATCCTAAGGGCTTTATCAACATGTAATCAGAGAGACAGAAAGTATACATGTTAAAATAAAGAGTAACCAGATAGCGTACTATCATGTCGAGCAAGAAAGTCCTACCTATATATGTCCCAGCATCCACTACAATATACATCCAATATACAGTAATGGCCTCTAGGGCATACATATAACTAACAGAATGTTCGATCGGAAAGTTTAACATTTTCTATTTATCCGGAATGTGATACAATAATTGGAATTCACTAGTTATGAGATAACTGAATGAATATTATAAACATAGCACTTTAGTCTCACTTGATCGGTTGCCACGGAATTTTGATGTGATCAAAAGTCCGTCGCAATCACGTAGCGTACGCGGATACTCGCCGGGTAAACTTAATAGACAGCCTCGCCCCATAGCCCCGACCAAGTGTCTGTAGGAGAACCCCGTCGCCGAAAGCATCCGTTCGGGTGCTCGCGGCAGCGGTGTTCCGCCTTGGTGCACTTCGTCGACGGCGTCGGGGGTGCGGCCGCCTACTAAAGTTTGCGACGAGCATTCGATCAGGATATCGGGAATCTTGTTGAATTTCCCGACTTGATATTGAAAAGTGTTTTCGATAATGAGACTAAAATGCGGGGTTTATAATTGTTAGGCATGTGATGTCTAAGGTATTCATTTGATTAGGCATGCGATGTCTATGCAGATTGCGGATTCCAACTGTTGTAGTTTTACACTTTCTTTTCTGTGACCGTAAGTGTAATATGTGATATCGCCGGTTTCGTTGCTATATGTCAACGACAATTGGGATGCGCATATTTACTTACGTTGATGACATGTGATGTTCTGTGTTGCTGGATATGTTATATTGGATCGTCGTGTTTGAATAGCCGGGGGTTTTTATGTAAGATGAGTGTTTTTCATTTTCATTCATGTAAAAACTTGTATGTAATATTCTTTTATTGGGGCACTTCCAGGTTGCAGAAGATGTCACCTTTTGTATATTATTTACTTTTCCGCACTAGGATAGACCCAAGGAGGGGAGCACAAGTAACCGGGTTCTGGAGTCCAGTGGGAGACCAACTCGAGGAGTCGAGTCCGGGTCTCCTAACTCTGGAATTGGTAGGGTTGCTTGCCGCTCTCGTAGGGGTCTAGGGGTGTGGGTTTGGCTATTCATCACGACCGTGGAATCCGTGTTTTATACTGGCTCGTATTGAAAACACGGACGTCCTAGTATATCCAATATTTCATATGATTCTTCTGCTGCGATATCTGTGATGTGATCATGTGATGTTCTGTGATAGATACAGTATATAGTATATATGATATATTATATAGACGTTACTTATGTTTTACACCCGCGCTAGCCCTGCCCCGCTCTGCCGTTAGTCACCTAACCTAACGGTGCACGAGGGGACATCGAGGCGAATGCGGATGGCATAAGTGTAAGTCGTATTTATCTGTGATGTTTAGGTAACTTAAATGATGGGACTTCATTAATATGATTAATGAAATAAAAAGAAACCTAAGATGTTGTAGAATCGAATTTCAAAAATAAAACAGGTAGCTACAGTTCTTGCTTTGCACAGCGGTATATGTGATATATCCTGCACCTTATTCGATGAGGAAAGGACCGAGATCCCTTCACCGGGAGTGACTCCTTTAGCAATAACTGGCAGATGCTACACACTCGGTTTGTCTTTTGATTGCTTTTAAGAGTTTTTGCTTTGCACTGTGATATATATGATATATCCCGCACCTCATTCGACGAGGAAAGGACCGACGATCCCTTCACCGGGAGTGACTCCTTTAGCAAAACTAGAAAAGCTTCAAAAACACTCCATTTTAAAAATCATTTGATTCTACAACGATATCAAGTTCATTACGCAATAGGTTTTCAGAAAAACCTGTCGTAGCCCTCCGTCATTTCAGATAAGTCCTATTTAGTATTCGTGCTACATTTGTTGACCTCCGTCAAGGCATAGTGTGCAGTAGCTAACTAGTATTTATCTGCTTATGCATATGATGCAGATTGGATTAGGCTAGTCGTGCGGCCTTGTTGACCTCCGTCAAGGGTCGTGCGGGTGGGTTTAATTCGATCAAGAAATGACGGGTTGAACTTGACTAGTAGCCTATGGTTTGTTGACCTCCGTCAAGGTCATAGGGTACTAGGGGCAAAATTATCGGGAATTTCAAGTGTTGAAATTTGCAATGAGATTGCATACCTTCTATGAGATAGTTGGATCCCGATACCCGCTGCGAGTAAGAGTTACTCCTGGGAGAGTTTTATACATTACAATTAGCCGATCAAGTAGGTGTCTAGAAAGGTGTTAACGAGGTTACGCCTCTAGGAAAACGAGGTTTACATTAATTAGGTTCGTGCGAAAGCACGGGGGACCTCCCTCAAAGTACCGACACTGGCCTGGCTGAAAGATTGGCGAACTTGTAGTGTGTAATTAATCCCGGCTAGTCTTTCCTTTTAGGGTTTGAAGGAAGATTTGATAAACAGCAATGGGAGCCATCCTGATTAGATAATAACCAATCTATTCTTGCAAGAGCGCACGCTGAGTGTTTTCTTCTCTCTCTCTCTCCAGGTAGCGACCATATCACGCCTTAATCAAGATAATAATACGGAATATTGACCGAACCCGCTTGTTATACTGAGCTGGGGAACGTTGGTCCCGCTCCACCTTATAATTGTTATAAGACAGAGCAGGAAATTGGGGAATACCAGAATTCCCGTGCCGCCCAAACGAAGAGAGTGCATGCTGATGCATCATCTTCGGGTGTGTTCATTACAAAGAACTGTTTCTCAGTATCCTCCGCATCCTGGGTATATGATACCGGATCAGGATCCCAGATATGTAATCTGTTACATAGGGCTACAAAAAGGTAGAAAAACTGAGAACGGGTGATAAGTTTCATGAGGCAGAAAACGGGGCAAGTGTTGCAGCCAAGTCTGTTGGTCACTGTCACCCTGTATTCCAAATACATTGATTCTGAACGAATGTTATTAGATACCGAACCTGATATACAAAATCATATCTATCTCTTTATTAGCAAAGAAATGATAAAATTTTGTATTGTTGGATAATGTTTTGAACATTTCCTATATCAAAAGTTGATCGGTTCAGGCACGTTATCTAAAAGCATTGATGTTCTAAATCAAACTACAGTTCTTAGTATACGGAACACACACAAGAGGAAGAGTTCAGAAATGAACGAATTCTTCTTAAGGTATTGTAGACTAGGTCATATCAATGCGACCTGACTAGCTGAAGTTACATATAGATGCATATTTAAATCAGTTTGAATTTACATCTTATGAAACTTGCCAGTCATGTCACTGAGATAAGATGACCACAGCTCTGTTTATTGGTAACAGAGAAAGAGTTAGTAAACTCTTGGGACTGATACATGATGATGTATGTAAGGTCCCCTGTCTACACATGCCAGGACTGGTTCTTTATACTTTATTACATTCTCTGATGATCTTTCGAGATTCAGACCTATGTTCCTGTTGAAACACAAGTCCGAACCTTTTGAGATATTCACAGAATATAAGATAGAAGTAGAGAACCAACACGGGTATAAGTATTATGTCCTTTGATGTGATCAAGGAGGAGAATACTTGAGCACGGAATTCCTGGATTATTCTAAAGGAGAATGAGATTCTCTCTCAGCATTACTCCTCCGTATACACCATAGCACGATGGTATATCGGGGCGGAGCAATCACACCCTATATGATAAGGTGTGCTCTATGATGAGTACTACTGAGTTACCTGTTTCCTTTTGGGAGTTATGCGCTTGAGAAGCTGCATACCTATTGAATTGGGTTCGAATCAAATCAGTTGCCTACCACTTCATATGTGATATAGAAAGGGAAGAGCCCATATCTTAAGTTGGTTAAGATTTGGGGTTGTCCGGCCTATGTCTAAAAGCAAAATCTGGACAAGCTCGAGGCAAAGTCTATAATGTAGAACTGGAAAGGTTCCAGCTATACAAACTACAGCAGATGATTTGGTGAACCAAAGGATTCAGTAGATTCCAACGAACCTCAGCCTCTCCGCCGATCTAGTAGGGTTCCTCACCCACCTGAGAGATACTTCTGTTTCTCTATGACAGTGGGAGCGAGGATTGCATCATGAGATGATGACCCAACTAGTTTCGAGCAGGCCATCAGGAGTGGGACTCTGTAAGAATGGCTGGATGCTTAGCGATCTGAGATGGAATCCATGTACACCAACAAAGTATGGACTTTGGTTGCTATATCTGAAGGGTTAAATCCCCATCAGGAGAAAGTATATCTTGAGAAGATTACTTGGTGTAGATGGAAAAGTTGAGACTTTCAAAACTAGACATGTTAAAGGTTTTCATCATCGACCAGGCTTGGATAATGATGAAACCTTTTCAAGTGGCTATGCTTAGGTCCATCCAGATCCTACTTGCCACGGCTACATACCGTGACTACGATATCTGGCGGTTGGGTGTCATGACTGCTTTTCTAAATGATGTTTTAGAAGAGAAAGTCTATAAGTACACAGCCAGAGGGCTTCGTAGACAGTGGGAGCAGCAGAAACGTGTGCAAGATGCTTTATAGGATAAAGCAGGCATCGCGGAGTTGGAACATCTGTTTTGATGGATTAGTCAAAGAAGTTGACATCATCAAAATGGTAGATGAACCTTGTATAAACAAAAAGGTAGTAGGGAGTATGGTGATGATCCTCGTAGAGTACGTGGATGACATACTCTTGATAGGGAAGGAGTTTCCTATGCTACGGTCGATCAATCTCCGCTTATCACAATGATTCTCCATAAAGGTTCAAAGTGATACCTCCTAAATCTTGGGTTTGGATCTATGAGATAGATCTAATTGGATGTTAGGATTCTCACTAGTTGTAGTGAGATGGTATCAACCGATCCTGGGGAGAATCACTGGAAGGGTTCCAGGGTGATAAAGACGACTGAATGTCAGTCACAGGCATTGTCTTTACCCTCAGTAAAAGGGACGGTATGTTGGAAGAGTTCCAAGCTAGATACCGTGGCATACTAGACGATAAAGGCTGGATACATCGCTATTTGAGATGCTACCAAAGAAGCAGTCTGGGTGTATATTAGTTCATGAGATGAACTTCGTTCCTCCCATTGTGTGACAATGGAGTTGTGGCTTATGCCAAGGAACGCCGGTCTCAACAGTGATCCAGACATATTCTGAGGCAGCATCACCTGATCATGGAGATAGTTAATCTCCAGGGTGATCGAGGTTATGAGAGTAGACTCAGAGGACAACACGTCGGATCCACTCACAAAGGCCTTTTCCCAGAGAGAGACTTTTATGGGATGGTTGAGTATGAGATACTGCAACCACTGCTATCAGATGGCCCTAGTGCAAGTGGGAGATTGTTAGTTATATGTATGCCCTAGAGGCCATTACTGTACATAGGATGTATATTGTAGTGGATGCTTAGACATATATAGGGAGGACTTTCTTGCTCGACATGATAGTATGCTATCTGGTTGATCTTTACCTTAACGTGTTCACTGATTGTCTCTCTGTTACATGTTGGTAAAGCCCTTAGGATGTGTACTTGACTACCTGGACTATGATGCGGATCATACTAGTGGGGACATGGTAGTCCATAAGTACATCCTTCAAAGTCCCTAGTCGTGGGTATATCGAGACGGGGCATCGATATACCAGAGTAGACTAGCGTATACCTTCTCGACCCATACAGATGGGCGATGGATGATCCCATATCCATTGGTGTTTGACATCAGAGATGATATACGGGTGCTCAGTGGAGACTGGGTACACTGGACGGACTCGCCGAGAACTCCCAGCTGGTATTATACCTTACGTCAGATGGCAGTTCTCTGGTGACACTGGTACAGAGTAGTCTGTTGACCCGAGATCGTCATAGAGTCTTGTGTGGTTCCCACTATGCTTTGATTTCCACCTTACCACGTCCAAGAGAGCGTACAAAATGGTGGTTTTTGGGTACAGTCCCGAATCACATGGAGGCAATGAGCGATAGGAGGGGATTCGTCTCTCCCGGTATAGGGGGTTGATGTTGTGCTGTGTTCGATTGGCTATAACCGGAAATCCCTGGCCAGGGTTGCTGAGATTTACTGTTAAGTGTTACCTGTAGTTTCTCGAACTGTTATAGACCTCATATCGACACGACTTATCGAGCTATTGGGGTCTGACGTTTACCACCCCTAGGCAAGATATGCGACATATCAGACGATCAGACCGGACTGTACGGTAAGTGTTACTGGTTAGATTCACAGGAGTATGAGCGGGCTTGCTCTTCGATCTTCTGATCGCTCAATACCCGGGTGGCCGTTACGTTTAGCAGACTGCTTGTGGCTTATAGGTGCTTGATATGATCATCACCTGCTGCCGGCGTATTGACGAGTCTTTAGAGTCCTACACAGAGGTTTCCTGGCTCAAGCGAAACGAAATAGGAGCGCATATGAGATATGTGCGGGACCGAGAATGATACCAGTATGTGATACTGTATTCGATTCTCGTGATATGTAACATTGATCGGTTATATGAGTTATAGCCGGGTTATCGGATCAAGTGTTGATTCGATAAGTTGTTACTATTGATATTAGTCGGTTATATACGATATGACCGGGTCGTTAAATCAAGTGTTGATTTAATGATTTAATGTATAATTATATATTTGATATATCACTTTACATTAACTAATATAGGTTCACTTAAATGGATTTTCTCACTAGAAGTTCACAAGTTGTATATGTGATATACTTTTGTGCACTTGATTGTATCATGTTTGATGATACATGTTAACTTGGTTAAGTGTAAAGATTAAACCATGGTTAAGTTAATGATTAGGGTTTTGCTTTTCTTTCTTATTTATTTATTTATTTATTTTGGAAAGAATAAAGAGAAAATGGTGGCTTTCTTTGTTTGTAGTTGAATCTTCATGAAGGTTTGACTTTCTAACCATTTTGTCTTCATGCTTAACCCTAACCATTTAAACAAACCATGGTCTATTCTCTACACTTAACTAGGGTTAGGATATGATAAGTATTCATATAATTTATCCTTTTTCAATAACACTCATCATATTCTTTCTCTTCTTCTTCTTCTTCTTCACTTGAAGAAAGCTTCCTCCATCAATGGCAACTTGATGAAAAGAGTGAGAAATCCAATTCTAAAGTGAACTCACTTCCTATTTCTTCATCCTCTACCTCTTGCCAAGTAGTATAGGGCGTTCTCTTCACAAGTTTCATGACTTGGTGAAGTGGGAGCTTGATCTTGCGATGCCTCGACGTAGATCATCTTCGGCACGAAGTCAACGACCTAGCCCGCCCATTTCTCCGATGAAGCCGACGCTGGAGCCCGGGATTCCATTTGGACAGCGAGGAGACTTCATTGCGGAGCTATGGAGGTGGAGGACCGGATCTACAAAGGTTGTATTTCCGTTCTTTTAGTTTAGTTGTAAACTAGTTTCATAGTTTCGCCTAAATATCTAGTTAACGATCTAGTCTAGGGTTTCTCGGCACCGTAATTTTTTGAAATTGGCTTGGTTGATACCTTGTGAGACCTCTTGAGAGTGCCTAGGAACCCTACATTTCCATATCTTTTTCTATTTTCTAAAAATAGAAAATCCAACCATGCTTCATAATATATATATATATGCATATATATATATATATATGCATATATATATATATATATATGCATATATATGCATATATATATATATATATATATATACATATATATGCATATATATATATATATGCATATATACATATATCATATATACATATATATTAATATATATATTAAGAAAAGAAAATAATTAGTGAGCAATGATATTAGTTAATATATAATTATATCAAATATAAATATATATCATATTATTAAATCAACACTTGATTCAATAATCCGGTTATATCACTTATAACCGACTAATATCATTTATCGCCAGATTATAATACGGTATCACATACTCTTATTTAATCAGGCCCCCGCATATATCAGCATATGTGCCATACTTCTTTTCACTTGAACTTTGAAACCTCTGTGTAGGACTCTAAAGACTCGTCAATACGCCAGCAATAGGTGATGATCATATCAAGCACCCACAAGCTGTCAATGGTACAAGCTGGACGTAACGACTATCCAGGTATTGAGAGAATAGAAGATCAACAAGCAAGCTTGTCCAAACTCTCATAAAGCCTATAAGTAACACTTACCGTACAGTCTTGTCTCTTCATCTGATATGTCGTATATCGAGTCTAGGGGTGGAATCGTCAAACCCCACTAACTTGATAAGTCATGCCGATGTGTAGCACATAACGGTTCGAGAAACTACTGATAACACTTACCAGTAAATCTCATCAGCCATGTCCAGGGACTTACTGTTATAGCCAATCGAGCATAGCACAACATCAACTCCTTATACCAGGAGAAACGAAACCCCTCCTATCGCTCACTGCCTCCATGTGACTCGGGACTGTACCCAAAATCCACCTGTTTGCACGACTCCTTTGAGCCGTGGTAGGGAGGAAATCAAAGCACGGTAGGAACCACATAAGAAACTATGACAATCTCAGACTAACCTATAACAGTGTCACCAGAGAACTGCTATCTGACGATAGGTATGTTACCATCTAGGAGTTCTCGGTGAGTCCTGTTCGGTGTACCCATTCTCTAATGAGCACCTGTGTACAATCTTTGATGTCAAACACCAATGGTTTTGGGGTCAAACACCAATGGTTAATCGCCCCTTACAGGGTCAAGAAACGTATATACTAGTCTATTCTGGAATATCGATGCCCTGTCTCGATACTCTCTCGACTAGGAACGGTTAAAGGATGTGTTTGTAGACTACATAAGTCCTGGTAGTCAAGCAAACATCCTAAGGGCTTTATCAACATGTATCAGAGAGACAGTACAATAATACAAGTGTACATGTTAAGATAAAGAGCAACCAGATAGCATACTATCATGTCGAGCAAGAAAGTCGTCTATATATATGTCCAAGCATCCACTATATCATACAATAATGGCCTCTAGGGCATACATATTCCTAACATGTACTCACTGGGGGTGAGTACACTGGACGGACTCGCCGAGAACTTCTATATGGTATTATACCTATCGTCAAATAGCGGTTCTCAGGTGACATGAGTATATGTTAGTCTTTGACTAGAGATTGTCATTTGTCTTATGTGAGTTCACATTGTACATTAATCACTACCCTACCACGGCTCTACTGAGTCGTGCAAACAGATTTTGGTTGGGTACAGTCCCGAGCCACATGGAGGCTGTGAGTGATTGCCCAGGGATTTGTCTCTCCCGATATTCGGAGTTGATATCGCACTATGTCCGGTTGGCCAGAACCATAAAACCATAGCCAGGGCATTTGAGATTTACTGATGGTTAGATCAGTAGTTTCTCGAATTGGTCCTGAGCCACATCGGCATGAATTATCAGGTTATTAGGGTATGACGTTTACTACCCCTAGACCTGGTAAGCGATTCTCTTAGAATAAGAGACCGGACTGTATAGAGATTGTCACGGATAAGCTCAATAGGGGTTCGGATGAGTTTTCTCGTCGGCCTTCTATTCGACAGGTACCTGGGTAGCCGTTACGTACAGCTAATGCCACTGACATGCGTGTCGTTAAACCCATTGCCAACATACTATCGGGTCTTTAAAGTCCCACACATATGGTTTCCCTGGTTCAGGAGAAACAATATAGAGGCCATATGTTTATACGTGCAGGGTTCCGATTAAATGCGTGTACTAGTTGCATGAAATTTAATCGGACGGTTTATGATACTAGAGAGCTTAGGATTAAGCCAGATTATTAAATCACGTATTGATTTAATTCTAGTATCTTGTTATTGGATTTATTTATGTCTTGGTATTCGTATTTTTGGTATGAATACGGTTTAGTATTCTTGTATTTATACAAGAATGGCTTCTAGAAGATAGACACCTCATTTAGGTTTTTCTACTAATTGAAAAATAAGAAATGAGGTAGCATGCAAGGTGACATGAAGAGTGTGGAGAGTAATAGGCAAATGAATTATATATTCATTTGTTATTACTATTCAAGTATAGTAGCCATTTTTAATTGTGAAATTCTTTTCACAAAAAAAATGGTTATGATAATTTTCACAACCTTGTTCTCATTTTCATGAGCTCATTCACTCTCCTCTCAAGCTTTCATCTTCTTCTCAACCTCAACCCTCTCATGTGTTAAGAATCGCGAGATTTTAGAGATAGATAAACTCCATTAACAATCTCTATATCTTCTAAATAACCTAAACTAGCAAACTAGTTTGTTTAGTTACTTCATTTGTAAAGTGCAAGCCTGAACCATATTCCTTCAAGTGGATCATCTAGGATTAAGAAGACTTCCAAGCAAGTTTTTCTAGGACCTCAAAGAGAACAAAAAAGAACGGTTTTGAAGACTGAAAGGCTTGATCTTTTAGGTATAACGCCTTTTTCATAGTAATTAAACTCCTTGTAGTTACCAGTTTAGCGTTATGGTTTGATCACTTGGAGTTTTATTGATTGTGCTTGCTCAAAATTCGATTTTTATGCATTCCGCAACTTTACTTTCTTTGTAGAGTGAGCACAATTAACTAACACATGACCCGCTAGCGTTCAGCGGCCACATGCCATCTCACACGTCCTTAGGACGCTCCCCACCCCTCTTTTTCCAACACATTCCACACTCAAAACACTTCTTCCGTTAGGAAAAAATTTCTAACGGGGAGCTGCTCCATACCCCACAAGGGGGCTGCTAGCCCCCTTGACCCCCAGCCCGCTATCCGGATAGCAGGACCCCCGTAAACTCTGCGAGGCCCCCGATACGTACAAAACACCTTCAAAACACAACACGCGCATACTGCACATTAAGTTCACATAATCTGTTTGACATGTTAATCGGAGGTTCTCTCGCTCCCAAGAGCAAAGGGATAATTAACGGCAGCTTAGTCCATGGCTGCCGGAGATTCGGATTCCCACAATCAATAAACCACAGCCTACCCCAAGAAGAGGGAATCTTTATATGCCTAACGAGCGCGCGCATTCCTACCTCAATAGGGTGACGGAAAACACTCTACAGATTCTGGCACTCCCGGTGGGACCTTTTTCTCTCCTCCCATGTTTCGAGTGAAGTGTTCATGCGAGCTCAATTAATATCTATTGATTGTATGTACTAAAATCTTGTTCCTTTGCGCAGATTAACAACTTTCAATCTTAATCTTCGAACGCAACAAAGATATCTCCAAGGATAAGCTCAGCTCTCAACGCAACTCCCATCTCCTAAACAATGAAGATGGATGCCAGGACGGTTCTCTCGGCCAGTCTCGGGCGACAGTAGGAGGAGTTGTTGCTACCATTTGGCTCTATTCTGTTCGTGCCATCTAACGCCATCCAGGCTCCTCAAACCCCGGTAACAGATAAGCTGGCCTCTAAAGGTAGGAAGCCAAATGTGGTGATCTCGAGGGCACCACAGCCTAAGTGAAGGTCAGTGTTTGAATGGATTTCTACGACTCCAGCTAGGGGTGAAGCCATCGGAACGAAAGAAGTCTCCAGACATCGTGGGCAAGCTCAGGCAATGCCTTCGACGAATACACAACCGTATGTCCTTTCAAGGCTTTCTATTAACCGACCCACGGCAGCTTCCTGAGGAGCAAAGCCCACCAGGCACCGAATATGCAAGCGGAAGTTTTTCCAAGGCTCTCTACCAGCCAACTGACGGTGGTTTCCCGAAGAGCCGAAGCTCACCAGGCACTCAAAATAGAAAAGCTGAGGTAGAAGCGGCTCAGGTATAGAGCAAACAAAAGAGCGCGAGCTCCAGCCAAGTTGCATTTTATGAAGTTCCAAGAGCCGAGTTATCCTGCAAAGACGACCATATCGTCCGTAAAAATCCGCAACTTTTTTGAACCTCAGAGGTGGGTTAAGAGAAATTCTATGACTGTGAAGATCAAAACGACGGCAATTCGTATAGTGCTGCGAAAGGACGTGTCCGAACCTTAACGTAGAAAACCTGACACCGTCTCTTAAAGTGTTTACCAATCACTCCGTGTAGCGTGAAAGTAGTGAGGCAAAGCCAGAAAAGAAGCGTCAGTATCGCTCAATGACCAGGTCAAGCCAACCGCCTTCAGTCAATTGTCATTTCTCGAAATGGAAGGGTCACGACAGCGGCACGCGAAACCAGCTGCCGGTGATAAAAATATAGCCAAATATGTTATCCACACAGTCTATATGGCAGTTACGCATCCTAATGACAACCTTCACAGCAAAAGCAAGGATGGGGCTACTACATCCCAAGCCAAATATGGCTTGAATGTGGCAGCCCCTTCCTAAGATCAACCTCCTCTGCAGGATGATGAAAACCCTCTCGATGGGGCTGATAGGCAGAAAGAACCCTCAGTCCATGTGTAATCAACCTCGAACAGCGAAGAAGAGCCGACCTTCCACCCCAGGACCACGGAGCAGGAGCTGCTTCAAGAGCTCCGAAAGCAGCTCAGGTGTAAAGACAAAGTGATTGCCAAACTTTATTCCAAGATTGATGACTTGATGAATGTCATGATGCAGCTTACGGCTCAAGTTGCTCGGGCGCCCTCCAATCAAGCGCAAGTTTCTACTCATGAGCTGGGTGATAACGACCCAAAGCGACCGATGTATGTCCCTTCAGGTCTGAATATGGATGACCTACACGAAAGCCGACCGTATTCCACTTCTGGGGATGCCTTGGCCCCAGATGGCACCATTCCGCTGACATAAGATCAGATAATGGATTTGGTCACCAGCAAAGTTAAAACATTGGTGGCCGAAATCGAGACTCGAAAAGATGTTGGCAGTAGAGGAGGCCGTACCCCGCACAGTATGATCTAATCGAATTTCCCATCGGCTACGTTATTCCTGAATTCGGGAGATTCGACGAGATAGAAAATGTGAATCAGCACATTGCCCACTTTAAAGCATCATGCAGGAATACAAGGGGCAATGATGCGCTTCTTCTCCGTCAGTTTGTCAACTGCCTGACTGGTGTCGCTTTTAACTAGTACGCGAGCATACCAAATGGTTTTGTCACTACTTTTTCTCAAATGGAGTCTCTATTTCGGTAAAGATTCATGAGTGTCAGCGACAAAATCTCCATTACTGACCTTGTAAGGACCAAGCCAAGGAAGAACGAAAGCAACACGGGCTTTATTGCCTGGTGGCGCAATCTCACAGTCAAGTGCGAGCCGCCATTAGTGCAGGACCAATCCATCAGCCTCCTCATTAGGAACCTCAGCAATTAGATAGTCATGTTTCTATGCACCGCGGGCTTCAAAACGTTCTAAGAGCTGACCAAGAAGATTCAGATTTTGGAACGTTCGAAGTTAGAGTCTACCCTGGACTCTCAAAATGACAAGCCTTCGAAGGGTCGAAAGGATGACCACTGTAAAGGTGGGAGCTCAAACACTACCAACGCTTTCAATGCGTTTAACAATGAAGATAAGCGAATGACGAGCGGACAAAAAACCAACCGGTCTCAAAAGCCAGTACTGAGAGGAAATGGATTGACTCTGGAAGAGAGGAAAAGCAAGGTCTACTCCTTCAGAAGGGATAAGGTCTGAAAGATATTCAATGACGCCTTGAGGAATAGTTTACAACTGCCGAACTTAAGGAGACCGCACGAAGCAAGCATGACTGAAAACTCTCTGTATTGCCCATACCACAGAATGCTGGGTCACGTCATCAAGGATTGCTACGTATTCAAAGATTGGGTTGAGAAATAGTACAAAGCTGGAGAAATCTCATTGTCCCCCGGCGTGTTGACAAACGGTCAAGTCACAACCGCCAACTTCATACAGACAGAAACTGAAGCCTTCTGGAGGCATGCCGCTGAACCGTCTACCTTAAGAAATGAGGACAATCTGTCGCAACCTCCATAGAATGTATACATATCTAAGAAGACGGAGAAGATACTAAAACTGCTTCAGAAAGAGCCCAGAGCCGAATGGGAAGGGTAAAAAGAGCCCACTGTCCCGTCCACCAATCCAAGACGAGCGGGCTCGAAGTCCAAGAAGCTCGGAAAGAAGAAAAAGAAAGACGCGGCCCAATATGAAGAAGAGCTTGCGAAGAGAATGGCCATTCAAAAATACATCGATTCCCTTAAAGACTATGTACAAAAGGAAAGAACCCTTATCCAACTAAGGAGTTCTTCCCTATAGAAGCCACATAAATTTTGGAAAAATTAGAAGAGGATGCCAATGATGGGGTCCCTATTGTGACTTGCTATGTCATCCGTCTTGGCAACGACTCTGAGGAGGAACTCTGTTTTTCTGAAGAGGACGACGAGCCCGCCATAAAAACCAACCAAATCCAACTCAGAAGCAGCAAGGCTCTAGCGCTAAAATAAGGAATCGACCCAAAGGAGAAGGAAAAATAGGAGGTTAACATAGAGGACGGCGGAGATCCGACTATTGGATATGTATGCCCTAGAGGCCTTTATTGTATAGGATACTAGGGATATGTATGTACAGAAACAATCTTTACTCAATATGATAGTATGCTATCTGGTTTATTTTTATCTTAACATGTTATGTGTTTTACCTAGTATTTCATATCTTGTATACATGTTGATAAAGCCCTTAGGATCTTTGCTTGACTACCAAGACTATGATGTAGATCATACTAGTGGGGCTTTGGTAGTCCACAAGCATATCCTTTAATAGTTCCTATTAGAGGGAATATCGAGACAGGGCATCGATATTCCAGACTAAACTAGTGTGTATGTTTCTTGACCCTGTATGGGAGCGATGGTTGATCCCACAACCATTGGTGTTTGATATCAAAGATTGTACACAGGTGCTCATTAGAGAATGAGTACACCGAACAGGACTCGCCGAGAACTCCTAGATGGTATTATACCTATCGTCAGATAGCAGTTGTCTGGTGACACATGTACAGGTTAGTCTGTAGACCCGAGATCATCATAGTGTCTTGTGTGGTTCCCACTGTGCTTTGATTTACTCCCTACCACAGCTCATTAGAGTCGTGCAAACAGGTGGATTTTGGGTACAATCCCGAATCACATGGAGGCGGTGAGCGATAGGAGAGGTTTCGTCTCTCCCGGTATAGGGAGTTGATGTTGCGCTATGCTCGATTAGTTATAACAGCAAATCCCTGGCCAGGGTTGTTGAGATTTACTGATAAGAGTTATCAGTAGTTTCTCAAACCGTTATGAGCCACACATCAACATGACTTATTAAGTTACTGAAGTCTGACGTTTACCACCCCTAGACTCGATATGTGACGTATCAGACGAAGAGACCGGACTGTACAGTAAGTGTTACTTATGGGCTCGTTGGTGTTAGGACGAGTTCGCTCGTCAGCCATCTTTTCGACATGTACCTGGATAGCCGTTACGCACAGCTAGTGCCACTGACGGGCTTGTGGTTAAACACATTACCAGCGTACTGTCGAGTATTTAGAGTCCCACACAGAGGGTTTCCCTCGTTTAGGCGAAACGATGTAGAGGTCGTAAGGTGTTACGGCAGGATTTCGATCATATATGTGTACTGGCTACACGGATGATGTTCCGACGGATAATACTGGTAGGCTTTGGTTTAAGCCGGATACCGGTATTATTGGATTATTGGTATCTTATTGTATTCGTATTTTTCGAAACACGAATATGGGTATATTTATACGATATACGGTGAGGGGCATTCTTGTAATTGTACAAGAAAGGGCTTCTAAAAGGAGACACCTCATATATGGATTTTGTTTTGTGAAAATAAAAATAAATGAGGTGGAATTTGGAGACTTTTCCAAACATGGATGAAAGCATGGCTAAGGATTATTATATTCATTTGGATCTACTATTGAAGCATGGTTGATTATTTTTTGAGAAAAATAATCCATGCTTCAATAATTCAAACCCTTAGCCATTCTTTCATTCCACAAATCTTGAGCCCATTCTCACTCTCACATTCTCTCTCCAAGTTATCTCCTCCCTCAAAGCTCAACCCTAACCCTTTACATGAGTTGTGATTCATAGGGTATTGAGATCATATAATCCTCTAGATTAACTCTACATCATCTAAGTAAGCTTGACAAGCTTGACTTCTTAGTTACCTCTTTAGCATATGAATCACAACTCTACATCCTCTTAGCAAGCTTGATGTTTCCAGCAACTGCAGGAGCCAATTTACCCTGCATAACCTTCCTCTGTTTACCACCAAAATTCGGTTATCTAGCCATAAACAGTGGAGACACTGTTTCAAATAAGTTTGGGGGTATGTATATACTATTCTTGGTATATATATGTGAATATTCTTGTCCTGTGCATATCCATTTTTCTTTTTGACGAGCAATTCATGGCATATATATGTGGATATTCTTGTCCTATGCATATCCATTTTTCTTTTTGACGAGCAATTCTTGGCATATATATGTGGATATTCTTGTCCTGTACATATCCATTTTTCTTTTTGACGAACAATCCTGTCTAGTAATGTTCATTACAAAAAAAAGGGAACCGACAATTTTGACCCTTCAACAATTTTTCCCTCTTGATGTACAATGACAGTGAGGGCACTGTCCAATTTAAGTTTGGGGGTGTGCTCGGTAAGCTTTCTCCATTCGCATTCATTTGTATATTTTGCATTTGCATACATATTCTAAAACCCATAAATATCAAAAAAAGAGAATATTTTCTAAAAACATAAAAACTTGTCGTCAGGTTAGCTAGTGGGAGAACTTGGATTCGATATTTTGGCGGTTTTGTTTGATAAGATAGGAACCACTAAATACTAATTTTAGATTTTGAAAACCTGAAAGATAACTCTTCTTTGAGTTTAACTGTAGCTAATATACGTCTTTACATCACACTACACTTGTCGTGAGTTTTGAAAATTAGATGAAAAGTCTAATATGTCTGAAAACTTTTAAATTGATAAACTGTTTTTTTGAGGATCAAATAGGTTTGTTCTGAAATAAGTAATATCAAGAATAGTTTCGAAAGTGAAGTGGATATGAAGGGATATTATAGATGCCTTAATAGAAACTGATTCTGAAGAATAAACCCATCTGGAACTTGATTGGAGTGATTACACACCTGATCCACTAAACACGTCTTTTATCCTAAAAATAATTGAACAACTGATTATATCTCGGTTTGCATTAAATCGTTATGATTTTCATGCCAAAATGGGCCTTTTTGTTTTAAGGCCTAGGTAACTTGACCGATTAAGTCCGCCGAAGTGTCTCTACACCTAATGCCCTAAAACCAACTGGTTTAGGAGCATTGGCCCAAAGCTCTCTATGAAGCCTAAAAAGTCCGAATTAAAACAAAGTCAAGCAAGTGTTCTCTCCGAGTTAAAATTCCTAACGGTTCTTTATGTTAGAATAATTTTGACAAAAGACAGGTTCTTATAAACGATGATATTAAGGTTTTATCCTATGATGAAGACTATTGCACGTTCATGAAGGTGTGTATGAAACGAAAACAAGTAAAAGGTGGAGTGAAAAATAAGACATAGTTTCCAATTAAGGAAGATAGAAATTCTGAATTTGAAACCTAACTGGAAAACGAAACTTGAGAAATATTTAACTCTTTATAAAACTTGTGTGATCCTTTTTAAGTTTTTATCTGGGCTTTATTTTATGACATGATGACTTTAATCGATCCTTTTGAAACTTAACGACACTATTTGCACCACACGTAAAGACATATAGGATCTTAAGTTAAATAAGAAGTGGGGTGTGAAAAATAAAGGTTCAATATTTCTAATTTAGGATAATAGAATTGTTAGCTTTGAAGCTAAACCTTAGGGTTTGAATCAACGGTTATTTCACGAAGCTAGCTTGACGGGATTTTGTGGGTTAAATCCGTTGAAACCCCTCAGGAGACAACACTCCTCCTACTAGGGACACCTAGAGGTTTAACGGCTTGTTGCATGAGCTCGGTGCAACAGCGTTCCCTACGAAAATGAGGTCAGGATTTTGTTTTGCTCGGGACGAGTAAAAGATAAGTTTTGGGGTATTTGTTCATCACAGAAAACTGCATTTCAATACCGCTCATTCATTATCATTTTGGTATTATATCGGTGCTTTTAACCCATGTCTGCTCAATAAATACAGATTATAGGTATTCGTGATAAAACACTGGAAACACACTCAAATACACGGATATGACATTTGCGAGCCGACACTGCAACCGGAACTGAAAACCGACCAATGTTTGAAGAGATTCTTTTTGCAATATGCAAGTGTAACACATTTGTTCTATGTAAAATGGTCCAACACAATATAAGTGTGAACACTTTTTTGATGCATGTACCTTGGTGGGTTGCCCTGCACAAGTAAGAACACACTACTCATGACTTACGCAAGTGGTGAGACAAGTGGGCACAAGTAATGAGTGATTGAAAAGTTGTAATGTGATTTGAAGATATTTTTCCCTCCAAAACTACTGAGCTAAACCCAAGCCTTTACAAAGAAATCAAACAATGTCAGCAGGATTATGGAGAGTACACATGATCGGTACACAAAAACAAGCCCCATTTACCTACAAAAAAACCGGCGACATCATGAAGAAAACCCAGCGCCGCCGGTCCAACATTGACAAAAATGCTCCATGTTTCTTCTGGTCACTCCATCTTGTCATATCATCCTTATTTTATTGTTTGTTTATCTAGATTTAGTTTTAGTTTTAGTTTTAGTTTAAAATAATTGTAATTTGTAGATGGTAACTTGCTTTTCCTTTGAACTCTTGAGATCTTGCCCTTTATCTTGACCTTGCAACTTATTCATTAAACTTGCAAGCTTAAGATTTAGGTTCTTGAATTCAAGATTAATTGTATCTTAGTTGAAAATCAATAGAAGTTCTCATTGTTCATTACATATGTCCTGCTTTCTACAAGCATCGAACTTGTGAAATCCTTTCCTTGCTTTGATCTTACAACCTCTTAAGTGGGCTTGCAACCTTAAAGTTTGGTATTTCGATTTCACATTGGTACGGGCTTAAAGAACATTTGAAGAAATTTGCAAGTTGGATTTATCGGTTCTTAACTTTCCAACCATGACTTTACTTTTCTTGCAATTTTTGTCATTTGTCTCACTCTTTTCTTTTTTTCTTTTGCTTTGTAAATATGTGTGAGTAATTGATTTACTTGTTAAGGGTAGAATATGGTTAGTTTGTGTTAGGAGATGTGTTTGCTAAAAAACCTTAAAACCTTAACTTTGCGATTGAAACTCCGACCAAACGACTCGCAATTCCGCTCCGTTAGGCATCATATCCTACCATGATAGCGGTGAATCCTAATCGTGACCAGATTGCGAGTGGTTTGCCGAAGGTTAGGGTCAAGAGACAACAACGGAAGGAAAAAGGATAAGAAATACGGATTTAGCACACAAACACAAATACCATATTTCAAGTTCCCTAATCCACATTGTTGCCTATTGCCTTACTGTCAATATCAAAATTAGGTCTATAAGGAAACGACAAATATCATCTTACCACAAGCTAACCTAAAACTACCCTTAACAAGTCTTTTTATTGAACATATTATAGTTACGACACTTAGTATAAACAACAACTCAAGTTACGGTATTAACTCATTAAAACAAGCTTAAAAACTTACCATCTCCCTGCGGACGACCCATACTCATCACGGCTCGCTACACACGACACCGTTTTTTATTGCGGTTATTTCAAATTCTTTTTAAAACAACACGCAAAAAGCATGCTTAATCACTCGACTTCTTAGTTACCTCTTTAGAGGAGGTTGAAGCTTGATCCAAAGCTCTCGGGTGGATCATCTATGATTTAAACGTGACAGGAGATCGAGATCTTCTCAAACATCCAAGGAACCTAGAGGCGCAGCGGAAATGTAGGGTTCCTAGGCACTCTCAAGAGGTCTCACAAGGCATCAACCATGCCAATTTCAAAAAATCTAGGTGCCGAGAAACCCGACTACGGATCGTTTGCTAGAAAACTAGGCGAAAAAGCTAACTAGTTAACAATTAACTAAGAGATACGGAAATACAACCTTTGTAGATCCGGTCCTCCACCTCCACGGCTCCGAGATGAGGTCCTCTCCGCTGTCCAAATCAAATCCGGGCTCTAGCGTCGGCTTCGTCGGAGAATGGGCAAGCTAGGTCGTCGATGTCCATGCCGAAGATGATCTACGTCGAGGCATCGCTAGATCAAGCTCACAACTTCACCAAGTCATGAAACTTATGAAGGAAACACACTCTACTACTTGGCAAGAGGTAGAGGATGAAGAAATAGGAAGTGGGTAGACTTTAGAATTGGATTTCTCACTCATTTGCATCAATCACCATTGATGACCTCAAGCTTCTTCAAAGGAGAAGATGAAGAAGAAGAAGAAAGAGTTATGATAAGTTAATTAAAAATGAAAAGAAAAATCAAAAATTATCATAATCTAAACCATGGTCAAGTGTAGAGATTGAACTAGGGTTAAATCAAATGGTTAGGTTAAGCATGAGATAAGAATGGTGGACAAAGTTAAAGGTTCATGAATCTTCAACTACAAACAAAGAAAACCACCATTCTTCTCATTTCTTTTTCCAAAAAGAAAATAAATAAATAAATGAATAAATAGATATGAAAAACAAAACGCTAACCATTTAAATAACCATGGTTTAATCTTTACACAAACCAAAAAGCATGTATCATCAAACATGATACAAGCAAATGCACAAAATCATATCACATATATAATGCGCACATCCGAGTGAGAAAATCCATCTAAAGTGAACCAATATTAGTTAATGCAAAGTAATATATCAAATATATAATTATACATTAAATCATTAAATCAACACTTGATTTAACGATCCGGTCATATCGCATATAACCGGCTAATATCCAATGTATCGATTTATCGAATCAATCCTTGATTCGATAACTAGGTTATATCGCATACAACCATTCGACACATTCATCGCGAGAATGGAATACGGTATCACATACACGCATTATTCTCGGTCCCGCACATATCTCATATGCACTCCTATTTCGTTTCGCTTGAGCCAGGAAACCTCTGTGTAGGACTCTAAAGACTCGTCAATACGCCGGCAGCAGATGATGATCATATCAAACACCCACAAGCCGCAAGCGGTCTGCTAAACGTAACGGCCACCCGGGTATTGAGCGATCTGAAGATCGACGAGCAAGCCCGCTCACACTCCAGTGAATCCGACCAGTAACACTACCGTACAGTCCGGTCTGATCGTCTGATATGTCGCATATCTCGCCTAGGGGTGGTAAACGTCAGACCCCAATAGCTCGATAAGTCGTGTCGATATGAGGTCTATAACTGTTCGAGAAACTACTGGTAACACTTACCAGTAAATCTCAACAACCCTGGCCAGGGATTTCCTGTTATAGCCAATCGAACACAGGGCAACATCAACCCACTATACCGGGAGAGACGAATTCCCTCCTATCGCTCATTGCCTCCATGTGACTCGGGACTGTACCCAAAAACCACCGTTTTGCACGCCCTCTTGGACGTGGTAAGATGGAAATCAAAGCACAGTGGGAACCACACAAGACTCTATGACGATCTCGGGTCAACAGACTACTCTGTACCAGTGTCACCAGAGAACTGCCATCTGACGTGAGGTATAATACCATCTGGGAGTTCTCGGCGAGTCCGTCCAGTGTACCCAGTCTCTACTGAGCACCCGTATATCATCTCTGATGTCAAACACCAATGGATATGGGATCATCCATCGCCCATCTGTATGGGTCGAGAAGGTATACGCTAGTCTACTCTGGTATATCGATGCCCCGTCTCGATACACCCACGACTAGGGACTTTAAAGGATGTACTTATGGACTACCATGTCCCCACTAGTATGATCCGCATCATAGTCCAGGTAGTCAAGTACAGATCCTAAGGGCTTTACCAACATGTAACAGAGAGACAATCAGTATACACGTTAAGGTAAAGATCAACCAGATAGCATACTATCATGTCGAGCAAGAAAGTCCTCCCTATATATGTCCCAGCATCCACTACAATATACATCCTATGTACAGTAATGGCCTCTAGGGCATACATATAACTAACAATCTCCCACTTGCACTAGGGCCATCTGATAGCAGTGGTTGCAGTATCTCATACTCAACCATCCCATAAAAGTCTCTCTCTGGGAACAGTCCTTTGTGAGTGGATCCGCTGTGTTGTCCTCTGAGTCTACTCTCCTAACCTCGATCACCCTGGAGATCAACCATCTCCATGATCAGGTGATACTGCCTTAGAATATGTCTGGATCACTGATGGGACCGGCGTTCCTTGGCAAAAGCCACAACTCCATTGTCACACAATGGAAGGAACATAGTTCATCTCATGAACCATTATACACCCAAACAGCCTCTTTGGTAGCATCTTAAGTAGTGATGTATCCAGCCTTTATCTTCTAGTATGTCACGGTATCTAGCTTGGAACTCTTCCAACATACCGTCCCTTTACTGAGGGTAAAGACAATGCCTGTGACTGACACTCAGTCGTCTTTATCACCCTGGAACCCTTCCAGTGATTCTCCCCAGGATCGGTTGATACCGTCTCACTACAACTAGTGAGAGTCCTAACATCCAATTAGATCTATCTCATAGATCCAAAATCCAGGAGTTAGTAGGTATCATTATGATCCTATATGGAGAATCATTGTGATAAATGGAGATTGACCGAGCGTAGCATAGGAAACTCCATCCCTATCAAGAGTATGTCATCCACGTACTCTACGAGGATCGCCACCATACTCCTTACTACCTTTTTGTATATACAAGGTTCATCTACCATTTTGATGATGTCAAACTGTTCGACTAATCCATCAAAAAAGATGTTCCAACTCCGCGATGCCTGCTTTATCCTATAAAGCATCTTGCACACGTTTCCGCTGCTCCCACTATCTACGAAGCCCTCTGGCTGTGTACTTACAGACACTCTCTTCTAAATCATCATTTAGAAAAGCAGTCAAGACACCCAACCACTAGATATCGCAGTCATGGTATGTAGCCGTGGCAAGTAGGATCTGGATGGACTTAAGCATAGTCACTTGAAAAGGTTTCATCATGATCCGCGCCTGGTCGATGACGAAAACCTTTAACAAGTTTAGCTTTGAAAGTCTCAACTTTTCCATGTACACCAAGTAATCTTCTCAAGATATACTTGCTCCTGATGGGGATTTAACCCTTCAGATTTAGCAACCAAAGTCCATACTTTGTTGGTGTATATGGATTCCATCTCAGATCACTAAGCATCCAGCCATTCTTACAGAGTCCCACTCCTGATGGCCAGCTCGAAACTAGTTGGGTCATCATCTTATGATGCAATCCTCGCTCCCACTGTCATAGAGAAACAGAAGTATCTCTCAGGTGGGTGAGGAACCCTACTAGATCGGCGGAGAGGCTGAGGTTCGTTGGTAACTATTGAATCCTTTGGTTTTATCAAATCATCCGCTGTAGTTTGTATAGCTGGAACCTTTCCAGTTCTACATAATAGACTTTGCCTCGAGCTTGTCCAGATTTTGCTTTTAGACATAGGCCGGACAACCCCAAATCTTAACTGACTTAAGACATGGGCTCTTCCCATACCATATCTCATATAGAGTTGTAGGCAACTGATTTGATTCGAACCGCATTCAATAGGTATGCATCTTCTCAAGCGCATAACTCCCAAAAAGGAAATAGGTAACTCAGTAGTACTCATTATAGAGCACACCATATCACATAGGGTGCTATTGCTCCGCCCCGATATACCATCGTGCTATGGTGTATACAGAGGAGTAATGCTGAGAGAGAATCTCATTCTCCTTTAGAATAGTCCAGGAATTCCATGCACAAGTATTCTCCTCCCTGATCTCATCATAGGACATAATACTTATACCCGTATTTTGGTTCTCTACTTTTAAATCATATTCTGTGAATATCTCAAAAGGTTCGGACTTGTGTTTCAACAGGAACATATGTCTGAATCTTGAGAGATTATCAGAGAATATAATGAAGTATAAAGAATCAGTCCTGGCATGTGTAGACAGGGGACCTTACATACATCAACATGTATCAGTCCCAAGAGTTCACTAACTCTTTCTCTGTTTCCAATAAACAGAGCTGGTGTCATTATATCTTTGTGACATGACTCGCAAGTTTCATAAGATGTAAATTCAAACTAATTTAAATATGCATCTAAATGTAACTTCATCCAGTCGGGTCGCATTGATATGACCTAGTCTACAATGCCTCAAGAAGGATGCGTTCATTTCTGAACTCTTCCTCTTCTGTGTGTTCCGTATATTAAGAACTGTAGTTTGATTTAGAACATCAACGCTTTTAGATAACGTGCCTGATCTGATCAACTTTTGATATAGGAAATGTTCAAAACATTATCCAACAATACAAAATTTTATCATTTCTTTACTAATAAAGAGACTGATATGATTATGTATATCAGGTTCGGTATCTAACAACATTCGTTCAGAATCAATGTATTGGTAATACAGGGTGACAGTGACCAACAGACTTGGCTGCAACTCTTGCCCCGTCTTCTGTCTCATGAAACTTATCACCCGTTCTCAGTTCTCTACCTTTCTATAGCCCTATGTAACAAATTACATATCTGGGATCCTGATCTGGTATCACATACCCAGGACGTAGAGGATACTGAGAAACAGTTCTGTATAACGAACATACCCGAAGATGATGCATCAGCATGCACTCTCTTCGTTTGGGCGGCACGGGAATTCTGGTATTCCCCAATTTCCTGCTCTGTCTTATAACAATTATAAGTTGGAGCGGGACCAACGTTCCCCAGCTCAGTATAACAAGCGGGTTCGATCAAATATCCGTATTATTATCTTGATTAAGGCGTGATATGGTCTCTACCAGGAGAGAGAGAGAAGAAAACACTCAGCGTGCGCTCTTGCAAGAATAGATTGGTTATTATTTTATCTAATCAGGATGGCTCCCACTGCTTTTTATCAAATCTTCCTTCAAACCCTAAAAGGAAAGACTAGCCGGGATTAATTACACACTACAAGTTCGCCAATCTTTCAGCCAGGCCAGTGTCGGTACTTTGAGGGAGGTCCCCCGTGCTTTCGCACGAACCTAATTAATGTAAACCTCATTTTCCCAGAGGCGTAACCCCGTTGACACCTTTCTAGACACCTACTTGATCGGCTAATTGTAATGTATAAAACTCTCCCAGGAGTAACTCTTACTCGCAGCGGGTATCGGGATCCAACTATCTCATAGAAGGTATGCAATCTCATTGCAAATTTCAACACTTGAAATTCCCGATAATATTTTGCCCCTAACCTCCTATGACCTTGACAAAGGCCAACAAACCATAGGATGCTAGTCAAGTTCAACCCGTCATTTCCTGATTGAATTAAACCCACCCGCACGGCCCTTGACAAAGGCCAACAAGGTCGCACGACTACCCTAACTCAATCTGCATCATATGCATAAGTAGATAAGCACCAGTTAGCTACCGCACACTGCGCCTTGACAAAGGCCAACAAACGCAGCACGAATACTAACTACTGCTTATCTGAAATGACGGAGGGCTACGACAGGTTTTTCTGAAAACCTATTGCGTAATGAACTTGATATCGTTGTAGGATCGAATGAATTTTGAAATGGAGTGTTTTTGAGGCTTTTCTAGTTTTGCTAAAGGAGTCACTCCCGGTGAAGGGATCGTCGGTCCTTTCCTCGTCGAATGAGGTGCGGGATATATCATATATATCACTGTGCAAAGCAAAAACTCTTAAAAGCAATCAAAAGACAAACCGAGTGTGTAGCATCTGCCAGTTATTGCTAAAGGAGTCACTCCCGGTGAAGGGATCTCGGTCCTTTCCTTATCGAATAAAGTGCAGGATATATCACATATACCGCTATGCAAAGCAAGAACTGTAGCTACCTGTTTTATTTTGAAATTCGATTCTACAACATCTTAGGTTTCTTTTATTTCATTAATCACATTAATGAAGTCCCATCATTTAAGTACCTAAACATCACAGATAAATACGACGTACACTTATGCCATCCGCATTCGCCTCGATGTCCCCTCGTGCACCGTTAGGTTAGGTAACTAACGGCAGAGCGGGGCAGGGCTAGCGCGGGTGTAAAACATAAGTAACGTCTATATAATATATCATATATACTATATACTGTATCTATCGAAGAACATCACATCACAGATATCGCAGCAGAAGAATCATATGAAATATTGGATATACTAGGACGTCCGTGTTTTCAATACGAGCCAGTATAAAACACGGATTCCACGGTTGTGATGAATAGCCAAACCCACACCCTTAGACCCCTACGAGAGCGGCAAGCAACCCTACCAATTCTGGAGTTAGGAGACCCGGACTCGACTCCTCGAGTTGGTCTCCCACTGGACTCCAGAACCCGGTTACTTGTGCCCTCCTCCTTGGGTCTATCCTAGTGCGGAAAAGTAAATAATATACAAAAGGTGACTACTTCCGCAACCTGGAAGCGCCCCAATAAAAGAATATTACATACAAGTTTTTACATGAATGAAAATGAAAAACACTCATCTCACATAAAAAAAACCCGGCTATTCAAACACGACGATCCAATATAACATATCCAGCAACACATAACATCACATGTCATCAACGTAAGTAAATATGTGCATCCCAATTGTCGTTGACATATAGCAACGAAACCGGCGATATCACATATTACACTTATGGTCACAGAAAAGAAAGTGTAAAACTACAACAGTTGGAATCCGCAACCACCTCAGACATCGCATGCCTGACCAAATGAATTCCTTAGACATCACATGCCTAACAATTATAAACTCCGCATTTTAGTCTCTTTATCGAAAACACTTTTCAATATCAAGTCGGGCAATTCAACAAGATTCCCGACATCCTGATCGAATGCTCGTCGCAAACTTCAGTAGGCGGCCGCACCCCTGATACCGTCGACGAAGTGCACCAAGGCGGAACACCGCTGCCGCGAGCACCCGGACGGATGCTTTCGGCGACGGGGTTCTCCTACAGTCACTTGGTCGGGGCTATGGAGTGAGGCTGTCTATTAAGTTTACCCGGCGAATATCCGCGTACGCTACGTGATTGCGACGGACTTTTGATCACATCAAAATTCCGTGGCAACCGATCAAGTGAGACTAAACTGCTATGTTTATAACATTCATTCAGTTATCTCATAACTTATTGTGAATTCCAATTATTGTATCACATTCCAGATAAACAGAAAATGTTAAACTTTCCGATCGAACAATCGAACACCCAAGTTTTCCCGATACAGATCAACACATGAAATAAGTCTAACAACATTCAGTTCGTACCTCAGTACCAACGGTCCAGCCGTAGAAGGGTCAAGCCAACGCCTCACATGTGGCACGCCGTACTGCCCCAAACCCGAAGGTTCAAAGGGCAGTTCAAGACGGTCACATAATCGAGTTAAGGTTTGTTGTCTTCTAGAGGGACCATCGAGTTACGTGCACTACTTAGAACGTCGTTAAACTACGGAAAAATCCAACACTTGGAAATTTCCCGACAGGGGAAAAATTGGGTATTTATATCCGGTCGAACTTTTTAACATATTCTAAAATTTATCCGGAAAGCCAAATAGACAAAATTTGAAACCCCGATCGAATCTTTGATTCCCAATACAACCCAAAAATGCTCAACTGTATACTGCATATTAAAAATTCCCAGGAAAACCAGCACTGAAAAATAGGAGTTACTGTGCAAAATTCAATGGCAGATAAGACAAAAGGGCCGCGGAAGGGCCGCATTAGCACGCTAATGCCGCGGTTCCGCCGCACTTTAGAAAGATCATTAGGTAATTTTTGCATCGTAATTCTTAGATTTACCTGCTTATTTTTCTGCATATTTTTAATTTGCAAAAATCCACATTTTACAAAAATGTCCAGAGAGCATTTTAAAGTCGGGGTTTCGGGTCGATCGGACTTCTAACTCCGTCTACGCATCGCCTAAGGCTCTAGCTAGGCTCTGAAACCACTGTAGGTTTCCTAGGCACTCTCAAGAGGTCCCACAAGGCATCAACCATGCCAATTTCAAAAAATCTAGGTGCCGAGAAACCCGACTACGGATCGTTTGCTAGAAAACTAGGCGAAAAAGCTAACTAGTTAACAATTAACTAAGAGATACGGAAATACAACCTTTGTAGATCCGGTCCTCCACCTCCACGGCTCCGAGATGAGGTCCTCTCCGCTGTCCAAATCAAATCCGGGCTCTAGCGTCGGCTTCGTCGGAGAATGGGCAAGCTAGGTCGTCGATGTCCATGCCGAAGATGATCTACGTCGAGGCATCGCTAGATCAAGCTCACAACTTCACCAAGTCATGAAACTTGTGAAGGAAACACACTCTACTACTTGGCAAGAGGTAGAGGATGAAGAAATAGGAAGTGGGTAGACTTTAGAATTGGATTTCTCACTCATTTGCATCAATCACCATTGATGACCTCAAGCTTCTTCAAAGGAGAAGATGAAGAAGAAGAAGAAAGAGTTATGATAAGTTAATTAAAAATGAAAAGAAAAATCAAAACTTATCATAATCTAAACCATGGTCAAGTGTAGAGATTGAACTAGGGTTAAATCAAATGGTTAGGTTAAGCATGAGATAAGAATGGTGGACAAAGTCAAAGGTTCATGAATCTTCAACTACAAACAAAGAAAGCCACCATTCTTCTCATTTCTTTTTCCAAAAAGAAAATAAATAAATAAATGAATAAATAGATATGGAAAACAAAACGCTAACCATTTAAATAACCATGGTTTAATCTTTACACAAACCAAAAAGCATGTATCATCAAACATGATACAAGCAAATGCACAAAATCATATCACATATATAATGCGCACATCCGAGTGAGAAAATCCATCTAAAGTGAACCAATATTAGTTAATGCAAAGTAATATATCAAATATATAATTATACATTAAATCATTAAATCAACACTTGATTTAACGATCCGGTCATATCGCATATAACCGGCTAATATCCAATGTATCGATTTATCGAATCAATCCTTGATTCGATAACTAGGTTATATCGCATACAACCATTCGACACATTCATCGCGAGAATGGAATACGGTATCACATACACGCATTATTCTCGGTCCCGCACATATCTCATATGCGCTCCTATTTCGTTTCGCTTGAGCCAGGAAACCTCTGTGTAGGACTCTAAAGACTCGTCAATACGCCGGCAGCAGATAATGATCATATCAAACACCCACAAGCCGCAAGCGGTCTGCTAAACGTAACGGCCACCCGGGTATTGAGCGATCTGAAGATCGACGAGCAAGCCCGCTCACACTCCAGTGAATCCGACCAGTAACACTACCGTACAGTCCGGTCTGATCGTCTGATATGTCGCATATCTCGCCTAGGGGTGGTAAACGTCAGACCCCAATAGCTCGATAAGTCGTGTCGATATGAGGTCTATAACTGTTCGAGAAACTACTGGTAACACTTACCAGTAAATCTCAGCAACCCTGGCCAGGGATTTCCTGTTATAGCCAATCGAACACAGCGCAACATCAACCCCCTATACCGGGAGAGACGAATTCCCTCCTATCGCTCATTGCCTCCATGTGACTCGGGACTGTACCCAAAAACCACCGTTTTACACGCCCTCTTGGACGTGGTAAGATGGAAATCAAAGCACAGTGGGAACCACACAAGACTCTATGACGATCTCGGGTCAACAGACTACTCTGTACCAGTGTCACCAGAGAACTGCCATCTGACGTGAGGTATAATACCATCTGGGAGTTCTCGGCGAGTCCGTCCAGTGTACCCAGTCTCTACTGAGCACCCGTATATCATCTCTGATGTCAAACACCAATGGATATGGGATCATCCATCGCCCATCTGTATGGGTCGAGAAGGTATACGCTAGTCTACTCTGGTATATCGATGCCCCGTCTCGATACACCCACGACTAGGGACTTTGAAGGATGTACTTATGGACTACCATGTCCCCACTAGTATGATCCGCATCATAGTCCAGGTAGTCAAGTACAGATCCTAAGGGCTTTACCAACATGTAACAGAGAGACAATCAGTATACACGTTAAGGTAAAGATCAACCAGATAGCATACTATCATGTCGAGCAAGAAAGTCCTCCCTATATATGTCCCAGCATCCACTACAATATAAATCCTATGTACAGTAATGGCCTCTAGGGCATACATATAACTAACAGGAAAGAAGACCCAAAAGACCGGTTCAAGAAGGTATAACCCCTATTATACTAGCTAAAACTTCTAGATAGGGTTACTATTTATGGTTTAGTATAAGATCCAGGAATAAAAGTCGATGTTGCATACTTCAAAATTATTGTTTGCTACTTCTGCCTCCCCACAAGTGTTGTGAGTGTGTGCAACATCTACTAACATGGTATCAGAGTCTAACTAAACCAAAACTAGTATTTTAGACAACGTTTAAAGCTTCGAACACGAAACAACTCCGAATACCGTAAATCAAAAACCAAGTTTCTGTAAATTTTTATAAGTCCTCTGAAAAAATTTTAAACATGTGCAGAAGACTTGTTATGTGATAACTAGAACACCCTAAAAAAATGAGCCCAAAACCCTAAAATCTCGCCGGCCAAAACTTCAATATTCCCGGCCTTGCTGGTCCTGTTCATGGGTTTGGGCTTGGATTTTTGATGGTGTTCTGTACACTTGGTTTTAGGTTTTATAGTTTTGTTAATTTGTTTCCAGATTGCATGTGATGTAGCCTAAGTGTTAGGGGAATCCAGAGTGTTTCGAAGTCGAATATTTAACATCCTTTTTCCGCTTTTCAGTTTGATATGTGTTGAGAAACGTCCATTAATTGCTATATGACGATTAGTGGGGGTTGCACATATGTGTATCATGTGATGGTATGTGTATATGAATGTGTTGGATCGTCGTGGATAAATAGCCGGGGGGATGTGAGAAGTGTGTTTTCTTTTCTTTCATTCTTGTAAATTGTAAAAGTGATGTAATATTATTTTGCGGGGCACATCCGGGTTGACGTTGTAGCCATCATTGTATTATTTCTTTTTACTGTTTTTGCTCCTAGGATAGACCCAAGGTGGGGAGCACAAATTATCGGGATCTTGAAGTGACGAGTGGCCTACTCATTTTATTGAGGGAGGTTGCTTCACTTCGAGAATTTGGCGGGTTGTTTGCTGCACCCGTAGGGGTTTAGGGTGGGGTTTGGCAATTCACACGACCGTGGAATCCGCCTTTCGTTCAGGGCTTAAATGAAACACGAAATTCCTAGTATATCCAATGTATTCATCTGTGATCTAGAATGATTATTATTTTGTGAGACGAATGGTTATATATATGAGATATATAATAAACGTTGCCTATGTTTTGCACCCGCGCGAGTCCAGCTCCCGCTCTGCCGTTAGTTAAGTAACCTAACAGTGTATGACGAGGCCTCATGGCGAATGTGGATGGCATAAGCATACGTTCTATTTTTGTTTCTTTTTCTGCAATGATAAGGTTAAATGATGGGAAAACATTGATGAGATTAATGTTAAGTAAAGAAACCTAAAGATATTGTAGAATCAATTTTTTTCAAAAAGGTAGCTCTAGTCATTGCTTTGAATAGTGGTATTACTTGATGAATATCCAACACCTCATTCAACGAGGAAAGAGCCAAGATCCCTTCACCGGGAGTGACCTCTTTAGCAAAACTAGCAAATGCTACAACCCACTCGGTTTATTATGATAGCCTCTCTAGTTCTTGCTTTGCATAGTAGTATTCCTTGATGAATATCTAGCATCTCATTCGATGAGGAAAGAGCCGTGATCCCTTCACTGGGAGTGACCTCTTTAGCAAAAGCTATTCGATTTGTTTTTGAAAAACTACTCGATTTTCAAGCGGAGCTTAAACCACTCCTTTTCAAATCAATAGATTCTACAACGATATCAAGTTCATTACGTTAAAGGTTTTCATCAAAACCATTCGTAACCCTCCGCCATTTTAGGAAGTAGAGTACTTAATATTCGTTCTACGTTTTTTGACCATAGTTAAGGCGTAGTGTACGGTAGCTAAGTGATGTCTTCCTACAAAGCATATGATGCGATCGATTAGGACATTCGTATGACTTTGTTGACCATAGTTAAGAGTCATACAGGTGGGTCTAAATCGATCATGAAATGACGGGTATAACTTGACTAGTTCTTATGATTTGCTGGCCATAGTTAAAGTCATAAGATGCTAGGGGTAAAAACCATATCGGGAATTTCAAGTGTTGAAATTTGCAATGAGATTATATACCTTCTATTTGATAGTTGGATCCCGATCCCACTGTGAGTAATAGTTAATCCTAGGAGAGTTTTACACTTTACAATTAGCTAATGTAGTAGGTGTCTAGAAAGGTGTTAACGGGGTTATACCTCTAGGGAAACGAGGTTTATTTTAATTAGGTCTGTGCGAAAGCACGGGCAACCTCCCTCGGAGTACCGACACTACCCTGGCTGACCGGTTAGCGAACTTGTAGAATGTAATTAATCCTGGTTAATTTTCTTTTTAAGGTTTGAAGGAAAATTTGATAAAAAGAAGTGGTAGACATCGATTAGATAAGATTAATAACCAATCTAATCATGCAAGAGCCATCACTGAGTGTTTTCTTTTCTCTCTCCTAATAGCAGATACCAATGTCGGGACTTAAGCTTCTATTAGACAAAAATAAACTCCCAGGACCACATTATAAGGAATGGATGAGGAACGTAAATATTGCCCTTACTTATGACAAGGTTGAATACGTCCTAACTGCTCTAGCCCCTCCCCTCCCAGGCCCTAATTCCTCTATTGCGGATAAGGAAATCCGCAAAACATGGGATATAGATTGCGCCATAGCCAAAGGCCTCACACTTGCATCGATGGACAACGAACATCAGAAGCAACACAAGAAGATGGATGTACAATCCATCTTTCTCCATACAAAGGACATGTATGGGGAGCAATCTCGTGCCTTGTGTTACGAGGCCACAAGAAAGTTGTTTCAGATAAGGATGGCTACTGGCACATCTGTAGGTGATCATGTGCTGAAGATGATAGTACTTATTCAAGAACTAGATGAACTGGGATCGACGATGGAGAACGAACAGTATGTTGATATAGTTCTACAGTCTCTCCCCCCAGCCTATGCTCAGTTTATAGTGAACTTCAACATGCACAATCTGGAGAAGTCACTACCTAAACTTCTCAATATGTTGAGGAGTGCGGATAGCACGCTAAAAGTAGTAAAAACTCCCTCTTTAGTTTCTGATCCATCTTCCTCTTCCGTCCCGAAAGCTAAAGCTAAGGGAAAGAAGAAGAAGAAACACATCAAACCGAGAGGTGGAGTTAGAAAGGCACCAGGGAAAGACAAGTCAGGGGCTGCGGCATCGGGAAAATGGGAATGCTTCTACTGCCATAAGACTGGGCACTGGAAGAGAAACTATGTTGGGTACCTCGCTGATCTCAAGAAGAAAAAGAATGCTGATACTTCCACTTCAGGTGTGTTAGTTACCGAAAACTATTTTTCAATCAACTCTACTTCCTGGGTATTAGATACTGGGTCAGGATCTCATATCTACAATTGTGTGCAGGGATTGAGAAATAGTAAGGTGTTGAAGAAAGGTGATCACACTCTCCATGTAGGGAATGGTTCGAATGTACATGCTGTATCAATGGGAGAGTATCACCTTGGTTTACCTTCAAAATGTATATTGGTTTTAAACCCGTGTTATTTTGTACCTTCCATGTTATGTAACATAATATCAGTATCTCTATTGGATAATGAAGGATATAATTTTGTGTTACAAAGTAATGTTATGAACATTAACTTAAATCAACAGTTGATTTGGTATGGTACATTAAATAACGGGATCTACGTCCTGAACCAACACATGGTTTTTAACATACAACACACAAACAAAAGGAAGATTTCAGAGATAAATGAATCTTTCATTTGGCATTGTAGACTTGGTCATATTAACGAAACAAGACTAACTAAGCTACATAAAGATGGATATTTAAATCTGTTTGAATATAAATCTTATACGACTTGTCAGTCTTGCATCAAGGGTAAAATGACCAAAACTCCGTTTACTGGACACACAAAAAAAGCTACTGAACTCTTAGGCCTCATACATAGTGATGTATGTGGACCAATGTCTACAAATGCAAGAAGTGGTTTTTCAAACTTCATAACTTTTACTGATGATTTCTCAAGATTTGGACACGTATTCTTGTTCAAACATAAGTCGGAAGCTTTCAAAAAATTCAAGGAGTATAAACTTGAAGTAGAAAAACAAATTGGGTTGAGTATCAAGAAAGTTTGATCAGATCGAGGAGGAGAGTACCTAAGTACATACTTTCTAGTTTTCCTGAAAGAGAATGGGATTCTCTCTCAGCTCACTCCTCCGTACACACCACAGCACAACGGTGTGTTAGAACGGAGAAATCGCACCCTATTAGATATGGTACGTCGATGATGAGCGATACCGAGTTACCACTTTCATTCTGGGGACATGCATTGGAGACTACAATATATCTATTAAACAGGGTTCCGACCAAAACCGTGCCTACCACTCCATATGAGATATGGTATGGGAAGATACTATCTCTTAAACGAGTTAGGATATAAGGTTATCCTGCTTTTATTAAAAAGCAGAATCCAGACAAACTCGAGACACAGTCGGTTTTGTGTAAATTTGAAGGATATCCTAAACAATCATATGGGTATCTTTTCTACCATAAGGAGGAACAAAGAGTGTTTGTTTCTCAGTATGCCATATTTTTAGAAAATGAATTTTTTTACAAATGATACTGTTGGCAATACGGTAGAGCTGGAAGAAATTTTAGAACCACAAACAAATACTGACGATTTGGTTGAACCTGAAGTTTCAATAGAACTCAACGAGCCACAGTCACTCAGTAGAACTTTTAGCCCACCGGAAAAATACTATGGTTTTATAATTGATGGTGATAGAGAAAATTGCATCATAGATGATGATGATCCTACTAGTTTCCAGGAAGCTATCACGAGTAGTGACTTAGTGAAATGGCTGGATGCCATGTGATCCGAAATGAAATCCATGCACACCAACAAAGTATGGACTTTGGAGGTTGCATCTTCTGGAGTAAAACCCATAGGATGCAAGTGGATCTTTAAGAAAAAGATTGGTGTAAATGGGCAGGTGGAGACCTATAAAGGTAGGCTTGTGGTGAAAGGATTTCGTCAAAGACCAGAATTGGACTATGACGAAACTTTTTCTCCAGTTGCAATACTTAAATCCATTCGGATCCCACTTGCTATTGCTGCTTACTATGACTATGAGATCTGGCAGATGGACGTTAAAACAGCATTCCTAAATGGTGATTTAGATGAATATGTTTTTATGGATCAGGCGGAGGGCTTCATTGACAGTGGGAGCAGCGAAAAGGCATGCAGGTTGCTTAAATCCATCTATGGATTAAAGCAGGCGTCATAGAGTTGGAACATCTACGTTAATGATACAATCAAAAAGTTTAAGTTTATCAAAAATTTAGATGAACCATGCATTTATTAAAAGATTATAGGGAGTACAGTCACATTCCTCGTATTGTACGTGGATGAAATTCTCCTGATAGGAAATGGCGTTCCTATGCTACAATCGATCAAGCTATTCTTATCGAAAAAGTTCTCCATAAAGGACCTGGGTGATGCATCATGCATTTTGGGTATTAAGATCTATAGAGATAGGTCTAAGAAATTGTTGGGATTATCCCAATCGAGGTATATAAAGACCATACTAAAGAGCTTTAGTATGGAAGATTCCAAGTGAGGTAATTTACCCGCTTGTCACGGGATCACCCTCTCCAAAGAGATGTCTCTAAAGACTGATGAAGAGAGGGCTCGCGTGAGTATTATACCCTACGCTTCAGCGGTAGGATCTATAATGTATGCAATGCTATATACTAGCCCAGATGTAGCTTACGCACTCAGTGCAGTAAGCAGGTATCAATCCAATCCGGGGGAGAAACACTGGATTGCTGTGAAGAACATTCTTAAGTACTTATGAAGGACTAAAGAAATGTTCTTAATGTATGGTAACGGAGATCTCCAGATGGAGGCCTTTACCGATTCCAGTTTCCAGAGAGATAAAGATGACAGCAAGTCCATCTCAGGGTTTGTATTTACTCTCAATAGAGGGACGGTATGTTGGAAGAGTTCCAAGCAAGATATCGTCGCTGACTCTACGATGGAAGCTGAGTATATTACTGCTAATGATGCCGCAAAAGAAGCAGTCTAGATGAGGAAGTTCGTTTCTGAACTTCAGGTGGTCCCATCCATTGCTACCATTATAATGTGATAACAATGGTGCCATGGCTTTGGAAAAGGAACCACGGTCCCATCAGAAATCCAGACATATCTTGAGGTGGTATAACCTCATCAGGGAGATCGTGGATTGCCAGGAAATTAAGGTGTGGAGAGTGGACACAAAAGACAACACAGCAGATCCATTCACCAAGTCCATCTCTCAAGTCCAGTTCGAGAGACTGTTCGAGATGTTGGGCATGTGGTACGCTAGCAACTGGCTATAGTGCAGACGGTGGGTATTTATTGCGCCAACTAAAGGCCTCAGTGTAAGTGGGAGATTGTTGGATATGTATGCCCTAGAGGCCTTTATTGTATAGGATGCTAGGGATATGTATATACAGAAACAAACTTTGCTCAATATGATAGTATGCAATCTGGTTTATCTTTATCTAAACATGTGATGTGTTTTACCTGGTATTCCATATCTTGTATACATGTTGATAAAGCCCATAGGCTCTTTGCTTGACTATCAGGACTATGATGTAGATCATACTAGTAGGGCTTGGGTGGTCCATAAGCATATCTTTTAATAGTTCCTAGTCGAGGGAATATCGAGACATGGCATCGATATTCCAGAGTAGACTAGTGTGTACGTTTCTTGACCCTGTATGGGGGCGATGGTTGATCCCACAACCATTGATGTTTGACATCAAAGATTGTACACAGGTGCTCATTAGAGAATGGGTACACCAAACAGGACTCGCCGAGAACTCCTAGATGGTATTATACCTATCATCATATAGCAGTTCTCTGGTGACACTTGTACAGGTTAGTCTGTAGACCCGATATGGTCATAGTGTCTTGTGTGGTTCCCACTGTGCTTTGATTTCCTCCCTACCATGGCTCATTAGAGTCGTGCAAACAGGTGGATTTTGGGTACAATCCCGAATAACATGGAGGCGGTGAGCGATAGGAAGGGTTTCATCTCTCCCGGTATAGGGAGTTGATGTTGCGCTATGCTTGATTGGCTATAACAGCAAATCGCTGGCCATGGTTGTTGAGATTTACTGATAGGAGTTATCAGTAGTTTCTCAAACCGTTATGAGCTACACATCGGCATGACTTACAAGTTACTGGGGTCTGAGGTTTACCACCCCTAGACTCGATATGCGACGTATCAGACGAAGAGACCGGACTGTACGGCAAGTGTTACTTATAGGCTCGTTGGGGTAAGGATGAGTTCGCTCGTCGGCCACCTTTTCGACATATACCTGGATAGCCGTTATGCACAGCTAGTGCAGCTGACAGTCTTATGGTTAAACCCACTATCAGCGTACTGTCGAGTTTTTAGAGTCCCGCACAGAGAGTTTCCCTGGTTCAGGCGAAACGATCTAGAGGCCGTAAGTTGTTATGGTAGGATTTCAATTATATACGTGTACTGGCTACACGGATGATGTTCGGACGGATAATACTGGTAGGTTTTGGTTTAAGACGGATACCAGTTTATTGGATTATTGGTATCTCATTGTATTCATTTTTTTTGAAATACGAATACGGGTATATTTATACGGTATTCGGTGAGGGGCATTATTATAATTGTACAAGAAAAGGCTTCTAAAAGGAGACACCTCATATATGGATTTTATTTTGTGAAAATAAAAATAAATGAGGTGGAATTTGGAGACTTTTCCAAGCATGGATGAAAGCATGGCTAAGGATTATTATATTCATCTGGATCTACTATTGAAGCATGGTTGATTATTTTTTGAGAAAAATAATCCATGCTTCAATAATTCAAACCCTTAGCCATTCTTTCATTCCACAAGTTTTGAGCTCATTCTCACTCTCACAATCTCTCTCCAAGTTATCTCCTCCCTCAAAGCTCAACCCTAACCCTTCACATGAGTTGTAATTCATAGGGTATTGAGATCATATAATCCTCTAGATTAACTCTACATCATCTAAGTAAGCTTGACAAGCATGACTTCTTAGTTACCTCTTTAGAGGAGGTTGAAGCTTGATCCTGTTGACTATAGTGCCCTCAAGTCAATTATTGGATCATAGGCACATGATTGCAATGATTGAGGGAGGACCTATACCGGTAGAACAGTCTTACTCGAGATGATAGTAGGCTATCTGGTATGTCTTTATCATCGTGTACATGATTCAGATGACATTACAGATCACTATTACATGTTGATAGAGCACATAGGATTCTTGCTTGACTACCAGCGGTATGATGGCGATCATATACGTGAGACTTGGGTGGTCTATAAGCACATCCTTAAAGTGTCCCTAGTCGTGGGAGTTTCGAGACTGGGCATCGATACTCCGAGAGTAGACTAGTGTATAGGGATCGAGACCCCGACAAGGGGCGGTGGCCAATCTCATAAGCCATTGGTGTTAGTTGGTTTACCTAAGATGTATACAGGTGCTCATTGGGTTATGACTACACCGGACGGACTCGCCGGGAACATGCTAGTTGGTATTATAACTATTTTCAGTTAGCAGTTCCCAAGTGACATGTGTACAGGTTAGTCTATCGACCTGAGATCGTCATTTGTCTCGTGTGAGTTCGCACTGTGCTTTGATTACTGCCCTACCACGGCTCAAAGAAGTCGTGCAAACAGGATTTAGTTGGGTACAGTCCTGAGCCACATAGAGGCAGTGAGTAGATCGTCAGGGGATTCGTCTCTCCCTGTATATTAGGGGTTGATGTCGCGAAGTGCATGGGTGGCCATCACCAGAAATCTTCGGCCGGGGTAGAAGAGAATTACTGATTCGGAACAGTAGTTTCTCAGTCGGTTTTAGGCTTCATGCCGACACTAAATGTCAAGTTAATAGGGGTCTGACTTTATCCACCCCCCTAGACTCGATATGCGATACTCATAGACGAATGGACCGGACTGTACGGATATTATCACTGTCAGACTCAGTAGGGTTTCAGGATGAGTTCGCTCGTCGGCCTCCCTTTCGCTCAATACCTGGGCAGCCATTACGTACAGCTAGTGCTCTGACGTGCTTGTAGTTAAACCCACTGCCAGCGTATTGACGAGTCTTGAGAGTCCCACACAAAGGGTTTCCCTGGTTCAGGCGAAACGTTGTAGAGGTCGTATGGTTTTATGGCAGGGTTCGATCATATTCGTGCACTTGTGCACGAATCATGATCGGACGGATAATACTAGTGGGCTTTAGTTTAAGCCAGATCCTAGTATTATATTATTGGAATATTTTCGTCTCGTTGTATTCGTATTCAGTCGGAATACGGATGTAGGTATGTATATATAGATGAGGGGTATTCTTGTAATTCGTTACGAGTTTACTTTAGAAGTTTCCATTTCTTTTTCTTTATTAAACATTTAGTTTTAAATGTTTGATAATTGTGAAATGAGTGAGTGTAAGTTTTGGATTGTGAATTATGTTTTTTGGCTGGCAATTCGTGGCCGTTTGGTGTGGGTGAGGGAAATTGGTGACTCATGCTTTGGCATTTATGGTTTTTGTTGTGTTGAAGATATTTTAGTTAGATATTTTCATGTGTTGATTTTTGTGAGGGAATGGGTTGCTGCTGTTTTTTGTGCAGGGCATTTTTTTCTTGTGTTGCAAAGATTGATTACACCACTACACTCACAAAAATCCACAGAGAACCAATTCGTTTTCATTGCTTAGCCCATTATTTTTTCTCACAAGAAAACAACAGCATTTTGATTTCTTCACAAGCAAAATTCATTAGCTCACATTTTTCTTTTCCATGGCAACTTCATTCACCTCTACCCAAATCCTTGGCTGCATTGAGACAAAGTATTCACACACTATCTCTACTTCATCTTGGGTATCTAGGCTAGAAAACTGGATGCCCGAGTTGCTTCGGTTTTGAAGCGGGAGCCCATATTTCTAATCCTCGACGTGGATCGTCTTCGACGAAGGAGACCAGAGACCGAACTTGATCGAGGAAGCCGCGAAGACCTTGGGATAGAGGTTGAAGACCGAAGAAAACGGATCGATCGGTATAACCTCGCTAAACTCCTTTTACAGTTAACTAGTATAGGGTTAATGGTTCGATCCGGGAATCAGGTTCTGTTAGCGCCAGGTTTTTAATGTTTTTGTTCCGCGTTTGGCTACGAATTGATGGCCGAGGCGCCGGTGTAACCTTACATGGTATCAGAGCCAACCCATTAACCGCATACTAGTTGTTTAGACGATGTTAAAGTATCGAAACCGAAATAACTCCAAATCAACACCAACCCATATTCCATTCTATGTCGAATTTTAATGGTCTTCTAAAATTATTTTAGCAACTGCAGAAGACTACCTAGGCGGCTACTAGAGCACACACCAAACACAACTTCCTAATTCAACTATGGGACCGGCCACATTGGCCAAAAGTCCGAGCTGTCCGACCTGGTGTTGGAGTTGGAACTTGTTTTTGTAGTGTTCTCTGGTCTCTGGAATATTGGTCCAGTGGTATTGCTAGTTTAGCCCAGTTTGGATATGGTTTTATCTAGTTGTTTGGGGCTATTAGGGGTTATTTCGAAGTCGATATTTCTAACATTGTTTAAAGTTTACAGTACATACATTACTATCTGCGACCGTGAATGTCATTAGAGCGGTACAACTTGTCTAATTGCCATAGTTCTTTTAGACGGGTTTGCGAACGTGACATTCACGTTGATGTTCTGTATTGTGTTATGCTGTTGCAGATTTGTCGTGGTGGATAGCTTGGGTGCAATATTAGTACAGTTTAGTTTTATTTGTACATTTTGTAAGTGCACGGCGGCGCCCCGGTCGTCAATCCGACGGCCAAATGCGGAAACGGTGATAAACTTTAATTTTGCGAACTTAGCAAACCGGCACCACCGCGCACTAAACTCCGGATCGGGCCATTAAACTAGATCTAGCTAACAACAAGACGGGTTAGAGATATACCGAGTGATCCGAGTCCTCCGGTCTTCTCGTCGTCGTCCCGATCTCTCGCGGAAACTCCGGTCGTCGCCTCCTCGCCGGAAGGGCACCACATCGCCTGCATCTTTTACGGGCTCCCGCCTCTATACCGAGGCAACTCGGGCATGAAGCTGGCAAGTCGACATGCCCAAGATGTGCTGTAGAATGTGTAGTGTAGAGGCTATGTCTCACTTTGGGGTTATGTTGCCTTTTGAAAGATGATGGAGGAATCAAGAAGAAAAATGGTACTTGCATTTTTCTAGCATGAAATGAGATCAAGAATAATGCCATCATACCAAAATGAAACTCTCTCATTTTTCTCCCCTCATCAAATGTGTGGCCAGCCTTGTCAAATGAGGAATGGTGGAGGGATAAGCAAATCATGAAGGGAGGTAAGTGTAGGATAAAGCAAGTGGTGACCTTAAACAAAACATCAACCATGCTTAATACTTCTATTCACATCAAATCTCATTAATGCAAAAGCATGGATGAAAGATTCTAATCCTATCATAATCAAATCATTTGCAAGAAACCCCCTCCTCAAATGTTATTTGCACAATTGCAAATAACCCCCTCCATCGGAAAAGTCCGGCCGGGAAAGAACAAACGAAAACCGGCCGGAACGGAATGCAAACTGGCAACTCCAGAAAACTGGTCCCGTAATAAATTACAAAAAAACCCCGATACTGTGCATACACACCCGCATCTGTATTCCGTCCGGATACAAATGCAAAGAGACAAAATCTACACTGTACTAAACTAGGATCCGGCTTAAACCAAAGCCGGCTAGTAATATCCGTCCGATCCTGATCCGTGCAATACCGCACGTATCTGATCGAACCCTGCCATATAACTCTACGGCCTCTAGTACAAACCGTCCGATCCTGATCCGTGCAATACCGCACGTATCTGATCGGACCCTGCCATATAACTATACGGCCTCTAGTACAAACCGTCAGATCCTGATCCATGCAATACCGCACGTATCTGATCGGACCCTGCCATATCTCCATACGGCCTCTACAGCGTTTCGCCCGAAAGCTTGAGTAACTGAAAGTGTGGTGGACTCTAAAGACTCGTCAATACTATGGCTGTGGATTTAACCACTAGCACGTCAGAGGTATAAGCCAATACGTAACGGGCCACCAGCTATTGACCAGAAGGGACGTCGATGAGCGAACTCATCCTGACACCCTACTGAGCCTGTCAGTGACAATATCCGTACAGTCCGGTCCGTTCGTCTATGAGCATCGCATGTCGGGCCTAGGGGGTTGGTAAAAGTCAGACCCCCAAAAGCGGTACAAGTCGTGTCGGAGTGTAGCCCAGAACACCCTAAGATACTACTGGAATACCTACCAGTAAATCTCCTGCCTTGGTCAAGGACTTCGTGTAATGGCTCTCCTAGACACAGCGCGACCTCACCCCCAATACCGGGAGAGACGAACCCCCGAAGATCCGCTCACTGCCTCCATGTGGCTCGGGACTGTACCCAACTAAAACCTGTTTGCACGACTCCTTTGAGCCGTGGTAGGGTAGTAATCAAAGCACAGTGGGAACTCACACGAGACAAATGACGATCCCCAGGTCGATGAACTAACCTGTACACATGTCACCTGGAACTGCTATCTGACGTCAGGTATAAGACCAACTAGCATGTTCCCGGCGAGTCCTGTCCGGTGTACTCATAACCCAATGAGCACCTGTATATATCTTAGGTGAACCAACTGACACCAGTGGCTTGTGAGACCGGCCACCGCCCCTCGTCGGGGTCTCGACTGTATACACTAGTCTACTCTGGAGAATCGATGCCCTGTCTCGAAACTCCCATGACTAGGGACCTTTTAAGGATATGCTTGTAGACTCCAGCTCTCACTTATATGATCGCCCTCATACTGCTGGCAGTCAAGCAAGAATCCTAGGGGCTCTATCAACGTGTAATAGCGACCTGTCAGGTCACCTAAAGCAGTACACGATGATAAAGGTAAACCAGATAGCATACTATCATTTCGAGTAAGACTGTCGTCCCGGGATAGGTCATCCCTCAATCATTGCAATCACGTGCCTGTGATCCAATAATTGACTCTGAGGGCACTATCTCCAACAATCTCCCACTTGCACTCAGGGCTAATTATTGCGATGTCGCATACTCACAGCCCGTGTGATACCGAACACCCAACTCCTCTACTAGTCAGTCTCACAAAGCTCGTTTGCGAGACTATTGCGGTCGAGGAATAGCCTCAGTAAGTGGATCCGCCTAGATGTTTCTTTCTATGTCTCTCTATATCTCAAGTTCGCGGGGAAAGCCATCTCCCGAAATGAGCAATACCGGTCTTAGAATGTCTGGATGTCTGATGGGACCTAGCTCATAAATGAACTCCAAATCCAAACTTCTTAGACTGTATCGTCAACTGAACTTAATCAGTATCCTGCGCCATGCCTCCCTCAGTATTGCCTTGGATCACCTGTCCAAAACACTGCCCCTCGTCAGAAGGAAAACTATAACTCTGACAACCTCCTTGTCGTCCATGTCACCTTGGAAGCCTGGAATGATAACTGTCTCCCAAATGAGGCTGTCGTTATCATATCCCTAGAACATCCACTTATGTTCTAAAACTGCTTCTGACTGTTTCTCCAGGATTGGATCAATGTTAACTTATTGCATCTCGTGCAAGAACAACATCTGGTGTGGTACTTGACATCTCATGATTGACTCAATTGCCTAAGCAAGTGATCTGCCAATCATGCGCATCCCTCTCCCCTTTAGTCTATAAGACACCTTTAGAGAGGGTGACTCCATCACCTGCAGGTACACTACCGTGCCAGGAGTCGTCCATTCTGAATACTCTTAGAATGCTGTCAAAGTACCCTAATTGGGAAACCACCCAAATCTAGATCTAAAACTATAGATCTAGTAACCAGTATGTCTGATATTGTGTCCAAGTCCCTTGTGGAGAAAACACTGTGTGACGACCAAAGTATAACCGATCGTAGTATAGGAATATCCCTTCCTACTTTGTGTATGTCATCCAAAACCCGGATATCACACCCTACTACCTTCTCAACAGATCCATCCCCTATTCTGATGATGTCAAACCTATGACTGTCACATCAGAAATAGACGATCTATCTCCGCCACATCTGCTTTAGTCTATAAATAGACATAAGCCTGATGTCCACCAATGCTTCCGCTGCTCCCACTGACTACGACAACCCTCTGGCAGAGTCATATAGACGTGAACTTCTAAAGCTAGTTTAGAACGACGCTATACTCATCCTCCCACGGGGTCTCGCAGCCTGGAACAACAGCAATGGCAAGTGTGGGTAAACAAGAACTTCCCTGTCACCGTCCTTGAGGCTACCGGAGTACCTCTCGGGTGCCTGAAGTTACCCACCGTATTTGCGGAGTGGCCAATGGAATGTCAAACCAGATTGAATCTTTAGGTTCCTTATCAAATCATCAGTAATCGTTTGCGGTTCTGGAATCACTTCCAGTTCTACCATACTCCCACTACAGTTTTTGAAAAAATCCATTTTTATTAAAACTGTGGCGAGTCAAGAACAATATCACTATTGATCTTTCTTATGGTAGAAAGTCAACCCTCGTCATAGCCTGGGTCAACCCACAAACAGCCATTACAGAAACGTGCCTTGAGTTATCCAGAGTCTGGTTTTAATCATAAGCCGGACAACTCCCCGTACCTTAACAATGTTAAGATATGAACTTGTACTATATCCAATATAGAACCAGAGGCACTGATTTAATTGAACCAGATTCAAATCATGCAGCTGTCTCCAGTGCATGTCAACAAAATGGAGAGAGGCCGATCAGCGTTACTCAACTTAGGAATGCTTCCAATTATGAGTAACCTGAAAGAGAAGCAATTTCTCTTTATCATTACTATCAACTGAATACCATACATAAGCATCTACATCTTCGATCACCTTGAAGAATCCCGATACTTGCTACACCTGGTTCTCTACTCTATTCAAATACCTATAACTCCTCAAAACTTAGACCCTGTGTTTCTACGAAACACATGTCTAAGAACTAGAGAAGTTAAAAGTAAACAGAATATAGTATGAGGACCAACCCCTCTGTCCTAATGGACACTGGACAACATACAATACTCTGTATAAGTCCGCTGAGTCTAACAACTCTTTCACTGTGTGTCGTAGGTTGAAAACTGTACTTATGGTTAAGAAGAATTACACCGCTGTTTAATGCTCCTTACCTAACCATCCACTGATATAGGTAAATATCATCGACATAATATCAAAAGGTATATCTCACTCTATGAAAATAGACGTACAGATATATCAATTTGAAATTGGTGCACAACAGCGGATATTCAAAACCAAATATTTGCCGACCGGCAAACAGCCCAGGTGATCTCCTCAAATATCACCGATTACAACGAATCCCGATATAATGAGGATGATCACCCAATTCCCAATAACTTACTCCCACTCATCATCTGTAAAACCATACAGATGTGAGAATCATCCTGGTAAATACATACCCTGGAGCAAGTGTCTAATCGGGAAATCATTTTTCTTTTAACAGTACACAGTTGAACTGAAACATTGAAATGTTTCGATGGGGTATCCTGGTATTCCTAGTAATGCCTCTACCATTATCCAGATTCACAACTATAACCGTATAATTCTTTGCCACCTCTCCAAATCCCTTTATATGTCTTTAGTCGTTACCTTCTGCACACCCCTTTAGGCCAATTGGTTTTCTTCCTTCCCTACCGTTCGGCTCCAGCCTATGGTTTGGAAGAAGACTATCCAATAAGCATAATGGGTGTACCGTCCTAGTCCTAGGAGCACTCGCAATGCGAGAGAAGGTGAAGATAAAAGACAACCGAATAAACCTTATTCCTATTTCTCCTGGACCAGAATCCATCTCCGAACTGGAACAAGTTCCTTTCGAGTTCGTATATAACCATACGATGGAGTATCCAATAAACCGTGGATCTTCGTAGTGATACGGGGTGTCCTGGAGAAACACAAAGGTGATTTAGGATTGGCGAAGAAATACTTGGTTTGGTTGTGAATATCAGTCGCATTTTACTTTGCCCTCTTACTAATCCCTTGCTTTGTCTGAACTTAATACCTTCTGCACACCATCGTTATGCTAATTGGTTTTCTTCATTCCCTACCGGTCGGCACCAGCCTAAGGTTTGGAAGAAGACTATCCAATTTGCGTAATAGGTGTACTATCTCCTAAGCCAAGGAGTACTCGCAACCTGAGAGAAGGTAAAAGGAAAAGACAACTGAATAATCCTATCCGTTTTCTCCAAAACCGGAAACCATCCTCGAATAAATTCCTTCGAGTTCGTATCTAACCATACGATGGTTTTGTCCAATGGAAGTGGACGTTCGTAGTAATACGGGGTGTCCTGGAGAAAAGGGTAAAAGTAGGAGTGGCAATGAGGTCTGCAACTCTGACAATCCAAAAGCCAGTGTTAAGAAGGTTCGGTCAACTTGGTCACTGAGTCATAGTCTAGGGTCGGGTCAATGGTCGCTGCCAAAGAGAGAGCGAAAAGAAACACTCAGCGTGCACTCTAACCTAGATCAGAATGGTTACCAATTTATCTAATCTAGAAACCTCCCACTGTACCTCAAATTCTCCTCCAAACCTGAAAGAAGAATTAGTCGGGGTCACCCGAGGAGTAAACTAACTCATCAGTGGGAATCGGGATCCAACTATCATCGCATGATATCGTAACGGAATCCGCTCACGTTGTCACACTCCAGAAGGTATGCGCATATCTGGCAAGTTTCAGTTCTTTTGAAACTCCCGATGTGATTTCTGCCCCATGCTCTTATGACCTTGGCGTGAGGTCAAAATATCATAAGTCACATGTCAAGTTCTACCCATCATTGTCTAGGTTAATTTGAACCCACCCGTACATACCCTTGACGTAGGCCAAAATAATAGTACGACTGTCCCAAACCAACGCATCTATCTATGAAACAGATAAATACCCGGCAACTACCAAACACTATGCCTTGGCGTGAGGTCAAAATACATAGCTTGAATACTACCGAATATTTAACTGAAATGATGGAGGGCTACGAATGGTTTCTGGCGAAAACCTTTAACGTAATGAACTTGATATCGTTGAAGGAACGGATAGCTTTTTAGAAAATATAGTAACGAAAACCTTCGCTAAAGAGGTCACTCCCGGTGAAGGGATCTCGGCTCTTTCCCCGTAGAATGGGGTGCAGGATATTCCAAATGAATACCACGATACAAAGCAAAAGTAATCGGCTATAGTGAAGTTAATGCCCTGACGCAAACTTCTGTCCAAGGGGTCACTCCCGGTGAAGGGATCTCGGCCCTTGCCTCGTCGACTGAGGAGCAGGATATTCCAAATGAATACCACGATGCAAAAAAAAAGTGAACGTCCTTGCAATAACAGCTTTTTGAAAAGTGTTCCAACAACATCAGAATAGGTTTGTTTTAACATGCATTGATCCGAATCAACGCAGTCCCATCAATTGATCACACCACAAAGAACGAAAATATACTGACGTACGTATATGCCATCCGCATTCGCCACTGGGTCCCGTCATCACCCGTTAGGTTAGCTAACTAACGGCAGAGCGGGGACTGGACTAGCGCGGATGAAAAACATATACAACATCTACTAATATATATACCAATATATAGTATTCGCTCAAGGCGTGAATAAAATGCAACATCAAAGAAATGTACAGCATCACAGAACAATACAGATATCTGGGATCCCCGGGTTTCACAGAGCCACTACTGAAACCAGACGTTCCCCTGGTCGTGTGGATAGCCTGTGCAATGAAATCCTATACCCCCTACGAGTGCGGCGAATAGCCAGCCAATCCTGGAGTGAAGCCCCCTCCGTCCCAATGCCATGAGATGCGGGCTTGTTTCCTTCTAGAACCCGGCTATCCGTGCACCCCTCCGCGGGGTAATCCTAGTACAGAAAGTAAAATATACATACACCGGGTACATCGACCGCAACGTGGTCGTGCCCCAAAATAATAATACAAACAGGCAGTGACGGCAGTCCACATGTCGGACGCTCGCCCCGCAATATCAAATGTACATAATATAACAAAACTGTACTAGCATTGCATCCAGGCTATCCCCCACGACCGATCCGCAACATCACAGCAAAAACACAGAACATCAACGTGAAAATCACGTTCGCAAATCCGTCTAACCGGGCTATAGCAGTTAGACCGGATTTACCGATCGAAGTGACATTCACGGTCGCAGATATAATGTAAATACTGTGAAATAATGTGTTTAAAATATCCGATCGATCAAAAATTAACAAGTGGGCCCCCAAGCAATACTGTAGCACTCACAGAAAATCTGGGGCCCAATATTAATATTCCAAAACCCATAAAATAAGCCCAGAAGCCCACTGGAAAAAATGACACAGTGACGACACCAAAGTGCGGCGGAACCGCGGCCCAAGGGGGGTTTGGCCGCGGTTCCGCGCTTTAGTGATCGAGTCACTGCGTCGAATTTTTACAGCAGTCTTAGAACTCCCTGCACATCATTCTGAGACAACCTGAAAAATTTTTGGACATCAAAAAATTTCGACAGAAAACTGATGTGAGTAAAAATGTAGATTTTGGAATTTTGGTCGATCGGAAATGCAAAACACATCAAACGAAGCTAGACGAAGTTAATGGCGTGGCTCTGATACCACTGTAAGTGCACGGCGGCGCCCCGGTCGTCAATCCGACGGCCAAATGCGGAAACGGCGATAAACTTTAATTTTGCGAACTTAGCAAACCGGCACCACCGCGCACTAAACTCCGGATCGGGCCATTAAACTAGATCTAGCTAACAACAAGACGGGGTTAAAGATATACCGAGTGATCCGAGTCCTCCGGTCTTCTCGTCGTCGTCCCGATCTCTCGCGGAAACTCCGGTCGTCGCCTCCTCGCCGGAAGGGCACCACATCGCCTGCATCTTTTACGGGCTCCCGCCTCTATACCGAGGCAACTCGGGCATGAAGCTGGCAAGTCGACATGCCCAAAATGTGCTGTAGAATGTGTAGTGTAAAGGCTATGTCTCACTTTGGGGTTATGTTGCCTTTTAAAAGATGATGGAGGAATCAAGAAGAAAAATGGTACTTGCATTTTTCTAGCATGAAATGAGATCAAGAATAATGCCATCATACCAAAATGAAACTCTCTCATTTTTCTCCCCTCATCAAATGTGTGGCCAGCCTTGTCAAATGAGGAATGGTGGAGGGATAAGCAAATCATGAAGGGAGGTAAGTGTAGGATAAAGCAAGTGGTGACCTTAAACAAAACATCAACCATGCTTAATACTTCTATTCACATCAAATCTCATTAATGCAAAAGCATGGATGAAAGATTCTAATCCTATCATAATCAAATCATTTGCAAGAAACCCCCTCCTCAAATGTTATTTGCACAATTGCAAATAACCCCCTCCATTGGAAAAGTCCGGCCGGGAAAGAACAAACGAAAACCGGCCGGAACGGAATGCAAACTGGCAACTCCAGAAAATTGGTCCCGTAATAAATTACAGAAAAACCCCGATACTGTGCATACACACCCGCATCTGTATTCCGTCCGGATACAAATGCAAAGAGACAAAATCTACACTGTACTAAACTAGGATCCGGCTTAAACCAAAGCCGGCTAGTAATATCCGTCCGATCCTGATCCGTGCAATACCGCACGTATCTGATCGAACCCTGCCATATAACTATACGGCCTCTAGTACAAACCGTCCGATCCTGATCCGTGCAATACCGCACGTATCTGATCGGACCCTGCCATATAACTATACGGCCTCTAGTACAAACCGTCCGATCCTGATCCGTGCAATACCGCACGTATCTGATCGGACCCTGCCATATCTCCATACGGCCTCTACAGCGTTTCGCCCGAAAGCTTGAGTAACTGAAAGTGTGGTGGACTCTAAAGACTCGTCAATACTATGGCTGTGGATTTAACCACTAGCACGTCAGAGGTATAAGCCAATACGTAACGGGCCACCAGCTATTGACCAAAAGGGACGTCGATGAGCGAACTCATCCTGACACCCTACTGAGCCTGTCAGTGACAATATCCGTACAGTCCGGTCCGTTCGTCTATGAGCATCGCATGTCGGGCCTAGGGGGTTGGTAAAAGTCAGACCCCCAAAAGCGGTACAAGTCGTGTCGGAGTGTAGCCCAGAACACCCTGAGATACTACTGGAATACCTACCAGTAAATCTCCTGCCTTGGTCAAGGACTTCGTGTAATGGCTCTCCTAGACACAGCGCGACCTCACCCCCAATACCGGGAGAGACGAACCCCCGAAGATCCGCTCACTGCCTCCATATGGCTCGGGACTGTACCCAACTAAAACCTGTTTGCACGACTCCTTTGAGCCATGGTAGGGTAGTAATCAAAGCACAGTGGGAACTCACACGAGATAAATGACGATCCCCAGGTCGATGAACTAACCTGTACACATGTCACCTGGGAACTGCTATCTGACGTCAGGTATAAGACCAACTAGCATGTTCCCGGCGAGTCCTGTCCGGTGTACTCATAACCCAATGAGCACCTGTATATATCTTAGGTGAACCAACTGACACCAGTGGCTTGTGAGACCGGCCACCGCCCCTCGTCGGGGTCTCGACTGTATACACTAGTCTACTCTGGAGAATCGATGCCCTGTCTCGAAACTCCCACGACTAGGGACCTTTTAAGGATATGCTTGTAGACTCCAGCTCTCACTTATATGATCGCCCTCATACTGCTGGCAGTCAAGCAAGAATCCTAGGGGCTCTATCAACGTGTAATAGCGACCTGTCAGGTCACCTAAAGCAGTACACGATGACAAAGGTAAACCAGATAGCATACTATCATTTCGAGTAAGACTGTCGTCCCGGGATAGGTCCTCCCTCAATCATTGCAATCACGTGCCTGTGATCCAATAATTGACTCTGAGGGCACTATCTCCAACACATTTTATATCGTAGGGTGAGCGTCCGACATGTGGACTGCCGTCACTACCTGTTTGTATATTATTTGTTTGGGGCACGACCGGGTAGGTCGATGTCACCGATGTACATATTTTTCTTTTCTGTATTAGGATTACCCCGTGATGGAGTGCAGGGATAGCCGGGTTCTGGAAGTCAACGGGTCCACATCTCATGGCGTTAAGAAGGAGGGTGCCTCACTCCAGAATTGGCAGGCTATTTGCCGCACTCGTAGAGGGTACAGGTTGACCCAAGGAGGGGTGTTCAAGTTACCGTATTCCGTGAAGTGCCGGGTAGCCCATTCACTTTGATGAAGGGGACTGCCTCGCTTCTGGTTTTGGCGGGTAACATTCCACACTTGTAGGGGTCTAGGTTTTCATTGCATAGGCTATCCACACGACTAGGGGAACGTCTGGTTTCACTTGCGGCTCAAAGGAAACCCAGGGCTCCCAGATTATCTGTATTGTTCTGTGATACTTATTAATTATCTATGATGTTGCATTTATCACGCCTGGAGCGATTATTATATATTGCTATATATACTAGTAGATGCTGTATATGTTTTACACCTACGCTAGTCCAGGCCCCACTCTGTCGTTAGTTAAGTAACCTAAGAGGTGATGACGGGACCCAGTGGCGAATGCGGATGGCATATACGTACATCATATTTTCGTTCTTTTCTGGTGTGATTAATTGATGGGACCACGTTGATTCATATCAATGCAAAGAAAACAGACATACTCTGATGTTGTTGGAACAATTTTCAAAAAGCTGTTATTACAAGGACGTTTTCTTTTGTTTTGCACAGTGGTATTCGGTTATGAATATCCAGCACATCATTCGACGAGGCAAGGGCCGAGATCCCTTCATCGGGAGTGACCCCTTGGGCAGAGGTTTGCGTCAGGGTAATAACTTCACTATAGTCGATTACTTTTTGCTTTGCATCGCAGTATTCAGTTGGAATATCCTGCACCTCATTCCACGAGGAAAGAGCCGAGATCTCTTCACTGAGAGTGACCTCTTTAGCAAAGGTTTTCGCCACTATATATTTGTAAAAAGCTATCTGGTTCCTTCAACGATATCAAGTTCATTACGTTAAAGGTTTTTCGCCAAAAACCATTCGTAACCCTCCGTCATTTCAGACGGGCAGCATTTAGTATTCATGCTATGTATGTTGGCCTTCGTCAAGGCATAGTATATGGTAGCTATTTGTTATTTTTCTGTTGCATAGATAGATGCATTGGTTTGGGACAGTCGTACTACTATTTTATCCTTCGTCAAGAGTATGTACGGGTGGGTTCAAATTAACCTGGATAATGACGGGTAGAACTTGACATGTGACTTATGATATGTTGGCCTTTGTCAGGTCATAAGAGCATGGGGTAGAAATCACATCGGGTGTTTCAAACATACAGGAAACTTGCCAGGCATGCGCATACCTTTTAGAGCGTGATAACGTGAGTGGATTCCATCAGGTTATCATGCGATGATAGTTGGATCCCGATTCCCACTGATGAGTTGATTTACTCCTCAGGTGATTTTAGATGATCCCGACTAATTCTTCTTACAGGTTTGGAGGAGAATTTGAGGATACAGTGGGAGGCATCCTGATTAGATAAAGTGATTGACCATTCTGATCTAGGTTAGAGTGCACGCTGAGTGTTTCTTTCCTCTCTCTCTTTTTGGCAGCGACTTTGACCTGACCCTAGACTATAACTCAATAACCAAGTTAACCGGACCTTCTTAAAACATTGACTTTTGGATTGTCAAAATTGCATATATCATTGTCACTCCTACTTTTACCCTTTGCATTTCGCCGGAACATTTCGTATCATTACGAAGATCCACATTTATTGGATATGACCATCGTATAGTTATATACGAATTTGAAGAAACTTGTTTCAGATTCGAAAATAGTTTCCGGTTCTAGAGAAATTGAATAGGGCTATTCAATTAACTTTTCCTTTTACCTTCTCTCAGGTTATGAGGGCTCCTAGGATTAGGAGAGGGTACACCTATTGCGCTTATTGGATAGTCTTCTTCTAAACCATAGGCAGGTGCCGAAAGGTAGGGAATAAAGAAAATCAATTAGCCCAAGTGTAGTGTACAGAAGGTAATAAGTAAAGACAAATAGAGGGATTAGAAAGAGGGTAAAGTAAAATGCGACTGCTATCATTCACGACCAAACCGCGTAGCTCATCGTCACTCCTACTTCACCTTTGCATTTCTCCTATTCAGAAAAAATAGAATAAGATTTATTCAGTTGTCTTTTATCTTTACCTTCTCTCGGGTTGCGAGTAGTCCTAGGATTAGGAGAGTACACCTATTACGCTTATTGGATAGTCTTCTTCCAAACCATAGGCTATTGTCGAACGGTAGGGAAGGAAGAAAACCATTTAGCCTAAGGATGGTGTACAGAAGGTAATGAGTAAAGACAAATAAAGGGATTTGGAGAGATGACAAAGGAGATATACGGTTACAGTCATGAATCTGGATAACGGTAGAGGCATTACTAGGAATACCCGGCTACCCTTTCAAAACATTTTCATGTTTCAGTTTCACTATGCGTTGTTAATTGAAAACTGATTTCCTAATTAGATCTTTACTCCAGGGTATGTATTTACCAGACATGATTCTCACATCTGTATGGTTTTACAGATGATGAGTGGGAGTAAGTTATTGGGAATCGGGTGATTATATTCTCATTATATCGGAATTCATTGTAATTGGTGATATTTGAGGAAATCTCATGGGTTTTGCCTGATGGCAGATATTTGGTTTTGAATATCCGTTGTTATGCACCAATTTCAAACTGATATATCTGTACGTTTATTTTATAAAGTGAGATATAACTTTTTGAAATTATGTACATGACATTTACCTGTATCAGTTGATGATTGGGTAAGGAGCATTAAACAGCGGTGTAATTCTTCTTAACCATAATACAGTTTTCAACCTACGATGCACAGGTTAATGAGTTATTCAACTCAAGGGACTTATACAATGTATTGTATATTGTCCAGTGTCCATTAGGACAGAGGGGTTGGTACTCGTACTATATTCTGTTTACTTATGACTTCTCTAGTTTTAGACAAGTATTTCGTAGAAATACAAGGTCCAGGATTTGAGAAGTTATAGGTATAAGAATAAAGTAGAGAACCATGTGTAGCAAGTATCAGGATTCTTCAAGGTGGTTGAAGATGTAGATACTTGTGTTTGGTATTCAGTTTGTAGTAATAGTTTTGATAACTTGCTTCTCTTTCAGGTTACTCATATCTGAATGCATTCCTAAGTTGAGTAATGTTGATCGACCTCTTTCCATTTAGTTACATGCACTGGAGACAGCTGCATGATTTGAATCTGGTTCCAATTAAATCAGTGCCTCTATTTCTATATTTTATATAGAATGGCTCATATCTTGACGATGTTAAGGTATATGAAGTTGTCCGGCTTATGCTTAAAACCAGACTCTGGATAACTCAAGGCACGTTTCCATAATGGCAGTTTGTGGGTTATCCCAGACTATGACGAGGGGTAATTTTCTACCATCTGGAAGATCAATAGTGATATTGTTCTTGACTCGCCACAGTTTTAGTAAAATGGACTTTTTCAAAAAACAGTAGTGGGAGTATGGTAGAACTAGAAGTGATTCCAGAACCACAAACGATTACTGAAAATTTAATAGAACCTAAAGATTCAATCGGGTTTGACATTCCATTAGCCACTCCGCAGATATAGTGGGTAACCTCAGGCGCCCGAGAGGTACTTCGGTATCCTCAAGGACGGTGACAGGGAGGTTCTTGTTTACTCAGACTTTCCATTACTGTTGTTCCAGACTATAAGACCCGGCAGGAGGATGAGTATAGCGTCATTCTAAACTAGTTTTAGAAGTGCACGTGTATATGACTCTGCCAGAGGGTTGTTGTAGTCAGTAGGAGCAGCGGAAGTATAGTGGACAAGTAGCTTATGTCTATTTATAAACTAAAGTAGATATAGCGGAGATAGATCATTTGTTTCTGATATGACAATCATACGCTTTGACTTCATCAGAATAAGAGATGGGTCTATTTAGAAGGTAGTAGGGTATGATATCCTGGTATTTGGATGACATACACTTTGTAGGAAGAGAAATTCCTATACTACAATCGGTTATACTGTGGTTGTCACACAATGGTTTCTCCATATGGAATTTGGATATTATATCTGGCATTCTGGTTACTAGATCTATGGTTTTAGATCTAGATTCGGGTAGTTTCCCAATCTGGGTACTTAGACAGTATTCTAAAGGTGTTTTAGAATGGACGACTTCTGGTATGGTAGTGTATCTGCAGGTGATGGAGTCATCCGCTCTAAAGGTGTCTTACAGACTAAAGGGGAGAGGGATGTGCATGATTGGCATATCACTTACTTAGGCAATTGAGTCAATCATGAGATGTCAAGTACCACACCAGATGTTCTTTTTGCACTAGATGTAATAAGTTGATATATTAATCCAATCCTAGAAAAACGTTCGGAAGCGGTTTTTGAACATAAGTGGATGTTCTAGGAATTTGGTAATGACAGCCTCCTTCGGAAGACGGTTATCATTCCAGGCTTCCAAGGTGACCTGGATGACAGAGTGACTGTCAGAGTTATAGTTTTTCCTCTTTTGAGGGGCAGTAGTTTGGACAGTGGGTCCAAACGGATACTGAGGGAGGCATGGCGCAGGATACTGATTAAATTCAGTTGACGATACAGTCTAAGAATTTTACTGGATTTGGAGTTCATTTGTGCAGTGGGTCCCATCAGATATCCAGAAATATTCTAAAACATGTATTGCTCATTTCGGGAGACGGATTTCTCCACGAACTTGAGATAAAGAGAGACATAGAAAGAAACATTGGAGCGAATCCACTCACTGAGGCTATTTCTCGAACACGGTAGTTTTACAAACGGGCTTCGTGGAACTGATTAGTAGATAAGTTGGGTGTTTGGTATTACACGGGCTGTGAGTATGCGACGCCGTAATAATTAGCCTTAAGTGCAAGTGGGAGATTGTTGGCTATAGTGCCCTCAAGTCAATTATTGGATCGCAGGCACGTGATTGCAATGATTGAGAGAGGACCTATACCGGTAGAACAGTCTTACTCGAGATGGTAGTATGCTATCTGGTCTGTCTTTATCATCGTGTACATGCTTCAGGTGACATTACAGATCACTATTACATGTTGATAGAGCCTATAGGATTCTTGCATGACTACCAGCGGTATGATGGTGATCATATATGTGAGAGTTGGGTGGTCTATAAGCACATCCTTAAAGTGTCCCTAGTCATGGAAGTTTCGAGACTAGGCATCGATACTCAGAGAGTAGACTAGTGTATACGGATCGAGATACCGACGAGGGGCGGTGGCCGGTCTCACAAGCCATTGGTGTTAGTTGGTTCACCAAAGATGTATACAGGTGCTCATTGGGTTATGAGTACACCGACGGACTCGCCGGGAACATGCTAGTTAGTATTATACCTATTGTCAGATAGTAGTTCCCAGGTGACATATGTACAGATTAGTCAATCGATCTGAGATCGTCATTTGTCTCATGTGAGTTACCACTGTGCTTTTATTACTACCCTACCATGGCACAAAGGAGGCATGCAAACAGGTTTTAGTTGGGTACAATCCCGAGCCATATGGAGGCAGTGAGCGGATCGTCAGGGGATTCATCTCTCCCGGTATATTGGGGGTTGATGCCGCGAAGTGCATGGGTGGCCATCACCAGAAATCCTCGGCCGGGGTTGACGAGAATTACTGATTCGGATCAGTAGTTTCTCAGTTGGTTATAGGCTTCATGCCGACACTAAATGTCAAGTTACTAGAGGCCTGACTTTATCCATCCCCCTAGACACGATATGTGATACTCATAGACGAACGGACCGGACTGTACGGATATTGTTACTGTCAAGCTCAGTAGGGTTTCAGGATGAGTTCGCTCATCGGCCTCCCTTTCGCTCAATACCTGGGCAGCCGTTACATACAGCTAGTGCTACTGACGTACTTGTGGTCAAACCCACTGCCAGCGTATTGACGAGTCTTTAGAGTCCCACACAGAGGGTTTTCCTGGTTCGGGCGAAACGTTGTAGAGGCCGTATGGTTTTATGGCAGGGTTCGATCATATTCGTGCACTTGTGCACGAATCATGATCAGACGGATATTACTAGTGGGCTTTAGTTTAAGCCGGATCCTAGTATTATATTGTTGGAATATTTTCGTCTCGTTGTATTCGTATTCAGTCGAAATACGGATGTAGGTATGTATATACAGATGAGGGGTATTCTTGTAATTCGTTACGAGTTTACTTTAGAAGTTGCCATTTCTTTTTCTTTATTAAACATTTAGTTTTAAATGTTCGATAATTGTGAAATGAGTGAGTGTAAGTTTTGGATTGTGAATTATGTTTTTTGGCTGGCAATTCGTGGCCCTTTGGTGTGGGTGAGGGAAATTGGTGACTCATGCTTTGGCATTTATGGTTTTTGTTGTGTTGAAGATATTTTAGTTAGATATTTTCATGTGTTGATTTTTGTGAGGGAATGGGTTGCTGCTGTTTTTTGTGCAGGGCATTTTTTTCTTGTGTTGCAAAGATTGATTACACCACCACACTCACAAAAATCCACAGAGAACCAATTCGTTTTCATTGCTTAGCCCATTATTTTTTCTCACAAGAAAACAACAGCATTTTGATTTCTTCACAAGTAAAATTCATTAGCTCGCATTTTTCTTTTCCATGGCAACTTCATTCACCTCCACCCAAATCCTTGGGTGCATTGAGACAAAGTATTCACATACTATCTCTACTTCAACTTGGGTATCTAAGCTAGCAAACTGGATGCCCGAATTGCTTCGGTTTTGAAGCGGGAGCCCGTATTACTAATCCCCAATATGGATCGTCTTCGACGAGGAAGACCGAAGACCGAACTTGATCGAGAAAGCCACGAGGAGTTTGGGATGAAGGTTGAAGACTAAAGGACACGGATCGATCGGTATAACCTCTCTAAACTCCTTTTATAGTTAACTAGTATAGGGTTTATGGTTCGATCCGGGAATCAGGTTCCGTTAGCGCCGGGTTTTAAAAAGTTTTTGTTCCGTGTTTGGCCATGGATTGATGGCCGGGGCACTGGCGTAACCTTACAGATCCAAAACACTTGGGTGGATCATCTATGATTTAAAGGTGACTGGAGATCTAGATCTTCTCAAACACCCAAGGAACTTAGAGGCGCAGCGGAAAGAAGACCCGAAGGACCGGTTCAAGAAGATATAACCCCTATCATAGTAAGTAAAACTCCTAGATGGGGTTACTAGTTATGATTTAGTTTAAGATCCGGGAATAAAAGTCGATGTTGCATGCTTCAAAATTATTATTTGCTACTTCTGCCTCCCAACAAGTGTTGTGAGGATGTGCAACATCTACTAACACCGGCTCATAGAGACTCGAGCTCTTCCTTAGTAGACTATGGCTCACCTCCGGAAGCTTCCGTCCCTCTTGAGCATATATGATGCCCTGGTCCTATCCAAGGAGCTTAGAGATGTCCTTATTCATGCTTCACAAAACTCCAAGCAGTACCAGGCTCTCTTCACGGAAATCAATATGAAAGAAACCCAATACACTTTGCACACAGCTGCGGTCGCCTTTAAAGATGAGGATATGCTACTGGGAACAGTTGAGCATAACCGGCCGCTTTACGTGATAGGGTACAGTGACGGAGATCGGATTAATCGCATATTGATTGATCTGGGGTCCTCGGTGAACATCATGAACTTGCGGACTCGAAAGAGTTTATCAATGGACGTCCGACACCTGTCAAGGGAGAGGATTGTCATTATGGGCTTCAATCAAAACTGCCAGCAAGTTCTGGGATCCATAGCTTTGCCAATCAGGTTTGGGGCCTGCAAACCAAAACTAAGATATACATGATCGATGCTGACACGTCCTATAAGATTCTCTTAGGACGACCGTAGCTTCACGATTACGGCATCGTTCCGTCAACACTCGATCAATGCATGAAGTATACCAAAAATGGCGAAGAAATACGCATTGACAATTATGTACAGTCGTTTGGTGTACGTGGAGTCTAATATGAAGATTCTTGATACTTTATGAAACCCCAAAATGCTGAGCCGCAGTTGACTAAAGACAAAAGGGCCCAGAATTTCAAACGAAAATCTAAGCCACAGTCGACTAGAGACAAGAGGGCTCAGAGTCTCAAAAGAAAATATGAGTCACGGTCAACTAAAACCAAGAAGGCCCAGAGTCTCAAAAGCCAATCGGAGCCGGTCATCACCTTCAAAAGTAGAAATCTCCAAGTGCGCCTGCGTTTCGGCAGTGACATTGATGAGTTCGACGCTGGAAGTCCATCCTTCCAAAAAACTCATCCTCATTTCTGTAGCAATACGGAAGGGTCTGATATTGAAGGCACATATGGCAGCAAAGTTCACCCTCATATTGGCAATGATACCGAAGAGTCAAAGGAGGACCCGTCTTGCAACAGTTGTATAGGTCAGACTCTCACGCAAAAAGCAAAGCTAAGAAAGACCTTCGAAATCACAGAGGGGTCTCTAGCCATCACCAGGGATCTAGAACAGATGTGCAAAGAGCTCAACGTGTTGTCGGTCTCCACTGTGGACCAGCTGACAACTTTCTACATCCCCGAAAGAAACAGCAGATAGAAGGGCATCCTGTTTTATGGGTCAAACCCTGTCGTGCACCCGGACGATTTGTTCGCAACATGCCTTCCCTATGAGAGAGGCATAAGAGCTGTCTTAAACCCCAAATATTATGCGCCCGAGAAGCGCGAATATTTTAAAAGGTGCAGATGTCGGTTATACCAAATAGGCTCTGAAGCAAAGTTTTATGAGAGGTTATGGCATCCATCTTAGGTCCGATCGCTCATCGATGGGCGAGTCCTAGATAGATGGGGCCTGGGTTTTATTCAACCTGACGCCAAATCATGCTACACGATCCATATTGGCAAAGCCAGCGAAGAATCGAATGATGACGACGAGCTAGCCAAGCCAAAAGAAGCCCCTCAAGAGCTCGAAGATGGCTGACAGGCAACATTCGACGAGCTAACCGAGATTGATTTAGGGACACCCGATTATCCAAGGCCGACCTACATCAGCTCGCTCTTGTCAGAGAAAATAAAAGAGTAGATAATCACCCTACTGCGCGAGTTCATCAACTATTTCGCGTGGACGTACAAAGAAATGCCTGGCCTCTCCACTGAATAGTCATGCATAAGCTAGCTATTTCTCCTGATGCCAAGCCGGTCAAGCAAGCTCCTCGAAGAATAAGAAGGGAGTTGGAAGAAAAGGCCATCGAGAAAACCAAGAAACTCATTGATGACAGATTCATCAGAGAAGAGAAATATGCGGACTGGATCGCATGCATCATCCCAGTAAAGAAGAAAAATGGGCAAATCTGGGTTTGTGTCGATTTCAGGGACCTTAACAAAGCATGCCCTAAAGATGAATTCCCGCTTCCGGTCATGGTAATGATGCTCGACGATACCTCAAATTACGAGCTATTCACTTTCATGGATGGTTCATCTAGATACAATCAGATAAAAATGTCGCCCGAGGATGAGAAGCACACAGCGTTTCGAATCCCGATCGGGATATACTGCTACAAGGTGATGCCGTTCGGACTGAAGAATGCGGGCGCCGCATATCAATGGGCGATGACAAAGATTTTTGATAACCTAACCCACAAAGTCATCGAATGCTATGTCGATGACTTGGTCGTCAAGACTAAAGACAAAGCTAATCACATCCAAGATCTCCGAACTATCTTCACCAAACTGAGAGAGTACAATCTGAAGACGAATCCTATAAAGTGCGACTTTGGCGTATCATCGAGGAAATTCTTGGGCTTCATAGTTTAGTACTGAGGGATCGAGGTCGACCCATCGAAGATAAAAGTAATTGTTGAGATGCCTCCTCCAAAGAATCTGACACGGCTAAGATCCTTCCAAGGCAGACTCGCGTACATAAGAAGGTTCATCTCAAACCTGTCAGAGAGATGTCAACCTTTTCAAATCTCATGAAGAAGGGAGCTCCTTTTGTCTGGGACGCCGAATGTCAAGAAGCACTCGAAAGCATCAAGCAATACCTGTTGCACCCTTCAGTGCTCGCTGCCCCATTCTAAATAAACTGCCGATCCTCTATATTGCCGCACTGGATGAATCACTCGGTGCCCTTCTCACCCAAAACAATGAGGAGGGAAAGGAAAATGCCCTATACTACCTCAGCCGAACATTAGTTAGGGCAGAGCATAAATACTCCTCGATTGAAAAGCAATGCATGGCCTTGATATTTGTCGTAAAGAAGTTGAGGCATTATCTGCTTGCTCGCAGGGTTATGATGATCTCCAAGATCGACCCACTGAAATATTTGATGACTAAGGCGGGTCTAACTGGTAGAATGGCCAGATGGGCTGTCATACTGCTTGAGTTTGACATAGTTTATATTCCTCGAAAAGCAGTAAAAGGGAAAGCCCTCGCTAACATCCTCGCTGCTCATCCCATACTTGAAGGGTCACCGCTAAATTACGAGTTACCCAATGAACAAGTGCTACACCTCGTAGATAACGAGCCATGCTGGGAGCTCTACTTCGATGAAGCCTCATCAATAAGGACCTCCAGCAAATCAAGCATCCCGCGGATAAAAACAGTGATAGGTTGGTGTTCATTACGCCATCGGGAGGAACCCTACGACGATCTTTTGGTCTTACCGAGTCTCTCACAAACAACAACGCTAAGTATGAAACTTTGATGGCTGGCCTGGAGCTCGCCATAAAAATGCAGATCCCTCAGCTGTGTGTCTACGATAATTTCCAGCTAGTCGTCAACCAAGTAAGCGGCGAATACAAGATATATAAGTCCAAATTTGATCAATACAAAAGCCGAGTGGTGGAGCTCATAAAGCGTTTCACCCGCATTGAACTGATGAGAGTTCCCAGGGCGCTGAACGGAAAAGCCGACATACTTACTCGCCTAACCAAGGAGCTGGCCGATTCTGGCATGGATGAAATTCTGATCACGGTCAGGAGCCGGCAAATCCTACCTCCCGTCTCTTTACGAGAAGAAGAAATCGTTGAACAAAAGAACGGTCCTGCTGAAGAAACTCGGGTCATCAGGGACGGCCCGATTGGAGAGAACCCTTCATAGAATATCTTCGATATGACAAGCTGCCTGAAGAAAAACTCGTGAGGGTTCAGTTGAAAAAGAGAGTTATCTGATATATGTTTGTGAATGACACACTATACCATGGTCGTACAACCAGCTTTGGCTCAGGTGTCTGTTCTCGGCCGAAGCCTGAGAAATCATGAAAGAAATTCACTCGGGCGTCTGCGGAGCTCACCAATCCAGCCCCAAAATGCGGCTTCAACTCAAACGGCTTAGATATTACTGACCTGCCATGATAAAGGATTGTAAAGAGCATACAAAGAAATTTCATCTATGACAAATTTATGGTGACTTCATTCACAAGCATCCAAATCCGCTACATCCTACCGTGGCATCTTGGCCCTTCGAAATTTAAGGCACCGATATAATTGGCCCAATCGATCCTCCATCATCCAAAGGCCACCGGTTCATATTAGCCACGACGAACTACTTCTCCAGATGTGCTGAAACTGTCCTGCTAAAAGAAGTCAAGACAGAAGACATTTTGAAATTCTTCCGGCATAACGTTCTATGCCATTTCGGTATGCCGAGAAGAATCATATCTGACAATGGGCCTTCATTCAAGAGCTTCAAACTCTTAAGGTTCACTACTCAATATAAGATAGACTGAAAATATTCTTCCATCTATAATCCAAGAGCCAATGAGTTAGCCAAAGCCTTCAACAAAACCCTATGCAAACTCCTGAGAAAAAATGCCTCATCCAATAAACGAGAGTGGGATTTGAAGCTCCATAAGGCATTGTGGGCATAGTGTACCATGCATCGCACTGCGACACGGTCCACTCCAAACTTTCTGCTCTTCGAAGTGGAGGCAATCCTCCCCCTCGAAATTGAAGTTCCAAGCCTAAGGATGGCTATCTAGCATAATCTGACGAAAGAGGAAAACGCTCTCCTTCGGCTCGAAAAGCTTGATGTGCTCGAAAAAAAGAGACTTGCGGTACAGAAAAATCTGAAACTGTACTGAACCCAAATGTTACGGGCCTATGATAAGATGACCCGTCTCCATGCTTTCAAGAAGGACATGTTGGTGTTAGTCCTCAAAAGACCAATCATTCCTAACCTACATGCCAAGGGAAAGTTCGAGCCAAATTGGGAAGGTTCATACGTCATCGAGAAAGTGTTTGATGGAGGATCCTACCAACTGATAAGTGCCAAGAGATAAAGGCCCATACCATCCATCATCTCAAGAAATACTATGCATGAATGCTCCAGGTCATAGGTGAGTTGAGCACACTAACCCACCGGTCTGGATCATACATCCCGTAAAACCGTATACGATCCACAAGCACAAACAAGCTAAAACATCCTAAAGTCCCGAAACCGCGATCAACAACCCTACGGTCTGGATCATACACCCTGTAAAACCGTATACAATCCACGGGCATAAACGACCTCTGTCTCTCTCAAGCCCTACCAGCGAGGCTACATCTAAGATTCAAAAACGGTATGTCCACAAGAAAAGCAGGCACAGATGAAAACCCGAAAGGGATATATGAGTAAAAATAGCAAGACTGCCAGCGAGTTCGTGAAAAAACCCGAAAAGGCGCAAGCTCGTGAAAGGAGACGAGGATGAACTCGCAAAGTCCTCTCGACCTTGTGAGGAGAATATCCCCACATGAGATCCTTACTACTCACAAAGGGGCAATACACTTAGAAATCTCCACGATTCCCAAGGAGAATCTACACCTACGAGATCCTCTCGACTCGTAGAGAGAAAATGCTTTTATCGGACCCTTATGGCTCATAAAAAAATTTTAAAAAGCCTTAGGCAACAAATACCTAAACCTGTCTCCTAAGCCATCATTCCCCAATGGGCAACGGCAAATGATGAGTCCTCCCTGGTACTATTTCAGTGTAGTGATGCTGATGCCAAAATAAATCCAAGCATCGACCGCCATATTGCAAAAAGGAGTAAATCCAAGTATCAATCGTCATGTCCTAAAAAGGAGCAAAACCAAGATCAACCGCCATGTCCTAAAAATAAGCAAATCCAAATATAGACCGCCATGTCGCAAAAAAGAGCAAATACAAGTATCGACCGCCATGTCGCAAAAATGAGCAAAACCAACATCGACCACCATTTCGCAAAAAGGAGAAAAACCAAGACCGGCCCCTATATCGTAAAACGAAGCCAAGAGCGACCGCCATATTGTAAAACGGAACCAAGATCGGCCGACATGTCACAAAAAGGAGCAAAGCCAAGATCGACCGCCGTGTCGCAATACGGAGCAAAACCAAGATTGACTGCCATGCCGAAAAATTGAGCAAATTCAATTATCGACCGCTACGTAGCAAAAAGGGAGCATCGACCTTCATGTCGCAAAAAGGAGAAAATTCAACCATCGACCGCCATGTCGCAAAACGGAGCAAAAGTCAACTACCGACCGCTACGTCGCAAAAAGTGAGCATCGACCTTCACGTATTAAAAAGGAACTAAGTCAAATACCCCGAAAATCAGACTCATTACGAAAGAAAATCCATCAATTTCACACACACTGCCCATATGCGCAGTGTGCATTCATTGATAGGGGCACTTTACTGGAGTCAAAAATTACACCCTACAGTCGAAGTCAACAAGTCAATATCAAGACCCGAATAGTGAGCCCGGGCCCAAGCCCAAATCCAAGTCAAGTGGGCCCAAGCCCGAACCCAAGTCCAAGAAAGCGGGACCGAGCCAGGGTCAATATGTAATATGTAAATCCTATATAAGGCATCATGATGAATGATAACAACCAAGATTCTTCTCATATCGATCTAGAATTCTGTGCCTCCTTCTTCTTTAAGATTTTAAACTTTTTTCTTTCTCTTTTTGAATTAAATCAAGAGTTTAACTCTTCCTCCCCCAAAAAGAAACATTTTTTCACCATAAACCCCTTGAAGGGAAGTTCAAATCTCCCATCGAATCTCTAAAATGGGAGATTTTAAATCTCACCACCCTTTTTCCCAAGATCTAAAAAAAGGAGAGGAGGAAGGAGGAGACCCATCTCCAAAAGTTTCATTTTAGGAGGATCCAAGGCTCAAAAGAGCATAAGAGTCCCTTTTCATCATTCAGGATCCAAGATTTAGATCTTGAAGTTTCAAGAGAGCTCTTTCTTTGGTTTTCTTCTCAAAACTCTTTTAGAAGTTTATCTCCAAACCAAAAAATCTTTTGGGAGTTAACTCCAAATAAAAAAATATTTTTGGGGAGTTTAACTCCAAATAAAATCTCTCTTTTCCTAGAATTTTAACTCCAAAATCTCTCGGGAGTTCAACTCTCAGTCCAGAGGCTAAGCACTCTTCTTCCACTGGTGTTTCCAGCGGGCACATGCTGCTCGCATGACCCGTTGTACCCAGCGGTCGCATGCCGCATGCCGCGGACGTGACCCGCTGACGCCCAGTGGCCACGTGCTGCGAACGTGACCCGCTGGCGCCAGCGGCCACATGCCGTCTCACTCATCCTTAGAACTCTCCTCATCCCTCTTTTTCCCATACGTTCCATACTCAAAACGCTTCTCCCATTAGGAAAAAATTTCTAACGGGACGCTATCTCGCATTCCATAAGGGGGCTGCTAACCCTTTAACCCCCCAGCTCGCTATCCAGATATCGAGACCACCGTAAACTCTGCAAGGACTCCAATATGTCCAAAATACATTCAAAACACAACATGTGCATACTGCACATTGAGTTCACATTATCTGTTTGACCTGTTAATTGGAGGTTCCCTCGCTCCCAAAAGCAAAGGAGTAATTAACGGCAGCTTAGTCCGTGACTACCAGAGATTTGCATCCCCACAATCAATAAACCCCAACCTACCCCAAGCAGGGGGAATCTGTATACGCCTGACAAGCGCATACATTCCTATCTCAGTGATGAAAAACACTCTGCAACTGCTCCGACCTTTTCCCCTCCATGGCATTCGGAATCCGCCGACCCTCGATCAATGCCTTCATGAATAGGTAGACGAAGATGTCGTAATTATCACTTTTAACCAACAATGTTAATAAACGCATACTATTATAATCCTTAACAATTAGAAATGTTTAAAAAAACATGTAAAGGAAATACTGCTTGTGAATTCGTTTGTATCAGGCAAGGGACACTAGTAAATTGAGATGCATTGTAACCACCATACTCAGCGAATTTCTTAGCCCCAAAATGATAAAGGTACCATATGTTAGGGATTGGCGTTAGGGTTGCTACATCAGCGGACCGCAGCAGAAATACATAACAAAAATTATAGAAAACTTAACACTAAATCCAACCATCAAGATCATTCAAATACTTGTAGTTGTAAAAACAAATAAACTAGAGAAGGGTTTGGGGGCTACAACCTTTGTAGCATGTCCCGCTAATCTCGGAAGACCCCATCTATGCTCTGAGTACTCCGAATGATCCTTGCTCATCGATACCCTCGCCGTATACGATCCACGTGAAGGAAACCCGATCAAGCTCTATCTCCACTACAATAGTGAGGAAACTAGCTAACAATTCTTGCTGGGAATTGTGAGAAAAGATGATGTGCGAAATGGGTTGTCTCTCTTTTATTTTACTCAATTTTCTTTTCTTCCTTTTTCATTTTACAAAGAAGATGAAATGGAGGAAGAAGAAGAACAATAAGAGCTCTCTTTTCTTTTTCTAACACTTAGAAAAATGAATGAGTTGTGTATAGAATTAATCCTCTCTTTCTCTCTCTAACCCCTCCTCTCTTTCTCTCTCTTCTCCAAGTGTCCACCCATATTGGGTGGGTGTGGGGTATGTAGGCCACCATAATCACATGGACCCTCTGTGTCATCATATATATATGTGTGTGTGTGTGTGTAGATATATAAATATATATATGTATAAATATATAAATATATATATATATATATATATGTATAAATAGATATAACATATATAACTTATATATTTCATAAACATATAAGAGAAGAAAGAGAGTGAGATTATATGTATCAAATACATATTCTATATATATATATATATATATATATATATATATATATATAAAGAGAAAAATTATGTAACATTTACATAATACGTGATAAAAAGAGAGTGAGTATCATAAGCACAATACTAACAACCATATCACATATGTGTTTATCAAGTCAACACTTGACTTAATAATGTGGCTATCTCATAAATCGGTTAGCATTATCCAATGTCCGATTAAATAATATGTATTGCATACAAGTATTTAATCGGACCCCGAACATATCCAATACGCTCGCTACATCATCATTTTTCCCGACCAGTAAAATCTTCTGTGTGGGACTCTAAAAACTCAACAATACGCTGGGAGTAGCTTAGGATCAAATCCGACTGATCTAAAACACTCTCAGATCAATCCTCCACCGGGTTAATCTACAAGCACGTCAGCGGTACTAGCTGCACGTAAAAGCTATTCAGGTATGTATGAGATGAAAGGTCGATAAGTAAGCGCATCTATACGCTGCAAGAGCTTATCAGTGACACATAGCATACAGTCTGGTCTCTTCATCAAAAAGTATCGCATATTAGGTCTGGGGTGGAATCTATAAAACCCCCAATAGCCCAATAAATCATGCAGACATCAAACTCATAACCAACCAAGATGCAACTGGTAACACTTACCATTTCATCTCATCCACCATGTCTAGGGATTTCTGGTTATAGTTATGTCCTGTACAGCACGATCTCGCTCCCTATACCGGGAGAGATGAATCCCTTCGACCGCTCACTGCCTCCATGAGCTTCGGAACTATACCGAACTAAAAGTTGTTTGCACGACTCCTTTGAGCCATGGTAAGGTGGTAATTAAAATATAGTGAGAGCACACACAAGACACTGTGCCGTTCTCAGGTCGAGTGACTACCATGTACTATCGTCACCAGAAAACTGCTATCTGATATTGGTATAATATCATCTAAGAGTTCTCGGTGAGTCCGTCCAGTGTAACTCATACTCCTATCAGCACCTGTATATAATCTTTGATATCAAACAACAATGGTTATGAAATCAACCATCGTCCAATACGGGGTCAAGAAACGTATACACTAGTCTAAACTGGAATAATGATGCCCAGTCTTGAAACTCCTATGACTATGAACATTTAAGAATGTACTTATAAACTACTCAAGCCTCACCAGTATGATCTCTATCATAATCCTGGTAGTCAAGCAAATATCTTATGGGCTTTGTTCATACCAGAATATTGCATTTTATACCGCCCATTCTTACGCTCGGATGTTTATAGGTAGGTGCTTTTAATCCGTGTTTGTTACATATTTACAGAATATAGGTTTCCAGTACAAATATTGCAAATCAAGATAAAATCTCCACAGTTACACCAAATACAGAACATCTGTCACAGCAGATAAAAGCCGGGTTCCGGTCATCCATATCCGTCCAGTGCCGAGTACCAGTTCCAGAGACAAGACATATGACAGTGGTCATTCGTGTCTGGGACAAGCACAGAGCACGAGGGGGGCTGCACAAGAATCAATGGGTGCGCGGAGCTCGAGGGAGATAAAGTCAAAAGTGAAGAAAAGAAAGCAATCTTGGACTAAGAAATCTGCTGATATTCTGGAAGACTTTTGTGCAGTTTGAAGTTTTCAAACACGAGGAAAAAGTAAACCAGGGAATGCCACCAAGTACGATCACCCAACTCACCAAGATGGCCGCGAATCCGCGGCCAATAGGGGGTATTGGCCGCGGATCCGCGGCCATGTGGGGTCGTCGTTCTGTCGTTTTTTGGGGGCATTTTGGTACATTCATTTTATAGCAGATTGTTGCCTAGGTTTTCAGTTCACCTCCTATAAATACCCCAGAACTTGCCAAGCTTTGGGTGTTCATTCTTTGTTCTTCTTTCTTTTTAGGATTTAGTCTTTTTCTTCTTCTTCCTCATTCTTTTTCCATGAAAATTGTAGTGAGAGCTTTTTGAGTGGGAGATCAATGAAGATGAGGGCTTTTTGTATCATTCTCTTTTGTTTCTTCTTCCCCTTGAGATTCTTGCTTTCTCTTGATCATTCAACCTCTTCATTGAGCTTGAATGGTTAAGGGTTAGTTATTAATCTCAAGGATCGTATTTTCTTATGGAATTAGCGCTTCATTTCACATGCGTTCTTTACCCTTCCCTTGATCTTGCAACCTCTTGATTGAGCTTGCAAGTTTAAGGGTTGGCTATTGATCACATGCTTGTCTTGAGTTCTAGTTTCTTGTTCTTTTTATCGCTTTTTATTACTTGCTTATTATTATCTTGCTTTACTTTCTTGCAATTTAATTCATGCACTTAATTACTTGTAATCTTTTCTTTTCTTTGTTCTTTTCTTTTGTTCTTTTTGGTTCTTTTTGTGAATGTTGTATTTATTGTTGTTGTTAAGAATCCATATGAAATTGTAAGTTAACATTTCTTTGCTTATTTTCTTTTCCCGTTATTTTCCATTGAACTCCGCCCAAACCATACGCAAGCGCTCCGTTAGGCACCCTACCCTAACAAGGTAATGGTGATTCCTAACCGCGACCGGTTGCGTTCGGTTTGGCCGGAGGCGAAAGCAAGAGACAAGAACGGAAGGACAAGGGTAAATAAGCCGAATTCCACGAATACCGCGCTTAAATCCCCTAATCCACGTTGTTGCCGATTGCTCTAGCATTCAATTGGTCAAGACTCGGCTCAAAGGTTTTGAGTACGGATTTCTTTAGCTTACATTATCGTATCTTTTCTTAACAACTTTATACTTGCAAATAATACACATAGGTTAGTTTGAACAAACATATACTCATTCTTTATTGACTCGTCTAAAACAAGAAAGGACATACAACCATCTCCCTGTGGATCGACCCGTGCTCAACCGGCTAGCTGCATAGCGACACCGTCTTGATTGCGGTTAATTTTAATTCTTTCAATCAAATGGCGCCGTTGCCGGGGAGACGGTAGCGTATTTTCTTTCTTGTTATTCGGGTTAATATTCTTTTTGTATATATATAAAAAAAAAACTTTTTGTTTTTTTTGATCATTTTTGTGGGCAAGTGTGCAGATTTTTGCGTATTTGCAAACTGCGATTGTGGAAGCAAAGTGTGCATTCAAGGCTAAGGTGATTGCGAAGTACAGTGCCAAAGATCCGGGTAGTTTGACCCGCGCAAGCGAACTTTCCAAGCTTACCGGATTTGATTCAACGGGGGTTTCCTAACCCAAAACTTAACGGTACGTATTTTACTAACACCTTCTTCTCAAATCCGACACTTCCAATATACTATTCTTTGCAGGATTCTTTGCAAGTTCGCTAGCAAACGCTAAAAAATTGACTAACCCATATTTGTTGCAGTGCCGTGCTTAAAATTAAAAAACGATTGTTTGATTCTTTATAGAATTTTTTGAATTGCGCATTGCATACATTAATACGGACTTAAGGGCAAGCGAACCCCACAATATACGGTAAAGGATTTCATCACCTTTTCCGTGGCCCACAAATCACGAACTTGAGCATAACGTTTACCCGCACAAAATTTAAAAGAAACTAGACTTTAAGCCTTAAGGACTTCGCGCTCACTAGGAGAAGTTAACTGTGTTTAGAACCTTGCTTAACGGTATATTGTTTACGGGGTGTCTAGGAAAGTGTTAACGGCAAAACCGCCAAAAGAGAAAGGGTTATTTAATTAAGGAACTTCGCGAAAGCGTTGGAAAACCTCCTCTTATCTCTGCACTTACCTGGCCTAGTGATCAGTGTATCTTGAGCCTGTTTCTCGACACAGTTTTACTTCGACAATCAAGTTCTGGAGCAGGTCTAGTTGACCTAGGTGAACCCTAGAACGATTAGGTGTGTGGTATTTTTGTGTCGTGATTGTTTTTGTCAATATTCTTTTTGTGTGTATATTTCATTCTTCTGTTAATATATAAACTAAAAAAATATATAATAAAAAAATATCACATTCTTTTTCCCCTCCTTTTCTCTGCCTTTCTTTCTTTCTCTTTTCATATCATGGGTACTCCACCTCGCAAAACTCTTGCCGAACTTTGGTACCCACAACCAGAAATTACTTCTTACGGTTCTTGCTTTGGCCGAACTTCGAACGACCCCTCCATGCCCAAAATTTCTTTGAAAGATCGGATAGACGCGTCTAGGACGAACAACTGGACCCCGCAATCCACTTCATATCAACCATTTCAAACATTCACCTCTTCTTGCGTTGATACCCCTTTTGAAAGTCCAGTTGTAGCCACAAGACCTATGTCTCTTGCTGAACGTATTGAACAATCCCGTAGCCGATCTTTCACTCCTTTCACCACTTCAAATTCTTGGGATCAACAATTCCATTCACCTTCCTATCCAAATATTGATCCTGCTCCTGTCCAGCCATTCAATTCCTACCAATCCTACCCTACTTTTTCACCTTCCCTAGGCATTGCTTCAGAACCGCCATTTGGGAGTTTCCAGTATCCAAACAACTTCGTATCTTTTACTGAAACCCCATCACAACCCATGTCTAGTCTGGAACAGTCGTTAGAAGACTTTAGGGTAGCGTCAAGCCAACAGATGATGGATTTGAATGCGTCCATGGCCGCTCTCATACAACCTACTGACCCGGTAGCTAGTTTCCAACTAGCTCCTAATTTTCTAATGTATGATGAGGCGGCAGGACAGGCTGAGAATTTGAGTGGAGAGAGTGAGATGTACCCCCTTCCAAATCAAACCTACCCATCCCAAATTGAATCCCACAACTCTTGTTTTGAAAGTCTATCGAGTATCCCACATGATTTATCAATTGAAGATAGAATGATTAATGAGTTGTGCGACTTTGTAGTGTTTGATTTACCCGATTGTGAAGGGTCGCTTCCAAGTGACACCAATCACAATCCTTTTGACCTCTACACCTCCATCTTAGAACCAGAATCGATTAATATCCATGCTTTTGATGAGGTGTTTGAGAATATTGATTTTCACTTGATTGAGGATATTGACGCTGGGGATATTTTGGATGATGAACCCGTAGATTTGGCTGAGTTTGTCTCTTCAAATCATCATCCCGAGTTATTAAATGTTTTTCCCGAACCCTATATGCGTCTGGATTTTGATGAAATATGTATGGATGAGCTAAATTTTGAGGAGAATATTGAGGATAGTACTGAGGATGAAACAGTTTTAATTGATGAGTCGGATTTTCCAATTCATCCTGTTCCTTTCATTGACTGTGTGCACCCTCCCGAAACCTTAACCGATACCCCTCCTCGATCACTTTCCTCCATCCTTTCCATCGTTCCGACCTTGCAAGAACCCGTCTCACTTACATTTCATATGTCTGGTTTACCGCGTTCGGCGTACCCATGGTTTCTCACGAATCTTGAGGGATTTGACCCCATTTCCCGACGGGTAAATATATTAGCACAATCGCTTTTCACACATCGGTCATCACAAATTGTGCTAATCTATTTACTCCATTTGCACCCTCAAGTTTGTATTCCACTTCTTTTTCCCTTCCGCCATTCTTCTTCTTCTCATATACCGAGACCGTATACCACTTCTATCTCCATACGGTCTCGCGTATTCTCCATCTCTTTTCTCTACGCCTTCTTTCACCAGCCACTGCTTTATCACGATAAGATCTTTGAATGGTTGGTGTTAACTTTTGGCCTGTGTAAGGCCTTGAATAGCTTGACACTGTTCTTTCCCCCCTAATCCTGAACTTCATCGCTTAACAGTGGAAACACTGTTTCACTTAAGTTTGGGGGGAACCCTTTTTTTGTATATATTTTTTTGTTTTGTATATAATTTGTTTCTAGGGAGCGCCGACAATTTTGACCCTCTTGGTGTAGCCTGACAGTGAGGGCATTGTCAAGTTTAAGTTTGGGGGTGTGCTCGGTAAGCTTTCTTCCTTCGCATTCATTTGTATATTTTGCATTTGCATACCCTATTAAAAACCCACAAAAATTAAAAAATTTCCAAAAAATATAAAAACTTTGTCGTCAAGTTAGCTAATAGGGTAACTTAGATCTTTATTCCGAAAGTTTAGTTGATATGATAGAAATAACTAAATTCTAGGCTTAGGGATTGAAAACCCTAAAAATAACCCTCATTCTGTCTAACTTTGGTAAGTATACGTCCTTACAGTTTTTTTGAGAAATAGGTAATCTTGAGTTCAGTTCTTGAGTTAAGTCAAGATGAAGGGAAAGTATTGATGTTTTACTGAAGGATAAGTCTGAAAAATAGTTTCTTTTCTCGAGTTCAAATTTAGAAAGTATATACCCTACAAACTGCACTTACACGCACCTTGAAACTTGGGATAGTAGAGGATACCTAGAAATACTCTTGCCTGAAAGCCTAGTATGAAAGAAAAAACGGTATTTAAAGCTAAACACCAAAAGAGCATGTTGAAAAATATATCCGGTCTTGAAAAAGAAAAAGAAAAAGAAAAAGAAAAATAGAATAAAGTCAAGACCTGGAAACTGCTATTTACGCTTTAAAGTTCATACATTCAGTAATCGGTCGTTAGTGCCTCAAGAAGCATTAATAGTCGCATGAAAGGTGTGTGAGCAAATCCGTCCATCCTTAATGAAAAGAAGTAGTATTAGGTATTAGGGCAAGGGTATTATAGCTTGAATTGAATTCTTGAGTGTAGGGGTGCAAATATACACACACGTAGGGGTATACAATCGATGTTTGAATAAAAGATAGAAATAAAGAATAAGACTTGTGTCTTCTGTAAAGTTGATAAAAATCCCTGATTTGAGGCCACACTTTAGAAGGAAAACTCAGGAGAACCAGCATCTCTCTAAACTTTTTTGGAACGTATAGGATCTAAAGTTAAAATAGATTAGAGGTGTGAAGCATTAGGGTTGAATATTTCTAACTTAGGATGATAGAGTTTCTAACGTAAATACTAAACTGTAGGAGTAAAGTCGATGTTAACTTATGACACTAGCTTGATGGGATTTTGTGGGTAGTATCCGCTGAAAACCCTCAGGAGACAACACTCCTCCTACTAGGGACACCTAGAGGTTTAACGGCTTGTTGCACGCGCTCAGTGCAATCGCGTTCCCTGCGAAAGTGCGGTTAGGATTTTGTTTTTGTGAATAATTGGTTTTGCTCGGGACGAGCAAAAGATAAGTTTGGGGGTATTTGTTCATACCAGAATATTGCATTTTATACCGCCCATTCTTACGCTCGGATGTTTATAGGTATGTGCTTTTAATCCGTGTTTGTTACATATTTACAGAATACAGGTTTCCAGTACAAATATTGCAAATCAAGATAAAATCTCCATAGTTACACCAAATACAGAACATCTGTCACAGCAGATAAAAGCCGGGTTCCGGTCATCCATATCCGTCCAGTGCCGAGTACCAGTTCCAGAGACAAGACATATGACAGTAGTCATTCGTGTCTGGGACAAGCACAGAGCACGAGGGGGGCTGCACAAGAATCAATGGGTGCGCGGAGCTCGAGGGAGATAAAGTCAAAAGTGAAGAAAAGAAAGCAATCTTGGACTAAGAAATCTGCTGATATTCTGGAAGACTTTTGTGCAGTTTGAAGTTTTCAAACACGAGGAAAAAGTAAACCAGGGAATGCCACCAAGTACGATCACCCAACTCACCAAGATGGCCGCGGATCCGCGGCCAATAGGGGGTATTGGCCGCGGATCCGCGGCCATGTGGGGTCGTCGTTCTGTCGTTTTTTGGGGGCATTTTGGTACATTCATTTTATGGCAGATTGTTGCCCTAGGTTTTCAGTTCACCTCCTATAAATACCCCAGAACTTGCCAAGCTTTGGGTGTTCATTCTTTGTTCTTCTTTCTTTTTAGGATTTAGTCTTTTTCTTCTTCTTCCTCATTCTTTTTCCATGAAAATTGTAGTGAGAGCTTTTTGAGTGGGAGATCAATGAAGATGAGGGCTTTTTGTATCATTCTCTTTTGTTTCTTCTTCCCCTTGAGATTCTTGCTTTCTCTTGATCATTCAACCTCTTCATTGAGCTTGAATGGTTAATGGTTAGTTATTGATCTCAAGGGTCGTATTTTCTTATGGAATTAGCGCTTCATTTCACATGCGTTCTCTACCCTTCCCTTGATCTTGCAACCTCTTGATTGAGCTTGCAAGTTTAAGGGTTGGCTATTGATCACATGCTTGTCTTAAGTTCTAGTTTCTTGTTCTTTTTATCGCTTTTTATTACTTGCTTATTATTATCTTGCTTTACTTTCTTGCAATTTAATTCATGCACTTAATTACTTGTAATCTTTTCTTTTCTTTGTTCTTTTCTTTTGTTCTTTTTGGGTTTTTTTGTGAATGTTGTATTTATTGTTGTTGTTAAGAATCCATATGAAATTGTAAGTTAACATTTCTTTGCTTATTTCCTTTTCCCGTTATTTTCCATTGAACTCCGCCCAAACCATACGCAAGCGCTCCGTTAGGCACCCTACCCTAACAAGGTAACGGTGATTTCTAACCGCGACCGGTTGCGTTCGGTTTGGCCGGAGGCGAAAGCAAGAGACAAGAACGGAAGGACAAGGGTAAATAAGCCGAATTCCACGAATACCGCGCTTAAATCCCCTAATCCACGTTGTTGCCGATTGCTCTAGCATTCAATTGGTCAAGACTCGGCTCAAAGGTTTTGAGTACGGATTTCTTTAGCTTACATTATCGTATCTTTTCTTAACAACTTTATACTTGCAAATAATACACATAGGTTAGTTTGAACAAACATATACTCATTCTTTATTGACTCGTCTAAAACAAGAAAGGACATACAACCATCTCCCTGTGGATCGACCCGTGCTCAACCGGCTAGCTGCATAGCGACACCGTCTTGATTGCGGTTAACTTTAATTCTTTCAATCAGGCTTTATCTCATGTATTAACGATACGTTATAGCGAGTAAAATATATACTCATGAAAGATAAAAACAAATCAGATAGCATACTATCATAGAGTGTTCTATCGTATAGGTCCTCCTTCAATTAATTAATTGCCACCTTGCAATTATAATAATCACCTTGAGGGCACTATATCCAACACCATAATTATAGCCTAGCCTCTTGCTCCCAATGGAGGTCACGCACAAGTGAAGAATAATGTTGCAATTCCTTTGCGGTAAAGTCTATAATGAGTAACGTCTAATGCCCCAAAATTAGATTAAGTAATAAACTCAAGTGTTAGAAGTTACAGGTAAGTTGTTAGAAATTACAGTTAAGTGCTTACAAGTTACAGGCAACTTATTAGAACTTACATGTAATTACTTAGAAGTTACAGACAAGCTGTTAGAAATTATAGGAAACTGCTTAGAAATTACATGCAACTTATTAGAGGTTGCAGCCAACTGCTTAGAAGTTACATCCTAGTGCTTACAAGTTGCAGGAACACACAAAATACATACATACACACATTTAAGCTTATTACTTAATCTAATTTTAATACACATAAGTTTCTTGCCTTCTGCCATGTAGTTAGAGTTGGCCTTTAAAGTATCCCTTTTCAAGCTCTAGCAACACTTATTATAAAATCAAATTAATAAACTCATAACAATACAAAAAAATAATGTAACAACAAAAATGACACTAAAATTACTTTTTCTTTCAGAATTTCTACAAAACTTGCATTTTTCTTGACCGCTTTAATCAACATGCACAATGGGGCAATTCATCAAACAATTACCGTGCAGCAATAAAAACAACACTGTAACTGAAAATTAAGAAAAAACCATAAGATAAAATTAGGTTTAGATCGAAATTATTAACCAAAAAATTGAGAGAAAATACAAAAATTACCTTTACAGTGTAGAAAACACTCAATCATCAAAATACACTCAAGCAATTGGACTTAGAAGATAGAGAGCAACCGACGAGGATCGAAGACAGTGGTTCGCTGGAAAATCTGGGGCTTGCGGGAAAGGAAGGACTCGACGGTCGCCAAGTCGTGAGCTTAGACCATGGTGAAGAACTCGTCCTCGTCCCTGTAACGACCGTGTTTTCTAATACCTAATAAAAAATATTTTATTTAAATTTCTACTATCAAATAATTATTTACGTGTTTTGTTGGTAGAAGAATATTTTTAAAGTAATGTTAATAATTTTCAAAGCATTGAAATATGATTAAAGGAATTTTCTAAAACTTATTTATATTTTTCTAGGCTTAAAATGTTTTAATAAAATTTTATAATGCTAAAAGACTTTAAATATTTTATTATCAATTAGGATCATAATTCATAATTAAAAATATTTTTAAGGATAAACTAGATTTTTAACTAATTATAATAACTAAGCTAAAACCGTAAATATGAGATATACTATTTATTTTTGGCCCAAAATTATTTTTATATTGAAGATAACAATAAAACATATTTTTTGAAATTTTCCCATAATATTTCCGTAGTTTTAAACATTTTTAACAATTTTTTTAAAACCAAATCAATAATTTTAATAATAATCTGCTGATTTTATTTTAATTAATTTTTATTTTATTTTTAAAAAAACCCCTTTAACCTGGACTGTTGGATGCTTGGATCCAACAGCCCAGAATGCACGGCGGCGCCCACGTGGTGGGGACCACGCGAAACCGCGAGATCCCCAGCCACGCGGACACGTGGCAGGCTGCGGCAGCATGACGATGCTGCGTGGGCCTTTGGATCAACATCCAACGGCTAGGAATCCCTGGCAGTGGGCGCAATCATCAACATATGATGAGGAAATCATTGGCCGGCGCGGATTTTCGTATATTTTAACCGATATTTTGGATTTTATGGTTAGAAATAAAACCCTATAAATAGGCACTTCAAACATTAATTTCTCACACCTCAGAACTCCTGAAAAAAATACCAGCGCTTTCGTATCGACAACGCCGACGCTACGGCTCCACCCAATCACCAAGGAAAAATCTGAGCGCGGAGCTATTGAGGAGTTTGCACAAGCCTACATTTTCAACCCGTCTACATCCAACTCTAATCAAAGGTAGGATCCGCCTCTCTCCCCTCATCTGTCATCTTCTTCTTTTTTTCAATAACCTTAGTTCCGACTTCTAATCAACAACCCCCATTAAAATGATGTTATAATATTCTTGCATGCATATTCTTTTGTACCCTTAATGATGATAATCTTAACCTATGATTAAAATGGATTTCGTAATCACTTCTATATGCCAAAAAACTGCTGCACTCTCATACAATATGGAATGTGACAGGCCTAATGTTATAACCCACGAGTATTAATTCACCCCTTACATACCCACACTCATCCATGCTACTTTTGTGATCTCGAAATAGGTTTCTTCCACAAAAATACCCTCGTTTTGTTAAAAGGTTATATTTTTTATATCCACACGAGATAAGATATTTGGAATAATTATTTTTAAATACGTTATAGATTTATATTTTTACATACACCCTTTTTCTTTGACTACTATAATCTTGCTAAATTCCTTCACCATTTGAAAAGGGTTATTACTAAATTTAAATAACGTCATGTGGTTTTTCCAACTTAGCCCCTTTCACTCAAAAGGATATTTTTATATAAATTCTTCTTAGAATATTAATTAAGGTTTAATGTGTTGCCCTAATAATAGGGTAATGTTTTACGTGAATATCTCGTGGTTTATAGGCAATCGTCCTTGAAAATGACACAAATCCTGTCGTCCATGTGCAACGGGTGCTAACACGAACGTATTTTCTAAAACGTTACCCAAACTTAAAACGCTATAATTTCATATATTATTAATTACAATAAAATAGCTTAACCCATCCTAAAAAGAGATAATTTCATTAAATATCTCGACCTTTATTAAAAGGCTGTTTTCAACAAAGAACATAACCCGTATAACGATATTTTTCAAAAAGGATGTCTAAAACCTTATTAAAAGATAATTTTCAAATAAATACCATAACCTTTTATCGAAAGAATATTTTCAGTAAAACATTAGGGTTTTCTAAAAATGACGAATATTTCAAACATCATGGTTTTCTTAGAAATAATAAATATACTTAAACACAATTACCCTTTATTAACTAAGTGTTCTATAAGATGATACGAAGTACATTACAAACTTTAGAAGATAACAAGATAAAACGAGTGGTTGTGGAAGACCATATTAAATTAGATCAACTTATTAATTACATGTCTATGACATATACAAAGCATGATACGGTTAGGGTTAGAATGCGCGGACCTAGGAATGGAATACTTATTGAGAAGATCCCGATATTCCGGATGACCAGTCTGATGTACGGACGACTATACATATATGAAGATCCCTGCAGGCAGGGTGACCAGTCCAAAGTGTGGACGACTACTAACCCGATATTCGGGCGAATACTAACCCTATTGGGGGCGAATAATCCAAAATGTGGATGACATACAATGTGGAAATTCCGTGCCTAGAGATATACGCACTAACTCTAATTCGTCAAAACCTTTATACTGAACCAGGGGATGGATAGTTTGATTAGGCAAGGAGATTCAGAACTCGGATTCCCCTACTACTCGATCATGATCCCGGGAAGTGAAACGGTACATTTCACTTCCCCAGTTGTTGTTCCGTGGCCACAACGAAATAATCGCGAGTATCCGGACCCTTGTTTAACAAACTAAAACGTTTACAATACCTATTGATACTCAACACTAAACTCACATCATGTGCTATACCCACCTGTTACCTTATCTATCTTTCTTTATGAGACACGAATTATTCAGTATCTTGGATGTAGATATATTACCAGTTTAGACTTGTTGTTTATTATGGAACTGAAGGGTGCTAATACCTGTGCACTTGAGTGATATTCACGCTAGACAAACCTCCATCGTAGTTATGGGACACCTTTCGAGGATGTTCACGCTACCGCATTGATTGCCACCCCAGGCACGAGCACCAGCTCATACTGCTTCCAGCTAGTCATAGGATAGCTCAAGGATACGAGTATGTTCACCAGTCAATTCCATCAATACACACCTGGTTTAACCTGATCTAACTCTTAGATTGAATATTCGTTTGACTTGACTTGAACCTTTACAAAATATATACCTCACACAACCTACTCATATTCACATATAGCTCTGTCAATATATCTAATTTGCATACAACCTTATACCTTTATACACATGTATATCATATTCAATATATTTATATACACATGTTCGTTTCTATACCTTTACTTTCTTATGAGGCAATCCTACCCGAGTATAACTCGCTGACGGACCTTCCTTTTCTTTCTCTATCTTTGGAATGTCCGTCAGATGAGAATGAGTATTATAGCGAGAATCAAGGTGTGGAGCCAACTAATGAAGATTATGCAGACTTGACAATGGAAGATTAGCTAGATTTAATTGTTGCCCACATGTTTAAGGCTTTTGTTTTTTCTCGATGTAATTAAACTACTTAGTTTATTTTACTCTTTCTTTTGGGATGTAATAAAGTTTGGTTAATGGAAATAAATGCCTTTCTCTTTTATTACTTTGATTTTGGTACACACCCTGCATGTTAGATATTCATACGCTTAACGTAACTGTATTGAATAGACCATATTCAATACAGTTAGGTTGCGGACTTTGCCACGTCATCCTCCATCTTCTTTTAGGAAGCGGTGCGTGACAGGTTTTAGTGGTGGCCCATGCAGGTCATCTTGTGTACTAAAATGAAACCGTTAACTGACTTATTATATTTGTGAATCTCATCCATTTATACCGATTTCATAATTTTCCTATGTACCTTGTCCCTTCCTTGACATTCTGTACCCTGACCATGACTTTCCCTTCAAGTCATGGCAAATCTTTCCGACAAGGATGATATGTCCGATATTACCTTTGAAGCTACAACTGGAGATTCAGACGACAAAGTCGTAGACTCTCAGGCGGTTATTTCCGACAGCGACTCGGAAGACGAAGAAGTCGATGCTGCAACTCCGGAGCCTATGATGGCCAATGAATCCGAAGATGAAGAAGAAGATCCTATGGAAGAGGAGCATATAGAGGAAGGGCCAGAAAAAGAAGCTCCTGCAACGGAAGAGAATCCTATGGAATATGATCCGGATGAGGATGCTCCTGCAAAGGAACAAGAACCTCTAGAGGTGGAATCCGAGAACGAGGCTCCTGTCGTGGATGGGTTGAAGGATGAAGCTTCGAGTGAGGAGGAACTCGAGGCCGAAGAAATATAAGTTATATATATGCCCTAGAGGCCATTACTGTACATTGGATGTATATTGTAGTGGATGCTGGGACATATATAGGGAGGACTTTCTTGCTCGACATGATATTATGCTATCTGGTTACTCTTTACCTTGACGTGTACACTGATTGTCTCTCTGTTATATGTTGGTAAAGCCCTTAGGATGTGTACTTGACTACCTGGACTATGATGCGGATCATACTAGTGGGGACATGGTAGTCCATAAGTACATCCTTCAAGGTCCCTAGTCGTGGGTATATCGAGACAGGGCATCGATATACCAGAGTAGACTAGCATATACCTTCTCGACCCATACAGATGGGCGATGGATGATCCCATATCCATTGGTGTTTGACATCAGAGATGATATACAGGTGCTCAGTGGAGACTGGGTACACTGGACGGACTCGCCGAGAACTCCCAGATGGTATAATACCTTACGTCAGATGGCAGTTCTCTGGTGACACTGGTACAGAGTAGTCTGTTGACCTGAGATCGTCATAGAGTCTTGTGTGGTTCCCACTGTGCTTTGATTTCCACCTTACCACGTCCAAGAGGGCGTGCAAAACGGTGGTTTTTGGGTACAGTCCCGAATCACATAGATGCAATGAGCGATAGGAGGGGACTCGTCTCTCCCGGTATAGGGAGTTGATGTTGCGCTGTGTTCGATTGGCTATAACCGGAAATCCCTGGCCAGGGTTGCTGAGATTTACTGGTAAGTGTTACCTGTAGTTTCTCGAACTGTTATAGACCTCATATCGACACGACTTATCGAGCTATTGGGGTCTGACGTTTACCACCCCTAGGCGAGATATGCGACATATCAGACGAGGAAACCGGACTGTAGGTAAGTGTTACTGATTGGATTCACAGGAGTGTGAGCGGGCTTGCTCGTCGATCTTCTGATCGATCAATACCCGGGTGGCCGTTATGTTTAGCAGACCGCTTGCGGCTTGTGGGTGCTTAATATGATCATCATCTGCTGCCGGCGTATTGACGAGTCTTTAGAGTCCTACACAGAGGTTTCCTGGCTCAAGCGAAACGAAATAGGAGCGCATATGAGATATGTGCGGGACCGAGAATAATGCGTGTATATGATACCGTATTCTATTCTCGTGATGAATGTATCGATTGGTTGTATGCGATATAACCTAGTTATCGAATCGAGGATTGATTCGATAAGCCGATACATTGGATACTAGTCGGTCATATGCGATATGACCGGATCATTGAATCAAGTGTTGATTTAATGATTTAATGTATAATTATATATTTGATATATTACTTTGCATTAACTAGTATTGGTTCACTTTAAAAAGATTTTCTCACTTGATGTGCACATTGTATATATGATATATTTTTGTGCACAAGATTGTATCATGTTTGATGATACATGCTAGATTGGGTTTGTGTAAAGAATTAAACCATGGTTAGTTAGTGGTTAGGGTTTCATTTGATTTACTTATTCATTTATCTATTTATTTATTTATTTATTATGGAAATGATAAAGAGAAAATGGTGGCTTTCTTTGTTTGTTGTTGAAGCTTCATGAAGTTTTGACTAAGTGACCATTTTGTCTTCATGCTTAACCCTAACCATCCAAACTAACCATAGTTCTTTCTCTACACTTGACCATGGTTGAAATATGATAAGTATTCATTTTATTTTCTTTTTAAAAACAACTTATCATATTATCTTCTTCTTCTTCTCTTTCTTCAACATGAAGAAAGCTTGCCTCCATCAATGGCAACTAGTGAAAAAGAGTGAGAAATCCAATTCTAAAGTAAACCCACTTTCTATTTCTTCATCCTCTACCTCTTGCCAAGTAGTATAGGGTGTTTTCTTCATAAGTTTTCATGACTTGGTGAAGTGGGAGCTTGATCTTGTGATGCCTCGACGTAGATCATCTTCGGCATCGAAGCCGACGACCAAGCCCGCCCATTTCTCCGATGAAGCCGACGCTAGAGTCCGGGATCCGTTATGAACAGCGAGGGGACTTCATCACGGAGCCAAGGAGGTGGAAAACCGGATCTACAAAGGTTGTAGCCTCTTTCTTTTAGTTAAGTTGTTAACTAGTTTCTTTTTTCGCCTAAAATTCTAGTTAACGATCCGTATTAGGGTTTCTCGGCACTTGGAATTTTTGAAATTGGCATGGTTGATGCCTTGTGAGATCTCATTAGTGTGCCTAGGAACCCTACAGTGGTATCAGAGCCTAGCTAGAGCCTTAGGCGATGCGTAGACGGAGTTAGAAGTCCGATCGAACCGAAACCCTAATTCAAACTTGCTCTCTGTACATTTTCTGAAATCGTGGATTTTTGAGAATTAAAAATATGCAGAAAACCCAGCAGGAGATTCTAAGAATTACTGAGAAGCCCGTACTCCTGAATCCATAAAAGCGCGGCGGAACCGCGGCATTAGCATGCTAATGCGGCGGTTCTGCGGCCCTTTAGTCTCCTCTTGCATTGAATTTTACACAGTAATTCTTAATTTTCAGTGCTGGTTTTCCTGGGAATTTTTAATATGAACTCAAGAGTTGAGTTTTCTGGGTTGTATTGGGGACCCGGTGTTTCGATCGGATTGTCTAATTTTGTTTATATGTTTTCCGGATAATTATTGAATATGTTAAAAAGTTCGACCGGATATAAATACCCAATTTTTCCCCGGCCGGAAAATTTCCAAGTGTTGGATCTTTCCGTGGTTTAATAACGTTCTAAGTAGTGCAAGTAACGCGATGGTCCCTCTAGAAGACAACAAACCTTAACTCGATTATGTGACCGTCTTGAACTGCCCTTTGAACCTTAGGGTTTGGGGCAGTACGGCGTGCCACATGTAAGGCGTTGGCTTGAACCTTCTACGGCTAGACCGTTGGTACTGAGGCACGAAGTGAATGTTTTTAAACTTGTTTCATGTGTTGAGCTGTTTCGGGAAAACTTGGGTGTTCGATTGTTCGATCGGAAAGTTTAACATTTTCTATTTACTCGGAATGTGATACAACATTTGGAATTCACAAGTAGTTATGAGATAACTGAATGGATGTTATAAACATAGCAGTTCAGTCTCACTTGATCGGTTGCCATGGAATTTTGATGTGATTAAAAGTCCGTCGCAATCACGTAGCGTACGCGGATACTCGCCGGGTAAACTTAATAGACAGCCTCACTCCATAACCCCGACCAAGTGACTGTAGGAGAACCCCGTCGCCGAAAGCATCAGTTCGGGTGCTAGCGGTAGCGGTGTTCCGCCTTGGTGCACTTCGTCGACGGCGTCGGGGGTGCGGCCGCCTACTAAAGTTTGCGACGAGCATTCGATCAGGATGTCGGGAATCTCGTTGAATTGCCCGACATGATATTGAAAAGTGTTTTCGATTTTGAGACTAAAATGCGGGGTTTATAATTGTTAGGCATGCGATGTCTAAGTAATTCATTTGATTAGGCATGCGATGTCTATGGAGGTTGCGGATTCCAACTGTTATAGTTTTACACTTTCTTTTCTGTGACCGTAAGTGTAATATGTGATATCGCCGGTTTCGTTGCTATATGTCAACGACAATCGGGATGGGCATATTTACTTACGTTGATGACATGTGATGTTATGTGTTGCTGGATATGTTATATTGGATCGTCGTGTTTGAATAGCCGGGGGTTTTTATGTGAGACGAGTGTTTTTCATTTTCATTCATGTAAAAACTTGTATGTAATATTCTTTTATTGGGGCACTTCCAGGTTGCGGAAGATGTCACCCTTTGTATATTATTTACTTTTCCGCACTAGGATAGACCCAAGGAGGGGAGCACAAGTAACCGGGTTCTGGAGTCCAGTGGGAGACCAACTCGAGGAGTCGAGTCCGGGTCTCCTAACTCGTATTGAAAACACGGACGTCTTAGTATATCCAATATTTCATATGATTCTTCTGCTGCGATATCTGTGATGTGATCATGTGATGTTCTGTGATAGATACTATATATAGTATATATGATATATTATATAGACGTTACTTATGTTTTACACCCACGCTAGCCCTGCCCCGCTCTGCCGTTAGTTACCTAACCTAACGGTGCACGAGGGGACATCGAAGCGAATGCGGATGGCATAAGTGTACGTCGTATTTATCTGTGATGTTTAGGTAACTTAAATGATGGGACTTCATTAATGAGATTAATGAAAGTAAAAGAAACCTAAGATGTTGTAGAATCGAATTTCAAAATAAAATAGGTCGCTACAGTTCTTGCTTTGCACAGCGGTATATATGATATATCCTGCACCTTATTCGATGAGGAAAGGACCGAGATCCCTTCACAGGGAGTGACTCCTTTAGCAATAACTGGCAGATGCTACAACCCTCGGTTTGTCTTTGTGATTGCTTCTATAGTTTCAGCTTTGCACAGTGATATATATGATATATCCCGCACCTCATTCGAAGAGGAAAGGACCGACGATCCCTTCACCAGGAGTGACTCCTTTAGCAAAACTAGAAAAGCCTCAAAACACTCCATTTTAAAATCATTTGATTCTACAACGATATCAAGTTCATTACGAAATAGGTTTTCAGAAAAACCTGTCGTAGCCCTCCGTCATTTCAGATAAGTCCTACTTAGTATTCGTGCTACGTTTGTTGACCTCCGTCAAGGCGTAGTGTGCGGTAGCTAACTAGTATTTATCTGCTTATGCATATGATGCAGATTGGATTAGGGTAGTCGTGCGGCCTTGTTGACCTCCGTCAAGGGTCGTGTGGGTGGGTTTAATTCGATCAAGAAATGACGAGTTGAACTTGACTAGTAGCCTATGGTTTGTTGACCTCCGTCAAGATCATAGGACGCTAGGGGCAAAATATTATCGGGAATTTCAAGTGTTGAAATTTGCAATGAGATTGCATACCTTCTATGAGATAGTTGGATCCCGATACCCGCTGCGAGTAATTATTACTCCTGGGAGAGTTTTATACATTACAATTAGCCGATCAAGTAAGTGTCTAGAAAGGTGTTAACGGGGTTACGCCTCTGGGAAAACGAGGTTTACTGTAATTAGGTTCGTGCGAAAGCACGAGGGACCTCCCTCAAAGTACCGACACTGGCCTGGCTGAAAGATTGGCGAACTTGTAGTGTGTAATTAATCCCGGCTAGTCTTTCCTTTTTGGGTTTGAAGGAAGATTTGATAAAAAGCAGTGGGAGCCATCCTGATTAGATAAAATAATAACCAATCTATTCTTGCAAGAGCGCACGCTGAGTGTTTTCTTCTCTCTCTCTCAAGGTAGCGACCATATCACGCCTTAATCAAGATAATAATACGGAAGTATTGACCGAACCCACTTGTTATACTGAGCTGGGGAACGTTGGTCCCGCTGCAACTTATAATTGTTATAAGACAGAGCAAGAAATTGGGGATTACCAGAATTCTCGTGCCGCCCAAACGAAGAAAGTGCATATGATGCATCTGCTTCGGGTGTGTTCATTACAAAGAACTGTTTCTCTGTATCCTCTACATCCTAGGTATTTGATACCAGATCAGGATCCCAGATATGTAATATGTTACATAGGGCTATAGAAAGGTAGAGAACTGAGAACGGGTGATAAGTTTCATGAGGCAGAAAACGGGGCAAGTGTTGCAGCCAAGTCTGTTGGTCACTGTCACCCTGTATTACTAATACATTGATTCTGAACGAATGTTATTAGATACCGAACCTGATATACAAAATCATATCAATCTCTTTATTAGTAAAGAAAGGATATAATTTTGTATTGTTGGATAATGTTTTGAACATTTCCTATATCAAAAGTTGATCGGTTCAGGCACGTTATCTAAAAGCATTAATGTTCTAAATCAAACTACAGTTCTTTAGTATACGGAACACACACAAGAGGAAGAGTTCAGAAATGAACGAATCCTTCTTGAGGTATTGTAGACTAGGTCATATCAATGTGACCCGACTAGCTGAAGTTACATGTAGATGCATATTTAAATCAGTTTGAATCTACATCTTGTGAAACTTGCCAGTCATGTCACAAAGATATAATGACACCAGCTCTGTTTATTGGAAATAGAGAAAGAGTTAGTGAACTCTTGGGATGATACATCTTGATGTATGTAGGTCCCCTGTCTACACTTGCCAAGACCGGTTCTTTATACTTCATTACATTCTCTGATGATTTTTCGAGATTCAGACCTATGTTCCTGTTGAAACACAAGTCCGAACCTTTTGAGATATTCACAGAATATGATTTAGAAGTAGAAAACCAAAACACGGGTATAAGTATTATGTCCTATGATGAGATCAAGGAGGAGAATAGTTAAGCACGGAATTCCTGGATGATTCTAAAGGAGAATAAGATTTTCTCTCAGCATTACTCCTCCGTATACACCATAGCACGATGGTATATCGGGACGGAGCAAACACACCCTATATGATAAGGTGCGCTCTATGATGAGTACTACTGAGTTACCTTTTTCCTTTTGGGAGTTATGAACTTGAAAAGCTGCATACCAATTGAATTGGGTTCCAATCAAATCCGTTGCCTACCGCTTCATATGTGATATGGAAAGGGAAGAGCCCATATCTTAAGTTGGTTAAGATTTGGGGTTGTCCGGGCTATATCTAAAAGCATAATCCGGACAAGCTCGAGGCAAGGTCTGTTATGTACAACTGGAAAGGTTCCAGCTATACAAACAACAACAGATGATTTGGTAGAACCAAAGAATTCAGTAGATTACCAACGAACCTCAGCCTCTCCGCCGATCTAGTAAGGTTCCCCACCCGCCTGAGAGATACTTCGGTTACTCTATGACAGTGGGAGCGAGGATTGCATCATGAGATGATGACCCAACTAGTTTCGAGCTGGCCATCAGGAGTGGGACTCTGTAAGAATAGCTGGATGCTTAGTGATCTGAGATGGAATCCTTATACACCAACAAAGTATGGACTTTAGTTGTTTTATCTGAAGGGTTAAATCCCCATCAGGAGCAAGTATATCTTGAGAAGATTACTTGGTGTACATGGAAAAGTTAAGACTTTCAAAGCTAGACTTGTTAAAGGTTTGCATCATTAACCAGGTATGGATCATGATGAAACCTTTTCTAAGGAAGCTATGCTTAAGTCCATTCAGATCCTACTTGCCATGGCTACATACCATAACTACGATATCTGGCGGTTGGGTGTCATGACTGCTTTTCTAAATGATGTTTTAGAAGAGGGCGTCTATAAGTACACAGCCAGAGGGCTTCGTAGACAGTGGGAGCAGCGGAAACGTGTACAAGATGCTTTATAGGATAAAGCAGGTATCGCGGAGCTGGAACATCTGTTTTGATGTGTTAGTCAAAGAAATTGACATCATCAAAATGGTAGATGAACCTTGTATAAACAAAAAGGTAGTAGGGAGTATAGTGACGATCCTCGTAGAGTACGTGGATGACATGCTCTTGATAGGGAAGGAGTTTCCTATGCTACGCTCGGTCAATCTCCGCTTATCACAATGATTCTCCATATAGGATCAAAAGTGATACCTCCTAAATCCTGGGTTTTGGATCTATGAGATAGATCTAATTGGATGTTAGGATTCTCACTAGTTGTAGTGAGATGGTATCAACCGATCCTGGGGAGAATCACTGGAAGGTTTCCAGGGTGATAAGAACGACTGAAAGTCAGTCGCAGGCATTGTCTTTACTCTCAGTAAAGGGACGGTATGTTGGAAAAGTTCCAAACTAGATACCGTGGCATACTAGACGATAAAGGCTAGATACATCGCTACTTAAGATGCTACCAAAGAGGCTGTTTGGGTGTATATTGGTTCATGAGATGAACTACGTTCCTCCCATTGTAAGACAATGGAGTTGTGGCTTATGCCAAGGAACGCCGGTCCCATCAGTGATCCAGACATATTCTAAGGCAGTGTCACCTGATCATGGAGATGGTTGATCTCCAGGGTGATCGAGGTTAGGAGAGTAGACTCAGAGGAAAACACGGCGGATCCACTCACAAAGGCCTTTTCCCAGAGAGAGACTTTTATGGGATGGTTGAGTATGGATACTACAACCACTGCTATCAGATGGCCCTAGTGCAAGTGGGAGATTGTTAGTTATATATATGCCCTAGAGGCCATTACTGTACATTGGATGTATATTGAAGTGGATGCTGGGACATATATAGGGAGGACTTTCTTGCTCGACATGATAGTATGATATCTGGTTACTCTTTACCTTGACGTGTACACTGATTGTCTCTCTGTTATATGTTGGTAAAGCCCTTAGGATGTGTACTTGACTACCTGGACTATGATGCAGATCATACTAGTGGGGACATGGTAGTCCATAAGTACATCCTTCAAGGTCCCTAGTCGTGGGTATATCGAGACAGGGCATCGATATACCAGAGTAGACTAGCGTATACCTTCTCGACCCATACAGATGGGCGATGGATGATCCCATATCCATTGGTGTTTGACATCAGAGATGATATACGGGTGCTCAGTGGAGACTGGGTACACTGGACGGACTTGCCGAGAACTCCCAGATGGTATAATACCTTACGTCAGATGGCAGTTCTCTGGTGACACTGGTACAGAGTAGTCTGTTGACCCGAGATCGTCATAGAGTCTTGTGTGGTTCCCACTGTGCTTTGATTTCCACCTTACCACGTCCAAGAGGGCGTGCAAAACGGTGGTTTTTGGGTACAGTCCCGAATCACATGGAGGCAATGAGCGATAGGAGGGGACTCGTCTCTCCCGGTATAGGGAGTTGATGTTGCGCTATGTTCGATTGGCTATAACCGGAAATCCCTGGCCAGGGTTGCTGAGATTTACTGGTAAGTGTTACCTGTAGTTTCTCGAACTGTTATAGACCTCATATCGACATGACTTATCGAGCTATTGGGGTCTGACGTTTACCACCCCTAGGCGAGATATGCGACATATCAGACGACGAGACCGGACTGTACGGTAAGTGTTACTGGTTGGATTCACAGAAGTGTGAGCGGGCTTGCTCGTCGATCTTCTGATCGCTCAATACCCGGGTGGCCGTTACGTTTAGCAGACCGTTTGCGGCTTGTGGGTGCTTGATATGATCATCATCTGCTGCCGGCGTATTGACAAGTCTTTAGAGTCCTACACAGAGGTTTCCTTGCTCAAGCGAAACGAAATAGGAGCGCATATGAGATATGTACGGGACAGAGAATAATGCGTGTATGTGATACCGTATTCTATTCTCGCGATGAATGTATCGATTGGTTGTATGCGATATAACCTAGTTATCGAATCGAGGATTGATTCGATAAGCCGATACATTGGATACTAGTCGGTCATATGCGATATAACCGGATCATTGAATCAAGTGTTGATTTAATGATTTAATGTATAGTTATATATTTGATATATTACTTTGCATTAACTAGTATTGGTTCACTTTAAAAAGATTTTCTCACTTGATGTGCACATTGTATATATGATATATTTTTGTGCACAAGATTGTATCATGTTTGATGATACATGCTAGCTTTGGTTTGTGTAAAGAATTAAACCATGGTTAGTTAGTGGTTAGGGTTTCATTTGATTTACTTATTCATTTATCTATTTATTTATTTATTTATTATGGAAATGATAAAGAGAAAATGGTGGCTTTCTTTGTTTGTTGTTGAAGCTTCATGAAGCTTTGACTAAGTGACCATTTTGTCTTCATGCTTAACTCTAACCATCCAAACTAACCATAGTTCTTTCTCTACACTTGACCATGGTTGAAATATGATAAGTATTCATTTTATTTTCTTTTTAAAAACAACTTATCATATTATCTTCTTCTTCTTCTCTTTCTTCAACATGAAGAAAGCTTGCCTCCATCAATGGCAACTAGTGAAAAAGAGTGAGAAATCCAATTCTAAAGTGAACCCACTTCCTATTTCTTCATCCTCTACCTCTTGCCAAGTAGTATAGGGTGTTTTCTTCACAAGTTTTCATGACTTGGTGAAGTGGGAGCTTGATCTTGTGATGCCTCGACGTAGATCATCTTCGGCATCGAAGCCGACGACCAAGCCCGCCCATTTCTCCGATGAAGCCGACGCTAGAGTCCGAGATCCGTTATGGACAGCGAGGGGACTTCATCACGGAGCCATGGAGGTGGAGAACCGGATCTACAAAGGTTGTAGCCTCTTTCTTTTAGTTAAGTTTTTAACTAGTTTCTTTTTTCGCCTAAAATTCTAGTTAACGATCCGTATTAGGGTTTCTCGGCACTTGGAATTTTTGAAATTGGCATGGTTGATGCCTTGTGAGACCTCATTAGTGTGCCTAGGAACCCTACAAGAAACTCAGGCAGTTGTCCCTGTAAGACACCATGGGAATGGCCGTACCTTTCTTAGTGCGAGGACCTATCACCACTTATTGAACTCCCATAATCGAGACAATAAGTCTTTTTCCTTTTCTTTGGCCGAATAAAACGATGTAAGAACAGTAGGCGCATGTCCTTACTTTTCGGTTGTACTCTCCATATTGAAGTTGGATAATAAAATCTTAGTTTCGAGCAAAAATCTCTCTTGTGTCTCTTGCTCTTCTTATTAGTCTCTCTCTTGCATTAATTGTTGTTCTTCAATACAAGCTATTATCTTGTCTTATCCCTCAGCCTGTTTGTAACCTAACCTATTCTGATCATCAATAGCCGGATGACACCATGACCGCAACCGAAGGGGAAATGGAGTCAATGATGCTGCTGCTCAGGAAACAGCTATGCTATAAATGATGCAAGGACTACTGGAGCAACAGCAGAAACAGACAGCTGCCCTTCATCAGGAGCTACGAGAAAGTAGGCAGCAGCAAGCAGAGATTTTAAGTAATGCACTAACCCCAGTTCCTCAAGGTTCGGTAGGAGTGAAGCAGTTCAGATCACCCCATCCTAAGACTTTTCGGGGAAGGAAACTCCCTTAGAAGCTGAGGAATGGCTCAAGGGAACAGTCAACGATCTCAGTGCTACCTAAATTCTGAAGGACGCATGGGTGAACATCGCTAAGCTACAACTGACGGATAATGCCAGGATATGGTGGGAGGCAGAGGAAAGTAGATTGAAGGAGCCCATCGACTGGGAAACGTTCAAACAGAATTTTGATACCCAGTACTTCCCAGCCGTGGCACACCTAGAGATGGAAAGAGAGTTCATACAACTCCAACAAGGGAGCATGTGGGATAAGTCGGTGGACGAGTATGCTTTGGAGTTCGCCAGGTTAAGTCGGTTCGTGCATCATCTGGTAGCAACCCCAGAACTTTATGTTAAGAGTTTCCGATAAGGATTGGACCTATAGACGCAGTCCTCCATGTCTTCTGCTACTCTTTCGACTTATGATGAAATCTTAGAGGCGGCGCGAAACTTTGAAGACCTTCAGCGACGCATGAGGAAGGATGACCGTTTGTGTGGCATTAAGCGACCAGCCAACCAAATTCTTGGAGGATCATCTTCCAGATTCAACGGGAGACAACAACCCAAGAGACCCGCAGGACCAACTATCTTCGAAAAACCAGCCATTACATTCAACCATTATGGTAGGACCGGACAATACAGGAGAGACTGTCGCATTTTGAACAAACTTTGCATAGTCTGTGGGTCTCCGGATCATGCTATTTGGGACTGTCCTCAGAGAGGGAGACAATCAGGCCCCGTCAACAAGCCGGCTAATTATGGGGCACCAACACAGGGAAACCGGCCACTTTCCGCCACTAAACCAACCGGTCAAAGGGCATCTGTTAGTGTATATGCCCTAGAGGCCATTACTGTATCATACTAGTTTGTATATTACTTAATGGAACCTTGGGATATTCACAGTTGTATAGACAATCTTGCTCAAAATGGTAGTATGCTACTTGGTTTGTTTCTACTTCAATGTGTACATGTGTTTCTTTTAGTATATCACCTATACACATTAGTGGAGCCCTTAGGATCTTTGCTTGATTACCAGCGTTGTGATGGCAGTCACACTCGTGGGGGTTGGGTAATCCACAAGCACATCCTTATACAGGTCCCTAGTCGTAGGACTATCGAGACAGGGCATCGATACTCCGGAGTAGACTAGCGTATGCGCTTCTCATCCCAGCTGGGAAGACGGTCTGTCCCACAGCCGTCATTACGTCATACTTGAGATAGTATGGGGGTGCTCGTTAGGTTACGAGTACACTGGATAGGACTCGCAGGGAACTGATTGGTTGGTACTATACCTATCGTCAGTTATCAGTTCCCAGGTGACATGAGTACAGCTTAGTCCGCTGACTTGACATTGTCACTTCGCCTCGAGTGTGTTCCCACTGTACTTTGATTACTACCCTACCACGGCTCAAAAGAGTCGTACAAACAGGTAGTAGTTGGGTGCAGTCCCGAAGCATTTGGAGGCAGTGACGGTTAGACAGGATTCGTCTCTCCCGGTATTGGGAGTTGATATCGCGCTGTGTCATGGAGAGCCATTACACATAGTCGTCCCTGGCCAGGGCAAGCGAGATATACTGGTAGGTTTCCAGTGTTATCTCAGGATGTTCTGGGCTACACTCCGACACGACTTGTACCGCTATTAGGGGACTGACGTTTACCGCCCCCCTAGGCCCGCCATGCGATATTCTCAGAAAAACAGACCGGACTGTACGGAGATTGTCACATTCAGGCTCAGTAGGAGTTCAGATGGGTTTCACCTCGTCAGTCTTCTTATCGGCATCTACCTGGGGGCCGTTACACACAGCTAGTGCCGCTTGCGGTCTGTAGTTAAACCCACTGCCAGCGTAGTGTCGAGTCTTTAGAGTCCCACACAGAGAGCTATTCGCCTTTGTTCAAAAGAGTAGAGGTCGCATGGTTTTGCGACAGGGTTCGGTCACATCCGCGCACTTGTGCACGTTTGGTGTCCGGGCAGTTATTACTAGCGGTCTTTAGTTTAAGCCAGATCCTAGTATACGTTTTGGGATTGGTTTTATCTCGGTTGTATTCGTGTTCCTCGGAACGCGGATGCGGGTGTGTATGCACGGTTGACAGAGACAGAGGCAGAGGATTCTCATTAGGGTTGTTGACTGTTGGATTTTGCTAAACCCTAATGAGAATTAGAAATATGATTAACAATAATATTAATTAAGTATTATTGTGACATGGTTGGGTTGAAAGGTTGACTTTGTTGACTTGTTGACTTTGTTGACCGGTTGACTAGGTTGGACTTGTTGACCACCATCATGACAATGGCTATCATTTCATGGCATTGACCTTTGCTTGCTTATTTGTTCACACATTGCATTTAATGCATGAAATGATATTGCCATTTGATATGATAACAACCATCACATAATACTCAATTATTATTATGTATTATGATATTTTTTGGATTATGAGAGTAAGGGTGAGAAAAGTCTTGCTCATTCTTTCATTTGCTTTCTCTCTCATGAAAGCTCTCTCATCCTCAAGCTCTCCCTCTTCCTCTTGCTCTCTCTCTAGTTCAAGGCAAAAACCTCTCATGTGTTGAGAATCATTTACCTTGGAGATAAAAACCCAAAACACTTCTCTACTCATCCTAGTACACAAAGTCTAGCAAGCCAAGTATTTTAGTTTCCTCTAGTTTGAGGTTGAAGCCAAAGGTAGAAGCTTTCGGGTGGATCCATCTTCGGCGTAAGGAGACGACGAGGTGAGGCCGATCCAACTACCGCAAGGAGTTGAAGAGAAGGAGTTCAAGTTAAGGTATAATCCCCTAACCGAATAGCTAACACTCCTAGTTAAGTTGTTAGATAGTTGTTTAACAATGATCTGTATTTTGAGTCCATGTTACCACCAAAGAAAAATCGTTTTTCACCATTTCCGCAACCCCAAAGAACCGGGGAAGGGTAACGTGGACTTACAGTGGTATCAGAGCCTAGTTAAACACTATCTAACATGTTATCAAAGTAACTAGAAGTTCGATCGGAGAAAAAGTCGCGAAACATGCCCGAAATATCAAGTTTCTGCCGATTCTGTTTTCTATTCAAAAAATAATTAATCTTACACTAAAAATCGGCTCAGGCTTTTTAAAACCCACACAAGAAAATTGGTCCACCGACTCAGTCAAAGCTCCGCGGAAATGCGGCCGGGGCATGCTCCCGCCGCGGATCCGCGGCCGAGTTGACTCGGTCGTGGCACAATTTTCCTGCAGTGTTTTTCTAGGGGTGTTTTGAGATTTTTACAATATGTTTTTTCTGCCCAGATTTTACAGAAAGCAAAATTTGTTTTCGGGGTTTAAAATTCCGTATTTTGGTCGAACTTCTAAAGACTTTAGCTAACGGATTTATATCTGTGATGTGATATATGTATTGAACATCTGCTAATCGCTATACGTCGATTAGTGGGGGTTATACATATCTGTGATCTGTAATGTTGATGGTATGTGTATATGAATTCATTGGATTGTCGCGGATGAATAGCCAGGGGGTTGTGAGATGAGAGTTTTCTTTGTCTTTCAATTCATGAAAATTTGTAATTGATGTAATATTATTTATTTGGCCGCACAACCGCGATGAGGTTGTAGCCGTCATTGTATAATTTCTTTTACTGTTTTTGCTCCTAGGATAGACCCATGGAGGGGGTGCACAAACTACCGGGTACCTCGAAGTGCCGAGTGGCCTACTCACGTTGTTGAGGGAGATTGCTTCACTTCGGGTATTTGGCTGGTAGTTTGCCGCACCCGTAGGGGTCTAGAGTGGGGTATTGGCTATTCATCGCGACCGTGTAATCCGTTCTTCGTTACAGGCTCGTATGGAATGCGGTTTCCTAGTATATCCAATGTGTTCATCTATGATCTGGAATGGCTATCATTGCATGTGAAGAATGTATATATCTATATATGATATCTATTTAGGCGTTGGTTATGTTTTGCATCCGCGCTAGTCCATCCCCCGCTCTGTCGTTAGTTAAGTAACCTAACGGGTAATGACGGGGCCCCGTGGCGAATGTGGATGGCATAAGCGTACGTCATATTTTCGTTGTTTTCTGCAATGGTAGGATTAAATGATGGGGCGCATTAAAATTAATGCAAGAAAATAAACCAAGTAAGAGTCATTGGAACACTTTCAAAACCACTCGGTTTCTTTTCAAAAACAACTTTTAAACGCGGAGCTTAAGCCACTCCTTTTAAAAGCTATCTCGCTCCATCAATTATATCAAGTTCACTACGTTCACGGTTTCGCCAAAACCATTCGTAGCCCTCCGTCGTTTCACATGGATAGTCAATAGTATTCAAGCTATGTTTGTTAGCTAAAGTCAAGGCATAGTGATTGGTAGCTATTAGGTATTCATGTGCAGCATAGATAGATGCGTTGGTTTGGGACAGTCGTACTGCCTTGTTGGCCAAAGTCAAGGGTAGGTAGGATGGGTTCAAATTAACCTGGAGAATGACGGGTAGAACTTGACATGTGACTTATGATTTGTTGGCCAAAGTCAAGGTCATAAGAGCATGGGGCAAAAATCCACATCAGGAGTTTCAAAAGAACCTGAAACTTGATAGCGCTGCATACCATTTGAAGTGTGATGATTCTGGTAGGATTCCTTCAGTTTTGTCACGCGATGATATTTGGATCCCGATCCTACTGTGAGTATATGCTACTCCTCGGGAAATTTCTCACTTAACGATCAATGCTATAAACCAAGTAGGTGTCTAGAAAGGTGTTAGCGGGGCTACGCCCCTAGGGAAAAGAGGTTATTTAATTAAGGAACTTCGCGAAAGCGTTGGAAAACCTCCCTCGAAGTACCGACACTGGCCTGGCTGAACGGTTAAGCAAGTATTGTACGGTGAGATTGATCACGACTAATTCTTCCTTTATGATTTGAGGAGGGATTCGAGAGACAGTGGGAGCCATCCTGTTTAGACAAACTAAAAACCACTCTAAACTTGCAAGAGCATCATGCTGAGTGTTAGTGTATATGCCCTAGGGGCCATTATTGTATCATACTAGATTGTATATTACTTAATGGAAGCTTGGGATATTCACAGTTGTATATGCAGTCTTGCTAAAAATGGTAGTATGCTACTTGGTTTGTGTCTACTTTAATATGTGCATATGTTTCTTGTAACGTATCACTTATACATATTAGTAGAGCCCATAGGATCTTTGCTTGATTGCCAGCGTTGTGATGGCAGTCACACTAGTGGGGGCTGGGTAGTCTGTAAGCAACATCCTATACAGGTCCCTGGTCGTTGGATTATCGAGATAGGGTATCGATATTCCGGAGTAGACTAAGTGTGTACGCTTCTCATCCCAGTTGGGGAGATGGTCTGTCCCACAGCCATCAGTACGTCGTACTGGAGATAGTATGCAGGTGCTCGTTAGGTTACGGGTACACCGGACAGGATTCGCAGGGGAACTGATTGGTTGGTATTATACCCATCGTCAGTTAACAGTTCCCAGATGACATGAGTACAGCATAGACCGCAGACTTGACACTGCTACTTCGCCTCGAATGTGTCCCACTGTTCTTAGATTGCTACCCTACCACGGCTCAAAGGAGTCGTGCAAACAGGTAGCAGTTGGATGCAGTCCCGAGCACTTGGAGGCAGTGGCGGTTAGATAGGATTCGTCTCTCCCGGTATTGGGAGTTGATATCGCGCTGTGTCAGAGAGCCATTACGCAAAGTCCCTGGCCAGGGCAAGCGAGATATACTGGTAGGTTCCAGTAGCTTCTCAGGGTGTAATGGGCTACGCTCCGACACGACTTATACAGCTATTAGGGGACTGACGCTTGCCGCCCCCTAGGCTCGATATGCGATAGTCTGAGATGAACAGACCGGACTATACGGAGATTGTCACATCAGGCTCAGTAGGGGTTCGGATGGTTTTCCTCATCGGCCTTCTTATCGACATCTACCTGGGGACCGTTACGTACAGCTAGTGCCGCTTGCGGTCTGTGGTTAAACCCACTGCCAGCGTAGTGTCGAGTCTTTAGAGTCCCACACAGAGAGTTTCCCTGCTCCAGGCGAAACAATATAGAGGTCGTATGGTTTTACGACAAGGGTTCGGACGCATACGTGTGTTTACGCACGTACGACTTTTCGGACAGTTTTTATTAGCCGGCTTTGGTTTAAGCCAGATTCTAGTATCGGGTTATTGGATTTATACAGTCTAAAGTTTTTCCGTGTTTTCACGGATTGGAGGGGTGCTCTCGTAATTTGTCGAGAAGCTTCTAGAAGAGTGGTGACTTGGGGGGTAAGGTGGCATTGCATTAAATGAGATTAGTGACTCATTTGTGTGATTCATCCATGTCATTAATGCATCATAAATGCTTAATGACTCATGGAGATGAATCACTCATAGATATTTATGAAGCATGGTTGTTAATTCTATTATTTCATTTTTGGATAAATAAATAATGCTTCATATATATTATAATAGATCATTATCTCACTTCATTATCATCTTCACCTTCTCTCTCCTCAAGCTCTCTCATTTCTTCAAACCCTAACCCTAACCTCTCATGAGTTGAGATCAAGGGTTAGCTAGACTAATACATCCTTAACCTCACTCTATATCCCCTAGGTAGCTTAGATTAGCACTTTAAGCAACCTAGTTATCTCAAGTTTGAGATTAAGCTTGGCGTAGGAGCTTTCGGGTGGATTGTCTTTGATTCGAGGAGGCCGTTGAGGTGCCGATGTTCCAAGGAGCCTACGAGGAGTGGAGGACAGCGATGAAGACCCGAAGGACATGTAACGTGAGGTATAACTTTGAATCTGAATAGTTAAACCTCTAGTTGATAGTTAGCAATGGTTTAGATAATGATTTATGCGCTTAAGTCCGTGTTACGAAGTTTTGATAATCATTTTTCATATATTCCGCCTCCCCGCAAGTTCGTGGGGTGCGTGACATGGACTTACAGTGGTATCAGAGCCAACTAAACCATTACTAGCTTATTAGCAACTAGTTAGAAGTTCGATCGACGGAAAACACGAAAACAAAACACCCCGTACCCTAAGTTTCTGTTAATTTTAAAAGTGTCTAAAAAAATATTTGATATGCCTTAAAATTCACAGCAGGGAAATATAAGAATACTGGAAAAATACGAAGTTCCAACTCGGTTATGTGGCCGCGGATCCGCAGCAATAGAGTGCTTGTGCCGCGGATCCACCGCTGCGTCAACTCCGAGTTGACTCGGATTTGCTCTGTAATTCTTATTTTTTGGTGTTTTGGTTCTCTGTTTGTTCTGTTTATACCCAGGTTACTTCAATGCTGCTTTGCTTTTGGGGTAAACAAGGAATATGGTAATCGATCGATGTTCTAAGATATTTGCTAATCGGGTTATTATCTGTAATGTTTAATGTGTTCGTAAACCTCCCCTAACTGCTAGTATGTCTGTTGGCAGAGGGTTGCACATTTCTGTAATGTTTACTGTTTGTGTATATGAACTGTATTGGACTGTTGTGATGATTAGCCGGGGTTTGAGATGAGTTTAATATTCATTCATTCGATATAAATGTAATATGATGTAATATTCTTTTGCGGGGCACATCCAGGTTGCGGTTGTAGCCACCGTTGTATTATTTCTTTTTACTGTTTTTTGCTCCTAGGATAGACCCAAGGCGGGGTGCACAAACTACCGGGTACTTTGAAATGTTTAGTGGCCTACTCACTTTATTGAGGGAGACCGCTTCACTTCGGGTACTTGGCGGGTAGTTTGCCTTACCCGTAGGGGTCTAGGGTGGGGTAATGGCTATTCATCACAACTGTGTAATCCTTCTTTTATTGCAGGCTCGAAGCAAATGCGGATTGCTAGTAAATCCAATAAAGTTTATCAGTGATCTGGAATGCTTATTATTGCATCTGACGAATGTACAATATCTATATATGATAGCTATTAGACGTCACTTATGTTTTACACCCGCGCTAGCCCAGCCCCCGCTCTGTCGTTAGTTAAGTAACCTAACGGGTGATGACGGGACCCAGTGGCGAATGCGGATGGCATAAGAGAACATGGTATTTTCGTTGTTTTCTGCAATGATAGAATAAATGATGGGACGCATTTTTTAAATGCAAAGAAAATAAACCAAAGTTCAATCGTTGGAAAAGAAACCACTCGGTTATTTTAAAAGAGCAGAATTTTTTAATTGCGGAGCTTTAACCACTCCTTTTAAAAGCTATCAGGTTCCTTCGATTATATCAAGTTCACTATGTTCACGGTTTTTGCCAAAACCATTCGTAGCCCTCCGTCATTTCATTTGGGTATTCAGTAGTATTCAAGCTATGTATGTTGGCTAAAGTCAAGGCATAGTGTTTGGTAGCTGCTGGGTATTCATTTGTTGCATAGTTAGATGAGTTAGTTTGGGACAGTCGTATTATCATTTGACCAAAGTCACGGGTATGTACGGATGGGTTCAAATTAACCTGGATAATGACGGGTAGAACTTGACATGTGACTTATGACATTTTGACCAAAGCCAAGGTCATAAGAGCATGGGGAAAAAATTTATATCGGGAATTTCTAAAGAAACTGAAATTTGCAGTGAGAGCATACCATTTTGGAGTTTGATGAATGTTGGTAGGATTCCTTCAACATTATCATACGATGATATTTTGGATCCCGATCCTACTGTGAGTATATACTACTTATCAGGAGATTCGTCACTTAACGATCAATGCTATAAACCAAGTAGGTGCCTAGAAAGGTGTCAGCGGGGTTACGCCCCCAGAGAAAAGAGGTTATTTAATTAAGGAAGTTCGCGAAAGCGTTGGAAAACCTCCCTCGAAATATCGACACTGGCCTGGCTGAACGGTTAAGCAAGTATTGTACGGTGAGAATAGTCTTGGCTAATTCTTCTTTTATGGTTTGAGGAAGGATTCGAGAAACAGTGAGAGCCATCCTGTTTAGATAAATTAAAAACCACTCTAAACTTGCAAGAGTATCATGCTAATAGTATTTTCTTCTCTCTCTCTTAATTGCAGCGACCTTGTGACCACACATAGGTTACATCTAGATAACAAATTGACTGAATCTGACTTATATGACTGGCAAAGGTCTGTCCAAATGTCCATTGCCTATGACAAGCTGGACCACCCTATTACTACTCAAGATCCCGCCGTCCCAGGTCCAGTTTCCACTGTCGCGGATATGGATATCCGTCAGACAAGGAAAAAAGATAAAGCGAAAGCTAAGTGCCTCGTGTTAGCTTCAGTTGATAGTGTATACCAGAAGCAGCACGAGAAGATGGACTTAGTTTCCATTTTTCTCCATAACAAAGATTTATATGGAGAGCAATCTCATATCGCAAGATATGAGACCTCGAATGAATTAATTCAAGCGAGGTTGGCTGACGGGTCATCTGTAGGGGACAACGTCCTTACAATGACTAGCTGTATTGATGAGCTCCAGGACCTGGAGACCGCGTTGGGAAACGAGTCAGATAGTGACTTGATTCTACAGTCTCTGCCTCCTACCCTGAAGGAAACCAGGGAAGCAGAAAGAAAGAGAACGGCAAAAGTTTCGGGACTAGATATAGTAAAAGAGGGACGTTCCTATTGTTACAGGAATGAACATTGGCAGAATGATTGCAAGGCTAGCAAAGCTAGTAGCCAGGATTCGAAGCATGTTGTGGCTTCAGCCTCAAGTGTATTTGTTATTGAGAACTGTTTGTCGATTAACTCTACTTCCTGGGTACTAGATACCGGAGTAGGATCTCATATCTGTAATTCATTACATGCTTTGAGAAACCGTAGAGTTATAAAGGTACGTGATTGGTCTCTCAGAGTTGCAAACGGAATGAGCGTGGACGCTGAATCCGTGGGAGAATATCGCCTAGGTTTGACAAGTGGGCAGATATTGATTCTACGTAACTGTCTATATGTACCTAGTATGACTTGTAATATCATATCGGTGTCCTCACTTTCAAGAGAGGGATATGATTTTACATTCGCAAGTAATGTAGTTCACATCCACCTAAATCAAGTTCTGATTGGGTCCGGTACATTAGATGACGGTATATATGTATTGAGTCAAGCTCAGGTTTTCAATGTCCAGAACACACTTAAAAGAAAGTCTCCAGAAATAAATCAGGCTTTCTTATGGCATTGTAGACTTGGTCACATCAATGAGAGAAGGTTGACTAAGTTACACAGAGAAGGATATTTGAATCCGTTTGAATATCAATCTTATGCTACTTGTGAATCTTGTCTCAAAGGAAAGATGACAAAAACTCCGTTTACTAGACACAGAGTAAGAGCAAGCGAGCTCTTGGGACTCGTACACAGTGACGTGTGCGGTCCAATGTCTACGCATGCGAGAGGTGGTTATTCCTACTTCATTACTTTTACGGATGATTTCTCTAGGTATGGATATGTCTTCTTAATGAAACATAAATCCGAGGCCTTTGAGAAATTCCAAGAATACAAGAATGAAGTGGAAAAACAAACAGGCAAGAGTATAAAGACACTGAGATCTGATCGAGGTGGTGAATACTTAAGTGCCGAGTTCCTGGGTTACTTAAAAGAGAATGGAATTCTCTCTCAGCTTACTCCTCCATAGACACCACAACACAACGGTGTATCGGAAAGGAGGAATCGAACCCTATTGGATATGGTTCGTTCCATGATGAGTAACGCTGAGTTACCGCGATCATTCTGGGGTTATGCGCTAGAATCAGCAACATATCTTCTAAACAAGGCTCCTACCAAGACTGTGCCTACCACGCCATATCAAATATGGAGTGGAAAGAAACCCCATCTTCAGCATCTGAAGATATGGGGATGTCCAGCTTTTGTTAAGAAGCAGCATGTGGACAAGCTCGAAGCACGATCAGTACATTGTAAGTTTGTGGGATATCCGAAGAATTCCAAAGGATATTATTTCTATTACGCAGAGGAACAAAAGGTTTTTGCTTCTCGTAATGCCCATTTTCTAGAACATCAGTTTGTAGAAAAGGAAACAAGTGGGAGCGAAATAGAACTGGAAGAAATTCCAGAACCACAAGCAACAACTGAAAGTATGGTAGAACCAGAGGTTTCAGAAGAAAGGGACGTACCAGCGCCTATCCACAGAAGTAGTAGGCCGTCTCATCCGCCTGAGAGATACTACGGTTTTCTCATAGATGGGGATAGAGAGGATTGTGTCATTGATGAAGATGACCCTACTAGCTTCCAGCAAGCCATTCAGAGCAGCGACTCGGTAAAATGGCTAGATGCAATGCGGACCGAAATGGAGTCCATTTACACTAACAAAGTATGAACTTTGGACATTTCCCCAGATAGGGTAAAACCCGTAGGATGCAAATGGATCTTCAAAAAGAAGATTGGTGTAGATAGACAGGTTGAAACTTATAAGGCTAGACTTGTTGCAAAGGGTTTCCGTCAAAGACCTGGTTTGGACTATGACGAAACCTTTTCTCCAGTGACTATGCTAAAATCCATTCGGGTCCTTCTTGCTATTGTTGCTTTCCACGATTATGAGATCTGGCAGATGGATGTAAAGACGGCTTTTCTAAATGGAAATTTAGAAGAGAGCGTCTATATGGATCAGCCAGAGGGATTCATTCAGAGTGGGAGCAGCGGTAAAGTATGCAAGCTGCTTAAGTCCATTTATGGACTAAAGCAGGCATCGCGGAGTTGGAACATCTGTTTTGATGATGCTGTCAAAGAATTCGACTTTATCAAAAATCCAGATGAACCATGCATATACAGTAAGATTGTAGGGAGAGCTGCAGTATTGCTCGTCTTGTACGTGGACGACATTCTCCTAATAGGAAATGATATTCCTATGTTACAGTCAGTCAAAAGATTCTTATCACAGAAATTCTCCATGAAAGACCTGGGTGATGCCACCTACATTCTGGGGATCCGGATCTATCGTGATAGATCAAAAAGGATGTTGGGACTTTCGCAGTCCAGATACATAGACACCATAGTGAAAAGATTCAGTATGGATGATTCTAAGCGTGGTAACCTACCAGCTTGTCACGGAATCACCCTCTCCAAAGATATGTCTCCCAAGACTGATTTGGAAAGGGATCGCATGTCGATTATACCCTACGCTTCTGCGGTAGCTCTATAATGTATGCGATGTTATGTACCAGACCAGATGTAGCATACGCATTGAGCGTAGAAAGCCGGTATCAAGCAAACCCAAGGGAGAAGCACTGGATAGCCGTAAAGAACATTCTCAAGTACCTGAGGAGGACTAAAGAGATGTTCTTGGTGTATGGCGGAAAAGACCTCCAGATAGAGGCCTTTACCGATTTCAGCTTCCAGAGTGACAAGGATGACTCCAAGTCCATGTCGGGTTATGTCTTTACCCTCAATGGAGGGGCGGTCTGTTGGAAGAGTTCCAAGCAGGAGACCGTTGCTGACTCAACAATGGAAGCGGAGTACATAGCTGCTTGCGATGCCGCAAAAGAAGCAGTTTGGATGAAGAAGTTCCTCACAGAACTTCAGGTGGTTCCTACCAGTGTTGGTCCAATACCTCTGTATTGTGACAACAACGGCGCTATAGCTTTAGCAAAGGAACCCAGGTCCCATCAGAAATCCAGACATATCTTAAGGAGGTATCACCTGATCAGGGAGAACGTAGATCGCCGGGAGATCGAGGTGAAAAGAGTAGAGATAGAGAATAACATTGCTGATCCATTCACAAAGGCCCTTCCTCAGACGCAGTTCGAGAGGCTATTTGAGATGATAGGTCTACGATATGCCAGCTCATAGCCCTAGTGCAAGTGGGAGATTGTTAGTGTATATACCCTAGGGGCCATTATTGTATCATACTAGATTGTATATTACTTAATGGAAGCTTGGGATATTCACAGTTGTATATACAGTCTTGCTAAAAATGGTAGTATGCTACTTGGTTTGTGTCTACTTTAATATGTGCATATGTTTCTTGTAACGTATCACTTATACATATTAGTAGAGCCCATAGGATCTTTGCTTGATTGCCAGCGTTGTGATGGCAGTCACACTAGTGGGGGCTGGGTAGTCTGTAAGCAACATCCTATACAGGTCCCTGGTCGTTGGATTATCGAGATAGGGCATCGATATTCCGGAGTAGACTAAGTGTGTACACTTCTCATCCCAGTTGGGGAGATGGTCTGTCCCACAGCCATCAGTACGTCGTACTGGAGATAGTATGCAGGTGCTCGTTAGGTTACGGGTACACCGGACAGGACTCGCAGGGGAACTGATTGGTTGGTATTATACCCATCGTCAGTTAACAGTTCCCAGGTGACATGAGTACAGCATAGTCCGCAGACTTGACACTGCTACTTCGCCTCGAGTGTATCCCACTGTTCTTAGATTGCTACTCTACCACGGCTCAAAGGAGTCGTGCAAACAGGTAGCAGTTGGGTGCAGTCCCGAGCACTTGGAGGCAGTGGTGGTTAGATAGGATTCGTCTCTTTCGGTATTGGGAGTTGATATCGCGCTGTGTCAGTGAGCCATTACGCAAAGTCCCTGGCCAGGGCAAGCGAGCTATACTGGTAGGTTCCAGTAGCTTCTCAGGGTGTAATGGGCTACGCTCCGACATGACTTATACAGCTATTAGGGGACTGACGCTTGCCGCCCCCTAGGCTCAATATGCGATAGTCTTAGATGAACAGACCGGACTATACGGAGATTATCACATCAGGCTCAGTAGGGGTTCGGATGGTTTTCCTCATCGGCCTTCTTATCGACATCTATCTGGGGACCGTTACATACAGCTAGTGCCGCTTACGGTCTGTGGTTAAACCCACTGCAAGCGTAGTGTCGATGTCACGACCCGAAAGAGCACGTGACTGGCCCTTGAACCATATGAAGTCTATAGGACTCCATCTGATCCAGGTAAGCCAAAAGCCCAGAAATCTAAAACCAATTTAAGGATAAATAAACAACAAGCAATATACTATACAACGCCGAATGGCGAGGATCAAAATTTAAAAGAAACCCAGATAAGCATGAAAACTGCAACACTACTAAGCGCGACTCTAAGGTCGGAATAATACATCACTAGTGTCTGAGTCTGAAACAATATACAAGTTTTTGGTTGATGGAACTTCTAGATACAATGAATAATACAAGTACAATGGTGATTCTTGATGCAAAAGAATCCACCTGCCAAATGCAATTCACCCGCAAGGAAGCAGTGTGCCAGAAGTGCCGCTATGGAACCTGTACGGCAAACCCTGCAAGAACTGTGGCACAACGGGGGTGAGTTGCCAACTCATGAATAGAAAATATCTACAAGCAGAAATCGAATACAAGACATAATCCTAGGTCAAACAATCAGTAATAATAATACCCTCAAGAGTAAGTCTGAAGCATAATAAAGTGGCAATGTAATATCTAATCATGTAGGTAGTGTCAAGTACTCGTGCCAGTGCCTCGGATAATAACATGTCATCAGTATAAAGTATGTCTGCATGAAGTATGATCAATGTAAATCCAGTCTGTATGTGATCAAGTCTGTATGAACGTGGACCCCGTCCACCCATCCCCCAATGACAATAAACGTGGAACCCGTCCACCCGTCACCCAATGACAATAAACGTGGAACCCGTCCACCCGTCACCCAATGACAATAAATATCATGTATGTAATTATGACGATATAATCAAATCATGGAAAACATCATGAACCCCGTGCCTAGCATTGACACGTAAATCCCCATCTATCGGGCTCCGTCAGTCCGGATCAGCCCACAGGCTATGTCTGCGGAATCGGCCCTCGGCCCCGGCAGTACGCCCATATCCATCTATCGACTCTGGTCAGTATCCTCTGGATAACCGCCAGGTCCAACCAATCACCGGTAGGTAGTAGTGCCTCTGCCAGGCTCACCGTCTACTACACAGCGAAACCGTTCTCGCCCCGGGGTACCATACTGGGTCCACCATGTACCCGTAATCGGCCTCATCCAACTCCTCGATTCGGGTTCATACATATCACTCTCGCACCGAGAAAACACATGGTGGACGCACCGAAATATCATATCAAGGGAAACCGGGTTTTTAAATAATTAACTAATTTCTTTGAAATATCCACGGTTCCCCAAATCCAGAATAAACATGGAAACAACATATCTCAATGCGTAATCTAAGCAAGTATGAAGGTATCAATGTACGTGTACAAGTATGAGTATGTGACATATAAAGGAAATGCAAGTATAACAGTATATCATGCAACACGAGAATAATAGTATGCACATACAAGGTCATATCCTGATGCAATAATGCTACTGTGTAGTGACATGGCAATTATCGATGATGAAGTGTGTGAGCCGGCAAGCAAGTGTACGTGGAACATACGCATCATCGATAATGGTGCTAGTGTCCTAGCAACATGATAGTAATATAACAATAAACATATGCAAAGCAATGTGAATAGCATGAATATGCGGAAATAGAATAATCAACGCAACAGTAAAGAATCTACACCCATATGTATATGTCATGCAGTTCTGCCATTTGAAATAAGAATGACTCGGGTCTAGTTTAACATCTACTATGCAAACTACAGATCTAAGTATCAAGTCAATCGGGAGGGGTATGGAAACCACCTAAATCTGAGTCGATATACAAATATATATATATACAATAGTCGGTGATCTCGCCTCAATAGTATCATGTACGACACGGTATATCATTTAACATCCTCGAGTCATGAGAGCGGATCTAACATCAATAGAAAGCTCGTACGGTAAATCGTCGTACGGCATCCCAATAGCTGGGTACGGGTCAGTATCACATTCCTCTCATCAAATATCAGGTATTATTATCATCATATCACATAATCTGGGGTATAGATCTAAGTCTAGTACAAATCAATACCATCTATATAAGTATGGAAGCGGGGTAAAACACATGCCCAACGGCCCGCTAAGATCGCATGTCGTACCGCAAGTACGAATCACATCACATCACCGATCTCACGGCACAATGCCCAAAATCATCGACTCATCTCCAATGTCATCCAATATCATCATCAACACTGTGTAAGTATAGTGAATATGCAAGGGTGCGCGTGTAGTGTAAACCTATTCTAGGGTTCGTGACTATGAACTATACTGGTTTATTGCTGACCCTAAGCTAACCATACTACACCTAACACAATATCCATGACACACTATAACTATCAAACATAATATATAGTATACCAACTACGGACTGCGGGGGTGCTATACGCCATCCACCCGACTTCCCCCAGTAGATATAATCTACTCACCTTGCGCCTTTATTTGTCGACGTCTCCACGCGCTTTACTTGTCGTCCCGAAGTCTTCATGCGGTACCTACACATCAAAGTATCGTATATGCGTATTAAAACCAAATCCAAGCTAACACGGCACACGAAACCCAAAACGATACGATAAGGGGCCTATAGGTTAGAACCTATGGGCACGCCTTCAAAACCATCAACAAATCCTCGATATCGTCGTATAAACGCCAAATAGTCGAGGTAAAACACAATGCACAATTCAGAACTAAAAATACGGAATACGGAAACACGAATCCAAAACAGCAACTTAGGAATAGGCTCCAGATTTCACCATAGGTCAAATCAGACAAATCTAAATATTCCAGGGGCCTAGTCTACACATGTAGGAGCTACAGAACCAGAACGAGGCAAAATAATGGGGTCCAGGCCGCAATTTGCGGCCAAACAGGATAAATTTGCGGCCGGGTCTAGGAGTTAGGGGCTAGGGTCTTGGGGTTAGCTTCCAGGGTGCCTGCACATGTCACTGTCCATTCAATACTATTTTCAAAGACTCGGGTTGATAGCAGATCTCAAATAACCTTCACAGATTCCACAAACTTTCCGATATCGGTTTCTAAATCCGTATTCCGGGCCTTAAATCTCAGGTTAGGGTCTCAATTCATGCACTAGGGTGTTGGTGTAGCCTCTACTGAACTCAATTTCACATTACAACTCATAATTTCCTCAAACCCTAACTAGGTTTTCTTTAAGTCCACAAAATCAACAATATCGGTTCAATCTAAACATGGGGGTATAAGTAATGCTAAAACTAAGCTAATAGTCCAGAAAATACCTCATTTGGCAACTCAAGAATTTTCTTGAGTTTCCCCTAGTGGCCAAAATCCTTGCTTCCATGGTCCATGTGTAGATCTTGAGCTTGTGTACACTTTTAATGAAATGAGAGTGGGGTTTTGGAGTTGTTTTTGAGGTGAAATGGGGCATTGAAGTTGGAGGAAGGGGGAGGAAGCAGCAGCAGCAGCAGCTACAAGAGGGAGAGGGAGGGAAAATGAATGAGGAATGAAGGGAATGGCCAAGTCTTGGTCAACACATCTCACCCTCTCATTCTCTCACTTGCCCATACCCAATATTATAATCCTTTCCCATTTCTTTTCTTTTCTTTTCTTTTCTCTCAAAATCCTTCTCCCAAGAATAGTAAACCCAAAGTGAATCATGGCAAGAAAATGCACAAGTGTGATACAAATGATATGTGCATGTTTTGCACAAAAATGCTAAGAAACCGATTAGCGATTTTTAATCGCGATTAGCACTAAATTAGCATATAACTAACCAATTAAACTTATAAATGGCATAATTCTCTAATTTACCCTATTTTAGAATTTTCCATAATTTTCCAAAAAATTTCCCCATTTATTTGTATTTAATTATACTGACTTATTAAAATATTCAATAAAATAATATTAAATTATAACTATTCCCTAAAAATAATATTTCTATTATTTCGAAATGTTACAATTTACCCCCCTTAAATAAATTCGGTCCCCGAATTTAAATTTAAACCCCCAACACTAAAATATTTCAGCAAAATCCAAATTGTCGGGGCTCCGAAAACATCAATACATAGCGAATATCATCGAAGTGTACTGCTCTACTAGAAATCAATCCACAAAAATGTATACAAGAATATCCGGTGCGTCTGGTGCGCACGGAAAAAAAATCCATGTATGTGTCTTACAGGTGAACAAAACAACATCTAGGTGCAACTGGTGTGCACGAAACATCTGTCGTAGGCAACGTGTGTGCCTGACAGCAAAATCAGACGCATTTGACATGCACGAAGAATTTCGATTTAGTGCATCTGACGTGCACCAAGATCGTATATCAAAACTAATTCATAAGTACCGTCGTCGGTAGTGCCTTCTTCAAGGTCGAGAAGGAGTCGGTGCATCCAATGCTAACAGCGCAAGATATCTACTTGCCTCTTGCTCGCGGTCTGGCGTCCTCTGACTCTGGGTCCTTATCTTCTCTGCGGATTACCTACCTCGCAGTCAATCGGCTCATCGGCCATGTCAGGTGTGCTAACGGGGACGATTCCGTTCTGGCACTTCTCTGGTCATCTCTCGGTCAATCCTCACGACCACTCGTAAAGCAGTATGTCACTGGCGTCGGCCTCTGGCTCTCTGAATGCACATCACACATCTGATCCTAAGTGCAAACATCATTGCAGCAATGTCCTGGAAGGAATCCTGCTCAAGGTCTCTTCCGATCTTGCCCATGCCGAACTGTACAGAGGCTGTCTCTCTTGCATAATCTCTTCTCACTCGATGGACATCTGTGTCCTCAGCCCAACATTTTCTCGGGAATTGGTCACATCCCAACGCCTCTGTAAGCATATCAGGTCTCTAGTCTCGACGGGAAGTAATGACAGCTCGTCAGCGTTTCGCACGAACCTCTGGTCCCACTTATCTCTATCGTCGTCCACTATGACGTCACGCCATGCTATCTACGCACTGCACTGTTCTTGGCCACGGTCAATCCGAAGTCTCTCGCACGGACTCGAAGCGCGTACTCTGTAGCTTCATCATTCTATAGAAGGTGTCTGGCCGAACAGGTCCTCGGGAACGTGTCCCAACCATCGGAGGAATACTCAATACTCGTCCGTCCTTGATCAATTCGCAACGCATCTGGGTAAGGTCCTTTATCCGAACCTGGTCAACTACTTTGTCGACGATGCCGAACTCTGGCCTGCTAGGTGTGCGCAATATGACCACTCCTGGGTCTAGGTCTTCTCGTATCGTATTCCAGAAAGGTCCTGTCTAGGTTTCTCTCTCAAATCTCGTTCCTGCCGAATTTCCCGGAAGTCATCATCCATTGCTGAAGCTAATTCTTATTCCGGAACGGCTGCATACTTATCGCGCTTCTTTCTGGAAGATATATCCATATACAACGCCTCTGGGTGCGTATCTGTCACGTCCCGAAAGTACAGAATGTGACCGGCACTTAGATTACGAAACGTCTAGAGGCGCAACGTAACCTAAGTAAGCCGAAGCCCAGAAACCTAAACCATGGAAAAGAAGAAGAAGCAGTAAAAGAAAACATGAAGGAGCAAGTTTAAAACATCAGCAAATTTTCTCAAAAATTTCGGCAGAGCCTCCTCTATAAAAACTGGCCCCCAAACGGGTACAACAGTATAATATACATAAACAATAAAAAGCATCCCCAAACGGGTGCTAGCATCAACGCCAACAGGCGGAAACAACCACAACAAGCACAATAATATACAACGCCAAAAGGCGAGGCTCAAAACTCAAAAGAAAACAAAACCACCATATCAGAATAATACATGCGCGACTCTAAGGTCGAAATAAAAGACTGGTCCAATAAACTTATCAATTAATACAAGTATGGTTGATGGAGATTACTAGATACAACGAATGAATAAAATACAATGGTGGTTCAGATACAAGTGAACCAACCTACCGTGCAAATCACCCTGAAATAAAAGATGTGCCAGCAAGCTTCCCGGGAAACCTGTACATCGAACCTGTAATAAAATTTGGCACAACGGGGGTGAGTTGCCAACTCGTGAGTAGAAGACATCTACGAAAAGAAATCGAATGCACGACGCTATCCTAGGTCATAATAATACACTACTAAGTCTCAAACCTCAAGTAATAGCAGAGTAATAATACGTGTAAGTGCAGATACTCCGTGCTCGTGTCAGTGCCTTATATAGTACTATGTCATATGAATGGATATGCATGCACCATGAATGTAAAATAAGCAATCCTGAAATCCAGGTATATCTGTATAAGAAATCTTTAGCTGTTATCATAGTAAAATGTGTATAAGAATCTGAAATCTCAACAATGAAATCCATGGAAATCCGTGTCAAGCATCGACACAAATATGTAAATCTCAAGTCTCATAGTCTCAATACCTCGGGCTCCGTCAGTCCGGATCGGCCCATATCATCAAATCTCACGACAACGGTCGGTATCCTCCGGATATCCGCCGCGCCAGACATCACCGGTAGGTAGCCTTCCCCTGCCAGGCTCATCGTCTACAACTCGATCTTCTTGCCCCGGGGTACCATACCGGGCCCACCATGTACCCGAGACGGTTCATCCACTCCTCGAATCGGGTCTCGAAATCCAACAGAAAACATGAAATACTCATGGTGGACGACACATACATCACGAGAAAACCGCATCTTATTTTAAAAAGAGAAGAGGAGAGAGAGAGAAGTTTTTATATATTTTTGCGGTTTTCCCCAAAAATCCAGAAATCTCATAGAAATCCAAATCTCAAAATCATGAGTAACTATATGATAAGTGTCGGCATATGCCCATAATACTGCATGATAACATGAAAATATGAATGCATGGATGTCTAAGTAATAAATATCATGTCTATACTAACATCAGAGAATAATCACAATATTATATCGGTCTAGTTGTTAACTGATTCTATCCATAAAAGACAATATGATCTAAAGTGTACGTGACATAGCAATTACCGATGATGAAGTGTGTGAGCCGGCAAATAGGTGTGCATGGAATATGCGCATCATCGGTAATGGTGCTGGTGTCCTAACAGGTAAGGTTTATACTGATTATAGCAACATATGTAAGAACATGCACCATGATGATTACAGTATAAATGTAAATACAGGTGTGCATTATCCACTCCTCCGCGATATACGAGTACAACTACCACTATGTGAATCGAACCTAAACTAGTGTCCATCTAATATCCTAAGGAACTAACCTAAGAAACTAGTCAATAAGAAACAAGCATCTACCTAAGGTCTGAACCAATATCTCTAATAGTCGGCGATCCCGCCTCAATAGCGTCACGCACGTAGTACGGCTTCCTCGAATCAAGAGTGCGGATCAATCATCATATCTAAGCCTCGTACGGTAAAATCCATCGTACGGCATCCCAATATCGGGGTACGGGTCAAGTATCTCCTAGGTGTCTCATTATTCGTAATGTGTCATCATCAACACATCTCATGATCAAGGTGCTAAACTATAATCGCATACATCAATCATATATCATTTCCATCATGGAATAATCATTAGTTTATCCTCAGAAATATCATGTCACATGTATCATATTGTGATTAAGTCATACCGATATCTTATCGTCATCAAGTCACAAGCTACAGCCCAGGTACTATTTTAGCGTCCCATGTACCTCAATATCACCACCACCCTTCATAATTTATATATTCATGTTCATTATCTCATTCTCTAATGATCCGCTAACACTTTAATACGACTGTATAGTCAAGAATCACGGCATCAAGCCCAGTCATACTGTTTCATCATACCTCAGATATCATATCACATCAATGAATTCCATATACGTGTTGTATATATATATACACCTATACCTAGTTTTATATATATACACACATATACGTATACTTCATGTCGAGTTTCAGTGTGTGCGTGTGTGTTTCTACCTAAAACCTAAGAACTTTTCCAAGGTACTCATCCCCTGATAAGGTTTTCCTAAATCAGTCTAGTTCAGCCTAGGGTTATTACTAGGGTCATACGCGTTAAGTATCTAGGGTCACATCTGGTTTCCTACTGACAATAAATACTATTCCTATTCTACGTTGCGGGGGTGCTAAACGCCATCCACCCGACATCCCCCCGTAGATATGCATCTACTCACCTGGTCTATGTCTGCCGACGACGGTGTCGCCATCCTCCTCTTCATCGCCCGCAGTCCACGTGAGGGGTACCTAAACGCAAACATAATAATAGTATCGTAAACTGAATCACATACAAAAGTCAAAACGACGCAAGGAACAAGCATAGCTTAAAACCTATGTCCCGTCCACGCAAAAGAACCAAATATCGCTCGATATCGGCGTACAAACTCCGATGGATCGAGATAAACATCAACAAACAGCTTTTAGTTTATAAAACTCGTTACTTATAATATAAAACATGATTTAATCCATCAAAACCCTAAAATCAATCAAATCGTCCGTTTTCGAAAAACCCGAAAATGCCAATTTACCGTTTTTCATCAAAACTTGACATTTAAATGAAACCAATGGTCATAAAACTCATTAAATAGCATCACTAGACTATACAAACCATTACTATATTTTTATTACATAATTTTGTATAAATTTAAAATTTCTAGTTTGCACCCTTTAAAAATTTTCAACATTTTTCAAGCAAAATACCACAATTCCACCACAAAACATGATTTTGCATAAATTAATGACTTAAACCATAATTCATGATGATAATTATATAATGAAACCATAATTATATTTTTAATCTCATTTATATAGGAATTTCTAAAATCTAGTTTACAAAATTAGCAATTTTTTATCACAATTTATCAATTAACCATAGAAACTAGCAATCAAACTAAGTTTTTCTTTCCATTAACATGCTAATATTTCCACTAGAACTATAATCCAATGATAACAACCCAAATTAGAATTTTATATTAACCACAACCACATTTTGCAAAAACCTAGTTAACTAAATTCCTAATTTAAAACAATTTTTGAATAACAATTTGTTAAACAATAACCATGCAAGATTTCCTAATACTAAAAGTGTTAAACTAACTACTATAACCCTAATTAATTATTAAAAATCATAACTTGAATTTAGAACCCTAGCTTGCATTTTAAAAAAAAGAACATAGAATTAATTCATTAAATCTAATTAAGCTTAATATGAACATCTAATAACAATAAATCAAAAGAAAGAAAATTATACCTTCAAAATGTGAAATCCAAACAAGAATTGAGCCTCCAAAATGTATGCTTTCCATCTCCAAATTTCATATAAAAATGAGCAAGGAATAAAGAGTATGGAATAAATAGGATTTTGTGGAATTTTAATTGAATTTTTGATGTGTTTTTGATGAATTTTGAATAAAAATGAGGTGGAAAATGGGGGGGCAGCCATGGGGGGTTTGTGGCCGGCCCTAGAGAGGTGAGGGAGAGAAAGAAGAGAGTGGGAAAAGTGAGTAGAAGTTTCAAGAGAAGAAACATCAATAAAAGTCTTTTCATGCTTTATTTATTTATTTATTTATTTCTTTACTATAGCAACTCAAGAAAGCTCTAGAAAATAGGAAAAATTTGCAAATAATTTTTGCATGATACACACTAAATTCTAATATGCCATGGTTCATTTTTACAAATTAAAACCATTCAAATTTGTAATTTACACTAATTTAGTGTAAAAATAAAGCTTATGTTAATATTTAAAATAATTAATTTAGGAAAAATATTTTATTAAACTAAAAATTTATAAGTGGCTAAATAAACACCATTTACTAGTAATTTCATAATTAAAATAGATATTTTTAAAATTATAATGAATAACAATCACGGTTTGGTTTTACGAAAAATACATTTTACTTTACCGAAAATCCTAAAATTCACTTAAACACTTTTATTCATTTAATTATTTATTTAATCATTTTTAAAACGTTACAATCTTCCCCCCCTTAAAAAATTCGGTCCCCGAATTTAAATTAAAACTCCCCCTCCAAATACTAAAACGTTTAGCAAAACATTCAAATCGTCGGGGCTCCGAAATCATCAATACATAACTAAAATCAACTCCGTCAAGCACAACGCAATCATCGGAGTTATGGAGAGAATAAAATATCATAACCCAATGTTAAAACCATCATAATATATATCAATCTATAACTTATATATATTTCGCATCCTAGTAAAATCGCCTAAGCCTCATAATAAAGAAGCATACAAAAACCCTTCTTGAAAATTCGCCGTGCAATGCACGTGTCACGGTATAAGTAGCGGACGTTTAATTTAAAAAAATAGCTATATATATATATATCTTTTATTTAACATACACGTCCCGCCTGGTTACTAAATCAAATAATAATGACTATGAAAACATACTGCTCAAACTGAAATCAATCCCAATCACATCATAAAAATATCATGTGCGTCCGGTGCGCACTGAAATCGAAACCAACTAAAGATACCATGAATACACACAAAAAAAAAACTAAGTGCAACAGGTGTGCACCAAAAACATCTGTCAAGTGCAACGGGCGTGGACGACTCAATATCAGGTGCATCTAATCTGCACAAAACCCCGATTTAGTGCATCTGGTGTGCACAAAATCGCATCAAGTGGGCCAAGTATGCGCAAGAATCCTAATCAGGTGCACATGGTACACGAAAACATACATCGAATATCAAAATCAAAATCACAGTACAAAAATGCATGAAAACTAGGTCGAAACATATGTCAAAATCATGTGTAACCCCTATGCACGAAATCAAATCAAAAATCTCAAAATATATAAAACCAAATCAAGTGTACTGGGTGTGTACTAAACAACATCAATACAACTGATATATGAAACACAGATAGAATAAAGATACACACATGAAATACCAATCGTAGAACAAAGTCCTCAAAATACAAAAATCCAATCGATGAAAATATGAAATTCAAATCACTAAATCACAATTGTAAACACTATCGTCAATGTGCACCTCTTTCCTCTGATGCCGACTGTTTCGAACTCGTTCTTTCATAGGTGTGCTGACTGCACTACCAACGGCAATACTCATGTCTAGAGTCTCCCACATAGTCGATCCCTTCACTTGATATCCGGACTACATTAAACTTTTCGATCGATCCATCAAAATCCCATAATTCCCCGAGAGCTCAACACTCAAGTACAGTTTAAAAATATCCGGTACATACCCCAGCATCGATGATCCAGCCGTAGAAGGGCAAACCCAAGCCTCACTAATGTCACCGCGGAACTGCCGTAAACCCTAAGGTTCAAGGGCGTTCTCGTGGTCATTATGTCGAGTTAGGGTTTCATTCTTCTAGAGGGTCCATCGAAATACCTGCATGTTCTTCTGAATACCTTAAACTTGGGAAAATGGTTTTCTGATAATCGTTCGAACCCTTTAACTTCATCCGGACGGCATGTGAATACCCTTCGTCCGCACGCTAAGCAATGCTTCAATCCTCAAGAATAACCAATACTCTAATGGTTATCGCATTCGAGCCGCAGCTTCCTCTGCCCGTGGTAACAGAAACCACCATCCGATATCGACGAAGATAGATCAAAGGAACGAATGAAATACGGTGCAAACAATATACATCCTAAGGCACCTTAAGCAGAGTAGCGTATCGTAAGTATGCCGCGGACCATACCCACGGTACGTTACTCTACCTAAATCGCCTACTCCATCAACCAAGGGTCACCTAGACTTATACAAGGTTAAACCTAGCGCTCTGATACCAACTTTGTCACGTCCCGAAAGTACGGAATGTGACCGGCACTTAGATTACGAAACGTCTAGAGGCGCAACGTAACCTAAGTAAGCCGAAGCCCAGAAATCTAAACCATGGAAAAGAAGAAGAAGCAGTAAAAGAAAACATGAAGGAGCAAGTTTAAAACATCAGCAAATTTTCTCAAAAATTTCGGCAGAGCCTCCTCTATAAAAACTGGCCCCCAAACGGGTACAACAGTATAATATACATAAACAATAAAAAGCATCCCCAAACGGGTGCTAGCATCAACGCCAACAGGCAGAAACAACCACAACAAGCACAATAATATACAACGCCAAAAGGCGAGGCTCAAAACTCAAAAGAAAACAAAACCACCAGATCAGAATAATACATGCGCGACTCTAAGGTCGAAATAAAAGACTGGTCCAATAAACGTATCAATTAATACAAGTATGGTTGATGGAGATTACTAGATACAACGAATGAATAAAATACAATGGTGGTTCAGATACAAGTGAACCAACCTACCGTGCAAATCACCCTGAAATAAAAGATGTGCCAGCAAGCTGCCCGGGAAACCTGTACATCGAACCTGTAATAAAATTTGGCACAACGAGGGTGAGTTGCCAACTCATGAGTAGAAGACATCTGCGAAAAGAAATCGAATGCACGACGCTATCCTAGGTCATAATAATACACTACTAAGTCTCAAACCTCAAGTAATAGCAGGGTAATAATACGTGTAAGTGCAGATACTCCGTGCTCGTGTCAGTGCCTCATATAGTACTATGTCATATGAATGGATATGCATGCACCATGAATGTAAAATAAGCAATCCTGAAATCCAGGTATATCTGTATAAGAAATCTTTAGCTGTTATCATAGTAAAATGTGTATAAGAATCTGAAATCTCAACAATGAAATCCATGGAAATCCGTGTCAAGCATCGACACAAATATGTAAATCTCAAGTCTCATAGTCTCAATACCTCGGGCTCCGTCAGTCCGGATCGGCCCATATCATCAAATCTCACGACAACGGTCGGTATCCTCCGGATATCCGCCGCGCCAGACATCACCGGTAGGTAGCCTTCCCCTGCCAGGCTCATCGTCTACAACTCGATCTTCTTGCCCCGGGGTACCATACCGGGCCCACCATGTACCCGAGACGGTTTATCTACTCCTCGAATCGGGTCTCGAAATCCAACAGAAAACATGAAATACTCATGGTGGACGACACATACATCACGAGAAAACCGCATCTTATTTTAAAAAGAGAAGAGGAGAGAGAGAGAAGTTTTTATATATTTTTGCGGTTTTCCCCAAAAATCCAGAAATCTCATAGAAATCCAAATCTCAAAATCATGAGTAACTATATGATAAGTGTCGACATATGCCCATAATACTGCATGATAACATGAAAATATGAATGCATGGATGTCTAAGTAATAAATATCATGTCTATACTAACATCAGAGAATAATCACAATATTATATCGGTCTAGTTGTTAACTGATTCTATCCATAAAAGACAATATGATCTAAAGTGTACGTGACATAGCAATTACCGATGATGAAGTGTGTGAGCCGGCAAATAGGTGTGCATGGAATATGCGCATCATCGGTAATGGTGCTGGTGTCCTAACAAGTAAGGTTTATACTGATTATAGCAACATATGTAAGAACATGCACCATGATGATTACAGTATAAATGTAAATACAGGTGTGCATTATCCACTCCTCCGCGATATACGAGTACAACTACCACTATGTGAATCGAACCTAAACTAGTGTCCATCTAATATCTTAAGGAACCAACCTAAGAAACTAGTCAATAAGAAACAAGCATCTACCTAAGGTCTGAACCAATATCTCTAATAGTCGGCGATCCCGCCTCAATAGCGTCACGTACGTAGTACGGCTTTCTTGAATCAAGAGTGCGGATCAATCATCATATCTAAGCCTCGTACGGTAAAATCCATCGTACGGCATCCCAATATCGGGGTACGGGTCAAGTATCTCCTAGGTGTCTCATTATTCGTAATGTGTCATCATCAACACATCTCATGATCAAGGTGCTAAACTATAATCGCATACATCAATCATATATCATTTCCATCATGGAATAATCATTAGTTTATCCTCAGAAATATCATGTCAAATGTATCATATTGTGATTAAGTCATACCGATATCTTATCGTCATCAAGTCACAAGCTACAGCCCAGATACTATTTTAGCGTCCCATGTACCTCAATATCACCACCACCCTTCATAATTTATATATTCATGTTCATTATCTCATTCTCTAATGATCCACTAACACTTTAATACGACTGTATAGTCAAGAATCACGGCATCAAGCCCAGTCATACTGTTTCATCATACCTCAGATATCATATCATATCAATGAATTCCATATACGTGTTGTATATATATATATATATATATATATATATATATATATATATATATATATATACACCTATACCTAGTTTTATATATATACACACATATACGTATACTTCATGTCGAGTTTCAGTGTGTGCGTGTGTGTTTCTACCTGAAACCTAAGAACTTTTCCAAGGTACTCATCCCCTGATAAGGTTTTCCTAAATCAGTCTAGTTCAGCCTAGGGTTATTACTAGGGTCCTACGCGTTAAGTATCTAGGGTCACATCTGGTTTCCTACTGACAATAAATACTATTCTTACTCTACGTTGCGGGGGTGCTAAACGCCATCTACCCGACTTCCCCCCGTAGATATGCATCTACTCACCTGGTCCATGTCTGCCGACGACGGTATCGCCATCCTCCTCTTCATCGCCCGCAGTCCACGTGAGGGGTACCTAAACACAAACATAATAATAGTATCGTAAACTGAATCACATACAAAAGTCAAAACGACGCAAGGAATAAGCATAGGTTAAAACCTATGTCCCGTCCACGCAAAAGAACCAAATATCGCTCGATATTGGCGTACAAACTCCGATGGATCGAGATAAACATCAACAAACAGCTTGTAGTTTATAAAACTCGTTACTTATAATATAAAACATGATTTAATCCATCAAAACCCTAAAATCAATCAAATCGTCCGTTTTCGAAAAACCCAAAAATGCCAATTTACCGTTTTTCATCAAAACTTGACATTTAAATGAAACCAATGGTCATAAAACTTATTAAATAGCATCACTAGACTATACAAACCATTACTATATTTTTATTACACAATTTTGTATAAATTTGAAATTTCTAGTTTGCACCCTTTAACAATTTTCAACATTTTTCAAGCAAAATACCACAATTCCACCACAAAACATGATTTTGCATAAATTAATGACTTAAACCGTAATTCATGATGATAATGATATAATGAAACCATAATTATATTTTTAATCTCATTTATATAGGAATTTCTAAAATCTAGTTTACAAAATTTGCAATTTTTTATCACAATTTATCAATTAACCATAGAAACTAGCAATCAAACTAAGTTTTTCTTTCCATTAACATGCTAATATTTCCACTAGAACTATAATCCAATGATAACAACCCAAATTAGAATTTTATATTAACCACAACCACATTTTGCAAAAACCTAGTTAACTAAATTCCTAATTTAAAACAATTTTTGAATAACAATTTGTTAAACAATAACCATGCAAGATTTCCTAATACTAAAAGTGTTAAACTAACTACTATAACCCTAATTAATTATTAAAAATCATAACTTGAATTTAGAACCCTAGCTTGCATTTTAAAAAAAAGAATATAGAATTAATTCATTAAATCTAATTAAGCTTAATATGAACATCTAATAACAATAAATCAAAAGAAAGAAAATTATACCTTCAAAATGTGAAATCCAAACAAGAATTGAGCCTCCAAAATGTATGCTTTCCATCTCCAAATTTCATATAAAAATGAGTAAGGAATAAAGAGTATGGAATAAATAGGATTTTGTGGAATTTTAATTGAATTTTTGATGTGTTTTTGATGAATTTTGAATAAAAATGAGGTGGAAAATGGGGGGGCATCCATGGGAGGTTTGTGGCCGGCCCTAGAGAGGTTAGGGAGAGAAAGAAGAGAGTGTGAAAAGTGTGTAGAAGTTTCAAGAGAAGAAACATCAATAAAAGTCTTTTCATGCTTTATTTATTTATTTATTTATTTCTTTACTATAGCAACTCAAGAAAGCTCTAGAAAATAGGAAAATTTTGCAAATAATTTTTGCATGATACACACTAAATTCTAATATGCCATGGTTCATTTTTACAAATTAAAACCATTCAAATTTGTAATTTACACTAATTTAGTGTAAAAATAAAGCATATGTTAATATTTAAAATAATTAATTTAGGAAAAATATTTTATTAAACTAAAAATTTATAAGTGGCTAAATAAACACCATTTACTAGTAATTTAATAATTAAAATAGATATTTTTAAAATTATAATGAAAAACAATAACGGTTTGGTTTTACGAAAAATACATTTTACTTTACCGAAAATCCTAAAATTCACTTAAACACTTTTATTCATTTAATTATTTATTTAATCATTTTTAAAACGTTACAATCTTCCCCCCTTTAAGAAATTCGGTCCCCGAATTTAAATTAAAACTCCCCCTCCAAATACTAAAACGTTTAGCAAAACATTCAAATCGTCGGGGCTCCGAAATCATCAATACATAACTAAAATCAACTCCGCCAAGCACAACGCAATCATCGGAGTTATGGCGAGAATAAAATATCATAACCCAATGTTAAAACCATCATAATATACATCAATCTATAACTTATATATATTTCGCATCCTAGTAAAATCGCCTAAGCCTCATAATAAAGAAGCATACAAAAACCCCTCTTGAAAATTCGCCGTGCAATGCACGTGTCACGGTATAAGTAGCGGACGTTTAATTTAAAAAAATAGCTATATATATATATATATATATCTTTTATTTAACATACACGTCCCGCCTGGTTACTAAATCAAATAATAATGACTATGAAAACATACTGCTCAAACTGAAATCAATCCCAATCACATCATAAAAATATCATGTGCGTCCGGTGCGCACTGAAATCGAAACCAACTAAAGATACCATGAATACACACAAAAACAAAACTAAGTGCAACAGGTGTGCACCAAAAACATCTGTCAAGTGCAACGGGCGTGCAAGACTCAATATCAGGTGCATCTAATCTGCACAAAACCCCGATTTAGTGCATCTGGTGTGCACAAAATCGCATCAAGTGGGCCAAGTATGCGCAAGAATCCTAATCAGGTGCACATGGTGCACGAAAACATACATCGAATATCAAAATCAAAATCACAGTACAAAAATGCATGAAAACTAGGTCGAAACATATGTCAAAATCATGTGTAACCCCTATGCACGAAATCAAATCAAAAATCTCAAAATATATAAAACCAAATCAAGTGTACTGGGTGTGTACTAAACAACATCAATACAACTGATATATGAAACACAGATAGAATAAAGATACACACATGAAATACCAATCGTAGAACAAAGTCCTCAAAATACAAAAATCCAATCGATGAAAATATGAAATTCAAATCACTAAATCACAATTGTAAACACTATCGTCAATGTGCGCCTCTTTCCTCTGATGTCGACTGTTTCGAACTCGTTCTTTCATAGGTGTGCTGACTGCGCTACCAACGGCAATACTCATGTCTAGAGTCTCCCACATAGTCGATCCCTTCACTTGATATCCGGACTACATTAAACTTTTCGATCGATCCATCAAAATCCCATAATTCCCCGAGAGCTCAACACTCAAGTACAGTTTAAAAATATCCGGTACATACCCCAGCATCGATGATCCAGCCGTAGAAGGGCAAACCCAAGCCTCACTAATGTCACCGCGGAACTGCCGTAAACCCTAAGGTTCAAGGGCGTTCTCGTGGTCATTATGTCGAGTTAGGGTTTCATTCTTCTAGAGGGTCCATCGAAATACCTGCATGTTCTTCCGAATACCTTAAACTTAGGAAAATGGTTTTCTGATAATCGTTCGAACCCTTTAACTTCATCCGGACGGCATGTGAATACCCTTCGTCCGCACGCTAAGCAATGCTTCAATCCTCAAGAATAACCAATACTCTAATGGTTATCACATTCGAGCCGCAGCTTCCTCTGCCCGTGGTAACAGAAACCACCATCCGATATCGACGAAGATAGATCAAAGGAATGAATGAAATACGGTGCAAACAATATACATCCTAAGGCTCCTTAAGCAGAGTAGCGTATCGTAAGTATGCCGCGGACCATACCCACGGTACGTTACTCTACCTAAATCGCCTACTCCATCAACCAAGGGTCACCTAGACTTATACAAGGTTAAACCTAGCGCTCTGATACCAACTTTGTCACGTCCCGAAAGTACGGAATGTGACCGGCACTTAGATTACGAAACGTCTAGAGGCGCAACGTAACCTAAGTAAGCCGAAGCCCAGAAATCTAAACCATGGAAAAGAAGAAGAAGCGGTAAAAGAAAACATGAAGGAGCAAGTTTAAAATATCAGCAAATTTTCTCAAAAATTTCGGCAGAGCCTCCTCTATAAAAACTGGCCCCCAAACGGGTACAACAGTATAATATACATAAACAATAAAAAGCATCCCCAAACGGGTGCTAGCATCAACGCCAACAGGCGGAAACAACCACAACAAGCACAATAATATACAACGCCAAAAGGCGAGGCTCAAAACTCAAAAGAAAACAAAACCACCAGATCAGAATAATACATGCGCGACTCTAAGGTCGAAATAAAAGACTGGTCCAATAAACTTATCAATTAATACAAGTATGGTTGATGGAGATTACTAGATACAACGAATGAATAAAATACAATGGTGGTTCAGATACAAGTGAACCAACCTACCGTGCAAATCACCCTGAAATAAAAGATGTGCCAGCAAGCTGCCCGGGAAACCTGTACATCGAACCTGTAATAAAATTTGGCACAACGGGGGTGAGTTGCCAACTCGTGAGTAGAAGACATCTACGAAAAGAAATCGAATGCACGACGCTATCCTAGGTCATAATAATACACTACTAAGTCTCAAACCTCAAGTAATAGCAGGGTAATAATACGTGTAAGTGCAGATACTCCGTGCTCGTGTCAGTGCCTCATATAGTACTATGTCATATGAATGGATATGCATGCACCATAAATGTAAAATAAGCAATCCTGAAATCCAGGTATATCTGTATAAGAAATCTTTAGCTGTTATCATAGTAAAAGGTGTATAAGAATCTGAAATCTCAATAATGAAATCCATGGAAATCCGTGTCAAGCATCGACACAAATATGTAAATCTCAAGTCTCATAGTCTCAATACCTCGGGCTCCGTCAGTCCGGATCGGCCCATATCATCAAATCTCACGACAACGGTCGGTATCCTCCGGATATCCGCCGCGCCAGACATCACCGGTAAGTAGCCTTCCCCTGCCAGGCTCATCGTCTACAACTCGATCTTCTTGCCCCGGGGTACCATACCGGGCCCACCATGTACCCGAGACGGTTCATCCACTCCTCGAATCGGGTCTCGAAATCCAACAGAAAACATGAAATACTCATGGTGGACGACACATACATCACGAGAAAACCGCATCTTATTTTAAAAAGAGAAGAGGAGAGAGAGAGAAGTTTTTATATATTTTTGCGGTTTTCCCCAAAAATCCAGAAATCTCATAGAAATCCAAATCTCAAAATCATGAGTAACTATATGATAAGTGTCGGCATATGCCCATAATACTGCATGATAACATGAAAATATGAATGCATGGATGTCTAAATAATAAATATCATGTCTATACTAATATCAGAGAATAATCACAATATTATATCGGTCTAGTTGTTAACTGATTCTATCCATAAAAGACAATATGATCTAAAGTGTACATGACATAGCAATTACCGATGATGAAGTGTGTGAGCCGGTAAATAGGTGTGCATGGAATATGCGCATCATCGGTAATGGTGCTGGTGTCCTAACAGGTAAGGTTTATACTGATTATAGCAACATATGTAAGAACATGCACCATGATGATTACAGTATAAATGTAAATACAGGTGTGCATTATCCACTCCTCCGCGATATACGAGTACAACTACCACTATGTGAATCGAACCTAAACTAGTGTCCATCTAATATCCTAAGGAACTAACCTAAGAAACTAGTCAATAAGAAACAAGCATCTACCTAAGGTCTGAACCAATATCTCTAATAGTCGGCGATTCCGCCTCAATAGCGTCACGTACGTAGTACGGCTTCCTCGAATCAAGAGTGCGGATCAATCATCATATCTAAGCCTCGTACGGTAAAATCCATCGTACGGCATCCCAATATCGGGGTACGGGTCAAGTATCTCCTAGGTGTCTCATTATTCGTAATGTGTCATCATCAACACATCTCATGATCAAGGTGCTAAACTATAATCGCATACATCAATCATATATCATTTCCATCATGGAATAATCATTAGTTTATCCTCAGAAATATCATGCCACATGTATCATATTGTGATTAAGTCATACCGATATCTTATCGTCATCAAGTCACAAGCTACAGCCCAGGTACTATTTTAGCGTCCCATGTACCTCAATATCACCACCACCCTTCATAATTTATATATTCATGTTCATTATCTCATTCTCTAATGATCCGCTAACACTTTAATACGACTGTATAGTCAAGAATCACGGCATCAAGCCCAGTCATACTGTTTCATCATACCTCAGATATCATATCACATCAATGAATTCCATATACGTGTTGTATATATATATACACATATACCTAGTTTTATATATATACACACATATACGTATACTTCATGTCGAGTTTCAGTGTGTGCGTGTATGTTTCTACCTGAAACCTAAGAACTTTTCCAAGGTACTCATCCCCTGATAAGGTTTTCCTAAATCAGTCTAGTTCAGCCTAGAGTTATTACTAGGGCCCTACGCGTTAAGTATCTAGGGTCATATCTGGTTTCCTACTGACAATAAATACTATTCCTATTCTACGTTGCGGGGGTGCTAAACGCCATCCACCCGACTTCCTCCCGTAGATATGCATCTACTCACCTGGTCCATGTCTGCCGACGACGGTGTCGCCATCCTCCTCTTCATCGTCCGCAGTCCACGTGAGGGGTACCTAAACGCAAACATAATAATAGTATCGTAAACTGAATCACATACAAAAGTCAAAACGACGCAAGGAACAAGCATAGGTTAAAACCTATGTCCCGTCCTCGCAAAAGAACCAAATATCGCTCGATATCGGCGTACAAACTCCGATGGATCGAGATAAACATCAACAAACAGCTTGTAGTTTAGAAAACTCGTTACTTATAATATAAAACATTATTTAATCCATCAAAACCCTAAAATCAATCAAATCGTCCGTTTTCGAAAAACCCGAAAATGCCAATTTACCGTTTTTCATCAAAACTTGACATTTAAATGAAACCAATGGTCATAAAACTCATTAAATAGCATCACTAGACTATACAAACCATTACTATATTTTTATTGCACAATTTTGTATAAATTTGAAATTTCTAGTTTTGCACCCTTTAACAATTTTCAACATTTTTCAAGCAAAATACCATAATTCCACCACAAAACATGATTTTGCATAAATTAATGACTTAAACCATAATTCATGATGATAATGATATAATGAAACCATAATTATATTTTTAATCTCATTTATATAGGAATTTCTAAAATCTAGTTTACAAAATTTGCAATTTTTTATCACAATTTATCAATTAACCATAGAAACTAGCAATCAAACTAAGTTTTTCTTTCCATTAACATGCTAATATTTCCACTAGAACTATAATCCAATGATAACAACCCAAATTAGAATTTTATATTAACCACAACCACATTTTGCAAAAACCTAGTTAACTAAATTCCTAATTTAAAACAATTTTTGAATAACAATTTGTTAAACAATAACCATGCAAGATTTCCTAATACTAAAAGTGTTAAACTAACTACTATAACCCTAATTAATTATTAAAAATCATAACTTGAATTTAGAACCCTAGCTTGCATTTTAAAAAAAAGAACATAGAATTAATTCATTAAATCTAATTAAGCTTAATATGAACATCTAATAACAATAAATCAAAAGAAAGAAAATTATACCTTCAAAATGTGAAATCCAAACAAGAATTGAGCCTCCAAAATGTATGCTTTCCATCTCCAAATTTCATATAAAAATGAGCAAGGAATAAAGAGTATGGAATAAATAGGATTTTGTGGAATTTTAATTGAATTTTTGATGTGTTTTTGATGAATTTTGAATAAAAATGAGGTGGAAAATGGGGGGGCATCCATGGGGGGTTTGTGGCCGGCCCTAGAGAGGTGAGGGAGAGAAAGAAGAGAGTGGGAAAAGTGTGTAGAAGTTTCAAGAGAAGAAACATCAATAAAAGTCTTTTCATGCTTTATTTATTTATTTATTTATTTATTTACTATAGCAACTCAAGAAAGCTCTAGAAAATAGGAAAAATTTGCAAATAATTTTTGCATGATACACACTAAATTCTAATATGCCATGGTTCATTTTTACAAATTAAAACCATTCAAATTTGTAATTTACACTAATTTAGTGTAAAAATAAAGCTTATGTTAATATTTAAAATAATTAATTTAGGAAAAATATTTTATTAAACTAAAAATTTATAAGTGGCTAAATAAACACCATTTACTAGTAATTTCATAATTAAAATAGATATTTTTAAAATTATAATGAATAACAATCACGGTTTGGTTTTACGAAAAATACATTTTACTTTACCGAAAATCCTAAAATTTACTTAAACACTTTTATTCATTTAATTATTTATTTAATCATTTTTAAAACGTTACAGTATCACATCTCTGATGTCAGCGAAGTGGGACGTCATCTCGTCGAAATCTCTTGCGAACTCTTTATTTCACTCTGCCTCAATGTCGACTGATTCGGACTCGTCTCATCGTGGCTGCATGGACTGTGCTCCAATGGCTATACTCGTATCTGGAGTCTCCCAAGCAAAGCAACCCATCACATGATATCCGAATGATGTCAAAACATTCGATCGACTCGTCAACCTTATAATCCCCCAAGAGATCAACATCTTGAGTACAGTTTAATAGTATCGAGTACATACCACAGCGTCGGTGGTCCAGCCGTAGAAGGGCAAACCCAAGCCTCGCTAATGGCGCCGCGGAACTGCCGCAAACCCTAAGGTTCAAAGGCTTTCACACGGTCATTAAGTCGAGTTAAGGTTTCATTCTTCTAGAGGGTCCATAGAATCACCTGCATGTCTTTCCGTATACTTTAAACTTGGAAAATGGGCTCCTGACATTCGATCATCTCTATCGACTCTCAACGAACCTGCGTGAAGTCGTCTCTAGCTGGAAACAATCTATCTGATGACCTCGCATTGGTAAACAAACGAACCACATATCCTAGTCATTCATCCTCAGGTGACTAGCGACCGTCCATCATATCTCTAAGTATGCTCATGCTGCAGTAGCTCCAACCATCCGGCGATATCCCGTCATTTGCAGCAACAACTGGCTCATTCGCCTGTACGCCGAACAACGCCTCAATCCTCCAGGAAAGGCGATACATTGGCGGTCATCTCCGAATCGGTCTGCTCTAGATCTGAGTAAGACTCGCCCCACTAGAAATCTTCAACTCAACTGGGCCCGCTCCGGCGCATAAATCGGACGAATCACCTTCGTCTCTCAAATCGGGTAGACTAGCTATCATCTGTCTCATATCTACCTGGGAGCTCCGGCAATCTCAGCTCGTAAGCTCCGGAAGCGACATCCTGTCAATCTCAGCAACAGCTGGTCCATCTGTCTCCACGGTAGGTGACATCATAATCTCTGAGGTATGCTGTACATCAACAGTCCTCTCTCAACTGGCAGCTCTAACAATGGCCCGATCATCCGGTGCAAGACCAAGCACTCGCCTCCACTAGAGGTCACAGTCACCAAGACTAACTCGAGACGTTCCCATGTCACCAGAAAACACAATGGTCGGCCCTCGTACCAGACGAGCTCGCACCGACCGTAACCCTAGCAGCAGCCCAAACTGCGCTCAAACATGGCGACAGGAACCTCAATCGAGTATCGAAGATAGCAGATCAATGGCAAGAAAGAGAACAACAGATCCAAAGTGGATACATGATCATAAGAAGGAACAGCATCAATGAAGGTATGATCATAAAGCTAATAGTATCGAGGATCTCAAATGGATGTATAATCATGATATGAAGAGAATCACTGATCTCGAAAATATGTACATCCTAAGGTTCCTTAAGCGGAGTGGCGTGTCGTAAGTATGCCGCGGAACATACCCACGGTACGTCACTCTACTTTAGTCACCTATTCCATCAACCAAGGGTCATCCTACGCGACGAAAGTTCGAGTCTAATACCCCATCGACTAAGTTTAAGTTCCGTAAGGTCAAGCCTAAGTTCCGTATATATATAGACGCCCTAGGCTCCACATAGTCAAACTTAGACTCGAACCAAGGTCAACCTAGCGCTCTGATACCAACTTTGTCACGACCCGAAAGAGCACGTGACTGGCCCTTGAACCATATGAAGTCTATAGGACTCCATCTGATCCAGGTAAGCCAAAAGCCCAGAAATCTAAAACCAATTTAAGGATAAATAAACAACAAGCAATATACTATACAACGCCGAATGGCGAGGATCAAAATTGAAAAGAAACCCAGATAAGCATGAAAACTGCAACGCTACTAAGCGCGACTCTAAGGTCGGAATAATACATCACTAGTGTCCGAGTCTGAAACAATATACAAGTTTTTGGTTGATGGAACTTCTAGATACAATGAATAATACAAGTACAATGGTGATTCTTGATGCAAAAGAATCCACCTGCCAAATGCAATTCACCCGCAAGGAAGCAGTGTGCCAGAAGTGCCGCTATGGAACCTGTACGGCAAACCCTGCAAGAACTGTGGCACAACGGAGGTGAGTTGCCAACTCGTGAATAGAAAATATCTACAAGCAGAAATCGAATACAAGACATAATCCTAGGTCAAACAATCAGTAATAATAATACCCTCAAGAGTAAGTCTGAAGCATGATAAAGTGGTAATGTAACATCTAATCATGTAGGTAGTGCCAAGTACCCGTGCCAGTGCCTCAGATAATAACATGTCATCAGTATAAAGTATGTCTGCATGAAGTATGATCAATGTAAATCCAGTCTGTATGTGATCAAGTCTGTATGAATGTGGACCCCGTCCACCCGTCCCCCAATGACAATAAACGTGGAACCCGTCCACCCTTCACCCAATGACAATAAATGTGGAACCCCTCCACCCGTCACCCAATGACAATAAACATCATGTATGTAAATATGAGGATATAATCAAATCATGGAAAACATCATGAAACCCGTGCCTAGCATCGACACGTAAATCCCCATCTATCGGGCTCCGTCAGTCCGGATCAGCCCACGGGCTATGTCTGCGGAATCGGCCCTCGGCCCCGGCAGTACGCCCATATCCATCTATCGACTCTGGTCAGTATCCTCTGGATAACCGCCAGGTCCAACCAATCACCGGCAGGTAGTAGTCCCTCTGCCAGGCTCACCGTCTACTACACAGCGAAACCGTTCTCGTCCCGGGGTACCATACCGGGTCCACCACGTACCCGTAATCGGCCTCATCCAACTCCTCGATTCGGGTTCACACATATCACTCTCGCACCGAGAAAACACATGGTGGACGCACCGAAATATCATATCAAGGGAAACCGGGTTTTTAAATAATTAACTAATTTCTTTGAAATATCCACGGTTCCCCAAATCCAGAATAAACATGGAAACAACATATCTCAATGCGTAATCTAAGCAAGTATGAAGGTATCAATGTACGTGTATAAGTATGAGTATGTGACATATAAAGGAAATGCAAGTATAACAGTATATCATGCAACACGAGAATAATAGTATGCACATACAAGGTCATATCCTGATGCAATAATGCTACTGTGTAGTGACATCGCAATTATCGATGATGAAGTGTGTGAACCGGCAAGCAAGTGTACGTGGAACATACGTATCATCGATAATGGTGCTAGTGTCCTAGCAACATGATAGTAATATAACAATAAACATATGCAAAGCAATGTGAATAGCATGAATATGCGGAAATAGAATAATCAACGCAACAGTAAAGAATCTACACCCATATGTATATGTCATGCAGTTCTGCCATTTGAAATAAGAATGACTCGGGTCTAGTTTAACATCTACTATGCAAACTACAGATCTAAGTATCAAGTCAATCGGGAGGGGTATGGAAACCACCTAAATCTGAGTCGATATACAAATATATATATATATATACAATAGTCGGTGATCTCGCCTCAATAGTATCACGTACGACACGGTATATCATTTAACATCCTTGAGTCATGAGAGCGGATCAAAAATCAATAGAAAGCTCGTACGGTAAATCGTCGTACGGCATCCCAATAGCTGGGTACGGGTCAGTATCACATTCCTCTCATCAAATATCAGGTATTATTATCATCATATCACATAATCTGGGGTATAGATCTAAGTCTAGTACAAATCAATACCATCTATATAAGTATGGAAGCGGGGTAAAACACATGCCCAACGGCCCGCTAAGATCGCATGTCGTACCGCAAGTACGAATCACATCACATCACCGATCTCACGGCACAATGCCCAAAATCATCGACTCATCTCCAATGTCATCCAATATCATCATCAACACTGTGTAAGTATAGTGAATATGCAAGGGTGCGCGTGTAGTGTAAACCTATTCTAGGGTTCGTGACTATGAACTATACTGGTTTATTGCTAACCCTAAGCTAACCATACTACACCTAACACAATATCCATGACACACTATAACTATCAAACATAATATATAGTATACCAACTACGGACTGCGGGGGTGCTATACGCCATCCACCCGACTTCCCCAGTAGATATAATCTACTCACCTTGCGCCTTTATTTGTCGACGTCTCCATGCGCTTTACTTGTCGTCCCGAAGTCTTCATGGGGTACCTACACATCAAAGTATCGTATATGCGTATTAAAACCAAATCCAAGCTAACACGGCACACGAAACCCAAAACGATACGATAAGGGGCCTATAGGTTAGAACCTATGGGCACACCTTCAAAACCATCAACAAATCCTCGATATCGTCGTATAAACGCCAAATAGTCGAGGTAAAACACAATGCACAATTCAGAACTAAAAATACGGAATACGGAAACACGAATACAAAACAGCAACTTAGGAATAGGCTCCAGATTTCACCATAGGTCAATTCAGACAAATCTAAATATTCCAGGGGCCTAGTCTACACATGTAGGAGCTACAGAACCAGAACGAGGCAAAATAATGGGGTCCAGGCCGCAATTTGCGGCCAAACAGGATAAATTTGCGGCCGGGTCTAGGAGTTAGGGGCTAGGGTCTTAGGGTTAGCTTCCAGGGTGCCTGCACATGTCACTGTCCATTCAATATTATTTTCAGAGACTCGGGTTGATAGCAGATCTCAAATAACCTTCCCAGATTCCACAAACTTTCCGATATCGGTTTCTAAATCCGTATTCCGGGCCTTAAATCTCAGGTTGGGGTCTCAATTCATGCACTAGGGTGTTGGTGTAGCCTCTACTGAACTCAATTTCACATTACAACTCATAATTTCCTCAAACCCTAACTAGGTTTTCTTTAAGTCCACAAAATCAACAATATCGGTTCAATCTAAACATGGGGGTATAAGTAATGCTAAAACTAAGCTAATAGTCCAGAAAATATCTCATTTGGCAACTCAAGAATTTTCTTGAGTTGCCCCTAGTGGCCAAAATCCTTGCTTCCATGGTCTATGTGTAGATCTTGAGCTTGTGCGCACTTTTAATGAAATGAGAGTGGGGTTTTGGAGTTGTTTTTGAGGTGAAATAGGGCATTGAAGTTGGAGGAAGGGGGAGGAAGCAGGAGCAGCAGCAGCCACAAGAGGGAGAGGGAGAGAAAATGAATGAGGAATGAAGGGAATGGCCAAGTCTTGGTCAACACATCTCACCCTCTCATTCTCTCACTTGCCCATACCCAATATTATAATCCTTTCCCATTTCTTTACTTTTCTTTTCTTTTCTCTCAAAATCCTTCTCCCAAGAATAGTAAACCCAAAGTGAATCATGGCAAGAAAATGCACAAGTGTGATACAAATGATATGTGCATATTTTGCATAAAAATGCTAAGAAACCGATTAGCGATTTTTAATCGCGATTAGCACTAAATTAGCATATAACTAACCAATTAAACTTAGAAATGGCATAATTCTCTAATTTACCCTATTTTAGAATTTTCCATAATTTTCCAAAAAATTTCCCCATTTATTTGTATTTAATTATACCGACTTATTAAAATATTCAATAAAATAATATTAAATTATAATTATTCCCTAAAAATAATATTTCTATTATTTCGAAATGTTACAGTCGAGTCTTTAGAGTCCCACACAGAGAGTTTCCCTGCTCCATGCGAAACGATATAGAGGTCGTATGATTTTACGACAAAGGTTCGGACGCATACGTGTGTTTAGGCACGTACGACTTTTCGGACAGTTTTTACTAGCCGACTTTGGTTTAAGCCAGATTCTAGTATCGGGTTATTGGATTTATACAGTCTAAAGTTTTTCCGTGTTTTCACGGATTGGAGGAGCGTTCTCGTAATTTGTCGGGAAGCTTCTAGAAGAGTGGTGACTAGGGAGGTAAGGTGGTATTGCATTAAATGAGATTAGTGACTCATTTGTGTGATTCATCCATGTCATTAATGCATCATAAATGCTTAATGACTCATGGAGATGAATCACTCATAGATATTTATGAAGCATGGTTGTTAATTCTATTATTTCATTTTTGGATAAATAAATAATGCTTCATATATATTATGATAGATCATTATCTCATTTCATTACTATCTTCACCTTCTCTCTCATCAAGCTCTCTCATTTCTTCAAACCCTAACCCTAACCTCTCATGAGTTGAGATCAAGGGTTAGCTAGACTAATACATCCTTAACCTCACTCTATATCCCGTAGGTAGCTTAGATTAGCACTTTAAGCAACCTAGTTATCTCAAGTTTGAGATTAAGCTTGGCGTAGGAGCTTTCGGGTGGATCGTCTTTGATTCGAGGAGGCCGTTGAGGTGCCGATGTTCCAAGGAGCCTACAAGGAGTAGAAGACAGCGATGAAGACCCGAAGGACATGTAATGTGAGGTATAACTTCGAATCCGAGTAGTTAAACCTCTAGTTGATAGTTAGCAATGGTTTAGATAACGATTCATGCGCTCAAGTCCGTGTTACGAAGCTTTGATAATCATTTTTCATATATTCCGCCTCCCCGCAAGTTCATGGGGTGCGTGACATGGACTTACACTGAGTGTTTCTTCTCTCTCTCCTAATTGCAGCGACCAATCATCATGACTGGACTTAAGTTACTACTAGATAAAAACATACTGACAGGGCCAAACTACAAAGATTGGCTCAGGAATGTCAAAATGGCAATCACTTATGACAAGCTGGGATATCTTCTTACCACCAAAGCTCCCCCTGTCCCAGGACCCACCTCCAGCGTCGCGGATAAGGAAATCCGTAAGATTTGGGAGATCGATTGCGTGAAGGCCAGGTGCCTCGTGCTTGCCTCTATGGACAATGAACATCAGAGGAGGCACGAGAATATGGACTTCGAATCCATATTTCTCCATACAAAAGAACTGTATGGAGAGCAATCTCGTATCGCCAGATACGAAGTGTCGAAAAAGCTGCTTTCGGCAAGATTGACCATCGGATCATCGGTAGTGGAACACGTGCTTAAGATGATTGGCTTCATTGAAGAGCTTGCGGACCTTGGGACCACGTTGGAGAACGAGCTCTATACGGACTTGATTCTCCAGTCCCTTCCTTCCACTTACGCCCAGTTTATCCTGAACTTCAACTTGCAAGGAAAAGAAGTTGAACTTCCGGAGCTCCTCAACATGCTGAGAAGTGCAGAGGGCACCCTACAGAAAGGTAGGGAAACATCCACTTTGTTTGTAGGAGGATCTTCCTCTTCTAAGTCCAAGGCGAAAGTCAAGGGAAAGAAGAAGAAAGCCCCCGCCAAACTAAGGGGCGGTGTTAGTAAAGTGGAAGCAAAGGAAAAGGCAAAAGCAACAAAGGTAGCAGGGAATCTTGTGGGGAAAGAGGAATGCTTTTATTGTCATAAGAGTGGACACTGGAAGAAAGATTGCAGGGCTTGGAAGGCCAGAAACCAGGATCCGAAGTAAGTTGCGGCTTCGGCTTCAGGTGTGTATGTTATTGAAAACTGTCTATCAATAAACTCTACTTCCTGGGTATTGGATACCGGATCTGGATCTCATATCTGTAATTCGTTGTAGGCACTGAGAAAGCGTAGGGTTTTGAAGGCAGGTGATATGACCCTCAGAGTTGCAAACGGAGCTGGCATGGATGCTGAGTCCGTGGGGGACTATCATCTGGGATTGTCAGATGGACATGTTTTAGTTTTGCGTGATTGTTATTTTGTACCCAATGCAACCTGTAATATCATATCTGTATCTTTATTATCTAAAGAAGGTTATGAATTTGCATTTGTAAGTAATGTTGTGAACATTCACCTTAATCAAGTCTTGATTGGGTCAGGTACATTAAACAATGGTATATACGTATTAAACCAACCACAGATTTTCAATGTCCAGAATACACACAAAAGAAAGTCTCCGAAAACAAATCAGGCTTTCTTATGGCATTGTAGAATGGGTCACATCAATGAGAGAAGGTTGACGAAGTTACATACAGAAGGATATTTGGATCCATTCGAATATCAATCATATGCAACTTGTCAATCCTGTCTCAAAGGAAAGATGACAAAGACTCCGTTCACTGGACACGGAGTAAGAGCGAGCGAGCTCTTGGGACTCGTACACAGCGACGTGTGCGGTCCAATGTCTACGCATGCGCGAAGCGGTTATTCTTACTTCATTACTTTTACGGATGACTTTTCAAAGTACAGATATGTCTTCTTAATGAAACATAAATCCGAAGCCTTTGGAAAATTCCAGGAATATAAGAATGAAGTAGAAAAACAAACCGGAAAAAGTATCAAGACACTGAGATCTGATCGAGGTGGTGAATACTTGAATGCCGAGTTCCTGGATTACTTAAAAGAGAATGGAATTCTCTCTCAGCTTACTCCTCCATACACTCCGCAACATAACGGTGTATCAGAGAGACGGAACCGGACCCTATTGGATATGGTACGTTCCATGATGAGTAACGCTGAGTTACCGTGATCATTCTGGGGATATGCACTAGAATCAGCTGCATACCCTTTGAACCGAGTTCCAACTAAGACTGTTCCTACCACACCATATCAGATGTGGTGTTGGAAGAAACCCTATTTTAAGCACATTAAGACATGGGGATGTCCAGCTTTTGTCAAAAAGCAGCATGCGGACAAACTCGAGGCACGCTCAGTACAGTGCAAGTTTGTGGGATATCCAAAGAAATCCAAGGGATATTTCTTCTATTGCGAAGAGGAACAAAAGGTTTTTGTTTCTCGTCATGCCCACTTCTTGGAAACTGAGTTTTTGGAAAATCAGATAAGTGAGAGCGCAATAGAACTGGAAGAAATTCCTGAACCACGAGATATTACTGAAAGCTTAGTAAAACCAGAGGGTTCGAAAGATCAGGACATTCCTGCGCCGCTCCGCAGGAGTAGTAAGCAGTCTCATCCGCCCGAGAGATACTACGGTTTTCTCATAGACGGGGATAGAGAGGATTGCATCATTGATAGTGATGAGCCGACTAGCTTCCAGCAGGCCATTCAAAGCGTTGACTCGGTAAAATGGCTGGATGCAATGCGGACCGAAATGGAGTCCATGTACACCAACAAAGTATGGACGTTGGACATTGCTCCAGATGGGGAAAAACCCGTAGGATGCAAGTGGATCTTCAAAAGGAAGATTGGTGTAGATGGACAGGTTGAGACCTATAAGGCTAGACTTGTTGCAAAGGGTTTTCGTCAAAGACCTGGTTTGGACTATGACGAAACCTTTTCTCCAGTGGCTATGCTGAAATCCATTCGGATCCTTCTTGCCATTGCTGCCTTCCACGATTATGAGATTTGGCAGATGGATGTAAAGACCGCTTTTCTAAATGGAAATTTAGAGGAGTGTGTCTATATGGACCAGCCAAAGGGTTTCATTCAGAGTGAGAGCAGCGGAAAGGTGTGCAAGTTGCTTAAGTCCATTTATGGACTAAAGCAGGTATCGTGGAGTTGGAACATCTGTTTTGATAAGACGGTCAAAGAATTTGGCTTTATCAAAAATCCAGATGAACCATGCATCTATAGTAGATTTGTCGCAAGAACTGTCGTATTCCTCGTTTTATACGTGGATGACATTCTCTTAATAGGAAATGACATTCCTATGATACAATCTGTCAAAGGGTTCTTGTCACACAGGTTCTCCATGAAAGACCTGGGTGATGCCTCTTACATTCTGGGGATCTGGATCTATCGTGACAGATCCAAGAGGATATTAGGACTCTCGCAGTCCAGGTACATCGACACCATACTGAAAAGATTCAGTATGGAAGATTCCAAGCGCGGTAACCTACCGGCTTGTCACAGGATCACCCTCTCCAAAGAGATGTCTCCCAAGACTGATTTGGAAAGGGATCGCATGTCCATTATACCCAACGCTTCTACGGTAGGCTCTATAATGTATGCGATGTTGTGTACCAGACCAGATGTAGCTTATGCACTGAGTGTGGTAAGCCGGTATCAATCAAACCCTGGAGAGAAACACTGGATAGTGGTAAAGAAAATTCTCAAGTACCTGAGAAGGACTAAGGAGATGGTCTTGGTGTATGGCGGAAATGACCTCCAGATCGAGGCCTTTGCTGACTCCAGCTTCCAGAGTGACAAGGATGATTCCAAGTCCATGTCGGGTTATGTCTTTACCCTCAATGGAGGGGCGGTGTGTTGGAAGAGTTCCAAACAGGAAACCGTTGCTGACTCGACGATGGAAGCGGAATATATCGCTGCTGCTGATGCCGCAAAAGAAGCCGTCTGGATGAGGAAGTTCTTCACGGAACTTCAGGTGGTTCCTAACGGAACTTCAGGTGGTTCCGTCCATTGTTGATCCAATACCTCTGTATTGCGACAACAATGGGGCTATAGCTTTAGCGAAGGAACCCAAGTCCCATCAGAAGTCCAGACACATCTTGAGGCGGTATCACCTGATCAGGGAGATCATGGGTCGCCAGGAGATTGAGGTTCGGAGAGTTGCTAAGGAAGATAACACTGCTGATCCACTCACGAAGGCCTTACCCCAGACTCAGTTCGAGTGGCTGATCGAGATGATAGGTCTTCGATACGCCAGTACATGGCCTTAGTGCAAGTGGGAGATTGTTAGTGTATATGCCCTAGAGGCCATTACTGTATCATACTAGTTTGTATATTACTTAATGGAAGCTTGGGATATTCACAGTTGTATAGACAATCTTGCTCAAAATGGTAGTATGCTACTTGGTTTATTTCTACTTTAATGTGTACATGTGTTTCTTTTAGTATATCACCTATACACATTAGTGGAGCCCTTAGGATCTTTGCTTGATTACCAGCATTGTGATGGCAGTCACACTCGTGGGGGCTGGGTAATCCACAAGCACATCCTTATACAGGTCCCTAGTCATGGGACTATCGAGACAGGGCATCGATACTCCGGAGTAGACTAGCATATGCGCTTCTCATCCCAGCTGGGAAGACGGTCTGTCCCACAGCCGTCGATACGTCGTACTTGAGATAGTATGCGGGTGCTCGTTAGGTTACGAGTACACTGGACAGGACTCGCAGGGAACTGATTGGTTGGTACTATACCTATCGTTAGTTATCAGTTCCCACGTGACATGAGTACAGCTTAGTCCGCTGACTTGACACTGTCAGTTCGTTTCGAGTGTGTTCCCACTGTACTTTGATTACTACCCTACCACGGCTCAAAGGAGTCGTGCAAACAGGTAGTAGTTGGGTGCAGTCCCGAAGCACTTGGAGGCAGTGACGGTTAGACAGGATTCGTCTCTCCCGGTATTGGGAGTTGATATCGCGCTGTGTCATGGAGAGCCATTACACATAGTCGTCCCTGGCCAGGGCAAGCGAGATATACTAGTAGGTTTCCAGTGTTATCTCAGGGTGTTCTAGGATACACTCAGACACGACTTGTACCGCTATTAGGGGACTGACGTTTACCGCCCCCTAGGCCCGCCATGCGATATTCTCAGATGAACAGACCGGACTGTACGGAGATTGTCACATTCAGGCTCAGTAGGAGTTCAGATGGGTTTCAACTCGTCAGTCTTCTTATCGGCATCTACCTGGGGGCCGTTACGCACAGCTAGTGCCGCTTGCGGTCTGTGGTTAAACCCACTACCAGCGTAGTGTCGAGTCTTTAGAGTCCCACACAGAGAGCTATTCGCCTTTGTTCAAAAGAGTAGAGGTCGCATAGTTTTGCGACAGGGTTCGGTCACATCCGCGCACTTGTGCACGTTTGGTGTCCGGGCAGTTATTACTAGCGGGCTTTAGTTTAAATCAAATCCTAATATACGTTTTGGGATTGGTTTTATCTTGGTTGTATTCGTGTTCCCCAGAACGCGGATGCGGGTGTGTATGCACGGTTGACAGAGACAGAGGCAGAGGATTCTCATTAAGGTTGTTGACTGTTGACTTTTGCTAAACCCTAATGAGAATTAGAAATATGATTAACAATAATATTAATTAAGTATTATTGTGACATGGTTGGGTTGAAAGGTTGACTTTGTTGACTTGTTGACTTTGTTGACCGGTTGACTAGGTTGGACTTGTTGACCACCATCATGACAATGGCTATCATTTCATGGCATTGACCTTTGCTTGCTTATTTGTTCACACATTGCATTTAATGCATGAAATGATATTGCCATTTGATATGATAACAACCATCACATAATACTCAATTATTATTATGTGTTATGATGTTTTTTGGATTATGAGAGCAAGGGTGAGAAAAGTCTTGCTCATTCTTTCATTTGCTTTCTCTCTCATGAAAGCTCTCTCATCCTCAAGCTCTCCCTCTTCCTCTTGCTCTCTCTCTAGTTCAAGGCAAAAACCTCTCATGTGTTGAGAATCATTTGCCTTGGAGATAAAAACCCAAAACACTTCTCTACTCATCCTATTACACAAAGTCTAGCAAGACAAGTGTTCTAGTTTCCTCTAGTTTGAGGTTGAAGCCAAAGGTAGAAGCTTTCGGGTGGATCCATCTTCGGCGCAAGGAGACGACGAGGTGAGGCCGATCCGACTACCGCAAGGAGTTGAAAAGAAGGAGTTCAAGTTAAGGTATAACCCCCTAACCGAGTAGGTAACACTCCTAGTTAGGTTGTTAGATAGTTGTTTAACAAAGATCCGTATTTTGAGTCCATGTTACCACCAAAGAAAAATCGTTTTTCACCATTTCTGCAACCCCAAAGAACTGAGGACGGGTAACGTGGACTTACAGCATCACCAAAAGGACCACCCTTGCCATCACAGGAGCGTGGTTTTCAGTAAGCGCAGAGGAATGGACCCAAACGCCAGACCTTCACCATGACAGCCGAAAAGACTGATGTCGCGTGGCAAGACAGCGGAGGTACTCTTTCTTTTTCTCAACCTTTCTTTTGATACCATGCTTATTTATCCTTCGATGCAAATCTTAGTTAAACTCAACATAATTCCTCTAGTTTTCGTAATTTCGACTAGTTGCCTTTATGTTATATCTCTCAAGTTTTCCATCAATTCACATCCTTCCTTCAATTTCCAAACTTTCCTATCCGGAAGCAACTACTGATTTTACATTTCCAATTCCTTATACCTAAACCCTTCAGAGACTTTCCATGCATCAAGTGATACACCAACTCGCGGGAGCGACACATGCAGCAAAGAGGATTCCTGACAGTTTTACTGATTTCCGTGCCCAGTAGTGGCTACTCCTTTGAAAATTTCAAATATGAAATTATTCTAAGGAGGGTAGAACATAACTATCGCAACCATTCTTGCAATTCTTAGCAAACCCAGAAGTTTTAAACATCCACAACGATTTTTCAGAGAAAGGACTTGGTGGTGTGATGTATCAGCGCGGCGATATAGTTGCATATGCTTCAAGACAACTAACGACTTGTGGACGCAACTATCATGTTCAGATCTAGAACTGGCAATGGTAATATTCATCTTGAAGATATAGAAACACCACTCTAAGGAGAATATGAGAACACGGAGGGTTGAAACACCTGAAGCGGATAATAGGGGTCAAGTTTTATATGGGAGAACTGCCGATCGGTTGGGACGATCCTGAAGATGGAGAATTTGTAATAATTAGATAATGGTAGAAAAAGTGGAGATGGTAATGCGATGAAGAGAGCGTGGAAGGATCAGCTCATGACTCATCGGCTATTTAACATCTTGGAAGGAGACGGTGGGTTTGTGTATAGCCTAGTTCTGCTATTTTCTTTGGAGGGCATGCATAATACTTTTATACCTCATAGTTAAAAGGGTATGCTGGCAACCCTAGTCATACTTTTGATCATTCCGAGATTACGGAAAAGTTGACGTAACCTACGAGCAGCAACCGGTCGGGATACTAGAAGAATGAAATCTTGAGAGACAAGACCATCCAGCCGGCTAGAGTTAAGTGGAGAAAGAACTACTAAGCAGACATACATGGAAGCGAGGAAACGGGACGAGAGTGCGAGACCTAAAATATTTAACCGCGATAATCCCTTCTCGGTGATTTTATTTTCTTCTTGACCTACCTTACGAAATTTCGAGGTCGAAATTATTTTAAGGAGGGTAGATTATAACGACCGTGTTTTCTAATACCTAATAAAATATATTTTATTTAAATTTCTATTATCAAATAATTATTTACGTGTTTCGTTGGTAGAAGAATATTTTTAAAGTAATATTAATAATTTTCAAAGTATTGAAATATGATTAAAGGAATCTTCTAAAACTTATTTATATTTATCTAGGCTTAAAATGTTTTAATAAAACTTTATAATGCCTTAAGAGACTCTAAATATTTTATTATCAATTAGGATCATAATTCGTAATTAAAAATATTTTTAAGTATAAACTAGATTTTTAACTAATTATAATAACTAAGCTAAAACCGTAAATATGGGATATACTATTTATTTTTAGCCCAAAATTATTTTTATATTGAAGATAACAATAAAAAATATTTTCTGAAATTTTCCCATAATTTTTCTGCAGTTTTAAACATTTTTAACAATTTTTTTAAAACCAAATCAATAATTTTTATAATAATCTGCTGATTTTATTTTAATTAATTTTTATTTTATTTTTAAAAAAAACCCTTTAATCTGGACCGTTGGATGCTTGGATCCAACAGCCCAGAACGCGCGGTGGCGCCCACGTGGTGGGGACCACGCGAAACCGCGTGATCCCCAGCCACGCGGACACGTGGCGGGCTGCGGCGGCATGACGGTGCTGCGTGGGCTGTTGGATCAACATCCAACGGCTAGGAATCCCTGGCGGCGGGCGCAATCATCAACAGATGATGAGGAAATCATTGGCCGGCGCGGATTTTCGTATATTTTAACCGATATTTTGGATTTTATGGTTAGAAATAAAACCCTATAAATAGGCATTTCAAATATTGATTTCTCACACCTCAAAACTCCTGAAAAAAATACCAGCGCATTCGTATCGACGACGCCGATGCTACGGCTCTACCCAATCACCAAGGAAAAATCTGAGCGCGGAGCTATTGAGGAGTTTGCACAAGCCTACATTTTCAACCCGTCTACATCCAACTCTAATCAAAGGTAGAATTCGCCTCTCTCCCCTCATCTGTCATCTTCTTCTTTTTTTCAATAACCTTAGTTCCGACTTCTAATCAACAACTCTCCATTAAAATGATGTTATAATATTCTTGCATGCATATTCTTTTGTACCCTTAATGATGATAATCTTAACCTATAATTAAAATGGTTTCCGTAATCACTCCTATATGCCAAAAAAATGTTGCACTCTCATGCAATATGGAATGTGACCGGCCTAATGTTATAACCCACGAGTATTAATTCACCTCTTACATACCCACACTCACCCATACTAGTTTTGTGATCTCGAAATAGGTTTCTTCCACAAACATACCCTTGTTTTGTTAAAAAGTTATATTTTTTTTTATATCCATACGAGATAAGATATTTGGAATAATTATTTTTAGATACGTTATAAATCTATATTTTTACGTACACCCTTTTTCTTCGACTACTATAATGTTGCTAAATTCCTTCACCTTTTGAAAGGGGTTATTACTAAATTTAAATAACGTCATGTGGTTTTTCCAACTTAGCCCCTTTTACTCGAAAGAATATTTTTATATAAATTCTTCTTAGAATATTAACTAAGCTTTAATGTGTTACCCTAATAATAGGGTAATGTTTTACGCGAATACCTCATGGTTTATAGGCAATCTCCTTGAAAAGGACACAAATCCTGTCGTCCATGTGCAGCGGTTGCCAACACGAACGTATTTTCTAAAACGTTACCCAAACTTAAAACGCTATAATTTCATAAAATTATTAATTACAATAAAATACCTTAAAACATCCTAAAAAGAGATAATTTCATTGAATAGCTCGACCTTTATTAAAAAGCTATTTTCAATAAAGAACATAACCCGTATAACGATATTTTTCAAAAAGGATGTCTAAGACCTTATTAAAAGATAATTTTCAAATAAATACCAAAACCTTTTATCGAAAGGATATTTTCAGTAAAATATTAGGGTTTTCTAAAAATGACGAATATTTCAAACATCATGGTTTTCTTAGAAATAATAAATATACTTAAACACTATTACCCTTTATTAACTAAGTGTTCTATAAGATGATACGAAGTACATTACAAACTTTAGAAGATAACAAGATAAAACGAGCGGTTGTGGAAGACCATATTAAATGAGATCAACTTATTGATTACACGTCTATGACATATACAAAACATGATACGGTTAGGGTTAGAATGCGCGGACCTAGGTATGGAATACTTATTGAGAAGATCCCGATATTCCGGGTGACCAGTCTGATGTACGAACGACTATACATATATGAAGATCCCTGCAGGCAGGGTGACCAGTCCAAAGTGTGGACGAGTACTAACTCGATATTCGGGCGAATACTAACCCGATATTCGGGCGAATACTAACCCTATTGAGGGCGAATGATCCAAAATGTGGATGACATACAATATGGAAATTTCATGCCTAGAGATATACGCACTAACTCTAATTCGTCAAAACCTTTATACTGAACCAGGGGATGGGTAGTTTGATTAGGCAAGCAGATTCGGAACTCGGATTCCCCTACTACTCGATCATGATCCCGGAAAGTAAAACGGTACATTTCACTTCCCAGTTGTTGTTCCGTGGCCACAACGGAATAATCGCGAGTATCCGGACCCTTGTTTAACAAACTAAAACGTTTACAATACCTATTGATACTCAACACTAAACTCACATCGTGTGCTATACTCACCTGTTACTTTATCTACCTTTTTTTATGAGACACGAGTTATTCAGTATCTTGGATGTAGATATATTACCAGTTTAGACTTGTTGTTTATTATGGAACTGAAGGATGGTAATACCTGTGCACTTGAGTGATATTCATGCTAGACAAACCTCCATCGTAGTTATGGGACACCTTACGGGGATGTTCACGCTACCGCATTGATTTCCATCCCAGGCACGAGCACCAGCTCATACTGCTTCCAGCTAGTCATGTGATACCTTAAGGATACGAGTATATTCACCAGTCAATTCCATCAATACACACCTGGTTTAACATGATCTAACTTTTAGACTGAATATTTGTTTGACTTGACTTGAACCTTTATAAAATATATACCTCACACAACCTACTCATATTCACATATAGCTCTGTCAACATATCTAATTTGCATACAACCTCATACCTTTATACACATGTACATCATATTCATTATATTTATATACACATGTTCGTTTCTATACCTTTAGTTCCTTATGAGGCAATCCTACCCGAGTATAAGTTGCTGACGGACCTTTCTTTTCTTTCTCTATCTTTGGAATGTCCGTCAGATGAGAATGAGTATTATATCGAGAATTAAGACGTGGAGCCAACTAATGGAGATTATGCAGACTTGACGATGGAAGATTAGCTAGATTTAATTGTTGCCCACATGTTTAGGGCTTTTGTTTCTTCTCGATGTAATTAAACTACTTAGTTTATTTTACTCTTTCTTTTGGGATGTAATAAAGTTTGGTTAATGAAAATAAATACCTTTTGGTTTTATTATTTTGATTTTGGTACACACCCTGCATGTTAGATATTCATACGCTTAACGTAACTGTGTTGAATAGAGCACCTTTAATACAGTTAGGTTGCGGACTTTGCCACGTCATCCTTCACCTTCTTTTGGGAAACGGGGCATGACAGTCCCTGAAGTGGGCACACACTAGTGACTGCCCATTGCCGGCAGTTGAGCTCCACCTCCGTCGGCGGCGCACGATTGGATAGCTCTATTGTGCGCCGAAGGATCGGGAAGGAGAGAGAAGGATTCAGGATTTAAGGAAATGGGGGAGAAAGAGAGAAATTTTGAGCGGTTATATATGAATAGGGGTATTTTTGTCCATCCACCAAAATATAATACTCAGTCTTTGGGTCAAGAGTGTTTAATCCAAGTATTTGAACAGTAGGCCCTTTCTTCCTTGTTAGAAAATATCGAGAACTTTGTCACATGTTTTTCTTGGGTCGGGGGCTTTTTGACAATTTACCCTTTAAAAATCATCTAGTTTAACCGTCTGACCCTAACATTGCTAATTTCGTCGTTAATTGTTCGCAAGATACATTGATATCCTAAAAGATTTCTACCATTGTATTATTAACCCATCATAATTGCTATTTTAATCTAAGGGTTTTATGGAAATAAGATTTATTAGAAAGGGGCAAGCTTAGCAAATTTGAAAATAATGTAGTAAAATGTAGTTTTATCATATTACAGTGGTGTGCAGCTAATCAAGCAAAAGTGAAGGGGTTTCCTGTGATTAGACAGAAATTAATAAGAAATCAAAATACATCACATACTTTTTATTAATAATTGGGATGATTTCAGATAGCTCCCCTGAACTTGGGTTGTTAAGAGAGCACAGATTTTGGAAGCTTGGCTTAGGCATGATAAAAACTTGTTCAGGCTTGTTTAACAATTAAGCAAACATAACTTGGACACAATTGAAGCTCATCAAAATAAATGAACGAGCATGAACTGTTCAGGCCTGGCTCGTCTAGGGCTATGTGTGGGCTCAACTCATTTGTGGCTCAGCTGGTCTATAGAGGTAATAATAAATTAATTATTAACTCATCCTAATTATATTTATTAATTGGACCATGTTTGATTACAGTTCACTATCTAGCAACTATAGTCATGGTGCAATATTAGACATTTAGTAACAATGGAAAATTAGCCGCAATTGGGTTATAAACAATCTCTATGCTCGCTCGACTATTTATAACAACTTTATCTCTCATTGTTCTCTCATTGTTCAATTTGTCAATGATGAGATATGGTGTTTATACGACTTTGCATATACTCTTGTAATTATTTGTTACCAGTTTTCCAAATTTTAAATAGACTCAAAAAGCTTGAAACTTGACTCAGCCTCATTAAGACAATATATACAGTCAAGTTCAAATAAGTTTTTAGGCTCAATATTAAATAACTGAACAAGCATGGATAGCCTTAAGCTTGGCTTGTTCAGCGCTTTTTATTTTATCCCTACTTAGAGTATAAGAGGTTGAGCACTTATATCCCCTAAATAATGGTTGAGCACTTATATCCCTCAAATAGCCAGTTACATGCTATGTGATCAAAATAACATTTTTGTAATTTCTAGTTTGCTCTTTCTTCTTCAGCTTCAACTATTCATAGCCATAATCTATAAAGTTATATAGAAAAAAAAATCCTTGCAAAAGTATTCATCATACAAGCAAATAGTAAAAAAGTAGAGAAATAACTAAGAAAAAATCGAAAAGTAATGAAATAGAAAAGTAAAGAATTTATCTTAGAAGTAATTGAAAATCCAAGATTGCATTAGGAAAAGGCTCAAAATTGTAGTGGAGGATGAGAATCATTGAGCTTTATGGATTTGGTTAAAATTTAGTAGGGATGAATTTTGTGAAACAACGTCAAGCTTTCAGGATTTTTGTAGATAACACCCTTTAACCCTAAAGTTTCCCTAAATCCTTCTTGGATGGTAATTTTGTCAACGAAAAAAATGTCCAAGGGCATTTTACTCAAAATATACCATATTCACTTGAATTAGAGTTATTTAGTTCATGTATAACCGAACTAGCATTTTCCAGAAAAATTGCTACTTTAAGAGGGTCCATGACATTTTTAAAGTTCAATATTGTTATTTCAAAAATTCTACAATCAAGAGGAAGGAGTAAATGGTTGTTGAAAGCAGGAGGAAAATGGATAATCAAAGAAAAATAGAAAAATAAAATGGGAGAAGGTACTTATTGTACGTGAGGAATCATGTAATGCTAAAAACGTTATTCTGTCCTTTGTAATATGCAAAAGGATGAGGCAAAATCGTCCGCAAGATACAGCAAGGCGATGTAGTTCGTTGATGTGTACCTACGAACGAACATTGTCAGAAGCTAGCACGTATCCATTTTTTGACGATCCAATTTAGACGCTGTAAAGCCTAATTAAATTGTTGAAACTATGATGGGGTAAAGCGCTCTCAACTCCAGATCTAAGACTAATAACAACACGGAATAAATAGAACAAATACAAATTCATACAGAGTTTCCACCTTTACAAAAAGAAGAAGAAGAGAGATTACACCAGTTATCCAAAGTACAATAATCTTTGAAACTGTTCAACAAATAAGAAAATACAATGGTTATCTCAGTGGCTACCAACCAAGCAACCCAGGTTGAAGGAACTCCTCCTAACACGCTGTTTGGTTGCAGGATTGTGAAATTTGGATTCCCAAATAGTACAATTGAAAAAATTTGGTTTAGCTAATTTTGTGTTTGGTATTGGTGTCACGATCCCGCATTGGCACATGATCGGCACTTGAATCACATGAAGTCTATACGATCCCACCATAATCCAAATAAGTCGAAAGCCCAAAGATCTAAACCTTTTTAGTAAAATAATGGAGGTAAAGTTTTAAAATAAAGATGTAACGTGATCAAGTTCTTTCTTTAAAAGCATAAGTAATGATATATGGAAATACAAGTGGATTGTATACTATCTCTGAAAACATTTTCGTCGTTGAAATTTTGGCAGCACCTCCTTCGTAAATTTTGATCCAAAACCAATACACCACAGCAATAATATAGACATCCCCAAATGAGAGCTAGCTCTTCGCCAATTGGCGGAATCATAACCACGCAATATAAAAATATACGACGCCTAAAGCAAAACTCAATTGCAAAAAGAAAATAAAGAAGAACAAGATATATATCATCAAGCTCAAAATAAAGAACAATACACACATCTCGCTCTAAATCTCAAAGAATATACAAGTCTGTTGTTTAGGTCTACCAAATATATATAGTCTGGTTGATGGATCTTTTATCTAGATACAATCGAATAAATATACAAATACAAATAGTGGTCATGATCCAAGTATATCTCACCTACCAAAGCAAATCACCGCGAAGAAGGCGGTGTGCCAGCAAGCCGCTACTGAATCCATGCGGTCGATCTTACAAGAAAACTGTGGCACAACGGGAGTGAGTTGCGAACTCGTGAGTAGAAAATATCATCTGGTAGAAATCGAATGTACGACGATCTCCTAGGTCATACAGTAATATAATAATATGATACCGGATGATAAGAGTAAACGTGTTTACAAAAGCATAAAAATCGAAGATCGTCGTGCTCGTGTCATAAATATGATACTATGTCATCTAAATCATATGCATGTGTATCATCCAACGTGTGTCCATCAACGACACATCAAATCATCATAAAAACCTGAGTGTCTAGAATCGACACTCGAAAATATCATAAAACTCGTGTATCGATGCGTAAATCCTCATATCTCAGGCGCCGTCTCATCGGATCGGCCCTCATATCCATCTATCTCAATTGCTCCGGTCGGTATCCTCTGGATATCCGCCGAGCTCAAACTATCACCGGTCGGTAGTGCTCCCCTGCCGGACTCAATATCTCTCTATACGATCTTCTTGTCCCGGGGTATCATACCGGGACCACCATATACCCGCAGACGGTACCTCTACTCTTCTCGAATCGGGTATACACATAACTCAAAACCGAGAAAACTCATGGTGGACGTCGAAATATCATATCAAGAGAAACCGCGTTTTTAAAACAATTATAAGGCTTTAAAAATTTATCTGCGGTTCACAAATCCATCATGAAAACCAAATCTCATAATCATATAACCATGATGGAACAGTAAATGCAAGCAAGGAACAGTACTGTAAGGTATAACCGGTGTTTTCATATAAGCATGTCGTGTAACTAGGTAAGGAAGTGCAATATCTAAACTAGCATGTGCGGTAATAAGTGCTGAACAACAACTATAATTCTACAATTTAAGAAACAATATAGCAATACAGCAGTTTCTAATGTGTAAGTGGTATGGAAATTACCGATTATAAGTGTGTGAGCCGGCGAGTATGTGTACGTGCAACATGTGCATCATTGGTAATGGTGCATATGTCCTAACAGACGAAGTCATATAAAGATAAACACAGGGAAACGTAATGTGAACAGTATAAAATACGTAACCGCATATGAACCATACAGTTACAACTTAAATAATATGAATCGTTATTTTTGAAAATGGGGGCTAAGGTGTTTTTGAGAAAAAAATACCATTTGAAAATCCGTAGCATCCCTTGAGGTTGTCGTTTAAAAGTGCATACGATTCGTTAGTTTTGAAAATGGGTATGGTTCCGAATATATATATATATATATATATATATATATATATATATATATATATATATATACTTAAATGATCTTAATCAATATTTCTCGAGTCGATATATGTGTGTCGGCGATTCATGCCCATCAATCACATACGGTATAATCTATCGTACGGTATCATCCAATCAAAATAAGGATCTACCGTCCTGTACATAATATCACGTACGGTATAATTCATCGTACGGTATCATCAAATCAAAGTAAGGATCTATCGTCCTGTACATAATATCGCGTACAGTATAATCTATCGTACGGTATCATCAAATTAAAGTAACGATCTATCGTCCTGTACATTATATTATATATATATCATATCTTAGCATGTGTGTGTGTGTGTCATCTCATATCATATCTTAGCATATGTGTATATATATATATCGCCTCGCATATCCTCATATCAAACATATCGACTCGCGTCATTTTATTCCATTACATTCTCATCTCATCATATCATCTCATAATTATCTTTATGGTTATATCCGTATATATATAAGCGTATGTACCTATATACATACTACATCTCTGATCTCCTAATACTATGGTTGCGGGGGTACTATACGCCATCCACCTGACTTCTTCCGTAGATATACATCTACTCACCTACTGTCCTCGCTCTAGCCGAAATCAATGAACGTCTTTCTCTTCTTCGTCGTCCTATAAGTCCACGCGAAGATACCTGTTCGCGCCAAAAAATTTTCTCAAAACTTACTCCCTTAAAAAATAATAACAATAAAATAAAAATAAAAATAAAGGAAAAACTCCACATGCAAAGCATGTAGGTACTGCCTCGGATAGAATTAAATCCTATGATGGCGCCTCACGTGCTTCTCACGCGGGCGCCAATGTGCAAAGCACAAAAAGAATCTATTAAATAAGAGTTAAACTATTAAGAGGCAGCGCCTCATATGCCTTGCACGAGAGCGCCAGCGCCGAGAGTTAAAAACTCTGAGGCAGCGCCACACGTGCCTTGCACGAGAGTGCCAGCGCCGAGAGTTAAAACTCTGAGATAGTATCTCACGTGCCCAGCATAAGGGCGCCGGCGTCAGAACTAAAAGTTCTCTGCCGTTGGATCAAAAATCCAGCGGAGATGATAAATCATCAAAATCCAGAATTAAATTCTGTTGAGAAAATATTTCTCAAATCTTTCTGAACGAGAAACATTACTCTCTGTAAAACAAAGCACCGTTAGATTAAAAATCCAAAGGTGATTAAAAATCACCAAGCTGCAGAATAATCTCTGTATGGGAAAATATTTCCCCAATCTTTTTAAACAAGAAAGATTATGCTCAGTAAAAAAAAGAGTACTGATGGATTAAAAATCCAATGGTGATTAAAAATCACCAAGATACAGAATAACCTCTGTATGGGAAAATATTTTCCCAATCTTGTTAAAAACAAGAAAAATGTTTTCTGTAAAACAGAAGTCCCTGGATCAAAAATCCAACGGTGGATAAAATCCCCGAATCAATCAAAAATCTCTCAATGAGAGATTTCCTTAACAAAATCAACAAACTTGCATCTACTATATAAAGGACTCGAGACTGAAGAGAGAAAAAGAGGAGACTACCTCATAAGATTTGAGAAAACAAAGAAGAAAAGATGTTCTCTTTGAAGAAAAAGAAACCCTAGGTGAGGGAAAAGGCCTAGAGATCATTTTATCTCTTTTTACAAGAGTTTAACTCTTCCGAAAAAAGAACTTAGTTCTTCCTCTGGTTGCGGTCTGCAGAAGCAGATCTCTCCACAAGTTGAGAATTTAATTCTCATCAGAGAGATTCTGTTATGCAGTCCCAAAATATAGAGGAAAGAACTAGGTTTGAAGAATTTAATTATTTCATAAACATAGGAATTTCATTCCTCTAATAAAACTAGGGTTTAACCCTGCATAAGAATTTAATTCTTATAAAATAAAGGACTTGAAATTCTCAAGACTAAGATCAAGAGCCCCATGCATATTAGCGCTCAACGCTATAACGACAGATCACGTGTTCCCACGTGAGCACCTCTGAGGAACAAAAAGGAATAACTGAGATCGAGTCACGTGACCCCACGTGACCTCTAATAGTGCTTAGCACTTAGAAAAAAATAGGAAGATAAATCCAAAAGAGGCAGTGCCCAACTTGGGAGCACCTCATGTGTACACACGTGAGGGTTATAAGATTTTAGTGTTTAACACTTATATGTATAGAACAAGGGAATAAGCCCGAAGAAACAATGCCCAATATTCAAGTGCTTCACGTGCCACACGTTAGAGCTCCAAATTTCAGTGTTTAATACTTCTTAGGAGCCTCACATGGGAGCACGTGAGCGCCAAATATTTAGCAGTGTTTAATACTGTGAGAGGCCAACCCCAGCCAAAATTAGCCAAGTCTCCTGAGGCCAAAAACCTTTTGACCATCAATCAACCGAGCCTTCCTATATTCAGGTCTCCCCAAGCAGACCTTAGTTCCAAAGATGACCAATGACTTCCTGACACATTGCATCTAAAACGATGTTCATTCCACCATGATCTCTCCCGTCAATCTGGAGTTCGGTTCAAGAGTATATCTCCTCACACCTCTGATATATGTCGTTGTAATTCTTCAATATCTTCAGAGAGGTGGCGGGTCCCGACAACCAATAATTCTATGGACCGCAATGTCCTTAAACTAACTCTGGACCGTAATGTCCTTAAACTAGTTGTGGACCGTAACGTCCTTAAACTAAAACGATAAAGCCCAAATGCTCTTCCGTTGGATCAAAAATGATCCCGAACCCCCGGTAAGTAGATCTTAGTCCAATATCGGATTAACGTATCCTTAACAAATATTTAAGTCGATCTTAATCTCAAACAAGGTTAACGATCCTTAAATCAAACCAAACCCAAATCTAAGAAAATACGGATTTAGACTAATCCACGCCTTACGGGCAACAACACAAATTAGTCTTCGTATACAATCCACGGGCAACCAAAAAATAAAACAAACACACACGACACGAGGTGACCTTCTGGAGCAGGAGAAAGTGGTTACCGCAAGACGGTAACGTAATTAACTGCAGGGGCTTGCGTCTGCAAGGAAGAGCGTCCCCACAATCAAAAACCCCTCATAACGAGGGGGAATCTGACAAAGTCTGCTACAACGGTCGCATCCGTCAAGACCTCCGATACACGGTGCCATAAATCAGCTTGGCATCTTCGGAGAGATGGACGGATAAATCCAAATAGCATCTGCTCCCAAAATTCAGGCCAGACATCCTAACGTCCCGGTCGTATCTTTCGGCGGTAAACAAATTGTGGCACTCCCGGTGTGACATTTTCCTTTTTCCACTCCACACTTCGTGTGTCGTGTTCGCGAATGAATCGCGGTTTTAATATGGTTGCCCCTGGATTCGAGGTACTAAGATTTGGTGTCTTGCTCCGTGCAGAAGAGAAGATGACGTCGATGGCTTCCAACTACACCAATTGCAACAACAACTACCACTCCGTCCCTGTTGGAGGAGTGACTTATGGGCCGCAAGCGACCTCTATCTTTGCGATGCCAGTGGAGCAGGTGACTCAGGACACCACTGGATTGTTCTTCGGTACCATGCTCCCGCCAATGAGCATCAATGCTTTAATTCCATCACAGGAGGCTCCAAAGAAGTTGGTCTTCGATCGGCTTGCAACTACAACGGCCCCTCTCAACGGGTCATCCAATTCCAACGCCTCAGTCTTTAACTGGCTGGGCCAAGGCTCCAGTGGGCCCGTAAAGAGGCCTGCGATACCTGAAGGAGTTATCCCGAAGCGGATAGCCATTCCAGCTCCGGTAGACGAAGTCGTCAAAGGGACTTCTCCTGGTAAGGGATCGGTCTTTGCAAGACTAGCCATTCTAACTCCTGCTACGGGTGAGGTCATTACAAGTGCTTCCCCTATTCGAAAGTCAGTCTTTGACAGGTTAGACGTTCCCTCTCAATGGACGTCAGTCTTCGACAGGTTGGCACCAACAGCAGCCGCTCATCAAAGCAAGAGGCATGACGAGGTCGCTTCTACAACTGAGGTGATCCCATCCGCAAGACATGCTCGACGTCGCCACTGGCACCGAGTGAGGAAAGTTGGGGGCAACTCTCCTTCCGGACTTACCCCACCAGCTCCAACGGTGGAAACTGGCGTTGTTGTTCCAACTGGGAACAGCTTCGAGCTACTCGGGAGGGTGCACAAGAACTCTCCAACCGACATCTTGAAGAAGTCTCCTCCGCCTATCGAAAACACAACACAGGTAAAGCCGTAACAGCCTCCTCAGTGGTTGTCCTCCAAGATCCACAGAGTTTGGCGGAAAGTCCAAGACTCTGTAATTGACAAAGATTACTCTCGCCGGCTGAAGAAGACGAAAGCTCGGTAAGAGGAGGACCATCCTTCTGCCATACCATGAAAGGTATCGTCTGCATGGGTGCCAGCCGCAACGGCCCCTTCAACTTCGACCTCCCATAAGAGGAGAAGGCCGGAGTAGATCCCCCTGCCCATGGTAAATTTCAAAGGCAGTGGACCCAAACACCCCAAGTCTAGGGGCATGGTTGTGCATACCGTCTACATGGCATCCGGAAATGAGGATAGTCGTGCTTCCGTGAGTCATCGACCACTCACACGGTCTGTAATGAAAGCTCACGAGCAACAACAAAAGCTTCAGGAGATGTTGATAAGAATGGACGCACTCACCGGGAACAAAGAAAGCCTGGAAGCATCGTCAAAACAACGCCAGGAGAAGGAGACCGACACCGAATTCCTACGGAGGGTGCTTGAAAAGAAAGATAAAGAGGCCGTGGAATAAGCGGCTGATATAAAACAGATGGCGCTTCTGTTCCAAGACATGGTTGGTATGATGATACAGCCAGATCCTCCAGCTGAAGAACCTCCAATAATCACTGAAGACGACAGAGGGGAGACATCGAACCCTCCTCCAGCTTTATCGGCAGCCAGGGAGGAGACGATCTCCAAAGCTACCCTTGATGACTACATAGCTCAACAAATACGAGATCATCAAGCGATCGAAGCGGCAGGCCAGGTCGTTAAACTGGGTGACCTTACCCAGGCTGGTACGACCAAATTAAGTACCCGCCAGGATATATGATCCCCAAATTCCATGTGTATAAGGGGACGGGCAATCCACACCAACACGTTGCTCAATTCAGAGCTTTGTATGGTAACACCGGGGGCGATGACAAATTATTGCTTCGCCAATTTGTTGGCAGCTTAGCGGAGATAGCATTCGAATGGTATTCAAAGCTTCCGAATGATTCCATCAAGGCATTTGCAGAAATGGAGCTACTGTTTACACAAACGTTCGCGTGCTCTAATGAGCGTACTCCAATCACGGCATTAATCAATGCCAGGGTGAAACCGGGAGAGGCCTGGGTTCAATACGCAATTCGGTGGCGCAACCTATAGTCAAAGTAAGAACAGCGCATAGAAGAAGCTCCTGCTGTGGGCATGTTCGTAGGGACCCGTGATCCTCAGGCAACTATATCCCAGTTTATGATGTTCTTCAAGCCGACCACCTTCCAGACCTTGATTGACAAACTGGCCCAAATGGACCAGATGGACCATAGGTCGTCCTCTTCAAAGACATATCTTCGGAATGAAAAGGGCAAAGGGAAAGCGACCTTCGTCGCCAACGCTCAACAACAATCGAGTGATCCGAAACCAGTTATTCTCCAAAACAGCAGACCGCGATGTTGGATATAGTGCCCTCAAGGCAATTATCATAGTCGCGGGTAAGCGATTGTGATGATTGAGGGAGAACCTATACCGGTAGAACAATCTTACTCGAGATGATAGTATACTATCTGGATTGTCTTTATCATCATGTATATATTGATAGAGCCAATAGGATTCTTGCTTGACTACCAGAATTATGATGGCGATCATATACGTGGGAGCTGGGGGTCTATAAGCACATCCTTAAATGTCTCTAGTCGTGGGAGTACATCGATACACCAGAGTAGACTAGTGTATACTTATCTAGATCCTGACGAGAGGCGGAGGCCGGTCTCACAAGCCATTGGTGTCAGTTGTTCACCTAAGATAGTATACAGGTGCTCATTGGGTTATGATTACACTAGACGGACTCGCCGGGAACATGCTAGTTGGTATTATACCTATTGTCAGATAGCAGTTCCCTGGTGACATGTGTACAGATTAGTCTGTCGACCTGAGATCGCCATTTGTCTCATGTGAGTTCCCACTGTGCTTTAATTACTACCCTACCACGGCTCAAAGGAGTCGTGCAAACAGGTTTTAGTTGGGTACAGTCCCGAGCCGCATGGAGGCAGTAAGCGGATCGTCAGGGATTCGTCTCTCCTGGTATTGGGGGTTGATGTCGCGCAGTGCACGGGTGGCCATCACCAGAAATCCTCGGCCGGGGTATGTGAGAATTACCGATCCAAGATCGATAGTTTCTCAGGTGGTGATGGGTTACATACCGATACAAATTATCGCGTTGTTAGGGGTCTGACTTTATCCACCCCCCTAGACTCGATATGCGATACTCATAGACGAACGGACCGGACTGTACGGATATTGTCACTGACAGGCTCAGTAGGGTTTCAGGATGAGTTCGCTCACCGGCCTCCCTTTTGCTCAATACCTGGGCAGCTGTTACGTACAGCTAGTACCACTGACGTGCTTATGGTTAGACCCACTACCAGCGTATTGACGAGTTTTTAGAGTCCCCCATAGACAGTTTCCCAAGTTCGGGCGAAACGTTGTAGAGGCCGTATGGTTTTATGGCAGGGTTCGATCATATACGTGCATTTGTGCACGGATCATGATCGAACGGACCATACTAGTGGGCTTTGATTTAAACCGGATCCTAGTATTAGATTTGTTGGATTGCTTTCGTCTCATTGTATTCGTATTCAGTCGGAATGCCGATGCAGGTATGTATATACAGGTGAGGGGTATCCTTGTGATCCGTCACGAGTTTACTTTAAAAGATGCCATTCTATTTATTGTTATAAACATTTGGGTTAATGTTTATTAAGTGGAAATTGTGAGTGGAAATCATCATGAAGGGCATTAAATAAGCCATGTGCATTGGTGATGACTCATTGTCTTATTTTTTGTGCAATGTCACCTTTTTTGATTGATTATTGTATTGAAATGATATGAGGAGAGAGAGAGGGCAGCCATTAGGCTTGGGGTTGGTCTTGCGATTTCATTCTAGCACTCTCATAATTCATACAACACAATAACAAAAAAAAGGAGCTCTTCTTCATCTTCTTCTCTAGCTCACATCTTCCACCATGGCTTCATCTTCAATCTTTATCCATACAATCGCATGTGTTGAGAATCAATGGATGTATAGAGATAAAGTTATTACACACATTCTCTACTTCACATTGGATATGTCGGTTAGCAAACTTCATGTCCGAGTTGCTTCGGTTTAAAGCGGGAGCCCGTAAAAAGATTTCTTGACGTGGTGCCCTTTCGACGAGGAGACCGAAGATCGAGCGAGATCGGAGATGCCGCGAGGAGCTAAGGATGGTGGCTAAAGACCGAAGGGCACGGATCGATCGGTATAGCCATTCTAACTCCTTTTTACATTTAGCTAGTGTAGGGTTAATGGTAGATCCGGGCATCGGGTCATGGTAGCGCCAGTTTATTAAATATTTTTGTTCCGCATTTGGCCACGTTTTGATGGCCGGGGCGTTGTCGTAACCCAACATGGTATCAGAGACAACCCTTAACCCCATACTATCTTGTTTAGACGTGCTTAAAAGATCGATCAAACAAAATTTCCGAAATCATGATTTCATTTTTTCTAGTTTCTGCCGATTTTCAAATGTGGTCAAAAATATTTTCCAGAGGCTTAAAAATCCGTGCAGGCTTTTCTAGGAGTACAGAAAAAATTTGAGCTTATGATGCTTCTAAAGAGCCACGGAACCGCCGCATTTGACCCTTATTCGCGGCGGTTCCGCAGTCGTTTAGTAGCAACGGAGCACCAAATTTTTATTGTAGCTCTTTTACATGGAATTGTTATTTTTGTGATACTTGGTTTTGGCCCAGATTTTTGTTTGAGTGCTGGAGTTGCACTTGGGGCCAATTTGGGAAATTTAGTCGATCAAAATTTTAAGTGTGCATTTAACAGTACATGCATTATTATCTGCGGCCGTGAATGTCATTTGATCGGTACAACTCGTCTAATTGCTATATGTTCTTTTAGACGGGTTTGCGAACGTGATATTCACGTTGATGTTCTGTGTTGTGGTTGGATCGTCGTGGTGGATAGCTTGAGTGCAATGTTAGTACTATTCAGTTTCATTTTATTTGTACATTTGATATTACGGGACGAGCGTCTGACATGTAGACTGCCGTCACTGCCAGTTTGTATATTATTTGTTTGGGGCACGACCAGGTTGAGGTCGATGTCACCCTTGTATATTATTTTCTTTTCTATACTAGGATTGCCCGGCGGTGGGATTACCCCGCGGTGGAGTGCACGAATAGCTAGATTCTAAAGGGCAACGGATCCGCATCTCATGGCGTTGAGACAGAGAGGACCTTACTCTAGAATTGGCGGGCTATTCATCACACTCATAGGGGGTATAGGTTGACCCACGGAGGGGTGCTCAAGTTATCGGATTCCGTGAAGTGCTGGGTGGCCCATTCACGTTATTGAAGGGGATTGCCTCGCTTCTTGTTTTGGCGGGTAACTTGCCGCGCTCGTAGGGGTCTAGGTTTCATTGCACAGGCTATCCACATGACAGGGAACGTCGGGTCTCATTTGCGGCTCAAGTGAAACCCGGGGCTCCAAGATTATCTACCATTCTGTGTTGCTTCTGTGATGTTTCTATAATGTTGCTTTATATCATGCTTGGACGAATGTTATATATATATTTATATATATACTAGTAGATGTTGTATATGTTTTGCACCCGCGCTAGTCCAGTCCTCGCTCTGTCGTTAGTTAAGTAACCTAACGGGTGATGACGGGATCCAATGGCGAATGCGGATGGCATATACGTACATTTTATTTTCGTTCTTTTCTGGTGTGATTAATTGATGGGACTACGTTGATTCTTATCAATGCAACGATAAAACAAACCTATATTTAATGTTGTTGGAACCAATTTTAAAAACTGACATTACAGACGTACGCTTTTGCTTTGCACAGTGGTATTCGGTTATGAATATCCAGTACCTCATTCGACGAGGCAAGGGCCGAGATCTCTTCATCGGGAGTGACCCCTTGAGTAAAAGTTTGCGTCAACGTAATAACTTCACTATAGTCGAATTTTTTTGCTTTGCATCGTGGTATTCAGTTTCGAATATCCTGCACTTCATTCGACGAGGAAAGAGCCGAGATCCCTTCACCGGGAGTGACCTCTTTAGCAAAGGTTTTCGCAACTATATATTTATAAAAGCTATCAGGTTCCTTCAACGATATCAAGTTCATTACGTTAAACGTTTTTCGCCAAAAACCATTCGTAGCCCTCCGTCATTTCAGACGGGTAGCACTTAGTATTCATGCTATGTTTGTTGGCCTACGTCAAGACATAGTGTATGGTAGCTATTTGTTACTTTTCTGTTGTATAGATAGATACGTTGGTTTAGGACAGTCGTACTACTTTGTTGGCCTACGTCAAGGGTATGTACGTGTGGGTTCAAATTAACCTAGACAATGATGAGTAGAACTTGACATGTGACTTATGATTTGTTGGCCTACGTCAAGGTCATAAGAGCATGGGATAAAAATTCACATCGAGAGTTTCAAATATACAGGAAACTTGCCAGGCATGCACATACCTTCTGGAGTGTGATAACTTGAGTGGCTTCTATCAAGTTATCATGCGATGATAGTTGGATCCCGATTCCCACTGATGAGAAGGATTACTCCTCGGGTAATTCCGACTAATTCTCCTTTTGGATTTGTAGGAGAATTCGAGGAAACAGTAGGAGCCATCCAGATTAGATAAAGTGATTAACCATTCTGATCTAGGTTAGAGTGCACGCTGAGTGTTTCTTCTCTCTCTCTCTCTTTCTCTCTGGCAGTGACCATGACCCGTCCTAAGCTAAAACTTAGGAGCCCAGTTAACCGAACCTTATTAAAAACACTTTGGATTTTTGGAATGTCACGGAGTCGCATATATCCTTGTCGCTTCTATATCACCTTTGCATTTCTCCAGAACACCTCGTATCACTACGAACATCCACTTTCATTGAATAAATCCATCGTATAGTTACATACGAACTCGAAGGAACTTGTTCCAGATTCGAGAATAGATTCTGGTTCTGGGGAGATTGAATAGCATTATTCGGTTATCTTTTCTCTTTACCTTCCCACAGATTATGAGGGCTCCTAGGATTAGGAGAGGGTACACCTATTGAGATTATTAGATAGTCTTCTTCCAACCATAGGCAGGTGCCAAAAGGTAGGGAATGAAGAAAACCAATTAGCCTGAGTGTGGTGTACAGAAGGTAATAAGTAAAGACAAATAAAGGGATTAGAAAGAGAGAAAAGTAAATTGCGACTGCTATCATTCATGACCAAACCACATATTTCATCACTACTCCTACTTCACCTTTGTATTTCTCCAGAACACTCCGTATTACTATGAACGTCCATAATGCTTGAACATGCCATCGTATAGTTACATACGAACTCGAAAGAATTCGTTCCAGATTCGAGGATGGTTTCCGGTTCAGGAGAAATAGAATAGGATTATTCAGATGTCTTTTCCCATTACCTTCTCTCAGGTTGCGAAAGCTCCTAGGATTAGGAGAGTACACCTATTACGCTTATTGGATAGTCTTCTTCCAAACCATAGGCTGATGCCGAACGGTAGGGAAGGAAGAAAACCATTTAGCCTAAGTATGGTGTACAGAAGGTAATGAGTAAAGACAAATAAAGGGATTTGGAGAGATGGCAAGAAAATATACGGTTACAGTCATGAATCTGGATAATGGAAGATATATTACTAGGAATAGTAGGATACCCCTTCGAAATATTTCCATGTTTCAGTTTCACTATGCGTTGTTAATAGAAAACTGATTTCCCAATTAGATCCTTACTCCAGTGTATGTATTTACCAGGTTTTGATTCTTACATCTGTATGGTTTAACAGATGATAAGTGGGAGTAAGTTATTGGGAATTCGATGATCATCCTCATTATATCGGAATTCGTTGTAATTGGTGATATTTGAGAAAATCGCCTGGGTTTTTGCCGTACGGCAAATATTTGGTTTTGAATATCCGTTGTTATGCACCAATTTCAAACTGATATATCTGTACGTTTATTTTATATAGTGAGATATAACTTTTTGAAATTATGTCCATGACATTTACCTATATCAATTGATTGTTAGGTAATGAGCATTAAACAGCGGTGTAATTCTTCATAACCATAGTACAGTTTTCAACCTGCAATGCACAGGGTTTGAGTTATTCAACTCAGGGGATTTATACAAAGTATTGTGTGTTGTCCGGTATCCATTAGGACAGAGGGGTTGGTCCTCATACTATATTCTGTTTACTTGTGACTTCTCAAGTTTTAGACACGTGTTTCGTAGAAATACAAGGTCCGCGTTTTGAGAAGTTATAGGTATAAGAATAAACTAGAGAACCACGTGTTGCAAGTATCGGGATTCTTCAAGGTGATCGAAAATGTAGATACTTATGTTTGGTATTCAGTTGATAGTAATGATTTTTAGAACTTGCTTCTCTTTCAGATTACTCATAATTGGATGCACTCCTAAGTTGAGTAATGCTGATCGGCCTCTCTCCATTTAGTTGATATGCACTGGAGACAGCTGCATGATTTGAATCTGGTTCCGATTAAATAAGTGCCTCTGTTTCTATATGATATATAGAATGGATCATATCTTAACGATATTAAGGTATATGGAGTTGTCCGGCTTATGCTTAAAACCAGACTCTGGATAACTCAAGGCACGTTTCTGTAATGGCTATTTGTGGGTTAACCCGGGCTATGACGAGGGTTAACTTTCTACCATCTGGAAGATCAATAGTGATATTGTTCTTGACTCCCCACAGTTTTAGTAAAATGGACTTTTTCAGAAAATAGTAGAGGGAGTATGGTAGAACTGGAAGTGATTCCAGAACCGCAAATGATTACTGAAAATTTAATAGGACCTAAAGATTCAATCAGGTTTGACATTACATTAGCCACTCCGCAGATATGGTGGGTAACCTCAGGCACCCGAGAGGTACTCCGGTAGACTCAAGGACGGTGACAGGGAGGTTCTTGTTTACCCAGACTTGCATTACTACTGTTCCAGATTATGAGACTCAGCAAGAGGATGAGTATAGCATCATTCTAAACTAGCTTTAGAAGTACACGTGTATATGACTCAACCAGAGGGTTATTGTAGAAAGTGGGAGCAGCGGAAGTATAGTGGGAAAGTAGCTTATGTCTATTTATAGACTGAAGCAGGTATAGAGAAAATAGATCATCTATTTTTTATGTGACAGTCATAGGCTTTGACTTAATCTGAATAGGAGATGGATACGGTAAGAAGGTAGTAGGGTGTGATGTCCTGGTATTTGGGATGACATACACTTTATAGGAAGTGAAATTCCTATACTACGATTGGTTATACTGTGGTTGTCACACAATTGTTTCTCCATACAGGACATGGACATAATATCAGGGTTTCTGGTTACTAGATCTATGGTTTTAGATCAAGATTTGGGAAGTGTTCCAATTTGGATACTTGACACTATTCTAAAGTGTTTTAGAAAGGACGACTCCTGGCATGGTGGTGTACCTGCAGATGATGGAGTCACCCTCTCTAAAGGTGTCTTACAGACTAAAGAGAAGATGGATCTGCATGATTAGCATATCACTTACTTTGGCAATTGAGTTAATCATGAAATGTCAAGTACCACACCAGATGTTGTTTTTGCACTAGCTGCAATAAACATATATTAATCCAATCCTGGAGAAATGTAGGGAAGCAGTTTATGAACATAAATGGATGTTCTATGGATATGGTAACGGCAGCCTCCTTCAGGAGACGGTTATCATTTCAATCTTCCAAGGTGACCTGGATGACAGAGTGGCTGTCGGAGTTATAGTTTTTCCCTCTTCTGAGGGACAGTATGTTGGACAGGTGGTCCAAGTGGATACTGAGGAAGGCATGGCGCAGTATATTGATTGAGTTCAGTGGACGATACAGTCTAAGAAATTTGTTGGATTTGGAGTTCATTTGTGAACTCGGTCCCATCAGATATCCAGACAAATTCCAAGACATGTATCGCTCATTTCGGGAGATAGGTTTCTCCGCGAAGTTGAGATATAGAGAGATATAGAAAGAAACATTGGAGCGGATCCACTCACTGAGGCTATTTCTCAAACACATTAGTTTCATAAACAAGCTTTGTTAGACTGATTAGTAGAGAAGTTGGGTGTTCGGTATCACACGGGCTGTGAGTATGCGACATCGCAATAATTGGCCTTAAGTGCAAGTGGGAGATTGTTGGATAAAGTGCCTTCAAGGCAATTATCATAGTCGCAGGTAGGCGATTGTGATGATTGAGGGAGGACCTATACCGGTAGAACAATCTTACTCAAGATGATAGTATGCTATCTAGTTTGTCTTTATCATCATGTATATGTTGATAGAGCCCATAAGATTCTTGCTTGACTATCAGCATTATGATGGCGATCATATACGTGGGAGCTGTGGGTCTATAAGCACATCCTTAAATGTCCCTGGTCGTGGGAGTATCGAGACTGGGCATAAATACTCCAGAGTAGACTAGTGTATACTTATCTAAACCCTGACGAGGGGCGGTGGCCGGTCTCACAAGCCATTGGTGTCAGTTGTTCACCTAAGATAGTATACAGGTGCTCATTGGGTTATGAGTACACTGGACGGACTCGCCGGGAACATGCTAGTTGGTATTATTCCTATTGTCAGATAGCAGTTCACTGGTGACATGTGTACAGGTTAGTCTGTCGACCTGAGATCGCCATTTGTCTCATGTGAGTTCCCACTGTGCTTTGATTACTACCCTACCATGGCTCAAAGGAGTCATGCAAACAGGTTTTAGTTGGGTACAGTTCCGAGCCTCATGGAGGCAGTGAGCGGATCGTCAAGGATTCGTTTCTCCTGGTATTGGGGGTTGATGTCGCGCAGTGCACGGGTGTCCATCACCAGAAATCCTCGGCCGGGTGTGTGAGAATTACCGATCCAGGATCGATAGTTTCTCAGGTGGTGATGGGTTACATACCGATACGAATTATCGCGTTGTTAGGGGTCTGATTTTATCCACCCCCCTAGACTAGATATGCGATACTCATAGACGAACGGACCAGACTGTACGGATATTGTCACTGACAGGCTCAGTAGGGTTTCAGGATGAGTTCGCTCACCGGCCTCCCTTTTTCTCAATACCTGGGCAGCCGTTACGTACAGCTAGTACCACTGACGTGCTTGTGGATAGACCCACTGCCAGCGTATTGACGAGCTTTTAGAGTCCCCCACAGATAGTTTCCCAAGTTCGGGCGGAACATTGTAGAGGCCGTATGGTTTTATGGCAGGGTTCGATCATATACGTGCACTTGTGCACGGATCATGATCGGACGGATCATACTAGTGGGCTTTGGTTTAAGCCGGATCCTAGTATTAGATTTGTTGGATTGCTTTCGTCTCATAGCATTCGCATTCAGTCGGAATACGGATGCTGGTATGTATATACAGGTGAGGGATATCCTTGTGATCCTTCACGAGTTTACTTTAGAAGATACCATTCTATTTATTGTTATAAACATTTGGGTTAGTGTTTATTAAGTGAAAATTGTGAGTGGAAATCGTGATGAAGGGCATTAAATAAGGCATGTGCATAGGTGATGACTCATGGTCTTAATTTTTGTGCAATGTCACCTTTTTTGATTGATTATTGTGTTGAAATGATATGAGGAGAGAGAAAGAGAGAGAGCAGCCACTGGGCTTGGGGTTGGCCTTGAGATTTCATTCTAGCACTCTCATAATTCATACAACACAATAACAAAAAAAAGGAGCTCTTCTTCATCTTCTTCTCTAGCTCACATCTTCCACCATGGCTTCATCTTCAATCTCTATCCATACAATCTCATGTGTTGATTATCAATGGATGTTTAGAGACAAAGTTATTACACACATTCTTTACTTCACCTTAGACATGTCGGCTAGCAAACTTCATGTCCGAGTTACTTCGGTTTGAAGCGGGAGCCCGTAAAAAGATTTCTTGACGTGGTGCCCTTTCGACGAGGAGACCGGAGATCGAGAGAGATCAGAGATGCCGCGAGGAGCTAAGGATGGTGGCTAAAGACCGAAGGACATGGATCGATCGGTATAGCCGTTCTAATTCCTTTTTAGATTTAGCTAGTGTAGGGTTAATGGTAGATCCGGGCATCGGGTCATGGTAGCGCCGGTTTATTAAATATTTTTGTTCCGCATTTGGCCACGTTTTGATGGCCGGGACGCTGCCGTAACCCAACATGCGAGCCCTCGAAGAGAAGTTGAGACGTCCTTACTCGTTTCCCCGGGATAAAACGAGAAGACTATTCAAACTAGCGGTGCGCAACAGGTTTATCACTCTGCCGGATCCGAGACGCCCATTGCAATCGGGCGACGTCAACAATCCCAATTACTGCCCCTACCACCGAATAGTGGGCCATCCAATCGAAGATTGCTACGTCTTTAAAAACTGGGTCGAAGACCAGTACCAGCAGGGGCAAGTTCGCGTTGTCCGAAAATTGGAAGGTAAACCCGCCACAGCAGCACGCTCCTAAAAAAGTGGATACGTCGGGGGCATCATTCTCATTTATAGAAGAAGCTCCATGGGAAGTGGTCCTTTCAGTTAAAACTAAAAGAATGCTGAAGGATCTTCAAGCATGTCCGGCGATTACGTGGAAGAGCCCGCTGGAGCCTGAGATCATTGACGGAATGCTGAAACCGCGCCCAACGCTGAAAGTTGGTAACGATGGGCAAAACCTCCAGGCCAAGCCTCAGAAGTCTTCAAAGAAAAAGAAGAAGGCCAAGAAGCCCGTGCAGCTCGACGGCAATCGTACAGGTCTGCAAAAGTACATCGACGCACTGGAGGAATACAACCAAAAAGCGCGGGCCCCAGTCACACTAGAAGAATTCCTCAAGCATATTCTAGAGAACGGAAACAGTGATATTGATGAAGGAGACAATTCTTTGGAAGAACCCGAGAATCATGTAGCAAGTTGCCACATGATCTCTCACTTGTCGATAAATAGCAAAGAAGCTCCTGACGTAGAGAAACCGGGGGCAGGGTCAGAGCCAAAATCCATGGAACCGTCAGATGACCTGATCGACAAGCTACTGAACGAAGCCCTCCAAAAGAGCAAAGCTGATCGAGGACGTGAAGCGGCCATATACAAAAAGGCCAAGCGTCGGCGTCAAGCTGAAGAAGCCCCGGTAATAAGAAGTCATAAAGTATCCCAACCGGATCGAAGCGTACCTACCACCAGCAAGAGCAGAATCAAGGTAGGGAAGCAATTCGCCAAAGCTCTATCAATGGGAATGAAGCTGCCTCCTTTCGAAGGAAATACTCCCGGGAGTACGTGCCTCGACGAAGCGGATGTACATCCGAACTACTGCTTGTACCATCGGAAGGTCACGTACCCTACCAAAATGTGCAATGCCTTCAAGAAGTGGTGGCAGGGATACGTTGCCCACCGACAACAATTTAAGAGAATGAAGCGCAAAGCCCGTCAGGAACAGAGAACCACGACAGACGAGCATGAAGGAACAGCCGGTAACTGTCATATGGTTGATGCCATCCCGACAAGAGCAAAACCTCAAGTTCTTACCTTCGGGAGCAATTCTGACGAAGAAATAGCCCTCGGCCCTCTCTTCAAGGAATCCATCTCTGAAAAAGAGGAAGAGATGAAGAACTGTGAGAACATTCAGCTGCGTAACCGTACGTTGCCTGAAAAGAATCTCGGACCTTCAAACAAAGGTTCGGGCAAAAGGGACAAAGGAAAGGAAAAAGTCGCTGAGGAGATTGCTCTCGATGATAGAGTTTTCGAAGAGCTCACAGGTAAGAACCCGCTCAAGAAGAACAAGGTGGATTACAGTGTCCTAGCGCATCTGAGAAAGATACCCTCCCAATTGAGTATCTTGGATGTCCTTCTCCTTTCTAAAGAGGCACGAGATTCCCTAATCAAGGCGTTACAAGAGCCCGACCAGTTTCAAGCCTTCCTGGCGGAAGAAAAGATGGAGGACGAGATGGAAGAAGTCCACACGGCTGATATCACCTTCAGCGATGAAGACCTCCTTCTCGGAATGTGCGAGCACAACTGTCCGCTGTATGTAACCGGGTATTGCCAAGACATCAAGATAGGGAAGATCCTGGTTGACAACGGGTCCTCCGTCAACCTTCCCAATGTAAGAGTACTGAAGGGGATTTGCATGAACGTTCAGCACTTGGCTCGGGATAAAATTACCATCTCCGGTTTTGACTCCCAATCATCACAACGCTCGGGTCTGTAATACTGACATTATACTTCGGGCTGCTCGTCACTGACATCAAGTTCCATGTTATTGACGCTAATACTTGCTACAACGCTTTGCTCGGCAGGCCTTAGTTACATGAGTACAACGTCATCCCTTCTACACAACATCAGTGTATGAAGTACTTCAAGGACGGCCTCGAGTACACAGTTACAGGGGAGCTGAACCCATTCTCTGTAAATGAAGTTCGCAAATACGAAGACGCCAAATACTTCTTACCATACTTCGAAGATGTGAAAAGATGTCGCAAACCGGAGGACAAACAAAAGTCATCGCCACTATCCCGATATTCGGGAGCGATACTGAAGAAGATGAAGAGATGGTCTACTCGGGACAACCCCAAGGCAATAGGCCAGGACCATCTACTCCTATGTTGGTCTTTGGCAGTTATTGAAGAAGATGCCAACGCAGTATTCTCCGTACGCCCATCAATACAGACCTTTGCTGGAGCTGACCAGAGTTTACAGATTACTCTGGTCCCGCAGCGGCATTACAAAGAACTTGATGCACTTGGTACGCATAGTGTGCAAGAGCTACAGACCTTCTACATCCCTCCTAAACAAAGAGGTGAGAAGGAGATCCTTTTCTACCAATCTACAGAGACTAAAGTGAAGAAAGAAGTATGGCACGATGCCGAACATGCGCTCGACAGGCTTCAACCAATCCGTCTGCCCAGGTATTACACAGAGGGACTAAAAAGGCTATTGAGATGCCAAGGTGTACCTTTCAAACAGAATGCTCGTTAAGCCCAGTTCTATAACAAAATTTGGAACGTTCCCGGAACTCAGCAAAAGAGGCCCAACGGGAGAATGGAGACGGCTGGCCTTGGATACGGTCGGTCCAAGAAACAGGAGCGATTCCATGGCTGACATGTCATAAATAACTCTGGTGGAGAGGCGAATATATTTCCAGATAGCGTTGATGTCGAACCAAAGCAACATCCCGTCGTACGAATATCAAGTCCGTCATTCGAAGAGCAGATTGAAAAGCTAATAAGAGAAGCAGGTCAAAAGGTTCGGGATGACCATAGCCACGAAATGGCCATTTACGAAAAAGCCCGGACGTAACGTATCATTCAGCAGGCTATGGATGATGACGATCCCTTTCACCCCCAACTCGCTGTGCGCTCTCATGGCAAAAAGAAAGCCCGGTGCATAAGCAATGATAAGATAAAGAACGAGGACGGCGTTCAAAGACAGCGAAGCAGATCCAAGAAGCCACGCGAGCGAGGAAAAGTCAGCTGGAACCCGTCTTTTATGAAAAAGATGGGTCGGGAGTACTCTTTCCCTCAAGACAAGATAAGGAAAATATTCAACCTTTTCATGAAGTATCAAATGATGACGCTCCCGGAGTCTTGATACCCCGAACAGATAAACGAGGTTCATCATCCGGATTATTGCTCCTACCACCAGGTAGTGGGACATCCTCTTGAAGACTGCTTCACCTTCAAAAACTGGGTTGAAGATCAGTATCAGCAAGGCAGGTTTACTCTATCCGACAGTTAGAGGGTAGCCCCGCCACGAAAGCATGAGCCAAGAACAACCTACACTGCGAGGGAAAGTCTAGATCAGCATTGAGCTTAGAAACGGGCCCGTACCGCCATATGATAACATTTTCAAACGAGGGAGAGAACGAGAAAATGGACGTCCTCTCCTAATGCTACGCAAATGAAGATGAGAACGAGCTGATTTCAGAATTTCCACTGGCGCCAAAAGAGCTGGAAGATGGAATACACACCTCAGCAGACAACCTGAGAAAAATTGACTTGGGGACGGCAAACGAACCAAGGCCAACGTTCGTCAGTGAGCTGCTGTCTGAGAAACAGGCAGCCACGTTAAAGGATGTGCTTATGCAATATAAAGACTGTTTTGCATAGAACTATTCCGAGATGCTAGGATTAGATCCAGAGATAGCTGTTCATAAACTGGCGATATCGCCGGACGTCAAGCCGGTCAAACAGGCGTCAAGAAGAATGCGGCTCGAGCTTGAGATGAGTATCAATGCCGAAGTCAAGAAGCTAATCAACTCCGGCTTCATCCAAGAAGTTCAATATCCTGACCGGATCGCCAATATCGTTCCGGTAATGAAGAAAAATGGGACAGTGTGCATCTGCGTAGATTTTCGGGATCTCAACAAAGCTTGTCCGAAAGATGACTTCCCAGTGCTTGTCACCGAGTTGATGATCGATAACACATCCACCTATAAAGTCTTCTCCTTCATGGATGGATCCTCAGGGTACAACCAAATCAAGATGCATCCTGAAGACCAAAAGCACACTGCTTTCCGAACTCCGTTGGGCATATTCTGCTACAAAGTGATGTCATTCGGTCTGAAGAACGCTAGCGCACCTACCAGAGGGCCATGACAAAGATCTTCGATGACCTCGTACATGAGATTGTTGAATGCTATTCGATGAGCTCATGGTGAAAAGCAAATCATACAAGGAATACTAGGAGCATTTGAAAATAGTGTTTCAGCGTCTTCGGAAATATAATCTGAAGATGAACCCTCTGAAATGCGCATTTGGAGATCCCTCAGGCAAATTCCTAGGATTCATCGTACTACACCGGGGTATCGAAATAGACCCATCGAAGATCAAGGCAATTATGGAAATGCCTTCGCCAAGAACTCTCAAGCAATTACGGTATCTCCAAGGAAAGCTCGCGTATATCCGGCAGTTCATAGCTAACCTCTACGTCAAATGCCGCTCTTACAGTCATCTAATGAAGAAAGGGATCCCGTTCGTTTGGGACCGTAAATTCCAAAGCGCAGTGGACGAAATCAAGCAATATCTGCAGAACCCGCCGGTACTAACCACGCCGGTCAAAGGAAAGCCCCTCATCCTGTACACAATAGCCCTTGAAGGTTCTTTAGGCGCGTTATGGGCACAGGAGAACGACCAGGGGAAGGAGAGAGCTCTTTATTATTTGAGCCAAGTTCTCCTGGGGGTAGAAAATAACTACTCCCCCATCGAAAAGCATTGCCTGGCACTGATCTTCGCAGTAACAAAGCTCCAACATTACGCCTTGGCAAATGAGGTCCATCTCATATCAAAGGTGGATCCTCTCAAGTATTTGATGTCAAGTGCCATGCTAACAGGAAGGCTTGCCAAATGGGCCTCCTCTTGATGGAGTTCTCGATAGTATATCGACCCTCAAGTCAATAAAAGGCCAGGTCATCGCCGATTTTCTCGTTGAGCATCCGATACCTGTCGACTCTCCTTTGAACTGCGAGTTGCCGGATGAACACACGTTTGACGCAATTGACAGGGAGAAAGAAGGGAATGATACCTGATGGGAACTCTACTTCGATGGAGCGTCCTCCTTGAAGAAACGAAAGCAAAACACCCCCATGATTAAATCCGGGGTGGGACTTATCTTCGTGACTCCACAAGGAGGGATTATGCGCTTTGCCCTTTCCTTAGCAGAGCCAAGAACAAACAATGAAGCTGAATATGAAGTTTTGATAGCAGGTCTTGAGATTGCTGTCGACATAGCCGTTGAAAACCTCCTCATATATGGAGACTCCCAGCTAGTCATTAGCCAAGTAAATGGCGACTACCAGACGTGCAAGCCAGAACTGATCAGGTGTGGTGAAAGAGTGCAGCAATTGCTGGCGCAAATCCCCTCCTACACCCTGGAAAGCATACCGCGTGCAGAAAATAGCAAGGCAGACGTGTTAGCCAAGCTCGCTAAAGAACTGGCCGACGAAAACCTCGATGACGTAAAGATCATTGTGCAAAGTTGCCGGATTCTCGCACCAGCAGAAATATCTCCGAAGACATCTAAAGGAGAGGAAGCAACCGAACAAGAGGCCTTCCAATTGGAGGGTGAAGAAAAGGCGTAAGATTAGAAAGAAGTCTTCATAGACTACTTCAAATCCCATCGAATGCCCGAAGAAGCGTCGTCAAAACATCAGCTCATGAAGCGAGCCCTATCTTTCGCCTTCATCAATGGTACTCTTTATAAGAGATCATTCGACTGTCTATGGTTGAGATGCCTGGGACCGGAAGAAGCAAAGAGGGTCGTTCGAGAAACTCATGACGGACTCTGCGGTTCCCATCAAGTTGGACCAAAGATGAAGCTGAAGATCAAAAGAATGGGTTACTATTGGCCCACGATGATTCGGGACTGCCTTGAATATGCGAAGCAGTGTCACTCATACCAAATTCATAGGGACTTCATCCATCGGCATTCGAATCCGCTACACCCAACATTGGCTAGCTGTCCATTCGAAATGTGGGGAACCAATATAATCGGGCCCATCGAGCCAGCATCATCCAAGGGACATCGGTTCATACTAGTAACAACCGATTACTTCACTAAATGGTCAGAAGCAATACCGTTAAGATAGGTGAAGACGAAGAACATCCTCCATTTCTTCAAAACACATGTCATCTACCGGTTCGGCACCCCGCGACGGATCATCTCGGATAATGGGCCGGCCTACAGAAGCCATAAGATCAGCCGCTTCGCACAGCAGTATAAAATAGATTGGAGATATTCTTCAGTTTATAATCCTCTAGCTAACAGTCTAGCTGAGGCTTTCAACAAGATCTTGACAAAGATCATAAAGAAAACGGTGTCCAGAAATAAAAAGGACTGGCACGAGAGATTGCATGAAGCTCTCTGGGCCTATCGGACTACGTTTAAGACGGCCATGAACACAACGCCATTTGCGTTAGTATTCGGCACGGAAGCGGTACTTCCCTTGGAGATAGAGCTACCCTTTCTACGAGTGGTGGTTCGGTACGAACTGACAGATGAAGAAAATGCCCATCTTCGGCTTGAGGAGCTCGATGCCCTTGATGAAACTCGTCTCATGGCGCAGCAAAACCTAGAGGCTTACAAAGCGAGGATGACGCGCTCATACGAAAAACTGACTAGGCCGAGAACATTCCGCCAAGGCGAACTCATGCTAGTCGTAATGAGACCTATGATCCCCAACCGTGCCAAATGGAGGAAATTCGAGCCGGACTATGAGGGCCCGTACATCATAGACAAGGTCTACCAAGGTGGGGCCTATTTGCTCATGGATATGTATGGCGAAAGACCCTTCTAGCCAATAAACAGGCGGTTCCTTAAGAAATACTACGCTTGACAAGTCACGGCTCAGGTTAGTGATGGATGATGACGCTCATGTCCACTCGCTATCTCCCTGAGTCCAAACTCTATAAGTAGTATCCCGTGAAACCCCGCCTCGAAATACAACGGACCGAGATGTCCTTAAACTAGCTATGGACCGAGATGTCCTCGAAATACAATGGACCGAGATGTTCTTAAAACTAACATTGGACCGAGATGTCTTTAAACTAACAACGGACCGAGATGTCCCTAAACTAGCAACGTCGCCTCAAACACAGCGATAGTGGAGTGCAAGTCCATAAGTCCCAGCGGTGAGGACTGCAACTCGAATCCCACCGGCAAACAAATGGGTCACACGCGGTGAAACTATTCTCGAGAGTTTCATCGTGCAAAAAAAACGGTACGTCCACAAGCGAAATGGGCACGGATGAAAACCCGAAAGGGCTCCGTGAGTAAAAACAGCAGGACTGCCGGCGAGTTCGTGAAAACCCGAAAGGGCACAAACTCGTAAAAAAAATTCATGCACACTTGCGAGGTCCTCTCGACCTTGTGAGGAGAAAACACCTGCGTGAGATCCTTACGACTCACAAGGGAGAAACACACTTAGGGATCCCCACGATTCCTAAGAAGAAATTACACTTACGAGATCCTTACGACTCGTAAGAAGAATTCCCCCTATGAGACCCTCATGGTGCATAAGATTCAAAAGCCCTAAGCTACAGGGATCTAAACCTGTTCTTAAGCCATCACACTCCCTAAGTTGCCCTACAAGCAGTTCAATATTGACCCTTGTATACAATCCACGGGCACAAATAAATGTCTCCCCCACCGAGTTCCACCAATGGCGCGAAATTTCCCCATTTAGCGAACAACACTTGTAAGTCCTCTCGACTTATAAGGAGAAAACACTCTTGTAACATCCTTACGACTTATAAGAGAACACACACTTAAGAATCCTCATGGTTCCTAAGGAGAAAACGCACCTATGAGATCCTCACGACTCGTAGGGAGAAACATCTTTATGGGACCCTTACGGCTCATGAAGTCAAAAGCCTTAGTCGATAGGATCCTAACCCTGTTTGCTAAGCCACCTTTGTTCGAACCGACAAAGGCAAATGATGATTCGCTCCTGGCAATATTCCAGTTGTAGCGATGCTGATGCCTAAATCGGTATCAAATTCCAAGTCCTTTCACGGCAAATGAGGATTCGCTCCTGGCAATATTCCAGTTGCAGCGATGCTGATACTAAGATTGGAATCAGACTGCAAGTTCCATACTCGCAGCAAAAGATCAGCGAGCCAAAAATGCATATGAAATAGCCGAAAGGATGGGACAACTTGCAACAAAAATCAACAAGTAAAATATATACATATAAAAACAGCAGAAATGATTGGGCACCGTGAAAAAATAGCCGAAATGATTGGACAATCGCGACTTTCACGATATAAAAAGCTGAAATGATAGACTATCGCGGAAAGAAATAAAAAATGAAGTGAAATTTCTGCCCTGCATGTGAGATCATATTGACCCATGTATACAATCCATGGGCACAAACGAAAAGGGAACCATATCGTCCCACCAGACTTCGTCAAAGGGAAGCCAGATCTCGATGGCTATATCTACAGCCTAGAAATCAACAAAGGCGTTCTTCTTCTCGTTCCAACCGGAAGCAGATACGACGTCAGCAAAATGGAGCCACGGCAAAGTCCCCTAGTTCCAAATCTCGATGGTTCACAGAAAACCTAGAGACTACCTCGGAACCATGGCAAAGTCCCTAGTTCCAAGTCTTGACGGAGGCATCTACAGTTTAGAGATCAACCAACAGCTTTCTTCCTCCCTCCAGTAGGATACAGGTGCGACATCAACAAAATGGAGCCATGGCAAAGTCCCCTAGTTCCAAATCTCGACGGTTCACAGACAACCCAGAGACAAACTCGACATTCGTCGCAATATTGCAGACACAATGTCAACCAATGAAGCAAAGGAAGATTCCTACCTTCAGGGTCTTGACGGCAACTCAAATGAGACCTGAATGACTATCGGAGACCATCCCACTCCAGCGCGGAGTGGTCATGACTCATCGGGGCTCCCAAACTGAGCCTAACCTCAAGTAAAAAGCGACACGGAATATCCCTAACGCTTGCTCTTTCGACGGTAATATTACCTGGAAGATTACTTGAAGACGTCTTGTCCATCCTCCAAACGGATCAGAGACACGACAGTCGCGGGGCTACCCGAAATGCAAGATTGCATATCGGGGAATATATTGGCCAACGCGACGGTGCGACGGGTAAAAATCCCTAGTACCACAGACCCTAACGGACTTCTATTAGCAGGAGTTAACTGTGGCGTTAGAATACCTTTGCGAGAACTTCTTGATTCGTCTCGACTCGTAAGGAAATTAGTATCTTACGAGAACTTCTCGATTCGTCTCAACTCGTAGGGAAAAGCCTTAGGCAATGGGGATAAGGACCTGTTTCCTAAGCACTGGGGCCCTGCAAGTCAGTCCAAGATGGACTATTTCATACTATTCACAGGCCACACTCTCCAAAGTCGAATATCGACAAGGAGGGAAACAACCACTTACGAGTCCTCTCAACTTGTAAGGGGGAAAATTCTCTTGTGAGATTCTTACGACTCTCAAGAGAAAACGCACTTAGAAGTCCTCACGACTCCTAAGGAGAAAACACACCTGCGGGATCCTTACGACTCGTAGGGAGAAAAGTCTTTATGAGACCCTCACGGCTCATAAAGTTGAAAAGTCTTAGGCGGCAGATCTAAACCTGTTTCTTAAGCTATCGCTGCCCTGCAAGTAGGTCCAAGATGGACTATTGTATACTATCCACGGGCCACACTCTCCAAAGTCGAATATCGACAAGAAAAAAAACTACTTACGAGTCCTATCGACTTGTAAGGGGAAACATTCTCTAATGAGATCCTTACGACTCTCAAGAGAAAACGCACTTAGGAGTCCTCACGACTCTTAAGGAAAAAATACACCTACAGGATCCTCTCGACTCGTGGGGAGAAAAACCTTCTTGAGACCCTTAAGGTTCATGAAGATGGAAAAAGTCTTAGGCTACAAGGACCCTAAACTTGTCTCCTAAACCATCAATTCTCCGGCCACGCATAACATTGCACTACTTCACCCGCGTACATACTTACGTGGGCAAAGTAGTAGGGGGCATTTGTTCCCGCCAAAATTTTGGCTCAAAGCTTGCTCCCTTAAAAAATAATAACAATAAAATAAAAATAAAAATAAAGGAAAAAATCCACATGCAAAGCATGTAGGTACTGCCTCGGATAGAATTAAATCCTATGATGGCGCCTCACGCGCTCCTCACGCGAGTGCCAATGTGCAAAGCACAAAAAAATTTATTATATAAGAGTTAAACTCTTAGGAGGCAGTGCCTCACGTGCCTTACACGAGGGCGCCAGTGCCGAGAGTTAAAAACTCTGAGGCAGCGCCTCACGTGCTTCGAGGGCGCCAACGCCAAGAGTTAAAAACTCTGAGGCAGTGTCTCACGTATCCCGCACAAGGGTGCCGGTGCCAGAACTAAAAGTTCTCTGTCGTTGGATTAAAGATCCAACGGAGATGATAAATTATCAAAATACAGAATTAAATTCTATTGAGAAAATATTCCTCAAATCTTTCTGAACAAGAAACATTACTCTCTGTAAAACAGAGCACCGTTGGATTAAAAATCTAATGATGATTAAAAATCACCAAGCTATAGAATAATCTCTGTATGGGAAAATATTTCCCCAATCTTTCTAAACAAGAAAGATTGTGCTCTGTAAAAAAAAGAGCACCGTTGGATTAAAGATCCAATGGTGATTAAAAATCACCAAGATATTGATCCAACGGTGATTAAAAATCACCAAGATACAGAATAAGCTCTGTATGGGAAAATATTTTCCTAATCTTGTTAAATACAAGAAAAATGTCTTCTGTAAAACAGAAGTCCCTGTATCAAAGATCCAACGGTGGATAAAATCCACGAGTCAATCAAAAATCTCTCAATGAGAAATTTCCTTAACAAAATCAACAAACTTGCATCTACTATATAAAGGACTCGAGACTGAAGAGAGAAAAAGAGGAGACCACCCCATAAGATTTGAGAAAACAAAGAAGAAAAGGAGTTCTCTTGGAAGAAAAAGAAACCCTAGATGAGGGAAAAGACCTAGAGATCAATTTATCTCTTTTTACAAGAGTTTAACTCTTCCAAAAAAAAGAACTTAGTTCTTCCACTGATTGAGGTCTGCAGAAGCAGATCTCCCCACAAGTTGAGAATTTAATTCTCATCGGGGAGATTCTGTTATGCAGTCTCAAAATTTAGAGGAAAGAACTAGGTGAAGAATTTAATTCTTCCAAAGACATAGGAATTTCATTCCTCTGATAAAACTAGGGTTTAACCCAGCATAAGAATTTAATTCTTATAAAACAAAGTACTTGAAATTCTCAAGACTAAGATCAAGAGCCCCATGCATATTAACGTTCAACGCTATAACGACAGATCACATGTTCCTACGTGAGCACCTCTGAGGAACAAAAAGAAACAACTGAGATCGAGTCACATGGCCCCACGTGACCTCCAATAGTGCTTAGCACTTAGAAAAGAATAGGAAGATAAATCCAAAAGAGGCAGTGCCCAACTAGGGGGCGCCTCACGTGTACACACGTGAGGGTTATAAGATTTAAGTGTTTAACACTTATATGTATAGAACAAGGGAATAAGCCCGAAGAAACAATGCCCAATATTCAAGTGCCTCACGTGCCACACGTGAGCGCTCCAAATTTCAGTGTTTAACACTGCTTAAGAACCTCATGTGGAAGCACATGAGCGCCAAACATTTAGCAGTGTTTAATACTGTGAGAGGCCAACCCTGGCCAAAATTAGCAAGTCTCCTGAGACCAAAAACCATTTGACCATCAATCAACCGAGCCTTCCTATATTCAAGTCTCCCCAAGCAGACCTTAGTTCCAAAGATGACCAATGACTTCCTGACACATGGCATCTAAAACGATGTTCATTCCACCATGATCTCTCCTTTCAATCTGGAGTTCGGTTCAAGGGTATATCTCCCCACACCTGTAACAACTCCATTTTTAATGTACAAAGAATTGATTTAAATTCAATGTATACTTGGAGTATTTATTGCAGCTGATATCTCTTTAAGTATCTATTTCACTCAATAATTACAAGAAGGAGCTTGTAGCTCATTGGTAATACCTTGCACTGCTGAACCAAGCCACCAGAGTTCAAATCCCATGCCCCATATTATTTTTATATTATTTTATTTTAAATTTTTTGGAAAGTCAACAGTCAAACCGCAATAACTCACAAAATTTATACTGAACACAAAAAGTTAGATGCACCAAATTTCCCCCCAGATGATCCCCCACCCGACGAGCCCTTGACGCGGCCCGACTCGGGCCGGCGCCGCCGGCCGGACTCGACCGGACGGCCGAGTCGTCAACACGGAATTTCTCCGTGTTGACCTGGTCTTCTCACTTGAATAATTTATTTTCCCAGATCGGTTATCAAATTCTCAATAAATCACTTTTACTCCAAAATTTAATGATTTTTTAATGTTTTTATATATTTTTATATTTTTTTTTAATTAAAACCCTAACCCTAGCCTAACCCTATATAAACACCCCTACCATCTACCCTCTCACCCTACATTCCTAAGTCCACTCTCTAAAAATTTCAAGAGAACTCGGTACGTTAGAAAACGAGCGAAAGGCGAAGCGCTGCCGAAATCGACGGCGAATCCCGGCGATCGTACTAGGATTCTTCACGACGTTTCGACGCACCGACAAACCCACTACCTTCCTAGCACTCTCTAGCTTGTCCAAAACCCGTAAGTCCCTCTTTTTCTACCTTTCTTTCTTCCATTAAAATACGATTTTTCAAACCCGACGGAAATCGGAACAAACCAATTTCCGATTCGGATTTTCTGTCAAAACTCACTTGTCACTAATTCCATAATGCTTAAACATATTCATGTTAACTACTAATCACTTAAAAATCAATTTGGATAAAGTTTCTCACATGAAATGATAACTTTTGCAAAATACCGTATTTTCACACTTAAATACCATAATGTTTAGTTTTCACATTTAACCCCTAAACTTTGCTATACCTTAAAATAGATCATGAGGTAATGACCTGCCTCCACACACACGCAAATACAACCCTAATTGATATCATCAAATCTTAGAATACGATAATACAAGACTTTACATTAAAATACCATTTTCTTTATAAACCTTTTCTGAAAGTTCTAAGTTGTATACAATTTTAAAACAAAATCTTTTAATAGAAAAATACGATATGTCATGGACATCGATCGTTTATCTAAACCTGACTTTGTGGTGTCTAGGCTAGGCAAGTGAGCTTAGGTAACTTTAAAAGGCCCGTCTCACGATTCGTGAGCGGATCCCTCCTTCCTCACTTGTACTTACCTGGCCACAATTGGCGGTGAAGAGGCGATTTGAGGCTTCTAATGACGTGTCGTTTAGACCATTTAGAAATAGGCTAGTTGGGTTAGGAAACCCTAGAATCTAAAATACGGAAATTTACACCATTTTACAAATAAATACCTTATTTTACAAAACCGTTTTCTAAATGATTAGTATTTATTAAATCTTTGCAAAGCGCCACTACAACCCACATTTGGGGAACTCGTTAGGGATAGTACGGTTTATCGTGCACTCTCGAGCTTAGTAGTGCGAGATTCAGACCTCCGCAAGGAGCATTCGGTCTCGAAAGGTTTAAAATACGACATTTAAGAAAAATGAGATTTTGGAAATTAAAATATTTATTGAAAATTATTCTTGTATTAACATATATATATTTATCATTTAAACACATATTTTATTATAAGATAAAGTTTTCACTTTTCCTAAAAAAATTACAAGATTAAAAGTTACATTAAAATACCATGAATTTCAAATAAATCAATATTACAAATTAATACCTTTATTTATGAAATTATGATATTTTCACTAGAAATAACACAAAATAATATTTACACTCATTATAACTATAAAGACGAATAATAATTACTTGGGGTGTGTCTTGAAAACTATACAAAAGTATTTTTACATAAAACCCCCTCAAGTTTTATAAATTACAATAAGGACCCTAACAATTATAGAACTTCAAATTACATTTCTTTTAGTCTGACTCGGGTTTGAGTCTGATTATTTCTGACTTGAATATGATTCAAGTCAATCTACATTCTTGAATATCCCAACTCAATATAAACACATGAATCCCAGAATCCAGTTAACAATCTATACAATTTGACTGAATCAAACCATGGATATACATCCATTATTCCGTTATTCCATTTACCTGATTATGCAGTTACAATATGTTTACTGATATCATGGTTTTGGTCAGTCATCCAACTTACACAATACCATACAACAATACTATCAAAACACTACGGGGTTTAAGGGGTAGATTGGTACGGAAGGTGTTAAAGGTGGCACGAGATGGTCAGATTAAGACACATAACCATATTCCGTTGCTGTTGTACCGTGGCTTAACGGTTCCTTGTACATTCCGTTTGCCCTGGTCTCTAGCATATAGAGACCCCTCTCGTATACACTGGCATCCTTCTGTACCAAGCTACAAACAACAGCGTTAACACAATATTCCATAATATTCTACAACATAATACTTTAGAAAATACTCTTATGCTGTCTTTCTAATTCTTCCTTATCTTTGGGACTTACCGAGCGACCTGTTCGCTGACGACATTCTATTTCTTTCTTCTTTGAATGTCGTCAGGTGCTTTGGACCCAGCAGAGATCGAGCCCACCGGTGAAGACTTGAAGCAGTTCCACGAAGACCCCGAGCTCTAGATATTGTACCTTGTTCTATTCAGTATTTTCATTTCCTTTTATGCCACTGTTTAGGCATTGCTTTTCATTTCAGTTGTATTTACTTTTCATGCATTGTACAAAAGAATGTTATTAATAAAGTTGCTGTATTTCTATATCTCTTGTCTCTTGTGATTTACTTTTATATTGCTTAGATACGCTTAGCGTATATACTTCTGAGTACATACGTAGCGGACTTTGTCGCGTCTCCTTCGCCGTACACTGGGAAGCGGGGCGTGACAGGTTTTGTTAGTGGCCCATGCAGGTCAGAGCTGTATGAATCCCTATCATGCAGTTCTGGTCTGCGTGAACAACCTAAGCAATATAACATAAGAACCAGCAACTAAAACATTCTTTACAATTCATGTTTCTCTAATCTTACAAATTTCTATTCCTTGAATCTTATCATTTCATGTATTTGAATCTGTCCTAGCCTAAATTTTTCTTCAAGGTTATGGATTCTCCGAACAATGCCAGCACCAACGTCAACAACACACGTCCAACACTACCTCTCGTACCAGCTGTTCCTGCACCACCCACCGAGCAAATAGTGCTACTGGAAGCGATCCGCAGCCTTCTCGAGGGACAACAACAACTTCTGAACCGACCTAAGACCGACGCACCAGGAGTAAAGTAATTCAGGGCTTTACATACCAAACAGTTCTCTGGAAATGGAAGCCCTCTTGAAGCGGAAGAATGGGCACAAAGCATTGAAGACGATCTGGTAGCAGCTCAAGTGCCAGACATCGCTTGGGTCCGTGTAGCAAAACTACAGCTCACGGATAATGCTCGCAACTGGTGGAAGGTGGAAGAAAGCCGTCTGGTACAGCCGATTGAATGGAAGACTTTTCGCGAGAAGTTCGACGCGAAATACTTCCCTGTGACTGCCAAGTTTGCTATGGAGCAGCAGTTTATTCATCTACAACAGGGTTCAATGTGGGACAAATCAGTAGATGAATACGACGCTGAATTCACCATGTTAAGCAGGTAAGATATGTCATAATAGTTCAATTTTTAAATATCACATACTACACAGCTAACACAATCTTTAAACAGATTCGCGGCACACTTGATACCGACGGACGAGATCAGAGGCCGTCGCTTTCAACAAGGACTGGACACGGAAATTCAGGCTGCTCTAGCCACGGGAAATTTTTTGACTCATGAGGATGCTCTAGAAGCTTCCTGTAGTTATGAGGCAGTGATAAAAGTAAGGGGCAGACCTCAGTCTGCAGGAGTCAAACACCCTGCCAACCAGATGGCAGGTGGAGCCTCGTCCAGGCCACCTTTCGTGTCAAGGAGACCTGGAGTACCAACCCATAGTCCCAGCCCAGCCTTTTGCACCTACTGCAAGAGAACTGGACATACGATGAAGGACTGCCGTCGAGCCAACCGCCTTTGCTTAGTCTGCGGCTCAGCTACTCACGATATTGGGTCTTGTCCCCAAAGACAGAACCCAGTTACTGCACCCAGGCCAGCAATTACTTATCCGCAGCGACCAGCTCTTCAGGCACCTGCTCCCAGACCTGCACTACCTGCACCACCCAGAGGACCACAAGCTGCACCACTTCCTCGTCAGTTCCATCAAGCTCAAAGGAACATTCCGAGGAATGCTCCTCAAGCCAGAAGGAATGTACCAAGGCGGCAGGCTTTCACGATGTCCGTGGAAGAAGCTGAGGCCACTGGCCAAGTCATCACTGGTAAACTTTTCTTTTCAAACTTTACTTTTCTATCCTGTTACTTAGTTACATATTTCCTATACCTAAAACAAATCCCACATACCTTAGGTACAATCTTAGTATCCTCAATCCTTGCACTTGCACTGTTTGATACTGGAGCATCACACTGCTTTATGTCGCAATGGTTTGTTCGAACCCATGCGATTCCAGTCTCACCGCTTGTATCCAGCTGGAATGTCAGTTCAGGAAATGGCGTTCTAAAAGCAACTATGGGATACAGCTTGTGTCCAGTCGTCGTCCGCAGTCGAGAGTTTTATGCTGACTTCAAAGTGCTGGACATACCGAACTTCGATGTGGTTCTAGGAATGGATTGGCTTGGAACTTTTTATGCTACCATAGACTGTCGTCAAAGGAGGGTAGTATTCGAGATCCCAGACCATCCGGTCTTCTATTTCAAAAGCGGAGACCGTACACTGGAGCCAAGTACCTACAAAGCGAATCCAAGAGAAGCAGTAGTTGCAGCAGCTCAAGCGGAGGAAGAATCAAGACCAGATGTGGTTTGAGAGTTCGACGATGTATTTCCTGACGATATATCAGGTTTGCCTCCCGATCGAGCTCTTGAATTCAGTATTGATTTAGTACCAGGAGCACAACCGGTGATCAAAGCACCCTATCGTTTAAGTCCGGAAGGTTTGAAGGAAGTCCGAACACAGTTGGACGAATTACTGGCGAAAGGATGGATTCGTCCCAGCACTTCAAGTTGGGGATCACCTGTATTACTTGTGAAGAAGAAGGAAGGTTCATACAGAATGTGCATCGATTACAGATCCTTGAACGAAGTCACTATAAAGAACAAGTATCCACTCCCGCGCATCGATGATTTATTCGATCAGTTAAGTGGATCTTGTGTTTTCTCTAAACTAGATCTTCGTTCAGGTTATCATCAAGTGAAGATCAAGGAAGCTGATATTCACAAAACAGCTTTCAGAACTCGCTATGGACATTACGAATTTCTAGTGATGCTATTTGGAGTGACCAACGCACCCGCAATATTCATGAACCTTATGAATCAAGTTTTCCGGGAGTACTTAAACAGGTTTGTTGTCATCTTCATCGACGACATCTTGGTGTATTCTAAGAGTCGGAAAGAACATGCAGAACATCTACGAATTGTCCTAGAAACTCTTCGACAACATCAGCTTTATGCCAAGTACAGCAAGTGCGAATTTTGGCTAAATCAAGTTGGTTTTCATGGACATATCGTATCAGGAGAAGGAATCTCTTAGGATCCAGCAAAAGTTTCGGCAGTTAGCGAATGGCCTACACCAAAGTCAGTGAAGGATATTCGAAATTTCTTGGGTTTAGCTGGATATTACAGAAGGTTTATTGAAGGCTTTTCGAAGATAGCAATGCCCCTGACCAAGCTCACACGTAAAGATGAAGAATTTGTGTGGTCAGAAGCATGCAAACAAGCTTTCGTAGAACTCAAGTCAAGGTTGACATCAGCACCTATTCTCGTCATACCGGATCAATCTGGAGGATTCGAAGTGCATTGCGATGCATCCTGTAATACTCGGTTCTGTTTTATACACCAAAATCCGTATTTTTCGTTAAACTATAAATTTTGTTATTTTAATTGTTTATTATTTTAAAGAAATCCCTTTAAACCCTAAACCCCGGCTCATCCCTTTCTCTTCAAAATTTCTTTTAATTTTTCTCCATGGCCCAATCCCGGCCCAAGACCATTGTTCAGCCCAGAAAATTAAAGAAATGGAAATTCATTTGTATTTAAACCAAAACCCAAAACCTTAATAATTAAGCCGGCCCGTTTCTTTTTTCCCCATTTAAATACTGCGCTGGCCCGGCCCACTCCTCCTCTCAGCCCATCCCTCTCTTCTCTTCAATTTCTTTATATTTTTCTTATTATTCCTCAGCCCACTCCCTTGCAGCCCGTGCCTCCTACCCGACCCGGCCCACTACCCAACCTTCTTCCTCTAACGGCTACATCCCCATTTCCCGCTCCACTGTTCCCCGATTCACCATCGTCGCCGCCCCTCGCGCCAACGCTCGCGAGCGTTACCCGCGACGCGCGCCTCTCTCTCTCCTCTCATAATTCCTTCTCTCCCCACGTCTACTCCCCTCATTCTTCTTCCCACTCCCGTTCTCTCTTTCTCGAGCCACACCCATGCTTCCTCCGTCGTCATTACCCACCCCTTCCACGACGACGACGACTGATTCCCATTCCTTCATCACCTCACCGTCGCTCGCCTTCACCTCATCATCTCCACCCTTGCCCTCAGCCTCGTCGCATCCACCAATTCACCATTACCCGCAACCGACACCCTATACAGCTCCAATCTCTGACCACCTCCTCCCCGAGCACCCTCACCTGCACCCCTCACCAGAGCCCACTGCATCTCGTCAACCACCACCATCATCGTCACCATCGCCATCATCCCTGCATCATCTTCTCACCCTCTCTCTGTCTCCCTCTCTTCCTCTGTTCTCTCTCTCACTCTCACTCTCTCTCTAAATTTCTCTCTCTCTCTCTCTCTCTCTCTCTCTGTGTGTGTGTGTGTCTCCCCCTCTCTCAATCTCAGATCTCTCTCTCTCTCCCTCTACCACTCTCTCAAATCTCTGTCTCTCTCTCCCTCTATCACTCCCTCCAATCTATGTCTCTCTCTCTCTCACTCTCTCACTGGTTTTTCTCTCTCTCTCTCTATAAAACCTCTCTCTTCCTCTACTATCTCCTCACAACCCAGTAGCAATCACATGCTTCACCCCCAGTGACAGTGCAACGACTCCGGACAACTCCAACGCAAATTCCGCATCTCGAGCCAAGCTCGCGCGAATCCGTTTCACGGCGTACATCACGCGTTCGTGACGCCGCTGCTGCCGTACGACCCCGAGACGTGTCCAGGCAAGTATTTTACTTGCTTACATGCTATTTACTCGAATTACAATCTTAGATTACTTAAAACATGAAGTTACAGTTTTAGATCAATTGTGTGTCATACCTGTTCGACGTGTGTTCTCAATCAAAATACTCATCAAATTTGACGGAACTAAATGGTGTAGTTTGGCCCGTATGGCTGTGAACCTATTGTATGAATTACGTTGGATATTATGACCGCTAATGACTAAAACAACTATCCCAAAGTTTACTAGAAAAACTGGAATTTTATTGTACCTGAAAACCGTTAAAATCATCATAAATTACATACATAATGGAATGATGCGTTCGAGGGCTCAAATCGAAGCCAACTCAACGAACTTTAACCCTATACTAGTTTCCAGATATTCCTGTACTTAAACTATAACGATATTTGGATCGGAGTGCGACTCTGGACTGCAGTCCAGAGCGACTTCAATTGTTGCTTGCTGTTCCGTAATGGGTACCACAAGATTTCCTTAACTCGTAGGTTGCGGAACTCTGCTGTGTATTGTAGGTGAACCTGTTAGCTATAAAACACAAGTGGTTTCATTCTGTTTCGTTATTGTTTGTTATTTATTCTGTAATTTAAAAGATCGGGACGCATAACAGTCCCAACAGAATCAGAATTGACATACTAATATTGAACAGTGTATATCTCCTGACGTACAGACGCGATTGAAGATCCGTTTGTTGCGTTGAAAATCTTACCGAAAAACCTAGATTTCATTCAACTGTAGCGTTGCTAAAATCTGATCCCAATTTGGATTAAAATGCGTTGCGAAACGGATTTCTGATTCTGAAACCGGATTTCCAGCCGTAAACGCTTAAAATGAAATGGCTATAATTAGTGATCCTGGAACCTGATTGGCATGAAACTAAATTCGATGGATAGATAACTGAACATACTAATTATTACCTGTTCACTGTTTCACTAAATTATAACCGTATAAGTTATGATAAATTATGCAAATGGTAGATTAATGATTCAGGACATCCTAAACATGCTTTATATACTGTTCACGCATCATATCATACACATGTCACTGCATTGATAACTTAGTGATAACGTGCATTACCCAGTGTTAGGTATTAGTGATGATTATGGTAAGTACGTCACTGTTCGTGTATCAGTGAATAAGTGAAAGTGATACGTACTTGAACACAATCAGTGACCCTGTTATTCTATTGCATTGTCGACGTCTGTGGGATACGTGTACGTGTGACTATAAGTGGTATGGGACACTTATGGAAGCTCTTGCACGGGTGTCACAGATAAGGCACCAGACACTGCCATTTATCTTAGGTATTAGTCGGGAAGTGCTTGATGGAGGTCATGCCCCCAGTTCTCGCGCAGACTTGTCACAGGCCGATTGGTATTTAGGGTTATGGTTAGCGTTTGATGTAGACCACGCGGTGTGGGGTAGTTTAAGTGTGAGTTCAACAGAATCTCGGGAGTCCCATGCCGGCTTATATATTTAGGGAGATATATGGAGATTTACAGGGTATGTGATTATCACCGTGATATACATGTTGGGCCCGTGGTCCCTTGCCCTTGGGTTCTACCCTTGGGTGGAGGACACTCGCGAGTGGTTGACTCTCACACTTGGACTGACGATAGGCTTAGTGGCCTGTACAGTGAGACTTAGAGACTGATAGGGATACTGGCATTGTTATACCTTACATACTGTGTTGACATTCGTGGCATATCATTCTACTGCTTTTACGGTTCTCCTAGACACCACAAAGTCAGTTTAGATAAACAATCGATGTCCATGACATATCGTATTTTCATTTTAATTAAAATTTTATACAACTTAAAGCTTAAATAAAGGTTATAAAGATTATGGTATTTTAGTGAAAAGTCCTGTAATGTCGTATTCTATGTTTTGACATATATCAATTAGGGTTATATTTGTGTGTGTGTAGAGGTAGGTCATTACCTCGTGGCTTATTTTAAGTTTTGGTGAAGTTTAAAGGTTCAACATGATATATTAAACTTGAAGGTATTATAGCGCAAGAATACGGTATTCGAAAACGTTATCATTTCATGTGTGAAAATTCATTAAAATTGGTTTCTACAAGTTTAGTGATCAAGATAAACCTATTTAGGAGTGAGGGAATTAATTAAACTAAGAAAAATGAACTTCATGGTATTTTTATGAAAAGAATATGGTTTTGCAAGAAGCTATCATTTCATGTGAGAAAGTTTGTTTAAATTGGTTTATGGGTGATTAATAGTCAACATGAATATAGGTAGGTGTTATGTATTAAGTGACAAGTGGAAATTTATAGAAAAACCGAATCGGAAATCGGTTTGTCCGATTTCCGTCGGGTTCCAAAAAGTCATATTTTTATATTAAAGAAAAGAGAGATAGAAGAGATGGGACTTACGGGTGTGGACAAGCTAAGGGGGATAGGGAAGGTGGTGGTGGTCGATGCGTCGAAAACATCGCGAAGGTTCTGATCCGGTCGCCGGAATCCGTCGTCGGTTTCGACAGCGCTTCGCTTCTCGCTCTTCGTACCGAGTTCTCGAGAATTTGGGAGAGTGGACTTAGAGTGGTGAGGTGAAAAGGTAGAGGACTCGGCCGAGTCGCCGGCCGAGTCGTCAACACGAAAATTTTCGTGTTGACCTGGTCAAACCCCCTGTATAGTCTATTTTCTCTGTACTGTTACACAATTTTCATTAAATCTCTTTTAAGTCCAAAATTAATGAATTTTTAATGAATTTTACATTTTTTTAATATTTTTTAATCCTAACCCTAACCCTAGCCTAGCCCTATATAAAGACCCCTACCCTCTACCATTTCACCTCACAACTCTAAGTCCACTCTTCCAAATTCTCGAGAACTCGGTACAAAGAGCGAGAAGCGAAGCGCTGCCGAAACCGACGACGGATTCCGACGACCGGATCAGAACCTTCGCGACGTTTTCGACGCATCGACAACCACCACCTTCTTTAGCCCCCTTAGCTTGTCCAAACCCGTAAGTCCCACCTCTTCTATCTCTCTTTTCTTTAATATAAAAATACGACTTTTTGGAACCCGACGGGAATCGGACAAACCTATTTCCGATTCGGTTTTTCTATAAATTTCCACTTGTCACCTAATACATAACACCTACCTATATTCATGTTGACTATTAATCACCTATAAACCAATTTAAACAAACTTTCTCACATGAAATGATAGCTTCTTTGCAATACCGTATTCTTTTCATAAAAATACCATGAAGTTCATTTTTCTTCGTTAAATCAATTCCCTCACTCCTAAATATGTTTATCTTGATCACTAAACTTGTAGAAACCAATTTGAATGAATTTTCACACATAAAATGATAACGTTTTCGGATACCGTATTCTTGCGCTTTAATACCTTCAAGTTTAATATATCATGTTTAAGCTCTAAACATCATTAAAACTTAAAATAAGTCACGAGATAATGACCTACCTCTACACACACACAAATATAACCCTAATTGATATATGTCAAAACATAGAATACGAAAATACAGGACTTTTCACTAAAATACCATATTCTTTATAATCTTTTCTTGAAAGCTTTAAGTTATATAAAATTTTAAATAAAATGAAAATACGATATGTCATGGACATCGATCGTTTATCTAAACTGACTTTGTGGTGTCTAGGCTAGGCAAGTGAGCTTGGGTAACTTTAAAAGGCCCGTCTCACGATTCGTGAGCGGATCCCTCCCTCCTCACTTGTACTTACCTGGCCACAATTGGCGGTGAAGAGGCGATTTGAGGCTTCTAATGACTCATCGTTTAAACCTTAGAAATAGGGTAGTTGGCTTAGGAAACCCTAACAACTAAAATACGGAAAAACTATACTCTTTTGCAAATAAATACCTTATATTTATAAAACCGTTTTTCTAAATGAATAGTATTTATAAAACCTAAGCAAAGTGCCACTACAACCCATCTTTGGGGAACCTGTTAGGGATGGTACGGTTCATCGTGCACCCGCAGGCTAGTAGTGCGAGATTCAGACCTCTGCAAGGAGCATTCGGTCTCGAAAGGTTTAAAATACGACATTTGAGAAAAAATGAGATTTTGGAGATTAAAATATTTATTTAAAATTATTCTTGTGTTAATATATATAATTATCATTTAAACACCTATTTTATCATAAGATAAAGTTTCCACTTTTTCCTAAAATTCCAAGATTAAAAGTTACATTAAAATACCATGAATTTCAAATAAAACAATTAATATTTTATTAGAATATATTCACTAGAATAACACAAATAAAATTCACATTCATTATAATTATAAAGACGAATAATAAATACTTGAGGTGTATTTTGAAAACTATACAAAAGTACTTTTTACATAAAACCCCCTCAAGTTTCACAAATTACAATAAGGCCCCTAACAAATATAGAACTTCAAACTATCTTCCTTTTAGTCTGACTCGGGTTAGAGTCTGACTACTTCTGACTTGAAAAATGATTCAAGTCAATCGATATTCTTTTATATTCCAACCCAATATGAATACATGAATCCCTGAATCCAGTTAACAATCTATATAACTTGACTGAACCGAACCATGGATATTCCTTTTACATGTTTCCCAGTATTCCATTTACATGACTCTACGGTTATAACCGTCTCCTGATATCATGGTTTCGGTCAGTCAGTCAGCCAATCATGCAAACAATACAATTTTACAAGATAACAATACAAACATGATATCGCGGGGTTTAAGGGGTAGATTGGTACTGAAGGTGTTAAAGATGGCACGAGATGGTAAGATTAAGACACCTAACCTGAATCCAATTGCCGTTGTTCCGGGTTGTATAACGGAGCCTTGTACTTCCATTTGCCCTGATCTCTGGCATATAGAGATCCCTCTCGTATACACTGGCATCCTTCTGTACCAAACTACAAACAACAGCGTTAACACCATACTACTATAATATGACAATACAATACAATATTAAAAGCACTCTCTCTCTCATTTACTATCTGTCTATTTCTCCCTTATCTTTGGGACTTACCGAGCGACCTGTTCGCTGACGACATTCTATTTCTTTCTTCTTTAAATGTCGTCAGGTGCGTTGGACCAAGCTGAGATCGAACCCACCGGTGAAGATTTGGAGCAGTTCCACGAAGACCCAAAGCTCTAGATATTGTACCTTGTTCTTTCCAGTATTTCCATTATTGTTATGCTACTGTTTAGGCATTGCTTTTCATTTCAGTTGTACTTTCCTTTCATGCATTGTATAAAGAATGTTATTAATAAAAGTTGCTGTTATGTTTATATCTTTCGTCTATTGTGATTTATTTTATATTGCTTAGCTACGCTTAGCGTATGTACTTCTGAGTACATACGTAGCGGACCTTGTCGCGTCCACTTCGCCGTACACTGGGAAGCGGGGCGTGACAGGTTTTGTTGGTGGCCCATGCAGGGTCTCGAACCTGCGGCCTTCGCATTATCACTAAGTTATTACCTGTTCACTGTTTCACTAAATTATAACCGTATAAGTTATGATAAATTATGCAAATGGTAGATTAATGATTCAGGACATCCTAAACATGCTTTATATACTGTTCATGCATCATATCATACACATGTCACTGCATTGATAACTTAGTGATAACGTGCATTACCCAGTGTTAGGTATTAGTGATGATTGTGGCAAGTACGTCAGTGTTCGTGTATCAGTGAATAAGAGAAAATGATACGTACTTGAACACAATCAGTGACCCTGTTATTCTATTGCATTGTCGACGTCTGTGGGATGCGTGTACGTGTGACTATAAGTGGTATGGGACACTTATGGAAGCTCTTGCACGGGTGTCACAGATAAGGCACCAGACACTGCCATTTATCTTAGGTATTAGTCGGGACGTGCTTGATAGAGGTCCTGCCCCCAGTTCTCGCGCAGACTTGTCACAGGACGATTGGTATTTAGGGTTATGGTTAGCGTTTGATGTAGACCACGGGGTATGGGGTAGTTTAAGTGTAAATTCAACAGAATCTCGGGAGTTCCATGCCGGCTTATATATTTAGGGAGATATATGGAGATTTACAGGGTATGTGATTATCACCGTGATATACATGTTGGGCCCGTGGTCCCTTGCCCTTGGGTTCTACCCTTGGGTGGAGGACACTCACGAGTGGTTGACTCTCACATTTGGACTGACGATAGGCTTAGTGACCTGTACAGTGAGACTTAGAGACTGATAGGGATACTGGCATTGTTATACCTTACATACTGTGTTGACATTCGTGGCATATCATTCTACTGCTTTTACGGTTCCGCTGCATTGATTACTGCATGTTCATATCCATACTGCCATTGATCTACTGTTATATATACTTATTATCACTGTTAGAATTGTCACATGATTTTATATATATTATATTGCTATTGTGTCGCTCTGACGACCTGAGTATGCATGCTCAGTGTGAGGAGAAGATTTAGCCTGGACCAGGACTAGACGCACTTCACGGATATCTTGTTTAGCTATCCAGAGTTATATCTTTTGTTTCCCATAAGGTCAGTTCATTTTACTGTTTTGTTTCAGTTACTGCATTTCTCATTACCTGAGCATCATTTACTGTTTACCATGATGAACTAGAAGCCGAAGTGTGACTACGGCATGACATTTCCTTGACCGTAGGAGCATGGCTGGCCTTGTCTACCCCTCGTATTCCGTATTTTGGGAAGCGGGGCGTGACATGGTTTATTGGTATCAGAGCCCAGGTTTTGCTTCGATTGGGATTGCAGTTTTCCGTGTAAAGCTTGACAATCCAAGACATCCCTCAGTCAGGATTGTAAACTTGATATCCTTGATCCATGTTCATATTGATTGTTCAGCTATCCATTCACAAGGGTTTCGGGTGACTTGGCAAGGTTACGTAGTTGCAATTGCACTACCGTACTCTGTTTAAGTGACTTAAAGTCATAACAGTTGATTCTCCACTTATAATAAATTCATCACCTCTGATATTCTTGAATCTTTATCATATCTATATTATATTTTGATTCGTTTAGCATGTGACTTATATCATTCTCAAAATTGTTGTCTCAGGATCATGTCTTCCAACGACTCTTCATCTATATCCGCTCCCCAGATTCAGACCGTCGAGATTCTGAGTGTACTGCAAAGTCTAAAGGAAGCCCAGGAGCGAACAAACGACTTGTTAGCTGAAGGACTGAGAAGGCAGGTGAGTCAGGCACCAGAGGCTGTCTCCAATCATAAAGGGATCCCCGTTAGACGAGGAAAAGAGAAGAAAATGAAGCGCCAATTTGTTTCCCCGCGACAGAAGCAGCAGAAGACCCCATGTTGTGGGTATTGTAAGAGGCCAGGACATCTTCAAAGGGATTGTCGCCGCGCCCAAGGGAAATGTCTGATATGCGGGTCCAACAAACATCTCATCAACGGTTGCTCAGAAAGAAAAGAACTACAAGGAGGAGACTCGTCCACACTCCCCACTTCTGCCAAGTGAGGATTACTGCGTATTTCGCACTTCGAGGATAAAGCGGACCCAACACAGGATTCAATTTGCGTGACGAGGATGCAGCGGTCTAGTGATCAAAGAAGAATTTTCATGTTTTTCTACTTTCAGTAATAATGTGTCATCTTCTTATAAATATTTCCTTCCGTTTGAAATCTTGTATCCGTTGAATTTTAGTTGAATGCAATAAAACTTTGAATCGTAATATATGTATCATTCTCTTGCTTTCTCCTTATACTATTCATTATCACAGCAGTATTATCCTGATATTTTTCAATTCCTGTCACCGCATATCTTTCTATACTTCGTACACTTAGCCATTTTCCTGATGTATTCCATTGTCTAATCATGACTTTTTTCTTTCAGGCCATGGCCCACCCTGGAGCAGCACCGCATCTAGATGAGGATGCACAGTCATGCGTTTCCTTAAACCACACGCTGATGAGTTCTGACGATGAGATCAACGGTCCCCAGGTCAATTTCGGAAACAACGATTCAGGGGACGAAGGAGTAGCCGCCCCAGAGTTTAACATGATAGGCGATTCCGACGAAGAGGAAGGAGACCCTGAAGAGAACCCGATAGAGGAAGACCCCGAGGAAGAACCGATAGAAGAAAATCCAGTGGAGGAAAATCCCATAAAAGAGAATCCAGAAGAAGAGAATCACATGGAATCAGACCTCGATGAAGAAGCCCCATCCGAGGAAGGAGGACCAGAAGATTAAGACCCTGCGGTGGAAGAACTCCCAATGGCGATACCTGTGAGGCGCTATGGAAATGGACGCCCCTACCTGAGTGCGCGAGCCTACCGCAACCTGCTGAATCTCCACAACCGCGACTGACGGGATTTCTTTTGATGTTGTTTTTCTAGCCAAATAAAAACTGTGTATAGTTTAGGGCCACTTTTCGTCTTTGAGAATGCTTTGTTAGAAATCTTTTGAAATGAAATAAATTGTTGAGTTCGCTAATCTATCAATCTTCTTAGTCCCCTTGATGCTTGATTATTTCTCCTATACAATTATTTTCCTACTAAGATCTGTCCACATCTACACCTCGTGCTGATTCGACCCTCACTCAGATTAACAAGTACCACACCCAATCTTTTGAGGTTCACCCTCCACCCTTTGTCTGCGCCTCGTTTGAGATCCTTTTGGGAGGAGAAAATTTTAGAGAAATTTTCCGAGTTCGCTAACCCTTCAAATCTTGATTCATAGGATGTACCGACTGTTGTCCTCCCCATACTTTCACCTTGTAGTCCTTTATTGCTCACCCTTACCCCAATCTCTTTGACCGCTAGCCTAAAGCCGCCATACTCCGAACTTTTGAATGAGCCACACTTCCTTGTAATCCCTACCCTAGCTAGCCCTATATAATTTTGTGTTTTTCTTTTTCCTTATGTATATGTATATATATTTAGGGACTTTATTATTCGAAATTTGGTTTTCATTATCTTGTATTTGCCGAAGGGGCGTATACTGACTATTTAGTTTTATGTATTTTTAAAGCACACTACTATTATCCTATTTTTTTCAGTAGCGCAACCTTACACCGCGCATATTTTGTTCCATGTTTCTAACTTTCGCTATATGAGTTTACTAAGTTATTTTAAAACTATTTGATCGATACATTATTCTAAAATGTTTTAACCTACCGACAAATCTTTCACTACTTTAGTGTCATTACTTTATCTTTCGGGTATTGTGCCTACGTTTACTATTATAAATAATTGCGCCTTATACTTATTACTTCTGCCGTGCTACCTTTGATATATTTATACGTGCACATATTTGAGTTTCGATTTTATCGAGTACGTCTCGAACATCATTGTTCGTTATTATTGTTATTGCTATTCTTATATACTTATAGGTTGCCTTTGTAGTTGTTCCGGTCTTATACTTATTTAAACCTATACCTTTGTATGTTGTTCTTACGTATATAAACCTTCAAATTTCGTTATCTGCCTATTTCAAATAAAGCATTATGTGTTAGTTTGCAATATTATTACTTTTGTCTATGTTTGTATGACTTATTGTTTATTTTAAATTTCGAGAACGAAATTTTTGTAAGGGCGGTATGATGTAATACCCGGTTCTGTTTTATACGCCAAAATCCGTATTTTTCGTTAAACTATAAATTTTGTTATTTTAATTGTTTATTATTTTAAAGAAATCCCTTTAAACCCTAAACCCCGGCTCATCCCTTTCTCTTCAAAATTTCTTTTATTTTTTCTCCATGGCCCAATCCCGGCCCAAGACCATTGTTTAGCCCAGAAAATTAAAGAAATGGAAATTCATTTGTATTTAAACCAAAACCCAAAACCTTAATAATTAAGCCGGCCCGTTTCTTTTTTCCCCATTTAAATACTGTGCTGGCCCGGCCCACTCCTCCTCTCAGCCCATCCCTCTCTTCTCTTCAATTTCTTTATATTTTTCTTATTATTCCTCAGCCCACTCCCTTGCAGCCCGTGCCTCCTACCCGACCCGGCCCACTACCCAACATTCTTCCTCTAACGGCAACATCCTCATTTCCCGCTCCACTGTTCCCCGATCCACCATCGTCGCCTCCCCTCGCGCCAACGCTCGCGAGCGTTACCCGCGACGCGCGCCTCTCTCTCTCCTCTCATAATTCCTTCTCTCCCCACGTCTACTCCCCTCATTCTTCTTCCCACTCCCGTTCTCTCTTTCTCGAGCCACACCCACGCTTCCTCCTTCGTCATCACCCACCCCTTCCACGACGACGACGACCGATTCCCATTCCTTCATCACCTCACCGTCGCTCGCCTTCACCTCATCATCTCCACCCTTGCCCTCAGCCTCGTCGCACCCACCAATTCACCATTACCCGCAACCAACACCCTCTACAGCTCCAATCTCCGACCACCTCCTCCCCGAGCACCCTCACCTGCACCCCTCACCAGAGCCCACTGCATCTCGTCGACCACAACCATCATCGTCACCATCGCCATCATCCCTGCATCATCTCTCTCACCCTCTCTCTGTCTCCCTCTCTTCCTCTGTTCTCTCTCTCACTCTCTCTCTCTCTAAATTTCTCTCTCTCTCTCTGTGTGTGTCTCCCCCTCTCTCAATCTCAGATCTCTCTCTCTCTCCCTCTATCACTCCCTCTAATTTCTGTCTCTCTCTCCCTCTATCACTCCCTCCAATTTCTGTCTCTCTCTCTCTCACACTCTCTCAATGGTTTTTCTCTCTCTCTCTCTCTCTCTATAAAACCTCTATCTTCCTCTATTATCTCCTCACAACCCAGTAGCAATCACATGCTTCATCCCCAGTGACAGTGAAACGACCCCGGACAACTCCGACGCAAATTCCGCATCTCGAGCCAAGCTCGCGCGAATCCGTTTCACGGCGTACATCACGCGTTCGTGACGCCGCTGCTGCCGTACGACCCCGAGACGTGTCCAGGCAAGTATTTTACTTGCTTACATGCTATTTACTCGAATTACAATCTTAGATTACTTAAAACATGAAGTTACAGTTTTAGATCAATTGTGTGCCATACCTATTCGACGTGTGTTCTCAATGAAAATACTCATCAAATTTGACGGAACTAAATGGTGTAGTTTGGCCCGTATAGCTGTGAACCTAGTGTATGAATTACGTTTGATATTATGACCGCTAATGACTAAAACAACTACCCCAAAGTTTACTAGAAAAACTGGAATTTTATTGTACCTGAAAACCGTTAAAATCACCATAAATTACATACATAATGGAATGATGCGTTCGAGGGCTCAAATCGAAGACAACTCGACGAAATTTAACCCTATACTAGTTTCCAGATATTCCTGTACTTAAACTGTGATGATATTTGGATCGGAGTGCGACTATGGACTGCAGTCCAGAGCGACTTCAATTGTTTCTTGCTGTTCCGTAATGGGTACCACAAGATTTCCTTAACTCGTAGGTTGCAGAACTCCACTGTGTATTATAGGTGAACCTGTTAGATAGACAACACAAGTGGTTTCATTCAGTTTCTTTATTGTTTGTTATTTATTCTGTAATTTAAAAGATCGGGACGCATAACAGTCCCAACAGAATCAGAATTGACATACTAGTATTGAACAGTGTATATGTCCTGACGTACAGAAGCGATTGAAGATCCGTCTATTGCATTGAAAATATTACTAAAAACCCTAGATTTCATTCAACTGTAGCGTCGCTAAAATCTGATCCCAATTGGGATTAAAATGCGTTGCGAAACGGATTTCTGATTCTGAAACTGGATTTCCAGCCGTAAATGCTTAGAATGAAATGGCTATAATTAGTGATCCTGAAACCTGATTGGCACGAAACTAAATTTGATGGATAGATAACTGAACATACTAATTATTACCTGTTCACTGTTTCACTAAATTATAACCGTATAAGTTATGATAAATTATGCAAATGGTAGATTAATGATTCAGGACATCCTAAACATGCTTTATATACTGTTCACGCATCATATCATACACATGTCACTGCATTGATAACTTAGTGATAACGTGCATTACCCAGTGTTAGGTATTAGTGATGATTGTGGAAAGTACGTCAATGTTCGTGTATCAGTGAATAAGTGAAAGTGATACGTACTTGAACACAATCAGTGACCCTGTTATTCTATTGCATTGTCGACGTCTGTGGGATGCGTGTACGTGTGACTATAAGTGGTATGGGACACTTATGGAAGCTCTTGTACGGGTGTCACAGATAAGGCACCAGACACTGCTATTTATCTTAGGTATTAGTCGGGACGTGCTTGATGGAGGTCCTGCCCCCAGTTCTCGCGCAGACTTGTCACAGACCGATTGGTATTTAGGGTTATGGTTAGCATTTGATATAGACCACGGGGTGTGGGGTAGTTTAAGTGTGAGTTCAACAGAATCTCGGGAGTCCCATGCCGGCTTATATATTTAGGGAGATATATGGAGATTTACAGGGTATGTGATTATCACCGTGATATACATGTTGGGCCCGTGGTCCCTTGCCCTTGGGTTCTACCCTTGGGTGGAGGACACTCGCGAGTGATTGACTCTCACACTTGGACTGACGATAGGCTTAGTGACCTGTACAGTGAGACTTAGAGACTGATAGGAATACTGGTATTGTTATACCTTACATACTGTGTTGACATTCGTGGCATATCATTCTACTGCTTTTACGGTTCCGCTGCATTGATTACTGCATGTTCATATCCATACTGCCATTGATCTACTGTTATATATACTTATTATCACTGTTAGAATTGTCACATGATTTTATATATATTATATTGCTATTGTGTCGCTCTGACGACCTGAGTATGCATGCTCAGTGTGAGGAGAAGATTTAGCCTGGACCAGGACTAGACGCACTTCACGGACATCTTGTTTAGCTATCCAGAGTTATATCTTTTGTTTCCCATCAGGTCAGTTCATTTTACTGTTTTGTTTCAGTTACTGCATTTCTCATTACCTGAGCATCATTTACTGTTTACCATGATGAACTAGAAGCCGAAGTGTGACTACGGCAGGACATTTCCTTGACCGTAGGAGCATGGCTGGCCTTGTCTACCCCTCGTATTCCGTATTTTGGGAAGCGGGGCGTGACACATCCGGTAAGGGATTAGGCTGTGTTCTACATCAGCACGGTAAGGTTGTGGCTTATGCTTCAAGACAGCTGAAGATTCACGAGCGCAATTATCCAACGCATGATTTGGAGTTGGCAGCCGTCATCTTTGCTCTCAAGATTTGGCGTCATTACCTACTTGGTGAACGAGTGAACATCTACACAGATCATAAGAGCCTGAAGTACGTGTTTACTCAGAAGGAGTTGAATATGCGGCAGAGAAGATGGTTAGAACTCATGGCGGACTTTGACATCAACTTGCAATATCACACAGGGAAGATGAATGTAGTACCTGATGCTCTTAGTCGCCAACCATTAGCAATGAATCTCACCGCTCAGTGGAAGCTTCAACAAGACTTACATCAGATGGAGATTGAAGTACTCATGCCAGGTAATGCTTCAAGTTTGATGAATTTACAAATTCAATCAACCATTGTCAATCAGATCAAAGCAGCTCAAGCCAGCGATGCTAAGTTGCAAAAGATCAAAGAACAAGTGGAGAATGGACTCAGAACAGACTTCATCATCCATGAAGACGGATTTTTGAGATACGGCAGCAGATTGTGTGTACCAAAAGGTCCTGTTCGGGAAGAGTTAATGAAAGAAGCTCACAGCTCTCCCTATTCAGTACACCTTGGAGGTACCAAAATGTACAAAGATCTATGTCAGAATTATTGGTGGCATGGAATGAAGCGTGAAGTAGCCAGAAGTGTCGCAAATGCTTGGTGTGTCAGCAAGTAAAGGCTGAACATCACAGGACTGCTGGATTACTTCAACCGTTACCAATCCCAGAATGGAAGTGGCAACACATCACGATGGACTTTGTGACTGCTCTTCCTCGCAGCACAAAGGGTAGCGATGCCATATGGGTCATTGTGGATCAACTCACAAAGTCGGCTCACTTCATCCCATTTCGAATTGGCCAATCAACTGAGACACTAGCAAAGAAGTACATGGAGGTAATAATCTAATTTAGATTTAAAACTCTTCATAATGTACTATCTCTGATACCTATGAACTCATACAGGAAATTGTGAGACTCCATGGAGTACCGGTCTGCATTGTCTCCGATCGTGACACCAGATTCCGATCGCAATTTTGGCAGAGTCTGCAAGCAAGCTTGGGAACAAGTCTGAACTTCAGCACGGCTTATCATCCACAAACAGATGGTCAGTCGGAACGAACTATTCAGATCTTGGAGGATATGCTTAGAGCGTTTATGCTAGACTTCAAGGGATCATGGGAAGATCACCTACATCTTGTGGAGTTTTCGTACAACAACAGCTACCAAGCAAGCATAGGGATGGAACCTTTTGCAGCACTGTATGGAAGAAAGTGTCGTTCGCCATTAAGTTAGAACGACATCGGAGATAGGGAACTTCTTGGACCGGAGATGATAGTAGCGACTGTTGATGTGGTCCGTACTATCAGGGAAAGAATGCGCATAGCCCAAGATCGACAGAAGCACTGGGCTGATGCAAAGAGACGACACTTGGAGTTCCAGCCAGGAGATCACGTATTCCTGAAGATATCTCCGAACCGCAGAGTGATCCGATTTGAAAGACGGGGTAAGCTAAGTCCGAGATACATTGGACCGTTCGACATACTTGAACGAGTCGGTGAAGTGGCATACCGTTTAGCGCTTCCACCTTCATTGGAAGGAGTGCATAATGTGTTCCATATATCCCAACTCAGAAAGTATGTGAGTGACCCCAGCCATGTACTCGATCATTCCGAGCTCACTATACAGCCTGACTTGTCTTGTGAGCAACAGCCCGTGGAGATCCTGGACAGGAAAGTGAAGACACTTCGGAACAAGGAAGTTAACTTGGTTCGAGTGATGTGGAGGAAAGACACTCCAGGAGAGTCCACTTGGAAAAGGGAGGATGAAATGCGTACTAGATATCCACACCTCTTTGTGAACTAGTCCTCAAATAAAAGTTGTAAATTTCGAGGACGAAATTTTTGTAAGGAGGGTAGACTGTAACAACTCCATTTTTAATGTACAAAGAATTGATTTAAATTCAATGTATACTTGGAGTATTTATTGCAGCTGATATCTCTTTAAGTATCTATTTCACTCAATAATTACAAGAAGGAGCTTGTGGCTCATTGGTAATACGTTGCACTGCTGAACCAAGCCACCAGAGTTCAAATCCCATGCCCCATATTATTTTTATATTATTTTGTTTTAAATATTTTGGAAAGTCAACAGTCAAACCGCAATAACTCACAAAATTATACTGAACACAAAAAGTTAGATGCACCAAATTTCCCCCAGATGATCCCCCACCCGACGAGCCCTTAACTCGGCCCGACTCGGCCAAGTCGGCCGACGGACCGGCAGACTCGGGCCGGCGCCGCCGGCCGGACTCGGCCGGACGGTCGAGTCGTCAACACGGAATTTCTCCGTGTTGACCTGGTCTTCTCACCTGAATAATTTATTTTCCCAGATCGGTTATCAAATTCTCAATAAATCACTTTTACTCCAAAATTTAATGATTTTTTAATGTTTTTTATATATTTTTATATTTTTTTAATTAAAACCCTAACCCTAGCCTAACCCTATATAAACACCCCTACCATTTACCCTCTCACCCTACATTCCTAAGTCCACTCTCTAAACATTTCAAGAGAACTCGGTACGTTAGAAAACGAGCGAAAGGCGAAGCGCTGCCGAAATCGACGGCGAATCCCGGCGATCGTACTAGGACTCTTCACGACGTTTCGACGCACCGACAAACCCACTACCTTCCTAGCACTCTCTAGCTTGTCCAAAACCCGTAAGTCCCTCTTTTTCTACCTTTCTTTCTTCCATTAAAATACGATTTTTCAAACCCGACGGAAATCGGAACAAGCCAATTTCCGATTCGGATTTTCTATCAAAACTCACTTGTCACTAATTCCATAATGCTTAAACATATTCATGTTGACTACTAATCACTTAAAAATCAATTTGGATAAAGTTTCTCACATGAAATGATAACTTTTGCAAAATACCGTATTTTCGCACTTAAATACCATAATGTTTAATTTTCACATTTAACCCCTAAACTTTGCTATACCTTAAAATAGATCACGAGGTAATGACCTACCTCCACACACACGCAAATACAACCCTAATTGATATCATCAAAATTTAGAATACGATAATACAAGACTTTACATTAAAATACCATTTTCTTTATAAACCTTTTCTGAAAGTTCTAAGTTGTATACAATTTTAAAACAAAATCTTTTAATAGGAAAATACGATATGTCATGAACATCGATCGTTTATCTAAACCTGACTTTGTGGTGTCTAGGCTAGGCAAGTGAGCTTAGGTAACTTTAAAAGGCCCGTCTCACGATTCGTGAGCGGATCCCTCCTTCCTCACTTGTACTTACCTGGCCACAATTGACGGTGAAGAGGCGATTTGAGGCTTCTAATGATGTGTCATTTAGACCATTTAGAAATAGGCTAGTTGGCTTAGGAAACTCTAGAATCTAAAATACGTAAATTTACACCCTTTTACAAATAAATACCTTATTTTATAAAACCGTTTTCTAAATGATTAGTATTTATTAAATCTTTGCAAAGCGCCACTACAACCCACATTTGGGGAACTCGTTAGGGATAATACGGTTTATCGTGCACACTCGAGCTTAGTAGTGCGAGATTCAGACCTCCGCAAGGAGCATTCGGTCTCGAAAGGTTTAAAATACGACATTTAAGAAAAATGAGATTTTGGAAATTAAAATATTTATTGAAAATTATTCTTGTATTAACATATATATATTTATCATTTAAACACCTATTTTATTATAAGATAAAGTTTTCACTTTTCCTAAAAAAATTACAAGATTAAAAGTTACATTAAAATACCATGAATTTCAAATAAATCAATATTACAAATTAATACCTTTATTTATGAAATTATGATATTTTCACTAGAAATAACACAAAATAATATTTACACTCATTATAACTATAAAGACGAATAATAATTACTTGGGGTGTGTCTTGAAAACTATACAAAAGTATTTTTACATAAAACCCCCTCAAGTTTTATAAATTACAATAAGGACCCTAACAATTATAGAACTTCAAATTACATTTCTTTTAGTCTGACTCGGGTTTGAGTCTGATTATTTCTGACTTGAATATGATTCAAGTCAATCTACATTCTTGAATATCCCAACTCAATATAAACACATGAATCCCAGAATCCAGTTAACAATCTATACAATTTGACTGAATCAAACCATGGATATACATCCATTATTCCGTTATTCCATTTACCTGATTATGCAGTTACAATATGTTTACTGATATCATGGTTTTGGTCAGTCATCCAACTTACACAATACCATACAACAATACTATCAAAACACTACGGGGTTTAAGGGGTAGATTGGTACGGAAGGTGTTAAAGGTGGCACGAGATGGTCAGATTAAGACACATAACCATATTCCGTTGCTGTTGTACCGTGGCTTAACGGTTCCTTGTACATTCCGTTTGCCCTGGTCTCTGGCATATAGAGACCCCTCTCGTATACACTGGCATCCTTCTGTACCAAGCTACAAACAACAGCGTTAACACAATATTCCATAATATTCTACAACATAATACTTTAGAAAATACTCTTATGCTGTCTTTCTAATTCTTCCTTATCTTTGGGACTTACCGAGCGACCTGTTCGCTGACGACATTCTATTTCTTTCTTCTTTGAATGTCGTCAGGTGCTTTGGACCCAGCAGAGATCGAGCCCACCGGTGAAGACTTGAAGCAGTTCCACGAAGACCCCGAGCTCTAGATATTGTACCTTGTTCTATTCAGTATTTTCATTTCCTGTTATACCACTGTTTAGGCATCGCTTTTCATTTCAGTTGTATTTACTTTTCATGCATTGTACAAAAGAATGTTATTAATAAATTTGTTGTATTTCTATATCTCTTGTCTCTTGTGATTTACTTTTATATTGCTTAGATACGCTTAGCGTATGTACTTCTGAGTACATACGTAGCGGACTTCGTCGCGTCTCCTTCGCCATACACCGGGAAGCGGGGCGTGACAACACCTCTGATATATGTCGTTGTTATTCTTCAACATTTTCAGCGAGGTGGCGGGTCCCGAAAACCAATAATTCTATGGACCACAATGTCCTTAAACTAACTCTAGACCGTAATGTCCTTAAACTAGCTGTGGACCGTAACGTCCTTAAACTAAAACGATAAAGCCCAAATGCTCTTTCGTTGGATTAAAAATGATCCCAAACCCCCGTTAAGTAGATCTTATTCCAACATCGGATTAACGTATCCTTAACAAATATTTAAGTCGATCTTAATCTCAAACAAGTTTAACGATCCTTAAATCAAACCAAACCCAAATCTAAGAAAATACGGATTTGAACTAATCCACGCCCTATGGGCGACAACACAAATTAGTCTCCATATACAATCCACGGGCAACCAAAAAATAAAACAAACACACACAGCACGAAGTAACCTTCTGGAGCAGGAGAAAGTGGCTACCGTGAGGTGGTAACGTAATTAACTGCAGGGGCTTGCGTCTGCAGAGAAGAGCGTCCTCACAATCAAAACCCCCTCATAACGAGGGAGAATCTGACGAAGTCTGCTATAACGGCCGCATCCGTCCAAACCTCCGATACACGGTGCCATAAATTAGCTTGGTATCTTCGAAGAGGTGGACGGATAAATCCAAATAGTATCTGCCCCCAAAATTTAGGCCAGACGTCCTAACGTCCCGGTCGCGTCTTTCGGCGGTAAACAATACCTACAATTCAATGCATATCGTAAAGAAATCAAAATCAAATCCGAAAACCGATACGGCACACGAAGCGCACATAGGTTAGAACTTATGGTCCACGCATACAAAAATAACCAAACAACTCCCGACGTTGACGTACAAACGTCAAACGACCAAGTCAAAACTCAAATATCAAAAACCAAGTTTCAAAAGTCGCAAAACGAAATCAGCAACTTAGAAAACCACTCCCAGATTCTACCTAAGGTGAAATTAGAACATTCTGCATGTAAGATAGGCCTGGTTATCAAATGATTGAACTATGGACCAAGAATCAAACCCTAATCCCCAGATCTGGCCGCAAATTGCGGCCATTTCGATTAAATTGTCGTCCTGGTGTGGAAGTTGGGGGCTTGGGTTTTAGGGTATATTCCTAATAACATGCACATCTTTCTGTGTTTGCAAAATATTTTTCAGAGTTCTCGAGTCATAGCAGATTCTATTTGATCACCACAATTCAATAAAAACCTGATATCGGAAAATTCGAAGTTCGTCGAATCCGAGAATTTTTCCACTATATCACCCTCACTTATCACTAGAGATCTTGTAAGCACTCCCTAAACCCTATACTAAGCATTACTACAAGTTTTACCCCTTAATCCTCACCCTAGAATTTTCCAAATTCACTAATCATGCACTTTTGAGCTCTAAACACATGTAGAAGGTTAAGAGACTTAATAACTTGGTAAGATGTGGATGTTTTACATCATGAAACAACTAAAGAAAATTCCAAGATGGCCCGAGATGTTCAAAACTGAAAGTTGATCACTCCATGAGATGTAGGATGAGGTGAGAAACAATTTTAGTGAAGACTTTGTGTAGCTTTGAAGAAGTTTTGGGATGGTTTCAAGATGGTTGAGGGTGGTGGAGGTGAAGAAGGAAGAAGAGAAAGGAGATGAAGATGATGAAGAAGGAGAAGAAGAGAGAAGAAGTCATGGTTAGTAACCATGTCTCCTCTCTCTATCTCTCTCCCTCTTTCTCACTCTCTCTCCTCATGCCCTCTCATGTCCCTTCCTCTCTTCCTCGCTCAAATTATTTTTCCCTTTTTTTTCCCTTTCCTTTTTTTTTCTCTTTTCTTTAAAACAAAACCATATTGCAAAAATAAAATCTAACTACAACATATCACAAAATGTCATGCACACTCAAATACATGGCTAATAAAATTAGATTTGGCTTAATACATAATTAGTAATATACTAATCAAGTTTAATATAAACTTGTATATGTAAATAATTGTATAATAATTTATAAAATGTCCAAATCCAATAAATGCTTTCATAATTAATAATTCGTATTAATTTCCAAATATTTTCCAAAATATAGGTATATAATTATACTATTCTACGAAAACTCAAATCCATACTTGTATAATTTTCGTGAAATTTATATTTTTATTATTTAAATTCCAAAAATATTATTTTATATTTTCTGAAATGTCACAATTGGACTCATTGTATTGGATTTGTAGATCCTTATAATCCTTGTTTGGTTGGGAAAAAAGGATAGGATTTGGATTTGAGAATTTTAGAAAGAGATAGAGACAACGTTAATTTTTTAATATATAAAGTGCAGCGAGCCCCACATATTTTTCTTAAATCCACGACAATCCGGCCAAAAAAAGGATTTGAGGATCCTTGATTTTTTTATGGCCCCCTCACTAAAAACAACCAAATCCAAACATACCTAATTTTACAACCAAACACAATATTTACTAATAGAAGGGTCCTAGAATGCAAAATGTGCAAAATAAACATAAATCCTACAACCAAACGTGCCCAAATTAAGAGATCTAAACTTCTCTGATGTGATGTGAAATGTTGATCAAATCGATCCAATTGAACTCTATTGAAAAACCCTCTCTTCCTCTTCTCGCTCTCTCTCTCTCCTCCTATGAAGAGTTCATCAATGGAATGAGAATAAATGTGTGGAATGAAATGAGTGATCTATCTTATTTTACTCCAACTTTGGTCTATAACCAATTTCACAATGAGTGTAAGCCAAATTGACTCAAATTAAACTCAAGTCATGTTTTTTTTTAATTTATACCAAAAAAAATAACCAAGAGACCAAGTGGTTGAGTCCATGGTATGGAGACAAACTCAACGACCAAGTGGTTGAGTCCATGGTAATTCCTAATGCCCTACTCTCAACTTCACTCTTTATAGGGATGTATGTGTTTTTATTTATTTATTATTATAATATTAATTTGTTTGGTGTGTCAAGAGAAGAAAATCTCCTCTCTATTTAATGAGAAAAGGCATCCATTTTTTTGTAATCTTTGGATCAAATCTTTACATGTAACCATTACATTCAAAAGTCATGAGACCCCTTAATCACAACAATTTGGTCTAATGTACACATTCCTTAGCTGAACCATTGATTACATATGCTCCAAATTCATTGAAACATTCCATAATTAAATTAATAGTTCAAATCAACTCATCCAATATTCAGTGTCCTCAAATGAAACATTGAATCATATGGACAAATACATATGCATTTCATAATACATGCATCTAACTTGGTTTCATACATATTGATATAAAGAAAATAATTGTGGCCAGATGGAAATTTAAACAAATGAACAAACATATAGATGCTAAATAAAATAAATAAAACTCTAAATATAGTAATTTTGGAAACAAAGGAAATTTTAACTAAAAATTCCAGTAGTACAAACTAGGAAAAAAAAAACTACTCGCAAGTAGATGTGATGAAGTGCTTCACTATGAGAGTTGAGGGGCATAAGTGATCAGACTCCTATAGTATAAGGATTACATGCCACTAACCCTTATTAGTTTAGTTAATGCTTTATCAATGAGTTTACGTGCAATTAACCCTTATTAGTTTAGTTAATGCTTTATCATGGAGATATGGAGTTTTACCTAATTTCAGCTAATAAGCAATTAAAAAAATTATTAGCAGGTTTTTTCTTTATAAAAAAAGAAATTTATTAGCAAGTTGTTAGATAGAAATTGCACTCTATTCAAACTCAAGTCATTTAATCATTAAAAAACAGAGTTAACTACTGGTTTGTTATTTAACTCATATATTTACAGTTATCTTAATCATAAGCCCATTATCGTATACCCAATTGCCATTTGGAGGATCAATAACATTGGCAGAGCTTAAAAACCTTTACTAAAAACCAATAATCATCAGCAATTCACCGATGAACAATAGCTCAGATGGTATTACACTTTCCCTCCTGAAGGAAGTGCGGATCGAACCCCAAAAGGGTAAATGGCCACAAACTAACACTTTCAAGACAAATTCATAAGCCACTTGGATGTGGGTGTGTTGTGGGCGCTGGCTGGTGTGTGCCCGGTTGAGGCTTAGGGGCCAATTCCAAAAAATAATCAGCGATTTAAATCATAGGCATCAACCTGTACATAATTTATTTGAAACCACATACAACTACTGCATCAGCCAAAATCAAGAGGGCATCATTTAACTCTCAGATAAAATGAGAGAGAAAATAACCATTGAAAAAAGAGTGATGAGACCACTTCAATTTGAGCAATTTAAGGGCAAATCCAAAACTCAAATAAGCTCCAGCGAAGATTCAGAAAACAAGTCAGCATCAGAGGAATATATACACCAACCACTCAAAATCAGTTAATAGATAATGTACATAGAACTTCTGGTTTCTATACTGGGGAAATAATATCAACTTATCCCCATCTTTAAAAAAAGAAACAAATCGAAAAGCCAAAAAATCTCTAGCTAAGCTAGTTAGAGAGAAATTATATTAAAAAAAGAAAACTAGAATCATCTTATTACACAGTTTGAATGCTCAAAGATGATACTTTCTTATGCAATTTCCCCCTCAACTGCCTAATCTTCGCATCAACCCTGGCCGATACCCCAATCTTAGTCTCCTGCCTTGCTTTCGAGCTCTCCCTCCTCCACATTCTTTGATCCTGAACATCCTTCTTGTAAAATTTAATCTCTTGAATCACATGATGGTCCATTGGATTACAAATCCTCTGATATGAAATATGCGCAAAATACGGAATATTACATGCTGCCGTCACTAAAATTGTAACTATCCAATAAATCGGAGCAGGACCCAAAACCTCCAATAGAATTTGGTAAGAGTTACGCGATATCAGCGGGGATGCCATGCCAAAAGCTAAGAGGAAGAGATACCAGGTGGCAATACTGCCCCAGACGAAGACGTGCTGGATCCAAGTGAAGTGGCTCATCATAAGCGCGATTTGGGTATTTACGGTCCATATGATGCATGTGAACATGGTGGTCCCCATGGTGGCCATGTCAGCGGTCTGGCCTTGGCTTTGGAAGGCATGGTCAAAGAAGATGTTGAGGTTGAGGAAGAAGATGATGAGAGAAGAGTAGAGACCATTGGCCATCCACCCGAAGATTCGGGGCCAGTCAAAGAATAAGTTTTTGGGGCCTTGTTGGTACAAGGCTGGGAACTGCAGAATAATCAAATGGGGGAATAAAGATTACGTCGAAGTCCACAAGCCAGTCATGCAAACAAAAGGTCAGTTTAAACTTTAACATAAACTAGTTTTTCTAAGTGTGTGCAGCATCAGTGTGTATATATTAGATATCATGTTCAAGGAACGAATGCATCTGGCACTTTAGTGCTAGAAACGTCAAATGCAAAAGGTACTCATTTTGTGACATCTTTTATGGACCAAAAAAAATGTTTCTAAAATCTTCTTTATATATATAAAAATATTATTGTATAGTTTTTATTTTGTAGTTATATTTTACAAAATATAGTAATTCTATTTTCTTATACAAGTAATTTATCCCGAGGACATTCTAAGCAAATTTTGTATGTATTGGAAGACCTTAGGTGCTAAGTACACCAGGTCTACATTTTTAAACATTGAAATGGAAAAGACCAAAAGGTTGGAGTTGCCTAACTTATATACTATCATTAGCATTGTTTAATGCTACTTTTTTTTATAATTTCTTTCTTAGCATGCTAAGTGGCAGTGGCACTCCAAAAATATTTCTTTTTTCTCATCATTCCTACAGTTTCAAGTGGCAATATGATACATGCCTGTGAGACCAACTTTAATTTCAAATTGTAACCCACAGAGAGCTTGCACTAAAATGGTAAACATAGCTATGGTAGGAGCTAATCATTGAGTATATAAAAACCTTTGTGGGGAGAAATCTAACCTGCAAGCAAACTTCCGATGAAACATCTTGCTCGAAGACTCCAAGTGATATGACAGGCAATGAGGTGAGAATAACGTTGAATAGTAGCATGAACCAGTCATCATATACAGATTGCCCGGAGAAACCGGTATACGCCTCAAAATAGAATATAGTGAGGCCAAAGGTAATATTCTTGTAGAAGAAATAACATATCTGAAGTTTATTCAATATCCAGATGTAAGAATCAAGCAGATGGATGCTGGAATTGGAAGCGCATAAAACACATGTTATTTAGTTCTTACCATCTGGGCAATTCTCTTATAGCACCAATGTCCATGGACAACAAGAAGTCTCTCTAGAAACCGAAATTGCGCTATAGAGAAGTCACTAGCCATTACAGCCTGCATAGAACTAGAAATCAGTAACAATTCAAGTTGTTTAAATATTTATATATGCGGTTTATAGCCAGACGTATATTTCTTCTATGATTAAAAGCCACGAGCACCAGATGCATCGTATAAGTCGTTTTTCATCAAATTGCAGTCAGCAATGAAGCAAGGCTCCATAAAAGTTTTGAGAAAAGTTTAATGACTGGCTGTTGACTTGACATCAACCTCGCTTAAATATTTCAAAAACATGAACTAGAAAACCATGGATAGCTCCCTCCAGAATCTCTTGGACAAGGAGAAAGTCTGAAGATAGAAAGAGATAATAATGTTTATTTTTATATAATAAGTTACGTTCCACCCTAAGCAGTAGATAAAGCCAAGAGAAAAAACAGAAGACATTCCCACAAATTCAAGGTGTTGCAGATATTTAAATTTCCATTCTGTTGGTTACCAACCTGCATTCCTTCAACACCACTGATACCGACACCAATATCAGCCTCTTGAATCATACCAACATCATTGGCCCCATCTCCAATTGCCAAAGTAGTTTTGCCAGTTCCTTCTTTCACCAACCGAGTCACCTAAAGCAAGAATACCACAATATTAGTAAAAGGATGTGAACATTAGCATTTTGTGTGGGTTAATGCACTGAGTAATACAAGGCAATGGGTACTAACCAGTGCTTTCTGCTTTGGCGATACTCGGCAGCATATGACAGAAGCACAATCTACTGCTAGACACAAGAAATGATTCTTCATATCATCCTCCAATGCATATGCTAAAGCTTTGCCGTCAATAATAAGGGAAAAAGCTGCATGAGGATCCCTTTCAAGCTCGATCATTTGAGAAGCATTGGTGATTTGCATCAACATGTCCTCTCGAATAGCCTAAATATTCATCACAAATTTAAAAAAACAAAGCCTACATAATATTAATTTTCCGCAGAAGACAGAATCCTGGACAAAAGCTGAGGCTACATAACTCAAAATTGTACCTCCTTTGCATCTGCCATGGTAGGGTCAATGTTCATAGTGGATAAACAAATCTGCTTCATTCCTTGTCTAAGCAAGCTACATGCAAACCTGCAAACAGAAACACGCTTCTGGTATAAGAGTATGGCCCGATTGACGGCACAAACAGCAAATATTGAGCAAAAGCATACCCTATATTTATCGCTGTTTCCATTTTATCACCTGTTAAAACCCAGATCTTTAGACCAGCTTGTGCTAGCTTGTCTATGCACTGAGGCACCTGCGATAAGACGAATAATGTCAACAGACCAAAAATTCCCCATCAGTTAAGAAGTAAAAACGCTAGCTTATGCTGCTTACTCCTTTCTGTAATTTGTCCTCAACAGCTGTTGCACCAACAAGCATCAAATCTTTCTCAATCATATCGGTAACTCGTTCAAGATTCGCTTCTCTATTAGGTCCTATAGTAGTCTTTGCTTTGAGGAACTCGACGTTCCAAGCTGAGTACTCAGATTCTTCAAGTTTCTTGAATGCAAGCGCCAATGTCCGCAAGCCAGCTTCCCCATATTCATTTAGGTGTTTAGCTGTATCCGTCTCATACATTCTTCCATTTTTGGCCAGTCTTTCTAATATAATGCTGGATATATAAAAAGAAGAAATAGAGAATTTTAATGAAAGAAATCGAAATATCATGGATTAGATGATGCGAAAAAATTGTGATCGTGATATGCGGACCCAAAATAAACTTGTACCTATCAGCACCCTTGCACAGAAGAAATATCTGCCCAGACTCATCTCGAACAACTACCGACATTCTTTTCCTTTTGCTGCTGAATTCTAGTAGATTGAGAATCTTGAACTCCCTACATATAATTAAACCTTAAGCAAAATGATATGCAAAGATTCTGAAAGATTAGTACAATATCATTTCAGTCAATAACCAACCTTTCTACAGGGATCCCAGAAGGCGGAATTCTTTCCCGGACGAAGACACTAGATTGAGTCCTCTTAAAAAATTCAAACCCAAACTCTCTGGCTGCAACAAGAAAAGACCCTTCATCCGGCGACTCTGCTTCATAGGTAAAGCCACCGGTTTCCTCATTCAACTCAGGGATTGCAGTGTGACACAGTGCAAGTATCCTGAAGAACAAAATAATGGTACACGTATTTGGCTCTTCAGTCCAATTTCCATACATGAGGCGGTCATCCACAAAGTTGAACCCTTTAATCATTGGCTTCTTTTCTGCTTTTTCTGACATAGAAAAACCGGTTTCAATTTCAATTTCTGATGATCCAAGAGCACTCCCATCATTCGAAGCTTCTGAAGCTATTTGCTTTGCCGCAGCAATCTCCACTTCACTAGAACCAACACCATACGAAACCCCAGCAATGGAACACTTTAAAAAGTCCATCTGATTGCAAGTCAAAGTGCCCGTTTTATCTGATAAAATTGTATCTACCTGCCCAAGCTCCTCATTCAAATTTGACGTCCGGGCTTGCGCAGGATTTCCCGACTCCTCATCATACATTTGTATATCTTGATTGATGAACATTGCCTGCAAGACTTTGACAACTTCGATTGACACGTATAGGGAAATAGGAATTAGGTATCCATACATGATAAGGGCTGTCACAAGATGCAGGAATCCAGACACTGCAGGCTTCGATGGGTTGTACAAGGCTATAGTGTCCTTCGGTTGCAAGTACCACCAATCTGGCATTTTAAATTTTGTTATCACAGCAAAACCAATAGAACTGATCATTGAGATCAGCACAAGAAGGGTAAAGAGGATGTATATGATCTTATCCATCTTCTTTTCAACAGTGCTTCTTTTAGAAGGAGACTCGGTCGAATTCTGCATGACTTTGGTGTCATGGCCAGTGAAAATAACCACTCCATAGATATAGGTAGTATTCCTGAGTTTCGAATCTCTAAGAAGTATCTGACTCGGATCAAGTGCATACACCTGGCGATCAAACTCAAAATTTCCCACGAACATGTAAAGGTTGGGATTCGGGTCTTCACAGCGGATAAGGGCCCTAAAATCTCTGAAAGCCTCATCATCATCCAAAGGCAAGGTCACCTCCAATGATCTCTTAACCTTCAAATTCGTCTCGCCGTCCAAATTCATTGTCTCAACATAACAAATCCCATCTTCATAGCTGGACGACAACAATAGCAAATCAGCAGGAAAAAATTGGTCTTTCTCAACTTTCACAACGTCCCCTACCCGAATCCTCTGCCAGTGCTTGTAACTAAATCTACCATCCTTTTTATGAACACTGACTTTTCGGATATTAACCTTCATATCTTGCATAAACCTCCTCCAATCTTCCAACGCTTCTTTCACCATACTAACCCCAACAACGAAAGCCAACGGGGCAATCATACTAACCGGCAAGAAAGGGGTGACCGGCGTAAGAGAAAGGAGTGCGGCCAAGAGAAAGTAGACATTGGCAACACGCCGGAATTGTTCAAAGATGGCTTTAGGGAGAAAGGTTATGATATTGTACTTGGTAGTGGAGATATAATTTGTGGGGTATTTCAAAGGCTTTGTTCGATGAACCCGGGATTGGTTGCAATGGACTATACGCGAAAAGCCCGGACCGTGGAGATGTTGAGGGGGTTCTAAGTCAGATAGAACCGAGGGACGTACGCAGGAGAAAGTGTAGAGCTTGCTCCATCGGAGCCGCTCTCTTCTCCTCCCCGCCCTTGGCATTATGGGCCTCCTTCCTCCTCCTCCTCAATTAGGGTTTTCTCTCAAATTAGGGTTTCTTTCAGCTCAAATGAAAGGAATCATTCCTTCTGTTGCATGCTATTTGGAGGTTTCAGCTTTCACAAAATTAATGCCTGGCGCTTTCCATTTGGGGGTGTGGCTTTTGGCATCTAGGGCAATTGCCAGATGGCTGTATTCACTATTAATTCAAAGTATCTGGAAATTTAGCCCAAAATAGAAAAATTAACTAATGATTGCAAGGACTAGTTAACATCTAATCTGCTCACTAAAAAGAGCAAAAATTAAACAGCCCCAAATTAAATTAGGTAATTTTTCAAATCATCCAAATTATGATTTTGACAAATAATTCCCCCAAGAAAATCACAAATCGCCGCAGCTATAACAACATAATTTCAACCAAATAAAACAAAACCGCATCAAATTACGCGTAGATCAAGCGGCGTTACTTCGGATCTAAAGACTAGGTTAACCTTCATCGTTCCGCTTAAAAACCAAAACTTAAATCATCAATGCGCAAAGAAAAAGATCAAAACATGGCGAAAATCACCAAATCTAGCCTTCAGATCACCTCATTTCGCTCAAAAAACACCCCCAAAAACCCGAAAAAACAAATTTTCAAAACACAAACCTGAAAAAGAATCAAAAAGGAGACGTACCTCGATCTTGAACACACGACGAACCCCAATCGACGTCAAGATTCTCTCTCTCTCGCTCTCTCTCTCTCTCTCTCTCTCCCCCTCACTTTCTCTGTCCTCTCTCCTCTCTCCTCTTTCTCTCTCTAGAGCAAATTCCGACGAACGTCGGTTCAACTTTTTGCGCTTTAAACCCTGCGCAAACTACTATTTCTCTTTCCGCCCTCTCTCTCTCCCCTCTCTCTCATTAAATTAATTTTTTTAGGAGTTAAATAATACAACCAATTAATCGAAGCAGGTGAGCTGGGACCCATGGGGCCCACCTCGCCTGTACCGTGTATGACCCGTTTAGTACACGTGTCAGTTTCAGTTGGTTATAATACATGTTTGGTGTTTGGAGTTGAGAATTGGATCCGAACAGAGCTGACAGCTAGTAAATATTGTAGGGCATGGAAATTAATAGAGATTTATTATGTTTGTACACTGAAAATTTAGTATGGAGACTTGGGGGTAATAAAGTGACATAGCTTGGTTAGCGCCTGTTTGCTCGTAGGATTTATTAGGATTTGGATCCTGAAATACTAGGATTCGATAATTTTGTGTTTGGTTGAAAAATTCGAATTTCTAGAATTACTTTGTTATTTTGTGGAGGACCACCACAAAATATGGATTCTTTGAATCCTAAAATTCTTTAAGGATTTTCAAGGATTTGACACTATTCATTGTACTTTTAGATGGGACCCGTATAATTTATTTATTTAATAATCATCTCTCTATCTATCTCTCTCTAAAATCCTCAAATCAAAATCCCACTTATTTTCACCAACCAAACAAAAATTACAAGAATCTACAAATCCAATACTAGAAATCCAAAACCAACCAAGTAACAAATTACCAAATCCAGAAATTTTCAACCTTACTATTTTGGAATCCAAATTTCATAATCTTGCAACCAAACAGGGCCTTAGGGGTTACTGTCAAGTTAGTATTTTTGTGTGTGGCTTTGACCGACTTGGTAAAAAAGGATTAAAAATAATTAAAAAGAAGAAAAATAGAATTTAATTTGTGTGTGTGTGGATCGTGTATCCATGCCTTTTGTATGTTCATATATAAAAATGTACATGTCCTTTTCGCGGTGGATGGAGATGCTTTTATTGATGTATTGGATTTTCTATCACGCGGCCTATTGGGAACCTGTAAGACTTGATCCCGTTCAATCACTAGCAAGTGAATTAGACCTAACGAGTAAGCAAGTAAACTATCTCGTCATGGTGGCAGGGTGTATCCAGGATAGGTCAAGAGAGCTGCAATCTGATCAGATCGTTAGTTTCTACGATGTAGTTGAAACTGGTTTGGTATATAGTTATGCTCGGATATTAGATAGTCAAATGGATACAGCTTAGGCTAACGCTCTTTCAGCTTCTTTTTTTATCATACACGTTAGATGTTTTCAATGAAATTATGCTCGTAGAATTATATCATGGAAGGATGTGTTGAGTGTCATATATATATGAATCAAAATATGTTATATAGAGCTAATCTCAAAATATGTCAACTATAAATCCTGGGTTGTTTTGACATGATTTTTTCACATTAAATAAACATAAATTAAAATTAAAACAAAAGGGAAATAAATCATTTTGTGATGCAGTTCAAGAGAAGATCAAATACGGTATTGCATTTCTAAACAGGGAAAAAAAGGGCTATGGACATCACAGCTAACTCGAGACAAAACCCTAGAGATGGTTTCCACCCAAGTTGAACCTGGGGACTTAATTGCTTCCCTATATATTCCTTCGCCAAATGAACGTTTCCAATGTCGTTAGGCTCTACCAGATATAAGGGCATGTTTGGTCGCATGAAAGTAGGATGGAAAGGAAGAAAGTGCTGCCCAATTTCTAAATTTCCTTGTTTGGATGAACAAAAAAAATTTAGAAAGTGGTTAGCACTTTCTTGCCACCTCATGATTTTGCTCCTTTTCACTCTTTCCAAAGCCATGAAAAATGGAGAGAAAGTGAGAAAGTGTTTTAAAAAAGCATTATTTTATTTTATTTATTCATGCTTTCTACTTTATTATTTTATTTTATTTATTCATACTTTCTACTTTATTTAAACCACTTTCTTACTTTTTATCTTTATAACCAAACAACCCAAATCCACTTTTCATCGCCACATAAGTGCCGACTCAGCTTCTTTCTCACTTCCATTTTAACAAAACAAACAAGAATTAATACTTTCTTCACAATCGCTTTCCGATTTACCTTCCTACTACTTTCTTTTCACTTTCTAATTGCCAAACATGCCCTAATATATGCCGTATGCAGTTAAAAATATATTGTTTATTAAACCATAAAACATATTGCGAAAAATGGTGGAAGGGTGGTTGAGGGTTGCTTCAACATGAAAATGACCCCCAATAAAAGAACATGATATTCTGGGACCATATGTAATGTGCACTTGGTATAATATTTTTGTAACATCATGCGGAGGATGACAGCAGAAGGTTCTATTGTTCTGTTGATTCATATAAACGTTTTGAGCAATTTTTGGACCAGGAGCAAGTTTTCACTGAAAAATGTGGATTGTTCTTTCTATAAACTAGCTTAATAGTCCTTTTTCGTTTGTCTTTTTATGGGGGTCTTTTTGCCTGAAGCCAAGAATGACTGGACCCCCTTTGTGGATGTTGGTTGACTTGCTTTCCCTAGCATCAATCTACCTGGTTATTAATCAGAATACAAAGAAAAAAGCACGAGTGTTGCTGTAGCACGGCTGCAAAGGCTCTTATTGGTTGAGCAGAACGCTGAAGTTGATTTTTAAAAAAGAAACTAAAGGGTTGTTTGGTTTGTGAAATCGAAAAATAAGAATTAATGGCGTGGTACAAATTCTTGGTTTTGAAAAGTTGGAGGTATTGTATCGCATTGTTTGGTGGCTCAAAAGAAAAAGAAAAATTGGTTTTCAAAATTAGGAATAGATATATGGGATAAGCTTTAGTTTTTCTTATAAGACGAAATTAAAAAATAAAAAGAGAGATAGCAGGTGAGAAAAGGAATAACCAGAACTCAAAATATAAATAATTAGGGTTTTTTATATCTCGCCTCCAAAATTTCAGTATTTCTAAATTTCTCCCTAAAAGTCTATATTTCTAAATTTCATCCCTAAAATCTTTGAGTTGTTTAAAAATATCCCCTTAGATAGTTTAAACAAATATTTTATCTTGAGTTAAAAACAACTATTCGCTTAGTAAAAGAAGAAGATGCGCCCCCGATGGTTATTTTCTTCTTCACTAATGTCATAAATTGGGGCTAAGGCTGGGGTTCTTCTTAATTATCAAAAAATATATATTTACTCATTTTCTGCTCCGTCATAAAAAAAAAACATAAAATCTATTCTTAAATGTTATCCTTAACCCAACCATGAGGGTTTTACCTCTTCCATTACTCATTTTTCTTCGTTGGAATTGTTATAATTGCAATAATAAAGATCACAATTTCCCTCTACATCAACATACAAGAAATGTTAAAGAAAAATTACTCTAATTTTTTGTCTAAAGAAAAACCCTAATTTTGGAATTAAGAAGAACCTTAGCCATAACCTCCGATTTATGACATTAGTCAAGATCAAATGCCTGGTTAAATTAACTAAGGGGGCATTTTTGAACAACTTAAAGATTTTATGGGCGGAATTTAGAAATATAGTTTTGAAATTTAGAAATATTGAAATTTTGAGGATGAGATATAAAAAAACAAAATAAATAAATGAGCATGTCTTTGGAAATTGGCCAAATCCTTCGAAAGAAAATCATGAAATCGGAATTACCAAAAATTAATTTGGATATTTGTTGATATATATGAATTCCATTTTCTTGTCCTCCTAATGCTTCTTAAAAAAAACAAAGAAATAAAATTCCAATTTTTTCACGATCCATAATCAGTGACTTTTCCGTCTTATTCTCAAAACCAATTCTCCTTCGTACTAAACAAAAAGCCCCTAAAGAGGCAAATTTGTAGTGGGCAAAATTGCTTTACAGAGCGTAGTTTACTTGAAAGAAATTACGGTGTAGACTAGCATTATGGTGGTTTTGCAAAGACGAAACCAGTATTTACATGTTTATAAATGTCGATTTCAAAAATAAAAAACCACACTAAAGAAACATGCCTTCGCGGTGTTTGGACTCTTGGAAACCCCAGTTACTAAAACTCCATTACAAGGGCCAAAAAAACCCAAGTTTATTTCTTAAATTTGATCTCCCAACCATAAAAAATAAAAATAAAAACCATGGTTCCAGAAACCTTGAGGCTATTTCTCAACATTAGTTAAGACATTTATGGATATACTTGGCAGATATTTCCTTGCATCAACTATCCTTCATATTAGGGACCTAAGACGATGAAGGAGAACCTTGTTGTCATCCATAACTCAACCTTGCTCTTCTTGGATGATTTCTTATATATACTAGATAGGTTTTATTTTCTAGGAATTGTTTTCCCTTAGTCGACATTAACGTCCTCCGTAGAAAGTAATTTAGATGGTAATTCTAAATTACCATGAAATATTACCACACTTATTTAGGTGTAAAAGATATTCCTAGGAATATCGGATTACCACGCTGATCAAATGACCTCATTTAATGGTAATCATGTTCATCCCAAAACATGTCTATCCTAGAGTACCGTGAAATATTCACGCATAACATGAAATGAACCATGACCATTCGTCGCCGGCCTCTCTCACCAGCCCTCGTCCATCGTCGGTTGTCCGCCGGCCAACCCGCCGCTGATAGGTTGTATGCCGCCGGCCAACTCCGTTCGTTCACCGTCCTGCCGCCGCCAATCAGACGTTCCCTATCGGTCGGCTGTAGCTCGTCGCCGATCATCCGCAGGCCGCTCGTCAACCCGCCGCCGATCGACCATCCGTCGTCGGCCCATCGTTGATCGTCCTTTCATCGCCGGCCTTACCGTCAACTACCGGCTCTCTTCCGGTCTCGCCGTCTATTGCACATACATATATTACAGGGAATGATTAAAGCATACCAAGCACGTTAATGCAAAAATTCTTGGAATTAGATGCCCGGCCATGCCATTCCCGGAAATACGAGGATTCCCGATAATCTTATATTCCGTGTACCAAAGGCAACCTAAAGCAGAAAACGTAATAGAGAAGTTTTAGAATTCAAATGAAGAAATTAGAATTGAAATGGAGGTTTCAGGAGATGAAAAGTTTAGATCTTGCGTGATCCACGATCTAGATATCAAATCATTTTGCCAAATATAGGGATAATGTCCATACAGCGGATCCGACTCCTTGTTTCTCCAAGAACGGTTATGATAGGAGAGTAGTGTGGAACGGTTAAATTAAGTGACAAGGTAGTAAGCTTGCTTATTATTCCATGTGAGTGGGGAGTAGCGACTTTTGCTCCCTCCTTAAAACATGATTGCTGCCATGTGTCACTCGATGCCCTCTTGTCTTGTCACAAAAGAATAACTTCTCCATTTCAATCCTACCTACAATTCCCTCTTTGCATACCTTTATTATTCCTTTTTTATGGAGGTCATTTTCGGGTCTCCGTCAGATGTTGCCTTCCGTCGATTTTTCGGTGGATCTTGGAGGCGATCTCCTGTTGCGTGTGGGTCTCAATGGATTTTGAGAAGATCGATGGTTTTGAGGAGTCAACGCCGAGTACCTGCAAAGAAGTCCCGGGGTGGTTTGGTACCACCGAGGACCCTCCGACTATCAAGTTAGCACGAGATCCGAGCGGAGTAACGACTAAGTGGAGTAAAAATGGCTTCCTTGACCCCTATGTGATGGGGGTTTATATAGTGGCTGCAACACGCAGCAGCAGGCGCGAGAATCTCGCCGGCAGTTACGCTCCCGACGTCACGCCCGCGTAAAGAGCGGATCGCCCGTTAATGGGGATCGTGATGGCATGGAACGTGGGATGTTGCCGGCGGAGAATCTGCGCATGGCGAGATTTGCGGAGCGGCGGTTACGCCTGTGAGTGGTGGAGTTGATCGGTCGGAGGACCAAGGAAGATGGTCTCGGCTGGGGAGCTCGGGAACGAGCGAAAGGGCCGAGGAGTCTTGGTCCTGTGGCAGCTCGGGGCGAGCTGAGAGGCCGAGGAGGCCAATTTTCAGGGGGAACTGAGGAGAGCCAGCTTGTGCTTGCAGGTCGGGTACAGGGGTGGCCTGGTCGGCCCCTATGGGCCCTTTCTTCTGTGTTCTGGGACACGTCATCTGCCACGTGTCCTGATCTTGGAGATCGTCAATATTGAGCATCATCATTAGCCCTCCACTCTTGTCCCGACCAGCTAGCGGGTCGGGTCAGGAATGGACTGCCGGGCCGCCTGGGGTAAGCTCCCTCCTAAGGTTTCGTCGGGACGCGTCCTCGGGCTGTCGGCTGTCTTTTCTGCCAGCGAATCAGGGTGAGATCTCTGTAATTAAGGAAGGTGCGCCGGTTCGTGCATCCTGTCACTGAAGCGACGGTCCGCGTGTCAAGCGTCGGTTGGCCGACGTGACGTGTGTAGACCTGCGTCTGATGGGATGCGGGCCAGTGTAGGAACGACAAGTGGAGCGATCGGAGCCGTTGGACGCGAGGAGGCGCTTTGTGTAACTCCATGTCACACACCCCACGAGCTCACGGGGAGGCGGAATATATGAAAAACAATTATCAAAACTTCGTAACACGGACTTGAGCACACGGATCGTATCTAAACCATTACTAGCAAACTACGAAATGTTAATTACTCGGATTCGAAGTTATACCTCACGTTACTTGTCCTTCGGGTCTTCATCGTTGTCCTCCACACCTCGTAGGCTCCATGGAACATAGGCACCTCAACGACCTCCTCGAGTCAGAGACGATCCACCCGAGAGTCTATAGTCCGAGCTTCTATCTCGAATCTGAGATAACTACGGGTTCTAGACCGCTAATCTAGAAGTCCTAGAGGGTGTAGATTAATTAGATGGATTACTTAGTCACTTAAACCCTAGGATTCTCAACTCATGAGAGCTTTTAGGGTTTGAGGAAGAAGATAAAGACTTGAGAAGAGAGAAAGCTTTTGTGATTATGATTTGAATAATAACTCAAGAAAGAATAATATCAAGCATACAAATATCTCTTTAATAAATATCTAGAAATATCTTGTAAGCTTCATTTAATCCTAAATGGTGAATCACCTCATGAGTCATTAAGCATTTAATGAAAACTTACAACTCATCTCTCCACCTCATTTGTGTTTAATCTAAAAAGAAATAAATACAAATGAGTCATCTTCTTCTAGAAGCTTCCCGACAAATTACGAGACTGTCCCTCCCATCCGTATTTCCGAAAAACACGGATAATCTTTGACTGAATAAATCCATCTGTATAATACTAGAATCTGGCTTAAACCAAAACCGGCTAGTATTATCTGCCCGATCATAATACGTGCACAAGTGTACGTAAGTGATCGCGTCCCTGCCGTAAAACCATACGGCCTCTACACCTTTTGCCCGGTGCAGGGAAACTTTATGTGTGGGACTCTAAAGACTCGACACTACGCTGGCAGTGGGTTTAACCACAGGCCGCAAGCGGTACTAGCTGTACGTAACGGTCCCCAGGTAGATGTCGATAAGAAGGACGATGAGGAAACCCATCCGAACTCCTACTGAGCCTGATGTGACAATCTCCGTACAGTCCGGTCTGTTCGTCTAGGACTATCGCATATCGGGCCTAAGGGGGCGGTAAACGTCAGACCCATAATAGCGGTATAAGTCGTGTCGGAGTGAAGCCTATTACACCTTGAGAAGCTACTGGAATCTACCAGTAAATCTCGCTTGCCCTGGCCAGGGATTTTGCGTAATGGCTCTCCATACACAGCGCGATATCAACCCCCAATACCGGAAGAGACGAATCCTGTTTAACCGCCACTGCCTCCAAGTGCTTTGGGACTGTACCCAACTACTACCTGTTTGCACGACTCCTTTGAGCCGTGGTAGGGTAGTAATCTAAGTACAGTGGGAACACACCCGGGACGAAGTAGCAGTATCAAGTCGACGGACTAAGCTGTACTCATGTCACCTGAGAACTGCTATTTGACGATGGGTATAAAACCAACCTGTAGTTCCCGGCGAGTCCTGTCCGGTGTACCCGTAACCTAACGAGCACCTGCATACTATCTCCAGTACAACGTACTGATGGCTGTGGGACAGACCATCTCCCCAACTGGGATGAGAAGCATACACACTAGTCTACTTCGGAGTATCGATGCCCTGTCTCGATAATCCTACGACCAGGGACCTATATAGGATGTTGCTTATAGACTACCCAGCCCCCACTAGTGTGACTGCCATCACAACGCTGGTAATCAAGCAAAGATCCTAAGGGCTCTACTAATATGTATAAGCGATACGTCAAAAGAAACATATGCACATATTAAAGTAGACACTAACCAAGTAGCATACTACCATTTTTAGCAAGACTGTCAATACAACTGTGAATATCCTAAGCTTCTATTAAGTAATATACAAACTAGTATGATACAGTAATGGCCTCTAGGGCATAAACACTAACAATCTCTCACTTGCACTAGGGCCATGTACTGGCATATCGCAGACCTATCATCTCGAATAGCCTCTCGAACTGCGTCTGATGAATGACCTTTGTGAATGGATCAGCAGTGTTATTCTCCGTATCTACTCTCTTTACCTCGATCTCCTGGCGATCTACGATCTCCCTGATCAGGTGATACCGCCTTAAGATGTGTCTGGACTTCTGATAGGACCTGGGTTCCTTCGCTAAAACTATAGCGCCGTTGTTGTCGCAATACAGAGGTATTGGATCAATACTGGTAGGAACCACCTGAAGTTCTGTGAGGAACTTCTTCATCCAGACAACTTCTTTTGCGGCATCGCAAGCAGTTATGTACTCCGCTTCCATCGTTGAGTCAGCAACGGTGTCCTGCTTGGAACTCTTCCAACAGACCGCCCCTCCATTGAGGGTAAAGTCATAACCCGACATGGATTTGGAGTCATCCTTGTCACTCTAGAAGCTGGAGTCGGCAAAGGCCTCGATCTGGAGGTCTTTTCCACCATACACCAAGAACATCTCCTTAGTCCTCCTCAGGTACTTAAGGATGTTCTTTACTGCTATCCAATGCTTCTTCCCTGGGTTTGCCTAATATCGGCTTACAACGCTCAATGCGTATGCTACATCTGGTCTGGTACATAACATCACATATATTATAGAGCCTACCGCAAAAGTGTAGGGTATAATCAACATGCGATCCCTTTCCAAATCAGTCTTGGGAGACATCTCTTTGGAGAGGTTGATTCCGTGACAAGCCGGTAGGTTACCGCGCTTAGAATCTTCCATACTGAATCTTTTCAATATGGTGTCTATGTACCTGGACTGCGAAAGTTCCAACATCCTCTTTGATCTATCACGATATATCTGGATCCCCAGAATGTAGGTGGCATCACCCAGGTCCTTCATGAAGAACTTCTGTGATAAGAATCCTTTGACTGACTGTGGCATAGGAATATCATTTCCTATTAGGAGAATGTCATCCACGTACAAGACGAGGAATACTACAGCTCTCCCTACAATCTTACTGTATATGCATGGTTCATCTGGATTCTTGATAAAGTCGAATTCTTTGACAGTATCATCAAAAAAGATGTTCATCAAAACAGATGTTCCAACTCCGCGATACCTGCTTTAGTCCATAAATGGACTTAAGCAACTTGCACACTTTAACGCTGCTCCCACTCTGAATGAATCCCTCTAGCTGATCCATATAGACGCATTCTTCCAGATTACCATTTAGAAAAGCCGTCTTTACGTCCATCTGCCAGATTTCATAATCGTGGAAGGCAGCAATGGCAAGAAGGACCTGAATGGATTTGAGCATAGCCACTGGAGAAAAGGTTTCGTCATAGTCCAAACCAGGTCTTTGACGAAAACCCTTTGCAACAAGTCTAGCCTTATAGGTTTCAACCTGTCCATCTACACCAATCTTCTTTTTGAAGATCCACTTGCATTCTACGGGTTTTACCCCATCTGGAGCAATGTCCAAAGTCCATACTTTGTTGATGTACATGGACTCCATTTCGGTCCGCATTGCATCCAGCCATTTTACCGAGTCACCGCTCTGAATGGCTTGCTGGAAGCTAGTAGGGTCATCATTATTGATCAGTCGAAAATATTGCATTTTGAACACGACAATTTCCCTACCATTTGCACTCATCTAAAGGTGTTCGGTATTAATATAGCACATATTAGCAAAACAGCCGCAAAATACCAAATTAAATGTGTTATACCTTAAAATCGACATTTTGAGGGAAATTGAGTGTTTATCATGGCATCGCATCATCCTTGTATAGCGCAACACTTGTTTCGAGAATCTGTGCAGGAAATTCCAGGAGAAAGGCCAAATCTGTGAAACAGTGCTGATAAAAATACGCCAACTCAAAGATTTGAGATCTGGCAGTGATCAAGGACTAATTATAAGATTCAATATATCATAAAAATACCATGAAGTCAGATCAAAGCACTACAGAGAAATTGATGCAGCATAGCAGTAGAACGGCCGCGGATCCGCGGCCGGAGCAGGCTTGCGCGGCGGATCCGCGGCCGTCTTGCCATGTCATCATCTCTGCTCAGCTGCATAATTCTTCTTTCACTTGGTACACTGCTTCAAGCCACTTCAAACTCCAGAGAACTCCAGAATCTTCTGCCAGATCAGCAAAAGCTCCTTGTTCAAGCTAAACTTCCAAGCTTCCAAAGCAAGCTTCTCACTTAACAAACTAAACCTAGAAGCTTCTCCCTAACCTCCAAACTTATGAAGGAAGCTAAAGCCTAACTAACAACTTCTAGAGGTTTCTACCTAACTACCTAGCTTATAAGGGAAGCTAACCTAATCCAAGCTTACAAAGGAAGCTAACCATTCTTAAGGCTATAAAAGGGACCCTAGGCTTCACTTCTAAAGTTGGTTGAAAAGTTGTTTAAGAGTTCAATCTTCAAGCCTAACACAAGTTGAGTGACACAACTTGTAACTCCAAACCCTAACCCTAATTCCAATTCCAAAGCCAAGATCAAGAATTCCGAGTACCGAATCAAGCAATGAAGCCTTCGATCCTTTAGAAAGCGACACCGGACTTCATCGGAGCAAGTGATCCAAGGAGATCCGCGACTCAAGGAGCCGAGCGACGCCAAATTCAACGATCAAGTTCCTTCCTCTTGTAATTCTTGAGAGTTGTAACTAAATTGTTGATATAATAAAGGTGACAATTCTATATCTTGCTTATCTTTTTAATTCAAGCATTATGATTCAATCTAGATTCTTGAATGTGTTCTTTGTGATAATGTTTGAGTAAAACTCCGCTCGTAAAGGAGTCGAGACGATCGATAGAATGATGATGATTTAGATTCTTTTACAATTCTTAAGTCCTATAATGTTTGTAAATTCTTGAAAATCGAATGATCGACGATCTAGTTTCGATGCGAAATGCTTTCTTGATTACTTTCGCTCGGAACTAGAGATCAACGATCGATTATTTGATTTACTAGAAGCTAGCTTGTGAATGAGATTCATCGAAAGGACAAAAGATGAGATGAGGAAACCCTAGTTTCGTTGCAAGATCCTTAAACCTCGATAAATCGTCATCGATCTAGTATCAATTCGTTAATGGATAAGAGTATGTAATCATGAGATTTCATCACATCTAAAGGTTCAATCGACTCCTACGAGCCTCACTTCGAATCTTGATATTTGATTTGGAAATCATAAATTCTCAATTCTTGATTTTTATATTTTCTTGATTTAGACCTAAATTTTACTGATTCTTGAACTTCAATTCTATAAATCATGAATTGTCTTTTCTCTTTTCTTTAAATTTTCGATTCATCTAATTCGAAATACGAACGGATTATACTTTCCCTATGGACGATCCGCACTTACTAACGCGCTACAAATCGACACCATTATTGATTGCAGTCAAATATTTTTGGTTGTGATTTCTACACATTTTCTAACTACACACCGGAAAACGAACCAATCAAATGGCGCCGTTGCCGGGGATAGTGCGTTAATTCGTTCGTTTTTTGAAATTTGAGTTGAAAAGTTTATTCCATCATAATTTTTAGATCAAAATTCACGCAAAACACTAAACGATTCGTTGTGATTTGTTGCGAGGAAATCTGGAATCTGTGGAGCTTGAGGAAAAATATTTTGAATATTCAAGAGAGCTCAGGAGGTGAACAGGAACAGTTGCTGAAAATTTAGTGCAGTGATCAAACTTTTCGACCGCGGATCCGTGGTTTAAGGAGCTCATTGCGGCGGTTCCGCCGCACATTTAGGGTTTCACTGCACAATATTTCTCAGGTGAATTCTTTACTTTCTTATCTCCTTCTCTGTCTGCTCCAATAACAATTTTCTGCAGGTTTTCTTTGCAAATAATCCGCAGTGCCGCAAAAAGAAATAAAAATTGTGCGTGTTTTGATTCTTGGTTGTTTGCATATTAATACAGAATTTAAGGGGCACGGCCAAATCCAGATTAGGTGGGGAGTTCATTACCCTTCCTAAGCCCCGAAAATCATAAACTTGCATCCGCATTACCCTCATTAACTAAAAGAAATCTAGACATGACTCTAAGGACCGTCGCGCTCACTTAGGACAGGAGAAGGCCGTGGGTAATCTATTGCTTATCCGCGTTTCTTTAATGGTGTCTAAGGCAAGTGTGTCTAAGGCAAGTTGTTACTTAATTAGGCCTACTACTTACGTAGTGGAGAACCTCCCACTTACCTGGCACTTACCTGGCCACAGGAGAGACAAAGAGGCAGTAGAGGATTGATCCTGCGACTTGTCTTCTGGCAGTTAGGAGCGGTCTAGAGCCTTGACCTAGGTGACCACTAGACTTAGGGTTGCTTGTTGCATTTGTTGTGATTTGCATCATTTTTTCAAAAATCCGTATATTTTTCAAAACAAACACCAATCACATTCATTCTTTCCCCTAATTATATTCACGCTGCCACTTGTGCTAAACCCTTTAGTGCAAGCTAGGCTGGACACGGGATTCTAGTGCCCGTTTAGTCCGCGTTCCCTCGATCGACTCAAAAGTCGGTATTTCTACATTTACTTCTTCTTTACCCACCACCACACCCACATCGATGGATCCTTCTCCATCGAACTTCTTTACCACTAATCTGCCGCCGTCTGCTGGTGCGCAGAATCCACCCCGCATCTCTCTCCAAGAGAGGTGCTATCCTACACGAGGTCCTCTTTCGACCTGTCTCTCCATTCCACCAGCCAACGGGGACAATTTTCAGATTAAACCCTAATACATCAACCTTCTACCCAAATATCACGGTATCGAGTCTGAAGACGCATATGTCTTTATCACCAAATTTGAAAATGTATGCATAATGATGGGTACTTCACAGCTTTCTGTGGATGCTATGCGTCTTCGTCTTCTCCCATTTAGCTTGTGCGATATAGCCGAGAAGTGGCTGTATAACACAATCGCACATTCCATTTCAAATTGGGAAGAATTCGTCAAAGTATTCCTTAAGAAATTCTACCCAAATCATAAGACAGCTCGAGTCCGTAGCGAAATAAATCAATTCACCCAGCTTCCAAATGAAACATTCTCAAAATTTCTTGAACGCTTTAAGGATCTGTTAGTTCAATGTCCTCATCACGGAATCCCCAGATGGGATCTGTGCCGATTCATATATGAGGGCATTAATCCTAACACAAAACAGACCCTTGAATTAATGTGTCAAGGCAACTTCATGACTAAAGATGATGGGGAAGCCTGGAAATTCCTAGAAGATTTCGCTGAAAAATCTTTACAGTGGGAGGGTGTGAGTCAATCGGCTAGGGGTGGCAATAACCAATCGGATGTTTCCATAGGAATTAGAGCTGAAATTTCAGCTTTACACAAGAAATTTGACACTATGGAAAATAAATTTTTAGCTGCCGCCCTAAATCAAATGTCACTCTCCAAAACTGTATGTAGATGCTGTTCTGATCCTTCTCATTTGACGGAAGAATGTCCACGAAATTCTCCGTTTCAAGATCATGAGCATACCAATTTTGCTTTCCAACAACGACCTAGAAATGATCCATTTTCTTCCACATATAATCAGGGTTGGAGGAATCACCCTAACTTTGCTTGGAACCAATCACAAAATCAAAACACGGTTCCAAATCAAAACAATTTCCAAAGGGCTCCTCCACCACAACAGCAACCACTTCCATTGAGTCAGCACCCCTTCCAAGCACAAACCTTCCAAAATCCGGTCAACACACCTGCACCGTCTAGTCCTTTGCAGTTGACCGGGACTGATGAATCCTCTTCATTTTCACAATACATGAATTTGGTCCTAACAAATATCATGCAAGTGTCGGCTGAAATGAAGTCTTCTGTCGATGATATGAAAAGAAATACTGTCTCTCAAAATGAGACTATAAAATCGATGGAAGAAGAAATTGCACGATTAAAAGCCGAAATGAGTGTAAGAGAGAAAGGGAAACTTCCAGCTCAACCCCTACCCAATCCTGGCTATTCACATCATGTGAATGCAATCACGTTGAGATATGGAAGAGTGCTTGACAATCACGTTTGGGAAGAGATTGATGACACTGAAAAATCTATCAATGATACCCCGGCTGAGACTTTTCCTTCCACTTCTACTTCTAATTCTGACCCCAGTTCGTCTACCCCCACCACCTTCTTCCGAGCCTATTCTCCGTTTTCCCCAAAGCTCGACACCTCAGCCCATCTCTTTTAGTCCACCGAAAATGATCCCCACTCCTATTCTTAGATCGTTTCCACCCACACGATCTTCTCCAGTGTTGGACCCCGACCTTATTGCCCAAGCTCCTTATCCGAATCGGTTAAGGGGAAACATACCAAGTCCACAAATGGAGAAGATCACTGAAATCTTGAAACATGTTAACATCAACATCCCTCTTCTAGATGTTATCCAACAAGTCCCCGCTTATGCGAAAACTCTTAAAGACTTGTGCACTAGAAAGAGGAAGACTCAAGTGCCCAAGAAGATATTCATGGCAAAGACAGTAGACACAGCCTTTTCCCAACAATTACCGAGGAAATGTAAGGATCCTGGCTATCCTACTATTTCCATTTCTATCGGGGGAAAACACATCAACCGTGCTCTACTTGACCTTGGCGCAAGTGTTAACCTGCTTCCTTTCTCGGTCTATGAGCAGTTAGGGATCGGAGAGTTGAAACCAGCCCATTGCACTCTCTAGATGGCTGACCGATCAAGCACCAAACCTAGGGGTGAACTGGAGGATGTGTTAATAAAAATCGGGGAATTTGTATTCCCTGTGGACTTTATTGTATTTGATACACAGCCTGTAGCGAACTCACGGAATCAAATTCCGGTGATTTTAGGTCGCCCCTTTTTGGCCACTTCCAATGCTATCATCAACTGTCGTAATGGCTCTATGACCCTATCTTTCGGGAATAGGTCAATTGAGCTGAACATTTATAAGTTGGGAAGTGTACCCTTCGAACCTACTGCTCAGGTCTGTTCTGTCGACGTAATGGATGTCGACAGCAGTGAATTTGATGATCCTCATGATACTGATCTAGACTCTTTTCATATGTTGTTGTTTGACCCAACTATGTATCATACACATACAGACTCTTCCACCGAGATGTCCGGGTCAACAACTAACACTGATTATGAACCGTTTTTGGAGTCTGAAGATCACCCCGCGCTTTGTGAAGACATTATTCTCCGGGGTATTGATGAAACTTTTGAGGAAATTTTCACTGATGAACTCGCATTTTTGAATTACACGGGTGTTGAGATGAATCATCTCCCAATCAATGAAATTGAACCTCCACCCCTTCATATGGACTGTAAAAAGATTGCGAGTAATCCATCACATTCACTGCATCGTCTTTCCAAAATGAGACGCACACACATTCTATTCCACCACTTATCCTTTCCCCACTTCTTCTTCCACCAATCTGAGCACTACATTGATAAAATTTTCGAATGGTTGGTGTTGACCTTCGGTCTTTGCAAAGCTTGGCATCGACCAATAATTCTTGACCCCCTCTTGTGATTTTCAAAAGATTAACATTGTTTAATTCAAGTTTGGGGGGTGTGTAATCTGGCTCCTGAAAAGAAAATTTTTACACAAAATGATGAGCCAAAAATAAGTTTGGGGGAGGATCTTCACTTAAATATTTTGCCCCCATTAATAAATTTCCTCCCAGGCTTACAGGTTTTTCGAGATTTAGCAGATGGCAACAGTGAGGACACTGTTGAAAACAAGTTTGGGGGAGGTTTGTGCTTATTTTCGCATCATTTGCATATCATTTTGCATAAGCACAAAACATTTTCAAAACCTATAAAAATTTAAAAAATTTCAAAAGATAAATTTTTTTAATATTTAATTGTGTACATAAATAAGATAATAAAAGATTAGATAGTGAAAAATTACATCCAAAAGATTGGAAAAATTTAAGAAAACCAAGAAAATTAGAAGTTTTCTTATACGAACTAGTAATAAGTAGTTATGAGCGGTTGTCCCAAGGGTTAGTAAGATGAAAGAAGTCACTAATCTGAGGATAAAAATAAGTCTGAAAAATAGTTCCTATTCTGGAAGCCAAACATTTTGAACGTTGATACCCTACTATACGCACTTACACACGTCTTGAAGCTCGGGATAGTAGAGGATACATTGAAATGCTCTTGTCTAAAAGCCAATGTATGAAGAAAATAAAAATATGAATAAAATATAAAATGGTGAGAAAAATGAACACTGGTTTTGTTATCGCCAAGGCAGCAATAAAAAATATAGCGAGGGTGCCTCTTCACCTAGTGCCTTAGACCAACTGGTCTGGGAGTCACTGCTAAGCCTTAGGTGGTGCAAGACGAGGAAAATACACCTAATAAGCAAGCACATGAGTAATCGGTCAGTTAGTACCTCAAGAAGTATTAACGGTCGCATGAAAAATGTGTGAGCAAATCCATCTAAATATTCATTAATTAAAAAGTACTGAGGCAGATGGACAAGAGTATGATAGCTTGAATTGAATTCTTCGGGTGTAGGGATGTATATTACACACACGTAGGGTTATATGATCGAGGTTTAGAAGAAAGATAGGAATGAAGAATAAAGACGATGTTTTATTGAGGGATGATGTGATTTCTAACATCTTTTCATGACTATTAAGATAGGGCTCGTGACAACCGAAAAGCTAGCATAGTTGGAAACTCTAATTTTCAAAGTCTTTCTTTTACAATTCTTATCTTTAAATGTAATATTCACGGTCTTCTTTTTATTATTGGATTTTGTGGGTGCAATCCGCTGAAAACCCTCAGGAGACAACACTCTTCCTACTAGGGACACCTAGAGGTTTAAAGGCTTGTTGCACGTGCTCAGTGCAATCGTGTTGCCTACGAAAATGTGCTAGTTAGTTTTTCTCTTTCTTTATTTTCTCCTTCTCTTTTTAATAAAACAATTCGCTCGAGACGACCGAAAATAAGTTTGGGGGAATTTGATCAGTCGAAAATATTGCATTTTTAACACGACAATTTTCTTACCATTTGCACTCATCTAAAGGTGTTCGGTATTAATATAGCACATATTAGCAAAAAAATCGTAAAATACCAAATTAAATGTGTTATACCTTAAAACCGACATTTTGAGGGAAGTTGAGTGTTTATCATGGCAACACATCATCCTTGTATAGCGCAACACTTGTTTCGAGAATCTGTGCAGGAAATTCCAGGAGAAAGGCCAAATCTGTGAAACAGTGCTGATAAAAATACGCCAACTCAAAGATTTGAGATCTGGCAATGATCAAGGACTAATTATAAGATTCAACATATCATAAAAATACCATGAAGTCAGATCAAAGCACCACAGAGAAATTGATGCACCATAGCAGTAGAACGGCCGCGGATTCGCGGCCGGAGCAGGCTTGCGCGGCGGATCCGCGGCCGTCTTGCCACGTCATCATCTCTGCTCAGCTGCATAATTCTTCTATCACTTGGTACACTGCTTCAAGCCACTTCAAACTCCAGTGAACTCCAGAATCTTCTTCCAGATCAGCAAAAGCTCCTTGTTCAAGCTAAACTTCCAAGCTTCCAAAGCAAGCTTCTCACTTAACAAACTAAACCTAGAAGCTTCTCCCTAACCTCCAAGCTTATGAAGGAAGCTAAAGCCTAACTAACTACTTCTAGAGGCTTCTACCTAACTACCTAGATTACAAGAGAAGCTAACCTAATCCAAGCTTACAAAGGAAGCTAACCATTTTTAAGGCTATAAAAGGGACCCTAGGCTTCACTTCTAAAGTTGGTTGAAAAGTTGTTCAAGAGTTCAATCTTTAACCCTAACACAAGTTGAGTGACACAACTTGTAACTCCAAACCCTAACCCTAATTCCAATTCCAAAGCCAAGATCAAGAATTCCGAGTACCGAATCAAGCAATGAAGCCTTCGATCCTTTAGAAAGCGACGCCGGACTTCATCAAGTGATCCAAGGAGATCCGCGACTTAAGGAGCCGAGCGACGCCAAATTCAACGATCAAGTTCCTTTCTTTTGTAGTTCTTGAGAGTTGTAACTAAATTGTTGATATAATAAAGGTGACAATTCTATATCTTGCTTATCTTTTTAATTCAAGCATTATGATTCAATCTAGATTCTTGAATGTGTTCTTTGTGATAATGTTTGAGTAAAACTCCGCTCGTAAAGGAGTCGAGACGATCGATAGAATGATGATGATTTAGATTCTTTTACAATTCTTAAGTCCTATAATGTTTGTAAATTCTTGAAAATCGAATGATCGACGATCTAGTTTCGATGTGAAATGCTTTCTTGATTACTTTCGCTCGGAACTAGAGATCAACGATCGATTATTTGATTTACTAGAAGCTAGCTTGTGAATGAGATTCATCGAAAGGACAAAGGATGAGATGAGGAAACCCTAGTTTCGTCGCAAGATCCTTAAATATCGATAAATCGTCATCGATCTAGTATCAATTCATTAATGGATAAGAGTATGTAATCATGAGATTTCATCACATATAAAGGTTCAATCGACTCCTACGAGCCTCACTTCGAATCTTGATATTTGGTTTGGAAATCATAAATTCTCAATTCTTGATTTTGATGTTTTCTTGATTTAGACCTAAATTTTACTAATTCTTGAACTTCAATTCTATAAATCATGAATTGTCTTTTCTCTTTTATTTAAATTTTCGATTCATCTAATTCGAAATACGAACGGATTACACTTTCTCTGTAGACGATCCGCACTTACTAACGCGCTACAAATCGACACCATTATTGATTGCGGTCAAATATTTTTGGTTGTGATTTCTACACATTTTCTAACTACACACCGGAAAACGAACCAATCAATTATCAATGATGCAATCTTCTCGATCCCCGTCTATGAGAAAACCGTAGTATCTCTCGGGCGGATGAGACTGCCTACTACTTCTGCGGATAGGCGCTGGTATGTCCCTTTCTTCTGAAACTTCTGGTTCTACCATACTATCAGTAACAGCTTGTGGTTCTGGAATTTCTTCCAGTTCTATTGCGCTCCCACTCTTCTAATTTTCTAAAAATTCAGTTTCCAAGAAGTGGGCATGACGAGAAACAAAAACCTTCTGTTCCTCTGTGTAATAGAAATAATACTCCTTGGAGTTCTTTGGATATCCCACAAACTTACACTGTACTGAGCGTGCCTCGAGCTTGTCCGCATGCTGCTTTTTTACAAAAGCTGGACATCCCCATGTCTTCAGGTACTGAAGATAGGGTTTCTTCCCACTCCACATCTGATATGGTGTGGTAGGCACAGTCTTGGTTGGAAACTTGTTCAAAAGATACGCAGCTGATTCTAGTGCATAACCCCAGAAAGATTGCGGTAACTCAGCCTTACTCATCATGGAACGAACCATATTCAATAGGGTTCGATTCCTCCTTTCCGATACACCGTTGTGTTGTGGTGTGTATGGAGGAGTAAGCTGAGAGAGAATTCCATTCTCTTTTAAGTAACCCAGGAACTCGGCACTTAAGTATTCACCACCTCGATCAGATCTCAGTGTTTTGATACTTTTGCCTGTTTGGTTTTCCACTTCATTCTTGTATTCCCGGAATTTCTCAAAGGCCTCGGATTTATATTTCATTAAGAAGATATGTCCATACCTAGAGAAATCATCCGTAAAAGTAATGAAGTAGGAATAACCACCTCGCGCATGTGTAGACATTGGACCACACACATCGCTGTGTATGAGTCCCAAGAGCTCGCTCGCTCTTACTCCGTGTCCAGTAAACAGAGTCTTTGTCATCTTTCCCATGAGACAAGATTCACAAGTAGCATAAATTTGATATTCGAACGGATTCAAATATCCTTCTCTATGTAACTTAGTCAACCGTGTTTCATTGATGTGACCTAGTCTACAATGCCATAAGAAAGCCTGCTTTATTTCTGGAGACTTTCTTTTAAGTATGTTCTGAACATTGAAAACCTGAGCTTGATTCAATACGTATATACCGTCATCTAATGTACCGGACCCAATCAGAACTTGATTTAGGTGGATATGAACTACATCGCTTATGAATATAAAGTCATATCCCTCTCTAAAAAGTGAGGACACTGATATGATATTACAAGTCAAACTAGGTACATACAAACAGTTACGTAGAATCAATATCTGCCCACTTGTCAAACCTAGGCGATATTCTCCCACGGATTCAGCGTCCATGCTCATTCCGTTTGCAACTCTTAGAGACAAATCACCTACCCTGATAACTTTACGGTTTCTCAAAGCATGTAATGAATTACAGATATAAGATCCTGATCCGGTATCTAGTACCCAGGAAGTAGAGTTAATTGACAAACAGTTCTCAATCACAAACACACTCGAGGCCGAAGCCACAACATGCTTCGAATTCTGGCTACTGGCTTCCAAAGCCCTGCAATCCTTCTGCCAATGCCCGTTCCCATAACAATAGGAATATCCTTCCTTACCTACACCAAGTCCCGAAACTTTTTCTCTTCCCTTTCCTTCTACTTCACTGACACCGTATATCGGCTTTGTGGAGGTCTTCTTTTCACCCTTTGCTTTTGCCCTGGATGCATAAGAAGAAGGTCCCCCATTAAGCAGAGCGGGTGTCTTCCTGATTTCTTTCAGGGTGTAAGTGGAGGGTAGGGACTGTGGAAATATGTCAGCATATGACCTGTTTCCCAACGTAGTCTCCAGGTCCGTGAGCTTATCAATATAGCTAATCATTGTAAGGACGTCGTCCCCTACAGATGACCCGACAGCCAACCTCGCTTGAAGCAATTCGTTCGAGGTCTCATATCTTGCGATATGAGATTGCTCTCCATATAAATCTTTGTTATGGAGAAAGATGGAAACTAAGTCCATCTTCTCGTGATGCTTCTGGTATATACCATCAACTGAAGCTAACACGAGGCACTTGGCTTTCGCACTGTCCTTTTCCCTAGTCTGACGGATATCCATATCCGTGACTGTGGAAACTGGACCTGGGACGGTGGGGGCTTAAGTAGTAATAGGGTGGTCCAGCTTGTCATAAGCAATGGACATCTGGACAGACCTTTGCCAATCATAAAAGTCAGATTCAGTCATTTTGTTATCTAGATGTAACCTAGTCATGGTCACAAGGTCGCTACAATGAGAGAGAGAGGGAACACTTTAGCATGATGCTCTTGCAAGTTTAGATTGGTTTTTAAATTTATCTAAACTGGATGGCTCCCACTGTTTCTCGAATCCTTCCTCAAACCATAAAAGAAGAATTAGCCAGGACTGATCTCACCGTACAATACTTGCTTAACCGTTCAGCCAGGCTAGTGTCGGTACTTCGAGAGAGGTTTTACGACACTTTCGCGAAGTTCCTTAATTAAATAACCTCTTTTCTCTGGAGGCGTAGCCCCGCCGACACTGTTCTAGACACCTACTTGGTTTATAGCATTGATCGTTAAGTGACGAATCTCTTGATGAGTAGCGGATACTCACAGTAGGATCGGGATCCAAATATCATCGTGTGATAATGCTGAAGGAATCATACCAACATTCATCAAACTCCAAATGGTATGCAACACTAGCAAGTTTCAGTTTCTTTAGAAACTCTCGATGTGAATTTTTTCCCCATGTTCTTATGACCTTGACGAAGGCCAACAAATCATAAGTCACATGTCAAGTTCTGCCCATCATTATTTTGTTAATTTGAACCCACCCATACATACCCTTGACGAAGGCCAACAAGGTAATACGACTGTCCCAAACCAACTCATGTATCTATGCAACAAATGAATACCCCAGCAGCTACCAAACACTATGCCTTGACGAAGGCCAACAAACATAGCTTGAATACTACTGACCATCCATAAGAAATGACGGAGGGCTACGACTGGTTTTGGCGAAACCGTGAACTTGATATAATCGAAAGAACCTGATAGCTTTTTAAAAGGAGTGGTTAAAACTCCGCAATTAAAAAATTCTGCTCTTTTGAAATAACCGAGTGGTTTCTTTTAAATTTGTTCCAACGATTCAACTTTGGTTTGTTTTCTTTGCATTAAAATAATGCGTCCCATCAATTAACCTATCATTGCAGAAAACAACGAAAATACAACGTCCTCTTATGCCATCCGCATTCGCCACTGGGTCCCGTCATTCACCCGTTAGGTTACTTAACTAACAACAGAGCGGGGGCTGGGCTAGTGCGGGTGCAAAACATAAGTGACGCCTAATAGATATCATATATAGATATTGTACATTTGTCAGACGCAATAATAGGCATTCCAGATCACAGATGAACATTATTGGATATACAAGCAATCCGCGTTTCCTTTGAGCCAGCAACGAAAGACGGATTACACAGTTGTGATGAATAGCCATTACCCCACCCTAGACCCCTACGGGTACGGCAAACTACCCGCCAAGTACCCGAAGTGAAGCGGTCTCCCTCAACAACGTGAGTAGGCCACTAAACACTTCAAAGTACCCGGTAGTTTGTGCACCCCACCTTGGGTCTATCCTAGGAGCATAAAATAGTAAATGAAATAATACAACGGTGGCTACAACCTCAGCGCGGATGTGCCCCGCAAAAGAATATTACATCATATTACAATTTACATCGAATGAAAGAATATAAAATCTCATCTCAAACCTCGGCTAATCATCACAACGATCCAATGAAGTTCATATACACAAACCAGTAAAAACCATTACAGAAATGTGCAACCCCCTGCTAACATATATACTAGCAATTAGGGGAGGTTTACGAACATATTAAACCTCACATATAAAACTTGATTAGCAAATAACTTAGAATTTCTATCGACAAACTTTTTCCGTGTCTACCCCAAATGCAAGCCAGCACTGAAATAACCTGGGCAGAAACAAAATATACAGGAAAACAAAACACCCAAAATTAAGAGTTACTGTGTAAATACGAGTCAACTCGGAGTTGACTCGGCCGCGGATCCGCGGTGGATTGCACTAATCCGCCGCGCTTCAGCGGCGTTCTAACCTAGTTGGGATCTCGTATTTCACCAGTATTCTTAGAATTCCCTGCTGTGAATTTTCTTACCTGTGAAATAACTTTTTCGACACGTTTAAAATTGACAGAAACTTGAGGGGTCCGGGGTTACGTTTCGTGTTTTTCCGACGATCGAAGTTCTAATTAGTTGCTAACAAGCTAGTAAAGGTTTAGTAGGCTCTGATACCACTGTATGTCCATGTCACTCACCCCATGAGCTCGCGGGGAGGCGGAGTATATGAAAAACAATTATCAAAACTTCGTAACACGGACTTGAGCACACGGATCGTGTCTAAACCATTACTAGCAAACTACGAAAGGTTTAACTACTCGGATTCAAAATTATACCTCACGTTACTTGTCCTTCGGGTCTTCATCGCTGTCCTCCACACCTCGTAGGCTCCATGGAACATGGGCACCTCAACGGCCTCCTCGAGTTAAAAACGATCCACCCGAGAGTCTATAGTCCGAGCTTCTATCTCGAATCTGAGATAACTACGGCTTCTAAATCGCTAATCTAGAAGTCCTAGAGGGTGTAGAGTAATTAGATGGATTACTTAGTCACTTAAATCCTAGGATTCTCAACTCATGAGAGCTTTTAGGGTTTGAGGAAGAAGATGAAGACTTGAGGAGAGAGAAAGCTTTTGTGATTATGATTTGAATAATAACTCATGAAAGAATAATATCAAGTATACAAATATCTCTTTGATAAATATCTAGAAATATCTTGTAAGCTTCATTTAATCCTAAATGGTGAATCACCTCATGAGTCATTAAGCATTTAATGAAAACTTACAACTCATCTCTCCACCTTATTTGTGTTTAATCTAAAAAGAAATAAATACAAATGAGTCATCTTCTTCTAGACCTTCCCGATAAATTACGAGACTGCCCCTCCCATCCGTATTTCCGAAAAACACGGATAATCTTTGACTGAATAAATCCATCTGTATAATACTAGAATCTGGCTTAAACCAAAGACGGCTAGTATTATCTGCCCGATCATAATACGTGGACAAGTGTACGTAAGTGATCGCGGCCCTGCCGTAAAACCATACGGCCTCTACACCTTTTGCCCGGTGCAGGGAAACTCTCTGAGTGGGACTCTTAAGACTCGACACTACGCTGGCAGTGGGTTTAACCATAGGCCGCAAGCGGTACTAGCTGTACGTAACGGTCCCTAGGTAAATGTCGATAAGAAGGACGATGAGGAAACCCATCTGAACTCCTACTGAGCCTGATGTGACAATCTCCGTACAGTCCGGTCTGCTCGTCTAGGACTATCGCATATCGGGCCTAAGGGGGCGGTAAACGTCAGACCCCTAATAGCGGTATAAGTCGTGTCGGAGTGAAGCCCATTACACCTTGAGAAACTACTGGAACCTACCAGTAAATCTCGCTTGCCCTGGCCAGGGACTTTGCGTAATGGCTCTCCATACACAGCGCGATATCAACCCCCAATACTGGGAGAGACGAATCCTGTCTAACCGCCACTGCTTCCAAGTGCTTCGGGACTGCACCCAACTACTACCTGTTTGCACGACTCCTTTGAGCCGTGGTAGGGTAGTAATCTAAGTACAGTGGGAACACACCCGGGGCGAAGTAGCAGTATCAAGTCGACGGACTAAGCTGTACTCATGTCACCTGGGAACTGCTATCTGACGATGGGTATAAAACCAACCTGCAGTTCCCGGCGAGTCCTGTCCGGTGTACCCGTAACCTAACGAGCACCTGCATACTATCTCCAGTACAACGTACTGATGGCTGTGGGACAGACCATCTCCCCAACTGGGATGAGAAGCGTACACACTAGTCTACTCTGGAGTATCGATGCCCTGTCTCGATAATCCTACAACCAGGGACCTGTATAGGATGTTGCTTATAGACTACCCGGCCCCCACTAGTGTGACTGCCATCACAACGCTGGTAATCAAGTAAAGATCCTAAGGGCTCTACTAATATGTATAAGCGATACGTCAAAAGAAACATATGCACATATTAAAGTAGACACAAACCAAGTAGTATACTACCATTTTTAGCAAGACTGTCAATACAACTATGAATATCCCAAGCTTCCATTAAGTAATATACAAACTAGTATGATACAGTAATGGCGTCTAGGGCATAAACACTAACACTTTAGTGGGAGATGGAGGGCGCCGTTAGATGAGGGTGATTGCGGTGATAAACAGGGGCGGGGCCCACTCCAGGGCCTCTACTCCTTCGTAAGCCGATTTCTTCTAAGTCTTGGCTGCTCGGCACTCTTCCTCTTTTGGGTTGGATACATGATTCGTTCCCACTCTTTGGGTTTTTCATTCCGGAGGGAGGCCGGCGGCGCGACCGCGCCCCCAGCAGGCTCGCGCCCTGCCCCGAATGTTCCGCCGGCGATAGGGCCGCCCGCCTCGTTGATGGCTCCTGGTGATCGTTCCAGCGGCGGCCAGAGACGTCCACGGTCATCCGAGCCCCAGACGAGAGATGTAGAGGAGGGCGAGGACGGGGTCCCCCTTAAGAGGAAAAGGACAATCTCTCGTGCGCCGCCGTCGAGGGTTCCTGAGGGGATTTCCGTGCAGGAGGGTGATGCCGTCTTTATGGCTCCATCTGGGCTCTCCGTCGCTGCAGACCTGCTCGCCGGGATGGAAGAGTCGGCCTGGGAGAGGCTTCCACATGGCACCCTGAGGGTCCAAATAGAGGCCATAGCCCAAAGGGCGGTCCAGGTGCGAACCCTTCTACGCGTTGTTTTTTGACCTTCCTTTCTTTGGCTCGAGCGTCTCCAAGTTTCTCATCTGTTTCCCGTCAGGTCCTTCAACACCGCGCCTTCGCTATTCGTATGGAGGCCGAGGGGGCGTTCCACACGCCGAGGCCGGTAGAAGCGTTTCCTTCAGAGGTCGAGGCCCTGCGGCGTGACCTGCGTCTGGAGAGGGCGAGGGCCGATGTCCTGGCAGCCCGAGCAGAGGTTGCGGAGCTCGCCAATTCAGCGAACCGGGGTGCCTATCGTCTCCTGAGTGCATCCCACCGGGTTGCCGAGAGGAAGCTGGCGTATCTGGTCAATCGTCTCATGGCCATGGAGAAGGAGAGAGACGCGAGCAGGGGGGATGCCGAGGCGGCGCTTCTGGCGACCAAGACTGCCGAGGTTCGGGCTAGGAAAGTTGTGGCCGATTACAAGGTGTCAGAGCAATTTTACGTCGAGCTTGGCGAGCATTCCGCCGTCGTGTGGAATAAGGCTCTGGATGCCGTGAAGGAGCAGCTTCTCGAGTTCGCCCATGGTGAGCTCCGTGCTCGGGTCCCACTCCCAGTGGCAAGGCCTCCGGCAGACAACGATGTGGGAAGCAAGGCACACCCCATGTGGCAAAACCTTCGGTGGTGAAGCCTTCGGCAGACCACGATGACAGTGATGAGGGGAGCGAGGCGCGGGGGGTTTGCGACTTAGGCCTTTTTGATATTTCTTCGTCCCTCTTTTGTAAGTGTCTGGAACTTTGTAAGGCTGGGGAGCCCCCAATACCCATGTAAAAACGTTTTACTTGTGCGAATAAAACTCTTGCTGTTTCATCGCTTTACACTTTATCTTTTGGACGTGAAGAGTATTCGTAGAATATCCATGCTTGCTTTATTGGGCTTCCATGTCAGGAGATCATACGTTGAGTCAATCTCGATCACTTGTCAAGCGTGCCGAGTGCTGCTGAGAAGGAGGTATCCCCATGGCCCCGGAATCGAGGGGGGATCGCCCAGACTTGAACAGATCTGATGTCTCTCAATGAGGTTTCGGGTCTGCGGCATTTAATGAGCAGCCTGCTGCCTGCCGCAGATTTGCCAAGCAGAAGGGAGTTAGGTGGCCTCGTTATGAGGGCTTCAAACCAGCAGCGTCTGGTTGGCAGGAGGATGCCCCATGGTGGGCGCCATCTGGGCAGTGAAGCTGCGCGGTTGCCTCTTGGAGATGGCCTTGACCCCTGGTGCCGCGTGTAGGGAAATTACCGGCCAGGGATGACCGAGCAGGATAGCCGCTCGGTTGCCTCTTGCGAGGGTTTTGATCCTTAGTGTTGGAGGGGCTGTAAGAAGCCTTCTAAGGATAACCGGGTAGTGAAGCTGCGCGGTTGCCTCTTGGCGAGGGCTTTGATCCCTGGTGCCGTGACTAGGAAAATTACCGGCCAGGGATGACCGAGCAGGGTAGCCGCTTCGTTGCCTCTTGCGTGGGCTTTGATCCCTGGCGTCATGGGTAAGGAACTACCAGCTGGAGGTAGCCGAGCAGGGTAGCTGCTGAGTTGCCTCTAAGGAGGACTTTGATCCTTAGCGTTGGAGGGGCTGTAAGAAGCCCACTAAGGACGACCGGGCAGTGAAGCTGCACGGTTGCCTCTTGGCGAGGGCTTTGATCTCTGGTGTCGTGGGTAGGTAACTACCAGCCTGGGATGACTGAGCGGGGTAGCCGCTCGGATGCCTCTTGCGAGGGCTTTGATCCCTGGCGTCATGGGTAGGGAGCTACTAGCCGGAGATGACCGAGCAGGGTAGCCGCTCGGTTGCCTCTTGCGAGGGCTTTGATCCTTCAGGACGGGGACCGAGTAGGGTTACTGCCCAGTGCCTCTTGGCGAGGACTTTGATCCCTGTCGGTTGTGGTAGGAAGCTACCAGCCGGGGATAGCCGAGCAAGGGCTCGACTGCCTCTGGGAGGACTTTGGTCCTTAGCGCGGGAGGGGGTGTAAGAAGCTGTCACGCCCCGCTTCCCAGAGCACGCTAAGATGGGCACGTGACATAGCCAACCATGCTACCTGTGGATAGGAAAAATCCCTCCACAGTCACATTACGGCTGTAGAGATATCAAGAACAAGAAAGTTAACTAAACTATCTAGTATATGTCCTTGAGCCAGAATGAATGAGGCAAGAAATAATGATAATATGCGGAAGCAAAGGATACAATAAATGAAACGCATGGAAAGTAAGACTGCATACCAACAGGATCTTCACCGCTCGGTCTAACAGCGGCAATACTCCTGATCAGTCTGCAACAAAGGTAGAAGGATCTGGGCCATGCAAAACCCAGACGTCAGCGCGTCATAACATCAAGCAATAATATTAACAGGGTTGTACGACATGCAGGTATGAGTATGAGCAAGAATATAATGAGAATATATAACGGTGAATGTGTCGGTATAAGTGACGTGCAGAGATATCTAAACTGTGCTACGGGGTTATCTATTCTAAAGTCTTCGAAACCAAGTAATGTAATCCTCATCGTAACTCGTCGGTGATTATTCCGTAACGCCCGGAAAGACGGCAAACAATAGGTATTCCGTAACGCCCGGAAAAACGGCAAACAATGGTTATTCCGTAACGCCCGGAAAAACGGCAAACAATGGGTATTCCGAAACGCCCGGAAAAACGGCAAACAATAGGATGGCCCTTTGAGTTACGTTCGGTTACAATACTGATTTCCCCATACCCCAAGTTATGTGTTCAAGTCAGGTATTAATAAATATAGAGCTAATGCCAATACAGGATCAAGAAAGTACAGGTTTGTCTGAAAAGACAACAGGAAATGTCCGTAGGGACCACAGGTCAAGATTGTTGGCATTAGTAATAAGATCAGGTAACAGGTCAAGCTATGGTATATCAGGTCAAGTCAGGTAGTATATACATATATCAAGTCATGTCAAATATTGGTGTATCAGGTATCAAGTCAAGCAGTGGTATATCAGGTCATAACAGGTAGTGCACATGTGTCAAGCGGATGCTCATACTAAAACTGTAGCAAGTACGGATGCACGGTAAAGCATGGATGAACAAATATTTATCAGGGATTACATCATGACTATATAGGATGCACAAGATCAAGTATGGGATACTAATGTAACAGTAAAATGAAATAATATGGTCTCGGCGTGCAACTAGATATGTAATAAACCATACGGATACAGACGGATACTATAAAACTGTAAATCGGTAAAATTTGCTGAATATTAAAACACAAGCACTATTATTTATTAAATAAATATTGATATAATAATATTAACATGGATAACATATTCAAACCGATTAATAACTATAAAAGTGGTATTGATTAACCATGCACAAGAAAGTTCCGTTCAGAAATTCAGCGTCACCCTGATTCGTAAAATAGATTAAAAATAACAAACATTCTCCAAAAGGGATGTGTCTTATACCAAAACAAAGATAATTCAATAATATTTTCATTTTTATAAGTATAAGCATCTCAGGTTGTCCCTACAAAAAGTTATGAACATTCGAAATTGAAAGTTTGCTGCTGGAATTTCCCTGGACAGCAGTTTAGAGACATTTTCATTTGCATTTTACGTTATTTAAACAATTTATTTTGCAAGGAAATATTTCATAGAATTATAGTATTCTGAGTTATTTTCGTAACGAACTAAAGAACGTATACTAATGATATTTCTATGATTTATAATGAATTTTATAAGGTAAGGTGTACAGTAAATTTCAGATTTGTCATATCCGCTTTTTCAACGACGTTTCAGGTGTAAACTATAATATTTTCAAATGTATAACATTATAAAATGCAGATTATAAACTAATTAAAGATAATAATAAGAAATATTACGAAGATATATATTTTAAATGATATGGATGCAGTATAATGTAATCTAGTATGTCACAAGATAAGTTTTCATGATCTAGATTTAAAATGATATAAACGGATGCAAACGGAATATCGAAACGTTATAAAATTAAACATGAGGTACTAGATTTAAACTATAGGTATGGTATTTATTTAAATAGGTATAAAATGAATTATATAGCATGTAGCAAGATTAACTTGCCTAGACGGAACAAGAACGGATGTGTACGGAACGTCCTTCGTCGGCGAAATATCGCGACGCGCGCACGGTACACGGAACGGTTCCAAACAACGCACGAGAGTGATCACGCAAGTCAGGTACGTTCACTGGATCACTCGGATTGTCAGTGACGAGCACGGCTCCGACGGTGATCACCGGAATCAAGAAACAAGATCAAGAAAAGAAAGAAGAAGAAGAAGTAAGAAGAAGAGGTTGCGTATTAAATAAGGAAAGAAACATTAAATAAATAAAATATATATAAATATATATATGGAGAGGAGAGAAAGAGAGAAAGAAGTTGTTAGTTTGTTAGGAAATTAGATTTAAAATTTTAAAAGATTTTTAGATTTAAAATTTTAGATAAGAGGTTTCAGTTTGTTAAAGAAATCGTATGAAAATATTTAAACTAAATTTTAAAATTAAATAAATTGAATTTTGGCGGGATACAAAATATTTCAAAACGCGCCCGGGTTGGGTCTAAAATTCAGATTTAAAATACGAAAAATATGTGCGACTTTCAAAATTCAAAATGAATGCTCAGGTAACGAAAATGCATACCCCTAAGAACGGATGCACGCACGTGCGCGTAGCCATCCAAACACGTCCGTTTCACTGAACGGGACGAGAACAAGATGCGCGGATGCTACCACGGGGTTAGGGGTATCATGCAGGCTATGAAATGCAATTTTAATTTATTTTCCATGACCTAAATTGTTATATAGTAAAATGTGCGATGCCAGATGAAATGCCAATATGCACTAAACATGAAAATGCACAGTCTACATAACAAGTCAAGGTAATCTATAAATATGGATCAACAAATTCAAGCAAGCGGGTCGGGTCGAATGCAAAGTAAAATGTAAAATACTATTCGCATCCAAACACGCTAAATCAAGAAAATACCATGGATAAGTAAATACGGGAACTGGAATTGGTATAAATAAACTCGGTTGTTACATTATACCCAACTACAAAAAGAATTTCGTCCTCGAAATTCCAAGAACAAGAAAGGATAAACAATCAAGAAACGAAAAGAATAGATGTGGAAACTTCTGCTGGGTTTCATTTTCTCGTTCCCAGGTTGATTCTCCATGCGAGCGATTTCCCCAAGAAACAAGTACAAGAGAGATAACCTTGTTCTTAAGAATCTTTTCCCTTCGATCCACAATCGACATCGATCGCTCCTCAAAAGTCAAATCTTCTCGAACAGTCAGCTCCGAATGATCCAACACATGTGGTTCATCTCGAACATATTTACGGATTTGAGATACGTGAAATACGTTATGAACATTCGCCAAGGATTGCGGTAACGCCAACGACATGCTACTTCTCCAACACGCTCCAAAATTTCAAAAGGTCCAACAAACTTAGAACTAAGCTTTCCTCGACTTCCAAAACGAATCACCCCTCTAGTCGGTGATATCTTGAAGAATACCAAATCACTAACAGCGAACTCTAGAGGTCTTCTCGATATATCTGCTTAACTCTTTTGTCGATCTTGAGCTGCTTTCATATGATTCCGGATAGTGTTAACTTTCTCAACTGTCTGCACAACCAAATCTGGTCCTAACAATCTTCGTTCACCAACATCGTCCCAACAAACAGGTTAACGACACTTGCGACCATATAATGCTTCGAATAGAGCCATCTGAATAGTCGCCTGAAAACTGTTGTTGTATGAAACTCCACCAAGTATAGACGATCCTCCCATGATCCCTTGAAGTCTAACATGCAAGCTCTCAACATCTCTTCAAGAGTTTGGATCGTTCTCTCTGACTGGCCATCTGTCTGAGGATGATAAGATGTGCTAAACTTCAATCGAGTCCCCAAACTTTCCTTTAAGCTCCTCCAGAAGTGTGATAAGAAATGAGTGTCACGGTCGGACACGATGCTCACCGGTACTCCATGCAATCTTACAATCTCCTGCATGTACCGTTCTGCCAAAACTTCTGTTGATTGACCAACTCGAAAAAGGGATGAAATGAGTTGCCTTGGTCAATCTATCAACAATCACCCAAAATGCATTGTTGCCCTTTGGACTCCGCGGTAAAGCCGTCACGAAATCCATGGTTATGTTCCCACTTACACTGAGGAATCGGAAGTGGTTGCAATAAACCAGCAACCCTTTGATGTTCAGCCTTAACTTGCTGATACACCAAGCACTTTGCTACAAAGCGGGCAATCTCCCGTTTCATGCCTTCCCACCAGAAATGCTGTCATATATCTCGGTACATCTTCGTGCCTCCTGGATGTACGGAACATGCGGAACTGTGCGCCTCCTTCATAACTTCTTCGCGAATATCTCCTTTTGGCACACACAAACGGCTACCATATCGCAACGAACCATCTTCATGGATCAATAAGTCTGTTCGAAGTCCAGCTTCAACCTATTCTCGAAACTTTTGCAATCTAGGGTCCTGCAATTGCGCTGCTTTAATATTCTCGATCAACGACGACTGTACTTGCAGCGACATCAACTGTCCTGAAGAATGCGGTAGTATGATCTCCAACTCGAATCTCCGAAAGTCTTCAATAAGTTCCTTCTGTGCAGTCAACATCTGAATTGCTGGCAACTGACTAATCGCATCCGGCACAACACTAACTTTCCCCGGATGGTATTCAAGATCAAGATCGTAGTCAGCCATCAGCTCCAACCATCTACGCTGCCTTATATTAAGCTCTTTTTGTGTGAACACATACTTTTAGGCTTTTGTGATCGGTGAATACCTCGACCCTTTCGCCCAATAAGTAGTGTCTCCAAATCTTCAAAGCGAAAATCACAACTGCTAGCTCCAAGTCGTGAGTTGGGTAATTCTTCTCATGGGTCTTCAACTGTCTCGATGCGTAAGCTATAACCTTCCCATGCTGCATCAAAACACATTCCAAACCTTTCCCAGATGCGTCGCTGTGAATCACCAATCCTCCGGAACTGTCTGGCACGGTTAAAATAGGAGCGGTTATCAATCTTTGCTTCAACGCCTCAAAAGCTGACGCACACCTATCCGTCCATACGAACGGTACCTCCTTGCGCGTAAGCTTGGTCAAGGCTCAGCCAAACGAGCAACATTCCCCATGAACCTTCTGTAGTATCCTGCAAGTCCAAGAAACTTCTGATCTTTACAACGTTCTTCGGAATCGGCCTGTCTTGAACTGCTGCAATCTTCCCTGGGTAAACGGCGATTCCATCTCCAGCTACGACATGTCCCAAAACTTTACTTCTTCAAGCCAAAACTTGCACTTGCTCATCTTTGCATACAATCTTTCTTGCATCAATGTCTGCCATGTGATCTTCAAGTGTTCTGCATGCCCTTCAATGCTCCTCGAGTAGACCGGAATATCATCGATGAACACCACTATAAACTGGTCCAAGAACGATGAAGGATTCGGTTCATCAAGTCCATAAATATCGCCGGTGCATTTGTGACTCCGAATGGCATCACTAAATACTTGTAATGTCCATACCAAGTTCGGAATGCGGTCTTACAAATATCTTCTGATTTTACTCGGACCTGATGATATCCGGACCGCAAATCCAGCTTTGAGAATACCCTCACGCCATTAAGCTGCTCGAACAATGCGCCATTGCGAGGGATCGGGTACTAGTTCTTAATAGTCACCCGGTTTAATTCTCGATAATCGATGCACATCCTCCTTGTGCCATCTTTCTTCTTGACTAGAAAAACTGGAGCTCCCCAAGGTGAATTGCGCGAATTCAACCCTTCTCAAGTAATTCAGCAACCTGCTTCTTGACTTCTTCCCTCCACTGGTGCCATTGGATAATACCCCTTTGAGATTGGCGCTGCACCAGGAACAAGATCAATCATGAACTCCACATCTCGTTTTGCGGTAAACCCGAGATGTCCTCGAACACGTCCATGAACTCTCGAAATATAACCGGCGCTTCTTCCTTATCAACTTCCATCGACGTAAGAACATTATTTGTCGGCCTAACCCTAAACTCGACTGGCCCGACAGAACCGCTTCCTCCAGCAAAACAAGCTCCAGATGTCTGAGAATCTGGAGAATCACTTTCCTTTCCTTACAATCAATATGAGTATGGAAAGTGCCGCGAAAATCCATTCCCAAGACAACAACAACAAAAGGATTCACCAGAATTGAACAATCCTAATGCAGGGAAAACAAGAACAAGTAAGATACCGAGAGGACTTCAACCGAAGTCAAGATACTGAAGAGGATCAAACACGGTAAACATGATTCAAACTGGCGATGAAACAATAACTGGTAAGCAATGAAACCGAGAGAAGCAAGGTAGTATAACGATCATGGAATAAAGAAGTGAATCAAGACCAGGACTCCAAGTTACTCAAATAGAGTACCGCATTGTAACCATGCTGCAGTTCATGAGTACAATTACATAACTCCACTCAAGTCGCCCAAATCCTAGTATCAGAATCGAAGAATGGGAAGAAACAATAGAGAACCAAAAGGTTTCAAGCCGAGATGCAAAGTTGTTTGCATATCGTCAAAACGAAGAATAAAAGAAAGATATGATTCAAGAATCACGATAACAAGGTGGCAGGACATGTTCCTAATCATGAGTATTCTGATTCGTACTACAAAAGAATCAAACTCGTTTAACCTATATCCCATGGCTCTGATACCAAAAGAACCATGTCATGCCCCGCTTCCCAGAGTACGCTAAGATGGGCACGTGACATAGCCAACCATGCTACCCGTGGATAGGAAAAATCCCTCCACAGTCACATTACGGCTGTAGAGATATTAAGAACAGGAAAGTAAACTAAACTATCTAGTATATGTCCATGAGCCAGAATGAATGAGTCAAGAAATAATGATAATATGCAGAAGCAAAGGATACAATAAATGAAACGCATGGAAAGTAAGACTGCATACCAATAGGATCTTCACCGCTCGGTCTAACAGCGGCAATACTCCTGATCAGTCTGCAACAAAGGTAGAAGGATCTGGGCCATGCAAAACCCAGACGTCAGCGCGTCATAACATCAAGCAATAATATTAACAGGGTTGTACGACATGCAGGTATGAGTATGAGCAAGAATATAATGAGAATATATAACGGTGAATGTGTCAGTATAAGTGACGTGCAGAGCTATCTAAACTGTGCTACGGGGTTATCTATTCTAAAGTCTTCGAAACCAAGTAATGTAATCCTCATCGTAACTCGTCAGTGATTATTCCGTAACGCCCGGAAAGACGGCAAACAATAGGTATTCCGTAACGCCCGGAAAAACGGCGAACAATGGGTATTCCGTAACGCCCGGAAAAACGGCAAACAATGGTTATTCCGTAACGCCCGGAAAAACGGCAAACAATGGGTATTCCGTAACTCCCGGAAAAACGGCAAACAATGGGTATTCCGTAACGCCCGGAAAAACGGCAAACAATAGGATGGCCCTTTGAGTTACGTTCGGTTACAATACTGATTTTCCCATACCCAAAAGTTATGTGTTCAAGTCAGGTATTGATAAATATAGAGCTAATGTCAACACAGGATCAAGCAAGTACAGGTTTGTCTGAATAGACAACAGGAAATGTCCGTAGGGACCACAGGTCAAGATTGTTGGCATTAGTAACAAGATCAGGTAACAGGTCAAGCTATGGTACATCAGGTCAAGTTAGGTAGTATATACATATATCAAGTCAAGTCAAATATTGGTGTATCAGGTATCAAGTCAAGCAGTGGTATATCAGGTCATAACAGGTAGTGCACATGTGTCAAGCGGATGCTCATACTAAAACTGTAGCAAGTACGGATGCACGGTAAAGCATGGATGCACAAATATTTATCAGGGATTACATCATGACTATGTAGGATGCATAAGATCAAGTATGGGATACTAATGTAACAGTAAACTGAAATAATATAGTCTCGGCGTGCAACTAGATATGTAATAAACCATACGGATACAGACGGATACTATAAAACTGTAAATCGGTAAAATTTGCTGAATATTAAAACACAAGCACTATTATTTATTAAATAAATATTGATATAATAATATTAACATGGATAAGATATTCAAACCGATTAATAACTATAAAAGTGGTATTGATTAACCATGCACAAGAAAGTTCCATTCAGAAATTCAGCGTCACCCTGATTCGTAAAATAGATTAAAAATAACAAACGTTCTTAAAAAGGGATGTGTCTTATACCAAAACAAAGATAATTCAATAAGCTTTTCATTTCTATAACTATAAGCATCTCAGGTTGTCCCTACAAAAAGTTATGAACATTCGAAATTGAAAGTTTGCTGCTGGAATTTTCCTGGACAGCAGTTTAGAGACATTTTCATTTGCATTTTACGTTATTTAAACAATTTATTTTGCAAGGAAATATTTCATAGAGTTATAGTATTCTGAGTTATCTTCGTAATGAACTAAAGAACGTATACTAATGATATTTCTATGATTTATAATGAATTTTATAAGGTAAGGTGTACAGTAAATTTCAGATTTGTCATATCCGCCTTTTCAACGACGTTTCAGGTGTAAACTATAATATTTTCAAATGTATAACATTATAAAATGCAGATTATAAACTAATTAAAGATAATAATAAGAAATATTACGACGATATATATTTTAAATGATATGGATGCGGTATAATGTAATCTAGTATGTCACAAGATAAGTTTTCATGATCTAGATTTAAAATGATATAAACGGATGCAAACGGAACATCGAAACGTTATAAAATTAAACATGAGGTACTAGATTTAAACTATAGGTATGGTATTTATTTAAATAGGTATAAAATGAATTATATAGCATGTAGCAAGATTAACTTGCCTAGACGGAACAAGAACGGATGTGTACGGAACGTTCTTCGTCGGCGAAATGTCGCGACGCACGCACGGTACACGGAACGGTTCCAAACAACGCACGAGAGTGATCACGCAAGTCAGGTACGTTCACTGGATCACTCGGATCATCAGTGACGAGCACGGCTCCGACGGTGATCACCGGAATCAAGAAACAAAATCAAGAAAAGAAAGAAGAAGAAGTAAGAAGAAGAGGTTGCGTATTAAATAAGGAAAGAAAAATTAAATAACTAAAATATATATAAATATATATATGTAGAGGAGAGAGAGAGAAAGAAGTTGTTAGTTTGTTAGGAAATTAGATTTAAAATTTTAAAATATTTTTAGATTTAAAATTTTAGATAAGAGGTTTCAGTTTGTTAAAGAAATCGTATGAAAATATTTAAACTAAATTTTAAAATTAAATAAATTGAATTTTAGCGGGATACAAAATATTTCAAAACGCGTCCGGGTTGGGTCTAAAATTTAGATTTAAAATACGAAAAATATGTGCGACTTTTAAAATTCAAAATGAATGCTCAGGTAACGAAAATGCATACCCCTTAAGAACGGATGCACGCACGTGCGCGTAGCCATCCAAACACGTCCGTTTCACTGAACGAGACGAGAACAAGATGCGCGGATGCTACCACGGGGTTAGGGGTGTCATGCAGGCTATGAAATGCAATTTTAATTTATTTTCCATGACCTAAATTGTTATATAGGAAAATGTGCGATGCCAGATGAAATGCCAATATGCACTAAACATGAAAATGCACAGTCTACATAACAAGTCAAGGTAATCTATAAATATGGATCAACAAATTCAAGCAAGCGGGTCGGGTCGAATGCAAAGTAAAATGTAAAATACCATTCGCACCCAAACACGCTAAATCAAGAAAATACCATGGATAAGTAAATACGGGAACTGGAATTAGTATAAATGAACTCGGTTGTTACAGAAGCCTACCAAGGACCCTTGGCCGGGCAGGGTTACTGCCCGGTGCCTCTTGGCGAGGGCTTTTGTCCTAAATGATAGCCGGGCGAGGGTTTGGCTCGGCTGCCTCTGGGAGGGCTTTGATCTCTGTCGGTTGTGGTAGGAAGCTACCAGCCGGGGATAGTCCAGCAAGGGTCGGGCTCGACTGCTTCTGGGAGGAATTTTTGATCCCTGTCGGTTGTGGTAGGAAGCTACCAGCCGGGGATAGCCGAGCAGGGTAGCTGCTGAGCTGTCTCTGAGGAGGACTTTGATCCTCAGCGTTGGAGGGGCCGCATGAGGCTTGCTGAGGATAATCGGGCAGTGAAGCTGTGTAAGTGCACGGCGGCGCCCCGGCCGTCAATCTGACGCCGGAATGCGGAAGCGGTGAATAACTTAAATTTTGCGGACTTTGCAAACCGGCACCACCGCGCACTAAACTCCGGATCGTTACCATTAACTAGTCTAAGCTAACTACAAGAATGGGAATAGAGATATACCGACGATCCAAGTCCTCCGGTCTTCTCGTCATGGTCCCGATCTCCTGCGGAAAAGTCCCGTCTCCTCCTCGTCGCCGGAAGTGCACCACATCGCCTACTTTGTTTACGGGCTCCCACCTCAATGCCGAGGCAACTCGGGCACGAAGCCGGCTACTCGACGTGCCCAAGATTCGTTGTAGAATATCTAGAGAAGAAGTCTCATTTGGGGTTTTGGAGCTTTGCCATTTTGGTAGAGGAAGAGAGAGGATTTTTGGAGAGGAACAAGAGAGCTCTTTTCTTTGCACAATATGAACCAAAAATGCCACACCAAAAATGAATCAATCCATCAACCAAGAAAAGTGGCCGGCCCCCCCCCATTTCTCTTGTGTGATTGGAGAGAGGGAAAAGTCAAAGGGGAGGTGACCAAATCAATCAAACAAGAGAGAGAGAGAGGAATGGTTATCATAAGCAACCATGATCACAAAACTAAGCCAACACTCCACACAACCATCAACTCATGAAGTCCAACCATCATGAACCATGATGACTCAAAAAGTCATGCCATCATGAAGAAATCAAGGTCAAGGAATGGTGCATATCATGAAAACCATCATGATGCTACAATAAGCAAAGACCCCCTCCACAAAAAGCCTATTTGCAACAATGCAAATAAACCCTCCTCCACCAATCTTCGGCCAATGAACGGAACAATGGAAATCGGCCGAAACGGAAAGCAAACTGGCAACTCCAGAAAACTGGTCCCGTAATAAATTACAGGAAAACCCCGATACTGTGCATACACACCCGCATTTGTATTCCGACCGAAATACAAATGCAATGAGACAAAATCTACACTGTACTATACTAGAATCCGGCTTATACCAAAACCGGATAGTAATATCTGTTCGATCCTGATCCGTGCAATACCGCACGTATCTGATCGAACCCTGCCATATAACCATACGGCCTATAGTACAGACTGTCCGATCCTGATCCGTGCAATACCGCACGTATCTGATCCGACCTTGCCATATCTCCATACGGCCTCTACAACCTTTCGCCCGAAAGCTGAGTAACTGAATGTGGGGGACTCTAAAGACTCGTCAACACCTCGGTTGTGGATTTAACCACTAGCACGTCAGAGGTATAAGCCAATACGTAACGGGCTACCAAGTATTGACTAAAAGGGACGTCTGTGAGTGAACTCAGCCTGACAACCCTACTGAGCCTGTCAGTGACAATATCCGTGCAGTCCGGTCCGTTCGTCTATGAGCATCGCATGGCGGGCCTAGGGGGTTGGTAAAAGTCAGACCCCCAAAAGCGGTACAAGTCGTGTCGGAGTGTAGCCCAGAACACCCTGAGATACTACTGGAATACCTACCAGTAAATCTCCTTGCCTTGGCCAAGGACTTTGTGTAATGGCTCTCCTAGACACAGCACGACCTCACCCCCAATACCGGGAGAGACGAACCCCTGAAGATACGCTCACTGCCTCCATGTGGCTCGGGACTGTACCCAACTAAAACCTGTTTGCACGACTTCTTTGAGCCGTGGTAGGGTAGTAATCAAAGTACAGTGGGAACTCACACGAGACAAATGACGATCCCCAGGTCGATGAACTAACCTGCACACATGTCACCAGGGAACTGCCATCTGACGTCTGGTATATGACCAACTAGCATATTCCCGGCGAGTCCTGTCCGGTGTACTCATAACCCAATGAGCACCTGTATACATCTTAGGTGATCCAACTGACACCAGTGGCTTGTGAGACCGGCCACCGCCCCTCGTCGGGGTCTCGACTGTATACACTAGTCTACTAATGGAGTATCGATGCCCAGTCTCGAAACTCCCACGACTAGGGACCTTTTAAGGATAAGCTTATAGACCCCCAGCTCCCACTTATATGATCGCCCTCATATTGCTGGTGGTCAAGCAAGAATCCTAGGGGCTCTATCAACGTGTAATAGCGACGTGTCATGTCACCTAAAGCAGTACACGATGATAAAGGTAAACCAGATAGCGTACTATCATCTCGAGTAAGACTGTCCTACCGGGATAGGTCCTCCCTCAATCATTACAATCACGTACCTGTGACCTAATAATTGACTCTGAGGGCACTATCTCCAACAATCTCCCACTTGCACTCAAGGCTAATTATTGCGATGTCGCATACTCACAGCCCGTGTGATACCGAACATCCAACTCCTCTACTAGTCAGTCTCACAAAGCTCGTTTGCGGAACTATTGCGTTCGAGGAATAGCCTCAGTGAGTGGATCCGCTTAGTTGTTTCTTTCTATGTCTCTCTATATCTCAAGTTCGCGGAGAAACCTATCTCCCGAAATGAGCAATACCTGTCTTAGAATGTGTCTGGATGTCTGATGGGACATAGCTCATAAATGAACTCCAAATCCAAACTTCTTAGACTGTATCGTCAACTGAACTTAATCAGTATCCTGCGCGCCATGCCTCCCTCAGTATTGCCTTGGACCACCTGTCCAAAATACTGCCCCTCATCAGAAGGAAAACTATAACTCTGACAACCTCCTTGTCGTCCAAGTCACCCTGGAAGCCTGGAATGATAACTGTCTCCTGAATAAGGCTGTCGTTATCATATCCCTAGAACATCTACTTATGTTCTAAAACTGCTTCCGACCGTTTCTCCAGGATTGGATTAATGTCAACTTATTGCATCTAGTGCAAGAACAACATCTGGTGTGGTACTTGACATCTCACGATTGACTCAATTGTCTGAGCAAGTGATCTGCCAATCATGCCCGTCCCTCTCCCCTTTAGTCTGTAAGACACCTTTGGAGAGGGTGACTCCATTACCTGCAGGTACACTACCGTACCAGGAGTCGTCCATCCTAAATACTCTTAGAATGCTGTCAAGTACCCTGATTGGGAAACCACCCAAATCTAGATCTAAAACCATAGATCTAGTAACCAGTATGTCTGATATAATACCCAATTCCTATGTGGAGAAACTACTGTGTGACGACCAAAGTATGACCGATCGTACTGTAGGAGTTTCTTTTCCTACTCTGTGTATATCATCCAAATACCAGGATATCACACCCTACTACCTTCTCAACAGATCCATCCCCTATTCTGATGAAGTCAAACCCATGACTGTCACATCAGAAGTAGATGATCTATCTCCGCTACATCTGCTTTAGTCTATAAATAGACATAAGCTACTTGTCCACCAATGCTTCCGCTGCTCCCACTGACTACGACAACCCTCTGGCAGAGTCATATACACGTACACTTCTGAAGCGAGTTCAGAACGACGCTATACTCATCCTCCCGCCGGGTCTCGCAGCCTGGAACAACAGCAATGGTAATTGTGGGTAAACAAGAACTTCCCTGTCACCGTCCTTGAGGCTACCGTAGTACCTCTCGGGTGCCTGAAGTTACCCACCTTATCTGCGGAGTGGCCAATGGAATGTCAATCCAGATTGAATCTTTAGGTTCCTTATCAAATCTTCAGTAATCGTTTGTGGTTCTGGAATCACTTCCAGTTCTACCATACTCCCACTACTGTTTTCTGAAAAATCCATTTTTAATAAAACTGTGGCGAGTCTAGAACAATATTGCTATTGTTCATCCAGATGGTAGAAAGTCAACCCGCGTCATAGCTTGGGTCAACCCACAAACAGCCATTACAGAAATGTGCCTTGAGTTGTCCAGTGTCTGGTTTTAATCATAAACCGGACAACTCCCCGTACCTTAACATCGTTAAGATATGAACTGTTCTATATCCCATATAGGACCAGAGGCACTGATTTAATTGAACCAGATCCAAATCATGCAACTGTCTCCAGTGCATGTCAACTAAATGGAAGGAGGCCAGATCAGCGTTACTCAACTTAGGAATACTTCCAATTATGAGTAACCTGAAAGAGAAGCAATTTCTCTTAATCATTACTATCAACTGAACACCATACACAAGTATCTACATCTTCGATCTCTTTGAAGAATCCCGATACTTGCTATACCTGGTTCTCTACTCTATTCAAATACATATAACTTCTCCAAATTCAGACCCTGTGTTTCCACGAAACACCTGTCTAAAAATTAGAGGAGTCATGAGTAAACCGAATATAGTACGAGGACCATCCCCTCTGTCCTGATGGACTCAGGACAACATACAATACTCTGTAAAAGTCCCTTGAGTCTGATTACTCATTCACTGTGTGTCGTAGGTTGAAAACTGTACTTATGGTTAAGAAGAATTACACCGCTGTTTAATGCTCCTTACCTAACCATCCACTGATATAGGTAAATGTCGTAGACATAATTTCAGAAAGGTATATCTCACTCTATGAAAATAGACGTACAGATATATCAATTTGAAATTGGTGCATAACAGCGGATATTCAAAACCAAATATTTGCCGACCGGCAAACAACCCAGGTGATTTCCTCAAATATCACCGATTACAACGAATCCCGATATAATGAGGATAATCACCCAATTCCCAACAACTTACTCCCACTCATCATCTGTAAAACCATACAGATGTGAGAATCGTACCTGGTAAATACATACCCTGGAGTAAGTATCTAATCGGGAAATCAGTTTTCCTTTAACATTACACAGTGAAACTGAAACATTGAAATGTTCCGATGGGGTATTCTGGTATTCCTAGTAATGCCTCTTCCAGATTCACGACTGTAACTGTATAGTTCTTTGCCACCTCTCCAAATCCCTTCATATGTCTTTAGTCTTTACCTTCTGCACACCCTTTTAGGCCAAATGGTTTTCTTCCTTCCCTACCGTTCGGCACCAGCCTATGGTTTGGAAGAAGACTATCCAATAAGCATAATGGGTGTACTGTCCGCATCCTAGGAACACTCGCAATGAGAGAGAGGGTGAAGATAAAAGACAACCGAATAAACCTTATTCCTATTTCTCCTGAACCAGGATCCATCCCCGAACTGGAACAAGTTCCTTTCGAGTTCGTATATAACCATACGATGGAATACCCAAATAAACTGTGGATCTTCGTAGTGATACGGAGTGTCCTGGAGAAATACAAAGGTGATGTTAGGATTGGCGAAGAGATACTTGGTTTGGTCGTGAATATCTGTTGCAATTTACTTTGCCCTCCTACTAATCCCTTGCTTTGTCTGAACTTAATACCTTCTGCACACCATCGTTATGCTAATTGGTTTTCTTCATTCCCTACCGGTCGGCACCTGCCTATGGTTTGGAAGAAGACGATCCAATTTGCGTAATAGGTGTGCTACCCCTAAACCAAGGAGTACTCGTAACCTGAGAGAGGGTAAAAGGAAAAGACAACTGAATAATCCTATCCATTTTCTCCAGAACCGGAAACCATCCTCGAATAAATCTGTCGAGTTCGTATCTAACCATACGATGGTTTTGTCCAATGGAAGTGGACGTTCGTAGCAATACGGGGTGTCCCGGAGAAAAGGGTAAAAGTAGGAGTGGCAATGAGGTCTGCAACTCTGACAATCCAAAAGCCAGTGTTTAGAAGGTTCGGTCAACTTGGTCACTGAGTCAAAGTCTTAGGGTCGGGTCAATGGTCGCTGCCAAAGAGAGAGAGAAAAGAAACACTCAGCGTGCACTCTAACCTAGATCAGAATGGTTACCAATTTATCTAATCTGGAATCCTCCCACTGTACCTCAAATTCTCCTCCAAACCTGAAAGAAGAATTAGTCGGGGTTACCCGAGGAGTATACCAACTCATCAGTGGGAATCGGGATCCAACTATCATTGCATGATAACGTGACGGAATCCGCTCACGCTATCACACTCCAGAAGGTATGCGCATATCTGGCAAGTTTCAGTTCTTTTGAAACTCCCGATGTGATTTCTGCCCCATGCTCTTATGACCTTGACTTTGGCCAACAAATCATAAGTCACATGTCAAGTTCTACCCGTCATTCTCCAGGTTGTTTTGAATCCACCCGTACATACCCTTGACTTTGGCCAATAAGGCAGTACGACTGTTCCAAACCAACGCATCTATCTATGCTGCATATGAATAACCAACAGCTACCAAACACTGTGCCTTGACTTTGGCCAACAAACACAGCTTGAATACTATTGACTACCCATATGAAACGACGGAGGGCTACGAATGGTTTCTGGCGAAAACCTTTAACGTAATGAACTTGATATCGTTGAAGGAACGGATAGCTTTTTTTAAAAATATAGTGACGAAAACCATTGCTAAAGAGGTCACTCCCGGTGAAGGGATCTCGGCTCTTTCCCCGTAGAATGGGGTGCAGGATATTCCAAATGAATACCGCGATGCAAAGCAAAAGTAATCGGCTATAGTGAAGTTAATGCCCTGACGCAAACTTCTGTCCAAGGGGTCACTCCCGGTGAAGGGATCTCGGCCCTTGCCTCGTCGACTGAGGAGCAGGATATTCCAATGAATACCTCGATGCAAAACAAAAGTGAACGTCCTTGCAATAACAGCTTTTTGAAAAGTGTTCCAACAACATCAGATTAGGTTTGTTTTTAACTTGCATTGATCCGAATCAACGCGTCCCATCAATTGATCACACCAAAAAGAACGAAAATATACTGATGTACGTATATGCCATCCGCATTCGCCACTGGGTCCCGTCATTACCCGTTAGGTTAGCTAACTAACGACAGAGTGGGGACTGGACTAGCGCGGATGTAAAACATATACAACATCTACTAATATATATACCAATATATAGTATTCGCTCAAGGCGTGAATAAAATGCAACATCACAGAAAATGAACAGCATCACAGAAACAATACAGATATCTGGGATCCCCGGGTTTCACAGAGCCGCTGAAACCCGACGTTCCCCTGGTCGTGTGGATAGCTTGTGCAATGAAATCCTAGACCCCTACGGGCGCGGCAAGTCACCCGCCAAAACCTGAAGCGAGGCAGCCCCCTTCAGCGCCGTGAATGGACCACCCAGCACTTCACGGAATCCGGTAACTTGGGCACCCTTCCTGGGTCAACCTGTACCCCCTACGAGTGCGGCGAATAGCCCGCCAATCCTAGAGCGAAGCCCCCTCCGTCTCAATGCCATGAGATGCGGGCTTGTTGCCCTCCAGAACCCGGCTATCCGTGCACCCCTCCGCGGGGCAATCCTAGTACAGAAAATAAAATATACATACACCGGGTACATCGACCGCAACCAGGTCGTGCCCCAAAAGAATAATACAAACAGGCAGTGACGGCAGTCCACATGTCGGACGCTCGCCCCGCAATATCAAATGTACATAATACAACAGAACTGTACTAGCATTGCATCCAGGCTATCCCCCACGACCGATCCGCAACAACACAGCAAATACATAGAACATCAACGTGAAAGTCACGTTCGCAAATCCGTCTAACCGGGCTATAGCAGTTAGACATGATTTACCGATCGAGTGACATTCACGGTCGCAGATATAATGTAAATACTGTGAAAAATGTGTTTAAGATTTTCCGATTGACCAAAAATTAACAAGTGGGCCCCAAACTAATACTGTAGCACTCACAGAAATAATTGGCCCAATTTTAATATTCCAAAACCCCTAATACTAGCCCAGAAGCCCACTGGGAAATTTTGGCCCATTGATCTCTCTAAGTTGCGGCGGATCCGCGGCCCAATAGAAGGGTGAGGCCGCGGTTCCGCGCTCTGGAAGAGGGATCAGTGCGTCGAATTTTCCCAGAGTTCTTAGAACTTTCTGAACATCATTCTGAGACCACCTGAAAAATTTTTAGACACCAAAAAATCTTAACAGAAAACTGATGTGAACATAAATTGGGTTTTCGGAATTTTGGTCGATCGGAACTGAAAAACACATCAAACGAAGCTAGACGAAGTTAATGGCGAGGCTCTGATACCACTGTAAGTGCACGGCGGCGCCCCGGCCGTCAATCCGACGCCGGAATGCGGAAGCGGTGAATAACTTAAATTTTGCGGACTTTGCAAACCGGCACCACCGCGCACTAAACTCCGGATCGTTACCATTAACTAGTCTAAGCTAACTACAAGAATGGGAATAGAGATATACCGACGATCCAAGTCCTCCGGTCTTCTCGTCATGGTCCCGATCTCCTGCGGAAAAGTCCCGTCTCCTCCTCGTCGCCGGAAGTGCACCACATCGCCTACTTTGTTTACGGGCTCCCACCTCAACGCCGAGACAACTCGGGCACGAAGCCGGCTACTCGACGTGCCCAAGATTCGTTGTAGAATATCTAGAGAAGAAGTCTCATTTGGGGTTTTGGAGCTTTGCCATTTTGGTGGAGGAAGAGAGAGGATTTTTGGAGAGGAACAAGAGAGCTCTTTTCTTTGCACAATATGAACCAAAAATGCCACACCAAAAATGAATCAATCCATCAACCAAGAAAAGTGGCCGGCCCCCCCCATTTCTCTTGTGTGATTGGAGAGAGGGAAAAGTCAAAGGGGAGGTGACCAAATCAATCAAACAAGAGAGAGAGAGAGGAATGGTTATCATAAGCAACCATGATCACAAAACTAAGCCAACACTCCACACAACCATCAACTCATGAAGTCCAACCATCATGAACCATGATGACTCAAAAAGTCATGCCATCATGAAGAAATCAAGGTCAAGGAATGGTGCATATCATGAAAACCATCATGATGCTACAATAAGCAAAGACCCCCTCCACAAAAAGCCTATTTGCAACAATGCAAATAAACCCTCCTCCACCAATCTTCGGCCAATGAACGGAACAATGGAAATCGGCCGAAACGGAAAGCAAACTGGCAACTCCAGAAAACTGGTCCCGTAATAAATTACAGGAAAACCCCGATACTGTGCATACACACCCGCATTTGTATTCCGACCGAAATACAAATGCAATGAGACAAAATCTACACTGTACTATACTAGAATCCGGCTTATACCAAAACCGGATAGTAATATCTGTTCGATCCTGATCCGTGCAATACCGCACGTATCTGATCGAACCCTGCCATATAACCATACGGCCTATAGTACAGACTGTCCGATCCTGATCCGTGCAATACCGCACGTATCTGATCCGACCTTGCCATATCTCCATACGGCCTCTACAACCTTTCGCCCGAAAGCTGAGTAACTGAATGTGGGGGACTCTAAAGACTCGTCAACACCTCGGTTGTGGATTTAACCACTAGCACGTCAGAGGTATAAGCCAATACGTAACGGGCTACCAAGTATTGACTAAAAGGGACGTCTGTGAGTGAACTCAGCCTGACAACCCTACTGAGCCTGTCAGTGACAATATCCGTGCAGTCCGGTCCGTTCGTCTATGAGCATCGCATGGCGGGCCTAGGGGGTTGGTAAAAGTCAGACCCCCAAAAGCGGTACAAGTCGTGTCGGAGTGTAGCCCAGAACACCCTGAGATACTACTGGAATACCTACCAGTAAATCTCCTTGCCTTGGCCAAGGACTTTGTGTAATGGCTCTCCTAGACACAGCACGACCTTACCCCCAATACCGGGAGAGACGAACCCCTGAAGATACGCTCACTGCCTCCATGTGGCTCGGGACTGTACCCAACTAAAACCTGTTTGCACGACTCCTTTGAGCCGTGGTAGGGTAGTAATCAAAGTACAGTGGGAACTCACACGAGACAAATGACGATCCCCAGGTCGATGAACTAACCTGCACACATGTCACCAGGGAACTGCCATCTGACGTCTGGTATATGACCAACTAGCATGTTCCCGGCGAGTCCTGTCCGGTGTACTCATAACCCAATGAGCACCTGTATACATCTTAGGTGATCCAACTGACACCAGTGGCTTGTGAGACCGGCCACCGCCCCTCGTCGGGGTCTCGACTGTATACACTAGTCTACTAATGGAGTATCGATGCCCAGTCTCGAAACTCCCACGACTAGGGACCTTTTAAGGATAAGCTTATAGACCCCCAGCTCCCACTTATATGATCGCCCTCATATTGCTGGTGGTCAAGCAAGAATCCTAGGGGCTCTATCAACGTGTAATAGCGACGTGTCATGTCACCTAAAGCAGTACACGATGATAAAGGTAAACCAGATAGCGTACTATCATCTCGAGTAAGACTGTCCTACCGGGATAGGTCCTCCCTCAATCATTACAATCACGTACCTGTGACCTAATAATTGACTCTGAGGGCACTATCTCCAACAAGCTGCGTGGTTGTCTCTTGGCGAGGGCTTTGATCCCTGGCGTTGCACGTAGGGAAGCTACCGTCCGGGAATAGCCGAGCAGGGTAGCTGCTGAGCTGCCTCTAGGGAGGACTTTGACCCTTAGCGTTGGAGTGCCGTAGGAGGCCTGCTAGGGGTAACCGGGCGACGAAGCCGCGCGGCTGCCTCTTTGGTGAGGGCTTTGGATCGCAAAAACAGGACTCTGTTTGCAATGTTCCGGCGTTTCTTTATTCGAATGGAAAGGATTTTTAGAAAACATTTACATCGTCTTCGCGAAAGGAGGGGTACACACTTGTTGGCCTTGGCCTCACTGGTATAGCTTGAGCTTCTCAGCGTTGTAGGGCCGCGGGAACTTGCGTCCGTCCGCGTCTTGTAGGCGATAGGCTCCGCCGGGGAGCACCTCAGAATGAGGAAAGAACCGTCCCACTTCGGGGAGAACTTGTGTAGCCTGCCTTGATCAATGAACTCATTTCGTCGTAGGACCAGATCACCGGTCTGGAAGGAGCGGCGCTTGACCCGAGCGTTGTAGTATCGGGCAGTTTTTTGTTGATAAGCGGCAGCCCTGGTCTGAGCCCGGTCTCTCTTCTCCAACAAGATGTCCAGGTTAGTCCGTAGCGCCGAGGTGTTCGCATCATCGTCGAAGTGCTCGACTCGATGACTGGGAAGTCCGATCTCCGCTGGGACCATTGCCTCGGTCCCGTAACAGAGGATGAAGGGGGTTTCCCCGGTGGGGGTCTTCTTTGACGTGCGCAGGGCCCATAAGACCCGGGGCAGTTCTTCGACCGAACTGCCTTGTCGCCCTTTTAGGCGGGTCCGGAGACCTCGGAGGACGTCTCGGTTAGCGACTTCGGCCTGCCCGTTGCATTGGGGGTGTGCGACCGCGGCGACTTCATGAGGATATGGTATTCTTTGCAGAAGTTCTTCACTTTCTCGTTCTCGAAGTTCGTCCTGTGGTCGGTGATGATACATCTCGGGATGCCGAACCGGAGTATTAGATTGTTTTGCAGGAACTTGATGGTCGTGGCGGCGTCCGGTTTCCTGATGGGGACGGTCTCGATCCACTTGGTGAAGTAGTCTACTGCGATGAGGATGTATTTGTGCCCGCCTGTACCAGTAGGGAACTGGCCGATCATGTCCAATCCCCACTGGGCGAACGACCATGGGGATGTTAGGGCGGTCAGCTCGGTAGCGGGGAGGCGAGGGATGCTGCCGTGGAGCTGGCAACTCTTGCATCTTCTGACTAGCTTCTGGGCGTCCTCATGAACAGTGGGCCAGTAGTACCCCTGGAGCAACGCCTTTTGGATCAAGGTTCGGGCCCCTTGATGCGCACCGCCAACCCTCTCATGGATTTCCTGGAGGACGTAGTCAGCTTCGTGGGGGTCGATGCACCGGAGCAGGGGCTGAGTGAAGGATTTCTTGTCGAGGTTCCTATTGCTCCAGATGAAGTGGTGGGCTTTGGCCCGGAGACAGCGGGTGGCTCCCCGATCTTCTGGGAGCGTACCGTCCTTCAGGAATTCCACGAGGGGCTTCCTCCAATCTCGGTCGCCTTCCTGCGTTGCATATACGTGGAGTGTTGTTGCTCCGTCTTCCACGCTGGGCTGAGGCAAGGTTTCGAAGAGGATAGACTACTTATTGTTGGCCGAGTATGACGAAGCCAGCTTACTCAGGGTGTCGGCTTGGACATTTGGCTGCCTGGGTATTTGCTCTACTTAGACTTCGTCAAAGGTCCTCCGGAGTTTCCTCACCTCGTCCAGATACTTCATCATCAGAGGCTCCCGAGCTTCAAAGCGACCGGTCACTTGACCGACAACAAGGGCCGAGTCGCTACGGATTCGAATTGTCTTCAGTCCCAGCCCGGCGGCCATGCGCAGTCCAGCCAGGAGGGCCTCGTACTCTTCCGCATTGTTCGAGACTTTGAAACCGAGCTTCTGAGAGTACTCCATTTCCGCCTCGTTCGGGCCCCGGATAATGAGGCCGGCACCACAGCCTTCCTCGGTTGAAGACCCGTCAACGTAGATGACCCACTCAGGAACCAAGCCAGGCCTTTCCGCGATGGGACACTTAGTTGCGAGGGGCGGCGTGGACTCCGGCTCCTTGCTAGGGATAGTGCATTCAACGATGAAATCGGCTAGGGCCTGCGTTTTGATGGCCTGCCTTGGGCGATATTTTATGTCAAACTGAGATAGTTCCCACCTCCACTTTTCTAAGCAGCCCGAGGACTCTGGAGATGCAAGGATAGCCCCCAAGGGGCACTCGGTGAGGACGATGATGGCGTGTGCTTGGAAGTAGTGCCGCAACTTCCTTGAGGCCACCACGAGGGCTAAGACAATCTTCTCTATGGCCGGGCATCTCGTTTCTGCGTCCTTAAATACATGGCTCACATAGTACATCGGCTTCTGCGCTCTACCGACCTCTCGGACGAGCACCGAGCCTGCTGCTTGGTCGGATACCGCCAGAAACAGCGGCAGCTCATCTCCTTCAACTGGTCGGGTGAGCAGTGGTGGCATCGTGAGGTGCTTCTTCAATTGGTCGAAGGCGGCCTGGCACTCCTCCGACCACTCGAACCTCGGTATCTTCCTCAGAGCTTTAAAGAACGGGAGGCATTTCTCCCCTGACCTGGACATGAAGCGGCTCAGAGCTGCTACTCGTCCCGTGAGCCGCATGATCTCGACATTGGTTTTGGGCATGTCCATGTTGAGGATGGCGTCGATCTTCTCTGGGTTAGCTTCGATTCCATGGTAAGTGACTATGAAACCGAGGAAATTTCCCCCGGTGACTCCGAATGCGCATTTGGCAGGGTTTAGCTTCATCTTGAACTTGCAGAGCACTTCGAAGGCCTCGCCCAGATCCCTGGCATGGTCAGCCGACGAGACGGATTTGACGAGCATATCGTTAATGTAGACCTCCATATTCCTGCCGATCTGTGGCTTGAACATGCGATTGACCAACCGTTGGTACGTGGCTCCGGCGTTCTTGAGGCCGAAGGGCATCACCCCCCAGTCCGTTGTGAATGCGGTGAGATCTTCGTCTTCCGGATTCATACGGATCTGATTGTAGCTGGAGAAAGCATCCATGAAGCTCAACAGCTCGTGGCCGGCCGAGCTGTCGACGAGTTGATCTATCCGAGGGAGAGGGTAGTTGTCCTTGGGACAGGCCTTATTGAGGTCGGTGAAGTCGACGCACATGCACCATTTTCCGCTTGACTTCTTGACCAGAACTACGTTCACCAGCCACTCCGAGTAGGGTACATTCCGGATGAAGTTGGCGGCGAGGAGTCGATCGACCTCATCTTCGATAGCCTTCTGTTTGACCTGGGTGAAGCTTCGCTTTTTTTGTCTGACGGGTCGGGCCGCAGGATCAACCCCGAGCTTATGGGAGATGATTTTGGGGTCGATCTCAGGCATGTCAGCGAGCGTCCAGGCGAAGACGTCGGAGTTATTTCTGAGGAAACCGACCAGGTCATCTCGCTGAGCCCCTGTCAGGAGTGATCTGACCTGGACGGTTTTTTTATCGTCCCCTTCTGTCAGGGGCACCTCGGTCAGTGGTTCGACCGGCGTCCCCCGGACCTCCTTCCGCTCGTATCGGGTGTCCAGAGAACCCTCGATGTCGTTATTTACCTCAACGCCGTCGGCCTGCTGCTCGGACGAAGATGTTTCGGTATGGCATACCTTCGCGACCCGCTGGTTCCCATAGACCTGACCTATCCCGCCTTGATCGAGAGGGAACTTCATCACCAGGTGGTAGGTCGATATCTGGGTCTAGAGGGAGTTCAGCGTCGGGCGGCCGAGAAGGACATTGTAAGCCGATGGGACCTTTACTACGATGAAGTCTACAGGCAATGTACGGGTGCAGCCGGGCTCCCCGACGTTGAACTGCAGGGTGACCACCCCTTCCGCCGGGATGGAGTGGTTGGTGAACCCGGAAAGGACACGGAAGGTCGGTTTCAAGTCTGCTGGGGTGAGCCCCATGCGCAGAAAGCAGTCGTGGAAGAGGATGTCTGCAGAGCTGCCCAAGTCGACAAGTATCTGGTGGACCTCGTACCGATGGATTCAGGCCGTGATCACTAGAGGGTCGTTGTGGGGCATGGATATGCCGTGGAGGTCCCCGTCGCCAAAGGTGATAGGCTCGTGGCCCCTGGCCTTTTTGCTAGAGCGGCCGTCGGCGTCCGTTGCCGGCGTGGGGTGTCGAACCTCACGGGAGCTCGACTGGCACCCTGTCGTCATGACCATAGTTCTTGATGGGCCCCGGTTCCTTCCGGCGGGGTCCCTTGGGCCCCACGGTAAGGTGGTCCTCGAGCTGCCTTGGCGGGCTTCGTGGGCGCGACCCCGTCGAGGGGGGATGCTGGTCATGCCTGGAAGCAGGCGAGCTGACCGCCACCGCCTCGGTAGGGGCAGAGGGGCGACAAGGTTTGAGGCGAGGCTCTCCGACGTGAGGTTTCGAGGTTGAATGGGACGGATCGAGGGGCCTGCGACCGCCGGAGTCTGCGAGGCGATGGCCGACGGAGGAGTCGACGACATTCGGTGGAGGTTCACCCGCGCCTCCGTTGAGGGGGAGGCGGTAGCGAGTGCTTGGATCTTCAAGGTGATCGCTTGCCATGTGGATGGAGATCGGAAGGACAACTTTGTTTTTGTGGAGTTTAAGCTCCCACAGACGGCGCCAACTGATGGAGGTCCTTTTCGGGTCTCCGTCAGATGTTGTCTTCCGTCGATCTCCCGGTGGATCTTAGAGGTGATCTCCTGTTGCGTGTGGGTCTCAATGGGTTTTGAAAAGATTGGTGGTTTTGAGGAGTTAACGCCGAGTACCTGCAAAGAAGTCCCGGGATGGTTTGGTGCCACCGAGGACCCTCCGACGATCAAGTTAGCACGAGATCCGAGCAGAGTAACGGCTAAGTGGAGTAAAAATGGCTTACTTGACCCCTCTGTGATGGGGGTTTATATAGTGGCGGCAGCACGCAGCAGCAGGCGCGGGAATCTCGCCGGCAGTTACGCTCCCGACGTCACGCCCGCGTAAAGAGCAGATCGCCCGTTAATGGGGATCGTGATGGCGTGGAACGTGGAATGTTGCCGGCGGAGAATCTGCGCATGGCGAGATTTGCGGAGCGGCAGTTACGCCTGTGAGTGGTGGAGTTGGTCGGTCGGAGGACCGAGGAAGATGGCCTTGGCTGGGGAGCTCGGGGACGAGCGAGAGGGCCGAGGAGTCTTGGTCCTGTGGCAGCTCGGGGCGAGCTGAGAGGCCGAGGAGGCCAATTTTCAGGGGGCTCTGAGGAGAGCCAGCTTGTGCTTGCAGGTCGGGTACAGGGGTGGCCTGGTCGGCTCCTGTGGGCCCTTTCTTCTGAGTTCTGGGACACGTCATCTGCCACGTGTCTTGATCTTGGAGATCGCTAATATTGAGCATCATCACTCTTCTTCCATTTTGCATGTCGAAAGATATGTGAAAAGTATAACCTGGTTCGGATGATAGTTAGACATGCAATATGCTTGAGTCCACAACTCGTCCCACATATCTCAATACTTCTCTTATTGGCACCTCACAATGGTGCTGAGACTCCTCTCCCAAAGGTAGTGTGTTAGAGTTTCCTTTTGATCGCACAATACTTGTAGAGCAAGTCTTTCACACGGGTTTTCAACATAGACGGATTTTATCTAATAAGATTCAAACCTTATGGATGTTTGTCCCATCTTATTTTCTATCCCTATGTAGCTCTCATAGTTTTTCCAACGTGGGACTATAAATCCCACGTATCTCAATGCCCATAAGATCATGATTGTGACCAAAGTCATTTCCCAGATGTAGCTACCGCCTAACTTTTCATGAGCCAATTCTAGGAAGCAACAAACGGAATTTCTAGTTATGCACATTTTGTTATGTTCATGTTTATTTTTTATAAATCACTGACTTTTTTTTAATTAAAATTATTTGGGCAAAACCTCCATGGCTTCTTTAAGAATGAGGTTGAGCCTTCTCGGAATTAATGCTTCTTTAGATGTATTTTTTATTTTTATATTATGAGCTTTTTATCATGATCGGTATGCATATTTAACCATTTTTTCGAGATATCCTCTCACTAGAAAAGAGCAAGCAAACAAATATTTAACCATTTTTTCGAGATATCCTCTCACTAGAAAAGAGCAAGCAAACAATCAGCAGTAATACAGTGTTAGAATCATAAGAAATTTTATGATATATAAAAGTACTAAAATTTTCTATTATCGAAATACCGTTAATTTTGCACTCACTATGTGAAAAAGTGTTAAATCATTTTAAATTTTGTGTACTTAGAAGATGAAAATAAAGATGATGGACGCCGATAGAACCCTATTATATTGTATCAAATATTTTTTTAGGTGATGTTATTTTATTGCTTTTGTGATACAATTAACAAAACGTGGGGGCCCCATCAGTGCCAGCCACTATTTTTCTTGGGAAAAAAGGGATTCAGAAGGAAAAACTCATCATGTTAAGACAATTATGAATCAAAATTTATTATTGACAATATTTTGGAGTCATCCGTACTTAGCTGCATCCCCTTAATAGGATCCCAAGTTCTTGGTACCCAAACATTTGGGATAATCACTAATACAAGTAATTATCAAATTATAATACATGATATCTTTGTAGATACCATTCCTTATCTGAATTTTCTTTAATATATTTTTCTTCAATTTAACACCTGTGTACCATTCCTTATCTGAATTCTGCCTAAATTCCTGCCACATGCACAACACATGATTTGTGGAAGAAAAACATTTTCCCATAAAATACTATACCCTCCCTCTTGTGTTGGGTATATGACCATACCAAGAGTTATCTTGAGACCTTTGATATTTTATAAATCAAATGACCATAACAAGTCACCTCCTGTTTATATAACAAGATTTAAACTAGGAGTTCCAATGTTGTGCCCTATAAAGATTAAGCAATGGCATTAAGGAAAGAATCTTTTAAATTACAAGTGTTATTCTTAAGTATCCATCTAGAACACAATGCTAGGGGCTTTTTACTATAATCTTAACATATAAGAGTAGGCAAAGGTATTAAAGAAGGAATCTTTCAAATTAGAAGTGTTAATTTTAAGCATCCATATTAAACCAAATGATAGGGAAGTTTCATAAATAAGAGCTTTAACCGTGTTACGACAAAACGCATCGTTGTAGTTTATTTCGATGCTTTAAACGTGTCAAAATAAACTAAACTATTTCAACACGACTGACGTGTCGAAATATAGTTTATTTCGACGGATAAAACCTCGTCGAAAAAAACTTTATTTTAAATATAAAAAAATATTTTTCTACCATGTTTCGTTTCGACGTGACTGACGCGTCAAAACATAACTTATTTCTACGACCCGTTGAAATAAACCACAATAGCAGAAAAAAATATTGGAAAACAAAAAATCTGGATTTCCATTTACAGTCCAATTTTGATTCAATTATCGAATACAATCCAACTTCGATTCAAATATCGATTACAATCCAATATCCATTCCATTCAAATATAAATTATCATCCAAATATCAATTATAATCGAATATCCATTTTAATACAATCCTAAAATCATATATTTAAAAAAGTGGAGAATGAAATCATGAGGGAGGACGATCACGGGAAGGGAGAGTCGATCACGAGGGAGACACATCTGGATCTTCGGGGTAAAGCCCTTACGATTAAAAATTTAAAATACATAATTTAGTAGATATGTTATTTATATATTATTAAGTTAGAGTTATCGAACTTACCGGAGGTACTGACATCTCTCGTTAGACTTACATGGTGATAAGATTAAGTTTCTGCTCGACTGTCCAGCCAGCAAATTGATCGGAAGCGGGTGCGGGAGCGAGAGCTGGTGCGGGGGCGAATGGTGTGAAGAACCGCCCTCGTCTGGCGTCCGATCCTGTGGAGATCCATAAAACGCATGGGTCCTGGTCGGGTGCGACATCTCCGATACCACGTTGTCTGCCCGACGATACCTAGGAGGTGGATGTCCAGTCGGCTGGAAAGGAGAATTATACCGGCGAGGAGAAATCTTAAAGGACACATACTGAACTCTCCGGTGATGATCCGGTCGGTACGTCGTGAATGTCCTATCTACGGCGAATGTTCTCTGCGCGTCATCAACCGGGTGTCTTTGCTCCGCCTCCATTTTCTCGATAAACCGATCTCTCTCAGCCCCCATCACCACCTATTTGGAGAAGAAATATATTAATGTCGTTCTAACAGCTACACAATAATTATTATGAAATAATTAAGAAACACGACATTAGTCGAGTCTTATATATTGACCATGGGCCTCAATCGATGCAGGCGTGCCATTGTCCCGTACAAAAATGTCCTTGCAGAGTTCGATCCGATCAAGAGGCTCTCCATCATGACTTTCTTGCTGCATATTATATTTAGAAAGTTAACATATAGGTTTCTAAGATATTTTTTGAACGTATTAATATTAAATATTAATTATCGAAACTTACGTGTTCGACGGAAACCTGTTGGCAACTCTTACTTCCTCCTTTGTAAACATCTTGCAACTAAGCGCGATATACTTTACCTCGCTCGTTCTTCTCCTGCAGTAATATCAAATATTGTTTATTGAGTTGCTACAAAAGAGTAAAAAAGTATCGTCAAAAGACATACCCAAAACTTTAAGGTCAAGTAATGCCCGACCAAGACATGCCAGTATGCGTTGGACTAACCTGGATCTGGCTTCATCGCATACATCTCATCCGGTGAAGAGGCGTCTTCAAGCTTTCTGAAGATCTTATTCTTATGGCCTCTCCAATTCTTCCCCATATGCTTACACATCTTGTCATAAATTGTGCGTTCGTCGACAACCGCCTCAAGGCCCTCTACGCCATACCACCGGAAGTCGAACCGTGCCTGCAAAACAGTATAATTCATCATCGTGTTGGTATACGTATTTAAACAAATCAAAATAAAGTTCAATATTGAATTGTATAAACAAAGCACATCATCATCTCTCATACAGTAATTTGCTTCTTTTGCGCCAACCCTGGGCTTTCCCAATCTGGGGTCACCCACTCTTCATCGTCATCGTGGATCATATGAGACATGCGTTCCTCGCTATTCACGATAGATGACATCATGGCCTTCACGTCTTTGCTGACTCCATGAACACTGTATCCGGTCCACGAAAGGTATATAATCAGCTTGTCGGGGGCATGCGATATCCTCTTCAAGATTTCAGTGGCCCGTATGAATCCTCGCCCACTCCGTGTCTGTTTCTTGGAGGACCGCCCTTCATCCCCCATAGCAATCAGAACTTAACATATCTAAAACAACTTCACGATATATAATTCAGTACGTTAGAGAACAAAATAATAGTCGAAATTAATGCTGAAAAGAATATCATAAGGGAGCAACAAATGCTGAAAATAATATGCTAAAAAGTAAATGAAATGAAGGATATACCGTTGAATGTCATAAAGATGCAATAAATTATAAATTTCACATTATTTAAGTTATAAATATCATACAAGAGCGAGTTAAAATATTAAGATGTTTAAAGTCTTAATTTGACTTCTGGGGTGCAGGGTTCTCTAGGTCGCCGCTGAGTTTCGGAAGGCATCAACCATGCCATTTTTAAAAATTGGCGCGCTAAAGAACCCTAACCTAGAATCTTAACTAGAGAATTAGACGAAACTAGAATGTAAATATCTTTACATCTAAGTGAACAAGGAATACAACCTTTGTAGACCGGTCCTTCACTTTAATAGCTCCATGTAGTAGTCCCTTCGCTCCAAGTAGTGAACTCTCGGACTCTAGAAAGGCTCCACAAGATGAACGGAACAAGCTTACTTGAAGTCTTCGAGGACGAAGATGATCTACGTCGAGAAGACACCAACTCAAGCTATCTCTTCACTAATGTGGAATTAGTGAAGCACACACCCTAAACTAAATGGCTAGTATAGTAGAGAATGATGAAGTAGGAATTTTGCTCACTTTAGATTTATTTTTCTCATAATATTTCTTCACCTTGAGAAAAGCTAGAAAGCTTTCTCTTGAGGAAGAAGAAGATGAAGTGGAGAAGAGAATGAAACTCATGAGGTGAGAATAGCAACCATGGGTGAGTTTGTATCATATACTAACTCATGTAGAGACTAAACTATGGTTAAGAATAATGGTTAGGATAATAAATATCTTAAGTAAAACAAATTAGCGGACTAAGTCAATGGACACTACAAGCTTCTATAAGCTTCAACCATGACTAATTCCACCAATTTATGAATTACTAAAATAAATAAAAACTTTTAATTATCGAGAGCATGGTGTGAGTCTCATACATCCATGTCACATGTATCATCTAGCATGACACAAAACAATGTACATTAATATATATCACATATATACTAAATGCACAAGTGAGAAAAAGAAATCTTAAGTGAGCTAATATTAATTAATGTAAGTTAATATATCAAATATATAATTATACATTAAATTATTAAATCAACACTTGATTTTATAATCCGTCTATATCACATACAACCGACTAATATCAAATGTATCAACTTATCGAATCAACACTTGATCCGATAACCCGGCTATATCATATATAACCGTCCGATATCATATATCTTGAGAATAGAATACGGTATCACATACACGTATTAATCTCAGTTCCGCACATATCACATATGTGCTCCTACTTCATTTCGCTTGAGCCAGGAAACCTCTGTGTAGGACTCTAAAGACTCATCAATACGCCGGCAGTAGGTGGTGATCATATCAGTCACCCACAAGCCGCAAGAGGTCTGCTAAACGTAACGGCCACCCGGGTATTGAGCGATCAGAATATCAACAAGCAATCCTGCTCATACTCCTGCGAATCCAATCAGTAACACTACCGTACAGTCCAGTCTCTTCGTCTGATATGTCGCATATCTCAGCCTGGGGATGGTAAATGTCAAACCCCAATAGCCCTGATAAGTCATGCCGATGCGAGACTCATAACGGTTCGAGAAACTACTGATAACACTTACCAGTAGATTTCAGCAATCCTGATCAGGGATTTCCTATTATGGCTAATCGAGCATAGCGCAATATCAATCCCCAATACCGGGAGAGATGAAATCCTCTCCTATCGCTCATTGCCTCCATGTGACTCGGGACAGTACCCAAAACCATCGTTTTGCACGATCTCTTCAACGTGGTAAGGTAGAAATCAAAGCACAGTGGGAATCACAGAAGACTCTATGACGATCTCGGGTCGACAGACTAACCTGTACCAGTGTCATCAGAGAACTGCTATCTGACGATAGGTATAATACCATCTAGGAGTTCTCGGCGAGTCCGTTCAGTGTACCCAGTCTCCACTGAGAACCCGTATACCATATCTGATGTCAAACACCAATGGATATGGGATCATCCATCGCCTATCATATGGGTCGAGAAGCGTATACGCTAGTCTACTCTGGAATATCGATGCCCCGTCTCGATACTCTCACGACTAGGAACATTTGAAGGATGTACTTACCGACTACCTCTGCCCCACTAGTATGATCTGCATCATAATCCTGGTAATCAAGTACTCATCCTAAGGGCTTTATCAACATGTAATAGAAAGACAATAAGTGTACATGTTAAGATAAAAAGCAACCAGATAGCATACTATCATGTCGAGCAAGAAAGTCCTCCCTATGTATGTCAAGCATCCACTATAATATACATCACATGTATAATAATGGCCTCTAGGGCATACATATAATTAACAATCTCCCACTTGCACTAAGGCCATTTGTTGTAGTATCTCATACCCAACGCCCCATTAAAGTCTCTCTAGGGAATGGCCTCTGTGAGTGGATCCACCGTGTTATCCTTCGCGTCAACTCTCCTTATATCGATTCCTTGGAGATCAACCATCTCCCTGATTAGGTGATACTGTCCTCAGAATATGTCTGGATCGCTGATGGGACCGGTGTTCCTAGGCCAAAACCACAGCTCCATTGTTGTCACAATAACAGTTATTGGACGCTCAATGGTAGGAACCATGTTCATCTCATGAACAAGAATTATCCAGACATCCACTTTGGTAGTATCGTTAGTAGCCAAGTATTCAGTTTTTATCATCTAGATTGCCACGGTATCTAGCTTGGAACTCTTCCAACATACCATCCCTCCACTGAGGGTAAAGATAAAGCCCGAGACTGACTTTCAGTCGACCTTATCACTTTGAGAGCTGGAATTGGTAAAGGACTCCCACTGGAGTTCATCGTTACCAAACCCCAAGAACATTTCTTTAGTGCTTCTCAAGTACTTAAGAATGTCCTACACAACTGTCCAGTGATTCTCCCAAAATCCGATTGATTCCTGATCACTACACTTAGTGAGTTAGCTACATCTTGTCTGGTACATAACATCGTATACATGATAGAGCCTACTGCCGAAGCATAGGGTATCGCTTGCACGCGAGCTCTCTCCAAATCAGTCTTAGAAGACATCCTTTTGGAGAGAGTGATTGCTAAGTAAGTAGGCGAACCACCACGCTTAGAATCTTCCATACTAAACCCCTTTAGTATGGTGTTAATGTACCTGGATTTAGGACACTCCCAACATCCACTTTGATCTATCACCATAGATCATCATCCACAAGATGTAGTAGGCATCATCCAGATCTTTCAAGGAGAATCATCATGATAAAAGGAGCTTGACCGAGTGTAGCATAGGAAACCATTTCCTATCAAGAGTATGTCATCTACGTATAATACATGGAAGACAACCTTACTCTCTACAACTTTCTTGTATATACAAGATTCATCTACCTTTTTGATGAAGTCAAACTCTTTGACTGCCACATCAAAACAGATGTTCCATCTTGATTATTGACTATAGCCTTTTACTACAAGTCTAGCTTTGAAAGTCTCAACTTTTCCATCCACTCCAAGAATCTTCTCAAGATCCATTTGCTCCCAATGGGTTTTACTCCTTCAGGTGCAACATTCAAAGTCATACTTTGTTGGTGTACATGGATCCCATCTTTGATTGCATAGCATCCAGCCATTTCACAGAGTCCCTACTCATGATGGCCTGCCTGAACCTGGTTGGGTCATCATCTACCATGATGCAATCCTCGCTCCCACCGTCACCAAGGAAACCATAGTATCTCTCAGATGGATGAGGACCCTACCAGATTTATGGAAAGGCTGAGATTCGTTGGAGACCATTGAATCTATGGTTTCACCAAATCATCAGCTGTTAGTTTGTCCAGCTGAAACTCCTTCCAGTTCTACCTCATGACCATTAATTTCTTCATAAGAAATTCCTTTTCTAAAAAGGTGGCATGCTGAGAAATAAAACACCTTTTGCTCCTCAGATAGGTAGAAGATATACCCTCGTGAATGTTCAGGATATCCAACAAACTTATTCAGAACTGACCTTGCCTCGAGCTTGTCCGGATTTTGCCTTTCAATAAAGCCTGGACAACCCCATATCTTAACTCGTTAAGAGATGGTCTCTTCCCATACCATATTTCATATGGAGTGGTAGGCACTGATTTGGTTGGAACCCCATTCAATAGGTATGCATCTTCTCAAGTGCATAACTCCAAAAGGAAACAGGCAACTCAGCATTATTCATCATAGAGCGCGCCATATCTCATAGGGTGCGATACCTCCGCCCCGATACACCGTTGTGCTGTGGTGTATACGAAGGAGTAAGCTGAGAGAGAATCTCATTCTCCTTTTAGAAACTCCAGGAACTCCATGTCCAAGTATTCGCTTCCTCGATCACATCGAAGGACTTTAATACTTCTACCCGTCTGGTTCTTAACTTCAAGCTTATATTCATTGAATTTCTCAAAAGTTTCAGACTCGTGTTTTAAAAGGAACACATGTTCGAATCTTGAGAGATCGTCGGTGAATATAATGAAGTGCGAGAAACCAACCCTAGCATTAGTAGACATAGGACCATATACATCAACATGTATCAGTCCCAAGAGTTCAGTAACTCTTTCTCTATTTTCAGTAAATGGAGTATTGGTCATTTTACCTTTGAGACAAGACCGGTAAGTATTATAAGATGATAATTCGAACAGATTCAAATATTCATCCTTATGTAACTTAGCTAGTCATGTCGTATTGATATGACTTAGTCTACAATGCTACAAGAAGGATTTGTTCATTTCTGAACTACTCCTCTTGTGTGTGTTCTACATACTTTGAACTGTGGTTTGATTTAGAACATATATGCCATTTCATAACGTGCCTGGTCCAATCAACTCTTGATTAAAGAAAATATTCATAAAATTATCCTCCAATACAGAATTATATCCTTCTTTAACTTAATAAAGAATTTGATGTAATGTTGAATATCAGGTTCGGTATATAATAACATTCATTCAGAATCAATGTATTTACCACTTGGTAATACAAGGTGATATTTGCCAACTGACTTAGCTGCAACAATTGCACCATTATCTAACACTTAGAGACATATCACCCAATCCCAGTTCTCTACCTTTCTATAGCTCATGTAACTCTTATATATGTGGGATCCTGATCCGGTATCTCATACCTAGGACATGGAGGATACTGAAAAACAGTTCTCGGTAACGAACACACCTGAAGAATATGCATCAACATGCTCATTCCTTGATTATGTCGCATGGAAATCTGAATATTCCCCTATTTCCTGCTCGGACTTATAACAATTATAAGATAGAGTGGAACCAATGTTCCCCAGCTCAGTATAATAAGTAGGTTCGGTCAATGCATCCATATTATTATCTTGATTAATGCGTGACATGGTCGCTACCAGGAGAGAGAGAAGAAAACACTCAGCGTATGCTCTTACAAGATCAGATTGGTTATTATTTTATCTAATCAGGATGGCTCCCACTGTTTTTATTAAATCTTCCTTCAAACCCTAAAAGGTAAGACTAGCCGGAATTAATTACTCCCTACAAGTTCGCCAATTTTTCGGCCAGGCCAGTGTCGGTACTTTGAGGGAGGTTCCCTGTGCTTTCGCACGGACCTAATTAAAATAAACCTCGTTTTCCCAAGGGCGTAACCCCATTAACACCTTTCTAGATACCTACTTGATCGGCTAATTGTAATGTGCAAAACTCTCTCAGGAGTAACTCTTACCCGCAGTGGGTATCAGGATCCAACTATCTCATAGAAGGTATGCAATCTCATTGCAAATTTCAACACTTGAAATTCCCGATAATATTTTTCCCCTAGCAACTTATGATCTTGGCTATGGTCAACAAATCATAAGCGTTATCCAAGTTCAACCCGTCATTTCATGATTGAATTAAACCCACCCGTACGACCCTTGGTTAAGGTCAACAAAACCGCAAGACTACCCTAACTCAATCGCATCATATGCTTGCAGATAAGCACTAAATAACTACCGCACACTACGCCTTAGCTAAGGTCAACAAATCGAGCACGAATACTAAATAGTACTTATCTGAAATGACGGAGAGCTACGTCAGGTTTTTAAGAAAACCTTTTGTGTAGTGAACTTGATATCGTTGTAGAATCGAGTGATTTAGAAAATGAGTGTTTTTGAGGCTTTTACCAGTTTTGCTAAAGAGGTCACTCCCGATGAAGGGATCTCAGCTCTTTCCTCATCGAATGATGTGCTAGATATTTCACAAATACCAGTTTGCAAAGCAAGAACTGAAAAAGCAATCAAAAAACAAAACCGAGTGGGTTGTAGTATCTTCCAGTTTCGCTAAAGAGGTCACTCCCGGTAAAGGGATCTCGGCTCTTTCCTTATCGAATAAGATGATGGATATTCTACAAGGAACAACACTATGCAAAGCAAGAACTAGAGCTACCAGTTTTTAAAACAAGATTCTGCAACATCTTTAGGTTTCTTTTTTTTCATTAATCTCATTAATGAAGTCCTATCAATTATGCTTCCTAAACATCACAGAAGAAACGAAAGTAGCAATATTTATTATATATCATATATATAATATAAACATTCGTTTCAGAATATCAAGTGATCACATCACAGAATATCAGCAGCGAGAGTGGCAAGCAAAACCCACATATGAAATATTGGATATATTAGGAATTCCGTGTTTTAAATTAAGCCAGTAAAAAATGCGGATTCCACGGTCATGATGAATAGCCAAACCCACATCCTTAGACCCCTATGAGAGCGGCAAGCAATCCTCCCAATTCTAGAGTTAGGAGACCCGGTCTCGACTCCTCGAGATTGTCTCCCACTGGACTCTAGAACCCGGTTACTTGTGCTCCCCACCTAGGGTCTATACTAATGCGGAAAAGTAAATAATATACATCAATGGTGACATCATCCTCAACCCGGAAGTGCCCCAATAAAAGAATATTACATACAAGTTTTTACATGAATGAAAATGAAAAACTCTCATCTCACATAAAACCCCCCGGCTATTCAAAACACGACGATCCAATATAACATATCACAGCAACACATAACATCACATGTCATCAATGTAAGTAAATATGCGTATCATAATTGTCGTTGACATATAGCAACGAAACCGGTGATACACCACATATTACACTTACGGTCGTAGAAAAGAAAGTGAAAAACTACAACAATTGGAATCCGCAACCACCTTAGACATCATAAACCCAATCTATCACATATTTTGGATTTCATGCCTAACCAAATGAATTGCTTAGATATCACATACTTAACAATTATATACCCTGCATTTTAGTCTCGATATTGAAAACACTTTTCAATAACCAGTCGGGTAATTCAACAAGATTCCCGACAACCTGATCGAATGTTCGTCGGAAACTTTAGTAGACGGCCGCATCCTCGATGCCGTCGACGAAGTGCACTTAGGCGGAACATCACGGCCGCGAGCACCTGAACGGATGCTTTTGGCAACGGGATTCTCCTACAGTCACTTGGTCGGGGTTATGGGGCATGGTTATATGGTAAGGTTACCCGGCGAGTATCCGCGTATACTATGTGATTGCGACGGACTTTTGATCCACATCAAAATCCCATGGAAACCGATCAAATGAGACTGAATTACTAGATTTATAAAATTCAAATTAATTTTCACAAAACTAAATATTGTGGATTCCAAGTATTGTATCACAATCACAGATAGCTAAACGATGTTAAACTTTTCGATCGAATCAACAAACACCCAAAATTTCCAAAAGAGCTCAACACTTGAGCGCAGTTTAAAAATATCCAGAACATGCCACGGCACCTATGGACCAACCATAGAAGGTCCCTTGCCTCACTTATGATACCGCGGAACTACCACAAACCTTAGGGTTTGGTGACGGTTCCGGCGATCACAGAATCGAGTTAGGGTTTCGTTCTTCTAGAGGGTCCATAGAAAACACCTGCATGATTTTATGAAGATTTTAAACTTGGAAAAATCCAACTCTTAGAAAATTTCCAGCGAGGGAGAAAATGGGTTATTTATATCCGTTCGAACTTTTTAACGTCGTCTAAATAACCCGAAACGATATTAGAATTACGACTACGAAACACTCCGAATTGCCTTTACAGAAAGATAACATCACATGCATGTTCCCCGCCGGAAGACGCGACCGGGACGTTGGGACGTCCAGGCCTGAATTCTGAGGGCAGATGCTAATTGGTGCTATCCGTCCACCTCTCCGAAAATGCCAAGTTGATTTATGGCACCATGTATCGAAGGTTTAAACGGATGCGGCCGATGTAGCAGACTTCGTCAGATTCCCCCTCGTTGAGGGGTTTTTGATTATGGGGACGCTCTTTCCTGCAGGCACAAACTCCTGCAGTTAATTACGCTACCGCATCGCGGTAACCACTTTCTCCTTCTCTAGATGGTCACTTCGTGTCGTGTGTGTTTGTTTTGTTTTTGGGTGTCCGTAGATTGTATACGGAGACTAATTTATGTTATCACCCGTAGGGCGTGAATTAGTCCAAATCCGTATTTTCTTAGACTTGGGTTTGGGATTGGGTTTAAGGATACATTAGTCTCATTTGAGACTAGGATCAACTTAAACGTATGTTAAGGATACGTTAGTCTAATTTCAGACTAAGATCAACTTAACGGGATCGTTTAGATCCAACTAAAGAGCATTTGGGCTCTACTGTTTAGTTTAGAGACATTGCGGTCCAAGGTTAGTTTAAGGACATTACGGTCCAATGTTAGTTTAAGAACATCTTGGTCCAGTTTAAAGACATCATAGTTTATAAAGGTTAAGGACATCATAGTCCATGGGTTTAAGGACCCCACAGTTCGAGGTTAAGGACATCATAGTCCATGGGATTAAGGACCCTACGGTCTGTAGTTTAAAGACGTCATAGTATATAAAGTTTAAGGACATCATAGTCCATGAGTTTAAGGACCCCACAGTCCATAGTATATTTGGTTATCGGGACCCGTCACCTCTTTGAAGACGTTGAAGGATTACAACGACAAATATCAAAGGAGTGAAGAGATGTACCCTTGAACCAAAGTTGATTGGGAAATCTGTAGTCCAATTTGGGACTAAGATCAATTAATTAGATTATGAGCACATGGGCTCAGTTAAATCTGAATTGAGGACTTATGGCCAACTTGGGCTAAGTCTAATTGGATTTAAAATGTTGGACCTTTGTTTGGACTGTTGAACATTTGTCTGGGCTCAGCCCCCCATTATTTAGCAATGCCAAGCATGGGTATGGGTTCTGACCATATTTTGTCTTGTAAGGAGTACTAAGCACTCGTATGAGATGATCAATTTTGGAAGACAAAAAGTATGTTTGAGGTTCAGTCAAAAGGGGGTACTGCCTTTGGAAGACTTAGCCAATTTGGGCTAAGACTGATTTAAATATAATGTTAAACACTAAAGTACATTCGGCGATCACGTGTTCCCACGTGAAACATTTAAAATAGTGTTAAACACTAGGGACGAGGCGCTCAAAAATAGTGTTAAACACTAAAATTGAAGCGCTCATATAGGATCACGTGAGGCGCCTGAGAATTGGGCTAAACTTTCTTTATTTTATTCTCAGAATATGCAGGTAGGTGTTAAACACTTAATTTCCATGATTATCATGTGCGGACACGTGATGGTGCCCACAGTCTGTTATGCTCTTCTTATTTTGAAGAGTCTATTCAAGGGTCACGTGTGAGCACGTGACCTGATCTTATTCGTTCTTCTCTGATCTCCGAGTGGGATGGTCACGTGTTGACATGTGATCATGCTGGGTACTTGATGCTTTTACGAGCATGGAGAGTTTTAAGTCCCTTATTTAAGAATTAAATTCTTTTATAAGGTTAAACCCTAATTTTATTTAGAGGAATTAAATTCCTATATATTTGGAAGAATTAAATTCTTTTATAGGGTTAAACCCCAATCTTGTTGGAGGAATTAAATTCCTATGTGCCTTATGGGAGAATATAATTCTCTGAACTTAGGTCTTCTCTTAGATTTTAGATCTGCATGGCAGAATCTTCCCGATGAGAATTAAATTCTCAACTTATGGGGAGATTTGCTTCTACAGACCTTCAACCAAAGGAAGAACTAAGTTCTTATTCAGAAGAGTTAAACTCTTAATTTGAGAATTAAATTCTCTTTTTCTTTTGTGGGAGCTTATAGGATGATCTCTCACCTAGAATTTCTTTCTTTTCTCAAGAGACCTTCTTTTCTCTCTAGAGAATTAAATTCTCTTCTTTTTTCTCTCTGTTGTTGTATCTATATTTTCTTTCTTCTCTTCTTGGCTCCTATTTATAGGAGAAAGAAAAGAATCAGTTTGTTTGGTCAATCTTTTATTGAAAGATTTTGATTGATCTTGTAACCAACATGATCTTTTAGATCACTCAGTGAATTTTATTCACCATTGGATTTTTAATCCAAAAGATATTTTGTTTGTTGTTCCTGGCAGTTTTTTTAGGAAAATCTTTCCTTGTATAGAATCTCTCTATAAATTGGTGATTTTTAATCCCCGTTGGATTTTTAATCCAATGGTGCTCCACTTTACAGAGCGCAATCTTTTTGTTTGGAAAGATCTAGGTAAATATTAGGGATTTTGATTTCCTTTAATTAGAATTTAATTCTATTAGTTCAGAAGGTTTAAGAGCCTATCACGTATTAGCACATGACCCCACTGATTGACCATTTAATTATAATTTAATTCTATTAGTTCAGAGATCTTTAGGAACCCATCACGTATTGGCACGTGACCCCCTGTTATGTGTGGGCACGTGATACCCCGTTTAGGGTTTTCTTTCCTTTAACTCAGAGACTTTTTAAGACCCCATCACGTGGTGGCACGTGACCCATTGATTAAGCTTTTAACCAGAATTTAATTCTTTTATTTTAAAGAACTCGGGAACTTATCACGTGTCAGCATATGACCCTTGGTCACGTGTGGGCACGTGATACCTCATTGGGGTTTTTCCTTGTATTTTATGAGGGAACAAATGCCCCCACAACGTTGTTCTCACGTGTTTGCACGTGAGTGCAACGCTGTAACTTTTGTGGCCGTTGGATCTGCCTAGGGAAGGGGATAGATGAACCGTTTCCCATCACATCCTATAAATGTAGGGGTCTTTTCAGAAGCGCCTCCACTCTTTCATCTTCTTCCTTCCTTGTTCTTGCCTTGAGAATTTAATTCTCTTTCTCAGAGCTCAGTTCTCTGTTCCAAAAATTTTCAGAGTTTAACTCTGTCAACAAAAGATTTCCTTTTTCAGGTAAGAATCTTGAACGGCCGAGGAACTTCTTATAGAAATTTTCTTTGGATTTTAAATCTACACCAAGTGTTTTTCCCTTTAACAAAAACTCATCTTTCCAAGTTCTTTAAGAATGTCCAATATTTAAATAATAAACCCCTTTCGCTAGGGTTTCTCTGATCTTAGGGGATTAATGATGATACTTGTCTTCCCTCTGGAATTTAATTTCATTTCAAAGAGCTTAGCTCTGAATTTTTTTTTGGGAATTTAATTCCTCAATTCAAAAGGAATTTAATTCCTCTAAAGAACTTAGTTCTTAAAGAAGACTTCTTGGGATTTTTCATCCTGAGTTGTTCTTGCAAAAATAGTTTATGAGAGATCCTTCTCGATTTGCACAGAGTTTCTGCAATGGGTTTTCTTCTTAGGGGAATGTGTAGAGTTATTTGAATTTATTGAGAATCTTCCTTTTGTCCTCATGATGATTGCTCAGCCTCATTATTAGTGAGCCGCCATATTGATTTTGTGGGGCCCACGTGTTTTGTAACCAATGGTCCCATAAAATAAGTTATTTGTCATTTTTTTCCACTGTACTTATATATATATATATTTATAAATATATATATATACACGTGTGGACTTCACTAACAGTTTCCCTTTTCTTTATTTTAGGAACAATGGCTTCTCTTCCATACTTTCCATTTACTCGCTCGAAGGCGACTTTTCCTCAATCACCGTCGGATGAAGAAGTGATGGCAATGATCAAGGCTCATGATCCGGATTGCACCAACTTACTTTTGTGGGGGACCTGGTACGGTCATATCATCCGCGGTCGCCGAAGCTTTCTTTGCGAGGTGCCAACAGAACCTATCCGCCCGTTCCTGCCGATGGACCGTCCATGGACTGCTTTTGCTGTAGAGGTGGCGGATTGGACTCCTACAGGCCGGCTCAAACCGTCGACAGCTAGGATACCGAACCAGCCTGTGCTGGCCATAGACATCTTGGGGCGTCGTATCTGCCAAGGTGAAGCCCAGCCTTGGAGACAAGTTTACAAGATAGGGCTTACCCCTCATCATCGCACGGGCTATCTTCTCTGAGCTCGTTACATTTTGTCCGCTCATCGTGCGCGACTGCAGAGGGTCAGGCTTTACCAAGCGGTGTATGCGTCCCTCTTCCATTATCAATCTCCCCATGTATGGTGGGTTAAAACTTTCCTAAATCAATGGAATCTTCCCACCAATACTTTCTTGTTAGGGGACCGCGAAGTTTCGATCTCTTTGGAAGAGTTTCGCGACATCTCGGGTTTGCCGATCAGGGGAGCGCCTTATGAAGAATTGTTGCCCTCTGACGAGTATTTCTTCGAGACTGTGCCCGCTACGCTTGACGGCTTGTCGACTGAAAATGCCGCCCGCCATAAGTACCCGAGTCTAATCAAGACCCTGGGTATTTTTGAGAAGCTGTTCACAGAGTTGGAGGAACAGGGCGTCACTTTTAAAAGCTTTATTGCCTGCTTCCTTCGTGGAGACATTCTATCAAAGGCGACTCCGAAGTTCGCAAATATTAATGACCCCTTCGGGTTTGGTTTAAATAAGCTACCGGCTAGAGAGGAGGATTTGCCACAGTTCTATATTCCAATCTTGTCGGCTGTATCTTTCGAGTCGATCGCAGCTCCTAGCATGGATGAAGAAACTTTCTTCATCAAGTTTATCAATGTTTAGCTCATTTGGTTTGTCGTTCTAACACACCGTCGATTCATGAGAGCCTTGGTCATTTACCCTGCTCATCGCGTTGCCGAAGGGATGCGACTAGCCATGGGCATTGCAAGGCTATCGCATTTGTACCATGGGCTAAGCACTGCAGCCAATACCTCAACCCGAGGCGTGGACGTAGTGAGTTTCTCTCTTCATTATTTTATGTCATGGATTGAGATGCGCGTGCTAGGGGCATTTGCTGCGCACCAGAGACCCAGCTTTTATGATGCTTATACCTTTCTGCGGCTCATGAGGTTGGTGGACGCTTTTGCTCCTGACCCAACTCAATTAGGGGCTCTTCATGTGCTGCTCAATCCTTATGCCAACGAAGGCGGAATGGTATTTAATGATCGAATCCTCTTTGCTCCCTCAGGACCTGTTCAACAGCTTTTTGACTTGTCGAAAGAGGGAGCACCCTCCTTGAAGCCTAAGGAAGCCATGCACTTGTATTCGATCATACCCGATTATCTGGTGTTCCGTCGAAACAATGCGGCTCTTTTCATGCGGTACAATCCACACCGTTTTTCCCGGCAATTGGGTTATGACCAGGGTGTTTCCTTTGAAGCATTCATGGTGGAGCCTAGCTCTTCTTTGGAAGCCGTTCGTGATGCCACCCACCATTTCATGAGGCTGAACACCGGTTCTCATTTCATAATCCTCGAGATCGACTATATTCCGAGGTACGTGGGGGCTTTCACGGGTTGGTATCGCCACCGGGTTAGTCCAATCATTGCTGAGGAGAGGAGAATACTTTTTTGGGCTTAGGGCTCCCGCCCCACTCCAGGCTACGGGAATCCCGCCGCGACCGCGGGTAATGGTTCGCCCTCCCTTGAGGGGGACTGGCACCTTACTTATTCCTGAGGCGGTGGACGCGGGCCTGACTCCTCCTACTGCTGGGTTGCTGACGCGCACTAGAGCTCAAGCGAGGGCTTCTGATAAGGCGCCGGTAGCAGTTTCATCGGCTGTGGCGTCAGCGATAGCCGTGTCATCATCGGTAGCACCGCCGAGAGAGGATACTGAAGGCCAAGTGGGTCAACGTCGCAGCAAAGCACCGAGGGGAAAGAAGCGATCGTCTTCTGGTGTTTGTTCTGGGTCAAAGAGGCGAAAGAAGATGGTCACCAATCTACTCAACTTTTTAGTGGAATCCGAGCCTATCTTTCAAGATGAACCAATAGTATGCAAGAGCCAGATAGTGGTCTTCTTTTTCCAGGTTCATCTGCCGAGGAAGCCGCACAATTGGCTGAGGCTATAAGACGCTCCCAGGATGAGACTGAAAATGTGAGGATCCCGAAGAGGCCTTATCCTGCCGTCATCTTCTACGAAGATCCTCCATCTATACGGCGGATATTTATAGATCCTTTGGAAGAGGAAGGAGAGATATCCCTTAAGCAACCTGTCTCAGCCGATGCTGAAGATGCGTTGTCATTGTGGACTTGTGGCCACGAGTCTACCCTCGAACCCCGGTGAGCACAAATTCTTGAGAAGAAACGCCGGCTTGAAAAAGCCATACTAGAAGCTCCTTGGCGCATTGGTATACTTATATATCTTTTTGTAGTATTTTGCACTGCTTATATATATATATATATATATCCTTATCTTCGTGAAAACTTTGCAGGGACTTCGGCGATGGTAGAGGATCTGAGTTCGAGTCGCGCCCTGACTATGGACTCTGTAAATATCCCCGATGAGACACCAGTAAGTGTGGAGGGGGTCGATACAGTTGTTCTTCCTACCGCGGAGCTCCCATTGGTGATTTCCGTTCTCCCGGTACCTGCTCTCCCTGCAGAGGCATCTTCATTGGCCGCAGATTCGATGGATCTTTCTGGGGACGGCCCGGAGACTATGGGACAGGTAGTCGAGGTCACCGTCCTTTCATTGGATCCTGCAGCGGTGGCCGCTGCTCCTCAATTGGAAGCTGTTATACCGGCCTATGTCCCCGATGATGTGCCTAGGGGCATGGAGGAGGCTGCCGAAGCTGCTATCCCTCCAGTTCAGAACGGGAGGAGCATCAAAGGTATTCTTCTATCTTTTGTTTTAATGATATCTTCATTATCTGAACCTCTCTGTCTTTTCAGAGCTACGAGGATTGGTGGCATCCATCGCGGACCTGTCACCTAGGAAGTCTTTTCAGCGTCTGCTAGAGATGGCTACTCCGCAAGCAATATCCTCTCAACGCATCGTCCTATCTTCCGGGCAAGGTTAGTGTTATTTGCCTTCTTCTCAAGGCATTATTATTATTTTGTTTAACGATACTGATGCCTTCTGTAGTTCTGGAAGCCGATGACGAAGTTGAGATTCTTGACGGGCCTGGGGATCTTTTGGACCCTTCTTGCATGACTGTGGGTAAGTAAAGTTTCGACGTTGTTCCATCTGCTCTTTGCTTGCAAGTTTCGCTGATTGTTTATAAATCTTAACAGCTTTGCCAGTTCTTACCACACTGGAATCTCGCATCGCCATGCCACCCGGCCCTTATGCTCTACGCGCCTCGGAACGGATGGCAAAGCTAAGACTTCACTCTTTGTCAGCTCTGATCGAAGACCTTCATGCTGGTAGTTTGATCACGGCCGAAGAATTTGCCGCCGAAGACAACAGTTTTCTCCCCTTTCTCGCTGCTTACCACAGCGAAATATTGGTGCAAGTCTGGGTTGAGTTCTGTCGTCGGGTGGAGGCTTTCTTGCATAGTCTTGAATGTACGCGCCTTCCTTCAGAGGTTGTGGCTGCAAAGGCGAGCTTGCGGGGGCTGATCGAACAGTGCGCCGCAAATATGTTGTCATTCGAGAAGTGGCTCAGCCGAAAATTTTCAGAGAGGAAGCTGGCTTCAACTGCGCTGGGGAACTTCAAGCTGATCTTACGGCCAAGACCACTCGGGCGTATGAACTTTGGCGGGTGCTTCAAAAAGCTATCAGGGAGGTGGTAGCCATTGATAAAGCCGTCATTTTTACTCACGAAATGTTCGAAGCTCATAAAGTTACCGAAAAGGAGCTTGAAAGTCGGCTTGCCTCGTACCAGGCCCAACAGTCTCAAGCGGAGGCCCGTCTCTTAGCGATAATGAATCATGAAACCGAGGCCCAGCGGAAAAAGGATGAATTGGCAAATCTATTAAATCGTCCGCCGGCTTGAAGAATTGTATATTTTTATTTTTATTCTTCTTTTGTACATACTCCTGAATGAGAGTATTTTTTGATTCTTTCATAAATTGTACTTTGTATTCATTTTGATTCATGAATAAAAGACATATTTTGCTTCATGGTGGTGTGTCCCTTTTAGTAAATACATTTTGTGGATAATCTATTTTGATCTCCTTATAGGACGGCGATGGCTTAGGATTCGGGTTCAGATCTGCTTCCTAAGGCTTTCCAACTTTATGAGCTGTGAGGGTCTCATAAAGGTATTTCTCCTTACGAGTCGTGAGGATCTCGTAAGTGTAATTTCTCCTTAAGAATTGTGAGGATTTCTAAGTGTATTTTCTCTTGAGAGTTGTAAGAATCTCACAAGAGAGTTTTTCTTGCTTACGAGTCGAGAGGACTCGTAAGTGATTGTTTCCTTTCTTGTCGGAGAGTGTGGTCCGTAGAAAATCTACTTTGACCTCTCTGCGAGGAAACGATGGCTTGGGAGATAGGGTTAGGATCTGCCACCTAAGACTTTTCAACTTTATAAGCCATGAGGGTCTCATAAAGGTATTTCTCCTTACGAGTTGTGAGGATCTCGTAAGTGTAATTTTCTTCTTAGGAATCGTGAGAATTCCTAAGTGTGTTTTCTCTTGAGAGTCGTAAGGATCTCAGAAGAGAACTTTCTTCCTTACAAGTTGAGAGGACCCGTAAGTGATTGATGAGTTGACTTGCTCCCGAATCAAAGAATTGCTTTGACGGGGAAGTCGAGAGTTGACTTTATCCGCATTTCACGGAGTCAGGGGTTGACGTTATCCGCATTTCACGGGGTTAGGGGTTGACGTTATCCGCATTTCACGGGGTCAGGGGTTGACTTTATCCGCATTTCACGGGGTCAGGGGTTGACCTTATCTGCATGGGTTGACCTTATCCGCATTTCACGGAGCCAGGGGTTGAGCTTATCCGCATTTCACGGAGTCAGTGGTTGACCTTATCCGCATTTCACGGGGTCAGGGGGTTGACCTTATCTGCATTTCACGGAGTCATGGGTTGACTTTATCCGCATTTCACGGAGTCAGGGGTTGACCTTATCCGCATTTCACGGGGTCGGGGGGTTGACCTTATTCGCATTTCACGGAGTCAGGATTTGCTCTGGACGTTTCCCACGGGGTTAGGATTGACATTATCCATATTCCACGGGACCAGGATTTGCTCTGGGTATTTCCCACGGGGTCAGGATTGACATTAGCCGTGTTCTACGGGACCAGGATTTGCTCTGGACGTTTCCCACGGGGTCAGGATTGACATTAGCCGTGTTCTACGGGACCAGGAGGTGCTCCGAGCGTTTCCCACGGGGTCAGGATTGACATTAGCCATGTTCTACGGGACCAGGAGGTGCTCTGGGCATTTCCCACGTGTCAGGATTGATATTAGCCGTATTCTACAGGACCAGAAGGTGCTCTGGGCATTTCCCACGGGGTCAGGATTGACATTATCCATGTTCTACGGGACCAGGAGGTGCTCTGGGCATTTTCCACGGGGTCAGGATTGACATTAGCCGTGTTCTACGGGACCTGGATTTGCTCTGTCGGTTGTCTGTGAACCGTCGAGGTTTGGAATAGGGACCTTGCCATGGCTCCAAGGTTGATTGTCGCGTCTAAATCCTGCTGGAATGAGGAGGAACGCTGTTGATGATCTCTAGGCTGTCTGTGAACCGTCGAGATTTGGCTCTCTTTCTGATGGAGTCTGGTGGGAAGGTATGGTTCCCTTTTTGTTTGTGCCCCTGGATTGTATACAGGGATCAATGCGATCTCACCTGTAGGGCAAAAAGTTTCATTTTATATATTTTTCTTCCCGCGATGCTCTATCATTTCAGCTTTTATATCGCGAAAGTCGCGATTGTCTAATCATTTCGGCTATTTTTCGTGGTGCCCAATCATTTCGGCTATTTTTTTTGTTTTTACTCGCTGCTTTTTATTGCGAGTTGCCCAATCATTTCGGGTATTTTTGTATGCATATATTCTTACTTGCTGATTTTGTTGCAAGTTGCCCCATCATTTCGGCTATTTCATATGCATTTGTGGCTCGCCGACTTTTTGCTGCGAGTTTGGGATTTGACACCGATTTCGGCATCAGCATCGCTACAACTGGGATATCGCTAGGAGCGAATCATCATTTGCATCTGTCGATGTCGAACAAAGGTGGCTTAGCAAACAGGGTTAAGATCCTGTTGACTAAGGCTTTTAACTTTATGAGCCGTAAGGGTCTCATGAAGGTATTTCTCCTTACGAGTCGTGGGGATCTCGTAAGTGCGTTTTCTCCTTAAGAATCGTGAGGAGTCTTAAGCGTATGGCCTCTTATAAGTCGTAAGGATCTTATGAGAGTGTTTTCTCCTTATAAGTCGAGAGGACTTACAAGGGTCGTCCACTGTGTGAACATATCCCTAGTCGTTAGTGGGACTCTGTTAGGGAAATGTTTATTCGTGCCCGTGGATTGTATACGAGGGTCAATATTGAACCGCTTGTAGGGAAGCATTGGAGGTTGTGATGGCTTAAGAACAGGTTCAGATCCCTATAGTTTAAGGCTTTTGAACCCTGTGAGTCGTGAGGGTCTCAAAGGGGAATTCTCCTTACGAGTCGTGAGGATCTCGTAAGTGTAATTTCTCCTTAGGAATCATGGGGATCCCTAAGTGTGTTGCTCCCTTGTAAGTCGTAAGGATCTCACATGAGTATTTTCTCCTCATAAAGCCGAGAAGACCTTGCAAGTGTTTTTTAACGAGATTGCGCCCTTTCGGGTTTTCACAAAACTCGCCGGTAGCCCTGCTGTTTTTACTCATGGAGCCCTTTCGGGTTTTCATCCGTGCCCATCTCGCTTATGGACATACCGTTTTTTTGTCAGCCTTGGGATGCTGCGGTCCGTAGTAGTTTATAGAAGTCTCGGTCAACAGCCAGTTTTAGGACATAGTGGTCCCTCGTTAGTTTAAGGACGTTTCGGTCCGTCGTTAGTTTTAGGACATTTCGGTCCGTCGTTAGTTTTAGGACATTTTGGTCCGTAGCCGGCTACTACTTATAGAGTTTGGGGTTAGGAAGATAGTGAACGGACATAGGCGTCGTCATCTATCGTTGACCTAGGCCGTGACTCGTCAGGCGTAGTATTTTTTCAAGAATCAACCGTTTATTGGCCTGAAAGGTCTTCCGTCATGCATGTCCATGAGTAGATAGGCTCCACCCTGGTAAATTTTGTCTATGATATACGGGCTTTCATAGTTCGGCTCAAATTTCCCCCATTTGGCACGATTAGGGATCATGGGTCTCTTGACCACTAGCACGAGTTCGCATTGGCGGAATGTTCTCGGCCTAGTCAATCTCTCGTATGAGCGTGTCATCTTTGCTTTGTAAGCCTCCAAGTTTTGTTGCGCCATGAGCCGAGTTTCATCAAGGGCGTCGAGCTCCTCAAGCCGAAGGTGAGCATTTTCTTCGTCTGTTAGCTTGTAGTGAACCGCTACTCGTAGAGAGGGTAACTCTATCTCGAGGGGGAGTACGGCTTCTGTGCCGAATACCAATGCATACGGCGTTGTATTTGTGGCCGTTTTGAACGTAGTTCGATACGCCCAGAGAGCTTCATGCAGTCTCTCATGCCAGTCCTTATTTCGAGACACCGTCTTTTTCACGATCTTCGTCAAGGTCTTGTTGAAAGCCTCAGCTAGACCGTTAACTCGGGGATTGTAGACCGAAGAGTATCTCCAGTCTATGTTATGCTGTTGTGCGAAGCGGCTGATCTTGTGGCTTCTATAGGCTGGCCCGTTATGGGAGATAATCCGTCGCGGAGTGCCGAACTGGTAAATGATGTGTGTCTTAAAGAAATGGAGGATATTCTCCGTCTTCACTTCTCATAGTGGTACTGCTTCTGCCTACTTGGAGAAGTAATCGGTTGTTGCTAGTATGAACCGATGTCCTCTGGACGATGCTGGGTCGATGGGGCCGATTATGGCAGTTCCCCACATTTCGAATGGCCAGCTAGCCACCATTGGGTGTAGCGGATTTGGATGCTGATGGATGAAGTCCCCATGAATTTGGCACGAGTGGCACTGCTTCGCGTATTCGAGACAGTCCTGGATCATCGTGGGCCAATAATAGCCCATCCCTTTGATCTTTAATTTCATCTTCGGCCCGGCTTAGTGAGAACCGCAGAGTCCGTCGTGAGTTTCTTGTACGACTCTCTTTGCTTCTTCAGGTCCCAAGCATCTTAACCACAGAGAATCAAATGATCTCTTATACAGAGTATCATTGACGAAGGCAAAAGATAAAGCTCGTTTCATGAGCTGATGTCTTAAGGACGCATATTCAGGTGTTCGACGGGATTTGAAGTAGTCTATAAAGACTTCTCTCCAATCCTTAGCCTTTTCCTAGTCTTTTATTTGTAGAGCCGTTTGCTCGGTCGCTCCCTTTTCTTCGGACGACTCCGAAGATATTTCTGTCGGCGTAAGAACCCGACGACTTTGCACAACGATCCTCATGTCATCGAGGTTCTCGTCGGCCAGTTCTTTAGCGAGTTTGGCCAATGCATCCGCTTTGCTATTTTCCGCACGCAGTTTGCTTTCCAGGGTGTAGGTGGGAATTTGAGCCAGCAATTGTTGCACTTTCTCACCGTACTTTACCACCTCTGGTTTGCACGTTTGATAGTTGCCATTTACTTGACTAATGACCAGCTGGGAGTCTCCATATATGAGGAGGTTCTCGATTCCCATGTCGACAACGATCTCAAGACCTGCTATCAAAGCTTCATATTCGGCTTCATTGTTCGTCATCGGTTCTCTTAAGGAGAAGGCAAAGTGCATTATCTCTCCTTATGGAGTCACGAAGATGAGGCCTACCCCTGATTTTATTATGGGGGTGCTTTATTTGCGCATCTTCACGGAAGATGCTCCATCGAAGTAGAGTTCCTACTGGATATCATTCTCTCTTCTCTCCCTGTCGATCGTGTCAAACACATGCTCTTCTGGCAATTCGCAGTTCAAGGGAGAGTCGGCAGGTATCGGATGCTCAGCGAGGAAGTCGGCGATGGCCTGGCCTTTCACTGCCTTGAGAGGACGATAAGTTATCAAGAATTCCACTAAGAGTAGGGACCATTTAGCGAGCCGTCCCATTAATATGGCCTTTGACATCAAATATTTGAGGGGATCTACCTTTGATATGAGATGGACCTCATGTGCCAACGCATAGTGTCTGAGCTTCGTTATCGCGAAGATCAACGCCAGGCAGCGTTTTTCGATGGGGGAGTAGTTGCTTTCTGCCCCAAGGAGAACTTGACTTAAATAGTAGAGGGCTTTCTTTTTCCCTTGGTCATTCTCTTGTGCCCACAGCGTGCCTAAGGAACCTTCGAGGGCTGTTGTGTACAGGACGAGAGGTTTTCCTTCAACGGGAGCGGCCAGCACTGGCAGATTCTGCAGGTATTTCTTGATTTCGTCCAGTGGGCTTTGGCATTTGCGATCCCATACGAACGGGGTTCCCTTCTTCATTAGGTGACTGTAAGGACAGCACTTGCCGGAGAGATTGGCTATAAATCGCCGGTATACGCGAGCTTTCCTTGGAGAGACCGCAGTTGCTTGAGAGTCCTTGGAGGAGGCATTTCTATGATCGCCTTGATCTTCGATGGGTCTATCTCGATGCCTCGATGTCGAATGACGAATCTTAGGAACTTGCCCGAGGAAACTCCGAATGCGCATTTGAGAGGGTTCATCTTCAAGTTGTATTTCCGAAGGCGCTGAAACACGATCTTCAGATGCTCTAAATGTTCCTCGTATGATTTACTTTTAACTACGAGGTCGTCAATATAGCATTCGACGATTTCATGTATGAGGTCATCGAAAATCTTCGTCATGGCCCTCTGATAGGTGGCACCGGCATTCTTTAGACCGAAAGGCATCACCTTGTAGCAGAATATGCCCAAAGGGGTCCGGAAAGCGGTATGCTTCTGATCCTCGGGATGCCTTTTTATCTGATTGTATCCCGATGAGCCGTCTATGAAGGAGAAAACTTCATGAGTGGACGTATTATCTATCATCAGCTCGGTGACCGGTATTGCAAAGTTGTCCTTCGGGCAAACTTTGTTGAGATCCTAAAAGTCCACGCAGATGCGCACCGTCCCATTCTTCTTCATGACTGGGACAATGTTGGCGATCCAATCGGGGTACTGAACCTCTTGGATGAAGCCAGAGTCAATTAGCTTCTTGACCTCGGCGTTAATGCTCATTTCAAGTTCGAGACACATCCTTCTTGGTGCTTGTTTGATTGGCCTGATGTCCGGAGATATCGCCAATTTGTGCACAGCGATCTCTGGATCGAGTCCCGGCATCTCTGAATAGTTCCATGCGAAGCAGTCTTTATACTGCATGAGCACGTCTTTAAGTGTAGCCTCCTTTTCTTCAGACAACAGTTTACTGACGAACGTCGGCCGTGGGTCGTTTTCCGTTCCCAAGTCGATTTTTCTGAGGTCATCTGCAGTAGTGTGTATCCCGTCTTCCAGCTCTTTTGGCGCCGGTGGAAATTCTGAGATCAACCCATCTTCATTGTTTTCGACGCACCAAGAAAGGTCATCCATATTCTCGGGTTCTTCTTCTGACAGCGTTATCGCGTGACAGGTACGAGATCGTTTCCAAGACCGATGTTGATCTGGTTCTATTCTCGCTATACATGTCGCTTTCGGTTCATACTTCTATGGCGGGGTTACCCTCCAACTATTGGATAAAGCGAACCTACCTTGTTGATACTGGTCTTCTACCCAGTTCTTGAAGGTGAAGCAGTCTTCAAGAGGATGTCCTATTGCTCGATGATAGGAGCAATAGTCTGGGTGAGAGACCTTGTCTGCTTTCTCGGGGTGCTTGGACTCCGGGAGCGTGATCATCCGATGTTTCACGACGAGGTCGAATATCTTCCTTGTCTTATCTTGGGGAAAAGAATATGCTTGACCCATCTTCTTTATAAGAGACGGATCCCAGCTGCTCGATTCTCGATCGCGTGGCTTCTTAGACCCGCTACGCTGCTGTTGAACGTTTTTCGCGTTCTTTGGTTTATTTTTGCCTCTGTGCCGGGTCTTTTGTATGACGGGTTGGCGACGAAGAGCATTGTCATTCTCCGCGGCTTGTTGAAGGAGGCGCTGCGTCGTGGATTTCTCGTAAATGGCCATTTCGCGGCTATGGTCATCCCGGACTTTTTGACCCGCTTCCCTTATAAGCTTCTCCATCTGTTCTTCGAACGACGGACTTGGCATTTTCACGGCGGGACCTCGTTTTGGTTCAGGGTTAGCATCTTCCCACAGAGAATCTCCTTCTTCATCGAGGTCATGTATGACGCAACAGCCATGGAATCGCTCCCGTTTCTTGGATCGGATATATGCATACCTGATCGCTTCCATTCTCCCATTGGGCAATTTTCGCTGAGTTCCGGGGACGTTCTAGATCCTGTTGTAGAACTGAGTTTGTCGAGCAGTCTGCTTAAGGGGTACGCCTTGGCGCCTCAACAGCCTCTTCAATTCTTCTGTGTAGTATCTGGGTAGACGGATGGGCTGGAGCTTGTCAAGCATAGAATCGGCGTCATGCCAGATTTCTTTTTCCAGGTGCGTATTCGAGATTTGCCTTAGACGATGAATTAGCGAGTGGTGCCGCCTAAGCAAGCATCTCCTGTAGCTTTTCATGTTGTAGTTGAACTTTTGTTACGGACCGAGTTTGAGGTTGATGACTAGTATAAACTCGAACTTCGTCTTTGGAATTCAACATATAGACTATGTGAACTACCATGCCCCAAGACTTGGGGTGTTTGGAGTCTTGGCCTTTGGAGTTCGCTTCGGGTACTTGAGCTTTATTGGGCTTCTTGTTGTAAAAAGCCGCTTTGGTTTTGGGAAGAACCGCTGCATCAGGATCCGTCTTGGGGTGAGTCCCCTTCACCTGCTTCCACACCTTATATATAGATGAGGAAAGTTGTCTCAGGGAGTGAACTAGTTTCTTCTCTCGTGGGATCTCCATGGGCTGCGGAGACTTCTTCAATATTACAGTAGGAGAACTTTGTCTGACCCTTCACAACAATTTGAAGCTGTTCCCAGTTGGAACAACAACATTCACCACTGGGGTTGAAACATGACCATGCGGAGATCTGCCCCCAGCTCATTTTGTATGATGCCGATATCGACGTTGACCGTTTCTTACGGCCGGGATTTGATTAGCCTCAGGATTTTGCTGAACCTGCCCCCTGTTTCCTTTGAGAGCTTAAATATTCTGCCCCCTGCGTCGACCTTGGTCCTTGGCAGGTTCCAGTTGTTTGAGAACTGATTCCATTGGCAAAGCTACAGCTTGGGAAACCAGCCTGTGGAAGACAGACTTCCACTGGGCTTCCTCCATCGGTGTTGAGACACTGCGGGTGGGAGGTGGGAGTATCGACCTAAAGAGAAGCCCATTGATTTCTTGAAGAGCCGGATTGCAGAGATTTGAGATTACAAGTGGTCTGTACTTGACTCCACCAGATATGACAGAGCTTGAGTTGCTAAGGTGGGAGCAAACGCCATTCTTCATAGAAACAAAACGCCGACTTCAGTATCTACTCCCCTAAGGGCAACCACAAACATACACACCGCGATTATCTGATCACGGGAAAAATATGACACACGAAGTGTGGAGTGGAAAGAGGAAAAAGGTCCTACCGGGCATGCCAGAATCTGTTCCCCGCCGGAAGACGCGATCGGGACGTTGGGACGTCCGGACCTGAATTCCGAGGGAAGATGCTAATTGGTGCTACCCGTCCACCTCTCCGAAGATGCCAAGTTGATTTATGGCACCATGTATCGAAGGTTTAAACGGATGCGGCCGATGTAGCAGACTTCGTCAGGTTCCCCCTCGTTGAGGGGTTTTTGATTGTGGGGACGCTCTTCCCTGCAGGCGCAAGCCCCTGCAGTTAATTACGCTACCGTATCGCGGTAACCACTTTCTCCTTCTCCAAATGGTCACTTCGTGTCGTGTGTATTTGTTTTGTTTTTGGTTGTCCGTGGATTGTATACGGAGACTAATTTATGTTGTCGCCTGTAGGGTGTGGATTAGTCCAAATCCGTATTTTCTTAGATTTGGGTTTGGGGTTGGGTTTAAAGATACGTTAGTTTCATTTGAGACTAAGATTAACTTAAACGTATGTTAAGGATACGTTAGTCTAATTTCAGACTAAGATTAACTTAACGGGATCGTTTAGATCCAACAAAAGAGCATTTGGGCTCTATTGTTTAGTTTAGGGACATTGCGGTCCAAGGTTAGTTTAAGGACATTACGGTCCGATGTTAGTTTAAGGATATCTCGGTCCAGTTTAAAGACATCATAGTCTGTAAAGGTTAAGGACATCATAGTCCATGGGTTTAAGGACCCCACAGTCCGAGGTTAAGGACATCATAGTCCATGGGCTTAAGGACCCCACAGTCCGTAGTTTAAAGACGTCATAGTCTATAAAGTTTAAGGATGTTATAGTCCATGAGTTTAAGGACCCCACAGTCCATAGTATGTTTGGTTATCGGGACACGTTACCTCTTTGAAGACGTTGAAGGATTACAACGATAAATATCAAAGGAGTGAAGAGATGTACCCTTGAACCAAAATTGATTGGGAAATCTGTAGTCCAATTTGGGACTAAGATCAATTAATTAGATTATGAGCACATGGGCTCAGTTAAATCTGAATTGAGAACTTATGGCCAACTTGGGCTAAGTCCAATTGGGTTTAAAATGTTGGACCTTTGTTTGGACTGTTGAACATCTGTATGAGCTTAGCCCCCATTATTTAGCAATGCTAAGCATGGGTCTGGGTTCTGACCATATTTTGTCTTGTATTGAGTACTAAGCACTCGTATGAGATGATCAATTTTGGAAGACAAAAAGTTTGTTTGAGCTTCAGTCAAAAGGGGGTACTGCCTCTGGAAGACTTAGCCAATTTAGGCTAAGAATGATTTAAATATAATGTTAAACACTAAAGTACATTCGGTGATCACGTGTTCCCACGTGACACATTTAAAATAGTGTTAAACAATAGGCACGAGGCGCTCAAAAATAGTGTTAAACACTAAAATTGAAGCGCTCTTGTGGGATCACGTGAGGCGCCTGAGAATTGGGCTAAACTTTCTTTATTTTATTCTCAGAATATGAAGGTAGGTGTTAAACACTTAATTTCCATGATTATCACGTGCGGACACGTGATGGTGCCCACAGTCTGTTCTGCTCTTCTTATTTTGAAGAGTCTATTCAAGGGTCACGTGTGAGCACGTGACCTGATATTATTCGTTCTTCTCTGATCTCCGAGTGGGATGGTCACGTGTTGACATGTGATCATGCTGGGTACTTGATGCTTTTACGTGCATGGAGAGTTTTAAGTCCCTTATTTAAGAATTAAATTCTTTTTTAGGGTTAAACCCTAATTTTATTTAGAGGAATTAAATTCCTATATATTTGGAAGAATTAAATTCTTTTATAGGGTTAAACCCCAATTTTGTTGGAGGAATTAAATTCCTATATGCCTAATGGGAGAATATAATTCTCTGAACTTAGGTCTTCTCTTAGGTTTTAGATCTGCATGGCAGAATCTCCCCGATGAGAATTAAATTCTCAAGTTATGCGGAGATCTGCTTCTGCAGACCTTCAACCAAAAGAAGAACTAAGTTCTTATTCAGAAGAGTAAAACTCTTAATTTGAGAATTAATTTCTCTTCTTTTATGGGAGCTTATAGGATGATCTCTCATCTTGGATTTCTTTCTTTTCTCAATAGACCTTCTTTTCTCTCTGGAGAATTAAATTCTCTTCTTTTTTCTCTCTGTTGTTGTATCTATATTTTTTTTCTTCCCTTCTTGGCTCCTATTTATAGGAGAAAGAAAAGAATCAGTTTGTTTAGTCAATCTTTTATTGAAAGATTTCTGTTGATTTTGTAACCAACATGATCTTTTAGATCACTCAGTAAATTTTATTCACCATTGGATTTTTAATCCAACGGTTCTCCACTTTACAGAGCGCAATCTTTCTGTTTGGAAAGATCTAGGGAAATGTTAGGGATTTTGATTTCCTTTAATTAGAATTTAATTCTATTAGTTCAGAAGGTTTAATAGCCTATCACGTGTTAGCACGTGACCCCACTGATTGACCATTTAATTAGAATTTAATTTTATTAATTCAGAGATCTTTAGGAACCCATCACGTGTTGGCACGTGACCCCTGCCACGTGTGGGCACAGATGCCCTGTTTAGTGTTTTCTTTCTTTTAACTCAGAGAATTTTTAAGACCCCATCATGTGGTGGCACGTGACCCACTGATTAAGTTTTTAACCAGAATTTAATTCTGTTGTTTTAAAGAACTCGGGAACTTATCACGTGTCAGCACGTGACCCTTGGTCACGTGTGGGCACGTGATGCCTCATTGGGGTTTTTCCTTGTATTTTATGAGAGAACAATGCAATCGTAGCAAAAACTAGCAACACCTGAAACACCAAAACCCAGAGCCTGAAGCACCAAACCAAAACGAACCAAAAATACATTAGCCAGACCGGCCAGGCCGGATTTCAAGAGCTTTTTGCCGGGTTAAATCCGGCGAAAGGTGTTCGTTTTGGTCTCGTGCTCATATTACTTCATATGCAACATTCTGCAACTGCTTAAAAAAAATTTAGACACTGTGAAAATTTCGACGGAAACTAGGTTATTGTTTCGGGTGTTTCGGAGTTGTTTCGGTTTCGTAATTCTATAAATATCGTCTAATTTTCTAGCATGGCTCTGATACCACTGCAGGGTTCCGTAGGGCGGCCGCTGGGTTTCGGGAGGCATCGACCATGCCATTTTTATAAATTGGCGCGCTAAAGAACCCTGATCTAGAATCTTAACTAGAGAATTAGATAAACTAGAATGTAAACATCTTTACATCTAAGTGAACAAGAAATACAATCTTTGTAGACTGGTCCTTCACTTCAATAGCTCCATGCAGTAGTCCCTTCGCTCCAAATAGTGAACTCTCGGATTCTAAAAAGGCTCCACAAGATGAACGGAACAAACTTTCTTGAAGTCTTCGAGGCCGAAGATGATCTACGTCGAGAAGACACCAACTCAAGCTATCTCATCACTAATATGGAATTAGTGAAGCAAACACTCTAAACTAAATGGCTAGTATAGTAGAGGATGATGAAGTAGGAATTTTTCTCACGTTAGATTTATTTTTCTCACAATATTTCTTCACCTTGAGAAAAGCTAGAAAGCTTTCTCTTGAGGAAGAAGAAGATGAAGTGGAGAAGAGAATAAAACTCATGAGGTGAGAATAGCAACCATGAATGTGTTTGTATCATATACTAACTCATGTAGAGACTAAACAATGGCTAAGGATAATGGTTAGGTTAATAAATATCTTAAGTAAAACAAATTAGGAGAGGGTTGGCGAGAGGCTCGGAGGAGAGGGTCGGCGAGAGGCGAGGAGGGAGGGAGGCACTCGGAGGAGGAGGAGGAGAGGGGAATTTTTTTGGCTCGAAATCAATTTTCTGGGGGAAGGGAAAAGGGCTGATAAGGTTTTAGGGTTGTTGACTAAAGTCAACAAAATTTCAGAAATCAACAGCTTATTTCGACAGAATATAAGCGTCGTAAAAATCCTCCCGTCGAAATACATGCCAGTTTCCTGTAGTGAATATGTTAGACTGATTGAGGCTGTTATTACTTAGAAAAGTATGCATCTAATCTGTCACAATTTCTAAATAAATGTCCTAGTTTCAAAAAATTATGTGATTTGAAGCTCTATTGAGATTTTATGTTCTATGATTTACTTAGACATTTCGATATGAAAAAAATAAACAATACTTGATTAGATATGTCCGAAATCGGCTTATCTTTTTATTCAATACAAAGACAAGTGAGTCTCGATATTTATATCATGCAGAAGCGTTTACTCAATATTTCTCCATGTCAAGCCGGATAAAATAAATATTTTCAAGGATCATAGATAACTACCAAAGATATCATATTACAAAAATGTTCACACCTTTAACTAATTAGCTAAGAGAGTTGTTGCCATTAGGTTAAAACTTGCACCATGAAGCATTTTCTCTCGGCCTAAAATCATTGGATGCATACAATATTGGCCCTACATGAAGGCAAGTTGGGTCTTTCCTTACAAAAATATTTGTACTTGAATAAACAATGAGAAATCTTGTGGGATTTTTGTAAGTGATGAGTGGGTCCCAAAGTTGGTGGAAATCTAATCTTGTATTCTTTTCAAATCCTCCTCTTGATCTTGCATAGAAAGTAAGATTCTCATGATAAGAAAACAACGTTTTTAATACCGGCGTGGATGTGGACTTCATATAAGGAATCTCACTTCCCTTTTGTCTCGCCACACGTTTGCATTGTACTAGTAGCTGTACCCAAGAAACAAATTTAGTCCAAATTATAAATTTTATGATGTTTAATTACAAATATTAAATCTCTGGCATGTGTACTTCGTACTTCGATACAACTTAATTTAGGGCTCCATTAGGGATATAGATCGGCAATTGCAATAGGGATATAGTCATCGAATACGTACCATGACATCATGAAGTTTGTCTGGCTTCAAAAAGCAAAGTTTGAAGTTAACTGAAATTCTGATAAAAACATGAAATAGACCCACTTTTATGTTATATTGATGTCATTGGCATTGCCTTATTTGATTTTGGAAATTATATAATTAAAAACTAACCTTTTATTAATTACGTCATTATTATAATCGACTTGTATTCCCATCATGGACCGATTGAGTGGCAAAAACATAAATTAGGGTTTATTGTGAGAAAAAATAGTTTATCCCAACTCCAAGAGATCAAGCTTTTTTTTATTAGAAAAAAACTTGATCTTTAAGTTACGGTTTCAAACAACATTTTACGTTTGGCATGTATATGCCGAATCCATAAATTAGGGTTTGCATGTAGAACTCAACAAATATAACAAGAATTGTATTGAATATTTAAGGCTTTAAGGACACATATAACCATTCTAGCATCACAATCATATAAACCCTGATTTTATTGAGTGTATTGCCAAACTAAGCCTTCAAGTTATGTTCATGGACTGTAAATGATATCTGTAATGACTGTAATTTTCATGTAGTAAATAAAGGCATATTTTATTTTTGGAGCTAAATATTGCCTTCATAGATTTTTAATGTCAATTTAAATTTATATTGAAGGAAAACATTAGTTAAAGGTTTATTTGTTTCTAGAAATATTTAATATAGAGAGAGAATAATTTTAATTATTTTAGAAAGTTTATTTGTATTTTTAAAGATTTTTCGGAATTCTTCTTAACAAGGAATTCTTAAAAAGGAATTATTTTTAAAGAAAAATTATTGCAAAAGGGGAAATAATTATTTGGAAATTTTCTAAAATTTATTTAGAATTTTTCGATATTTAAAACCATTTTTAAAGCATTTTTTTAAAGAATAAATTTAATATTTACCATGACATATACTAGTAAACTTATTTCACCATATCAATTTATTTACTATTTAATTGCCGATAAATAATTTAACATCTTCTAATTATAGTATATATTAATTGAAGCTTTTATGTTATTAAATATGATGCCTTAAATATCTTGCAATTATTTGATCAATTAAATAAGATATAAACGCCGGTATAATAAGCATTAATTACAAACGTTTCTTATTTTGCATTTTCTCACATATAAATAGCCCGCACTCTTCTTCATTTTTCTCGCACTTCTGGCACCCACATAATTCCAGAAAAATTCCTGTGTGATCATCTTTCGATGATCTACGTATAGGTACCGATGACGGGCGCTAAAAAAATCCAAGGCGGGAGTATGATTCGTTGAGAGTCGTTGGTTCGTGTCGGCGAAATCTTCACGAAGTAGGATTCCGTCTCTTTCCTCTTAATCTTGCCGCGTCTTCTTCTAAATATTTTACTTCATATTTCTTAGCGTTCTTATCAAACATTAATACGGAAAACTCCGCATGCTTTTACTTAATTTAGTGGTTAACTTAGATACCGAAATACTGCCCGATTTTGCAACTTGCAAGGAAATAGCTTTTAACTTAGGAACCTTGTTTTCAAGACGTTGTAGAAATGACCTACCGCAGCTTATAACCATGTAAAACCCTTGCATGTTAATCACGCCGTTAGGATGCCTAAATTACTCTGAAATACCGCTAAATTTACCCTAAACGACTTTTTAATAAATGGCAATTTCTTCCTAAAAGAGATTGGCATTCCTTTATCAAACGTTATAGCACGCTTTGTCACCTAACACTTGAACGAACATCTTTTTGAGACGCCACACCTGTTATTAACCAATTGAATACAGAATGTATATAGCCACACCCGTACTTTTTTGTAATTGACATTGGTATCTAAACTTTTTATACCCACTTTATGTGGTTAACCTGAACGGTTATGCGTGAGTGCATGGATGCTAGGCATGGGGTGGAAATTGAATAACCCGATTTGGAAAGAAAATGTGTTTTCCATGTCTCGTTGATTCAATGTGCTAACCTATAGCTGAAGCATATAAGTTGTAACACTAAAACACGTGGATGAGTAGTTTGGATAGTAAGGTCGTACGACACGTCTTGAGAGTCTCCTTATACCTATCATATTTGCTGTGGTTCCAAACCATAAATGGAATGCTAGCTCACTATCATATTTGCTGTATTTTTAATGCATATTTTATAAACATATTTAGCTTTACTTTGTCACATTTAATGCCGCGCGAAGGTATTTTGTGATATTTGCTGGTGACAGGTCTTAATTGCAAAAAAAGAAGAAAATGAGCCAACACGTACGGTTCACGTTGCAAATTAGTTAAAAGACAGAACAGAAGCACACGGGACAGAATTAAAAAGATTTAAAGAGCCAGATATGACTAGGTCAGTGTAACATAGCAACTCAAGCAAGTGGGACCTACTTAGCCTGAGCCAAGCCGCGGATCCGCGGTCCGTACCCACTAAAGCACGAGCCCACTTGGGAAAATGCGGTTGTACTTTGGTTGAGGATTGTAGTTTTGTATTCTTACCATGTTGGTACCCGGTTTCGATGAAATGACTATAAATAAGCATTGAATCCAGAGGACTAAATCTCTCTCTCTTCTTCTCTTCTTTTTCGGTGGTTAGGGTTTGAGAGTAAAGTCGTTTTAGGTTATAAGTTATACTTATTTTAATTATTGCAATACCTTTTAATTTTAATTATTTTCTATCTTTTATTATCCATATCTATTTCTCTAGTTTAGGGTTAGATAAAACTAGGTTTGCGATTAGTGATGTATGTTAAAATTATAGTTGTTCTTTTATGATTTTATTACGACTATTTAAATAATAAAAAGAGATTCTTTGTTTGCATTGCTAATAAACTAGGTAGATCAATGATCGATTGACAACCATGAGATTTATTTAGGGAAAGTATTTGCATTACTGATAAATTAGGTAGATTAATGATCGATTGAAAATCATGAAATTTATCTAGAGAAAGTAATGTTTATATTTTTATTATTTATAGTCGATCTAGTAAATTTAGGATTAACTTAAACTAGTCGATAAAACTAAGCAGAGCAATGATTAACAACCATTAGATCTATCTAGTAGAAGATTTAGATCAAAGTAATTCTACATTAATTAGTAAATAATTTTTAAAGTACATATCTTTTCTTTATGATAGATATTTAATTTAGAGGTGAATTAATTATAAGAAAACAATTATTTGATATCACCATTGTTAGATATGGATTTTGATGATATTAGTTTATCCATTCTCGCTTTGTTTTGATGATAGCTTAAATACTAATAGTCGATTAGCGTCACTTGCTTTATCTTATTTACTTTACTAACATGCTTATATACACTTGATGTTTAGTTTTCATATCCTATATCTTATATATATTGAGTAATAAATCGATATCAACATACTACACTTGTGTTATATCCTTTGATATCGATATATTACTCACATTCGTTGTTTTGATGATTCGCAATATGAACACACACACACACACGTGTACTCATCTATCTTGGTTTTCATATATATATATATATATATATCATGCCTTGAGTTTGATTTATGTCTTGATGTTGATATACTATTCATGTTTGTAATATTGGAACAATGAATGTTCATATATAGTGTTTATTATCTTGCTTATTTCATAATACTGTATATGATGAGCTTGGTCTATGAGATTGCATTTTAAGATATCTTAAGACGAAGCTCTACAAAGGAGGATGGAGGAAATCGAGCTTAATTACAATATTTAATGGAGGTTGAAGGATTCGGACGATAGCTAAGAAGCCGAAGTCCGAGATTAAAGCGTCGAAGTCGAAGTTCAAGATTTGAAGATCAAATATCGACTTCAAGATGCTAGTGAGTAGATTGGTGAGTTCCGAAGTTCAAGTGAAGCGGATCGTCAAAGATCAAGAGCTCGAGACTTCAAAGATTCAAGGATCGAAGATTTGCGACAACCGACATAGAAATCTTTGTAAGTACTCGATTGAATTATGGTTATATCATTTAGAGCTCTTGAACACCCACACACGCATTCATAAACATTATACATTGTATAAACTTTGGGTTTTATGGTTTCGAAGTTTTCTATTTATTCAAAACCCAAATTTCTGTCTTTGTGCATCAGTAGACGTCTGCCATTTTTGCTTACAGACGTCTGCTTACTGTTTGTGTATGAAATATTAGAAAATTTTCAAAATTTAGATGAGACAGACGTCTGAAGGTATTTTAATCATATGTCTGATGGCCATTTGGGCAGACGTCTGGTGATGTTCTTCAAATTTTTTAAAATGGTTTTTGAACTTCAGACGCCTTTCCATTTGAACTTCAGACGTCTGCCATGCGCTTTGATTTTTTGCTTTGAAAATCTAGACATATGCAGCCCATCGTGGCTGACGTCTACAGTTAAAATATTGCATTTACATTCCTTCATCAGACGTCTATCCATATGAACTGCAGACGTCTTCCGTTAAGATTTTTTTTCTCAAAAATATGACCGTTATATAGCCATTGGGAACTTTTTTTTTTTATAAAGGGACAGACGTTTGCCTTATTGTTCTTCAAACGTCTGTCGTTGGTGTTTTCTGCTTGATTTGACTCAGCTAGTTTTTCTTTGGGGCTATAAATAATCTTTTGCTTTAGTTTTTTGGCACCACTTACTTATAGATTTTCACTTGCATATTCTTGAGTGATATTGAAAGGAAAAATCTCATCTCTTATGAGAATTGAAAAAAGTTTTTCATTTGTTTATCCAAATCATTCACACACACATTCAAGAGCTTTATTTGCATATCCATACTTCTTAGAGTATTAGTTGAGCTTGAAAGAAACTCTTGGAGAGTATTGTGCTTCATTGTAAATCTTTTCTTTTCTTTGTGTTTGGGCTCTTGAATGCAAGAGTGCCATTGTAAGAGAGGAAAGCATCCTTTGTAAGGGAGAGGAGCTTGTAAGAGAGAAGTATTGCTCGTGTGTCGAGCAACATGATTTTCTTTGAGGAGACGTGTATGGTTTGGCCTCCACCGAAAGAGGGGTCATTGGTTGCTTGCGAGTAATATATTTGTCTCCGAGAAAACATAATTAGTGGAACGGGCTCATGCACCTAAAGAAAGTGGACTAGAAGATCTCTCGAACCACTATAAACCTTGCGTGTTTGCGTTTGCAATTTCTTACTCTCTAATTGCTTATTTGCCTTAGCTAAGAAATTGCATGCTAGGTTTATTGATTTCTTTATATGCTCAATGCCATACTTGTTATTGTGCTTACTTGATATTTATGTTTCACAATTGTGATTAGCTTAACCACTTATCTTATTAGTATATCCTTTGCTTAGCTATTCAATTATGGTTTGGTTTGTATGTGTAGTTTAGAATTTTTAATTTGGGCTTATTGGTAACAAAGTCTTATTCACCCCCCTCTAGGACTTCTTTCAATTGGTATCAGAGCTTGGTGCTCTTTTTGTGTAGGCTTAACATTCTAGAATGATCCCATGGCATCTTCTTTACAAAATTGCTCTTCCATCGAAAGTTTTTCTATTTATGATTCTTTTCATTTCGATGGAAATAAATTTGATTTTTGGAAAATTAAGATACAATGTTTTCTTGAATCTCTTGGTAGGAGTATGTGGAAGATAGTGGGCAATGAGTATTAGATTCCCTCTATTTCTAAATCTATGTGGAGTACTCGTGATAAAAATTTATTTTTTTTCGAAAATTTAAAGCATTGAAAATTTTACATTGTGCTTTGAATGTTGATGTTCTTAACAATATCTCTTCTTGCAAGATGGATCATGATATTTAATGCTCATTGGAGCGAATATATGGAGAGAAAGCCAATTGTAATGGAAGAGATAATACCAAGAGAACGACTTTGGATGTGCCTCCACAACGCTCAAACTTCATGGGACAATCTGATTCTTTGGTGTCAACAAAGGGGTTTTTTGATCATGAGATGATAACTAATCCAAGTTATGATTTCTGCAAACTTAACCATGATAAACTATTAGATGCTTTTAATATCTTGCATGATAATCATATTTCATTAGCATCTAAAAATATTTTGCTTGAAAATCGTATTTCTATCTTAGAAAACGAGAGAAGAGATTTGATTTCGTATCGTGAATCTTTTGAGAATTTGAACAAAAATTTGATTACCAATTTTAGTGCTTTAAACGTGTGCTCATGATTCTCAAACCATTTTAGTTGATAAATTAGTTGTTAAGAAAAATGAGTTGATTTCAAACCTTGACCTATATTGTGTTACTATTGATACTTTGAAACTTGATAATGAAAATTTGGTTTTATCCTGTGAAAACTTGAAAATAGAAACGGGTAAGTTGATTATAAACTTTAAAAATGGGATTGATCTTTTAAAATCATTCATTTCGTCTCAAGAATCTCTCGTTTTAGAAAATACTTCTCTCTAGATAGAAAATGCGATTTTGATTTCTTCTTGTGATGTTTTGAAAAAGGAAAATGTTGATTTGATTTCAAGTTTTAAAAATGAAATTGATTTGTTAAAATCGTCTATTATTTCTCAAGACTCGTTGATTTTTTAAAACTCTTCTCTCAAACAACAAAATGATGTTTTGAGCTCTTCCTTACTAAGATTTCAAAACCGAAAGAAAAACTCATTTCCCCTCTTAGCAAGCAAAATAAAGTTTTGAATCTAAAAGGCATGGGTTTTTAAAATTCTAAGCTTCTAAAACTCTTTTCAACTAGACGTGTCAAACATACTTCACATCATACTAAATCTCATACTCATACACATGCATATTTATATAGATTTAGTTCGAAACCATCTTTCAAGAAGCATGTGCGTCACACACTTACCATTTCACATGCTACCGATACATCTAGGACCTCCATGCATGCACACACTCATACTTGCAATTTTTGCGGGTTATATGGACGTTTGGCACATTCATGCAGTTTAAAGAATTTTTTTTCGATGCATGCCAAATTTATTTGGGTTCCTAAGAGTAACCCATGGGGATCCAAGAAGACTTGGATACCAAAGTCCCATTCCGTATCTTGTTTTGTAGGTACGAATAATTTGAAGAGATGAGATATTCGAAATCGCGATGAATAAGGGCGATTTAATGGGAAAAACTTTCTATGGCTCATCGCATTGTTGGGTACAATCTTCTATTGCTATTCTCTTTTAAGAATATTGCCTATTCTTTGTGTTTAGTTCTTAATATTTTTAGAAGTAGATAATCATTGTTATACCCCATTTGTTCCTTAGTTTTTGATGAAATTTTCCTTATATCCATACTTTACACTTCCTTTATATTTTGGATAGATTGCACAATGGTTTTGCTATTGGTTATATCCTTTTGTGCTTATTTCATATATGAGATGCTTTATATCATATCATTCTTTTGCTCATATGATAATTCTTGTGCTCAATTGCTTTAAACTTGTGATCTTTTTAAACCTTGCGCACAACTTGGTATAAAAATGTGCTTCAAACTTGTATTTACTTGTTTTTCATGCCATGACTTCTCACACTTGCTTAAATTGTGCTTTTAATCTTATATGTGAAAGTTTGTATCCATGATTTCAAATAGTTTAAATATTTTTCAATGGATACTATTGGCACATGTTTTTAACTTGAATCATCTTTATTTGGTATCCTTATTTGTGCCTTGCTTTTATGTTAGTTATGTATGCCCTAGAGGCCATTATTGTATATTATAGTGGATGCTTGGACATATGTATTTATAGGACAATCTTGCTCGATATGATAGTATGCTATCTGGTTTGTATTTATCTTAACATGTGTATTTGTTTTATTTTGCTATTTCATTGATACATGTTGATAAAGCCCTTAGGATGTTTGCTTGAATATCAGAATTATGATAGAGATCATACTAGTGGGGCTTGGGTAGTCTATAAGTACATCCTTAAAGTATTTTTAGTCGAGGGAATATTGAGACATGTCATCGATATTCCATAGTAGACTAATGTATACGTTTCTTGACCCTATATGAGGCGATGGTAGATCCCACAACCATTGGTATTTGACACTAAACATTGTATACATGTGCTCATTGGAGATTGAGTACAACGAACGTGTTGGATATAGTGCCCTCAAAGTCAATTATTGGATCGCAGGTACGCGATTGCAATGATTGAGCGAGGACCTATACCGATATGACAGTCTTGCTCGAGATGATAGTATGCTATCTGGTTTGTTTTTATCATCGTCTACATGCTTTAGTTCACTATTGCATGATGATAGAGCCCATGGGATTCTTGCTTGACTGCCAGCAGTATGATGGCGATCATATATGTGGGAGCTAGGGTCTGTAAGCACATCCTTAAAGTGTCCCTAGTCGTGGGAGTTTCGAGACAGGGCATCGATACTCCAGAGTAGACTAGTGTATATAGTCGAGACCCGGACGAGGGGCGATAGCCGGTCTCACAAGCCATTGGTGTTAATTAGTTCACCTAAGATGTATACAGGTGCTCATTGGGTTATGAGTACACCGGACAGGACTCGCCGGGAACATGCTAGTTGGTATTATACATATCGTCAGATAGCAGTTCCCAGGTGACATGTATACAGGTTAGTTTGTCGACTTGAGATCGTCATTTGTCTCGTGTGAGTTCCCACTGTGCTTTGATTACTACCCTACCACGCTCAAAGGAGACATGCAAACAGGTTTTAGTTGGGTACAGTCCCGAACCACATGGAAGCAGTGAGCGGATCGTCGGGGATTCGTCTCTCCCGGTATTGGGGGTTGATGTCGCACAGTGCACGGGTGGCCATCACTAGAAATCCTAGGCCGGGGTAATGGAGAATTACTGATTTGGATCAGTAGTTTCTCAGGAGGTGATGGGCTTCATACCGACACGAATTATCGCGTTATTAGGGGTCTGACTTTATCCACCCCCAAGACTCGATATGCGATACTCTTTAGACGAACGGACCGGATTGTACGGATATTGTCACTGTCAGGCTCAGTAGGGTTTCAGGATGAGTTCGCTCGTCAGCTTCTCTTCCAATCAATGCATAGGCAACCGTTACGTATAGCTTGTACCTCTGACGTGCTAGTGGTTATACCCAGTGCCAGTGTGTTGATGAGTCATTAGAGTCCCCCACAGACAGTTTCCCAAGTTCGGGCGAAACGTTATAGAGGCCGTATGGGATTATGGTAGGGTTCGGAAAATGCACATGCGTTTACGCACGTGTCATATTTCGGGCAGATAATACTGGTAGGCTTTGGTTTAAGCCGGATCCGAGTATTATACTGTGTAGATATAATATCTTTGTCTCAGTTGCATTTGTATTCGATCGTAATACAAATGCGGGTATGTTTATACTGTTATGGGGTTATCCTGAAATTCGTTTCAGGATCGCTTTTGGAAGTTGCCAGTTTTCTATCACCCGTCTTTAACATTCGGTTAAAGACGGATTTATCTTTTCTTGATGAGTGTGGAAAGTTCTAGAAGATTCTAGAAATGGTGACTAGGATGATGAGGTGTTAAGTGACTCATTTATGCATTTAATGTTCATTTAATGTTTATGGTGACTAGGTTAACGCATCTTCATTTGCAATTAATGTTTGTTGCAAGGTGTTTAGGTGAATCATTCATCTCATTTATTGTTGTGGTCACCCCCCCTCTCCTACACTCACCTTCCTCCTCTCCTTAAGTGGCCGGCCCATTCTTGTGAGAAGAATGGTTGTTCATTTGGGAAGATGATATATAGTTTTAGTGTATGGAAATTTCATAGCTCATTTTATTCCATCACAGTTTCAAAAGCCAACTTCATTAACCGTTCGTTCAAGGCTTTAGACGAAGTGAGACAAAGTGTTCAACTCATTCTCTACATCATCTTGGTCATCTCTTTTAGCAATCTTGACGACCGAGTTGCCTCGGTTCAGAGGCGGGAGCCCGTTTAAAGATCCGTCGATGTGGTGCCACCTGGACGAGAAGACTGGAGATTCAGGAGATCGGAGCAGCCGCAACAAAGCGTGGGATGATGGTTGAAGACCGAAGGACTCGGATCGTTCGGTATAACATTTCTACCCACTTTGTAGTTTGTTAGTTTAGCTTTAATGGCAGATCCGGGTTATAGTATGCGATAGTGCCAGTTGTAAAAGTTTTTGTTCCGCATTTGGCGTCTGTTAGACGGCCGGGGCACTACAGTGCACTTACAGTGGTATCAGAGCCTCGCCATTAAGCTTTACTAACTTGTACTAACGCGTTTAAAATATCGATCGAACGGATTTTCGCAAAACTACATTTTTCTGTTCAAAGTTTCTGTTGATTTTAAATCATGTCCAAAAATTATTTTGAGTATACCAGAAAATAGAGCAGGCTTTTAAATGAAAACAGCAGAAAGATGATCCACTAAATCGACCGTACGGCCGCGGAAACACGGTCAAAGCCTAGCATTGACCGCGGAACCACGGCCGTCTTGGTGATTTAGTGGGCCATTTTTCTTCTGGGGTTTCATCTTGGGAAATTGTGGTTTTTGGTATATTTATTTTGGGCCCAGATTTTATTACTGTACAGCAGATGTACGTGGGGCCCACTTCGGAAAATTTTGTCGATCGAAATCTAAACGTGTTAGTTTACAGTACTTACTTTATATCTCCGACCGTGAATGTCATTCGAGCGGTAAATTGCGTCTAATTGCTATAGTCCTTTTAGGCGGATTTGCGAACGTGACATTCGCGTTGATGTTCTGTGTTGTGCTGTGATATTGCGGATTTGTCGTGGTGGATAGCAGTGTGCAATGGTAGTGCATTTTGAATTTATTTATACATTTGATATTGCAGGGCGAGCGTCCAACATGTGGACTGCCGTCACTGTCTGTTTGTATAATATTCTTTTGGGGCACGACCGGGCTGAGGTTGATGTACCCGTTGTATATATTTTTTATATTTCTGTACTAGGTTTACCCCACGACGGAGTGCACGGATAGCCGGGTTCTGGAAGGCAACGGGTCCGTATCTCATGACTTTGAGAGGCAGAGGGGCCTCACTCTAGAATTGGCAGACTATTCGCCGCACTCGTAGGGGGTACAGGTTGACCCAAGGAGGGGTGCTCAAGTTACCGGATTCCGTGAAGTGCAGGGTGGTCCATTCACTCTGCTGTAGGGGGCTGCCTCGCTTCAGGTTTTGGCGGGCAACTTGCCGCACTCGTAAGGGTCTAGGTTTCATTGCACAGGCTATTCACACGACCAGGAGAACGTCGGGTTTCAGTAGCGGCTCTGTGAAACTCGGGGATCTCAGATTATCTGTATTGTTATGTGATGCTTATTATTTTTCTGTAATGTTGCATATTATCATGCCTGGAGCGATTATTGTATATTGGTATATATACTATTAGATGTTGTATATGTTTTACACCCGCGCTAGTCCAGTCCCCGCTCCGTCGTTAGTTAAGTAACCTAACGGGTGATGACGGGACCCAGTAACGATGCGGATGGCATATACGTACATTATATTTTCGTTCTTTTCTGGTGTGATTATTTGATGGGACTGCATTGATTCTTATCAATGCAAGGATAAAACACACATATATTTGATGTTGTTGGAACAGTTTTAAAAAGTGTTATTACATAGATGTTTCTTTTTGTTTTGCATAGTGATATTCGGTTGGAATATCCTGCACCTCATTCGACGAGGCAAGGGCCGATATCCCTTCACCGGGAGTGACCCTTTGGGCAGAAGTTTGCGTCAGGGTAATAACTTCACTATAGTCGATTACATGTTGCTTTGCATCGCGGTATTCAGTTAGAATATCCTGCACCTCATTCTACGAGGAAAGAGCCGAGATCCCTTCAACGGGAGTGATCTCTTTAGCAAAGGTTTTCGTCACTATATATTTATAAAAAGCTATCAGGTTCCTTCAGCGATATCAAGTTCATTACGTTAAAGGTTTTTCGCCAAAAACCATTCGTATCCCTCCGTCATTTCAGACGGGAAGCACGTAGTATTCATGCTATGTTTGTTGACCTTCGTCAAGGCATAGTGAATGGTAGCTGCTTGTTACCTTTCTGCTGCATAGATAGATGCGTTGGTTTGGGACAGTCGTATAGCTTTGTTGACCTTCGTCAAGGGCTTGTACGGGTGGGTTCAAATTAACTTGGACAATGACGGGTAGAACCTGACATGTGACTTATGATTTGTTGACCTTCGTCAAGGTCATAAGAGCATGGGGTAAAAATCACATCGGGAGTTTTTAAAGAAACTGAAACTTGCCAGATATGCGCAGACCTTCTGGAGTGTGATAACTTGAGTGGCTTCCATCAAGTTATCATGCGATGATAGTTGGATCCCGATTCCCACCGATGAGTTGGTTTACTCATCGGCTGATCCCGATTGATTCTTCTTTTAGGTTTGGAGGAGAATTTGACGGTACAGTGGGAGGTTTCCTAATTAGATAAATTGATAACCATTCTGATCTAGGTTAGAGTGCACCCAGAATGTTTCTTTTCTCTCTCTTTTTGGCAGCGACCTTTGACCGACTCTAGACTATGACTCAGTGACCAAGTTGACCGAACCTTCTTAAAATACTGGCTTTTGGATTGTCTAAAGTTGCATAAGTCATTGCCGCTCCTTTTTTTACCCTTTGTATTTCTCAGAACACTCCGTATTACTACGGACATCCACTTCCATTGGATAGATCCATCGTATGGTTATATACGAACTCGAATGGACTTCTTCGAGGATGGATCCAGGTTCAGGAGGAATAGAATTGGTTTATTCAGTTGTCTTTTATTATCACCTTCTCTCAGGTTGCGAGAGATCCTTAGTTTAGGAGAGTACACCTATTATGCTTATTGGATAGTCTTATTCCAAACCATAGGCAGGTGCCGAAAGGTAGGGAATGAAGAAAACCAATTAGCCTAAGTAGGGTGTACAGAAGGTAATAACTAAAGACAAAATAAAGGGATTAGAAAGAGAGCAAAGTAAATTGCAACTGCTAATATTCATGACCAAACCGCGTACTTCATCGCCACTCCTATTTCACCTTTGCCTTTTTCCCCAGTTCGGGAGAAATAGAATAAGGTATTATTCAATTGTCTTTTATCATCACCTTCTCTCAAGTTGCGAATACTCCTAGGTTTAGGAGGGTACACCTATTATACTTACTGGATAGTCTTCTTCCAAACTATAGGCTGGTGCCGAACGGTAGGGAAGGAAGAAAACCACTTAGCCTAACGATGGTGTACAGAAGGTAATGAATAAAAACAAATAAAGGGATTTGGAGAGATGGCAAAGAAACATACGGTTAAAGTCATGAATTTGATTACGGAAGAGGCATTACTAGGAATACCAGGATACCCCTACGAAACATTTTTATGTTTCAGTGCATTGTTAATGGAAAACTGATTTCCCGATTAGATACTTACTCCAGGGTATGTATTTACGAGGTATGATTCTCACATCTGTATAGTTTTACAGATGATGAGTGGGAGTAAGTCATTTGGGAATTAGGTAATCATCCTCATTATATCGGAATTCGTTGTAATTGGTGATATTTGAGGAAATCACCTGGGTACAGTTTTCAACCTACGACGCACAGGTTTTAAGTTATTCAACTCAACGGACTTATACAGAGTATTGTATGTTGTCCAGTGTCCATTAGGACAAAAGGGTTGGTCCTCGTACTCTGTTCTGTTTACTTGTAACTTCTCTAGTTTTTAGACAAGTGTTTCATAGAAATACAATGTCTAAGTTATGAGAAGTTGTGGGTATAAGAATAAAGTAGAGAACTAGGTGTCGCAAGTATCGGGATTCTTCAAAGAGATCGAAAATGTAGATTCTTGTGATTGGTATTCAGATGATAGTAATGGTTATGAGAAACTTGTTTCTCTTTCAGGTTACTCATAATTGGATGGATTCCTAAGTTGAGTAATGCTGATTAGCCTCTCTCCATTAAGTTGATATGCACTGGAGACAGCTGCATGATTTGAATCTGGTTCCAATTAAATAAGTGCCAAAGTTTCAATATTGGATATAGAATGGTTCATATCTTAACGATGTTAAGGTACGGTGAGTTGTCCATCTTATGCTTAAAACCAAACACTGGATAACTCAAGGCACGTTTCTGTAATGGCAGTTTGTGGGTTAACCTTGGCTTTGACGAGGGTTGACTTTCTACCATCTGGAAGATCAATAGTGATATTGTTCTTGACTCACCACAGTTTTAGTAAAATGGATTTTTCAGAAAACAGTAGTGGGAGTATGGTAGAACTGGAAGTGATTCCAGAACCACAAACGATTACGGAAAATTTAATAGGACCTATATATTCAATCAGGTTCGACATTCCAGTAGCCACTCCGTAGATATGGTGGGTAACCTCAGACACCTGAGAGGTACTCCGGTAGCCTCAAGGACGGTGACAGGGAGGTTCTTGTTTACCCAGACTTGACACTACTATTGTTCCAGGCTATGAGACCCGGCAGGAGGTTAAGTATAGCATCGTTCTAAACTAGTTTTAGAAGTGTACGTATATATTATTCTGCCAGAGGGTTGTCGTAGTCAGTGGGAGCAGCGGAAGCATAGTGGGCAAGTAGCTTATGTCTATTTATAGGCTTGAGTAGATATAGCGGAGATAAGATCATCTAATTTTTGATGTGACAGTCATGGGGTTGACTTCATCAGAATAGGGGATGGATCTATTAAGAAGGTAGTATGGTGTGATGTCCTGGTATTTGGATGACATACACAGAGTAGGAAGTAAAATTCCTATACTACGATCGGTTGTACTTTGGTCGTCACACAGTTGTTTCTCCACAAAGGATATGGATATAATATCAGACATTCTGGTTACTAGATCTATGGTTTTAGATCTAGATTGGGTAGTTTCCCAATTTGGGTACTTTGACAGTATTCTAATGGTATTTCAGAATAGATGACTCCTGGCATGGTGGTGTACCTGCAGGTGATGGAGTCACCCTCTCTAAAGGTGTCTTAAAGACTAAAGAGGAGAGGGATGTGCATGATTGGCAGATCACTTGCTTAGGCAATTGAGTCAATCATAAGATGTCAAGTACCACACCAGATGTTGTTTATTCACTAGATGCAATAAGTTTATATTAATCCAATCCTGAAGAAACATAAGGAAGCAGTTTTAGAACATAAGTGCATGTTCTACGGATTTGATGACGGCAGCCTCCTTCGAGAGACGGTTATCATTCCAGGTTTCAAAGGTGACATGGATGACAGAGTGATTGTCAAAGTTATAGTTTTCCCTCTGACGAGGGATAGTATTATGCACAGGTGGTCCAAGAGGATACTGAGGGAGGCATGGTGCTGGATACTGATTAGGTTCAGTGATCACTACAGTCTAAGAAGTTTGGATTTGGAGTTCATTTATGAACTAGGTCCCATCAGATATCCAGACATATTCTAAGACAGGTATTGCTCAATTCGGAAGATGGCTTTCTCCGCGAACTTGAGATTAAGAGAGACATAGAAAGAAACATCAGGGCGGATCCACTCACTGAGGCTATTTCTTGAACACAAGAGTTTTACAAACTAGCTTTGTGAAACTGGTTAGTAGAGGAGTTGGGTGTTCGGTATCACACGGGCTGTGAGTAGCGACATCGCAATAATTAGCCTTAAGTGCAAGTGGGAGATTGTTGGATATAGTGCCCTCAAAGTCAATTATTGGATCGCAGGTACGTGATTGCAATGATTTAGAGAGGACCTATACCGATATGACAGTCTTGCTCGAGATGATAGTATGCTATCTGGTTTGTCTTTATCATCGTATACATATTTTAGTTCACTATTGCATGATGATAGAGCCCATAGGATTCTTGCTTGACTGCCAGCAGTATGATGGCGATCATATATGTGGGAGCTGGGGTCTATAAGCACATCCTTAAAGTGTCCCTAGTCGTGGGAGTTTCAAGACAGGGCATCGATACTCCAGAGTAGACTAGTGTATACAGTCGAGACCCCGACGAGGGGCGGTGGCCGGTCTCACAAGCCATTGGTGTTAGTTAGTTCACCTAAGATGTATACAGGTGCTCATTGGGTTATGAGTACACCGGACAGGACTCGCCGGGAACATGCTAGTTGGTATTATACATATCGTCAGATAGCAGTTCCCAGGTGACATGTGTACAGGTTAGTTTGTCGACTTGAGATCGTCATTTGTCTCGTATGAGTTCCCACTGTGCTTTGATTACTACCCTACCACGCTCAAAGGAGACGTGCAAACAGGTTTTAGTTGGGTACAGTCCCGAGCCACATGGAGGCAGTGAGCGGATCGTCGGGGATTCGTCTCTCCCGGTATTGGGGGTTGATGTCGCACAGTGCACAGGTGGCCATCACTAGAAATGCTCGGCCGGGGTAATGGAGAATTACTGATTTGGATCAGTAGTTTCTCAGGAGGTGATGGGCTTCATACCGACACGAATTATCGCGTTATTAGGGGTCTGACTTTATCCACCCCCTAGACTCGATATGCGATACTCTTTAGACGAACGGACCAGACTGTACGGATATTGTCACTGTCAGGCTCAGTAGGGTTTCAGGACGAGTTCGCTCGTCAGTTTCCCTTCCAATCAATGCATAGGCAACCGTTACGTACAGCTTGTACCTCTGACATGCTAGTGGTTATACCCAGTGCCAGTGTGTTGATGAGTCATTAGAGTCCCCCACAGACAGTTTCCCAAGTTCGGGCGAAACGTTATAGAGTCCGTATGGGATTCTGGCAGGGTTCGGAAAATACACGTGCGTTTACGCACGTGTCATATTTCGGGCAGATAATACTGGTAGGCTTTGGTTTAAGCCGGATCTGAGTATTATACTGTGTAGATATAATATCTTTGTCTCAGTTGCATTTGTATTCGGTCGTAATACAAATGCGGGTATATTTATACTGTTATGGGGTTATCCTGAAATTCGTTTCAGGATCGCTTTTGGAAGTTGCCAGTTTTCAGTTTTCTACCACCCGTCTTTAATATTCGGTTAAAGACAGATTTATCTTTTCTTGATGAGTGTGGAAGGTTCTAGAAGATTCTAGAAATGGTGACTAGGATGATGAGGTGTTAAGTGACTCATTTGTGCATTTAATGTTCATTTAATGTTTATGGTGACTAGGTTAATGCATCTTCATTTGCAATTAATGTTTGTTGCAAGGTGTTTAGGTGAATCATTCATCTTATTTATTGTTGTGGTCACCCCCCTCTCCTACACTCACCTTCCTCCTCTCCTTAAGTGGTCGGCCCATTCTTGTGAGAAGAATGGTTGTTCATTTGGGAAGATGATATATAGTTTTAGTGTATGGAAATTTCATAGCTCATTTTATTCCATCACAGTTTCAAAAGGCAACTTTATTAACCATTCGTCCATGGCTTTGGACGAAGTGAGACAAAGTATTCTACTCATTCTCTACATCATCTTGGTCATCTCTTTTAGCAAACTTGACGACCGAGTTGCCTCGGTTCAGAGGCGGGAGCCCGTTTAAAGATCCGTCGACGTGGTGCCACCTGGACGAGAAGACTGGAGATTCAGGAGTTCGGAGCAGCCGCAACAAAGCGTGGGATGATGGTTGAAGACCGAAGGACTCGGATCGTTCGGTAAAACATTTCTACCCACTTTGTAGTTTGTTAGTTTAGCTGTAATGGTAGATCCGGATTATAGTATGCGATAGCACCAGTTGTAAAAGTTTTTGTTCCGCATTTGGCATCTGTTAGACGGCCGGGGCGCTACCGTGCACTTAAAGAACGGACTCATCAAGAACTCCTAGATGGTATCATACCCATTGTCAGATAACTGTTCTCTAGTGACACTAGTACAGGTTAGTCTTTAGACCTGAGACCGTCATAGTGTCTTGTGTGGTTTCCACTGTACTTAGATTATTTCCCTACCACGGCTTTACTGGGTCTTGCAAATAGGTTGTAGTTGGGCACAGTCCCGAATCACATGGAGGCAGTGAGCGATAGGAGGGGTTTCGTCTCTCCCAGTATTGGGAGTTGATATTGTACTATGCACGATTGGCTATAACCGCAAGTTCCTGATCAGGGTTGATGATATTTATTGATAATTATTATCAGTAGTTTCTTGATTGGTTATATACCACACATCGGCATAACTTATCGGGTTATTGGGGTCTGACGATACCATTCCCCAGACCCGATATGCAATATATCAGACGAAAAGACCGGACTGTATGGTATGTGTTGCTTATAAGCCCTACAGGGAGTTTGAACAAGTTTGCTTGTTGATGTTCTATTTTGTTCAATATCTGGGTAGCCGTTACGTACAACTAGTGCCACTGACGTGCATGTGAATACTGGATGTGATCCTATGATTCACTGCCACCGTATTGTTGAGTGTTTAGAGTCCTACACAGAGTGTATCTTTGCTTGGGCAAATAGATTGTAGTGGCGGTATGTAGATACTCTCGGGAGTTCGATTAAAATAGTGTATTTGATATATTAATCTTTAATCGGGCGTTTATTAATACTAGTCGACTTTATGAAAGCCGGTATATTAAATCAAGTGTTGATTTAATTATATATATATATATATATATATATATAGTATTATCTTATTCTATTTTATTCTCCTTAATGTTTGCATTTTATTTTAAATACAAATGTTTAATTATGTTAGCATAATTAATTTTGGTTCTCTTTAAGGTTATTTTGTGCCATGAGATGGGTATAATACAAACCTATTCTCATGTGATGATATGTGTAATCAAGAGAAGAGGGTGGACGAGTGGAGGAGAGAAGAAAATTGGATGGTTGATATTATTACTTGGTTATGTTAGGATTTATATATATATACAACCATTCAATTTTTCTTCTCATAATTTTTATTAGCTTCTCTCTCCTCCATTTCTCTAGCTCTCTACTCAAAATAAAAGAGAAAAAATAAAAGAGAATTAAATTATGTTTAATTCACTACAACACTTCATCTAAAATCCTAGCAATATTGAAGAAGGAGATAGCTTCAAAGGTTGAAGCTTGGAGCTCAAGTGGAGGTATCTTCAAGGTAGATTATCTTTGACTTTGATATCTTTAACAAACTTGTTCCTTTCACAACTTGGAGCTTAGGAGGAGTTCATAGGAGCTATCAAGGAGCTTTTAAGAGAAGAACTTGGCTACAAAGGTTGTAATATCTTCATATTAGATAAAAAGCTCTCTTTTTATTGCCAAGTTTAAGTTTTTAGTCATGATCCTATAGTTTATGGAGTTTTTGCTCTCTAGGTTTTTTGAAAACCATTATTGCTTGCTTCTAAATTCACATTAGAGTGCCAAAACTCCATCATTTTATATGTGTGTATACTTAAAACTTGCTCACTTTTATCGCACACACCCTTTTGCATGAGTCAACTAATTTCATTTGGTATTGACTTCTTTTTCATCTAGCCAAATTTGGCTTCCACAACCCTTTTAGAGGAACCTAGTTGTTTACCGCCGAAAGACCGGATTGAGACGTTGGGACATCTAGCCTGAATTTGGGGGCAGATACTATTTGGACTTATTCATCCACCTCTCCGAAGATACCAAGTTGATTTATGGCACCGTATATCGAAGATATGGATAGATGCCACCGTTGTAGCAGACTTTATCAGATCCCCCTCATTTGTGAAGGGTTTTTGATTGTGGGGACGCTCTTCCCTACAGGCGCAAGCCCCTGCAGTTAATTACGTTACCGCGTTGCGATAACCACTTTCTCCTTCTCCAGCAGTTCACATCGTGTCATATATTATGTTTGTTTTATTTTGGTTGCCCGTGGATTGTATATGGAGACTAGTTTATGTCATCACCTGTAAGGCGTGGATTAGTTAAAATCCTTATATTTTAGATTTGGGTTTTGAACTTAGGTTATATGTTCCTTTAGTACAAAAATGTTTTGTTTTGTTTAAAGACCGTTAATCTAGTTTGAGATTATGATCAGCTTAAACATACGTGCGTTTAGGCTCAATTTATTTTTAACTAAGGATACATTAGTCCTATTTGAGACTAAGATCAACTTAGAAATATTTTAAGGATCATTTTTTTATATTTAAGATCCAACAACAGAGCATTTGAGCTCAGTTGCAATTGACTCTCGAGAGACTTTTAGCCAATTTGGCCTTGGTCTGCTCAGGCTTTTCTTTTTTTATTCAAAAGTACTAAGCACTTATTTGGGTTCTGTTTGCTCAGCCTTTTTTCTTTTATGCAGAAGTACTTAGCACTTGTTTGGAGCTCCGGCATTTACATGTGTATCATATGAAGTATTCAATCATTTTGACTCAATACACACATACACACACATAAGCACTTTTGTACTGCGTCCATGTGAGGAGTACGTGCGGCACTATTTTATTTATTTTGTTGGGAGCCCACGTGTGTTTCACGTGAGGCACTGGACGCTGCCCAATTAGTGCTAAGCACTCAGCCGTTTTGTCTGCATATGAAGTGTTAAGCATTTTTACTCAGCGCTCATGTGTATTTCACGTGAGGCGCTGGCCTTCTGTTTTGAGTGCCCACATAGGAAGCACGTGGGACGCCGAGTCTTTTGTTTGGGGGTGCCCACGTGGAAAGCACGTGAGGCGCTAATTCCTTTGTTTTGGGAATCTTTTGGGCGCTTACATGTTTTTCACGTGAGACCCTGAGTTCTTTTCTCTCTCTCTTTTTTTTAGAGATTGAATCTCTGTTAATGGCATTTTTAAAGATCTTAGTTTTGAAGATCTGGGATTGAGTTTATTTAAGAAACTAAGTTCTTTTTTTTATAAGAACTAAGTTCTTTACGTAGTGTTAAACCATATATTTAGAGGAATTAAATTCCTAGAACATAAGTTTTTTTTTCTTTTTCTTTCTTTTTAACCTAGTTCTTTTCTCATAGATTTTGAGTTTGAAGAATAGAATCTTCCCGATGAGAATTGAATTCTCAACTTTTTGGGAGATTTGCTTTGCAAATCTCAAATCAGAGGAAGAACTAAGTTCTTATATGAAGGGTTAAACCCTTGTTTCTGTTTATACTAGGCAGAAGATATATTTTGATCTCTTCTTTTTCTTTACCTAGAGTTTGAAATGAGGGAGATCTTCTTCTTTTGAGAATTAAATTCTTTGTTTTTTCTTTTTTGTGGAGAAACTTATGGGGTCAATCCTCTATATGAGACTTGAAGTCTCGAATCCTTTATATAAAAGAGGCAAATTATTAATTAGTTTGAGAAAATATTTCATTTGAGAGATACCAATTGATTTAATTGGTCTCAAAATATATTCGGGGGATTTTACCCACCGTTGGATCTTTGGTCCAGTGAATTTTGTTTCACAGAATACGTTTTCTTATTTTTAACAAGATTGGGGAAATATTTTCCCATATCCAGAATTTTATTCTGTCAAACGGTGATTTTTAATTACCATTGGATTTTAATCAATGGGCTCTCTATTTTACAGAGAACAATCTTTCTTTGTTTAGAAACATTGAGGAAATATATTCCCAAAATAGAGTTTAATTCTATTATTGGATTTTTGATCCAACCGAGAATATCTTTCTCACTTAAAAAGACTAGGGAGATATTTTCTCGTAAAAGAATTTAATTCTATCATTTGATAATTTATCATCACCACTGGATGTTTGATCCAACGGCTTTATTTAACAGAGAATATCCCAATTTTTAGGTAAGTAATTCTCATGTGAAATTTAATTCTACCTGTTTTAGTTTGGGCGCCGGTGCTCACGTGTTGTGCACGTGGGCGCTACTTAAGAATTTAATTCTTATATATGACAGGCGCTCTTGTGCTTTGCACATTGGCGCTCACATGAACTTCACGTGCGGCACCTCTATAGAATTCAATCCTATAATACAGGTGTCGGCACTGGCGCTCTCGTAGGGAGCACGTGAGATGCTGCCTCATTGGAATTTTAATAGAGCTTAGCTCTTATTATTATGTTTATTTATTAGGGGAACAAATGCCCCCTACCGTTGTTCTCACATGGTTTACACATGAGTGTAATAGTGTCAGTTTTACCATCGTTGGATCACCTAGGAAGTTGAACCGTTCCCCCCACGTCTTATAAATAGGGCCTTTGGTCCTTGAGATGACTGTTGTCCCATCATCTTCTTCTTTGAGCCTTACTTTTCTTTTGAGAATTTAATTCTCGTTCCAAAGCTTAGATCTCTGTCCTCAAGAACTCTTTTGAACAGAGTATACTCTGCCAAATTTCTTAGTAAGGATTATGAACAGAGCTTAGATCTTAACTACCTTGAGCATATATATTTTCTTAGTTTTGGATTTTGAATCCATTATCAGATTCGACAGAGGCTCAGCTCTCTCTCTCTCTCTGATCGAACTCTTGGAGATCTAAAAAAACCTTCTTTTTTTATAGATCGGGGATCTTGATGTTGTCATCCAAGACTTGAGAATTTTTTATTCTCTTTCTTAGGGTTTTACCCTGCTGTCAATCTTGACATTTTTTCTGGAATTTGATTTCGTCAATTAACCTATGAATTTTTTAGCATGGGGATTTTTGGGATTTAATCCCATTTTTTTTGCAGAGCTTGGCTCTAATTTGGATCTTAAGAAATTTAGGAATTTTATTCCCTTCACTGTTCTTGGATTTTTTCCGTTTTTCCAAATTTTTTGGGGTTTTAATCCCTTCTCTTTTTTTTCCACAGATTTGAATCTATTGTTTGTTTTAAAGAGCCCCCTTTCGGGGAATATTGGGAGTTTTTAACTCCACTGTTTAATGAGCACTATTCATTTAATGAGAATCCTTTTAGATTCTCATAATGGGCACATGTCTCATCATTGATGAGCCACCACTTTGATTTTGTGGTGCTGGAATTTTGTTTTTATTGCTAACTTTCTACTGGTTTTTTTTCCAGGTAGCATGGCTGGTCACCTATACGACATCAAGGAGATTGTCTCCTATGAAGAAATCCGCGTATAAGGTCTCTTTCAAGGCCAAGAATACACTGATGCTCAATGAGATGAGGTGATGCGTCACTTCGACGATTACAACGGTCGATTGCTCCCCCACCGTTCTGCCCTTTTGAAGATCGTCGTTGGGTCGATCTGGGAAGCTATACCTGGGCGCCTTGAGGTTACGCCGCTTCAATAGCTCGATGATGCTGAAAACAAGATGCATTCTGTGTATCTAATGGGGTTGATCTCGAAGAAACGGCGAGATAATCTTGTCGCCATCTTACACCGTGTTTTTCAACAAAAGGCGATAGTATCAGCATACCAGAGGGTGGAGGACATCAGTGGTGACCCCGACACTTGCATCCGAGAGAAGATGCACAAAATGATGGTTGATGAGGCTGAACGTGCATTACTCAAACTTGCTTTTGAGTTTGAGAATTCATGTCCGGAGTTCAGTGTCTTGCCATTGTAGACATTTGATGATGTTTATTTCTTTCTTTCTTTTTTTTGTTATCATCCTTTTTACCAATGTATAAATTTCTTTGAAATATGAATGACAAAGCCCCCTTTTTTACGCCAACGCTCACATGTGCTTCACGTGAGGTGTTGTTATATAAAAAAACCAGCGCCGGTGCTCACGTGTCATGCACGTGAGTCACTGTTATGGGATACGAAGGAATCGTTTCACCTTCTTACTCTGCTATTCATGAGTCAACTCTTTCTTTTCCAATGCGTTCTTTTTGTCAGAGCTTGGAAATAGTTCCACCATGCACAACATTTTCTGTGCTTAGACTTAAATGCTTCTCTTTATATTCTGAAGCAATGTTCTTCTTTTTCTTCACAAGGAAAGAACCATTTTTTTAACAGATCAAGAGTTATGTCTTGCAATCATCCACATGTTCGTCGGAAACCATGGGAGGTGCCTATCGAGGGAATTGTTCCTCGTTTTGCTGCACGCTTGGTGAATCCCGTTCTCACGGATGACAAATGCTACATGGTGATGTACAAGCACTTGACTCGTAGAGGATCTCCTCTTCCCATCGGCTCCATTTGATTCTGGATGATCTTCCTGTCCGTGCTCGCTGACATTCCCCCTCATCCAGCGGAGATGACTTCGGCGATGCTCGACGCAGTGGAAGACAAGATCGAGTGCTTTCATTAGGCACATTTGATTACCTAGCCTCTGAGGGATCACTCTGTTCAGCTGCTAAGCCAGAAATGAGCTCAGCGGGCCATCATGTTTGCCTTCGCCGATGGGCATGGCGCTAACCAATGGAGAGAGAATCCTCGTGAAGATCGCTGCTTCGACATGGTGGAGAAGGCCGAGAGAGCTTAAGAAAACTTTATTCATAGTTTTGTAAACCTTTGTATTTTTGATCCTGTGATTGGTGATCTATTTTTTGTAGAATAAAATGTTTATTTAAATGCTTTCCTTTTATCGTTGACTACCGAGTGCTTCATGTCTAACACATGTTCTTCCGCTGATTGTATTGTTCAAACATACGTGCAACCTGCATGTGCGCATATAAATCGGCATGCTTTCGATACTATTTCCATCCAAGTACGCATGTATTTATAAGTGAGCACTATAACGGGTGTAAACAAATGCTCCCCCCACTACTTTGCGCATGGAGGTATATGTGTGAGTGAAATATTGTAGAGTAATGCATAGCATACGGCTGGTTTCGGACTGGCATATCGTACACAACTTTTTTAGAATTTCGATCTGAAAAGATAGCAAGTGGACATAGGCGTCATCATCTATTGTTGATTCACATCTCAATGAACTGCACCTTTCTGTTTCTTGATGTCCTGATCTGGTGCGAAGTAGTTTATGTACTCATTTCGAAGTTTGTAGTTTATTCACTCATTCCGGAGTCTCTAGTTTATGTACTCATTTCAGAGTTTTTAGTTTATTCACTCATTCCGGAGTCTCTATTTTACGTACTTATTTCGGAGTGCTTTTAGTTTACCTCTCTTGGGTTTACAGGCAAACTCGTCCTAACGTTGTATGTAGATAACCCCCATTCTTTTATGACAGGGGTCCGTAGGTCTGTGGTACTGGGTTTTAGTCCGTTGTACCGTCGCGTTGGCTGATATATTTCTCGATATGCAGTCTTTAAGCCGCTGTTCGAGTAGCCCCACGACTATCGTATCTCTGATTCCTTCTAAGGCTGGACAAGACGTTTTCAAGTAATCTTCTTAGGTTGGAGTATTTGTATTACCGTCAGAAGAATAAGCATTAGGTATTTGCTATGGCGCTTCTTACTTGAGGTTAAGCTCAATTTGGAGCCCCGATGAGTCATAATCGCACCCTTCTGGGGTGGGATGGTCTCCAATGGTCTTTTAGGCTTTATATGTACTGCCATCAAGACCCGAAGTTAGGAGTATGCCGTCATTTCGTTTTTTCTTTGATGATGTCGCACCGATTCTTTGCTGAAGTAGGGTAGACATCTGTAAGACCTCTATACTGTATGTATTGCAATTGAAGTGCGGAGTTAGGAATACGCCATTGCTCCAATTTCATTTGATAGTTGTGTCCGTATCCTTCTGAAATGAGAGGGAACGCTGAGATAGTCTCTAAGTTGTATATGTACTGTCGAGACTGGAAGCTAGGATTTTGCCATTACTCCATTTTTGCTTTGATCCTTGGGTCATTTTTTTTATGATGACGTTACGTCTGGATCATGCTGGAATAAGATGGAACGCTGGGATAATCTCTAGGTTATATATGTATCGTCAAGACTTGGTTCTCCTTTTGACGAAGCATGGTGGGAAAATATAGTTCCCTTTCTTTTTTTATGCCCATGGATCATATAGAAGAGTCAATATGGACATGCTTGCAGGGCAAAAAAGTTTCATTTTCATTTTTTATTTCTTTCCACGATACTCTATCGTTTCTCCTTTTTAGATCGTGAAAGTCGCGATTGCCCAATCATTTCGGCTATTTATCGCGATGCTCAACCATTTCGGCTATTTTTATTTTTTACTTGCTGCTTTTTATTGCGAGTTGCCCTACATTTTTTTTTGAAATCTGATACTAATCATGGCATCAGCATCACTACCACTGAAATATTGTTAGGAGCGAATCATCATTTGCCGTGAGAGGACTTAGAATTTGATACCTATTTAGGCATCAGTATCGCTACAACTGGGATATTGCCATGAGCGAATTATCATTTGCCTTTGTTAATTTGGACAAAGGTGGCTTAGCAAACAGGGTTAGGATCCTGTCGACTAAGACTTTTTGACTTTATCAGCCGTAAGGGTCTCATAAAGGTATTTTTTCCTATCAGTCGAGAGGATCTTGTAGGTGTATTTTCTCCTTCGGAGTCGTGAGGATTACTAAGTGTGTTTTTCTCTCATAAGTTGTAAGGATCTTACAAGAGTATTTTCTCCTTGTAAGTCGAGAGGACTTACAAGTGTCGCTCACTATATGGGGACATTTCTCGCCATTGGTGGAACTTAGTGGGAGGATATTTATTTATGCCCGTGGATTGTATACAAGGATCGATATGAACATACTTTCGCGAAACTTAAGGGATACGACGGCTTAAGAATAGGTTTAGATCCCTGTAACTTAAGACTTTTGAATTCTATGAGCAGTGAGGGTCTCATAGGGGGATTCTCCTTACGAGTCGTGAGGATCTCATAAGTGTAATTTCTCCTTAGGACTCGAGAGGACTCCCAAGTGTGTTGTTCCTTTATGAGTCGTAAGGATCTCACGCAGGTTTTTTTTAACGCGTTCGCGCCCTTTCGGGTTTTCACTAGCTCGATGGAAATCCTGCTGTTTTTACTCACGGCGCTATTTCGGGTTTTCATCTGTGTCTATTTCGCTTGTGGACATACTCTCTTTTTAACTTTTTTATTTTTTAGGCGTCCTGTAAAGTAACGCACCATTAGATGTAGGCCCCGGTTCCTTCAAAAGGTTACCATGTGGGACCTGAGTGAGTTATGAATCGTTTACGCCCGGGGATTGTAAATGGTAATCGATATAGGGATTCACCGTTGAGCTAAACGTGTTATTTTAAGGAAATGACGGTCCCTTATCGTCGTATTTTGGGATGAAATGCTAGTTTAAGGACGTTCCATTCCAACATTCCTGTTTTGGGGGCGAATGTTAATTTAAGGACATTTTGGTCCAACATTCCCATATTTAGGACATATATTAGTTTAAGGACGTTTCGGTCTAACATTCCCATATTTAGGACGAATATTAGTTTAAGGACGTTTCGGTCCATTGTTAGTTTAAGGATGTTTTTGTCCATTATACCCGTGTTTTGGGGGTACGCATTAGTTTAAGGACGTTTCGGTCCAACATTCCCGTTTTGGGGATGAATGTTAGTTTAAGAACATTTCAGTCCATTATCGCCTTGTTTTGGGGCGACGGAGATTTTTGGATACTACTCTTAGAGTTCTGACTCAGGAAGATAGCGAGTGAACACAAGCGTCGTCATCTATCATTGACCTAAGTCATGACTCATCAAGAGTAGAATTTTTTTTAGGAATCGACCATTTATTTGCCGGAAGGGTTTTTCGCCATGCATATCCATAAGAAGGTAGGCTCCATCTTGATAGACTTTGTCTATGATGTACGTGCCTTCATAGTTCGGCTTGAACTTTCCCCTCTTTGCACGATTGGAGATTATTGGCCTTTTGACAACCTGGACGAGTTCGCCTTGGCGGAATGTTCTCGGTCTGGTCAATCTTTCATATGACCGTGTCATTCTTGCCTTATAAGCTTCCAGATTTTGCTGTGCTATAAGGCAAGTTTCGTCGAGGGCATCGAGCTCCTCAAGCCCAAGATGAGCATTTTCTTCATCTGTCAGCTCGTATCGAACCGCTACTCGTAAAGAGGGGAGTTCTATTTTCAACGGGAGCACTGCTTCTGTGCCGAACACCAATGCGTATGGTGTCTTATTCGTGGCCATCTTGAAAGTTGTTCGGTACGCCCAGAGAGCTTCATGCAGCCTTTCGTGCCAGCCCTTTTTTGTTTCTGGACACTTTTTTTTATAATCTTGATTAAGGTCTTGTTGAAACCTTTTGCTAGACCGTTGGCCCGAGAATTATAGACTGAAAAATATCTCCAATCTATTTTATGCTGCAATGCGAAGCAGTTTATTTTATGGCTTCTATAAGCTGGCCCATTATCCGAGATTATCCGTCGCGGAGTGCCAACCCAATAGATGACATGGGTTTTGAAGAAGCGGAGGATATTCTCCGTTTTCACCTCCCTTAGTGGTACCGTTTCTTCCCATTTAGAGAAGTAGTCAGTTGTTTCTAGTATGAAACGATGTTCTTTTGATGATGCCGGTTCGATAGGGCCAATTATATCGGTTCCCCATATTTCGAAAGGCCAGCTAGCCACTGTCGGGTGTAGCGGATTTAGATGTTGATCGATGAATTCCCAGTGAATTTGGCATGAGTGACACTGCTTCGCATATTCGAGCCAGTCCTGAATCATTATGGGTCAATAGTAACTTTTTATCTTGAGCTTCATCTTTAGCCCAGCTTGATGAGGACCGTAGAGTCCGTCGTGAGTTTCTTGGACTATTTTTTTTGCTTCCTTCGGCCCTAGGCATCTTAGCCATAGGCAGTCGAACGATCTCTTATATAGAGTATCATTGACGAAGGTGGAATACAAAACTCGTTTCATGAGCTGATGTCTAGACGATGCATTTTCAGGCGTTCGTTAGGACTTGAAATAGTCTATGAAGACTTCCTTCTAGTCCTTGACCTTTTCTTCGTCTTCTATTGAAGGGCTACTTGTTCGGTCATTTCGTTTCCTTCGGATGGCACTATCAGGTCTTCCGACGATATATCTGTTGGCACGAGAACCCTGCGGCTTTGCACAATGATCCTCACGTTATCGAGGTCTTCATCGGCCAATTCCTTAACCAATTTGGCCAATGCATCTGCCTTGTGTTAGTTGTATGTATGCCCTAGAGGCTATTATTGTACATGATTGTATAATATAGTGGATGCTTGGACATATATAGAGAGGACTTTCTTGCTCGACATGATAGTATGCTATCTGGTTGGTCTTTATCTTAACATGTATATTTGTATTTTTATACCGACTCTCTCTTACATGTTGATAAAGCCCTTAGGTTGTGTACTTGACTATCAGGACTATGATGGAGATCATACTAGTAGGGCCAGGGTAGTCCATAAGTCCATCCTTTAATTGTTCCTAACAAATGGTTCAAAATTGATTCTTAAAGAACCTATTTCACCAAGTAGTGCTAGTCGTGGGAGTATCGAGATAGGGTATCGATATTCCAGAGTAAACTAGCGTATAAGTTTATTGACCCATTTAATGGTCGATGGATGATCCCACATCCATTGATGTTTGACATCAAAGATTGTATACGGGTGCTCAATGGAGACTGGGTACACCGAACAGGACTCGCCGAGAACTCCTAGATGGTATTATACCAATCGTCAGATAGCAGTTCTCTGGTGACACTGGTACATGTTAGTCTGTAGACCCGAGATCGTCATAGAGTCTTGTGTGATTCCTATTGTGCTTTAATTTCCACCCTACCATGTTCAAAAGAGTGTGTAAACGGGTGGTTTTTGGGTACAGTTCTGAGTCACATGGAAGCAATGAGCGACAGGAGGGGTTTCGTCTCTCCCGGTATTGGGGTTGATATTGCTCTTGCTCGATTGGCCATAACAGAAAATCCTTGATCAGGCTTGTTAAGATTTACTGGTAAGTGTTATCAGTAGTTTTTCGAACCGTCATAAGCCTCACATCGGCATGACTTATTAAGCTATTGGGGTCTGACGTTTACCACCCCCAGGCTAGATATGCGACATATCAGACGAAGAGACCGGACTGTACGGTAGTGTTACTTATTTGATTCATGGAAGTATGGACAAGCTTGCTTGTTGATCTTCTAATCTCTCAATACCTGGGTAGCGGTTACATCCAGCTAGTACCGCTGACGGCTTGTGGGTAACTGATATGATCGTTACCTACTGCCGGCGTATTGACGAGTCTTTAGAATCCTACCCAGAGGTTTCCTGGCTCAAGCGAAACGATGTAGGGCACATATGTGTATATGCGGGACCGAGATTAATATGTGTATGAGATACCGTTTTCTAATCTCGCGATATTTGATATCGGTCGGTTATATGAGATATAGCCGGGTTATTGAATCAAGTGTTGATTCGATAAGTTGATACAAATGATATTAGTTGGTTATATGTGATATATCCGGATTATTAATTCATGTTTTGATTTAATAATTTAATATATTATTATATATTTGATATATTAATATATATTAACTAATATTAGCCTACTTAAGAATTTCTTTTCTACTTCTACATTTAATATATATGTGATATATGTTAATGTATTCTTTTTTGTGTCATTCTTGATGATACATTGTAAATGGGTGTATGAGACTCATACCATACTTAAGATAATAAGGGTGATTATTTATTTAGGGAATAAACAAAATTAGGTGGAAATTGTCATGGGTTGGAGGCTTGTAGAATCTTGTGGAAACCATTGACTTAGTCCACTAATTTTGTTTTACTCTAAATATTAATTAACCCAACCATTATCTTTAGCCATGGTTAAGTCTCTACAAATATCATTTATGATATTTTCTCACGTATGGTTTGCCATTATTCACCAGTTTATCTTCTTCTTCATCTCAATTTAGCTCTCTAGGTTTTCTTGAGGTGAAGAAAGAAAGAGAGAAAAAATAATTCTAAAGTGGGTAAAATTCCTACTTCATCAATCTATACCAAACTAGCCATTTAGTATAGTTTGTTTGCTTCACTAATTCTCCATTAGTGAAGAGATAGCTTGAGTTGGAGATTTCTCGACGTAGATCATCTTCGGCCTCGAAGATTTTTAAGCAAGCTTGTTTCTTTCGCCTAGTGGAGTCTAACGAGAGTCTGGGAGACCACCACTTGGAGCTAAGGGACTACTACACAGTGTTTTATAAGTGAAGGACTGGTCTACAAAGGTTGTATTCCTTGTTCACTTAGAGTAAAGTTGTTTACTTGTATAGTTTAACCCTAATTCTCTAGTTAGATTCTTGGTTTGGGTTGCTTTTCTCTCTAAATTTTTTAAAATTGCATACCCGATACCTTATAAAACATAGTGAGAGTGCTAAAGAATCCAACAGTAGTATCCGAGCCAAGATAGAGTATTAGGAGTGGCTTAGACGAATTTAAAGTGTTCGATCTAACTTCAAAAACCCAAAATTACATGCTCTCTGGAATTTTTTTCAATTGTTGGATTTTTCAAGATTTAAAATATTAAAAAAATTGTGCAGGGTATTCTATGGACCTATAAGAAAAACGACGGCCTAACTCGACCAAACGACCGAGGAAGCGCGTCCAAAGCATGCCTTTAGCGGCGGTTCCGCGGCGTCGTTGGTGAGGCAGGGAGCGTGGCTTCTTGTGTTAGTCCGTAGGTGCTTGGGGTACTGTCTAGGTATTTTTAACTGTGACTCAAGTGTTGAGCTCTCTAGGAATTTTGGGAGTTTGTTGATTCAATCGAAATATTTAACATCATCTAGATATTTGTGATTTGTGATACAATATTTGGAATCCACAATAATTAGTTTTATGAAAACTAGTTTGAATTTTATAAATCCAGCAATTTAGTCTCATCTGATCGGTTTCCACGGGGTTTTGATATGGTTCAAAACTCCGTCGCAATCACGTAGTGTATGTGGATACTCGCCGGGTAACATTACTAGATATCCACGCCCCATAACCCCGACCAAGTGACTATAGGAGAACCCCGTTGCCAAAAGCATCCCCTCGGGTACTCGTGGCTGCGGTGTTCTGCCTAAGTGCACTTCGTCGACGGCATCGGGTGTGCAGCTGTCTACTAAAGTTTCCGACGAGCATTCGATCAAGTTGTCGAGAATCTTATTGAATTTCCCGACTAGTTATTGAAAAGTGTTTTCAATATCGAGACTAAAATGCGGGGTTTATAATGTTAGGCATGAAATTCAGAATATGAGATATTCCGGTTTTATGATGTCTAAAGAATTCATTTGGTTAGGTATGAAATCCGAAGTATGTGATATTTCGGGTTTATAATGTCTAAGGACGTTGCAGATTCCAATTGTTGAAGTTTCACTTTCTTTTCTATCACCGTAAGTGTAATATGTGGTGTATCGAAGGTTTTGTTGCTATACGTCAACGACAATTGGGATACAAATATTTACTTACGTTGATGACATGTGATGTTATGTGTTGCCGTGATATGTTATATTGGATCATCGTGTTTTGAATAGCCGAGGGTTTTTGCGTGAGATGAGAGTTTTTCATTTTCATTCATGTAAAAACTTGTATATAATATTCTTTTATTGGGACACTTCCGGGTTGAGGATGATATCACCTTTGATGTATATTATTTACTTTTCTGCATTAGGATAGACCCAAGGTGGGGAGCATAAGTAACCGAGTTCTAGAGTCCAGTGGGAGCCGTCTCGAGGAGTCAAGACCGGGTCTCCTAACTCTAGAATTGCCAGGGTTGCTTGCCGCTCTTGTAGGGGTTTAGGGATATGGGTTTTGCTATTCATCACGACCGTGGAATCCGTGTTTTTTACCGGCTTAATTTAAAACACAGACCTCCTAGTATATCCTATATTTCATATGTTGACTTCTGCTGCAATGTTCTGTGATGAGATCATATAACCGCGTGAGACGAATGCTTTATATTATATATATGATATATAATAAACGCTGCTTATGTTTTGCATCCACACTAGTCCTGCCCCCGCTCTACCGTTAGTTAACTAACCTAACGGTGCATGACGGGACTTCAAGACGAATGCAGATGGTATAAGCGTACGCTGTATTTTCGTTTCTTCTGTGATACTTAGGATGCATAAAATGATGGGACTTCATTAATGAGATTAATGAAGGGAAAGAAACCTAAAGATATTGTAGAATCAAATTTTCAAAAAGATAGCTCTAGTTCTTGCTTTGCATAGCAGTATTCCTTGATGAATATCCAGCACCTCATTCGATGAGGAAAGAGCCGAGATCCTTTCACCGGGAATGCCCTCTTTAGCAAAAGCTAGCGAATGCTACAACCCATTCGGTTTGTTTTGAAAACTATTCGATTTTAAAAGTGAAGCTTAAACCACTTCTTTTCAAATCACTCGATTCTACAACGATATCAAGTTCATTACGCAAAAGGTTTTCTTAAAAACCTGTCATAGCCTTCCGTGATTTCAGATAAGTGCTATTTAGTATTCGTGCTACGTTTGTTGACCATAGCCAAGGCGTAGTGTGCAATAGCTAATTAGTGTTTATCTGCAAGCATATGATGCGATTGGATTGAATTAGGGTAGTCATACGACTTTGTTGACCATAGCCAAGGGTCGTACGGGTGGGTTTAATTCAATCAGGAATGACGAGTTGAACTTGGCTAGCGCTTATGATTTGTTGACCATAGCCAAGGTCATAAGTTGCTAGGGGCAAAACATTATCGGGAATTTCAAGTGTTGAAATCAACAATGAGATTGCATACCTTCTATGAGATAGTTGGATCCTGATACCCACTGCGAGTAAGAGTTACTCCTGGGAGAGTTTTGCATGTTACAATTAGCTAACCTATTAGGTATCTAGAAAGGTGTCAATAGGGTTATGCCTATGGAAAAACAAGGTTTACTTTAATTATGTCCGTGCGAAAACACGGGGAACCTCCCTCAAAGTACCGACACTGGCCTGGCTGATCGGTTAGCGAACTTGTAAGGTGTAATTAATCCCGGCTAGTCTTACCTTTTAGGGTTTGAAGAAAGATTTGATAAAAACAGCGGGAGCCATCCTGATTAGATAATATAATAACCAATCTAGTCTTGCAAGAGAATACGCTAAAGTATTTTCTTCTCTCTCTTCAGATAGCAACCATGACATGCTTTAATCAAGATAATAGTATGGATGTATTGACCGAACCCACTTGTTATACGGGGCCGGGGAACGTTAGTTCCGCTCTATCTTATAATTGTTATAAGTCCGAGCAAGAAATAAGGGAATATCCGGATTCACACGCCACCCAAATGAGGAATGAGCATATTGATGCATCTTATTCGGGTGTGTTTGTTACCGAGAACTGTTTCTCAGTGCACTCTACGTCCTGGGTATTAGATACCGGATCGGGATCCCATATATGTAATATGTTACATGGGCTAAAGAAAGGTAGAGAACTGGGAATAGGTGTTCATTCTGTAAGAGTAGGGAATGGTGCAAATGTTGCAGCCAAAGCAGTTGGTGAATATCACATTTTATTACCAACTGGTAATACATTGATTCTGAATGAATGTTATTACATTCCGAACCTGATATGCAATATTATATTAGTTTCTTTATTAAGTAAAGAAGAATATAATTTTGTATTGCAGGATAATGTTATGAACATTTTCCTAAATCAAAAGTTGATTGGACCAGTCTCGTTAAGTAATGGCATATACGTTCTAAATCAAACCATAGTTCTTAACGTACAGAACACACACAAGAGGAAAAGTTCAGAAATGAACGAGTCCTTCTTGTGGCATTGTAGACTAGGTCATATCATTACGACACGACTAGCTAAGTTACATAAGGATGAATATTTAAACTCGTTTGAATTTACATCTTATGAAACTTGCCAATCATGTCTCAAAGGCAAAATGACCAAAACACCATTTACTGGACATGGAGAAAGAGTTACAGAACTGTTGGGACTAATACATAGTGATGTATACAGTCCTATGTATACACATGCCAGAAATGGTTCCTTATACTTCATTACATTCACTGATGATCTCTCAAGATACGGATATGTGTTCCTTTTGAAACACAAGTCTGAAGCTTTTGAGAAATTTAAGGAATATAAGTACGAAGTCGAGAACCAAACAGGTAAAACTATTAAAATCTTTCGATCTGATCGGGGAGGAGAATACTTGAGCACGGAATTCCATGACTATCTAAAAGAGAATGGTATTCTCTCTCAGCTTACTCCTCCGTATACACCACAATACAACGATATATCAGAGCAGAGGAATCGCACCCTATTAGATATGGTGCGCTCTATGATGAGTACTGCCGAGTTGCCTATTTCATTTTGGGGTTATACGCTTGAGACAATCATACATCTATTGAATATGGTTCCTACCAAATCTGTGCCTACCACTCCATATGAGATATGGAAGGGGAAGAGACCGTGTCTTAATTATAATAAGATATGGGGTTGTCCGGCGTATGTTAAAACGCAAAATTCTGACAAGCTCGAGTCAAGATCAGTTCTGTGCAAGTTTGTAGGATATCCCAAAAACTCACGTGGGTATATCTTCTACCACACCGAGGAACAAAAGGTGTTTGTTTCTCGCAATGCTACCTTTTTAGAAAAGGAATTTCTTATAAAAGAAATTAGTGGCAAAGAGGTAGAACTGGAAGAAGTTCCAGCTACACAAACTGCAACTGACGATTTGGTAGAACCGGAGGATTCGATAGTCCCCGTCGAACCTCATCCACTCCGCAGATCTAGTAGGGTTCCTCATCCACATAAGAGATACTACAGTTTTCTCGTTGACGGTGGGAGCGAGGATTGCATCATGGAAGATGATGACCCAACTGTCTTTGAGCAGGCCATCACGAGTGGGGACTCTGTGAAATGGATGGATGCAATGTGATCTGAGATAGAATCCATGTACACCAACAAAGTATGGACTTTGGAAGTTGATCCTGAAGGGGTAAAACCTATTAGGAGCAAGTGGATCTTTAAGAAGAAACTTAGTGTAGATGTAAAAGTTGAGACTTTCAAAGCTAGACTTGTAGCAAAAGGTTTTCGTCAATGACCAGGTGTGGATTATGTTGAAACCTTTTCTCCAATAGCTTTGCTTAAGTCGATCCGAATCCTACTTGCCACCGCTGCATACTATGACTACGAAATCTGGCAGATGGACATCAAGACTGCTTTTCTAAATGGTGATTTAGAAGAGAGCGTGTATATGACTCAGCCAGAGGGCTTCGTAGATAGTGGGAGCAGCAGAAAGGTGTGCAAGCTGCTTAAATCAATCAACGGGTTAAAGTAGGCATCGCGGAGTTGGAACATCTGTTTTGATGTGGCAGTCAAAGAGTTTGACTTCATCAAAAACGTAGATGTGCCGTGAATATACAAAAAGGTTGCAGAGAGTAAGGTTGTCTTTCTCGTATTGTACGTGGGTGCATACTCTTGATAGGAAATGATATTCTTATGCTGCACTCGGTCAAGCTCTTCTTATCACCAAGATTCTCTATGAAGGATCTGGGTGATGCTTCCTACATCCTGGGGATTAAGATCTATAGAGATAGATCTAAACAGATGTTGGGATTGTCCCAATCCAGGTATATTGACACCATACTAAAGAGGTTTAGTATGGAAGATTCCAAGCATGGGAATTTACCCACGATCTCAGGAATCACTCTCTCCAAAGAGATGTCCCCCAAGACTGATTTGGAGAGGGCTCGCATGCAAGAGATACCCTATGCTTCGGCAGTCGGGTCTATCATGTATGCGATGTTATGTACTCGACCGATGTAGCGTACGCACTTAGTATTGTAAGCAGGTATCAATCGGATCCTAGGGAGAATTACCGGACAGCTGTGAAGAACATTCTTAAGTACTTGAGAAGGACTAAAGAAATGTTTTTGGTGTATGGTAATGGTGAACTCCAAGTGGAGTCCTTTATCGATTCGAGCTTCCAGAGTGATAAGGATGACTCTAGGTCGGTTTCGGGTTTTTGTCTTTATCTTCAATGGAGGGGCGGTACGTTGGAAGAGTTCCAAGTAAGATACCATGGCAGACTCGACTATAGAGGCTGAATATATCGCTGCCAACGATACCGCCAAAGAGGCTGTCTGGATGAAGAAGTTCATAATCGAACTTGGTGTGGTTCCATCCATGGAGCATCCAATACCTTTGTATTGTGATAACAATGGAGCAGTGGCTTTGTTCAAGGAACCCAGGTCCTATCAGCTATCCAGACATATTCTTAGGCGGTATCACCTGATCCGGGAGATAGTTGATCGCCGGGAGATCGAGGTCAGGAGAGTTGACACGAAGAATAACACGGCGGATCCACTCACGAAGGCCATACCCTAAATACAGTTTGAGAGACTCTTCGGGATGTTGGGTATGAGATATTACAATAACTGGCCTTAGTGCAAGTGGAAGATTGTTAGTTGTATGTATGCCCTAGAGGCTATTATTGTACATGATTGTATATTATAGTGGATGCTTAGACATATATAGAGAGGACTTTCTTACTCGACATGATAGTATGCTATCTGGTTGCTCTTTATCTTAACATGTATACTTGTATCTTTATACTGTCTCTCTCTTACATGTTGATAAAGCCCTTAGGATGTGTACTTGACTACTAGGAATATGATGAAGATCATAATAGTGGGGCCAGGGTACTCCATAACTCCATCCTTTAATTGTTCCTAGTCGTGGAAGTATCGAGACAGGGCATCGATATTCCAGAGTAGACTAGCGTATACGTTTCTTGACCCATTTGATGGACGATGGATGATCCCACAACCATTGGTGTTTGACATCAAAGATTGTATACGGGTTCTCAGTGGAGACTGGGTACACCGAACATGACTCGCCGAGAACTTCTAGATGGTATTATACCTATCGTCAGATAACAGTTCTCTGGTGACACTGGTACAAGTTAGTCTGTAGACCCGAGATCGTCATAGAGTCTTATGTGATTCCTACTGTGCTTTGATTTCCACCCTACCATGTTCAAAAGAGCATGCAAAAAGGTGGTTTTTGGATACTGTCCCGAGTCATATGGAGGTAATAAACGATAGGAGGGGTTTCGTTTCTTCCGGTATTGGTGGTTGATATTGCACTGTGCTCGATTGGTCATAAAAGAAAATCCCTGGCCAGGGTTGCTGAGATTTACTGGTAAATGTTATCAGTAGTTTCTCGAACCGTTATGAGCCTCACATCGGCATGATTTATCAAGTTATTGGGGTCTGACATTTACCACCCCTAGGCTAGATATGCGACATATCAGACGAAGAGACCGGACTGTACGGTAGTGTTACTTATTGGATTCACGGGAGTATTCACAAGCTTTCTTGTTAATCTTCTGATCGCTCAATACCCGGATAGCCATTACGTCTAGCTAGTACCGCTGATGGCTTGTGAGTAACTGATATGATCGTTACCTACTGCCGGCTTATTGACGAGTCTTTAGAGTCCTACACAGAGGTTTCCTGGCTCAAGCGAAATGAAGTAGGGCGCATATGTGATATGTGCGGGACCGAGATTAATATGTGTATGAGATACCGTATTCTAATCTTGCGATATATGATATCGGTTGATTATATGAGATATAGCCGGGTTATTGGATCAAGTGTTGATTCGATAAGTTGATATAAATGATATTAGTCGATTATATGTGATATAGCCGGATTATTAAATTAAGTGTTGATTTAATAATTTAATATATAATTATATATTTGATATATTAATATATATTAACTAATATTAGCTCAATTAAGAATTTATTTTCTACTTATACATTTAATATATATGTGATATGTGTTAATGTATTCTTTTTTGTGTCATACTTGATGATACATTGTATATGGGTGTATGAGAATCATACCATACTTAAGATAATAATGGTGATTATTTATTTAGGGAATAAACAAAATTAGGTGGAAATTGTCATGGGTTGGAGGCTTGTAGAAGCTTGTGGAAACCACTGACTTAGTCCACTAATTTTGTTTTACTCTAGATATTTATTAATCCAACCATTTTCTTTAGCCATGGTTAAGTCTCTACAAATATCATTTATGATATTTTCTCACCCATGGTTTGCAATTATTCACCACTTCATCTTCTTCTTCATCCCAATTCAGCTCTCTAGGTTTTCTTGAGGTGAAGAAAGAGAGAGAGAGAAAAAATAATTCTAAAGTGAGTAAAATTTCTACTTCATCAATTTATACCAAACTAGCCATTTAGTATAGGTTGTTTGCTTCACTAATTCTCCATTTGTGAAGAGGTAGCTTGAATTGGAGATTTCTCGACGTAGATCATCTTCGGCCTCGAAGATCTTTAAGTAAGCTTGTTCCTTTCGCCCAGTGGAGCCTAACGAGAGTCCGGGAGACCACCACTTGGAGCTAAAGGACTATTACACGGAGCTTTAGAAGTGAAGGACCGGTCTACAAAGGTTGTATTCCTTATTCACTTAGAGTAAAGTTGTTTACTTGTATAGTTTAACCATAATTCTCTAGTTAGATCCTTGGTTTGGGTTGATTTGCTCTCTAGATTTTTTTAAATTGCATACCCGATGCCTTATAAAACCTAGTGAGAGTGCTAAGGAACCCCACACCTTGCTTTTTCCGCACGCGGTATGCTTTTCAGGGTATAGGAAGGGATTTGTGTTAGCAGTTGCTGCACTCTTTCGCCATAGTTTATCAGCTCTGGCTTGCATGTCTGATAGTCATCATTTACTTGGATAACGATTAGCTGGGAGTCTCCATATATGAGGAGGTCTTTGATTCCCAAGTCGATAGCGATCTCAAGATCTGCTATCAAAGCTTCATATTCAGCTTTGTTGTTAGTCCTTAGCTCTGTTAAGAAAAGGGCGTAACTCAATATCTCTCCTTGCGGGGTCACGGAGATAAGGCCCATCCCGGCTTTGATTATAGGGGTGTTTTGCTTTTGCCGCTTCATGGAAGATGCTCTATCGAAGTAGAGTTCCCATTGGGAATTATTTTCTTCTTCGATTGCATCGAACGCATGTTCGTCTGCCAACTCACAATTTAAGGGGGAGTCGCCAGTATCGGATGCTCCGCGAGAAAGTTGGCAATGGACTGCCCTTTCACTGCTTTGAGGGGGCGATACGTTACCTAGAACTCCATCAAGAGGAGGGCCTATTTGGCAAGCTTTTTTGTTAGCAAGGCCCTTGACATTAGATATTTGAGAGGATCCACCTTCGATACGAGATGGGCCTCATGTGCCAAGGCATAATGTCTGAGCTTCTTTATTGCAAAGATCAGCGCCATGCAATACTTTTCGATTGGGGAGTAGTTGTTTTCTGCTTCCAGGAGAACTCGACTTAAATAGTATAGAGCTCTCTGCTTTCCGTGACCATTCTCTTATATCCTAATGCGCCTAGAGAACTCTCAAGGGCCGTTGTATATAAGATAAAGGGTTTTCTCTTAACCAGAGCGGTCAATACCGGCGGATTTTGCAAGTATTGTTTGATTTCGTCCAGTGCGTTCTGGCACTTTTGATCCCAGACGAACGGGGTCCCCTTCTTCATCAAATGACTGTAGGGATGGTATTTTCCGGAGAGGTTGGGTATGAACCGCCGGATGTACGCGAGCTTTCCTTGGAGAGATTGCAACTGTTTGAGGGTTCTTGGAGTTGGCATTTCCATAATCGTCTTGATGTTTGAGGGATCCATTTTGATACCTCGGTGACGTATGATGAATCCCAGGAATTTGCCTGAGAAAACTCCAAACGCTCATTTTAAAGGGGTCAACTTCAAATTATACTTTCGAAAACGTTGGAACACTATTTTTAGATGTTTCCAATATTCCTCGTGAGATTTGCTATTTATCACAAGGTCGTCGATATAGCATTCAATGATATCGTGTATGAGGTCATCGAAGATTTTTGTCATGGCCCTCTGTTAGGTAGTGCCAGCGTTCTTCAAACCGAAGGGCATCACTTTATAACAGAATATGCCTAACATGGTCCGGAAGGCGGTATGCTTCTGGTCTTCAGGAAGCATTTTTATTTGGTTGTATCATAAGGATCCATCCATAAAGGAGAAGACCTTATGGGTAGACATGTTATCGATCATCATCGCGGTAATGGGCACTAGGAAGTCGTCTTTAGAGCAGGCTTTGTTGAGGTCCCGAAAATCCATGCAGATGCGAACCATCCCATTTTTCTTCATCACTGGAACGATGTTAGCGATCCAGTCGAGATATTGAATTTCTTGGATGAAACTAGAGTCGATCATTTTCTTGACTTTAGCGTTGATACCCATCTCAAGTTCGAATCGCATCCTTCTTGGCGCCTGTTTGATTGGCTTTATACCTGGCAATATCGCCAGTTTATGTATTGCCACTTTTGGATCTAGACCCAGCATTTCAGAGTAGTTCCAGACGAAGCAATCTTTATACTGCATGAGCACACATTTTAACGTGGACACCTATTTTTTAGATAGCAGTTCACTGACAAACATTGGTCTCGGATCATTTTCCGTCCCTAAGTCGATTTTCCTTAGGTTGTCCGCCGTGGTGTGTATCCCATCTTCCAGCTCTTTTGGTACTGGTGGAAACTCTAAGATCACCTCGTCCTCATCTTCATTTGCGAAGTACCTGTAAAGGTCATTCATAGTCCGTGCCCTCTCTCTTTTCAGAGTGTTATCATATGGCAGGTACGCGTTCGCTTCTATTCTCGGTATTGAGATGGTCCTATCCTAACGATATAGGCCTTCTTTAGCTCATACTTTTGTGGCGGGGTTACCCTCCAGCTGCCGGATAACGTAAACTTGCCTTGTTGATACTGGTCCTTTATCCAGTCTTTGAAGGTGAAGCAGTCTTCAAGAGAGTGACCTACTACTCAGTGATAAGAGCAATTATCCGGATGATAGAACTCGTTTATTTTTTCGGGGTGCCGAGACTCCGAAATCGTCATCATTTGGTGCTTCATAAGAAGGTTGAATATTTTCCCTGTCTTTTCTTGGGGGAAAGAGTATTCCCGATCCATCTTCTTTATAAAGGATGGGCTCCAATCGAGCTTTTCTCGATTGAACGGCGTCTTTGATCCGCTTTGTTGTTTTCGAACATTGTTTGTGTTCTTGGCCTTATTTTTGCCTCCATTTCATGGTTTCCTCCTTTCGTGAGAACATATATTAGGCTAGGGATGAAGAGCATTATGGTCTATTTTCTCCGCAGATTGCTGACTGAGATGCTGCGTTTTGGCCTTTTCATAAATGACCATTTCGCGGTTGTGATTGTCCCGGCTCGTTTGACAAGGTTCTTTTATTAGCTTGTCGATTTGTTCTTCAAGTGACGGACTTAACGTTCTTAGAGCGGGATCTCTCTCCGATTTGACGTCATGGCTATTTGGAAGAGCGTTTTCCGCTTCATTTGAGTTGTTTACGATGCAGCAACTGTATATCTGCTCCCACTTCTTGGACCGAACGTATCTGAGCCTGGTTGTCTCCATCTTCCCATTGGGCATCATTCGCTGAGTCCCAGTAATATCCCAAATCTTTTTGTAGAATTAGGCATGTCGAACAGTTTGTTCGAGGGGCACACCTTGGCATCTTAACAGCTTTTTCAATCTTTCCGCGTAATATCTTGGTAGACGGATGGTGCGAAATTAGCACCATGCCAAATTTCTTTTTCTACTTTGGTCTCCGTAGATTGGTAGAAGAGGATCGCCTTTTCACCACTTCGCCTGGGAGGTATATAGAAAGTTTGCAATTCTTGTACGCCGTATGTATCGAGTGCATCAAGTTCCTTGTAATGCCGAGACGGAGCCATTGTAATTTGTAGACTCTGATCTGCTTTGGCAAAAGTCTGCATTGATGGGCGGACGGAGAACACTGCATTGGCCTCGTTCTCTGAGTCACTGCCAAAGACCAAAATAAGAGTAGATAGTCTGGGCTTATTGCTTTGCCTTTGTGGTTGTCCCGAGTAGACTATTTCTTTATCTTCCTCGGTAACGCTTCCAAAGATCGGGATAGTGGCAACAGATTTCTGTTTATTCTCCGACTTGTGGCACCTCTCAGTATCCTTGAAGTTTGGTAAGAAGTACTTTGCATCTTTGTATTTCCGAACTTCGTTTACCTAGAATGGGTTTAGCTCTCCCGTGACGGTGTACTCTGAGCCATCCTTGAAATACTTCATACACTGATGTTGTGTAGAAGGGATGACGTTGTACTTGTGTAACCAAGGCCTGCCAAGCAAAACATTATCACAAGTCTTGGTATCAATGACATGAAATTTAATGTTAGTGACGAGCAGACTGATGCGTAGCGTTAGTATTACGGACCCAAGCGTCCGTGACGATTGTGAGTCGAACCTGAAGATGGTAGTTTTATCTCAGGCAAGGTGCTGAATGTTCATGCAAATTTCCTTTAGCACTCTCACATTGAGAAGGTTAACGGAGGATCCATTGTCAACAAGGATTTTCCTTATCTTGATGTCGTGGCAGTACCCGGTGACATATAATGGGCGATTATGTTCGCACATACCGAGGAGGAGATCCTCATTGCTGAATATAATATCGGCCATGTGGACTTCTGCCAGTTCATCTTTCATCTTCTCTTCTGTGCCCCAAGCTCAGAACTGATCGGGCTCTTGTAATGCCTTGATCAGGGAATCTCGTGTCTTTTTGGACAGGAGGAGAGCATCTAATATGCTCAGTTGTGAGGGTATTTTTCTTAAATGTGCCAGGACGTTTTAATCCACCTTATTTTTCTTAGGCGGGTCCTTTGCGGCGAGTTCTTTTACCAGTTCATCGTCGAGGGTGATTTCCTTGGGAATTTTCCTTTTCTCCTTGTCTTTTTTATTCGAACCTTTGTTTGTAGGTCCGAGGTTCTTCTCATGCAGCATGCAGTTACGCAGTTGAATATTCTTGCAGTTCTTCTCCCCCTCTTCTTTTTCGGAGGCGGAGTTTTTGAGGAGAGGGCTGAAGGGCGTTTCGTCCTCGGAATCGCCCCCGAAGGTAAGAACTTAGGGTTTTTCCCCTTCCGAACTGGTAACAACCATATGACATTTGCCAGTCATTTATTTATGTGTGTTCGTCCCAACATTTTTCCATCGACGAGCGCGAGCTTCGCGCTTCATCATCTTGAAATGTTTTTGATGGGCAACGTATCCTTGCCACCACTTCTTGAAGACACTGCATTCCTCGGTGGGGTGGGTGACTCTCTGATGATATAGGCAATAGTTTGGATGTGATTCTTTTCCATCGAGGCATATGACTCGGGAGTGTTCTTTATGAGAGGTGGCAGCTTCATCCCCATTGATAGGGCTTTGACGAACTGCTTCTCTGTTTTGGTCCTACTCTTATTTGTTGCAGGTGTGCTTTGGTTTGGTTGGAGTATTTTATCACTCGTCCTTGCCACAGCTTCTTTATCCAGATGCTGACACTTAGCCTTTTCATATATGGCTGTCTCGTGTTCTCGGTCAATTTTGCTTTTATGAAAGGCTTCGTTTAACAGCCTCTCAATCGGGTCTTCTTCTGGCAGTTCCGGGAATTTTAGCGCCGATTCTGCCCCCAGTTCCTCTGCGTTATTTTATGACGCTGAGGAAGATTCTTCACTATATAACGATGAATGGGAGACCATGTAGCAACTTGCTACATAATCTTACATGTCTTCTGATGAGTCATTTCCTTCATCATTGTCACTATTTTTGCCCTCAAGAATATGCTTTAGAAATTCTTCGAGAGTGACTGATGTCCGCGCCTTCTGGTTATATCCTCCAGCGCATCTATGTATTTTTGTAGATCTGTGTGCTTGTCTTCATACTCGGCAGACTGCATAGGCTTCTTGATCTTCTTCTTTTTCTTCGAAGATTTTAAAGGCTTGACTTGGGGGCTTTTCCCCTCGTCAACAATTTTCGGTGCGGGACAAGGTTTTAGCATCCCTTCGATTATTTCGGGTTCAAGTGGGTTTTTCCACCTGACTTCTAGACATACTTGTAGATATTTCAGCATTCTTTTGGTTTTTGCTAAAAGAACGACTTCCCATTGAGTCTCTTCCATGAGTGAGTATGATGCCTCTTGCGCATCCATCTTTTTGGGAGTGTGCTTCTGGGGTGGGCTTACCTTCCAGTTATCAGACAGTGCGAATTTTCCCTGTTGATACTGTTCATCGACCCAGTTTTTGAAGACGTAGCAATTTTCAAAAGGATGGCTCACCATTCTGTGATAGGAGTAGTAGTTAGAGTTGTTGACGCCGCCGGGTTAAAGTGGACGCCGCGGGTCCGGCAATGTGATAAGTTTATTACGCACTGCCAATTTAAACAGTCTCCTCGTCTTGTCGTGGGGAAACGAGTAAGCGCGTCCTAGTCTTTCCTCCAAGGACGGGCGCAGACGCGCGTTGTTTTGGCGAGCAGCTGGTTTTGGGCCACTCAGCTATTGTTGCATATTGGCAACGAATGCCGCTTTCCCTTTACCCTTGTTATTTCGAGGGTCCTTATTTGAGAAGGAATGCCCATGGCCCATCTGATCCATCTGGGCCACTTTGTCTATCAAAACCTGAAAGATTGTGGGCTTGAAGAACGTCATGAACTAGGACACAGTCGTTTGAGGATCAAGGGTCCTGATGAACATGCCCATGACAGGAGACTCTTCAATACGCTGCTCGCATTTAGACTACGGGTTCCACCGCCGAATCGCGTATTGGACCCATGTTTCCCCCGGCTTTAACCTGGCATTGATTAATGCCGTGATTGGAGTGCGTTCGCTCATGCTGGCGAAACGATGTGTGAACAACAAATCCATTTCTGCGAATGTTTTCACGGAGTCATTCGGGAGCTCCGAGTACCATTCGAAGGCTGTTTCTGATAGGCTGGCAACGAACTGGTGAAGCAACAGTTTGTCATCGACTCCAGTGTTGCCGCACAGAACTCTGAATTGCGTGACGTGTTGGTGAGGGTTGCATGTTCCTTTGTAGATATAGAACTTGGGGATCGTATATCCCGGCGGGTATTTGATTTGATCATACCAGCTTGGATATGGTCGTCCAGTTCTGACAATTTGGCCAGCGGGCTTGATGAGCTCTTATTTGTTGAGCAATTTAATCATCAAGGACGGCCTTAGAGATCGTTTCTTCTTTGGCTACTGATAACGCCGGAGGAGGGTTTGATGTTTCCCCTCTGTCATCCTCGATGATTATCGGCGGATCTTCGACCGGGGGTTCTGGATGGATTATCATTCCAACTATATCTTGGAACAAGAGTGCCATCTATTTTATGTTAGCAGGTTTCTCAGTGGCTTCTTTATCCTTTCTCTCTAGCACCCTTTGCAGAAACTCTCTATCGGTCTCTAGCTCTTGGCACTGTTCAGCCTCTTTGTCCGGTCTTTCTTTCTGTCCAGTGAGTACCGTCATTTTGTACAGCATTTCTTAGAGCTTTTGTTGTTGCTCCTAAGCCTTTATCAGCGACTGAGTTTGCGGTCGATGACTCAACGAACCACGGCTCCCTTCTTACCTATTGGTCATACGGACCGTATGGACGATAATTCCCCCAGGGTTGGACGTTTAGATCCATCGCCTTTGGAATTTGCCGCGGACGGTAGAGTTTTCTCTAGCCTCGTTCTATTATGAGAGATTGGAGTTGAAGGAGCCATTGTGACAGGCACCTGTTTTGGAGAAGTCCTCCGTTGTATGGCGGAGGATTGGTCTTTTTCTTGTCAAACCTTTCATTTCTTTGGTCGACAAGAGTAGTTTTTATCAATCATAGAGTCTTGGACTTTTCACCAGACCCTATGAATTTGCGAGGAGAGCCGCTGATAAGGCCACTATGGCTTTGCTTGTTCTGTAACTTTTGTAGGTGGGTGTGATTTTTTTAGCACCGCTGTTAGAGAGTTTTTGCGCACCCTCTTAAATGGTTCAAAACTGTTCCCAGTTGGAACAGCAATGTCGACCTCCACCATCGGATCTGGTGGTGTGACTTCATAGGGGGAGTTTCCCCCAGCTTCTTTCACTCGGCGCCAGTTCCGACGTCGAGCGTGCCTTGCTGAAGGGACCGCCTTAGTCTAGGAAGCGGCTTCATCATGCCCCCGGTTTTGCTGAGGTGTTTCAATCAGCGTCAGCCTGTCGAAGACCGACGTCCTTGATGGAGTTTATGGAGAACCAGCCAATCTTACAAATTCTGATCATCTGATGGGGGAATCACTTTTGACGGCTTCGTCTGTAGCAGGCGTAGGGAGGGCTAACCTTTTTGGGGTAGCCCCTTCAGGTATCACAAGCTTTTTTACGGGTCCATTTGAGTTCTTGCTCAACCTGTTGAAGACTGAGATGCCAGAGTTTGACGGCTTATGATGGGAGCCGTCGTGGTTGCCAGCCGATCAAAGACCGACCTTCTAAGAGCTCCTTCTTGCTGCGTTGAGGTACCGAAACTTACAGGTGGGAGCATGGTTCTAAAGAACAATCCAGTAGTGGCTTGTGTGTGTTCTCCACCGAAAACTGGGAAGACAAACGACTTGCCTGAATTTGGGGTAGATGCTATTTGGTTTTATCCGTCCACCTCTCCGAAGATGCCAAGTTGATTTATGGCACCGTATATCGAAGGTTTGGACAGATGTGGCCGTTGTAGCAGACTTCGTCAGATTCCCCTTCATTTGTGATGGGTTTTTTGATTGTGGGGACGCTCTTCCCTGCAGGCGCAAGCCCCTGCAGTTAATTACGTTACCACATCGCGGTAACCAGTTTCTCCTGCTCCAGAAGGTCACATCGTGTCTTGTGTGTTTGTTTTATTTGTGGTTGCCCTTGGATTGTACATGGAGACTAATGTATGTTGTCACCCGTAGGGCGTGGATTAGTCCAAATCCGTATTTTCTTAGATTTGGTTTTGGTTTGGGTTTAAGGATCGTTATTTTCATTGAGATTAAGATCAACTTAAACGTTTGTTAAGGATACGATAGTCTAATTTTAGACTAAGATCTACTTAACATGATCATTTAGATCCAACAAAAGAGCATTTGGACTTTATTGTTTTAGTTTAGGGACGTTGCGGTCCAATTGGTTTAAGGACATCATAGTCCATATCAGTTTAGAGACATCATAGTCTGTAAAGTTTAAAGACATCATAGTTTATGAGTTTAAGGACCTCACAGTCCATAAAGTTTAAGGATATCTTAGTCTGTGAGTTTAAGGACCCTACAGTCCGTAAAGTTTAAGGACATCATAGTCTAGTTTAAAGACATCATGGTCAGTGTAGTTTTGGTTCAACCGTTTGGAGATGCACCAAAAGTTATTGGTTATTGGGACCCTCCATCTTTCTGAAGACGTTGAGAATTACAACGACATATATCCGAGATATAAAGAGATGTACCCTTGAACCAATGTTGGTTATGAGATCTGTTGTCAAATTTGGAACTAAAATCAGTTAAAAAGATTTATGAGCGTATGGGCTCAATTAATCTGAATTAGGGATCTGTGGCCAACTTGGGCTCGGCCCACTCAGTTAAAATGTTGGACATTTAATTAGGCTCAGTCCTTTTCTATTTAACAATGCTGAGCATTGGTTTGGATTCTGACAACTTTTTTGTCTTTTTGTCCTTTACTGAGTGTTAGACACTCTTTATTATGGCGCTTGGCACCAACCAATGAGTGCGGAGCGCTCTTTATTAAGTAGCGCCCATGTGAGGAGAACGTGGTGCGCTTGGCGCTGAACGCCAACCAATAAGTGCAGAGCGCTCTTTATTAAGTAGCGCTCACGTGAGGAGCACGTTGCGCACTTGGCGCTGAGCGCCAGCCAATGAGTGCGGAGAGCTCCTTATTAAGTAGCGCCCACGTGAGGAGCACGAGGCGCGCTTGGCGCTGAGCGCCAGCCAATGAGTGCAGAGCGCTCCTTGCGCCAGTCAATGAGTGCAGAGTGCTCCTTATTAAGTAGATCCTACGTGAGGAGCACGTGGCGCGCTTGTCGCTGAGCGCCAGCCAATGAGTGCAGAGCGCTCCATATTAAGTAGCTCCCACGTGAGGAGAACGTGGCACGCTTGTCGCTGAGCGCCAGCCAATTAGTGCAGAGCGCTCCTTATTAAGTAGCGCCCACGTGAGGAGCACGTGGCGTGCTTGGCGCTGAGCGCCAGCCAATGAGCGCAGAGCGCTCTTGATCAATTTTGTGCTCTGAGAATTAAGTTTTCGTTTATATTTATAAGAGACTTTGTCTCGTGGCTCTAAGAACAAAGTTCTTATTTTTATAGAAGATATTATAATCTCTTCTGTTTTTATGAAAGACTTTGTCTTTGTAGATATGTGATCTGAAGAGAATTAAGTTCTCCCCCTTTTTATGATGAGATGCTATGATCTCTTTTGTGAAAGACCTCTGTCTTATAGATCGATGATCTAGAAAAAGAACTAAGTTCTTCTTCTTTGATGAGATGCATTGATCTTTCTGTTTTATTTACCATGAAGAAGTTCTTCTTTTCAGAGCTTGCTCTTCTTTTTTTTGAAATTTCTTAAAGTTTGTGTGTGTGGGGGGGGGGGGAGGGCGGGGTTCCTCTGTCTAAGACTTGAAGTCTTGGGTCCTTTATATAGGGGAGGCTGATTTGTTGAATCAGTTAAGGAAATGTTTCCTATGATTGATTTGGGGATGTTTCCCATCGTTGGATTTTTTATTCAAGGGCTTCTGTTTTACAGAAGGCAATCTTCTTGTTTTTAACAAGATTGGGAAAATATTTTTCCATACAGAGCTTATTCTGTATCTTGGTGATTTTTAATCACCATTGGATCTTTGATCGAATGGTACTCTGATTTACAGAGTACAATCTTTCTTGTTTAGAAAGATTTGAGGAGTATTTTCTCAACAGAATTTTATTCTGGTAATTTGATGATTTTTAATCATCTTCGTTGGATCTTTCATCCAAGAGTGGAGAACATTTAATTTTAGCGCTGGCGCTCTCGTGCTTTGCACGTGAGGCACTGTCTCAGAGTCTTTGACTCTTGGCGCTAGAGCTCTCGTGCTTTGCACGTGAAGCGCTGCCTCAGAGTCTTTGACTCTTAGCGCTGGCGCTCTTGGTGCGAGCGCTCTCGTGCTTTGCACGTTAGGCGCTGCCTCAGAGTCTTTAGCGCTGGCGCTCTTGGCGCCAATGCTCTCATGCTTTGCACGTGAGCGCTGCCTCAGAGTCTTTGACTCTTAGCGCTGGCGCTCTTATGACGCGCTGCCTCATTACTGAAAGTGTCTTTTCACCTTCTTTCTACGCTTTTTCTGAGTCAAACTTCTCTTTCCCAGATCTTGGAAATAGTTCCATCATGCACAGTATTTTCTGTGCCTAGACATAAAATGTCTCCCTTCATAATCTAAAGCAATACTTCTCTTCTCTCTCACTTTTTAGAGAATCATTTTGACAGAGAAGAGCTATGCCTTGTAATCGTCCACATGCTCGTCGGCAGCCAAGGGAGGTGCCCAGTGAGTAAATTGTTCCTTGTTTTGCTGCGCACTTGGTGAACCCTACTCTTACGGATGACTAATGCGACATGGTGCTGCACGAGCTCTTGACTCGTATAGGATCTCCTCTCCCCATCGGCTCCATTTGGCTCCGGATGGTCTTCTTGCCCGTGATCGATGATATTCCCCCCTCTTTCGGTGGAGATGACTCTGGCAATGCTCAACGCCGCGGAAGACAAGATCGAGTGCTTTCACGAGGCACTTTTGATCACCATAGCTCTGAGGGATCGCTCTACTCGGCTGCTAAGCCAGATACGGGCTCAGCGGGTCGTTATTTCTGCCTTTGCTGACGGGTGCGGTGCTGACCGATGGGTAGCTACTCCTCGTGAAGATCGCCGCTTTGTCATGGTGGAGAAGGCAGAGAAGGAGTTAGATAATTTTATCCATAGTTTTGTGACTCCCTGTACTTTCGATCCCATGTTTGGTGATCTATTTCCTGTAGAATAAAATGTTCAGTTAAATGCTTTGTTTTTGTCGTTGAACACTTGTTCTTCCTTTGATGTGTGTATGTGCATATATGAATGAGCCTGGTTTCACACATATCTGTAAACAAAACTTAAGCCGTCATAAACAGGAACAAATAGCTCTTGGCCGAAGATTTTGGCGGGAACAAATGTCCCCCTCTACTTTGCCCACATAAGTATGTACGTGGGTGAAGTGGTGCAGAGTAATTTATAGCGTATGACCGGTTTCAAGTCGGTATATAACTTTCAGAATCTTGATCTGAGAAGATAGCGAGCGGACACAAGCGTCGTCATTTATCATTGACTCAAATCTGAATTCTTAAGGGATATAGTTCCAAACCCTCAGCCCCATGAGCTGCACCCTTCTATTTCTTTGTGTCTTAATCTGGCGTGAAGTAATTTATATGCTCATGAGTAACTTCTCCATTTCAGTGGCATGTAGCTTTGGCAAGTGTGGCCCATAGATGGTAGATAACAGTTCATCCTGAACCCTTTGTAGGGTAGCGATGGCTTAGAAAATAGGTTTAGGTCTGCCGCCTAAGACTTTTCAACTTTATGAGCCGTGAGGGTCTCATAAAGATTTTTCTCCCTACGAGTCGAGAGGATCTCGTAGGTGTATTTTCTCCTTAGGAATCGTGAGGATCCCTAAGTGTGCTTTCTCTTGAGAGTCGTAAGGATCTCACAAGAGAATCTTCCCCCTTATAAGTCGAGAGGACTCGTAAGTGGTTGGTGAGTTGACTTGTTTCCGAATCAAAGCATTGCTCTGACGGGGAGGTCGTTGGCTGACTTGTTTTCGCAACGGGGTCATTGGATGATGTATTTCCGAGACGGGGTCATTGGATGACGTATTTCTGCGACGGGGTCATGTGCTAACGTATTTCTGTGACGGAGTCATTGGATGACGTATTTCCGCGACGAGGTCATGTGCTGACGTATTTCCGCGACGGGGTCATTGGATGATGTATTTCTCCGACGGGGTCATTGGATGACGTATTTCCGCAACGGGGTCATGTGCTGACGTATTTCCGCGACAAGGTAATTGGATGACGTATTTCCGTGATGGGGTCATTTGCTGACGTATTTCTGCGACGGGGTCATGTGCCGACGTATTTTCGCATCATTTTGCATCACACTTTGCATAAGCACAAAACATTTTTTTAAAAAAAACCTATAAAAATTTAAAAAAAATTCAAAAGATAAAAATATTTTGTATATAAATAAGATAATAAAAGAATAGATAGTGAAAAATTACATCCATGAGATTAGAAAAATTTAAGAAAACCAAGAAAATTAGAAGTTTTCTTATACGAACTAGTAATAAGTAGTTATGAGCCGTTGTCCTAAGGGTTAGTAAGATGAAGGAAGTCACTAATCTGAGGATAAAAATAAGTCTGAAAAATAGTTTCTATTCTGGAAGCCAAACATTTTGAACGTTGATACCCTGCTATTCGCACTTGCACACGTCTTGAAGCCCGGGATAGTAGAGGATACCTTGAAATGCTCTTGTCTTAAAGCCGATGTATGAAGGAAATAAAAAAAAGTGAATAAAAAATATATATAAAGTGGTGAGAAAAATGGACACTGGTTTTGTTATCACCGAGGGCAATAAAAAATTTATAGCAAGGGTGCCTCTTCACCTAGTGCCCTAAGGCCAACTGGTCTGGGAGTCACTGCTATGCCTTAGGTGGTGCAAGACGAGGAAAATACACCAAATAAGCAAGCACATGAGTAATCGGTCGGTTAGTACCTCAAGAAGTATTAACGGTCGCATGAAAGTGTGTGAGCACATCTAAATATTCATTAATTAAAAAGTACTGAGGCTGATGGGCAAGAGTATGATAGCTTGAATTGAATTCTCCGGGTGTAGGGATGTCCTTTACACACACGCAGGGTTATATGATCGATGTTTGGAAGAAAGATAGGAATGAAGAATAAAACGATGTTTTATTGAGGGAGAACGTGATTTCTGACATCTTTTCATAACCATTAAGATAGGACTCATGACAACCGAAAAGCTAGCTTAGTTGAAAACCCTAATTTTCAAGGCTTTTCTTTTACAATTCTTGTCTTTAAATGTAATATTCATGATCTTTCTTTTATTATTGGATTTTGTGGGTGCAATCCGCTGAAAACCCTCAGGAGACAACACTCCTCCTACTAGGGACACCTAGAGGTTTAAAGGCTTGTTGCACGTGCTCAGTGCAATCGTGTTGCCTACGAAAGTGTGCTAGTTAGTTTTTCTCTTTCTTTATTTTCTCCTTCTCATTTTAATAAAATCGTTCGCTCGAGACGATCGAAAATAAGTTTGGGGGAATTTGATCAGTCGAAAATACTGCATTTTTAACACGGCAATTTCCCTATCATTTGCACTCATATAGAAGTATTCGGTATTCATATTTCACATATTACCAAAACATCTCTGAAATACCAGATTGCATGTGTTAGACTTAAAAACCGGCACTTTAAAGGAAATTGTGTGTTTATCATGGCATCGCATCATTCTTGTAGAGCGCAACTCTTGTCTTGGAGTCTATGCAGGAAAATTCCAGAAGAAAAGCCCAAAATTGGGAAGAGAGCTGATAAAAGATACGCCAACTCCAAGATGTAAGATCTGGTAGCGATACAGAAGGCCAAAGAGAATTTAACATATCATAAAAAGGCCCTAAAGTCAGCCCAAAGCATCAGAAGAGAGACCAAGCCCTAAGGCTTCAATAGCGCCGCGGATCCGCGGCGGGAGCATGCTTGAGCCGCGGATCCGCGGCGCTATGGTGGCTTCAAAGGCTCAGATTTCTTGCACGTGTCTCTAATAACGGCTAAAGCTTCCAGAATACTGTAGAAACTCCACGTGGCACGTCTAGAAGGCTTGGCTTAACAAACTACTTCTAGAAAGCTCTTTTAACAAACTTTTGGAGGGAAATTCAAATTTCTTTAACAAACTTTTGGAGGGAAATTCAAATTTGAAATCCTAGATCTAGGGTTTTGATGGTCTATAAAAGAGAGCCTAGATCTAGGGTTCAATTCTTCATCCTCCCCCATTCCATCTACAAGTTGAGTGACACATCTTGTAGCCCCAAATTCTAAATCCAATTCCAAATTCAAGATCCCGAGTACCAAATCAAGCAAGAAGCCTTCAACCTTTTAGGAGCGGAGCCGATCTTCAATCGGGCAAGTGATCCAAGCCGATCCGCGACTCAAGAAGACGAGCAAAGCCAAATCGACGATCGAGTTCTTCCTCTTATAGTTCTTGAGCGATTGTAACTAAATTGTTGATATAATAAAGGTGAAGATTCTTTAAACTTGCTTATTTTCAATTCGAGCATTATGATTAGTATTCAATTATTGAATGTATTCTTCGTGATGATGCTTGAGTAAAACTCCGCTCGTGGAGAATCGAAACGATTGTAGAATGATGATGTTGACGAATTTTTAACGTTTTCTTAAGTCTTATAACAATTGTAAATTCTTGAAAATCGAATGATCGATGATCTAGATCGATGCGAATGCGTTCTTGATTCCTTTCGCACGATCTAGAGATCAGCGATCGATCATCCGACTTTCAAGAAGCTATCTAGTGAATGTGATTCATCGAATGGACAAAGGATAGGATGATGAACCCTAATTCTTCACAAGATCCTTGATCCTCGATGAATTCTACATCGATTTAGCATCAACTTGTTAATGAATAAGAAATCGTATTCTTGAATCTTCATCACATCTACTATCGAATCGATTCCTACGAGCTATACTTCAAATCTTGAAACCTAAATCAATTGGAATTCTATCTTTCTTGATTCTTGATTAGAATAGTGACACTTGAACTCATGATAAAATCTTGAATCATTTTGCTTTTCTTTTCTATTAAAGTTTCGATTCAAACAAAAAAAAATACGAATGAATCGCACAATCCCTGTGGACGATCCGCACTTGCTAACGAAATCTATATACGACACCGTTATTGATTGCGGTCAAATATTTTTGGTTGTGATTTCTATACAATTGTCTACAAACCGACACACAATCGGAAATCAAGAATTCATATCAATCACCCACCTTGGTAGACCTTGTCTATGATGTACGAGCTCTCATAATTCGGCTCGAATTCCCCCGTTTGGTACGATTAGGGATCATAAGTCTCTTGACCACTAGCATGAGTTCGCCTTGGCGGAATGTTTTCGGCCTAGTCAATCTCTCGTATGAGCGCGTTATTTTTGCTTTCTAAGCCTCCAAGTTTTGCTGCGCCATAAGACGAGTTTCATCGAGGGCATCGAGCTGCTCAAGTCGAAGATGAGCATTCTCTTCGTCTGTTAGCTCGTAATGGACCGCCACTCGCAGAGAGGGTAGCTCTATCTCCTAGGGAAGTACTGCTTCAGCGCTGAATACCAATGCATATGGCGTTGTGTTTATGGCCGTTTTGAATGTGGTCCGATATGCCTAGAGAGTTTCATGCAGTCTCTCGTGCCAGTCCTTCTTATTTTGGGACACCATCTTCTTTATGATCTTCGTCATGGTCTTGTTAAAAGCCTCAGCTAGACCATTAGCCCGGAGATTATAGACCGAAGAGTATCTCCAGTCTATATTCTGCTGCTATGCGAAGCGGCTGATTTTGTGACTTCTGTAGGCTGTCCCGTTATCGGAGATAATTTATCGCGGAGTGCCGAACCGATAGATGACGTGTGTCTTGAAGAAATGGAGGATATTCTTTGTCTTCACTTCTCTTAGCGGTATTGCTTCTGCCCACTTAGAGAAGTAATCAGTTGTCGTCAATATGAACCGATGTCCTCTGGATGATGCCGGTTCGATGGGCCCAATTATGTCGGTTCCCCACATTTCGAACGTCAGCTAGCCACTATTGGGTGTAGCGGGTTTGGATGCTGGTGGATGAAGTCTCCATGAATCTGGCACGAATGGCATTGCTTCGCGTATTCAAGATAGTCCTGAATCATCGTGGGCCTGTAGTAGCCCATTCTTTTGATTTTCAGTTTCATCGTTGGCCCGGCTTGATGAGAACCACAGAGTTCGTCATGATTTTCTTGGACGACTCTCGTTGCTTCCTCCGGTCTCAGGCATCTTAGCCACAGGGAGTCAAACAATCTCTTATACAGAGTATCATTGACGAAGGCGAAGACAGAGCTCGTTTCATGAGCTGATGTCTTGAGGACGCATCTTCAGGTGTTTCACGGGATTTGAAGTAGTCTATAAAGACTTCTCTCCAATCCTTGGCCTTAACCTAGTCCTTTATTTGTAGGGCCGTTTGCTTGGTCACTTCCTTTTCTTCAGACGACAATGGAGATATTTCTGTTGGTGCAAGAACCCGACGGTTTTGTACAACGATTCTTATGTCATCGAATTTTTCGTCAGCTAGTTCTTTAGCGAGTTTGGCTAATACATCCGTCTTACTATTCTCCACTCGCGGTATGCTTTCCAGGGCGTAGGAAGGAATTTGAGTCAGCAATTGTTGTACTTTCTTGCCGTACTTTACCAACTCGGGCTTGCACGTTTGATAGTCGCCGTTTACTTGACTAACGACCAGCTGGGAGTCTCCGTATATGAGGAGGTTTTCTATTCCCATGTCGAAAGCGATCTCAAGACTTGCTATCGAAGCTTCATATTCTGCTTCATTGTTTTTTTTGGCTCTTTCAAGAAAAAGGTAAAGCGCATTATCCCTCCTTACAGAGTCACGAAGATAAGGCCTACCCCAGATTTGATTATAGGGGAGTTGTGCTTTCTCTTCTTCATGGAAGATGCCCCATCAAAGTAAAGTTCCCATCGGGTATCACTTTCTCCTCTCTCCCTGTCGATCTTTTCAAACGCGTGCTCGTCTGGCAATTTTCAATTTAGGGGTGAGTCGGCAGGTATCGAATGCTCAGCGAGGAAGACGGCGATGGCCTGGCCTTTCACTGCCTTAAGAGGTCGATATGTTATCGAGAATTCCATTAAGAGTAGGGCCCATTTAGCGAGCCATCCCATTAGTATGGCTCTTGACATCAAATACTTGAGAGGATCCACCTTTGATATGATATGGAGCTCATGCGCCAAAGTATAATGCCGAAACTTCGTTATAACGAAGATTAACGGCAGGCAGTGTTTTTCGATAGGGAAGCAGTTGTTTTCTACCCCCAGGAGAACTCGACTCAAATAGTAGAGGTCTCTCTCTTTCCCTTGGTCATTCTCCTATGCCCATAGCACGCCCAAAGAACCTTCAAGGGCAGTTGTGTATAGGATGAGGGGTTTTCCCTTGACCGGAGCGGTCAGTGCCGGCGAATTTTGCAGGCATTGCTTGATTTCGTCCAGTGTACTTTGGCATTTGTGATCCTAAATGAACGAGATACCCTTCTTCATTAAATGGCTGTAGGGGCGGCACTTGCCGGAGAGATTGGCTATGAATCGTCGGATATATGCGAGCTTTTCTTAGAGAGACCGCAGTTGCTTGAGAGTTCTTGGTGAAGGTATTTCCATAATCGCCTTGATCTTTGATGGATCTATTTCGATGCCTCTATGTCGTATGATGAACCCTAGAAATTTGCCCGAGAAAACTCCAAACCCGCATTTGAGAGGGTTCATCTTCAGGTTGTATTTCTGAAAACGTTGGAATACTACCTTTAGATGCTCCCAATACCCCTCGTGTGATTTGCTTTTTACCATGAGGTCGTCAATATAACATTCGACGATTTCATGTATGAGGCCATCGAAAATCTTTTTCATGGCCCTATGATAGGTAGCGCCGGCGTTCTTCAGACTGAAAGGCAATACTTTGTAGCAGAATATGCCCAGAGGGGTCCGGAAAGCGGTATGCTTCTGGTCTTCAGGATGCACTTTATTTGATTGTACCCCGATGATCCGTCCATGAAGGAGAAGACTTCATGAGTGGACGTGTTGTCTATCATCAGCTCGGTAACCGGTACGAGAAAGTCATCTTTTGGGCAAGCTTTGTTGAGGTTCTGAAAATCTACGCAGATGCGCATCGTCCCATTCTTCTTCATCACTGGGACGATATTGGCGATCCAGTCAGGGTACTGAACTTTTTGGAAGAAGCCGGAGTCGATTAGCTTCTTAACTTCAGCGTTGATGCTCATTTCAAGTTCGAGCCGCATTCTTCTTGGTGCTTGCTTGATTGGCTTGACGTACGGAGATAACGCCAATTTATACACAGCTATCTCTGGATCTAGCTCCGGCATCTCGTAGTAGTTCCATGCAAAGCAGTCTTTATACTGCATAAGCACGTCTCTTAGCGTAACTACCTATTCTTCGGACAACAGCTCACTGACGAACGTAGGCCTCGGCTCGTTTGCCGTCCCCAAGTCGATTTTTCTTAGGTTATCCGCAGTAGTATGTATCCCATCTTCCAGCTCTTTTGGCGCCGGTGGAAGTCCTGAGATCTACTCATCTTCATCCTCATTTTCGAAGCACCAGGAGAGGTCATCCATATCCTCGCGTATTCCTTCTTCTGATAGCATTATCGCGTGATAGGTACGAGATCGTTTCCAAGACCGATGTTGATCTTGTTCTACTCTCGCTATGTACGTTGCTTTTAGAACATGCTTCTATGGTGGGGTTACCCTCCAACTGCTGGATAGAGCAAACCTGCCTTACCGATACTAGTCTTCTACCCAGTTTTTAAATGTGAAGCAATCTTTGAGAGGATGTCCTATCGCTCGGTGATAGGAGCAATAATCCGTATGATGAACCTCGTTTGCTTGGTCGAGGTGTTTGGATTCCGGGAGCATGATCATTTGATGTTTCATGACGAGGTCGAATATCTTCCTTGTCTTGTCTTGGGAAAAAGAATATGCTCGACCCATCTTCTTTATAAGAGACAGATCCTGGCTGCTCAATTCTCGATCGTGAGGCTTCTTGGATCCGCTTTGCCGCCGTCGAACGTTTTTTCCATTATTTAGTTTGTTTTTGCCTCCGCGTCGGGTCTTCTGTACGACGGGTCTTCATTCTCCATAGCCTGCTGAAGGAGGCGCTGCGTCCTGGCTTTCTCGTAAATAGCCATTTTACGATTGTGGTCTTCCCGAACCTTTTGACCCGCTCCCCTTATTAGCTTGTCCATCTATTCTTCAAATGACGGACTTGGCATTTTTACAGCAGGATCTTGTTTTGGTTCAATTGCAGTGTCTTCTAACAGAGCATCTCCTTCTTCATCGAAATCATGTATAATGTAGCAGCCATAGAACCGCTCCCGCTTCTTGGATTGAACATATCCAAGCCCGATTGTTTCCATTCTCCCGTTGGGCAATTTTCGCTGAGTTCCGGGGATATTCCAGATCCTGTTGTAGAAATGAGCTTGTTGGGCAGTCTGTTTGAAGGGTATACCTTGGCGCCTCAACAGCTTTTTTAATCGTTCTGTGTAGTATCCGGGCAGAAGGATGGGCTGGAGTCTGTCAAGTGTAGAATCGGCACCATGTCAGATTTCTTTCTCCACTTTGGTTTCCGTGGATCGATAAAAAAGGATCGCCTTTTCATCTTTTCGCCTGGGAGGGATGTAGAACGTCTGCAGCTCTTGCACACTATATGTCTCAAGCGCGTCGAGCTCTTTGTAATGCTTTTGCGGAACCATAGCGATCTGCAAACTCTGATCATCTCCAGTAGGGGCCTGCACCGATGGACGGACCGAGAACACTGCGTTGACTTCGTCTTCAGAGTCACTGCCGAAGACCAGAATAGAGATAGATGGTCCTGGCTTGATGCATTGGGGCAGTCCCGAATAGACTATCTCTTCCTCCTCCTCGGTATCGCTTCCAAAGACCGGAATAGTGATGATAACTTTCTGCTTATTCTCCGGCTTATGGCATCTTTCCGTATCTTCGAAGTCTGGTAAGAAATACTTTGCATTTTCGTACTTTCGGACTTCATTCACGGAGAATGGGTTCAGCTCCCCTGTCACAGTGTACTCGAGACCATCTTTGAAGTATTTCATACACTGATGTTGTGTAGAAGGGATGATATTGTACTCGTGTAACCACGGCCTGCCAAGCAAAGCGTTGTAGCAAGTATTGGCATCAATGACGTGAAACTTGATGTCGGTGATGAGCGACCCAAAGCGTAACGTCAGTATTACGGACCCGAGCGTCCGTGATGACTGGGAGTCAAAACCAGAGATGGTAATTTTATCTCGAGCTAGGTGCTAAACGCTCATGCAAATTTCTTTTAGCACCCTCACATTTAGGAGATTGACAGAGGACCCATTGTCAACTAGGATCTTCCCTATCTTGATGTCATGGCAATACCCGGTGACATACAAGGGACGGTTGTGTTCACACGTTCCGAGGAGGAGATCCTCATAGCTGAAGGTGATGTCGGTTGTGTGCATTTCTTCCAGCTCGTCCTTTATCTTTTCTTCGGCAAGAAAGGCTTGAAACTGCCCAGGGTCCTGTAGTGCCTTGATCAACGAATCTCTCGCCTCTTTAAATAGCATAAGGGCATCGAGAATGCTTAGCTGTGAGGGTATCTTCTTCAGGTGTGCCAGAACGTTGTAATCCACCTTGTTTTTATTTGACAGGTTCTTGGCTGCCAACTCTTCGACAACTCGGTCATTGAGGGCGATATCTTCAGGGACTTTTTCTTTCCCCTTATCTTTTTTATTCGATCCCTTATTTGCGGGTTCGAGATTCTTGTCATGTAACGTGCGGTTACGCAGCTGAATGTTCTCACAGTTCTTCGTCTCTTCCTCTTTTCCTGAGGTGGATTCTTCGAAGAGAGGGCCGAGAGATACTTCTTCGTCAGAATCACTTCCGAAGGTGAGAACTTGCGATATCCCGGAATCGACCATGTGATAGTTACTTGCAATTCTTTTGTGCTCATCTGTCGCATTTTTTTGCTGTCGACGAGCTTCACGCTTCATCCTTTTGAAATGTTGTCGGTGGGCGACATATCCCTGCCACCAATTTTTAAAGGCGTTGCACTCTTCAGTAGGGTGCGCAATCCTCTGATGGTATAAGCAGTAATTTGGATGTATATCCTCTTCGTCAAGGTGTATCGCACCAGGAGTGTTTCTTTTGGAGGGTGGCAGCTTCATTCCCATTGACATGGCTTTTGGCGAACCATTTCCTCGTCTTAAGTTTGCTTTTGTTTGCGGCGAAATAACTTTGATCTGCTGGGAGTGTTTTAACCCTTTCGTCCAGTCGCCGGCATTTGGCTTTTGTGAATATGGCTATTTCGCACTCCCGATCGGCTTTGCTTTTCTGACGGGCTGCGTTCAGCAACAGATCGATCATATCGTCAGACGGTCCACGGGTTTCGGTTCGGGATCTGCCCCCAATTTCTCTGCATCAGGAGCTTCTTCACCATCTATTGACGAGTGAGAGATCACATGACATCTCGCCACGTAATCCTCATGTTCATCTGAAGAGTCTTCTCCATCATCTTTGTTGCCATCTCTGTCTTTAAGGATGTGGTTGAGAAACTCTTGGAGTGTGACCGGGGTTCGCGCCTTCTGGTTGTATTCTTCCAGCGCGTCAATGTGTTTTTCTAGGTCCATGCGCTTATCATCCGGCTTCACGGGCTTTTCGGTCATCTTCTTCCTTTTCGAAGATTTTGACGGCTGGGCCTGGGTGTTTTGCCCATCATTACTAATTCTTGGTGTCGGGCGCGGTTTCAGCATTCCCTCAATGACCTTGGGTTTCAGTGGACTTTTCCACCTAATCGCCGGGCATGTTTGAAGATCCTTCAGCATTCTTTTTGTTTTGGCTGAAAGAGCGACCTCCCATGGAGCTTCTTCTATAAATAAGCATGATTCCCCCGGCGTGTTTATCCTTTTAGGAGCGTGCGACAGGGGCGGGGCTTACTTTCCAATTCTCGGACAGTGCAAATTTGCCCGGTTGGTATTGGTCCTCAATCCAGCCTTTAAAGACGAAGCAATCTTCGATCGGATGGCCTACTGACATCACCTGGTTGCAGTGGGCGTCTCGAATCTGGTAGAGCGATGAACCTGTTGCGCACCGCCAGTTCGAATAGTCTCCTCGTTTTATCTCGAGGGAACGAGTAAGGACGCCTTAACTTTTCGTTGATAAATCGTTGTCTGTTGTTTTGGCGATCAGCTGGTTTTGGACCACTCGGCTGTTGCTGAGTATTGGCGAAAAATGTCACTTTCCCTTTCCCCTTTTTATTTCGAGGCTCCGTCTTTGAAGAGGAAGGCCTATGGCCCATTTGGCCCATTTGGGAAAGCTTGTCGATCAAGGCCTGGAAAGTGGTCGGCTTGAAGAACATCATAAACTAGGAGCTGTCACGCCCCGCTTCCCAGTATACGGCGAAGGGGACACGACTAGGCCCGCTACGTATATACTCAGAAGTACATACGCTGAGCGTATCTAAGCAATATAAAATAAATACACAAGAGACAAGATATAATAAAAACAACAACTTTTATTTATTAACATTCTTTTGTACAATACATAAGAAGGAAATACAACTGAGATAAAAAGATGCCTAAACAGTGGCATAACAGGAAATGAAAAGTACTGAATGGAAAATGTATAATGAAACTAGAGCTCTGGTTCTTCAGCAAACTGGTCCAAGTCTCCTGCAGATGGCTCGATCTCTGCCGGGTCCAAACCACCTGACGACATTTAAAGAAGAAAGAAATAGAATGTCGTCAGCGAACAGGTCGCTCGGTAAGTCCAAAAGATAAGGGAGAAATAGAAAGAGAGTAAGAGAGAGCGAGTAGCTTTTAATATTGTATTATAATATTGTAATGTTGTATTAACGGTGTTGTTTGTAGCTTGGTACAAAAGATGCCAGTGTATACGAGGGGAGTCCTACTTACACCGGGGACCTTGGTAACCTGCAGTACAAGGCTCCGTCGATAATATCACGGAACAACGGCATGGATGTAATTACGTCTTAAGTGACCACCTCGTGCCACCTTTAACATATTCCGTACTAGTCTACCCCTTAAACCCCGCGATATCTTGTAAATTGTATTGGTGGTATGAGTGATTGACTGACCAAAACCATGATATCAGTAACGGATGTAATGGATGTAAACTGGAATCATGTAAATGGAAAGTATATCCATGGTTTGGTTCAGTCAAGTTGAATAGATTGATAACTGGATTCATGAATTCGTGTATTCATGTTGAATTGTAATATTGTAGATTTATATGGTACTTGAATCATATTCAAGTCGGATTATGATCAGACTCAAACCCGAGTCAGACAGTAGAGATGTAAATCGAAATCCTATATTTACTAAGGTCCTTAGGGTAATTTATAAAACTTGAGGGTGTTTTATGTAAAAATACTTTTGTATAGTTTTCAAGATACACCTCAAGTATTCATTATTCGTCTTTAGAGTTGTAATGAAGGTAGATTTTATATTGTGACATTTCTAGTAAAAATATCCTAGTTTTTATAAATAAAGGTATTTATCTTTAATATTGATTTATTTGAAGCTCATGGTATTTTAATGTAAAATTTATTCTTGTGATTTTTAGAAAAAGGCGGAGCATTTATATTATAATAAAATAGATATTTAAATGATAAATATACATATATTTATACAAAAATAATTTTAATAAATATTTTATATTCCAGAAATCTCATTTTCTTAAGATGTCGTATTTTAAACCTTTCGAGACCGAATGCTCCTTGCGGATATCTAAATCTCGCACTACTAAGCCCGAGGGTGCACGATAAACCGTACTATCCTAAACGGGTTTCCCAAAATGGGTTGTAGCGGCGCTTTGCAAAGATTTTATAAATACTAATTCTTTAGAATACGGTTTTATTAAGTAAATGGTATTTATTTGTAAAGATGTCGTTTTCTCGTATTTTATGTTCTAGTGACAAGTTCAAATCGCCTCTTTACCGCCAATTGTGTCCAGGTAAGTACAAGTGAAGAAATGAGGGATCCGCTCACGAATCACCGTGAGACGGGCCTTATAAAGTTACCTTTCTCACTTGTCTAGCCTAGACACTACAAAGTTAGGTTTAGATAAACGACTGAAAGTTCACGACTTTCCTAATGATTGCGACAGTCCTTAATTGGATGAGTCTAAATATATTTTATTATTTCAAAAGTTATGTATTTATAAAAAATGTATCAATACTAAAAGTTTTATTAAGTAAAGGGTATTTTAATGAAAAGGTTTGTTTTCTCGTATTCTAAATTTCCAAGATTATAGTACTATGTTTAGATGGGAGTGTGTGAGGAGATAGGTGATTATCTCGTGCTCTACTTATAGTTATAGCAAAGTTAAGGGATTAAATGTGAAATCGAAATATGGTGGTATTTAAGTGAAAAATTCGATAAATTGAAAAGGCTATCATTTCATGTGATGAAACTTGTTCAAATTGTTCGTTAAATGTTTAATAGTCAACAATAAGATGTTTAAGCATGATTAAATTGGTGAGAAGTGAAATTTTATATAAAACCGAATCGGAAATCGGATTTGTTCCGATTTCGTCGGGTTTGCAAATTCGTATTTTTTTAGAAAAGAAAAGAGAAGCTAGAAAGGGACTTACGGTTTTGATTTATACAAAGGTGAGGGGGACTAAAGGGGTTGCTGAGGCGTTGCTTCGTCGCCGGTTGTTCCTAAAAACGTCGCTGGAATTTCCGTCGGAATTTCGTCGGAGTTTCTCCGCGAACTTGTTTTCAAAGTACAAAACTCTTGAGAAGATTTTGAGAGAGTGGGCTCAGGATTTTGGGATGAGAGGGTAGAGGGTAGGGGGTGTATTTATAGGGTAGGCCAGGGGTAAGGTAGGTGAAGGGTTTTTAATTAAAAAAAATTATAAAAATGTGAGAAAATCATTAAAAATCGTAGTAAATAGGGTATATTGAAGTCTCGGGAACCGATCCATTAATTTGGAGTATTGTTCATACCATAATATTGCATTATTATATTCCCCATTTTTATTCGTTTTATAAATAAACAGGTATTTTTGACCCATGTCTGCTACATAGTACAGGTTACATGTTCTTGGAGCGAAAACAGTGAAAAAAGACAAAGGATGATACAAAAGAGCGACTTTTGACCAACAAGTAGAAGGATCCTAGTCAAGCCTAGACGAAGAACAGTTCACAATTAACAAGGCAGCGCAAGGTCCAAGATTACAAAGCGAATGGTTAAAAGTTCACTGCAAATTGTTCACCGGAGATCTGGAACTAACGTAGAAGCCCAATTGATAAAAGAACCAAAGAATACAAAAGCCCAAAACTCTAAGAAGCAGCCCACAAAAATGCAACAGGGGAGCTTACCAAAGGGCCGCGGAACCGCGGCCCTACCCCTACCCATGCCGCGGTTCCGCGGCCATCTGTTGCACGTGTCGGTGCAGAAAACTTGTGGCGGTGCGTCGGTGCGTTTGTTGCGATTTTTAGAGGGTATTTTTGTAATAGCAGATGTGCGAGTCATTGTAACCCAAGGGTTTCCTATCCTCTATAAATAGGAACTCTAAATTCTGTATGAGGCGATGCCTCTTTTCAATTCACAAATTCAGATCTGTACCGCGTTGATGTTTGGAGAGAGCCATCAATAAAAATTAGTAAGTTACTTTTATTTCTTTGCTTTAGTTTAATTTAATTTAGAATGTCTTTTAATCTCCTAATGAGCGAGTAGTCTCCTCGCTTGTTAGGGTTAGCCTTAGGGAAAGGTTTGAGAGATAAGATCTCTCACCCCTTTCTTACCCCTTCACACCTAAGAATTAGAACTCCATGCATACACGCACATACCGCTCCCTGCGGCACCTTACCCCTCGAGGTAACGGTGATACCGTAGTATAAAGAACCGGGTGCGTATGTTTTCCATAGAGGTTAGGGTAATTATCGATAAAGGAAGGACAAGAACCTAGAGGAAGAAATATCTTCCCAAAAGATTCTAATCCACTTTATTGATAATTACCATAACATCTAATTGATCTAAAATAGGGTATTGAAAGTGGTGAGGAAACCTTTGATCTCTCAACTTCCCCTAAGCCTAACCCTAGCAAGACTTAGATCTAGATAATTTTTGTATAACTTAATTTGGTAGTTTTAGATTTAATAAACCAATCCGACACCCATCGGAATTAGCTCGTTTGAACATTTAGGAAAATTACAACATCCCTGTGGATCGACCCGTATTCACCGGCTAGCTTCATGCGACACCGTTCTTGATTGCGGTAAATTATTTTTGATCGTTAAAATCCTACACTAATCAAGTATACAGGGAGGTAGGGTAGGTGAAGAGCCCCAACTTTCATGTTGGGGACTCGGCCGTCCGGTCCGCCGGCCGACTCGGCCGATCCCGTCTGAGTCGGGTCGCCGGAAGGTGGGGGGTCTCGTGGGGTGCTTACTGGTACTTTCAGTTTTCTATGGGTAGTGGGAGTTTTGAAAGTTATGGTGTGTGGACTGTTGAGCTTCCAAAGAATTTTAAACAAAATAAATACAAAAATAATGTGGGGCAGGGGATTTGAACTTTGGTGGCTTGGTTCAGCAGTGCAAGGTATTACCAATGAGCTACAAGCTTCTTCTTGTAATTATTTGTGTGAAATAATTACTTAAATAGATATCAGCAACATTAAATACTCCAAGTATACTTTGAATTTAAATAAATTCTTTGTACTTTAAAAATGGAGTTATTTAATTACTTAAGTCTTGTGCTCAGGTAATAAATACCCCTTTATGAATTTTTGAAAAAAATACTTTGAAAAATTTGTATCGGAAATTTAGGGTTGTTACAAGATGGTTGCCTGTGGATCGAAGGTTCCTACAAACATGCCTACTGCAGGAGCCTCTTCTATGCACTGTTTGCATTTTGACCATAGGTTCCGCCACTGTATCGCGTACTGAACCCATGTTTCTCCAGGATTCACCCTGGCATTGATCAATGCCGTGATTGGGGTGCGTTCTCTAGCGCTTGCAAAACGCCGGGTGAATAGCAACTCCATCTCCATAAAAGTTTTTATGGAATCGTTGGGAAGTTCTGAATACCATTTGAACGCTGTCTCCGCTAGGCTGCCGACGAATTGGCGAAGCAATAGCTTATCGTCACCTCCAGTGTTTTCGCACAAAGACCTGAACTGGGCGACATGCTGGTGGGGGTTGCTTGTCCCCTTATATACATGAAATTTAGGGATTGTGTATCCTGGCGGGTACTTAATCTGATCGTACCAGCTGGGATAGGGTTGCCCAGTTCTGACAACTTGGCCAGCAGCTTCGTTCCCTTGATGGGATCGTATCTGTTGAGCTATATATTCATCGAGCGCAGCTTTCGAGATTGTTTCCTTCTTTGCTGCTGAAAAGGCCGGAAGAGGGTTTGACGTCTCCCCTCTGTCGTCTTCGATTACTATTGACGGATTTTCGGCTGGAGGGTCTGACTGGATCATCATGCCCACCATATCCTGGAACAATAGCGCCATTTGTTTTATATTGGCCGCTTGTTCCGCTGACTCTTGATCTTTTTTTTTCTAGCATCCTCCGGAGGAACTCGGCATCGGTTTCCTGTTCCTGGCGCTGATCCGACGATGCTTCGGGGCTTTCCTTATGTCCCGTGAGTGCAGCCATCTTCGTTAACATCTCCTGGAGCTTTTTTTGTTGCTCCTGAGATTTTGTTACCGATCGGGTGAGTGGTCGATGACCCCCAGAGGCATGGCTCTCCTCCTTCTCGGAAGCCATATAAACAGTATGCACCACCATACCCCAAGACTTTGAGTGTCTGGGTTCAGTGCCCTTGAGATTCATCGCAGGCATAGGGATCTTTCCCGCCCTCCTCTTTTTATGGATGATTGAAGTTGAGGGGACTGTTGTAGTGGGCACCTGAGCAGACGATACTTTGCGTGGCATGGCAGAGAGATGGTCCTCTTTCTGTTGAGTCTTCATCTTCTTCTGTTGGCGAGAATAGTCCTTGTCGATCACAGAATCCTGGACTCTCCGCCAGACCTTGTGGATTTTGGAAGACAGCCGCTGAGGGCACTGCTCCGACTTCGACTTTGTAACATTCTCCACAGGTTGAGGAAATCTTTTCAATACAGCGGTCGGAGAATTCTTGTGGACCCTCCTGAATGGTTCAAAGTTGTTCCTAATTAGAACAGCAGCATCGACTTCAACTATCGGAGCTTGTGGAGTTAATCCAGAAGGGGAACTACCCCCAGCTTCCCTCACTCGGCGCCAGTGGCGATGTCGAGCATGCCTTGCAGATAGGACTGGCTCAGTTACAGGGGTGGCTTCATCATGCCCCCTGTTCTGGTGAAGGGTTGCTGTTGGCGCCAGCCTATCGAAAACTGATGTCCGCTGAGAAGAAACGTCCAACCTGTCGAAAACTGACCTTTAGGCAGGGGAAGTAGTCTGGACGACCTCACCCGAAGCAGGAATTGGGGTGGCCAGTCTTGCAAACACCGATCCCTTAGCGATAGAATCCCTTTTGACGACTTCGTCCGTCGGAGTTGGAATGGTTATCCGCTTCGGGATGACTCATTCAGGTATTGCAGGCCTCTTCATGGACACACTTGAGCTTAGGCTCAGCCTGTCGAAGACTGATGCAGTAGGCTTGGAATTGGACGGCCCGTTGAAAGGGGTCGTGGTAGTTGTAAGCCGATCGAAACCGACTTCTTCGGAGCTTCCTGTGACGGCATTGGGACGCTGAAGCTTTCCAGTGGGATCATGGTCCCAAAGAACAGTCCAGTGGTGGCCCGAGTCACATGTTCCACTGGTATGGAAAAGATGGAGGCCGCTTGGGACCCATAGGTCACTCCTCCAGCGAGGGCGGAATGGGAGTTGATGTTGCAGTTGGTGCAGTTGGAAGGCATTTTCTCTACACGGGAGCAAGACACCAAATTTTAGTACCTCGAATCTGGGGCAACCACATTAAACCACGATTTTTTCATGCACGACACACGAAGTATGGAGTGGAAAGAGGAAAAGATCCCACCGGGTGTGCCAGAATCTATTCTCCGCCGAAAACCGGGAAGACAAACGTCTTGCCTGAATTTGTGGGCAGATGCTATTTGGTTTTATCCGTCCACCTCTCCGAAGATGCCAAGTTGATTTATGGCACCATATATCAGAGGTTTGGACAGATATGGTCGTTGTAGCATATTTCGTCAGATTCCCCCTCGTTTGTAAGGTGTTTTTTTGATTGCGGGGACGCTCTTTCCTGCAGGCGTAAGCCTCTGCAGTTAATTACGTTACCGCATCTCGGTAACCACTTTCTCCTGCTCCAGAAGGTCACTTCGTGTCATGTGTATTTGTTTTATTTGTGGTTGCTCGTAGATTGTATACGGAGACTAATGTATGTTGTCGCCCGTAGGGCGTGGATTAGTCCAAATCCGTATTTTCTTAGATTTGGTTTTGGTTTGGATTTAAGGATCGTTATTCTCATTGAGATTAAGATCAACTTAAACGTTTGTTAAGGATACGTTAGTCTAATTTTAGACTAAGATCTACTTAACAGGATCATTTAAATCCAACAAAAGAGCATTTGGACTCTATTGTTTTAGTTTAGGGACGTTGCGGTCCAATGGGTTTAAGTACATCATAGTCCATATCAGTTTAGAGACATCATAGTCTATGAGTTTAAAGACCTCACGTTCCATAAAATTTAAGAACATCATAGTCCATGAGTTTAAGGACCCTACAGTCCGTAAAGTTTAAGGACATCATAGTCTAGTTTAAAGACGTCATAGTCAGTGTAGTTTTGGTTCAACCGTTTGGAGATACACTAAACGTTATTAGTTATTGGGACCCTCCATCTCTTTGAAGATGTTGAGGAATTACAACGACATATATCAGAGGTATGAAGAGATGTATCCTTGAACCAATGTTGGTTGGGAGATCTGTAGTCAAGTTTGGGACTAAGATCAGTTAAAAAGATTTATGAGTGTATGGGCTCAATTAATCTGAATTAGGGATCTGTGGCCAACTTGGGCTCGACCCACTCAGTTAAAATGTTGAACATTTAATTAGGTTCAGTCATATTTTATTTGACAATGCTGAGCATTGGTTTGGATTCTGACAACTTTTTTGTCTTTTTGTCATTTACTGAGTGTTAGACACTCTTTATTATGGTGCTTGGCACCAACCAATAAGTGTGGAGTTCTCTTTATTAAGTAGCGCCCACATGAGGAGCACATGGTGCGCTTGGTACTGAGCGCCAACCAATGAGTGCAGAGCGCTCTTTATTAAGTAGCGCCCACGTGAAGAGCACGTGGCGCGCTTGGCGCTGAGCACCAGCCAATGAGTGCGGAGCGCTCCTTATTAAGTAATGCCCACATGAGGAGCACGTGGCGCGCTTGGCGCTGAGCGCCAGCCAATGAGTGCAGAGCGCTCTTTGCGCCAGCCAATGAGTGCAGAGCGCTCCTTATTAAGTAGCGCCCATGTGAGGATCACGTTCCGCGCTTGTCGCTGAGCGCCAGCCAATGAGTGCAGAGCACTCCTTATTAAGTAGCGCCCACATGAGGAGCACGTGGCGTGCTTGTCGCTGAGCGCCAGCTAATGAGTGCAGAGCGCTCCTTATTAAGTAGCGCCCACGTAAGGAGCACGTGGCGTGCTTTGTGCTGAGCGCCAGCCAATGAGTGCAGAGCACTCTTGATCAATTTTGTACTCTGAGAATTAAGTTCTCGTTTATAAGAGACTTTATCTCGTGGCTCTAAGCACAAAGTTCTTATTTTTATATAAGATATTACAATCTCTTCTGTTTTTGTGAAAGACTTTGTCTTTGTGGATCTGTGATCTGAAGAGAATTAAGTTCTTCTCCCCCTTTTATGATGAGATGCTATGATCTCTTTTGTGAAAGATCTCTATCTTATAAATCTATGATCTAAAAAAAGAACTAAGTTCTTCTTCTTTGATGAGATGCTTTGATCTCTCTGTTTTATTTACCTTGAAGAAGTTCTTCTTTTCAGAGTTTCGTCTTCTTTTTTTTGAAATTTCTTAATGTTTGGGGGGGGGGGTTCCTCTGTATAAGACTTGAAGTCTTGGGTCCTTTAAATATGGGAGGCTGGTTTGTTGAATCAGTTAAGGAAATATTTTCTCTAATTGATTTGGGGATGTTTCCCACAGTTGGATCTTTGATTCAAGGGATTCTGTTTTACAGAAGGCAATCTTCTTATTTTTAACAAGATTGGGAAAATATTTTCCCACACAGAGTTTATTCTGTATCTTGGTGATTTTTAATCACCATTGGAACTTTGATCGAACGGTGCTATGATTTACAGAGCACAATCTTTCTTGTTTAGAAAGATTTGAGGAGTATTTCCTCAACTGAATTTTATTCTGGTAATTTGATGATTTTTAATCATCTTCGTTGGATTTTTGATCCAAGGGTGGAGAACATTTAGTTTTAGCGCTGGCGCTCTCATGCTTTGCACGTGAGGCGCTGTCGCAGAGTCTTTGACTCTTGGCACTAGCACTCTCGTGCCTTGCACGTGAAGCGCTGCCTCAGAGTCTTTGACTCTTAGCGCTGGCACTCTCGTGCTTTGCACGTGAGGCGCTGCCTTAGAGTCTTTAGCGCTGGCGCTCTTAGCGCCAGCGCTCTCGTGCTTTGCACGTGAGCGCTACCTCATTACTGAAGGTGTCATTTCACCTTCTTTCTCCGCTTTTCCTGAGTCAAACTTCTCTTTCCCAGATCTTAGAAATTGTTCCATCATGCACAGCATTTTCTATGCCTAGACTTAAATGTCTCCCTTCATAATCTGAACTAATGCTTTACTTCTCTCTCACTTTTTAGAGAATCGTTTTGACAGAGAAGAGCTATGGCTTGTAATCGCCCACATACTCGCCGGCAGTCATGGAAGGTTCCCATTGAGGAAATTGTTCCTCGTTTTGCTGCGTGCTTGGTGAACCCTACTCTTACGGATGACCAATGCGACACGGTGTTGCACGATCTATTGACTCGTATAGGATCTCCTCTCCCCATCGGCTCCATTTGGCTCCGGATGGTCTTCTTGTCCGTGATCGATGATATTCCCCCATCCTCTGGAGGAGATGAATCCGGCAATGCTCGACGCCGTGGAAGACAAGATCGAGTGCTTCCACGAGGCACTTTTGATCACCTCAGCTCTGAGGGATCGCTCTACTCGGCAGCTGAGCCAGATACGGGCTCAGCGGGTCGTCATTTCTGCCTTTGCTAATGGGTGCGGTGCTGACCGATGGGTAGCTACTCCTCCTGAAGATCGCCGCTTTTTCATGGTGGAGAAGGCAGAGAGGGAGTTAGATAATTTTATCCATAGTTTTGTGAATCCCTGTACTTTCGATCCCATATTTGGTGATCTATTTCCTATAGAATAAAATGTTCAGTTAAATGCTTTGTTTTTTGTCGTTGAACACCTGTTCTTCCTCTGATGTGTGCATGTGCATATATGAATGAGCCTGGTTTCACACATATCTGTAAACAAAACTTAAGCCGGCATAAACAGGAACAAATAGCTCTTGGCCGAAAATTTTGGCGGGAACAGTGTGACCTGCCCCATTGGCATTGAGAAAATAGAGGCCGTGTTGGGCCCATAGGTCACTCCTCCAGTTGGGGTGGAATAGGAGTTGCTGTCGCATGCAGTGCAGTGAGAAGCCAATGATTTTCTGGACAGGAGCGAAATACCAAGTTTTAGTACCTTGCAAATAGGGGCAACCATAGGGAACCGCAATTTTTGTTCGCGAACACGACACATGAAGTGTGGAGTGAAAAGAGAAAAAAGTCCCACCGGGCGTGCCGGAATCTGTTTACCGCTGAAAGACCAGACTGAGACGTTGGGACGTCTTTCCTGAATTTGGGGGCAGATACTATTTGGACTTATCCATCCACCTCTTCGAAGATACCAATTTAATTTACGGCACCATATATCAGAGGTTTGGATAGATGCGACCGTTGTAACAGACTTTATTAGATTCTCCTTCATTTGTGAGGGGTTTTTGATTGTGGGGATGCTCTTCCTTGCAGACGCAAGCCCCTGCAGTTAATTACGTTACTGCGTTGCGATAACCACTTTCTCTTTCTCCAGCAGTTCACTTCGTATCGTGTGTTATGTTTGTTTTATTTTGGTTGCCCATGGATTGTATACAGAGACTAGTTTATGTCGTCGCCTATAGGGTGCGGATTGGTCCAAATTCATATATTTTAGATTTGGGTTTTGAACTTAGGTTATATGTTCCTTTAGTTCAAAAATGTTTTGTTTTGTTTATGAACCGTTAATCTAGTTTGAGATTAAGATCAACTTAAACATATGAGAATTTGGGCTTAATTTATTTTTAACTAAGGATACGTTAGTCCTATTTGAGATTAAGATCAACTTAGCAATATTTTAAGGATCATTTTTTTATTTAAGATCCAACAACAGAGCATTTCGGCTCGGTTGCAATTGACTCCAGAGAGACTTTTAGCCAATTTGAGCTTGGTCTGCTCAGTCTTTTCTTCTTCCTTTTTTTTATTCAAAAGTGCTAAGCACTTATTTGATTTCTGTTTGCGTAGCCCTTTTCCTTTTATGCAAAAATGCTAAGCACTTGTTTGGAGCTCTGGCGCTCACATGTTTATCATGTGAAGCATTCAGTCATTTTGAATACATACATACACACACACACACACAAATATATATATATATATATATATATATATATTTATATATATAGTGCTAAGCACTTTTGTATAACATCCACGTGTGGAGTACGTGCAGCACTGTCTCATTTATTTTGTTGGGAGCCCACGTGTGTTTCACGTGAGGCGTTGGACGCTGCCCAATCAGTGCTAAGCACTCAGCCATTTTGGCTGCATATGAAGTGTTAAGCACTTTTAATCAACGCTCACGTGTATTTCACTTGAGACGCTGGCCTTCTGTTTTGAGTGCCCACATGGGAAGCACATGGGGTGCTGAGTCCTTTGTTTTTGGGCGCCCACGTGGGAAGCACGTAAGGCGCTAATTCCTTTGTTTTGGGAATTTTTTGGGTGCTCATGTGTTTTTCACGTGAGGCACTGAGTTCTTTTTTTTTCCTCTTTTTTAAGAGATTGAATCTCTGTTAATGGCATTTTGACCATTAATGATCACCAAGATTTTTGTTTTGAAGATCTAGGATCGAGTTTATTTAAGAAACCAAGTTCTTCTTTTTTAATAAGAACCATGTTCTTTACGTAGGGTTAAACCCTATATTTAGAAGAATTAAATTCTTAGAACATAGGTTCTTTTTCTTTTTCTTTCTTTTTAAGCTAGTTCTTTTTCTCTTGATTTTGAGTTTGAAGAACAGAATCTCCCCAATGAGAATTGAATTCTCAACTTGTGGGGAGATTTGCTTTGCAATTCTTAAATCGGAGGAAGAACTAAGTTCTTATATGAATGGTTAAACCCTTGTTTCTGTTTATACTAGGCAAAGAAGATATTTTGATCTATTATTTTTCTTTATCTAGATTTTGAAAGGAGGGAGATCTTCTTCTTCTTTTGAGAATTAAATTCTCAGGTTTTTTTTAATTTTGTCGAGAAACTTATATGGTCAATCCTTTATATGAGACTTAAAGTCTCGGATTCTTTATATAGGAGAGGAAAATTATTAATTAGTTTGAGAAAATCTCTCATTTGAGAGATACCAATTGATTTAATTGGTCTTAAAATTTATTCGGGGGATTTTATCCACCGTTGGATCTTTGAACCAGTGAATTTCCGTTTTACAGAATACGTTTTCTTGTTTTTAACAAGATTGAGGAAATATTTTCCCATATACAGAATTTTATTCTGTCAAATGGTGATTTTTAATCACCATTGGATTTTAATCCAAGTGCTCTTTGTTTTACACAGAACAATCTTTCTTTGTTTAGAAAGATTGGGGAAATATATTCTCAAAATAGAGTTTAATTCTATTATTGGATCTTTGTTCCAACCAAGAAATCTTTCTCACTCAGAAAGGCTAGGGAGATATTTTCTCCTAAAAGAATTTAATTCTATCATTTGATGATTTATCATCACCACTGGATCTTTGATCCAACGGCTCTGTTTAATAGAGAATATAGTAATTTTTTTGGAAGTAACTCTCATGTGGAATTTAATTATAGCTGTTTTAGTTTGGGCGCCGGTGCTCACGTGTTGTGCACATGAACACTACTTAAGAATTTAATTCTTATATATGACAGGCGTTCCTGTGCTTTCCGCCTCGGCGCTCACGTGAACTTCACGTGCGGCGCCACTATAGGATTCAATCCTATAAGACTGGTGCTGGAGCTGGCGCTCTCGTGGGAACCACGTGAGACACTGCCTCATTAAAATTTTAATAGAGCTTAGCTCTTATTATTATGTTTAATTATTAGTGGAACACCAGTTATAAATTTCGTTAATTACAATGAATCTTATTCACGGGTCTAGCAGAGAGAATTAGAGACCCTTCACCGGAGAGTCAATTCTTATGATGAGAAAATCAAGTCTTTACTGTCATGGCTTAGGTTTATCCATGCTTACCTCCACATGTCATTAGAACTTTCTAATCTCTTTCATGTGGTTGTTTTTGCATGTATATTACTAACTTTGTTATTTTCTATATACATGCTTTTGGATACGAGTTATGTTTTCAAAATTTGCATTTTACTTATGCTCATATCCATCTCTTAGTTTTCTGCTATATATATATTTAGGGGGAGTGATACAAACGTTTGATTCGCTTTAGATTTACGCATATGTTTTAAGGGAGTAGTTCAAGCGTTCTATTTTTCCTAAAACACTCTTTTTTATTATGTCAAAAAGGGGGAGAATAATAGGAGTGGTAGTATATCAATATCGGATATTTGTTTATCTTTGATATAGATATACTATCTCTTATTCATGTTTTGCCATCATCAAAAAGGGGAAGAATGTTTGCTTATGGATTTTGATGATATTAGTTTAGCCATTCTCGCTTTGTTTTGATGATAGCTTAAACACGAATAATTGTTTAGTGTCACTTGCTTTATCTCGTTTACTTTACCGACACTAAACCTATATACACTTGATATTTAGCTTGCATATCCTATATTTTTTGTATATCGAGTAATATATCGATATCGACATGCTATACTTGTGTTATATCCTTTGATATCGATATATTATTCATATTCGTTGTTTTGATGATTCGCAATATGAAAAAATATATATGTGTGTGCTCATCTATCTTGGTTTTCATATATCATGTATATATGTATGTGTATGTATGTGTATTTGTATGAATGTGTGTGTGTGTGTGTGTGTGTAGTATATCAATATCTCATGCCTTGAGTTTGATTTATATCTTGATGTTGATATACTATTCATGTTTGTGATATCGGAACATTGAATGTTCATATATAGTATTTATTATCCTGCTTATTTCATAACACTGTATATGATGAGCTTGGTCTATGAGATTGCATTTCAGATTATTTCGAGACGAGGCTCTATAAAGGAGGATGGTGGAAATTGAGCTTAATTGTAATATCTAATGGAGGTTAGAGGATTCGGATGAGAGCTTTTCAATTTGCCAATTTAATATATGGATAGCTAAGAAGCCGAAGTCTGAGATTGAAGCATCGAAGTCGAAGTTCAAGATTTGAGAATCAAATATTGACTTCAAGACGCAAGTGAGTAGATTGGCGAGTTCCGAAGTTCAAGTGAAGCGGATCGTCAAAGTTCAAGAGCTCGAGACTTCATAGATTCATGAATTGAAGATTTGCGACAACCGACATATGAATCTTTGTAAGTACTCGATCGAATTATGATTATATCATTTAGAGCTCTTGAACACCTACACACGAATGCACAAACGTTGTACATTGCATAAACTTTGGGTTTTATGGTTTCAGAGTTTTCTATTTATTCAAAACCTAAATTTATGTCTTTGCGCATCGGCAGACGTCTGCCATTTTCCCTATAGACGTCTGCATACCGTTTGTGTCTGAAATATCTGAAAATTTTCAAAATTGAGATGAGACAGACGTCTGAAGGTATTTTAACCAGAAATCTAAAGGCTTTTATATCGGGCATCTGATGGGCATTTGGGCAGACGTTTGGTGATGATTTTCAAAGTTTTTAAAATAGTTTTTGAACTTCAGACGTTTTCCTATTTGAACTTCAAACGTCTGTCATGCGCTCTGGTTTTTGCTTTGAAAATCCAGATGTCTGCAGCTCATCGTGGCAGACGTCTGTACTTAAAATATAGCCTTTACATTCCTTCAGCAGATGTCTGCCCATATGAATTGCAGACGTCTTCCGTTAAGATTTTTTCAAATATATGACCGTTATATAGCTGTTGAGAACTTTTTACAAAGGGACAAACATCTACCTTATTGATCTTCAGATGTCTGCCGTTGGTTTTTCCTGCTGGATTTGACTCATAACGGCTAATTTTTCTTTGTGGCTTTAAATAGGCTTTTGCTTTGGTTTTTTGGCACTAATTACTCACAAATTTTCACTTTCTTATTCTTGAGGGATATTGAAAGGAAAAATCTCATCTCTTATAAGAATTGAAAAGAGTTTTTTTATTTGTTTATCCAAATCATTCCCATACACATTCAAGAGCTCTATTTGCATATCCATACTTCTTAGTGTAAGGTTGTTAGCTCTCTTGATATCGGGTAAAAGTAAGGCGGAAGGATTTTAAAAAAATTTCAAGAGAAGGAAAACGACTTGAACCCTAGAAAAAAGACGAAAGACATAAACTTGCAAGCTAAAGAAAGCTAAACTATATAGTTGAATCTACAACCTTTGTAGCTTCTTCAATTGCTCTATGGTAGACTCCTCCTAAGCCGCTAGGCTCCATGATCAAGCTTGTTCGACAACCTCAACGTCAAGATGATCCATCTTAAGATCCCTTCAACACAAGCTCTCACTTCACAAATTAAGGTTATTTGTGAAGTAACCACCACTATTAATTTGCTAGAAGAGTAATGATAGAAGATTTAGGAATTTTGCTCACAAGTTTCTTCACTTTTTCTTTTTCTTTCTCTAAAAAATAAAACTTAAAAGAAAGAGGGACGAGAGATGACAATGAGAGGCTAAAAAAAATTTGGATAAGAATTAAATTAGCCATACTTATCTAAAAGAGATGTCTTGAGAATTCCAAAGAATTCTACAAGATAGCAAAAAGAATGAGCCATTTCTCTCTTTTAAATAAATATAGAAAAGTCTTATTTTTATCATAATCTATATCCGAGTCTCATACACCCATTTTCTATGTATAATCATATATATTATAATATATTTATATCATATATAAATATAATAAAGAGAAGGAAAAATAAGTAATCATGATATTAGTTAATGCATATTTATATCAATATATAATTATACATTTAATTATTAAAGCAGCACTTGATTTAATAATCCGGTTATATCAATATATACACCGGCTAATATCATAAAACAATCGATTAAAATACGTGTATTAAATACACGTTTTAATCGAACTCCTGCACATATCCCTATACGTGCCCTATATTGTTTCACTTGTGCTTGGAAATATCTGTGTGGGACTCTAAAAACTCGTCAATATGCTGGCAGTAGGTTATGATCATATCCATAGCCTACAAGCACTTTAACGGTACTGGTTGCATGTAAAGGCTACCCAGATATTGATCGATATGGAAGATCGACAAGCTAGCTCATCTGAAATATTATAGAGCCAATTAGTGACAGTCACCGTACAGTCCTGTCTTTTTGTCTGAGAACGTCGCATACTGGGTCTGGGAGGTTGAAATCGTCAGACTACCAATAATCTGATAAGTCGTGCTGATGTCTGACTCATAACCATTTGAGATACAACTGATAACACTTATCAGTTTATCTCAACCGCCATGGCCATAGACTTATGGTTATATCCAATCTAGCAAAACGCAACATCAAATCCATATACCAGGAGAGACGAATCCCTTCAATATCTCACAACCTCCATGTGCTTCGGGACTGTATCCAACTAAAACCTGTTTGCATGGTTCTTTAAAACCGTGATAGGATAGTAATCAAAGTACAGTGGGAATGCACATAAGACACTATAACAATCTCAGGTCTACAGACAATCCTGGACTCATGTTACTTGAGAACTTCTATCTAACGATAGGTATAATTCCATCTAGGAGTTCTCGGTGCGTCTGTTCGGTGAAACTCATTCTCCAATGAGCACCTGTATACAATCTTTGGTGTCAAACACCAATGGCTGTAGGAACAACCATTGCCCCGGTTGGGATCAAGAAACATATACAATAGTCTACTTAGGAGTATCGATGTCCAGTTTCAATACTCCCACGACTCAGAACATTTAAGGATGTGCTTATAGACAATCCAGGCCCCACAAGTATGATCTCTATTCTAATCCTGGTAGTCAAACAAAAATCCTACATGCTTTATAACCATGTATTAGTGAGTAATAGTAAGTAAAACGATACACATGAATGATAAAGACAAACCAAATAGTATACTATCATATCGAGCAAGATTGTCATGTACATACATATGTCCAAGCATCTGCTATATTATACAATAATGGCCACTAAAGCATACATATCTAACAATCTCCCAATTGCACTAAGGTTAGTTGTTGCAGTATCGCATACCCAACATCTCAAAAAGCCACTCGAACTTTTTCTGAGAGAGGGCCTTGGTGAGTGGATCTGCTGTGTTTACCTTTGTGTCAACTCTCCGAAGCGCGATCTCGTGGTGATCAACTATCTCCTGGATCAGGTGATACCGCCTCAGAATATGTTTAGATCACCGATAGGACCGGAGTTCCTTGGTAAGCGCCATAGCCCCATTGTTATCACAGTACAAGGGTATTGATATGGATTTTTATTAGTTGTACCTGAGAATTTAACCGCAAATATACAGCATATCAAAGTTGTACCTGAGAATTGTTACCACAGAGAGGTGTGTTAACTACTTTCAAAGTAAGTTAAAGATTTAGATTTTTTTTAAAGTGCAAATAAAAGTTGGTTTTTTATGAGAGAGAAAGTTCTAGGGAGTTTGTATTACTTATCTTTTTATGGTTGGTTTAAAAAATACTACTTCTTTTCTTTATCTATTTCTAATATGTTTATATTACTTAATATAAAAGCGTATGTTATATTAAATTAATTAAAAATTGCCTATCAATTATAAAAGATCATTTAGAAACTATAATAAAAACTTAGTTCTAGATAATTATGAATGGCCTAGGTTGAATCTTTGATTAATAGTTATAGGTAGCTAATTTAAACTATCATTGTTCCCTGATTAAAAATTAGGAACTACCTTAATGAGGTATCACGTGCTCACACGTGACCAATGGTCACGTGTTGACACGTGATGGTTAAAACAGAAATGAAAAAAAGCGGCTGAGGAAATGACTTAATTGGGGGTCACATGCCTACACGTGACCAGGGGTCACGTGCCAGCACGTGACATGCTTTGAAAGCCTTACAGTTTAATAAAATTAAATTCTAAATTGCTCTAAATCTTTCCAAATGGAAAAGGGTTATAGGGAACCGTTGGATTAAAAAACCAGGGGTGATTAAAAATCACCAATTTATGGAAAAATCTTAGACAAGAAAAAATTTCTCTAAATCTCACCGAAAATAACAAACAAAATATCTTTGGATTGAAAATCCAACGGTGAATAAAATTCACTGAATGATCTAAAAGATCATATTAATTATAAAAACAAACAAAATCTTTCAATAAAAGATTTACTAAACAAATTGATTCTTTTCCTTCTCCTATAAATAGGAGCCAAGAGGAGAAGAAAGATATATAGAATTTTGGAATCTTGAAATTTCAGAGAGAAAAGAAAGGAGAATTTAATTCTCAACAAAGAAAACCCTAGGTGAGAAAAGAAAAGAGATCAAAACTTCAAATAGAGAATTTAATTCTCAAAATCTAAGAGTTTAACTCTTTTGCAAAAAAGAACTTAGTTCTTTCTTTAGTTGAAGATCTGCAGAAGCAAATCTTCCCATAGGTTAAAATTTTTATTCTCATCGGGTTGAGATTTTGCCATGCAGATCCAAGACTTAGAGGGAGAATTGAGTTCAGAGAATTTAATTCTCCCAAATTTAAAGGAATTTAATTCCTCCAAGATAAATTAGGGTTTAAACCCTATCTGAGAATTTAATTCTCCCAATTTACAGGAATTTAATTCCTTCAAGATGAAATTAGGGTTTAAACCCTATCTGAGAATTTAATTCTCCTAAAACTATAGGAATTTAATTCCTAAGATGGACAAAACTAAGGTTTAACCCTAATTGAGATTTAATTCTCTCAGATTTACAGGAATTTAATTCCTCCTAAAATGAAATTAGGGTTTCACCCTTACACAAGAATTTAATTCTTTTACATATATGGAAATTTAATTCCTCTAAAGAAAATTAGGGTTTAACCCTATATAAGAATTTTATTCTTTCAAATAGGAATTTAATTCCTCTAAAACATAACTAGGGTTTAACCCTACAGAGAATTTAATTCTTAAAAAAACAAAGAGTCTTGAAAGATCTCCATGCATGCAAAAGACTAAGGTCACGTGTCCCCACGTGACCCCTGAAAAGATCCCTAAAAATGAGAAGGAATAAGCTTTGAGGCAATGCCTCACGTGCTCCCACGTGACTTACAAAACATAGAAAGAAATATGAGATTTGAGCGCTCTCTCGTGTCCCCACGTGACCCCTTAGCAAGTACTTTAATGATCAGTGCATAAATCTCCATCACGTGTCAACACGTGATGCTCAAAAGATGAAAAAGTGTTTAACACTTATTTGCAAAGCAAAGTAAAAGGAATCTGGTCCCACCTCTGGGTGTCCTGATGTGGTCCCACGTGACCCATTCCTACTTAGTGTTTAACAATAATTTAAAAGATTTATTCCCAGTGTTTAACACTGGTGTTTTCTAGTGTGTAACACTAATTTGACAACTTCATTTCCAGTGTTTAACACTGTCATGTTCTAGTGTTTAACACTAAATTGGGGATTATATTTCCAGTGTTTAACACTGATTGTCTTTTAATGTTTAACACTAATTTGAGAGTTCTATTTCTAGTGTTTAACACTGTTGTTCTCTAGTGTTTAATACTACTTTTACCTAAATCGGCTAATTCTCCAGTGGCAAAAGTCTCCCCTTCAACTGAATCTTAAAATTGAGTAAAATTCAGAGCTATAATATCCACTGCTCAATCAAAGATAAAAAAATGTTACCAAAGCCCTCAAACTCTTGTTTAACATTGCTAAATAATATGGGCTGAAACCAGACAAATGTCTAATGGTCCAACAAAAGGGCCAATATTTCAAAATTAATTGGACTTAGCCCAAATTGGCCATAAGTCCTCAATCCAGACTCAACCGAGCCAATGTGCTCATAATATAATTAATTGATCTTAGTTCCAAATTGGACTACAGATCATTTAATCCATTTTGGTTCAAGGGTACATCTCTTCACTCCTTTGATATTTATCGTTGTAATTCCTCAACATTTTCAAAGAGGTGACGGGTCCCGACAACCATACATTTCACGGACTGTGGGGTCCTTAAACCCATGGACTATGATGTCCTTAATCTCGACCGTGATGTCTTAAAACTAACAACGGACCGTGGGGTCTTTAAACCCATGGACTATGATGTCCTTAATCTCGACTGTGATATCTTAAAACTAACAACGGACTGTGGGGTCCTTAAACCCATGGACTATGATGTCCTTAACATCGACCGTGATGTCTTAAAACTAACAACGGACTGTGGGGTCCTTAAACCCATGGACTATGATGTCCTTAACCTCGACCGTGATGTCTTAAAACTAACATTGGACCGTGGGGTCCTTAAACCCATGGACTATGATGTCCTTAATCTCGACCGAGATGTCTTTAAACTAATAATAGACCGAGATGTCCTTAAACTAACATTGGACCGTAATGTCCTAAAACTAATCGACCGCAATGTCACTAAACTAAACAATAGAGCCCAAATGCTCTCTTGTCGGATCTAAATGATCCCGTTACGTTGATCTTAGTCTAAAATAAGACTAACGTATCCTTAACAAACGTTTAAGTTGATCTTAGTCTCAAATGAGGCTAACGTATCCTTAAACCCATACCCCGAAACCCTAATCTAAGAAAGATACGGATTTGGACTAGTCCACGCCCTACGGGAGACAACATAAATTAGTCTCCGTATACAATCCACGGGCAACCAAATACAAAACAAACACCCATGACACAAATGACCATCTAGAGAAGGAGAAAGTTGTTACCGTGATGCGGTAGCGTAATTAACTGCAGGGGCTTGCGCCTGCAGGGAAGAACGTCCCCACAATCAAAAACCCCTCAAACGAGGGGAAATCTGACGAAGTCTGCTACATCGGTCGCATTCGTTTAAACCTTCGATACATGGTGCCATAAATCTACTTGGCATCTTCTGAGAGGTGGACGGATAACACCAATTTGCATCTGCCCCGAATTTTTGGCAAGACGTTCATCGCGTCTTTGTCGCGTCTTTCGGAGGGGAACAGATTCTGGCACGCCCGGTGGGACCTTTTCCTCTTTCCACTCTACACATCGTGTGTCATGTTCGCGAATGAATCGCGGTTTTATAATGGTTGCCCTTGGGTTCGAGGTACTAAGATTTGGTGTCTTGCTTAGTGCCGAAAACAATAGCGTCTACTTGCATGAAGTGTTCCGGCTGCAATTGCAACTCGCGTTCCGCCTCATCCGGAGGCATAGCTTATGGACCTCAGGCGGCCTCGCTATTCACGATGCTGGTGGATTAGGTGACTCAGGCCACCACCGGTTGTTCTTTGGGACTATGCTCCCACCAATGAGCTTCAGCACCTCGGTACCAACACCAGAAGCTCCCAAGAAGTCGGTCTTCGATTGGCTTACAGCTACTGTGGCCCCTCTCAACGGGTCGTCCAGCTCCAGCGCCTCAGTCTTCGCCAGATTGGGCCAAAGTTCCTGTGGGCCCAAGATGAAGCCTGCGATTCAAGAGAAGGTTATTCCGAAAAGAGTAACCAACCCTGCCCCCGAAGTTGTCAAGGTGGCTTTGCCTGCCAAAGGGTCGGTCTTTACAAGACTGACTGTTCTAGCTCCCACCCCGGCTCCCGTTCCTGCTCAAAGGTCTGTCTTTGATAAATTGGAAGCGGCTACTCAAAAGACGTCAGTCTTCAAGAGGCTGGCACCGGCGGCGCCTCACCTGAACAAGGGGCAAGACAAAGCCATCCCTATCCCCGAACCAACCCCAACAGCTCGACACGTTCGACGTCGCCACTGGCGCTGAGTAAGGAAGGCTGGGGGACCCTCCCTCTCTGGGCTAACTCCACCAGCCCCAACGGTAGAAGTCAATGCTGTTGTTCCAACCGAGAACAGTTTTGAGCTGCTGAACAAGGTGCCTAGGAACTCGCCTACCGCCGTATTGAAAAGATCTCCTCCACCGGTGGAGACTGTCATAGAAATAAAGCCAGAGCAGTCCTCTCAGCGGCTATCTTCTAAAGTTTACAAAATATGGTGACAAGTCTGAGAGTCGGTGGTTGATCAAGACTATCCCTGCCGGCAGAAGAAGCTGAAGGTCCGACAGGAAGAAAACCATCCTGTTAAGTCACAGAAGGCGACGGCTACTTGGGTGCCCACTGCAACAGCCCCCTCAACTTCGACCTCCCACAAGAGGAGAAGGCCGGAGAAGATCCCCATGTCTGCGACAAATTTCAAGGGCACTAAGCCTAAATGCCCCAAGTCTGGGGGCATGGTGGTGCATACCGTATATATGGCATCCGGAAAAGAGGATAGCCGTATCTCCACGAGTCACCGACCGCTCACCAGATCCATGACAAAAGCCCAGGAACAACAGCAGAAACTCCAGGAGATGCTGACTACGATGGTCACACTCATGGGACCGAAAACAAGCCCAGAGGCATCCTCGGAGCAACGCCATGAGCAAGAAACTGATGCCGAATTCCTTCGGAGAATACTGGAGATGAAGGACAAAGAGGCCGCAGAACAAGCGGCCAATATAAAGCAAATGACCCTTCTATTCCAAGATATGGTAGGCATGATGATCCAGCCGGATCCCCCAGTGGAAGATCCTCCAGTAATAATTGAAGATGACAGAGGAGAAACATCGAATCCTCTGCCGGCTCTGTCAACAGCCAAGGAGGAGACAATCTACAAAGCTGCCCTGGATGACTATATTGCTCAGCAAATAAGAGTTCACCAGGCAAATGAAGCGGCTGGACAAATTGTTAAAACTGGACGACCGTATCCAGGCTGGTATGATCAGATAAAGTACCTGCCGGGCTATTAAATTCCATGTGTACAAGGGGACAAGCAATCCCCATCAACATGTCGCTCAGTTCAGGGCTCTTTGTGGCAACACCGGGGACGATGATAAGCTTTTGCTCCGCCAATTCGTCAGCAGCTTATCGGAGACGGCATTTGAGTGGTACTCCGAACTTCCAAATGACTCCGTCAAAAATTTCGCAGAAATGGAGTTGCTGTTCACCCAGCGATTCGCAAGTGCTAGTGAACGCACCCCAATAACGGCATTGATAAATACCAGGGTGAAGCCGGGCGAGACGTGGGTTCAGTATGCAATCCGATGGCGGAATCTGTGGTCGAAATACGAACAACGCATCGAAGAAGAACCAGCGGTGGGTATGTTCGTGGGCATCCTAGACCCTCATGTAACTATTTCACAGTTCATGATGTTCTTCAAACGGACCACATTCCAGGCTTTAATCGACAAGCTAGCCCAGATGGATCAGATGGGTCATAAACCGTCTCCTCCAAAGCCGGAACCGCGGAATGAAAAGGGAAAATGGAAGGCGACCTTCGTTGCGAATACCCAATAGCAGCCCAGTGCCCCAAAGCTAGCAGATCAACTGGAAGAGAGACGGCGCTATTATAATGAGAAAATGAAGCGTCCTTACTCGTTCCCACGGGATAAAACGAAGAGGCTATTCGAACTAGCAATGCGCAACAGGCTTATCAATCTGCCGAATCCAAAGCGACCATTGCAACCCAGGGAAGAGAATAATCCCAATTATTGCCCTTACCACCAAATGGTAAGCCATCCAATCCAAGATTGCTTCGTTTTTAAGGGATGGATCGAGGATCAGTACCAACAAGGCAAGTTTGCGTTGTCTGAGAAGTGGAAAGTGAGCCCACCACAACCACATACTCCTAAGAAGATGGACACCCCAGGGGCAACGTGCTCTTTTGTTGAAGAAGCTCCATGGGAGGTCGTTCTTTCGACCAAAACCAAAAGGATGCTGAATGATCTCCAGACATGCCCGGCGATCAGATGGAAGAATCCGTTGGAACCTGAGATCATCGAGGGGATGCTGAAGCCGCGCTCGACTCCAAGAATCAGTGGTGATAGCCAAAGTGTTCACACCCAGCCGTCGAAATCTTCGAAAAAGAAGAAAACATCCAAAAAGCCCGTGAAACCTGACGACAAGCGCACGGACCTGCAGAAACAGATCGACGCGTTAGAAGAGTATAACCAGAAGGCACGGACTCCAATCACGCTCCAAGAGTTCCTCAGCCACGTCCTTGAAGACAGAGATGATGGAGAAGACTCATCAGATGAGTCTGAAGATTACGTAGCAAGTTGCCATATAACCTCTCATTCGTCGACAGACGATGAAGAAGCTCCTTGCACCGAGAGACTGGGGGCGGGTCCTGAACCGAAACTTCCAGAACCATCAGACGAAATAATCGACGCATTCCTAAACGAAGCTCTTCTGAAAAGTAAGGCTGATCGGGAGTGTGAGATAGCCATATTTGAAAAGGCCAAACGCCGGCGACTGGACGAAAGAGTCGAGACACTCCCGCCGAATCAAAGGACATCCGTCGCGGATAAAAACAAGTTTAAGACGAGGAAAAGGTTGGCTAAAACCATATCTGTTAGTTATTTATATGCCCTAGAGGCCATTGTTGTACATATGATATATATTATAGTGGATGCTTGGATATATATAGAGAGGACTTTCTTGCTCGACATGATAGTATGCTATTTCGTTTCACTTTTTCTTAACATGTTGACTTATATTAGTTTACTGTCTTACTCTCACATGTTGATAAAGCCCTTAAGATATGTACTCGACTACTGGGACTATGATGAGATCATACTAGTGGGGCCACGGTAGTCTATGAGTACATCCTATAATTGTTCCTAGTCGGCGGTGTATCGAGACAGGGCATCGATACACCAGAGTAGACTAGCGTATACGCATCTTGACCCATATGATGGGCGATGGAAGATCCCATATCCATCGGTGTTTGACATCGAAGATGGTGTACGGGTGCTCAGTGGAGACTGGGTACACTGAACAGACTTGCCGAGAAATCCCAGATGGTATTATACCTCACGTCAGATGGCAGTTCTCTGGTGACACTGGTACAGGGTAGTCTGTAGACCCGAGATCATCATAGAGACCTGTGTGATTCCCACTGTGCTCTGATTTCTACCTTACCACGTCCAAGAGGGCATGCAAAACGGTGGCTTTTGGGTACAGTCCCGAATCACATGGAGGCAATGAGCGATAGGAGGGGATTCGTCTCTCCCGGTATAGGGAGTTGATGTTGTGCTGTGTTCGATTTGTTATAACTGGAAGTCCCTGGCCATGGCTGATATAGAGTACTACTAGTAAGTGTTATCAGTACGTTCTCGACCTGTTATGAGCCTCACATCGACACGACTTATCGGTTACTGGGGTCTGACGTATACCACCCCTAGACTAGATATGCAACATATCAGACGAAGAGACCGGACTGGACGGGAGTGTTACTGATTGGATTCACAGAAGAATGTACAGGCTTGCTTGTTGATCTTCTGATCGATCAATACCTGGGTGGCTGTTACGTTTAGCTGACCGCTTGCAGCTTGTGGGTGTTTGATATGATCATCACCTACTGCCGGCGTATTGACGATTCTTTAGAGTCCTACACAGAGGTTTCTTGACTCAGGAAATACGGAGTAGGAGCACATATGTGATATGTGCGGGATCGAGAATATTACGATATGAGATACCGTATTCTATTCTCACGATATTAGATATCGGCCGGGTATATGTGATATAACCGGGTCATCGGATCAAGTGTTGATTCGATGAACTGATACAGATTATATTAGTCGGTTATTTGAGAAATAGCCGGATTGTCGGATCAAGTGTTGATTCGATAATTTAATGTATAATTATATATGCGATATATTACTATACATTAACTGATATATGCTCGCTTTATTGATTCATTTTCTCACCGGATAATACATTGATATATATGCGATATATGTTAATTGTATTATTTTCTTTTGTTACAAAAATACATTATATATGTGATATATAATATTGTAACAAGTTATGATTACTAATACAAAATGATTAGTGGAGATTAAACATGGTTAGGGTTTGATTTGGGTTAGACTTTTCTTGAAGGTTTTAGAAGCTTTTGTTTTGTTTTAAGCTAAGATATTATGTGTTGATATTTGTGGAGATATTTCCTAACCCAACCCAAACCCTTTACCTTAGTTAAATCTCTACAATGGTTAGCCCTTTCATTATTAACCATAAGTTGCATTTGTAATTATAATAACAATTCATTATTCATCACAAAATACTTCATCTTCTTCTTCCTCCATGAAAAGCTTTCTAGCTTTTGATTTTGTGATAAATTAGTGTGAGAAATTGATAATAAAATAGAGCATAATTCCTAATTCATCATCCTCATCTAATCTAGCCAATTAGATTAGGGTGTTTA